>OU974065.1:1328516-2657033 GCA_918843915.1 Notodonta ziczac | reverse complement strand
CGGCCCACCACTACTCCGAGTTCAAGTTCAAAACTTACGCGCCGATCGCGTTCAGATACTTCAGAGACCTGTTTGGTATACAGCCGGATGACTTCTTGGTGAGTGCATTCTTTTTATCCGTGTGGAGAGAGGTTTTGGAGAGATTTGGATGATCAGTTTTTTGGGCGAACCGCTCCCGCCTTATCCCAGTCTGGATTTTATGACAAACTGCATTTTGACCCATACCGCACGTTATCTTGTAACGCACTTTGACCTATACTGCACTTAATTAAAAACCGCACTTTATCCCACATCGCACTTGATCAAACACTGCAATTTATCATGCTGTACTTTTTCTCATACTGCGTTTTTACCCTCATCACACTTTATCTAATATCGCACTTTGACCTATACTGCACTTAATTAAAAACCGCACTTTATCCCACATCGCACTTGATCAAACACTGCAATTCATCATACTGTACTTAATCTCATACCGTGCTTTTACCCTCACCACACTTTCTCTGATATCGCACTTTGATCTAAACCGCACTTGACGCACCCGGATTTACCCACACCGCACATAATATAACTTGCACTTTTTCTACACTTAAACCAAGCATAATCGTAGAATCATTGGCTGCATTCTTCCTCACTCTTACAATCCTGAAGATCTCGCTTCGACTAACGAAGGATAAAAACCTTTATACTTTTGCAACCTAGGCAGCCTGTCTGAGGGTCCACCTGTCTGAGGGTCCACCTGATGGTAAGTGGTAACCGTCGCCCATTACATCTGTAATCTAAGGGGAACGGACGCGGTGTACGTCTTTTAGAGGCCAATAAACTTGCTATTTAAAGAACCCCATGTTCTAGTTCAAAAGGCAAGCATTCAGGAGGGAGAACATTCCACAAATTGCACTTGAAGAAATTTGTGACGGAAACAAAGATTTTTTTTGTTACCCTGCTGACTGTCCCACTTCTGGGAAAAGGCCTTTTCTATTCCACGTTGCTCTGTCGAGGGCAATTTCCGGCCACGTCTTTCTCGCAAAGGTTTTTAGGTCATCTTGCTTTCGTCTTCTTGGTCGACTCCGACGGCGGCGGTTATTGGCTGGAATGAATGCACAAATAATATTTACATTCCCTTCCTTTCCTAGATGTCAATGTGCAGCGCTCCGCTGCGCGAGCTGAGCAACCCTGGCGCCTCTGGCAGCATCTTCTACCTGACCAACGATGACGAGTTCATCATCAAGACAGTACAGCACAAGGAGGGCGAGTTCCTGCAGAAACTGCTGCCTGGATACTACTTGAACCTCGACCAGGTAAGTCATCATCATCATCAACGGGCCAATAGTACATTGTTACCCAAGGGGTGAAGGTAACTTATTTTGTCCCGAGACGGGGTCGAGGGACAAAATAAGTCTTTCACCCAAGGTAAACACTGTGCTTTTCATTACGAATACAAGGAAAGTGAAAATAACAACAGGAATTAGCTAAATAAATAATACAAGGAAGTATGAACAAATACAAATCGAAAAAACGAATGAAGGTCGGATTGCCATTTGCGGCCTACTTTGTTTTTTTTCCGTTGGCCTGGATCAATAGAAATGTCAAACTAGAACTAATTTATTTTTAATAATTTGACTGCTGTCAGTTGAAAGGGATTCTCCCTAGGGCGGAAAAGTATTACTTTCAACCCGCTCCTCAGGCAACTTAGACCTACTTTCCGAGTATGAGTAATAAAAAGATCTTAACAGTGGTCGAGACCAGATGTAACTAATTCACTTAAGTTCATATACGGGCTTTTCTCACAGAAAATCTGCCTTGAGTAGCAATTATAGCTGCTTTTCGCACGTTAAGTGAGACAACCGGAAGTTCACCTTCCCCCCTTATACTCCCTTTATCGTACTTCCCTCTAGGTTGGCAAAATGCGAGCTATACCTTTGGCATCACAAGGGTATGCTGTGTTTGTTAATAATATATTATATTGTTAATCTAAATATATATAACTCAAAGGTGACCGACTGTCTGACATAGTGATCTACCAACGCACATTCCAAACCACTGGACGGATCGGGCTGAAATTTGGCACGCAGGTAGATGTTATGACGTAGGCATCCGCTAAGAAAGGATTTTGATAAATTCCACCCCCAAGGGGATAACATAGGGGATGAAAGTTTGTTAAGTTAAACTCCACGCGGACGAAGTCGCGGGCACAGCTATAATATATATACTAGGTGAAACAAAAAGGGTATACTATTTTTTGTGAAACTTAACTTTGTTAATCTCAAACTATCGGCTTGTGTGTGGGACAGTTGAAGTACTAAAGGTTTTGTAGACTTGTGAAATCGGTCAACAGCTGTATTCCTATAACACCTTTTGTTTTTAAGTTCCCTCCAAAGTTGATGGTTTTAGAATTACAAAGTTAAGTTTTGAAAAAAAAGTATACCCATTATGTTTCACCTTGTATTAAAAATTAATAAAAAATATATATTTTCTGTCTATTCTCAGAACCCCCGCACGTTACTGCCGAAGTTCTTCGGCCTGTACTGTTACCAGTGCAACAGTAAAAACGTGCGGCTCGTCGCCATGAACAACATACTGCCTTCCTCCATCAAGCTTCACCAGAAGTACGATCTCAAAGGCTCCACGTACAAGAGGAAGGTGAGCGTTCAATGTACCGCTAATTACTGCCGAAGTTATTCGGCCTCCACTGCAAGTTACTGCCAAAGTTCTTCGGTCTCTACTGCGAGTTACTGTCAAAGTTCTTCGGTCTCTACTGCGAGTTATTATCGAAGTTCTTCGGCCTCTACTGCGACTTACTGCCGAGGTCCTTCGGCCTCTACTGCGAGTTATTATCGAAGTTCTTCGGCCGTCACTGCGAGTTACTGCCAAAGTTCCTCAGCCTCTACTGCGAGTTAATATCGAATTTCTTCGGCCTTCACTGCGAGTTACTGCCAAAGTTCCTCAGCCTCTACAGCGAGCTATTATCCAAGTTCTTCGGCCTTCACTGCGAGTTACTACCGAAATCCTTCGGCCTTCACTGCGAGTTACTGCCAAAGTTCTTCTTCGGCCTCTACTGCGAGTTACTGCCAAATTTTGTCAGCCTCTACTGCGATTTACTGCCGAAGTTCTTCGGCATCTTCTGCAAGATAATGTCAACATTATATGAACCTTACTGCCAATAATTGCCAAAGTCCTTAAATCATGGTATCTGCCCCCATAGGCCAGTAAGGGAGAACGTCAGAAGACGTCGCCCACCTACAAGGACCTGGACTTCATGGAACTGCACACTGAGGGGCTGTTCCTTGAAGCCGACACTTACAACGCGCTTATCAAGACCATGCAGAGAGACTGCAGAGTGCTCGAGAGTTTCAAGGTCAGTCGTAGCACTTGTTTACTCATAAGAGAGGCATCACTATCTATATAACAATGGATCTCTATTTCCTTGGCCATCGCATCACGCGTGAACGGATGGAACGATTTTGCTAATTATTTTTTTGTTGTGTTTATTATCGCCAGGAGAAGGTTCTTATGAAAGAAAAAATAAGATAGTTGAGCAGAACAATTCGAATTCAATATTCAAAGTTAAGACAGGACATCGTTGGTCGGGTCAGCTAGTAAATAATAAAAAATAACCAATTATTTTTATTCTTGTAGGGCTACAAAACAGTTATGGTATATCTAGTCAGAACCTACCACCGGTCCCCAATACAACACCACTTTGCCATCGTCCCCCGAGAAGAACTTACCGATAGCGGTTGGCTCACAGGAATATATTTATTACTAGCTGAGCCCGCGACTTCGTCCGCGTAGAATTTAACTTAACAAAAACGCCCGCCCCCGCGCTATGAGCCCGCGCAGCAGGACCCATTTTTTTATTTTGTAAATAAAATAAAAGTAGTCTAAATTACTGCTTATAATATCAGCTATCTACCAGTGAAAGTCCCGTCAAAATCGGTCCAGCCGTTTCGGAGATACTCTTTGATTTCATGTGTTTTTATTTTTTTAAGCGGAACCCTAATTGTTTTTCTAAAATTAAAGTAGCCTAAGTTACCTCCTAAAACAACAGCTATCTGCCAGTGAAAAACCCGTCAAAATCGGTCCAGCCGTTTCGGAGATTACCCGGAACAAACACACAGACAGACAGACAAAAATGTTTTCAATCGCGTTTTTGCTATAGGTGTCGTATGTACTTTCATATGCATTTAGTGAAAAGGTATTATTTTGATATTACAAACAGACACTCCAATTTTATTTATTTGTATAGATGATCTCACCCGACCTAACCTCCCCCCCAGATTATGGACTATTCTCTCCTGGTGGGTATACACAATTTGGACGAAGCGCAGCGCGAGAAGTGCGAGGCCAGGCAGCGCACGGACTCAGGACAGAGCGATGATGATGCCGACGGCGAGCCCAAGAAGAGCGGCCTCAATAGGACCAGGTACGTCATATACCACATTCAAATTCAATTTTCAAATTCAAATCGTTTATTTTGTTTAGTCCTACGGGGGGCACTTACAAATCGTCACTTCAACATATTTTTTCGTATATCTACAACCGGATCGGAACGCGACCGTTGAATAAATACTGATAAATTAAATTTGGTTGGAAAAGACGTGTTTTCTTCCACTGGAATTTAAACTTTAAATTCTGTTCAAAATTTCCGTAGTATTGTTAAACCCCACGTTCCTAGTACATAATGGTTTATGTTTGTAAACATGATTTTCATTACTCATACTCTGAAAGTAGGACTGAAGTTGCCTGAGAAGCGGGTTGAAAGTAATACTTTTCAGGCCCGGGAGTTTCGCTTTCAACTGACAGCTGTCAAATTATAAAAAAAAACTAGTTCCATTTTCACATTTCTATGGAACCATGTTCAAACTTTTTCTACAGTCACTTAATTACAGCACGATGTAAAATTGAAATAACATAAAGTTAAGTATTAATTCAAGAATATATTTTTTTTAATGACTTCATTATAATTTAGTTTCAACAATTTCTTTAAAATATCATAGATTTGGGCAAAATATTTAAAGATGAAAATGAAAAATAATGGCTAAATAAAGAAGTTGGCCGGCCAACGAAAAAAAAAACAAAATAGGCGGCAATCCGATTTTTTTTTTTCGAGTTGTAGAGTATTGTTTATACTTCCTTGTATTATTTCTTTAGCCAATTTCTGTTTTTATTTTTATTTTCCTTGTATTCGTAATGAAAAGCACAGTGTTTACCTCGGGTGAAAGATTTATTTTGTCCCTCGAACTATTAGCGCCCTCGCTACGCTCGGGCGCCAAACCCCGTCTCGGGACAAAATAAGTAACTTTCACCACTCATGTAACAATGTACTATTATATATTATTTATTATCTGTCTCGTTGGTGGTGGCACTGTATCTTCTTGGAACAACGTTTTCAGATCGGAATGCCGGGAGGATTTCAGCGCGCAAGTCAAACGGACCCAGTACGATATACTTGTCAATGTTTCTATGTCTCATTCTAACACGTTTAGCATTATAATGTATCTGTCTCTTTCCTAACGCGAGCGAGATTTAATCGATAGTGTTAGTCGATTTGTTCGTTAGTCTAATGCGATTGTTAGTCTGAATATTTAGTATGTCGACTTTAACTGCAGGGGTAAATTATATCTGGAATATCTAGTATCACAGAAATGAATAGTTTGTTTAATCTGAAATCATTGTTCTATCTCAGTATTATAATTTTTTTTGTTTAAAATAGTTTTACTGAAATAAAATCGACTAACTATATCGATTCTTCTCGTCGATATTACTTACCGTCATGTGCTCTAATTTCTAACTGTTTTCATACATAATTTTCAAGCATTATACAAGACAATATGCTATCCCATATAATTTGACCTAACTCAATGTTTGACGTTTAGTTCTTAAAGCATGCAGTTCCGAAATAACAGAATGCGATTTAAGAACTTACATTGCATGACTATTTTTGTTATCGAGACTCGAAGCTAAACTCCATGGACTGATTAATAAAATGGTCTTATTGACACATCCCTATACAAAGTGGTAATGAAATAGCTCAAAATCTCAGACACTTCAACTTATTGTTATTATTGACGACCGCTTGGCGCAGTGGTTCGAGCGTAGGCCGCTCGGCTCTTTGTATCGGGTGGTTGCGGGTTCGATCCCCGTCAGCGTAAATTTCGGAAATGGCCTTTTCGTAATTTTCCCTGGTCTGGGTGTCACTGGGATCGCCCCCAGTCGATTGTATAGTAGCCATAGTACAAGCGTTGCTTAGTTTGGGACCATACAGTTGGTGTGTTCGTCTGGCGATATTTGTTTATTATGAATGAATTATACATATTATTAAATTAAATTTTCGCCGATATTTAAGAAGATATTTGCTTTATCTTGTTTGTGAAACTGCAAAAAACGTGCCTAAGACGCAAGGTCAATGTCGCCGAGTCGCATCGCACACCACAACAACTCCCATTCACCTCTGATAATGCGACGATAGTGTTCAGTATGCAGTTCAGATGAGGCATAGGTGAAAATTATTATTTTTGATAAAATCTGACCTATTATATTTTTTATGAGTGGAATCGATTCTACTCTCTATTCTGAACAAACTGATATCAGGTTTTGCGCAATTTCTTTAACACGTTGTATAAATCGTTTCGTTATTATTGATACGACGGTTTCAGATTAAAATAATCACGGATAATCCGACCTCTATATTCCGCACTAATAAGACATAAGATTCCGAAACATATACGCATAATAAATGCTTGAGATGTCATTATTTGTATGTTTCTGTATGGCGCATCAAAATAAGTTCTCAAGTTTGAGTAGTTTCTGAGTGTTCGCTTAGATTTCGAGTCTCGATGTTATTATGTAAGGCATGCTTAGTCACATGCCATTATAAGGGAAATAACAACATACTAAACAACAAGAAAACCTAAAGGTGTTGTAGGTCAAAGTCAAAGCGTTTATTTTGATAAGGTCTACGAGGGTACTTGCAAATTGTGATATTTACATATTTTTTTTTTACAATCGGATTGGAACGCGACTGAGAAGATCCGGCAAGAAACTTAGCGGACTTATCTTTTTACATTTTGTATTTTTTTTTTCAAATCCCCAGTTGCTTATAATTAATAATTTCAAAGAGTAGGTATTAATTGAAATAAGCTCCTTTTCGGATTACCAAGAATTGCATAAAGTAATTGGGACTAGTAGAGCAAGATCATAGATGAAGGAGTAGCGAACATTTCTATAAGGTCTTTGGGAAGACATGCTACACTTTGAAAATATTATTGATATTAAATTAGTCAACAGCTATAAACCCTACAACACCTTTTGTTATTCAACTCTCCCCCCAAGCCTATACTTTTAGGAATGCCAAGTTGAGTTGCAAAAACAAATAGTATATACCCTTTCAGTTTCATCGTTTATATAATATACAATAGCAATGCAGATTAAAGTTATTCAGCGGTTTTTACATAACAGAACTGTTATGTACAACGGCTGATTATAGAGGCCATCAGTGACGTCACAGATGCCGTGTGACGTAGCAACTATTGATTCCAGATCGATAAACCGACAGCGACTGGTCGCGCACTCTACGGCCATGGAGAGCATACAGGCAGAGAGCGAGCCCATTGACGAAGAGGAAGATGTGCCGTAAGTACATAGGCATTAGGATTTTGAGTACACTTCACGTGAGCAGTGATAGCCGATTGGATAAGCACGCGTCTTGCGCGCACTAGGTCCTAGGGTCAAACCCTGTCGAAATCCATGTTCGAATCATAATGCCAATATGATTATCACTTGCTTACGGTCAAGGAAAACGTTGTGAGGAAACCTGCATGTCTAAGATAATCTAACCGATTTGCAAAGGACATGTGAAATCTGCCAACCTTCACTGGGTTAACATGGTGGATTATAGCCTGAATCTCTTCGTGTGGAAAAGAGGCCCGTGCCCAGGAGTGGGACTTTAAAAAGGGCTAAATTATTTTAAAGTATACTTTATGTGTATTAAGTATCAAGCTTACCCGCTGGTGCTTCCGTAAAATGTATACGTGTCTCCTTCGCACATTCTTCCACCATAATCTCCCACTACTATTACTCCTGTAAGCGAGGATTGACAGCGGTGACCAATGATGACGCCGTGGTTTGAATAACGAGGTTATTCAGGTTATTGAGGTTTGTTAACTATTGATGAGTCCCGGGGACAAGCTAAATTGTCTTGGAACCCGCACGAAGTTAAGGTGAAGGCGCCTGTCTAGCCCGCGAAATTCAAAATTTTCGAGTATTTTTATAGTTTATCCAAAATCTGAAAACATTTAAAACAACATTTTGTGATTTGCGACAAACACAGTATGCAGTGCGTCTATTGATACATTTATTTTACTCTAAATATTATCACGGTGGATATGATACTAGTAAATCACTAAATATACATAAATTGCCACATTATCTGGATAGCTGTCGTTCTTGAAATGTTTCAGAGTAAGTTGGATATATTAATAAATGCACTGCACACGGTCTTTGTCGCGAATTACAAAATGTGCCTTTTATTATTGGCAGATTTTTAAAAATTTCTAAAAATCCTCAAAAAATTTGAACTTCGCGGGCTAGATGGGCGCTTTAGCCTTAATCAAAAGAAAGAAGTTGGAAGAAAATTATCCATTTCCCTCCGTTGCGTCTCCAAAGCGGGAGACAGAAACAACTATCTAGGTTTATTGCCACAGAAGCATCACTGGTTACAGTTGATTGAAGACCAGTTGTAAGGCACCACGGATCGATAGATTAAACTAATTGGTCTTCAACTCGTGAGCTAATAATAGTTGATTGCAATAATAAGTAAGTATGGCATAAGTATGGTATGGCGCATGATGCTGGATGCGGCAAGCTGAAGACAGGGCGCTATGGCGCTCATTAGAGGAGGCCTATGTCCAGCAGTGGACAAGCATAGGCTGATGATGATGATGATGATGATGGCATAAGCGCTAAAAATGACAATATTGAGCTAGTATCAGTTTCGTGTTATTCGCCAGGCCGGGCGGGATACCAGCAAGGAACGCTCGCGGCGAGCGGCTGCTGCTGTTCCTTGGAATCATAGACATCCTGCAGTCCTACCGCCTGCGCAAGAAGCTCGAGCACACATGGAAGAGTATGATACACGACGGGGTAAGTGCTTTTCCGACAAACAGGAACTATTATTTGAATAGGCAATGTTATACTCAGGGATTATTTGAATAGGCAGTGTTATACTCGGGGACTATTAAAATAGGCAGTGTTATACTCAGGGACTATTTGAATAGGCAGTGTTATACTCCGGGACTATTTGAATAGGCAGTGTTATACTCAGGGACTATTTGAATAGGCAGTATTATACTCAGGGACTATTTGAATCGGCAGTGTTATACTCAGGGACTATTTGAATAGGCAGTGTTATACTCAGGGACTATTTGAATAGGCAGTGTTATACTCAGGGACTATTTGAATAGGCAGTGTTATACTCACGGACTATTTGAATCGGCAGTGTTATACTCAGGGACTATTTGAATAGGCAGTATTATACTCAGGGACTATTTGAATCGGCAGTGTTATACTCAGGGACTATTTGAATAGGCAGTGTTATACTCGGGGACTATTTGAATCGGCAGTGTTATACTCAGGGACTATTTGAATAGGCAGTGTTATACTCGGGGACTATTTGAATCGGCAGTGTTATACTCAGGGACTATTTGAATAGGCAGTGTTATACTCGGGGACTATTTGAATCGTCTGTGTTATACTCAGGGACTATTTGAATAGGCAGTATTATACTCAGGGACTATTTGAATCGGCAGTGTTATTCTCAGGGACTATTTGAAAAGGCAGTGTTATACTCGGGGACTATTTGAATCGGTAGTGTTATACTCAGGGACTATTTGAATAGGCAGTGTTATACTCAGGGACTATTTGAATCGGCAGTGTTATACTCAGGGACTATTTGAATAGGCAGTGTTATACTCGGGTACTATTTGAATAGGCAGTGTTATACTCGGGGATTATTTTAAATATACATTGATATACTTAGGGATTATTTGTAAAGGCAGTGTTATACTCAGGGACTATTCAAAAATTCCAGGATACCGTCTCGGTGCACAGACCAAGTTATTACGCTACGAGATTCCTGAATTTCATGTCCAAGACCGTCTTCAAGAAGATACCTTCGTGTAAGTATTGCTCCGTATTGTTCAAACACTGTATAATAACTTTATATAACAAATAAATAACGTTCTATTGTATTATCGTCAAGATATTGAGGTATATGGTGTCGATATACGTTTTGTTCGCATTTATATTTAATATACAGTTTTTTTTGATAACTACTAGGTGAAACAAAAAGGGTATACAATTTTTTTTGCAACTTTACTTTGTAAATCTAAAACTACCGGCTTTGTGGGACAGTTGAAGTACTATCCATATATCCCAATAACACCTTTAGTTATTCAAGTTTCCTCCAAAGCTGATAGATTTAAAATTACAAAGTTAAGTTTACCAAGAAAAGTATACCCTTTTTGTTTCAACCTGTATATTAAAATGGGATTGTATAATATTGACATTATTTTAGTACTAATATCGATACCAATTACGTCATAATGCCATTAATCATAAGTTTAGCTAATTAATTATGTATGGTGGGTAAAGTAACCAAACTCAATCGTGACTGATCTGCATTTGAATATCGCTTCTAACTGTCCATGTGAATAAGGTTTGTTATCGAGGAAACAAACGTGTAAGCGAAATTCCTCCTTACGGTATCTGAACTTCATATTTTGTAACTTAAATAAACGCCTCTCATACATAAATTGATCTGGTCTGGGTGGATATTGAGATCGCACCCAGACCATTGTACGGTACGCGTAGCACAAACGTTGCGTGGTTTGGGACCATACATTTGGTATGTCTTTAATACAATTTCAATAAGAAAATGCTAGTTACAGTAAATTAGCTAAACTTATGACACGGATAATATTTAAGTCGAAAAAATGGGTACAGTTTAAGGCAAAAATTTCTTACTAATCTTCTATCGTTAAATCGACTTCCTATCATTAGTCAGCCCAATATCATATCGCTATCCTGATTTATCATCGTCCAGCCCCCCTAGCCAAGTGGCTTCGTCTACAAGCGTTTCCACAAAACGCTACGCTTAAATGTAGGGAAATGACATTACAAATCGATAAGTAGATCACGTGACTTATGTCATTTCAATACATGAAGCGTAGCGATTTGTAGAAACGAATGCAGGCGAAGCAACTTGGCTAGAGGGGCAGGGTACTTACAATTCGAAAGTCCCCGTTGAATTTGGAAAAAGCACCTATTTTCATATCTCACATTCAATCTATTACTTTAATTACTATGTTATAGAGTTTTAATTTACAGAATCATATTAATATGCAATCGATATGAAATTAGGGGAACTATCCTTGTATAGATGTGTGCTAACAATGTGTACTATCGTCTAATACTCAAGGGATGTGGTGTAGGTTCGATAAAATTAAGTAATTTTTCAAGTCTCTTGTGTTATAAAATTTGAAGTCGTTTTTTCTCAATTATTTGTTTACGAAAGAAAAAAAATCGTGAAATTATATCTGATTTACGTTGCAATCCGAGAAAATATTCGACTATTAATATACTTAACCAAATTTGAAGCGTTAATAGCCTAGTGGTTATAGGGGCCGTCCTCGTAGCTGAGAGGTTCCGGGTTCGATCCCCATCCTGGCCATTAAACTATTGACGTGAGCCCACTCCTAGCACAAGCATTAGCTTAGTTGGAGGGGCTAAAGGGAATACTAGTAATGTGATAAACACATTGCTAGTAATCTTTTCTAAAAAAGTAAAAAATAATAATATATTATCACTGTTTATGCATTTTATAGCTAACCTATTTAATTATATTGGTACGTTGTTTATTTAAACGAGAGACTTGAAAAAAATATGTCAATGTTACTAAATCCTGTAGCTTTTATACATTTATGTGGTGTTTGTTTTGTGGTTTTGAAACTGTGAAGTTTAATTTGATTTAGTTCTGATTAAACAATCTATTTTAAGTGTAAATATTATTGATTATATCAACAACAGACACCGCAAAAATGGGTATCTTCGGTACAATGTTGAAGAAAGTTACGCTTTTATTGGTGTTACTAAGTCTCAAAATCATTTTGCACTTAAAATAAAAATCATGAAAAATGTTGATACTTAAAGACGTTATATTTAAAAATAATAATATATAATAAGAATAATCGTGGATTTACGTAGCGGATCACTCATGATATAAAAAAATAACTAAAAGTATGAAGCGTAACATTCTCCAATCGAAGTTTATTATTAATTAAAATTTCGTAAATAACTCTTATAACTTGTTCGATCAGTGGACCTCCCAGAAATCAAGGGCAACCACCGCAAGTTCAGAACGCTAGTGACGAGCTACATAGGTATTGTAGGGATGTGCCATTAATATATCGATATCGACTTGTGTATATAATTTATATATACTGTGTGGACGTGTTTTTATTTTTTGTTTCGGTGAGGGTGTTGGTGGTATAGAGTTATTTTACATATTACGACTTACCACATTTTATTGAAATTTTTTAAAAATATATCTGCGATAAGGTAATAGTGGTCAACCAGATACTCATTGTTTTAAAAATATCACTTGGATTTTTATAAAAATCATGTTGCAAGTTGGTGTGTCCTTATTTCAAACAAAAATGTTGTAAGTGACCGTACATCATTAAGATTGGTTAGACTCGTCAATAACTATTTCAGTCAATAATAATGTTAGAGTAAAATCATTCAAATGGTAGGACAAGGCAGTTCAGACCTAAAAAAAGACAAGTATAATTATGGATTATGGATTCTGAAAAATGTTGTATGTATGACCACCAACGCTTTAACCCTTTTTTGTAGGTGACATAGCTGAGTAACGTGATTAATTTTTTTTACTAAAATTATTATTTTCTCAAAGCAAATTAATCAGGCATGTATAGTCACGTTTATTATTATTTTAGTTTTGAACAAAAAAAAAACAATTGGTTGCTATTTTTTTAAAATAAAAAACGCATGATACAATGAAATAATCATGCACGCCCTTACAAAATGATGCTGCCGGCCGAAAATAATATCTGTGTTTTTCTTTTCATTTTTTTTTACAAACAATTGTCCGTATTCGGATACTTGCGCGGGTCCGTGGAGGTCTGAGTAAGTCCCGGTTGTGTTTTGGGGGTCCTTCGAAGCATGGCGATGAGCCCACGTGTTCATTTGTGTCTCCCCCCTCCCCTATTCTCATTGCCCCCCTGTTGAGTCCATGTGTTGTTTCAGTATTTTTGGGGGATTGTTATGAATTCAAATGTTGGATTTTATGTGGTAATTGTCGAGATTTTTGGCTCGTTTATGTTTGTGAAGTCCGTTTTTGTACTGGATTTTGGTCTGAATAGGTGTATAATTATGGTAAAATAAAACCCCAGAGCCGAAAACTTAAACGTATGTCCGTTGTGAAAGGCTCAATATTTACATCAAAAAATGCCATAAATAAATCGATAAACCATGAGGAATTAATAATATTTAGAGATTAAAAGTTTGGATTTCCATCACCGATTAATCTGTAGTAAAAAGTGTTCCATGAATACTTTGTGGGAAATAATGGAGGAAGAATCGTTAAAAGTTATTTCAAAACACAAATAAATATAATATTTCATGTCATTAGATAATGAAAACCAGTTAAATGTAAATATTTTATTTTTGGTTAAGGTTGCAAGGTCAACTCAAGGAGAAGCCAAACAAATTCAACTTTCGTTCATTTGTAACAATCCCCATAATGTTGTGGTATTCCGTAGTTCCTGTACTCCCACTACCATCGTTCAGTGGCTCCATCTACCGAGCTCACTTGCACTTCTCTATAGTAGCTAGTAACCCCCGAATCTATGATCTGTGGTTTTCTATCAACAACTCTTTCGAATTTCAAGCACGTTCTCTTGACTGACTATTTTTGTTATATTTTTATCAATGAGGTTTGTTAATATGACGTCATTTCACTGTTGTGGTACTAGGTTTATTTTATTGTCTCGCCAACCATGGTACAGTCGGAGACATAAGTCTCTAACCATTAACAATTTCAACAAATCGGAACTACCTTTTATTTTGAAAATGTTGGTGAACATTCTTAAAACATACTATACCAGTGGGCTTAGCCAAGACGTCTTTCTACAATCGTTAACGCTAATAGAAAACGAAAAAAATGTATGGGAATGACATATCTCAACGTTAAATCACGTGGTCAGAACAAACGAATAGAAAACTCGTAGCCAAGATACCAAGATAGCTATTCGTTTCAAATGATAGAATAGAATATAAGCGTTTCTACAATGCCGATCGCTAAGTCCCGTACAAATCGTAGCCAACATGCTGTTTTGACAAGCGCTAACGAAACGATATCGTAGTTTGTGAACGCTAGCTAAGCGATCGCCTAGACCCTGTAGAAAACGCTAAAAACATGGCCGTTTGCAATCAGCTGTGTGGTTAACATCGCAAATTGTAGTGTTTAATAATTAAAATATACGAATGGTTTGGACTATACCCAACTTATAGCATGCAAAATGAATACTTGCTTACTTTTAAATATGTTGTGGTGTGCCTAAAATGAAGAATTGTGGTTTAACAACCGAAAAAGAGACTATTAAGATACCGAGGAATTGTCAATGGTGAAATACCTAAGTAGTGTAAAACTTTAAAATCAGTGTACTTTCCATACGAATTATTTTCATAGTGCCGAATGTTCCATGGTATAATTAAATGTGTGATGTCGTTTAAAATTCATTTTATTTCATATACATATCACTGGACTAGGAATATAATTGATCAGTAGGAAGGCACTTTAACCTATTGATTGGAAAAGTTGTACCTAATTAATTTTATTTTGAATAACACACTGTCTTACATAGTAAATTCTTAAGAAACCAACTAAATATTGGCATTATCCAATAAGTAGGTAAACTTAAATGATTATTTTATTTCTCACATTTGTTCATTACTAATTTAAGAAATACAAAAATTATATTGGCATTTGGATTGACATTGAATTTATATACAATACAAGTAAAATATGCAGCCGTTGACATCTTGGGCTAAAAAGATGATGATAATATTGTTCCTTAAATTAATCAATTCAGTAGACAGGGATGAGGGATGACAGTAAAGGCCAGCTGGAGATTTTATTTTATTTATTTATCAAAACTTAAAGCTATTCTTACAGGTTTACCTAATGCAATTGCTAAGCAACCCAAATCCAAATTCCAACAATACTTAATTATCTATAACTACTGATGTATAAAGCTACCCTCGTTAATTCACTCAGATTACATGAGAACAGGTCTATATCCTCGGCGATGAGGTTGAGTGTGCGAAGTGCGCGCGTCACTGGCGCCTTGTTCAAGAGCTGTGTGTGCGCGCGGCAGAGCCAGCAGCGACGGCCGGCGCCGGCGCCACACGTACCCGGCCGGGACACACAGACATATCTGCTATATAATTACTGCATTGTGTAGCTTCCCCCTCAATCATGATAATGTTCCTGAAAACAAAACATTTTGTTTGTTAAGTACTTAATATGTAAGTGATATAATAATACATAAACTCTCACAGTTCCTGCCACAAACAGTCATACTTTACTTCTTTGAACCCCTTGCTCCGGCATCATTCGCTACATAGCTATGACTAGAACATTTCAGATAGACCATTTTAGAGAAACAAAGAATCTGAATCTTGAATGAACAATGCAAATGCCCCGATAGAACCTATTTTTCCGAGTAGGTATGAGACAGAATTAAATAACAAGAGAATTATTGAAATTATTACTAAGTAATGCTTCACATACCTTCTATGAATTTGTAAAGCGGCAAGCTGTTCCGGGCTAGCTCAAGTTCGTGATTCCATCTATTACTCCATGGCAAAAATGTACTTAAATATGAGCTCTAGGTATCTGGAAGCTGTGGAAGCTCTCCAGAGACATCACATAGTAGGTGAGCAGGAGATAATGTTGTTCCTGAAATCAAAACATATTGTTTGTTACTTAAATGTAAGTGATATAATAATACATAACCTCTCACAGTTCCTGCCACAAACAGTAATACTTTATTTCTTTGAAATCCTTGCTAGGGCATCGCTAGCTGCATAGCTATGACTAGAACATTTATGATAGACTATTTTAGAGAAACATAGAATCTGAATCTTGAATGAACAATGCGAATGCCCCGATAGGAACAATTTGTCCGAGTAGGTATGAGACACAGACTTAAATAACAAGGGAATTATTGAAATAACTAATGTTTTACGTACCTTCTATGAATTTGTACAGCCGCGAGCTGTCCCGCGCTAGCTCGAGTTCGTGGCAAAAACCACTTAAGTAGGTATTTATTAGATGCTCTTGATGTACATTTCTAATCAATTTCAAGCTTTAAAACACAAAATTTAAAACAAATATTCCGCTCGCACCTTGTTTATATACAAAAGTACTTTGAGGTTATGATTTGTATTAGAGTTGTGTAGCTCGCGAGCTAATGACAAAAAAGATATATATCGGTACCAAAGAGTACTCTCTTTAGCTCATATGATTTCGAATTATATCTCTATCTTTACGGATATGGTTTCAATTTGAGTTACTGAACTAGGTGATTGACATGTAGTAGACAACTAGACAGGTGACATAGCTCACTAGCTCTTTGGCTCAGATGAGATAGAAATTGCACACGACGTAAAAAGAAAATCGACCTTTAAGTCAAATGAATAGAGTACAAATTATGAGACTTTGTTTTTGTAAACATTCAAAGTTGTTTTTATAATTTCAAACCGTTTTGTTTTAGTTACTTTACTTACGGATTACGCCTAGTTATGACTGAACTGAGTAATAGTAATTTTGTTTTGGTATGTAGTGTATCGGATTGTCATATATTTTGTGTAGATAAATACTGTTAGTAATATAAGTATACGTGATCTGTTGCTGCGTAAAAGAAAGGCAAACCAATAAACACGCTTTCGCATTTTATTATCTATTAAACATATTACTAGCATAGACAGTATTGGTTTTTACCTACAGTACAGTAGTATTCTGAGCTACAGTGTTGTAAAAAACACATCGCTAGTTCGCTCAGTCTTCAAACAAATCTTTATATCACTTATGAGCTACTGATAACAAGAGTGATATATATCACTGAGTTGAAAAGATATATATATATCGGTTCAGCTCAGTGATACAGTTTGCGCATCTCTAATGTATTCTCTTTGGTTATGATGACTGACGTTTATGAACGCTCACCACAGACTAAAAATATTATTTTATCGATCGGCATTGTAGATTTAGCGTTCGGCGTTGATATGTCATCATGGCTACCAAGTTATCGTTAGCTATCTTCGCTTACGCTAAGGCGTTCGCAATTGTAGAAAGAGAATAGAAACGAAACGTTTGTATCTTGGCTAGGCCTTCAGGTGAAACAGAAAAGGTATATTGTTTTTGCAACTTTACTTTGTAAATCTAAAACTATCGGCTTTGTGGGACAGTTGAAGTACTAAAGGTTTTGTAGACTTGTGAAATCTGTCTACAGTTGTATCCCTGTAACACTTTTTGGTTTTCAAGTTTCCTCCAAAGCTGATAGTTTTAGAATTACAAAGTTAAGTTTTTAAAAAAAGTGTACCCTTTCTGTTTCAACCTGTAGATAAGCAACGTATTTAATTATTTTTAGAGCAATCAAAATAATTGGTTTAATTTAAAAGTGTGGTACCGATTTTTCTAATACTGATATTGTTCAATGACATGTATATCGTGGACTGTACAAGAGATCTACTCTGGGAATAAACGACCGTTAACTAACCAATGGGCTTGGCGTATTATATAATTTACTAATTATTTAGAGGTCTGTGAAATGACGTCGAAATTTTCCAACGGACAATTTATTTAGTTCAACTAATATTTATTTTTTAACTACATACTTACATTTATGTTGTATCTCACATATTATTTTATATATTTATTATAAAGAGATAGTAATAAACGATATAGTTGTAAAAATACAAATTTTGATATCTATTTAGATTTAAATTTGTGTCGATTTGTTGCTATCTTTCAAGTCTTGTGGCCGTATTCACAAACGATACTTGTCTCAGTAATCCTACTAATATTATAAATGTGAAAGTTTGTGAGTGTGGCTGTATGTATGAATGTATGTGTATGTTTGTTACTCCTTCATGCAAAAACTACTGAACGGATTTGGATGAAATTGGGAACACAGATAGTTTATAACCGGGATTAACATATAGGATACTTTTTATCCCGATAATCCCGAAATTTTTGTTACGTTAAATACTACGCGGACGAAGTCGGTGGGCACAGCTAGTGTACTATATAGAAACTGCCATTTCTCAGTATGCTGTCCGTTTGCGCGCACTGTGAGACCTCACAGTGATATTTGTGAATACTGCCATTAATTATTCAAAACTTGTTACTTTTCACTGTATTCAGTAAAGCTTTTTAATAATAATAAAACGGTATTGTTATTTTGCGAAGCTGTATATGCGATCACACGCTGGAACTGTTTATTTTCAACGCTTTTCAGTTAGCGAGCCTGTTTAAGCGTATCTAGTTATCATACAAGGTCAATGAAATACGACGTTTTTGTATGGTGTTGTGATATTAATCCTACTAATATTATAAATGCGAAAGATTGTGAGTGTGGATGTATGTTTGTTACTCTTTCAAGAACAAGTTAGTGAACGGATTTGGATGAAGTTTCGAACACAGATAGTGTATAACCTGGATTAACAGATATAATACTTTACTTAAGTCTACGCGGACAAAGTCGCGGGAAGAAACTAGTATAAAATATAATCGATAAAAAGGTTGTAACTCATGTGTACTTTCACTAAACGTCAGCAGAGGGAGCTCGTATAAGTTTTGCTAGTTCAAATAAAAACAAAATCGAATTCGAATCTTACTGTACATTTTTTAAAGCTGCGCAATGCCGTCGAATCCTTCTCTACATTATTTGAAGCTGCATAAAGCCGCTAAGAATGGTGCTTTCACAATATTAGCTCACATAGGGGCTGGCTCGAAGTGGGCAGTACCACCCTCTCACAGAAATTCAGCATACAGTAGCTGTGTTTCGTATGATAAGTGAGAGAGCCATTTTGTAATAATATGCCATTAGAACGAAATTTTCAAGATCGCTCTGAGACTTGACAGCGATTAGTTACTACGCGCTTTAGTGTTATAAAATGATGCCTGTGTATAAAAATCACAACACCATTCAAAAAACTTAGCGCTCCCAACATACAAAACGGTATAATTAAAAATATTTACTGTATCCCCATCAACAGCACTGAAACACTCTCCGTCTAAGAGGAAGAGCATCGCGAAACCGGCTAGACCGCAGGAGGAGATCGACACCCCAGGTATTTACCGGTTTTTGTTTAAATACGGTTTTTATTCAAGGTTCTTTGTTCTAGACAAAAGTGAGTTGACAATTCTTTTTTATATATCTTTGGTAGTATGTTAAAACATGAGTCAATTTTTTTTTTTTGGAAAAATATTTCCATACATATAAATGTTCTGATTCACATTTGCATGTTGTTTCGGAGAATGGAACCTATCAGCACGTTTTCCTGCAGGCCAAAACTAACTCTAGTGCGAGTGGTTTCATTCTCCAAAATTACATTCAATTAGAATTTAGTGCACTATTGATATATTATTTTCTGGTATTATAAAATTCTAAAGCAGTGTTGACACACCAATATTTTTTTCAAGTGTACTCGTATCGTATCAACGCGGCTTAAATGAAAAAAAAATTAATTTCATTTTTGTCTAGAGAAAACGTGGTAATTGTCAACTCTCTCGAAATGAATGCTCTATAAAACTAATAATAGTATTAGTATTAATAACATAATATGTTTTTATATCGTAATTTAAACTAAGTAGTTTAACCCTAATTTTATCCTAACAGTGCAAGAGTTATGTTGGTACCTATATATTATTATACATTTCAGTTTATTTTATCCACCCACCCCTTTCCTCCTTTTCCGGTGTTTCATCCAATACGGTCCAAAACGTTGTGATACGCCCTTTTAAAATCCCATATAGCATGTAGACAATTTTGTTGTTTTTATTTAATTTCTTTTTTTTATTTCACCGCGCATTCGTTTCACGTTTACACAAAAAAGAGGTATCAATTATGTGATGTGTTGTGCTTACGACGTTGCTCCGCGATTCATCGTCATTCACGCATGGTTTGACAACGGGGGACGACAAAATAAACTGAAATGTGTACCAAAAAAGACAGATATCGAGTTACGCCCTTTTTGTCATCGAGATACGACACTTTAAACAGAATTTCTCACGCAGGACGTAACTACATCGGGCGGCCGATCAAAGATTACAATCCTGAGGCACTTAGACAGTACAGATTATCGCCTAGATCTTCCGTCAGATCGAGTATGAGCGATTTTACTGATACGACAATCTCCACGTGGAATCAGAGGCACACGCAAACAACTGATTATCCATCTGTTCTGTCGGACAGACTTAAAGTCATAGACAGGGATAGAATCGGCGCGTTTCCTCGACGAATAGAATTTGACACGTCAAATTTGAACGCTCGCGAGCCTAGCACTTCATACGCCCACAATGTCTATAGGACATCTATTCAAGATAGGATGGACACTCTCTCCGATCAGTTGACCAAAGTTTTGAGTACGGGCGCGGGTAGTTCCCACATAAATGGCAGTCTGGCTGACAGCGGGATACAGACAGACAATACAAGCACCAGCGTACCTCAAATATACGTGGAATCGCAGACAAATTACCCAGTAATAAAGATATTAAAAGATGCAGCGGTCGACACGAGGAATGAGAATAATCTACAGGACATACCGTTTATAGACGATGAGGATGAAGACAGATGGAAGCGGCGATCTAATATTCTAGAGAAACACAAAAGCATGTCCAATATCCCTGAAAGAATAGACGAAGTCAGCCCTGAACAATCGGAGAGACTAACAAACAGTTTAAACCGAGCGAAATCACCAACGTTCGTTGAGAAATTCAAGAAATTCTTCATCGATATAGGTCTCGTTAAAAATGATAGCGTCACGAATACGGAAAACGCTAATACTCTACCGAAAAGCCTCAATTCTAGTTATCGAAGGAGCGCTACGCCGACACTAGAGCCTAGAGATGCCTCTACATTACCCAAAGACATGAGATTTCGTAGAGTCAGGTCGACCCAAACGGTTTATATCAAACAGGAGTCACCTCTACTCAGAGATAGGGATGTCCAAACGAACGAGCACGTCTCAGTAGTGCAATTAAACGGCGATGAACATCTTAAGGAAGCAGAATCGGAGAAGTTCTTGAAAGAAATACTATACGTGAAGAGCATAGATAAAGCGGAAATTTATACGGGAAAAGACAGCGGCAGTACCATCATCGTGATTCCACCGGCCGATTGAGTTTTAGTCGATATTATATTTGGAGTCGAAACATAATTTCAATAGGCGGGCTGTTTATCGATTTTAATGTCGATGAAAACATACATAAATCGATATGAAAATCGAGTAATTGTTTTTAAATTTTAGATTACTGGGTAAAGCGGCAATTTTATTTATTCATTTTTTTTAATACACTAATGAACTGTAGTAAGTCACATACGCCGTTTTTTCCAATAATATAAATGAAGTCACAATTCGAAATAATGTCGTATACGGAATGTCGATAGAATATACCAATAATTTGACGTAATATTTATTCAATGTGAATATAGTTAAAGGACTTAGTATTATTTATAACTAACTTGGTCAGTGTTTTAAGCATTGAAAATTCTATTGATTAGAATTTTTTTAATGATTAACTTTTACATATTAACACGGTATCTACCTAGTTAGTGAGCAATGGTTTAGTTAAACCGTCCTAATTTAACAATATGCAATTGTATATTAGGACGTCAGTTATTCAATTTTATAAGGACACGTGATTTTGTGTGGTACTCGAAAGTTAATTTGCGGTAGCGTCGCTATACAGGCTGTAAGAGGCATAGTAACGGAAACTGATACCATGGATTCTACTCATGATTCTCGACCACCCAGAGTAAGAATTTTCATGAATTATGCTCAAATTTTTCAGCATTATTCAATTGATTGTATTATGAAATCTTTATAAAAATCAGTATTAACGAAATTTTACATAAAAAAAAACTAATTAATTATATGCCTTAAGGCATAAAACTGCAAAGTAAATTTAAAACTCAATACGCTTGAGCGCGCATTTCATGAAAATATCGACGGAGTATTCCAATTCTGGGAGGTCAAGAATCATGAATTGAATCCATGGTATCAGTTTTCGTTACGATGCCCCTTACTCCCTGTATACTGGGATCTGCTATAGTTTGACCATAACTCCTGCATTTCCCAAGACTTTACACTATTAACATAGATTGTCGGTCATGTAAGTTGACTTACTTGAAATATTAGTCTCGATTTGTTACCTAAACTGATTTATATTCCAGTGTAATGTTTCTTTATGTCTTAAAATGAATGTTCTTATTATACAGTATTTAATGTATGGATACGTAAAATTGTGGGTTCTTGTCTGAGGTTCTAAGCAGGTTCTTGCGGTTTAGCTGCATTGTTTCTCCTTGCATTGTACTGTCAACACTATACTATAATGAAATATTTATGTGCATGTACATTATCTGTGCAATAAAAGACAAATGCATCTGTTGAAGAAAAAAGTATGTATGAAAATGCCAGTTACGTCTTTTTAACCATTATAAATAATTGTCGTCAGACTTACACAACAGCTGTGTGGTCCCAAATTTAGCCACGCTTCGTACCGTTATACAATGGACTGGGTGCGATCAATAGGTGTGTCAAATGGGAAACTAAAAAATAAAATTAAATAAAAATACTTTTTGCTTTTAACATTTGATCAAGCAAAATGTCGTAACTCAATATAAGTAAGGGCCATCTTTAAAAAATCAAATCGAGTTCAATGTTGGACATAACGAATTTCCTATTAAATGATAGAGATTATTCCCTTGCTGGTGTGTGTATTTTTTTTTAATATGCGGACTTTAAATCGTCATTTTTTTATTAATACAATTATTATGAGGCGAAATTTTCTGGGTCTTTGCTACGTTTTATATTTTTAGAATTTAAAATTGCATACATTTAATTTATATAAATCATAATATGACTGATATTTTTTACAATAAATTCTTTATTTATTTAAATTTGATAACTTCTAATTGTATATTTATAGTCACAGATGAACCAATAAATAAGGGAGTCCTAATAAAAAAAGGTCA
The DNA here is from genome assembly GCA_918843915.1 of Notodonta ziczac. NCBI lineage: Eukaryota > Metazoa > Arthropoda > Insecta > Lepidoptera > Notodontidae > Notodonta > Notodonta ziczac. The sequence goes on along the minus strand of OU974065.1, from coordinate 2,633,691 downwards.
CAAATTGTTCACATGGTTATTTATCCCAATGCAGTAATAGGCCAATCCTTATGAAAGGCGAGCAGTGACTAATATTTACACATTTCATTTAAAACACATAGCACAGTAGACACTAGATTATTTATCAAGTCAATCAGACAACAGATTCGAAAATAATTAAAAATATTTTTTACCACATTCCCTTTGTGTAGTCACAATATTTTATAGGAGTCAGTGTAGTCATTTCTTATTCTCTTACTATTAGATAATTCGTTGTATATATCAAAACATAGGTACCAAGTGTCACATCATTATATATTTTTATAACTTTATTTATCTACGGTTTCTTCATAGTATTCTGTCGATATTTTTATTTTAATGCACCCTGAATCACAAATGATGAGATTAATGTCTATTACATTAATAATTATTGATTAAATATTGTAATAAATAATGACGGAAGATTTTTTTTTATATTTGCAATATCTTGTTTGGGAGGTAATATATAACGAAATACAAATTAAACATGTTAAAACCACATTTATAAAGGCTGCGCCCCATAAAAGTTTTGCCAATAGTTAAAACGTGTACCGCAACACCAGAAGCGAACTTGTGTGGTAGGCTGTTTAGTTAAGTGTATTTTGTATCGCTTGAGCTGTTTGACCAAAATGTTTTTTTATGTATATAATGTGGTAATAAATGAGATGTTGGCTGTATCATGTATTTTTACTTACACCTGTCAAAATATTCCTAAAAGGTATACTTACTACATTTTTTGGTAGTTTTTGAAACACACTAGCACTCTTTTTAACCCCCGACGACAAACGAGGGGTGTTATAAGTTTAACATGTGTATCTGTGTATCTGTGTATCTGTGTGTCTGTCTGTGGCAACGTAGCGCCCAAGCTGATGAACCGATTTCAATTGTGTTTCTTTTGTTAGATAGGTATTCTGATCGAGAGTGTTCTTAGCTATGTTTCATGAAAATCGGTTCAGCCGTTTGAAGATCATCAGCTCTTTTGTAGGTTAAAAAGCCACATTCACGGCCAAAACCAACTTCCACGGCTCGAATCCAATCGAAATTTGAGATTATTGGATTTAGATTTATTATATTTTTAAATGATCGTAATAGTCTGAACTGGCTTTTTACAATATTATAAATTTGAAAAGTTTCCCTGATTCTGGAAAAAATGAAAATTTTATCAATTATTATATGAGATTTGTGTATGAACTAAAGACGTTCCATAAGTCACGTGTCAAATGATGGATACGCGCATGCGTTAAATTTTGTTCGTTTTGTTAATTGTCATGGAATATTACGTTATAATAATTCTAGAGGGCGCTGCTCCGCCATTGAGAAAAAATATAAAAAAAACAAATCTAATTTAAAATAATTTTAGCGTTATTGAAAATTCTTCCCCTGGGCTGCTCCCGTCCACCTCAACCAGAGTTATTACATGAAATTGAATCATAATTGAAAATATTTTACTAGGAATTAAACCTCCGTGGCATCAATATTTAGATTCGTTGTCTATTCTAATGTCAATTATTATAATGTCATAATAAAATAATGTCTCATACTTTTACACAGATTTTCTGTTGATTATTGTATACATTTGATGAAAAGGTCGTCGCATCGGGGGTTTTTAAATTTTCAATTTAGAGTTATTTTATAGAGCAGTTGCTTCTTTTTCGTATATTAATATCTAAATTTATTGCATTATTAAATAATTTACAGTTACAGCATAATTTCTTGCTTTTAAACAATACTCGATTATTTTAATATATATAATAAAAATGCTGAAAACATATTTAAAATGGTTGAATTCTTATTTATATTTTCGAACATTCTTTGCGTTAGCTCTTGCAGTTACAGCCGCTTGTCGCTGTCGCTAAGTATATTACCAAAAGTAAAGCCATCCTCGTATTATTTTAGGGATAGCAAAAAAACCCAACAATGCTGTAGAAAATCGCAGTATCTAACCACATACGCCTTTTTACTCTAATATGTATTTACGCTAATATTATAGCTTTCTATTTTATGGTTGTTACGTAATATTTTCACGCTATCTAACGGATTAGGAGCCGCCAGTTCGAGTGGTGTGGCCAGCCTGAAAGCAGGTGAGTCTGAATGTCGTATTGTGTTATCTATAATACGAATGACAAAAATGTAGTATCTACATAAAATGGAAAAATGTTGTATCTTTAAAACATAAATAAACTGACTAGTTGGTGCGGATGTCTATAACCACCTGTCTGTGCCAAATACTTATGTAAGGGTTCCCCAACTTACGTGAGATAGTCAGCGAAACCGTTCGAATCGTGCCAGCATTTCAACTGGCGCGACTTAACTGGTTTAACTCTCGTGTCAGTTTGGGGATACCTTCGTCGAGAGATTACTCATAAAGTTGTACCTACCACAGTAAAAGGAGTCAATAGAAGTGTTTTATTATTACACTTTACTTAACCTGTTGACAATATCAAAAAGTGTAGCAAGGCGACACTTATTTTTTATTTATTTATTTTAAACCTTTTTGTATTCATATTCCGCTTATATTACAATATAACTAAATAATCAGAACTGTATCTCACGGAATTGTTGGATAACGCAGAAGATACCTTTTCATTGCGACCTTTCGTGTTTAATATCAGTTGCAATAAGAAAATATACACCTCAGAGGGTACCACCATTTTTTTTATTTTGAATATTGGATACATACCACGTATTTTCTTTTGAATATAGGTGTAACGTTTTCTACACTGGTAACTTTTAAATAAATATTCAAAGCAATTAACGACACGAGCTCCCTTGCTACGCTTTTTGTTTTGTTTATAAAACATACCTAATAAAACCAAAAATAAACAAACTTATGTTCATGTTATTTCTCCTGTTTCACGCTGCCGACCTATCGGGACTTTTTCTATTGGGTATACCGTATTTGTTTATTATTTCAACACCTCCCTCGCTTTGTTTCACAAAACTCTCAAACATAAACTTGATACCAATAAAAAATACGCCTTAAACGGTCAAGCTCCATATAAAAAATATAAATATAAACATGCCATTTTCGACATGTAACACGGTCCGTCTGCCGCTCTCTTATAACACAAAAATCATTTTTAATGTTGTGATAATATACTCTTTTCTTCGTGCCAAACCGTTTTACTGATATTTTAATGTCGATAAAATAAACCTTTACAATATTGTGGGCGTTTTTCTTACTATCCAGTATCTTTATCCGATGTCACCGCGCATATAACGCCGACGTCGGCGACCTCGCCGGTTTCGACATCCGCTAAAGTCACCGTCACGTCATCGGGGGCATCAGAGCCTGAGATCGCGTTCCCAGCGGTGCTAAAAGGCTCCCAAAAGCAAAGAGTACCACCCCCCGTACCCCCCAGAGGTTCGCCGAAGCCCAAACGGGGGGGAGGCAACTCCCATGCCTCCAGCATCGACGCTAAAGGTTATTATCTAAACATATCTGTGAGTGATATTCCTCCCCAAACGCCAATCACTAGCAGCGACGATGACGTTTGTTACAAGCATGATTTTAAGTTCAATGAACCCAATGCATGTTTTGTAACCCAAGCTGTGTCTGATAGTTCAATGAAAATAACCAAATTGGTTGCATCTAACCCGTTTTTAGACTTCGTCGAAGATGGGGATAGTATCACTGAGAGGTCGCATTTGGGTACAGACCTGAGAGCCCAAACTTCAATGATGTCTAAGTTTAATATAGATAAAGTAGTTAGAGAACATCTGGATTCGGGAGATTATGATGACACTTCGTTAACTGAATCTAGTAGTGAAGAGAGAATCGTTAATGTAAGACCAAAAGAAAACAATGACGTTCAAACAGACAAATCAAAAGAAGATAAAGATAAACTGCCTAAAAGTCCATCGCAATTCGTCAAAGATGTGGTAATACAGATAAGTGATAAATTTAGAAAGTCACCGATATTAGATTCGTCTTCAGAAAAGGTCAGTGTGCATAACGTCAAATCATCCGATTTGATAATCGCAGCGAAAACCCTCAAAAAGGTCACACAAATTGATATATCAAATGTGCAACAGAACCAAATTGATGCAAACGTTACCGTTGCAAGGAAAGTTGAAAAACCCGGCTTGATAACTGGTTTAACAAAGATGATGATGAACCAATCAAAAAGAGATAAAAATCAAACGGAAGTTATGAAGAAATCGAAACCGGCAATTGAAATTAGGTCTTACAACTCAGGGATGACGAAGGACCAATCGGTATGCCAAAAAAAAGCTAAAGTCAACATTGATATGTTCCAGAAACATATTTTAAAAGCGCAAACTGATTCTGACAGCTCAAGAAGAAGCTCCTTTTCATCACAAGATAGCAAACGATCTGATAAGCAGGTGGACAGTCAAATACTAGTCAAAGAAAAGAAGAAAATGTTTGAACCGATTGAGTATGCATACGGCAGTTTGACTGCAATCGATAAGAAGCATTATTCTCTCTCAACAACTATTGTGAATCCTGTAGTATCATCTTCAATGTCTGGCAATGTTAACGAGAAAATTAAACAGTTCTCCGAAACAGATTTAACTAAAACACCTTGTAAGCTTCCGAGACAGAAAAAGAAGAATAGTTTCAAAAGAATATCAGACAAAAAGAAGATGATTAAGATGAGAAAAGATATCGAAGAGTTCTTGTAAATTGGAGGCCATTTTGAATTGTTTGCTTGTTAATAAAAGGCTAGTGTAGCATGGTAACGTAGGTAATGCCAAATTAGAATATTTGAAACCAAGGCTGAAAATCGCGAAAATATTTACAAATTCATTAGATAGTAGATTTTATAAGCATTTTGTGAGTTTTACTTGTTATTGTATGTTAGAATGTGTTGTGATAATCCTATGGATGCCCTTTTTAGTGCATTTTGATCGGACGTTTTTTATATTTATTCGGTTTTAAAACTCATTATATTCTAGTCACCTACTAAAATCTTAACTTTTATGTATGTTTAAATGGTGTGGTCCCATTATCTAATACATCTTTGTGTGTTTTTCTCATTATTTGTTTGTTGTAATCTACTAACATATTTCATGAATTTGATCTGCTTACCTCATCCTCTGTAATTTCAATCTTTTCGTATCTAGTATAGTACAATATGGCTGCGCATCTCAGGCAACATTTCTAGAATAAATTGAGCTCTATTATTGACACCTGTCTGTGTCAAATAGTAAGCTGGATATGTTCCCTGAAAGGCAGATGAATGTACCTACTTAGTACCTATTATATTAGTGTCGATTTTCATTTCTATAAAGCTTGACAAAAGTTACTTATTTTTGTTATTCCATTTATGAGTTTGCATCCGTAAACGAATATCAATCTTAAGCACCATACTTAGAATATTTGATTGTTTTGTAGTTTTTGAACCCGATAACGCAAGACAATCAATAATAAAATCGTTGCAAAAAAAATCTAACGTATATTTTTTATTAAAACACTGTTTCTACTAATTGCTACGAGGTGACTTAATTAAAAAAAATGTACAACTTTAGCCACCTCAGTAACGAAGAATTTTCCATGGAAATACTTAACACCCTGCAAACATGATGAACCATGGTATACCTAGCTTCATAATCTATATCAACTTTGTTTTGCGTAATCGGATTGCACTTTTCACTTCTCAAACATAGTCAGATCATTCCACGAAGACTCGTTAATCATTGCAAATGGACTCATATGCCAGTGTCATAAGGGTCACAGCACGCGTCTTACTTCACTACATAGTATAAAACAAAGTCGCTTCCCGCTGTCTGTCTCTATGTATTCTCAGATCTTTAAAACTACGCAACGGATTTTGATGCGGTTTTTTTAATAGATACAGTGATTCACGAGGAAGGTTTATATGTATAATGCATGCATAATATAGTAGAGAGATACTGATAAAAAATACCCGTGCGAAGCCGGGGCGGGTCGCTAGTCCCTTATAATTATGCTCTATCAACATCAGAAATCCCGCTAGATTGAATAGTAACGCTAGTTTTCCGCCAGCGGGGGTGCCATTGTCTTGCTGCTCCACCCCCCCGCCGCCCTTTGAGGAGGGCCCCCCGCCGCGGACGAGCCGCACCAACTCGTCGTCGACGACGTCATCGAGCGCGTCAGGCAGGCGTCGAGGAGCGTCAAGCGCCGCTAGCGTCATGACGACGTCGTCGGCGTCATCGCTAGCGTTGACGCCGGCGGCGCTAAGCAGCGCGCGCAGTAATGACGCCAGGTGAGATTGAAGATTTGACGACCATTTGGAGCAGCGGTTCGAGCGAAAGCCGCTCGGCTTACTACACCGGGTGGTTGCGGGTGCGTTTCCCGCCGGGGCAAATTTCGGAAGTGGCCTTTTCATCATTTGCCCAGGTCTGAGTGTCACCGGGATCGCCCCCAGTCCATTGTCCGGTACCCATAGTACAAGCGTTGCTTAGTTTAGGACCATACAGTTGGTGTGTTCATCTGGCGATATTTATGTAGAACAAACTCCGCCCGATGTTAAGCAGTTACCGTAGCTTATAGATGCTTGCAATACCAAAGGCGTTGCTTCCACGTTCCACGTTCCACGTCCAAGGAGAGTGAGACAGCAGATTAAGGAGGCGGGGTGGTCTTCCAGCCTTCTCACTCATCGTACGTAATACGGCTATAAAAGCTACTTAACGCCGATCTTCTGACAGAGGGTCGTACTATCAAGATCGACCTAGCCCCATATCAGTCACAAGAATAGGATATCGTTTTGCAGAACAGAATCAACCCACATGCATTGCTAACTCAAACTCAAAATTGTTTTTATTCATGTAAGCCAACAAATAATTTATGAATAGAATCTACCACCGGTTCGGAATGTCGCTTCCACTGAGGAGAGCCGGCAAGAAACTCAATGGTTACTCTTTTCAATGAACAAAAGATTACGTTCTCAGGAACAGCAACAGAATGTGAGCAGGCAACACCATTGTCATTAAACAAGTAAATAATGATCAAATCTAACTCAGACAGGTGTAAACCAAAACCAACCTTCTGTTAGTGGGTCTAGGTTGGTTTCAGATTGCAGAATTGTGTTGCAAAGTCCCTTAATGTAATATTTGTGTTTTGTGCAGTGTGTGTTGGACTCCCCCCGCGTCGGTGGAGGGGTCCACCCCCACCTGGACCGAGGGCACGCCCAGCTTCACTGAATCCAGTAGTAGTGAACAAGGTAAGGAATAGAGTCAGCGCAAACCGACGGAGTGACGACAAAGAGAATCAATCTAAATTCAACTTAATTTGCTTCAGTATACGACCGCAATTTGTACGGTAAACGCGCCCATTGCTTTAAGAGTCCTTCGCTATACCAATTACAATCGTATGCAGCAAGTAATTTGCACAGATATAGTTTTACATAGATAACGCAAATGCATGTATTTCGTGTGTGCGAAACTGACCAAGCGTCAAGGTTGGTCGCCGCTAACTTACAGTCCGCGCGACCACAGATATAAAAATATGAGTATGAGCGAGATGATCACTCGAGAGAATCGTAGCGGGCGGAGGGGCATCAGCGGCATCGGTGTCTTTGAATCGGTTTGGATTTCCCGTCACTAATGACGTCACAGTAGGTGTTCAAAATTCGGCACGCTTGGTTTCAATACAAATCGTGATACTTACGTTATCTATGTAAATCTATATCTGTGGTCATTTGAGTAGAATTTAGTTTATTAGTAAATTTACTCAGTTCGCCGACACTCCTATCAACGGCTAATCCATAGAGGTTAATTTTGAAAAAAATATGTTGACCGTTCGTTGACAGTTTTCAGACCTACCCGATATGCACACAAAATTTCATGAAAATCGGTCGAGCCGTTTCGGAGGAGTATGGTAACTAAGATTGTGACACGAGAATTTTATATGTAAGATTTGTGTCTTTAGTTAAGTAGTTAATTAGTGTAATTGGCCTCTGGCCGTTCAATTTTAACTTTGAATAAAAAAATTATATCATTTTAGCCCTTTTTGACGTCCCACTCCTGGGCACGGGCCTCCCCTCAACACGAGGGGGATTCAGGCCATAATCCACCACGCTGGCCCAGTGCGGGTTGGCGGATTTAAGATGTCTTTCGAAAATTGGTTAGATCTTCTAAGACATGCAGGTTTCCTCACGATGTTTTCCTTCACCGTAAGCAAGTGATGTAGAAATTATGATTCCCACATAGATTTCGAAAAATCCAGAGGTGCGAGCCGGGGTTTGAACCCAAGAACTTTGACTAAATACATAAAAACAAATTACTTTGGCTGTTGCTTGATATGAAGAGTCTGGCCCGTGTTGAATTCCGCTATCCAGGCTATCCAATAACGCCAGCTCGTGGCGCCACGCCCTCGGAAGGGCGACGTTCCCCGCGGCCGCCGCCGCCGCCGGCCCGCGCGCAGCCTCCATCCACCATCAACTGTCTCACCAGCGAAGTGGTGAGTTACTTGATACTGACTTGTTGATTCGTCAATAGCCTAGTGGTTAGAGGCGCCGTCCTCGTAGCTGAGAGGTTCCGGGTTCGATCCCCATCCTGGCCATTAAACTGTTGACGAGAGCCCACTCCTAGCACAAGCATTAGCTTAGTTGGAGGGGCTAAAGGGAATACTAGTAATGTGATAAACATACATTGCTAGTAATCTTTAAAAAAAAAAAAAGGTTAGTACCGGGTGACAAGACGATAGGTTCATTGTTTCGGTTGGATTATTATAAGATAAATAAACTTGTTAATTTAGAAACCCCCGATGCGACGACTTGTTAGACTGCGAAAGAGCTGATAATCTTCAAACGGCTGAACCGATTTTCATGAAACGTAGCTAACTACACTCTCGATCGGATCAGACCTATCTAACAAAAAAAAACAAAATTGAAATCGGTTCATCCGCTTGGGCACTACGATGCCACAGACAGACAGACACAGATACACAAATACACATGTTAAACTTATAACACCCCTCTTTTTTGTCGGGGGTTAAAAATTGGTATAAGCTCTTTCGCAGTCCAACTGATCATAAGTACTTCTGCAATCTGAAACCAACTAACCACCACTTGTACTAGGATTGGATTTGGTCTGCAAAAGTATGTGTGGCTTAGTGCTTTTTGCATTTCTATGTCCTACTATGCTGAGGATGTCTAGTTAAGAGGAGAATTATCCTTTTAGTTTGCTTTGTTTGGCGCAAAATTGCATATTACTTGGGTCACTACATAGTATAAAAATAAGTCGCTTCCCGCTGTCTGTCCCTATATATTCTTAGATCTTTAAAACTACGCAACGGACTTTGATGCGTTTTTTTATAAATATAGTGATTCCAGAGGAAGGTTTATATGTATAATACATGCATAATATAGTAGAGAAATATTCTAGTCACTAGTCTATATATATATAACTCAAAGGTGACTGACTGACTGACTGACTGACTGACATAGTGATCTATCAACGCACAGCCCAAACCACTGGACGGATCGGGCTGAAATTTGGCATGCAGGTAGATGTTATGACGTAGGCATCCGCTAAGAAAGAATTTTGATTAATTCTACCCCCAAGGGGATAAAATAGGGGATGAATAATCCCGATTTTTTTGTTAAGTTAAATTACACGCGGACGAAGTCGCGGGCACAGCTAGTTATACTATAAAGCTTCGCTTCTTTCGGGCGTCCCTGTACGGCACTGTTTTTTTAGTTTTTTTTTGTAATTATCAGCTGGATTTTCAACCGAAACGATTAAATATCGTCTTGTTGTCCTTATGTATATTAACTGCTCGTTTCACACTTACCTAATGTCTTTTACATGGCGTGACTTTATATTTTAATCACCACTACTAATATCTACTAACATGTAATATAAAACGCCACAGCTTGTGCTAATAGAGGTTGTGCAAAAATGAATATTGACACGTGAATAATACAATTTTGAAGACCGTATCCCAAGTGCGAGTTTTGTTCGTTATCGAAACGCAAACGTTATAGTAAAAAGTTTGATAGTTTCGATGTTGTTGTATCAATTGTATCCAAACTGCAATTATGCAGCCATCCTGCAATCCGGTTGCAGCTTGTCTGAATATACCTTTAATCAGAGGAGATTGGAAACAAATCTTTGTAAAATTTAGTTTTTTTTTCTTTATACATACTAATTATAACAATAAATATATTATATAATAACCTTATGATTCATTTTTACACAAAATATTTTATGGCAGAAATAGTAAGAGATCTGGAAGTCCAACCCATCCCCTCGTTCCTACTCCTAATGCCCTTGGTATTGCAAGCACGCGTATATTACTACGGTAACTGCTTAACATCAAGCAGGTCGCCTGCTTGTTTGCCGACTTGTTATATAAAAAAACAAAAAATCTTTGTTTCTTCTCTATTTCTGTCACCCTGCAACGCATTCCACGCACTTATAATATTGCGGTTACTAATAATGTGACGCTACGCGCTACCAGCCAGTGTCAAGCGTCAAATAACAATTGGACATAATTCAAGCGTCACGGTAAAACGGATTGCATAACTACTCGAATGAAATATGGAACGTATTATAGTAAGGCTGATAAAGAACGCATAACATAAACTTCTTTAAGCATAAAAAAATACAGATGAACATAGTAACCTCATCCTTTTTGAAAGTCGGTTAATTAAGTTCATGAGTCATTTATACAACGTATTAATAAATCGATCTCAAGTCTGAGAGCGATCTTGTAAATGTCATTCTTATGTCATACCAATACAAAATTACATGTCAAAGGTGAACTCAAAATCGTTCCCACAATTATTTTTTAATTCGTCCCACAACGGGTTTTAAATTACGTTGCCCTTGACATTTATTTGACGTTTGACACTGGCAGCGGGGAGCGTCACGTGTCGGGACGAGTGCTTATTGCGCCAGTTTGCAGGAGTATAGATCGTACATTTCACGAAGACTTTGGAAATTGACCCCTATGTCCGTGGCACAAGAGTTACTGCACGCGTCTTTGTGAAATTGCCGAACTATGTGTGTGGTTTGATTATATTATATTTAATTACATCGCCGAATGTAGCGACTAATGGGAGCTTGTTTCTTTTGGACGCTGCCGCGCTGCTTGAACGGTGGGTTGATAGTTGCATTTAAAAGCAAAAGTAGATAACGATTACAAATGATCATAGCAACAATATCAATAATTAAGTATATCGCTTGAATTATCTGTTTTATACCGCTCTAGCTTGTAGGAACATTTTGTGTGATGGCAACCTTAATATTTAAAACACAAAAATTTCGGTTCCTCCATTTTGAGGGATCCAAAAATTACGCTTTTATGTTATAGACTTATTTTATATTAACATCTCTGATTAACGTTTGAATTTTACTGTTAACTTATTAATGAGTCAAAGTTTTTTACCGATACTGTCAAATGCGACCACGTTAACAGTGCGGGTGGTCAAAAATAGAATTAGAGATATCAGTATGAAAATGACATCACTTTTGATAGTTTTATATGGACACTAGCGCCACTGCCAATGTATCAGGTATGTTTTGTCACGATGTATCACTCAAAAGAAAGTGACATTGTAGGAATGTTGTCATCCTTTTAATATGACTTTTATGTATTGTGACCACCCGCTGTTACAAGGTTATAGCGTGCATTAATTTTATCTACGCTGCGTCAGCTTCAACGGTGAAATGGTCTAAACTAACAGATGGCGCCACTGTTGTTTGGCTTTCACAAACTTGAAGCATATATTCGGAAGACCCAAAAACATTTTATATCTGTGGATCTCTCTATGTTCCTAAATGCTCTTATATTATTACGACGGGAGAAAATATTGTAGATAGCTTTTATTTCTCAAGTTAATTTTACGGCCCTGGGTACAAGCCTTTTGGAGCCTCACAGTTTTCAAAATATTTCGATAGCAATTTCCACTGGTTTACTATGATGGTGGCTTTTTTTCTAAAGTGTTGCCATTATATCGTTAATAAAATATGGTAAAATAATACGCTAGGTAAATGTATGTTGTACGCAGTTTTGAAATATATAAAATGCCAAAACTATGGACCCATTTTTTAAAACAAATGCAGTGTAGTTGGTAATTATATGTTGTTGTTTTTTTAAGTATAATTATGATTCCAGACTAATTTTATAGGTTTTACTAAGCTCAGATGCAAATGAAAAAATATTTTTTTATACCTATTTCTCGAAAACATGTTTTTTATCTTCTCACTTTTTTATTGATTCATCGATTGGTTTGTTAATGCTTTTAATTCTTATAATTTAAACAAACAAAAAATAGATGCTTAGAAAACCTATAAAAGAGTCATGGAAAGTAATGGTCTCGACTGACTTCACCTAATCATATTCAGTAATCGACTGAACTCCTTATCACTAGAAACGTTTAGCATTTTTAAAAACATAGGGTGTATGGAAAAATGTATGTTTGAATGCACGATTTTTACACGATCAACTGAGAATCAATACCATGTCTTTATTTATTTAAAATGGAATAGGTCTTACAAGTAAGGCCTGTTCAGACTCGGGCGGCACATAAGACTGCTATCATTATATTATCAAGGATAGTGTGACAACTTGTGTAATCTCTTTAAGAGTTATACTTTACCTGCACTATTACTTAAAATACAGGTTGAAACAGAAAGGGTATACTTTTTTTTCAAAACTTAACACTATTTATTTTTAAAACTATCAGCTTTGGAAGAAACTTGAAAGACAAAGGTATTATAGGATTACAGCTATTGACAGATTTCACAAGTAAACAATAGTACATTGTTACCTTATGGGTGAAGGTAACTTATTTCAACCCGAGATGGCGTTTGGCGCCCGAGCGTAACGAGAGCGCCAATAGTTCGAGGGACAAAATAAGTCATTCACCCGAGGTAAACACTGTGCTTGTCATTACGAATACAAGGAAAGTAAAAATAAAACAGGACTTAGCTAAAGAAATAATACAAGGAAGTATGAACAATAGTCCACAACACGAAAAACTAATGAAGGTCGGATTGCCATTTGCCGCCTATTTTGTTTTTTTTTCCGTTGGCCTGGTTCAATAGAAATTACAAAATAGAACAAATTTATTTTTAATAATTTAACAGCTGTCAGTTGAAAGCTATTCTCCCTAGGGCTGAAAGGTATTACTTTCAACCCGCTCCTCAGACAACTTCAGACCTACTTTCCGAGTATGAGTAATGAAAAACCTTTAGTAATTCAACGGTCCCACAAAGCCGATAGTTTTAGATTTACAAAGTAAAGTTGCAAATAAAATAGTATAACCTTTTTGTTTCACCTAGTATACACCGCGTTATTGAAGTAACTTAAAACCTAAAAGTAGTTTGTCCAGAATCAAGAGAAGAATCGACTAAAAATAATTTAATACTTTTTTTTATAAAAAAAAATATTTCAATTTATTATGATGAAGATTAGTTGGGATGTCTGAGGGTTTGAATTATTTGAATACCACGTTGTATAATAGTTGTCACTCCAGGCCTTAACGACGACTAGTAAGGACCGTGAAATGGAAACTGTATGAGAATAAGTTACTTTTCATACTTATAATCATACTAATATTATAAAGAGGAAAACTTTGTTTGTTTGATTGTAATTAATAGGCTCCGAAACTACTGAACCGATTTGAAAAATTATTTCACTGTTGGGAAGCTACACTATCCCCGGGTGACATAGGCTATAATATATTTTCAAAAAAAATTAGGAATCCTTACTAAAACTCGAATAATGTAACCGCAATGTACCCATGCGAAGCCGGGGCGGGCCGCTAGTTTAAGTATATCATCGTAGTGCTACCCCGCAGTAGTTAAGTAAAACCTGCCCGAGTCCCAACAAGCTTTAATGCTTTCTATAAAAAAAATAGACATGACGTCGTGAACGTAAGTTTAATATTAATTACTTTGCTAATAAAGTACAAATTAGAGAAATCATAAAAATGCATCAAGGAAAAAAAATGATTACTTTTAAACATTGAGTGATTTAATGATTCAGTGTTGCCAACACCAAGTCGACCAAAATTACTGTGTTTTTCGTATTATTAATGGTAATATTATTAATTAATTAAATAATCGTAATAATTGGAAGGTTGTCAGTTAACGGAAGCAATTTTATTAAACGCTTTTGAAATACATGTAATCGGCTTTCGTGTGAGTGTTATAATATTTATGGATCTGTATTTGATCTGTGAGTATTTTTAATAAATATACTATATATTGATTAAATGTAACTCATAACAAACTAAATATAATTGTACAGTTTGTAAATGAAGCACTTTTTGAACGTCCTGCAATATTTTACTCATAAAAGAAAGCAGTAGATAATTTAAACAATTTCATTTACTCTCAACTGCTTAGTAACTGGACGGATTTTTTTTTAATTAAAAAGATTCCCTTTTCCAAAGCGTATTCTCTCATTTCGATCTGGCGTTGATCGTATAGTATAATAATCATCACTACAATAAAGATAAAAATTGTTTTTGGAAATATCCTCCCAATTATATGCTATACTGCTTTACAAAAAAATAACCCATTAACTAAAAATGCTTACAGATCGCGAAACTAAATTAAATACTTATTGTGAGTGGTGACTACTTACTAGATACTTGTAATAAGATTACTTTAATCCCCTCAAGAGGTTAATATAGGTTTACTAAAGTGTAACCAGACTCCATTGCGTGTTATAAAATGATTGTTTAAAAAAAACATTGCATTTAGTAAGATTAAAATAATGATTTTAAACTGGTAAATTGATATTCGTTATATTTTATTTATATGTGTTTTAGCAGTGGTTTTTAAAACTAGTATATGTCCCAAAAAAACAAATCTAGTAGAAAATAATTCAGATGTATTAAATTTTTTCAGTCTGGTCACCCTCACAAAAACGTAGTCCGGTGTGTAAAAACTGTTACGTTTATCGTCGTTGTTACTAATATATCAATAATGTATATTTCGTTGTTGTTAACTATTTAAGATGACCGACATATTGTAGATTAAACATTTGAGAACAAAAAACTGTATTTACTTAAAATCCCATATATTTTTTAAGTGTTATTGTTAAATTACTTACAGTAGAAACTGAATAAAACGGCGGTCAAAAAGTCTGACTACCCAAAGACAAGATAACCTGTTTTTTTTCTCTTTATTACTTAGATTACGCAATTTCTAGCTAATGCGATTTAATTAATGAAGTCTTCTCATTAACTACTATCTCAGGTACCTATCTTGCAAGCTTCTTTGCTGCCCACTGGTCAACAGCTAAACAATTCCTGAAAACTTTTTTTATAGTTAGTTTAACGGCTCTCGGTACAATCCCTTCTGAGCCTGTTCTAATAACTACTTTTTTGTGTTGCTTAATGCAAGAAAAATCTACTAAATTGGTAGAAATCGTGCTTACGTGGCTTGTTTAATGCGTAAATTTATTTAACACGAACTAAATATTTGTCAGCGCAGTACTGCTTACAAAAAGGTAAGATGTAATTATTTTGAATATATTTAATACTGTTTATTATTATAATAATGTTGAATTTTCTTTTTATACATTTTATTGCGAAATAATGGGAGGTCCAAGCAGTTGACAATTAGAAAACTATTATGTTATATATTTTTAATTTTGAAAATTTTATAATATCACTATTTTATTATAATAGAGTACACAGTATACATGATGGAGTGAATAAATGAATATAACATAACACACATTATTAATGTTTCCAATTTTCTAGTCGAATCTGGGTTTAAAAAAATCAAGTAAACATTCCAACCTGTATAACGTAGCGAATGGCGGAAATATTATAATTACATAAACAAATTATTTTTTTATAGTACAATTTCGAATTGCATGCATTTTAACTGAACTGTATAGTGTTCCGTCCTCAAAAAGCTAAAACAGAGCCCTATTATGTCAACTTTGTAATGATATATCATTTTTATTCATTTTTAAATTAATATATAAAAGTCTCTGGCCGTAAGACCATTTAAATATATACTTTAATCAATAGATATTACTTAAAATGCATTTGTACAACAGGTTGAGATCACCCACCTCCAATCTGAGATGTCTCGGATCACCGTGACGAGCTACGAAATACATACGGAAACACAGAGCGAAGAGGAGCCGTGTTAATTACTTAGAATAAGCAGCTATATACTTGAATATACAGAGTGTTACAAAAGTCCAAAATAATAGTCAAACAAGCACTAGTAACGACGAAAAATAAATTTACAAAAAATAAATGTTCGGTATTGAATTTTAATTATGTCTTGGTTTTCGTACAGCAAATAGGCAATGATTGTAATTGTATAATGTACAAATATTACTTTTAACAAATTATAATATCCTTTATTATAGATTATAGTAAAGTTTGAACTTAATTGGAACGCTAACTTTGACATTTTTGTTTCGTGTATTTTTTTTTATAAATTGACATAAATCATGTACTATGCAAAATGTTTACAAACTAAACTGTTGCTGGAATATTAATGGCTGGTATTCGTCAATATTTACACTGCTTTCCAGGCAATTGGATGTGTTCTAAGGTTGCAGCTGAAAAATATCGATAAATATTAAAAATACGATAATTACCTCATTTATTATTTCTGATTTTTGAAACACCTGTATATGAATAGTTTTTATTGAAATAATAAAATGTGTTTGTATTATAATGCAAAGCCTTGGTAGCTGGTTTTTGGTAATAGACATAATATATTTTAGAGCAGGCGTGACTGAAATATTTTTTTAATTTTTTAATCTAGTTTTTTTCTTTTGACGAAATTCTAGGTTTTGCGTTATTTCACAAACACGTACTCACTTAAGTACCTACCTATATCTCGGGTATTCCAGTATAATCGCTAAGCAGCATAAATTTCCGCTCATTTTAAGTTTTAAGTATTACAATTCCGGTGCTATCACAATGGATGGCGATTTTAAAAGAAAATATTCACCTTGGCTATCTTCGTGTGACTTCGGATCAATTATCAATATTATTTATGTGAGAAGAAGGTTAAAATTGGAATGGCAATATGTTACCACTTGTGAACACATTAAAATCGCAGACGCGCACATTAAAAAAAAAAGTTATATTTTAACAGTGCTGCTCAAAGTGACAATTCTTTTGTAACAGTAACTATGTTGACAAATCAAACATGTTTTCGAACTTGCTTTAATTAATCTTTATCATATTTGGTACAAGAAAAAAGGAGAGCAATTGTAAAAAAATTCCATTTTTAAATTCAGTTTGTTTATGAAAGAGTTTTTGAGACATTTTTGTTTTAGAAATATACTACCAGAATTATAGAATGTTAACAATCATGACTGTAGTGTAAATTAATATAAAATAAAGTAAAAAAGCCAATTTTTTCAAAAATATTTCTTGAATAGTTGCCATTTCAATAAAAATATCTAAATAGTGTTTAAGTTACTCACTGCCAGCCATTTTTATATAAAAAAAACTTGTATACTTAAATATTAACCTAAGTTATTACGTTAATATTTAAGTAAGCTGAAATAGGTGATAATTATAAATGCGGAGAGTAAAAATGTTTTTTACATTAATTGTTACGATTTTTATGCTTCTTTATTCTTATATATTTAGAGTAATATTTCTGAATCAAATGTTTATGTCTATTTTAAACAATTTATTAGAATGAACATAGCAACCTTTCAAATACCATTCCTATTTTTCTAAACGTATATTTTCAAATTACTGTTTACTTATTTAAGTTTTATTTCTCATAGACTGATTATTTTAGATCTGAATCTTATCTGAATAAAAAACAATAATTTTGTCACTTTTATTTTTAAGTAGATCAATTTTATACAAAAGCTAGTTCTAATTTATTATTTATTATTAATCGAATTTGATTATTTTTAAAATTCTTACACCAATGAAATTCAGGACATTAGTACTCTTTGTAAAAATAAAAAAAAGTTATAAATTCATTCGATCATTCTGTACTTATGTTGAGAGATCAGTAAAACGTTTATATAAAACGCCATGCTAAGATATTAAGATTAATAAAAGCTCTTAAAATATATAAACGATCGGTGGAAAACTGAATCGTTACTCAAATATTTGAGTCTCACTCAACTGTTTGAGACGCCTTTATCTGTTTTTTTGTATGGTTTATAAAACTGAGCTGTTTCAAATTTGAGTTGCGTTTCGAGTGTAGTAAGTTTAAGTATTTACAGACAATCTGAGCAAGTAGCTAATTTTCGCCGAATGTAATATTATACAAGCTCATCGTATAATAAGCTTAGATAATAAGTGTTCGTGTTTTCTATTTATTTCGATTATTACAAAGCAACGACATTTTTTTACTTAACCTTGAAAACTGAAGCAAAATCTCTTGAAATCTATTAGGTAGGTATAAAAGTAAACCTTTCATAATCCACAAGTCCGGCAATCTGCACTGGGCCAGCATGGTGGATTACGGCCTGAATCCCGGTCGTAATGAGGGGAGGCCCGTGCCCGGGAATGGGACGTGAAAAGGGTTAAATTATTATAATCCATAAGTAATACAATACTTGCCTACTTGTGAAAATTATAATTTCATAAGAAAATCCTGAATTCGTTTTTAAATAAAAAAATATTCATTTGGATAATCTTCCTTCCAAAAAACTTTATGTCAAACTTTGTAATAAACGAAAATATTGTATCGTGATTCGTATCCTATTCAAGTTTGTAATCCGATTGAAAATGAAATATTATTATACCTACGCAATGAAATAAATTATTTCTATTGAACAAGTTTATATTTCTACAGGTGGTAGTAAAAATGTACGCACTTTTTAAACATTTGCCGTTAGTTTTTAAACAATTTACTATTTCGGGTCCTATGCGATATTTTTACCAAATGCAGTGCATAAGGCCGCAAACTTGACAATAGTAATATATGTAGAAACAACAAGTAAATAGTCTAGCAAAAAATTGTATTCAAAATGAGTTCTTTATTAAATAGCTCTAACGTAAAATTGTGTATAATTGGCCACAGTCTAAAATGAGAGTTGTATTAAAAAAAAACATCTATATTATTAAGGCTAAAGCACCCATCTAGCCCGCGAAGTTCAAATTTTTTGAGGTTTTTTTAGAAGTTTTTCAGAATCTGACAATAATTAAAGGCACATTTTGTAATTCGCGACGAAGACCGTGTGCAGTGCATTTATAAATATATCCAACTCTAAAACATTTCAAGAACGACAGTTATCCAGATAATCTGGCAATTTTTGTATATTTAGTGATTAACTAGTATCATATCCACCGTGATAATATTTAGAGTAAAATAAATGTATTAAGAAACGCACTGCATACTGTGTTTGTCGCAAATCACAAAATGTTGTCTTAAATGTTTTCAGATTTTGGATAAACTATAAAAATACTCGAAAATTTTGAATTTCGCGGGCTAGACAGGCGCCTTCACCTTAAATAAAAAAATTTGAATTGGCAAAATGCACGTGTGACGCCATAAAAAAACGATAACCGATTATTACCCATAGATGGCGTTGTATACCATTTCTTTCAAGATGTCTAACTTCGG
Source organism: Notodonta ziczac (assembly GCA_918843915.1). Taxonomy (NCBI): domain Eukaryota; kingdom Metazoa; phylum Arthropoda; class Insecta; order Lepidoptera; family Notodontidae; genus Notodonta; species Notodonta ziczac. The sequence goes on along the minus strand of OU974065.1, from coordinate 2,614,191 downwards.
TTATACTCATTGAAGCCACGACTGATGTTCATGAGCCTCGTACTTTGTACACGTTACGAAACTTGTTGAATGTTTGCTATTGTATTGTATACCTACCATTTATCGATAGACATGTATTTCTATCGAACTTATGTACTTATATCTGTATATCGCGAGTTATTCAAATTAAATGCGTATTTCAATTCGTGGCTTTTATTTCAACCATACTTTAGCGGGAAAGGGACTGTCTTCCGTCAAATCGGATAGTATATTTAAGAGGGGCGGCCGCTCTGCCCCCATAGATGTTGTCAGAATCTGTGTAGAGGGTGAATTTTCAAGTGAGCATGGGTGGCTAAATCGGAAACTATGTGGTATAGAGAAAAATACTCAAAGGAGTCTCGGATTTTTATAAAAACTGAAACTGTAAATTTTTCAAGATATCAAAATTTCAATATTCTGAAGGAAAAAAGCTATAAATAATAACAGTATATTATTACAATATTCTATAGTGCCGCTAATAAGGATCAAATTCTGGGAAGGGGTTTGATTCCTGGCTAGAAATATAGATTTTTTAATAATCTGATGTAGTTATACTTGCATGACGTGTTGCTCAGGCTGCAAGGAACCCCTAAGGCGTCCAAAAAACCACTCTTCGGCAAAAATTCTTCACTCATGAAGGACGATAGCTGTTCGATAATAGTTGCATAATATTTCAGATAATAACCTTATATATGCAGGTTGAAACAGAAGGGTGTAGTTTGTTTTCAAAACTTAAGATGAACGCGCCTGTCTAGCCCGCGAAATTCAAAATTTTCGAGTATTTTTATAGTTAACCCTAAATCTGAAAACATTTAAGACAACATTTTTTATTTGCTACAAACACGGTATACAGTGCGTTTATTAATACATTTATTTTACTCTAAATATTATCACTGTGGATATGATACTAGTTAATCACTAAATATACAAAAATTGCCAGATTATCTGGATAGCTGTCGTTCTTGAAATGTTTTAGAGTAAGTTGGATATATTAATAAATGCACTGCACACGGTCTTTGTCGCGAATAACAAAATGAGCCTTTTACTATTGTCAGATTTTGAAAAAATTCTAAAGAACCTCAAAAAATTTGAACTTCGCGGGCTAGGTGGGCGCTTTAGCCTTAACTTTGTTATTCTAAAACTATCAGCTTTGGAGGAAACTTGAAAAACAAAAGGTGTTAAAAACAAGGATACAGCTGCTGACAGATTTCATAAGTCTAAAAAACCTTTAGTACTTCAACTGTCCCACAAAGCCGATAGTTTTAGATTTACAAAGTTAAGTTGCAAAAATAATAGTATACCCTTTCTGCTTCACCTAGTAAGTATTGATAATTATTATGATATTAATTCTACTAATATTATAAATGCGAAAGTTTGTGAGTGTAGATGTATGTTTGTTACTTTTTCACGCAAAAAGTACTGAGTGGATTTGGATGATATTTGGAACACAGATAGTTTATAACCTGGATTAACACATAGAATACTTTACTTAAGTCTACGCGGACGAAGTCGCGGGCAACAACTAATATTTTATATTTATTATTACATAATGTTTTATGCACAAAATGTATGGAATAAATGTGTTCACATAACTTTTGTTTGTGTCTGTTAACATTTGGGTGGTTTGGTGTGGTGTGTCATGGGGTAAGGTAAGCCGTGTGATGATTTTTGCATGATATTTCAGTGTTATTTTGTTTTATTTTAATACATACAAAGACTTAACAGATGGTTGCGGGTTCGATTCCCGTCAGGGTAAATTTCGGAAATGGTCTTTTCGTAATTTGCCCTGGTCTGGGTGTCACTGGGATCGCCCCCAGTCCATTGTACGGTACCCATATTACAAGTGTTGCTTAGTTTGGGACCATACAGTTGGTGTGTTCGTCTGGTGATATTTATTACTTATTTACTAACAAGATTTGGGTATGACATTACAAAAAAAAAAAAACTTGTTTTTGTTTATTTCCTTGATTTTTTTTATTTTACATATGCTAATTATTTTTTTGTATATTTTCAGACACGGCTGTAACCATCGAGAGAGAATGGTACATCACTGTCTTCATGCCAAAGGAAATTAGGTCTTCATTATTTTATACGCATTTATGCAAATGCACGTTATTTGCATGCATTTATTTATTTTAAATGTTAACTATATTTTACCATAATTTTACTATGATTTCCATAGATTTAAAATTTGCTTTTTTTAATATTTATTTTTATATTTTTTTCCAACTTCCTTGACTTTTATGGAGCAAGGTAATGTTTGTTTTTTTATTTTTATATCAGTCGTGTAATTTATAAATTATTTAAAAATATATGAATACTTACATACTTTTTTTTAAACTTATTATTGGTTAGGTAATCTTATGTCTATTTGGGGAGTATTGCATTATCTGTGATATCATTAATGTACCTAGAACTGATAACAGTACTGAAGTATGTAAAACCCCCCCATTGAAGTTGAGTAAAGGCATCTAAAGGTAAGAGCAGCCCAACACAGTGACCTGTGGTGACGGAAAAGTTAAGCCTTCGACCGGCTGTGAAAGAATCATAGACCAACACCCATATTCTAAGACGTTTCCACGACATTTCCGGGACTCCACTCGGCCTTCCTCCATGAAATCGGTGTCCTTAAATTTTAATAATATCCTTCACTCAAAAGGACAACTTGAGGAATTCCTCGAGGCTACCTCAGCCGAGTTTGAGTCTAGGAAATGTCTTAGAAATAAATCTTAGAATATGGGTGTTCTATATTTTTTACAAAACCATCATCACTATCATCTGCCTTACCTTTTCCCCTTATCTGTGGTCGGCGCAGTATGTCTTTTCCTCCCACTCATCGCGTTTTCCTGTCGTACTCACATCCACTCCAACCTCGTTCATGTCACTCTTGATACAATCCATCCTTATTTTCTTTGGCCTTCCTTACGCACTGTATCCATCCACATTCATATTCATCACTCTTTTAGTCACGAAGGATTTAAAAAAAAAACGTAGTAACCAACAAAATTGTATATTTATCAAAGAAAAATATAAATTCAAACAACACAATAGAACAGATATGTATGTAACCAACTACCTTTCTATAGACATTCTTATAACGTTCCGTTTACACACAGCAGCTGTGTAATTATTACGGGCAATAGCTTCGTAATTCATTATAATCTCACTTTCTCTATTGTAAACGAACTTTGGCAATTTTGCGACGAAATGTTCACCATCCTCAGACACAGTCTTCTCAGCATAGATCTCTAACACAGCCTTCTTTGCTTCATTAGATTGCAAAACATCAGACGGTCGAATATTGGATTTTTTTATATCATTATTATCGCTGCCGTCGTAACTTGTAGCTTTGTTGCGAATCATAACTATTTGATCGTCATCCGCAATCGTTAGTATTGTGTTTCTGTTGAATTTCTTCATCGGACATTTCCTAATGTGGTTGATGTGCGGTAAAAACGACCTTCTCAGCGCTTTCCTCTCTTTCTGAGCATGCATTATTCCTGGAATCTTATCTACCATATTACATGTCTCGATAATCCGCATTTTGGTATAGTTATGTCGAGAGGTGTTGTGTTTGTAGAAACATTTAGAATTTTGCGTTTGAACGTCGACGATATTTGTTTGGAAATCGCAATTGTCGTCGCTTTTAATATCACACACAATTTCTTTGTCTTTTTTCACAGTTTTTACAGATTTGCAGTAGCAGCAACCGCTACCTGTGCCGGTGCATAGATTCAGTCGCGCTGCGAGTTTGCTGCAAACGCATTCTTCGTGATGCAACTGTTCTTCCGATGAAAATTCATCACTATTACTGCATTCACTGTTATTTTCTACTGTGGTGTATACCACAGGTCGGGTTGAACTATCATTATCCGAAATAGGATGAGAATTGTAATAATTATTCATGCTATCACTGTCTCGCAAGTAGTTTGATTTCTGCGACGCGTACGTCAGATTTTTGGCTAATACATTTATTTTTAATTCGTCATAGTCACTGCTGTCTGATGTTAGCACAGCCTTTAACATGTCTCGGAATTTTCTCATCCGTATGTTACTTTTTACTTGTGTTGCGTGTGCTTTTTCAAAGACTTCTTTAAGCATTTCTTTTTTCTCCTCTCTCGAGTGTGGTTTGATTATAGCCTCGACGCTTCCGGCTGTGACGTTGTCAGTACTCGTGTTCGCTTCTAAAATGAGATCATGCTCATCAGTGTCCGTAGATATAGTTGCTTCGTAATTCTGCTGAAATGATTTCCATTCTTTCGCTTCTACATATTTACTGCTAGGAGTGTTGTGTGAGCTGGCTTTTTCTTCAAGTTTCTTTGCATCATCATCTGTGTTCTCCAAATCCTCATTTACAGCTAGATCTTCTTTCTCAGTATCGATGTCAGTGTAGTCATATTTACCGATAAAATAATTTCCCTTTGTAAAATCGCTTGGTCCGTCGCTTCTTTCAGTGTCATCGTTGTCAGTTATGTAATTATCAGTGGTTTTCTGGGCAACACATATGTTGATAGGATCTTCTGTAACGTTTAAATCTCCTTTTTTAGTGTGCTTGTCAGAAATTTCTTCAGCAACGTCCATATCACTGTAATCTTGGTTGTTGGTTAGATTGTTTTCAGTATCATCAACACTTTCATTAGGGTTTGCGCTGTGAACTGACTTCAGCGAATCGATGGGCATAGTGTCAGTACAAGCCTCAACATCGTAACTTTGTAAATCTTCCGTTCCAAGCTTATTACTAGACGTAGTTAGATCCACAGTAGCTCTGTGCACTGAAAACTCATTTTTGGCATTCGCGTCACTCAAGATATCGCTATATCCTGTTGAGACAGTATGGAACTTATCAGTAATTTCCTTACAAAACTCGTCTTGGTATGCCTTTGATTTATTCTTGACAGATTTAGGTTTGAAATTCTTAATTACAATGCGAATATCGATGTCGTTTCTCGGGTCTTTACTTTCAATCGAATGTACCGAGTCGTTCTTAACCACAAACACTTCTTCTGGTTGTTTAAATGACTTTTTTCCTTCTTTTTCATCTTCATCATTAGCTATACCAATTTCAGTCGTCTTGTCTCCCTGTGTGACTTTCATTTGAAATTGTATCTCAATCATATTAGTTAAACTAGCATCACTTTGGCCTCTGCTTTTGTTATCTATTTTGTTTGATGTTATAGCGTCGCCGACAACTTGCGTTGATATTCTATGGACGCTGTGTATTGCGTTTGAGGCTTTGTACATTTCTCCTACAACTGATGGCCTATGTTGTTCACGAGGACCATACGCCGTGTAATCCCTCCTCTCATGCAGTTGCCCGTCATCATCTTGTATCTTTATATTCATATTTTCCTTTATATCTCTTATTTCTTTATTATTTGGGGTGTTAGTTTTCATTCTAATAGTTAGATTTTCTTTTGAGCTCGACCTAATGCTTCCATAATTTGGACATTTGTCTTTAGTCTCTTTCGAACTAAAATTTTTAAATTGTTTCATTTTGAGCCATATACCAGATAATTTAGACTTACTTTTTGATGGCAGAGGTATATGCTCTGGAGAGACCACTTTTCCAGGTGGGTGGGTTACTAAGCGAGGTGATTTTTCACCAAGATAATGAATGTTTGTATTAGGTTCTGAAATACTCTTTTCCAACAACATTTGGACCGATACTGAATTTTTTAGAGGAGATGGTTTTTTTTTATTATTTCTGTTATTTTCATGACCACCGGATGGTTTGGAAGAATTGCGCCCTGCAGGTAGAGTTATTATATTAGTTTCGCCCGCTGGTGGTGGATACCGCTTACCTTGAGCACGCGAAGATCCCTGAGTGGGCTGCCTGTTACATGGTTCAGGGTTAACACCCCTGCACTGAGGTGAACAACACTGTCGTGAACGCTTCGGCGGAGTGATTGGAGCTGCTGGTGGATCAGCCGGATTTGCTAATGGATTGGCCTGTTTGCTCGGAGATGGACTTTCTTGGTGTGAACTTGAGTTATCGTTGTGTGTACTCGATTCCCCGGATATGGAAGGGCGTTTAGAAGATTCCTTTTTTGGACTTGCCTTTCGTTCTGGTGAATATTGGGATTTGGATGCTGGACTGGACCGGGATTTGCTTGGACTGGACCGGGATTTGCTTGGACTGGACCCGGATTTGCTTGGACTGGACCGGGATTTGCTTGGACTGGACCCAGATTCGGCGGGACTAGGTTTACCAGGCGATATTGGTAGGTTGGATCCGGATTTAAATTGACCAGTACCAGTTGGCCTAGTTTCACGTGGAGTTCCGGGTTCACTTGGTTCTCTAGGTTCGCTCGTTAGACTAGGTTCACGTCGAGTTCCGCGTTCACTGGGTTTTCTAGGTTCGCTCGTTGGACTAAGTTTACGTGGAGTTCCGGGTTCACTAGGTTCGCTCGTTAGACTAGGTTCACGTCGAGTTACGGGTTCACTGGGTTCTCTAGGTTCTCTCGTTAGACTAGGTTCACGTCGAGTTCCGCGTTTACTGGGTTTTCTAGGTTCGCTCGTTAGACTAGGTTCACGTCGAGTTCCGCGTTCACTGGGTTTTCTAGGTTCGCTCGTTGGACTAGGTTTACGTGGAGTTCCGGGTTCACTAGGTTCGCTCGTTAGACTAGGTTCACGTCGAGTTACGGGTTCACTGGGTTCTCTAGGTTCGCTCGATAGACTAGGTTCACGTCGAGTTCCGCGTTCACTGGGTTTTCTAGGTTCGCTCGTTAGACTAGGTTCACGTCGAGTTCCGCGTTCACTGTGTTTTCTAGGTTCGCTCGTTGGACTAGGTTCACGTCGAGTTCCGCGTTCACTGGGTTTTATAGGTTCGCTCGTTGGACTAGGTTTACGTGGAGTTCCGGGTTCACTAGGTTCGCTCGTTAGACTAGGTTGACGTCGAGTTACGGGTTCACTGGGTTCTCTAGGTTCGCTCGTTAGACTAGGTTCACGTCGAGTTCCGCGTTCACTGGGTTTTCTAGGTTTGCTCGTTGGACTAGGTTTACGTGGAGTTCCGGGTTCACTGGGTTCTCTAGGATCGCTCGTTGGACTAGGTTCACGTGGAATTCTAGGTTCTCTAGATTCGCTCGTTAGACTAGGTTCATGACGAGTTACGGGTTCACTGGGTTCTCTAGGTTCGCTCGTTAGACTAGGTTCACGTCGAGTTCCGCGTTCACTGGGTTTTCTAGGTTCGCTCGTTGGACTAGGTTTACGTGGAGTTCTGGGTTCACTGGGTTCTCTAGGTTCGCTCGTTGGACTAGGTTTACGTGGAGTTCCGGGTTCACTAGGTTCGCTCGTTAGACTAGGTTCACGTCGAGTTACGGGTTCACTGGGTTCTCTAGGTTCGCTCGTTAGACTAGGTTCACGTCGAGTTCCGCGTTCACTGGGTTTTCTAGGTTCGCTCGTTAGACTAGGTTCACGTCGAGTTCCGCGTTCACTGGGTTTTCTAGGTTCGCTCGTTGGACTAGGTTTACGTGGAGTTCTGGGTTCACTGGGTTCTCTAGGTTCGCTCGTTGGACTAGGTTTACGTGGAGTTCCGGGTTCACTAGGTTCGCTCGTTAGACTAGGTTCACGTCGAGTTACGGGTTCACTGGGTTTTCTAGGATCGCTCGTTGGACTAGGTTCACGTGGAGTTCTAGGTTCACTGGGTTCTCTAGGTTCGCTCGTTGGACTAGGTTCACGTGGAGTTCTGGGTTCTCTGGGTTCTCTAGGTTCGCTTGTTAGACTAGGTTCACGTCGAGTTCCGGGTTCACTGGGTTTTCTAGGTTCGCTCGTTGGACTAGGTTTACGTGGAGTTCTGGGTTCTCTAGGTTCGCTCGTTAGACTAGGTTCACGTCGGGTTCCGGGTTCACTGGGTTTTCTAGGTTTGCTCGTTACATTAGGTTCACGTCGATTTCCGGGTTCACTGGGTTTTCTAGGTTCGCTCGTTGGACTAACTTCACGTGGAGTTCCAGGTTCGCTGGGTTCTCTAGATTCGCTCGTTAGACTAGGTTCACGTCGAGTTCCGCGTTCACTGGGTTTTCTAGGTTCGCTCGTTGGACTAGGTTTACGTGGAGTTCTGGGTTCACTGGGTTCTCTAGGTTCGCTCGTTGGACTAGGTTTACGTGGAGTTCCGGGTTCACTAGGTTCGCTCGTTAGACTAGGTTCACGTCGAGTTACGGGTTCACTGGGTTCTCTAGGTTCGCTCGTTAGACTAGGTTCACGTCGAGTTCCGCGTTCACTGGGTTTTCTAGGTTCGCTCGTTAGACTAGGTTCACGTCGAGTTCCGCGTTCACTGGGTTTTCTAGGTTCGCTCGTTGGACTAGGTTTACGTGGAGTTCTGGGTTCACTGGGTTCTCTAGGTTCGCTCGTTGGACTAGGTTTACGTGGAGTTCCGGGTTCACTAGGTTCGCTCATTAGACTAGGTTCACGTCGAGTTACGGGTTCACTGGGTTTTCTAGGATCGCTCGTTGGACTAGGTTCACGTGGAGTTCTAGGTTCACTGGGTTCTCTAGGTTCGCTCGTTGGACTAGGTTCACGTGGAGTTCTGGGTTCTCTGGGTTCTCTAGGTTCGCTTGTTAGACTAGGTTCACGTCGAGTTCCGGGTTCACTGGGTTTTCTAGGTTCGCTCGTTGGACTAGGTTTACGTGGAGTTCTGGGTTCTCTAGGTTCGCTCGTTAGACTAGGTTCACGTCGGGTTCCGGGTTCACTGGGTTTTCTAGGTTTGCTCGTTACATTAGGTTCACGTCGATTTCCAGGTTCACTGGGTTTTCTAGGTTCGCTCGTTGGACTAACTTCACGTGGAGTTCCAGGTTCGCTGGGTTCTCTAGATTCGCTCGTTGGACTAAGTTCACGTGGAGTTCCAAGTTCACTGGATTCTCCAGGTTCGCTCGTTGGACTAGATTTACGTGGAATTCCGGGTTCACTGAGTTCTCTACGTTCGCTCGTTGGACTAGATTCACGAGGAGTTCCGGGTTCACTGGATTCTCTAGGTTCGCTCGTTGGACTAGATTCACGTGGAGTTCGGGGTTCGCTGGGTTCTCTAGGTTCGCTCGTTGGCCTAGGTACACGTGGAGTTCCGGGTTCACTGGGTTTTCTAGGTTTGCTCGTTGGACTAGGTTTACGTGGAGTTCCGGGTTCACTGGGTTCTCTAGGTCCGCTCGTTGGACTAGGTTCACGTGGAGTTCTGGGTTCACTGGATTCTCTAGGTTCGCTCGTTAGACTAGGTTCACGTCGAGTTCCGGGTTCAATGGGTTTTCTAGGTTTGCTCTTTGGACTAGGTTTACGTGGAGTTCCGGGTTCACTGGGTTCTCTAGGTTCGCTCGTTGGACTAGATTCACGTGGAGTTCCGGGTTCACTGGGTTCTCCAGGTCCGCTCGTTGGACTAGATTCACGTGGAGTTCCGGGTTCACTGGGTTCTCCAGGTCCGCTCGTTGGACTAGATTCACGTGGAGTTCCGGGTTCAATGGGTTCTCTAGGTTCGCTCGTTGAACTAGGTTCACGTGGAGTTCCGTGTTCACTGGATTGTCCAGGTCCGCTCGTTGGACTAGATTCACGTGGAGTTCCGAGTTCATTGGATTGTCCAGGTCCGCTCGTTGGACTATGTTCACTGGGTTCTCTAGGTTCGCTCGTTGGACTAGGTTCACGTCGAGTTCCGGATTCACTGGGTTTTCTAGGTTTGCTCTTTGGACTAGGTTTACGTGGAGTTCCGGGTTCACTGGGTTCTCTAGGTTCGCTCGTTGGACTAGGTTTACGTGGAGTTCTGGGTTCACTGGGTTTTCTAGGTTTGCTCGTTGCACTAGCTTCAAGTGGAGTTCCAGGTTCGCTGGGTTCTCTAGATTCGCTCGTTGGACTAGGTTTACGTGGAGTTCTGGGTTCACTGGGTTTTCTAGGTTTGCTCGTTGCACTAGCTTCACGTGGAGTTCCAGGTTCGCTGGGTTCTCTAGATTCGCTTGTTGGACTAGGTTCACGTAGAGTTCCGAGTTCACTGGATTGTCCAGGTCCGCTCGTTGGACTAGGTTCACTGGGTTCTCTAGGTTCGCTCGTTGGACTAGGTTCACGTCGAGTTCCGGGTTCACTGGGTTTTCTAGGTTTGCTCTTTGGACTAGGTTTACGTGGAGTTCCGGGTTCACTGGGTTCTCTAGGTTCGCTCGTTGGACTAGGTTTACGTGGAGTTCTGGGTTCACTGGGTTTTCTAGGTTTGCTCGTTGCACTAGCTTCACGTGGAGTTCCAGGTTCGCTGGGTTCTCTAGATTCGCTTGTTGGACTAGGTTCACGTGGAGTTCCAAGTTCACTGGATTCTCCAGGTCCGCTCGTTGGACTAGATTTACGTGGAATTCCGGGTTCACTGAGTTCTCTACGTTCGCTCGTTGGACTAGATTCACGTGGAGTTCCGGGTTCACTGGGTTCTCTAGGTCCGCTTGTTGGACTAGATTCACGTGGAGTTCCGAGTTCACTGGATTGTCCAGGTCCGCTCGTTGGACTAGGTTCACTGGGTTCTCTAGGTTCGCTCGTTAGACTAGGTTCACGTCGAGTTCCGAGTTTAATGGGTTTTCTAGGTTTGCTCTTTGGACTAGGTTTACGTGGAGTTCCGGGTTCACTGGGTTCTCTAGGTTCGCTCGTTGGACTAGATTCACGTGGAGTTCCGGGTTCACTGGGTTCTCTAGGTCCGCTCTTTGGACTAGGTTCACGTGGAGTTCTGGGTTCACTGGGTTCTCTAGGTTTGCTCGTTAGACTAGGTTCACGTCGAGTTCCGGGTTTAATGGGTTTTCTAGGTTTGCTCTTTGGACTAGGTTTATGTGGAGTTCCGGGTTCACTGGGTTCTCTAGGTTTGCTCGTTGGACTAGATTCACGTGGAGTTCCGGGTTCACTGGGTTCTCTAGGTTTGCTCGTTAGACTAGGTTCACGTCGAGTTCCGGGTTTAATGGGTTTTCTAGGTTTGCTCTTTGGACTAGGTTTACGTGGAGTTCCGGGTTCACTGGGTTCTCTAGGTTTGCTCGTTGGACTAGATTCACGTGGAGTTCCGGGTTCACTGGGTTCTCTAGGTTCGCTCGTTGGACTACTGGACCTAGATGGAGATCCCCATTTGGCAGGATTTATTTTACCCGGCTTACTTAACTTAATGCCAAGCGGAATCGCGGAGTCATTTATATGATCAGTCCCTTTCTCAATGGACCTACTTTTTGGAGCACTTTGTTTTCTGGAGCGCGGACCAGGCTTAATAGCCGCAGGACAGGGTTTTTCAGCGGCTGGAGACTGTGGCCCGCATGATTTCTCAACGGGACATGGCTTTCGTCTTGGCAAAGCCGGACTTAGTTTCTCAGCGAACGGACACTGTGGCAAGCATGGTTTCCTAACAGGACTGGCTTTTTTTATAGCCGGACTTAGTCTGTCAGCGAACGGACACTGTGGCTCGCATGGTTTCTTTATAGGACTTAACTTATGCGCGACCGGACTTAGTCTTTCGGGCGGGGAGCAAGTCCGTTTCGGTGATGGACTTCGCTTCTTCGTAGGTGTACATTGTGGACTTGGAATCTCGCTATATGGGCACAATGGATCACAGGGTTGTGCCCCAAGAGACGAACGTTTTTTTGGTAATTTTGTACAAGGTGGGTCTTTATTTTTTTCATACGACTTGTTACAAGGAGCCTGGGTTATTTCAGCAACGCGACCCATATCTACGCCAGCGTTTTTGGGGCTCCTGGGTTCCTTGCAAGCGCCACATTCGGCCGGGTCTTTGACAGTTACAATACGTGGCAAACAATCCCCAGTCTCTTCGACAGACGATTTTTGCATTGCATCACATCCAGGTAATGAAACGTGTTTCTTGCAAAATCCCTTTTTTATCTCATTCCTTACACAACACGGTTTCATAACTTTCAGATAATCGGTTAAATTGTTTTGTGCTCCTCTACTCTCATTGCTCAGCACTGAATACAGCTCGTCGTTTCTACCAGACCATTTACACTTGTTACTGACAGCGTAAATCTTTCTTTTCTTACACACTTCTATTGAATCTTTTGGGAGTACTCTAGTAATGCCATCTTCTGCCTTCTTTTTCCCAAAGAGTTTAAAGCAACAACTGCCTTTTGCATTGTCTTCGTCAGTGTTAGCGAGGAAATGGCTGCAAGATGACGTATCACAGGAAGACACTACCGTAGCTGACTGGAAATCATCCAGGATGTTCGGACAGGATCGGCTGCTGTCCGCTTGGTTGGTGAAAGTTGATTTGGAGTTTTCTGAGCAGCATCCAAGGTGGGAATCGCTGACGCACCAAGAGTAGAAGTCCATGTCTAACGGCGTCCAGTATCGATAGTAATCTCGGAGGTAGCTTTCAGCAAATTTGCTTTTTCTGTGGTTCGTTCTGTGTGCGTACTCTGATTCTTCTTCGGAGACGTCGTCACGAATCTTCAATCTGTTAAAAGTTAAATAAGATTAGGAAGGAATATTAAGTGTATACAATACATAGATAGATATCTTCCATCGTCACGTAATCAGAATTCAAACAATGGTGCTCATTCTGTTAGTTTATAAAAAAAACAAACTTGACTGAAGAAGTTAATTGCCTTTTCAGTCCTACACACTTTTTGAGTGGATCGTGACTTATGTGATTAGTCGTCTTGTAAGACTACCAGCTAAGATAAATGCTTGTTCTAGGAGTGGACTTATATTAATTGATAAATGGCTGGAGGAGATCGAACTCGGAGCCTCGGTTACAAGTGCGGCCTGTCTATTTTGCTACAGACGCATACAAGCTATTTCTATATAGTCCTAATTTGTTAACACCATTATCTGGTTAATGTGAACGATAACGGACGAGAGATATGTATCGACATTCAATAATTAAAATTGAGAAAATTTGTGAGCTCAAAATGTATGGACTATGCATTAAAATATATGCCCCAATATCAAAATCAATATCATAAAAGTGCTTTAAATGAAACATATTTTGTTTTTAATCTAGAAAACTGTAAGTGTAAATTTTAAGCAAATATTACTATCTCTAATTTTAAATGAAACCCTTAGTCGTAGACATACCAGGTGAAACAAAAAGGGTATACTATTTTTTTGCAACTTAACTTTGTATATCTAAAACTATCGGCTTTGTGGGACAGTTGAAGTACTAAAGGGTCTACTACATCACTTATGAAATCAGTCAACAGCTGTATCCCTGTAACACCTTTTGTTTTTCAAGTTTCCTCCAAAGCTGACAGTTGAAGAATTACAATGTTAAGGTTTGAAAAAAAAGTATACCCTTTCAGTTTTAACCTGTAGAAGCATAACAATCTTTACTTACATAGATTTTCTAATCTCTCTCGGATTTCGCTGTGTGATGATTCCAACTCCAATAATGTCATATCGTTTCGGTATATACACATTGCTATCTTGTATAACCACATCCCTATGCGTAGTTGGGGACTTAATAACAGTTTCTAACACTTGAGATTCCATTCCATTCCTGTTGTTAATATCAACTGTCTCTTCTTCATTATTATATTTATGATCACCAGTGCTCAAGCTCTGCGCTATCCTGTTCTTTTTTATTTCACTTCCCGTTTCGTACTCAACTACGTTGTAAACTTGTTCGTCACTTGATTGATTCCTTTTGTCGTAACTACTCAAATCCGTGAAGAAACCTTTAGGTATATTAATACGCAGGTAATCAGAACTTTGCTTCTTTTGAATAAAATTTTTAGAATGTAAAACTAATTCGATTTTATGTGAGAACGCTTTAGATTTATCTATGAACCATTTGTGGTCGGAAAACGGGGTTTCAATGTTGTCTTGTTCGTCTTCACTTGGTTTTACATTGATTTTAACTGGTAAATCATTTGGTCTGTCCGTTATTGTTTTTGGCACCATCCACGCCTCAATGTTTTGGTATATGTAATGGACTTGTCGTCTCGTGAACGATTGATAGTATGATTCAGTTGTACTCATATCACTTTTTGATTTTATTATCATTCTGGCTTTATTATTAACGTGATCCATTAGCTCAAATACGGTACTGCTACTAGAAGCATACTTTTTATTATACCATCTAATTTTAACACTGTTTCGTGACTCAATAGTTCGTGTTAAGTATTTTTTAAGCCACGCTTTCTTCCTAATATCACCGTACTCCTCTAAAACTTCAGGTATGGGTTCTTTAATCATTTTCGGTTGATTACCTCTACCTGTTTTGTATACGATACCATCTTTCACTTCGCAACGACCAGTAGTGACACTTTTTTTAGCTTTGTAAGTTTTGGATTTCTCTTTGCTCTTCTTCTTGAAAAAGAAGAATTTTTTGCCACCTTTCTTCACTGCTAGTTCTGGAGGAGGTTCCGGCATTGGGTGTTTATAACTATCTTCCAAATTAAACTTTTTACCCCACATTTTGAACATACCTTTCCTACCTGTACTCTCACTGTCTTCACCGTCTGTTTTTGACCATTGCCAGCTACCTTTCTCTTTCTTTGTAGAAATTGAATCGTGATACTTGGGTCTCCTATCGCATATCGTATCATGTTCTAGTATTGATGTGAACGGGCTGTAAGTTCTCATGTTTGAGTATGATCTACTTTCAAGAGATGGTGGATCTGAAGCGACTGACACGTCTTTGTGACTCGCAGTGCTAATCTGACTTGATGCTTTTATATCTAATGGTGTAGATCCTTTTGAGTCATCCTTCTTAGCTAAACCACGTCTCAATGCTTCAAATCTACGTTTTAATACTGACGGACTTTTGGTATCAGAATTTATTGTACCGCTTTTAGGCTTATCATCTTTACTGGGATTTCCTCCTCTGCGAAACTTCGCGTCTTTTCTTCTTGAATAAAATAATCTTCTATATTCTCTTTCTAATTTATTTTCCATTGGGTCTATTGATACATGGCTAAGTTTATCTTCGCTGGAATATTCTAAATTGTGCACGTTGTGATCTAAAGTGTCTGATGAGTATTCTGTCACCGTCTGTTTCGCCGCTTCGTCCATAGATTTATTTACATATTTGTTTCGTCTATCATTAGGCTGTTGGTATACTTTAAAATCTCCTTTTACGGTTGAATCCTGATTTATGTCTTTTATAATAGAATTTTCTGCATTTCCTCTGTCATTTACTTCGGTGTTTACTTGCACTGTTTTTGTGGAGACATTATTTATAACAGTATTGCTTCCAGTCTCTTGATTTTTGTTGCATGACGGTTGCATTGGGCTGGTGGTGCCGGATCTGGTTTGGATGATAGGAGACAGCTTCTTACTCAACACACAACCAGTAATGTGCTGGATATCTCCCACGCACTTAGACGAAGTTCTTTTATGGTCGTAGCAACAATGTTCTTGTTCGTGTTTTGTTCTTCCTAAAATACAGTAAATTTTTTAAACCTTAGTCTGGTCTAGGAAACCATTGTCATGCAAGCATAGCATGCATGACAGGACAAAACTTTTTGTAAAGAAATATAGTGCACTGCTCTTTCCATTTCATAATTCATAGAGGAAAATCAGACAAAATGTATATGTCCGTCCGTTTTAAATCTGCGGTCTTGAATACTTTTTTGACATTTCCAAGATCGCTCTCAGACTTGAGATTGATTTTATTAATACGGGTCCTACATTTCGTCTTCTCATAGCCAGCTGGACTAGACCTGCGTCTGCCAACTGTCAATTCTTACACTAGAGTCTAGTGACCAGACTATACTTATTGAATAGTCAGTACTTAACACAATCTATATATTAGAAGCGTATAATCTTGAAAAGCACGTTCTTCTGAGGGTTTTTCGAAATTTCAGAATATAAAAATGTCAGTGAAAGATCGAGTTACTTTAAAGCCACTAGTTCACCTTCAAAAACAAGATACTAAACTTCTCGGAATCAAACTAAGATAAAGAGATGGAAAATACTCAAATAAAACTTACGCGGAATTATTGAACACATCTCAGAACTACCGACGCCTCTGTCATCTGTTTCAGGCAGATATATCTTCTTCACTTTCTTCCTTGTCAACGCCTTTACACTACCAACCCCAATGTCTGCGAAATTCCTTATCTCCTGGTAAGCGTAAATTTGCTTTGGTAACCCATAGTATCCCATTTCAGGCCTTCTGACTCTTCTGATTCTGCAGGTGCATACAGTGTCATCGGGCCTGACATCGTATTGGCACCCAACCTCCTGAGTTGCGAGGTCATAACGGTCCCATTCCCAAGGTTTCTGGCGGTATATCTGATACTCCAAACGAGGATTCACTCGTCTCATGTTTTCTATGGAGTCTTTCATTTCTTTTTAACATTATTTATGATTTGGACATTGTTTTCTTTTTGAATTCTTTGTTAGAGATTTCGACTTGCTTGGTTAACTTCCTAAACAATTAATGGAGATAGGTCACAAGTGTGTCGTAACTCGTAAGTCGTAGTAAAGAATAACTTAGGGGGAGTACATAGTGAGTGAAGCCAGTGAAAGTAATACCAAATGGCGCCAATTAAGATTTTTTTGTTTTTTTAGATTTGCCGATAAATGTTTTCGACCCGCGATCGGGAGAGTGCATTCAATCACATCAAAAATAATTTGAATTGTATTTATGACGTAGGCATTTCAATGTAAAACCACATGAAATAATCTAAAAATTAATCTGGATTAATCCTATTTCCTATCGATTTTGCCGGCTTCACTCACTAGTTCTACGAGTTCCGTCTAAGTTATTATTTTCGTTTAAGGATATAATCCAAGTTATACTTTGATCAAAATTGACTGATGTGTGTTTTCATTGTCTTGGGACTGTTATCTGAGTGTCTTTAGACAAGGTTACAAAATTCCACCATTATAACTGTAACCCCTCGCCTGGTGACCACTGCAGACCCTGATGTTCAGGAGTAACAGCGGCGGGAGAGTGTGGCCTAGTTTTTTTTTAAATAGATACTAAGTACTCTTGAGACTTTTCACCCTTAATTTAGAACTTAATGAGAGCTCAATTCAGACAACTGGGTGTATGCAATGGCAGTTAGACCTTATTCGGCAAAAGCAGGTGTCATTTCATTGATCCTAACAACACAAATCAAAACTTAGTTTTAAGTGTCACTTACCAATAATATTGATTTAATGTAATCAAAAAAAATTACGCACTTAGATTTTATACGTTATTTACTTAACATTTTTAACTAGAATTTTGCTAAATTTCTTTGACAGATGTCTGTTTATATTTTGACAGTGATTTAGGCATCCTAAAAAGAACAAATTGGAGTGACAAAGAAGAATTAACGTAGACCTAGCACAATGAGAACTACGAACTACTCAATAGAAAAACTTTGCCGATATTGTTGAAATGACCAGTCTGACCAAGTCTGACAAATAAATAATACAAAGTTTATTGAAAGTCCATGATTACATGATGTACATGATTATGGACACCGTGAACTTGGAAATCTTGTGATGGACCCAAACTTTTATGGGTATACAATACAAATTGTATCATACAATAAGAAATAAATTTACAATAGGTAAAGCCTTCATAGTATATTAAAAACTTTTTACTGTACTTGATTAAAAAAAGAACAACCTCTTCTACCACAGATTTATTAGAGACATTTTTGAAATCAATTTTGATAACGATATTATTTTTTGTGATCCTTTTATTATGTTTATACATTTATATTACAAATGGGGACGTCTCGAATAATGAGCATAGGAAAAGGGGGCTCTGTAGAAAACGTAAGTATGCATAACATATGTAATATTTGAGAATTCAAGGTAGGAACAACGCCAGACTATTTGGAAATTGATTGATTGCTCGTGCCTGCCGTCGCAGAGAATCTGATCAGTTTTCCTAACATGTTACCTCCTCTGAATCACAATGGATCAGGGTGGACTATGGAATTAATCCCCCTCGACGCGAGGGGAGTCCCGTGCATAGTAGCGTTTAAACTCGCCCCTATTACATTGGGGCCAAAGTACTAATAGAGAAATGTGAGTTCACTGCAGTACATCTCTGCTTAGCCCTCGTAGAATAGATACTTTAATTGTTACAGCACACTTGCGTACTATGATGCACAATATTTTCATTACAGAATTTCATATGATATCAAGCGCAAATCACAGGAAAATTCGCATAAACATAACCACATATAAAGAAGAAGAATCTGATCTAACTAAACAAGACAATAGTATGAACGCTGAAAAATGTAATAAAAGAACTAAACCCAATAACAAATTCATATGTTCCATATGTTTGAACTCGAAAAATGAACTCGACTTGACGTCCAAAGCCTGTCCTATTTGCCAGAAAAGCTGCGATTACTGCAAAAAGAGAGATAGAGACAGGGGCGTTGAAGAGAGACATAAAATAAACAATAACAAATGCGTACAAACTTGCGAAACTGACTTACCACGCGACCTGACGCTACTAAATGAAGTTTTAACAGTATTTCAGAACAAAAAAGGGGACTTAAACAAAGTTAAATCTAAAACAGGACTATACAAAGACGTTGGTGTATCCACAGAATCTAAAAACAATATAAAATCTAACTTAACAATCAATTCATTCCAGTACAGCATTGAGAATAGCACTAGAAAGTTTGAGAATGGTAAATTTACAATAGTCAATAGCAGCCAGCCGATTTTCGTTAGAAAATCTTTGTATTCTCTAGATTTGTTCAAACAAAAATCCTCGTCAATACCTCAAATGAAAATGGAGGAATTGAAATACTCATTGAAGGCAAAAACCAAGTCTAAAGATGCCATCGAAGAAGTAAACAGAATGTTTGCAACAGTTAGAAAGAACGATAGCACCGAGTATGCTAACCGCCCCATAGTTCGACACGGACCGCGAGTGTTGCCAGTCGTCAACAGCAATTACTTAGCTAGCAACATTGATGAGATCGAATGCCAATGTTGCCACGCTAAGCATTGCTTGCGGGAACATGGCAATCATAAACTCGATTGTATGTCCAGCGGTGATTCTATAACAACTAGATGTCAGAATAGCGACAAATGTGTATACATGATGTGTTGCCATTATAGAAATCATTGTAAGACACGTACAGCATCGGTGATTTGTGATCGATGCAAGAAAAATGAGGGATCCCGGTGTATTCATGAAAACTGCAACGAAGACAGTTGCTAGGCTTGTCATAGTAACTATTTGTGCATTGTTCACGAGTTTATTCAATAAATCTCTAATACTATCCCTATTATGATTCTTAAACAATGCCTAAGATTAACGTTGTTTAGAAATCGCGTGTTTCAAAAACCAATACAATGTCATTTGTAGTATCAGATAACGACATGGCTTCTCCCAAAATAAGCTTAAAAGGCTGATCTTCGACTTTTCTTCTGTAGTCGGTGGTAGGACTAGTACCGCCCTCTAACAGACGATCGCCGTTAATTAGGTATTATAGCTGTTTCGTACGATGAGTGAGAGGCGAAATGCCAAACTCCACCTATTCCACTTCAGTTTAAAAACGTGCGAGCACCGCCGCCCGGTGGTAGGTATCGCAACTAATTGCAAGCATCTATACTAGGCAGGTCAATGATGGCTACTTTAAATTCATTTTCATTACGTGAAATTACGTTAATCTTTTACAGTTGTGTCATCTGTGATTTTTAACAGTTAATGATTTTAGTCAGTGAATTTTCACTGTCACTTAATACTATGACGTCACTGGTCGATGATTTAACTTGAAAGCTGGGACGAGACCGAACGCTTTGCGATTTACTTGCAATGATTTTTAAGAGTTTCTACCTATGTCGGTAGCAGGTGCTACTTATGAAAACCTATATAATAAGATTTTTCAGACGGTACCGGTGTAATGTTCTATAACTAATCTATACACATATATATCAGTTATCATCTATAGGTTACGGTCTAATATCAGGCAGGTCGAACGTTTTTTGCCGAATTTGTTGCACAAACAAAATCTACACCTCTATAATAAAAGTAAGTCAGTGATAAAACTACAATATAGTGCTACAAGCCTCTTTTGGCGCTTGACAGCATCGCTAGTGTCGATGCATGACTGTCATAATAAAAAACTTGAGACGTGTCAAGGGACACCCGGATGGAACGAAGTTGCAATATCCGGAACTTGTGCAGAAACACTGTCAGGATTCATTATTGTTATTATTTTTTATTATTTATTATGTACAAAAAACCTGTATACACTCAACAAAAATAATCGTCGCAACACCACACTGTTCAATGCGAAATAGAAAGACGAAACGAAAATAACTTGCTTGCTTTCTATAAAAGAGAGAGCCAGACAGAGAAACACGCGCACGCTGCACGGCTTACCACTATAGCAAAAAGTGTCGTTACAACTTTTGGTCTTAATTTTTTCCGTCTAGCCCCCTTTCGCAACGCACGATAAAGAACTTCGTTCCAATAAATTTTTATATTGAATATTTTTTGTTCCTCTTTTGGCCACCGGTCAAATAAAGATTGTAGTACTATAATTCCTATTAGTTCTTGATCTCCTAGATAACACCCAAGCAATACTTATATTAGTCGATTTAGAATGTCGGTAAGTGGGGAAAATAAAGTGCGAAATAGAATAAATTATTTATTAAAATAAAATTATTCTAAAATCACTTCATTTAGAAGTAGAAACTCTCCGCTGAATACTTCTTATCGCCTCTGGAAGAAAAAAAACACATTTATGGCGACCGACCATTTGGCTGTGCTATGAATTGACCAATAGGATCGCTTTATTTCCTGTCAACTTGAGCTGGATATTTTTCTTTCACTGTGATTTTTCACAGTCAATGATTTTATTCATAGTGAATTTTCACTATTACGCGTAATCCTATGAAGCCACTGGTTGATGATTTACCATACAAACCGAACGATCTGCGATTTCATTGAAATCGCAATGATTTTTAACAGTTTCTACCTATGTCGGTAGCGTGTGCCACTTATGAAAACCTATTTAATATGATTTTTCACATGCTATCTGTGTAATGTTCCATCACTAGAATGAGGCTGATGAAATGAAGCGGTCCAATTTGTCGAAGCGAGCGTGTCCGCTTCATAGCACACACAAGTGGATGGTCACCCTTATAAATGAGGATCATACCAAAAATTGTGCTTTACTATAATTTATACTTTGATATGAACGAGGTTGGAGTGGATGTGAGTATGACGGGAAAGCGCGATGAATGGAAGGAAAAGATACTGCGCCGACCGCAGATAATGGGAATAGGTAAGGCAGATAATGATAATAGTTTATACTTTCAGTTAAGCGTAATTTCTCTTAAACTTATGTGTCAAACATAAACCCAAAGACCAATTTCCATAAAAAATAATTAGCAACAATATCAGGAATACTTGCCATCGAATACAAAAACGCGTCGAAATCGGAGCATCAGTTTAGGAACTACGATGTCACAGACAAAAGGAGAAAAACTAGTAGGATAAAATTTAGAACACCTGTAATAATTCAGCTCTATGGTCTCTACTCTAATCTTGTTCTCACCTGCATTTCTCTACACCTCTACTCCTACTTCTATCCATCTTTTCGCTATGAGCTCTCTCCCAGTTCCTGGGAGTGTCCTGGCTGCTGTAATTGTATTTTTCTATTATTATAAAGCGTCGAGATCACAGATATAGATTTACATAGATAACGCAAGTATCACGATTTGTATTGAAACCAAGCGTGCCGAATTATTAACACCTACTGTGACGTCATTAGTGACGGGAAATCCAAACCGATTCAAAGACACCGATGCCGCCGATGCCCCTCCGCCCGCTACGATTCTTTCGAGTGATTATCTCGCTCATACTCGTGTTTTTTATATTTGTAGTCGCGCGGACTGTAAGTTAACGGCGACCAACCTCGACGCTTGGTCGGAGTTTCGTACACGCGAAGTAAATGCATTTGCGTTATCTATGTAAATCTATATCTGTGGTCGAGATAGAGCGGAAACAGTGGGAGGGCCAAGCTATGGCCAATTCGCTACAGCTCATACGGGTCCACTCTACGTGGGCGGTACGACCCTCTCACAGAAGATCGGCGTAAAGTAGATAGTATAGCGATAGTAGCTGCTACTCAACAATGCAGTTTACAACGGTTTCAAGGCCATAGGATGTGTTCTGAAGACGAACTACGATATTTGTTGAAAATATTGACGGTTTTTCGACCCCTCGACCCCCCTGGTGAGATTTGGGTCAACTCCCTCTCCCATCCACCAACCTCAAGTGAGATTTTTAACAATTCGTTTTTCTTGTTTTTTATTATTTGTTCGAAAAAAAATATTTTCTTAATATCTTTATTTATGACCAATTCAGACTTTACATTTACAGCTGAATGTAACCTAATTGCTAAGATTAGGTGAGATTCGACTCGATCCCCTCCCCCCCTGAATGCTTCACGTAATTAATGGACGCTCCCTTACATACAATCTGCCTTCACTAGACATCTACACATCAGCTACCGTATTAATGCTGGTAATTTCACCTAAAGTATTATCTCATACTTTTGAAACACCCTGTACCGACGAACATCTCTACTTACTCTCCCAAACTCAAATTGAAGAAAGCCTGATCAGCAGTTACTTCATCCCGAACACCATGCTTCGAATCAAACTCCTTCGCCAAAACTTTCTTCAGGGTGTTCGAGGAGTCCACAAATTTACACATGCATTCGTTCAACACTTGCATCTTCTCCATGAAATCGTTTTTATCGCACTTCTCCAATGGATACTTTATCAGCTTTTCCAATTCATTGGTTATCATCCGACAATTCGCTTTAAGATTGGGAATATCAGTCCATTGTATCTCTGTGTTTGTTCCGGCATGCTTCAACACTTTGATCTTAGGAGTCACCGTTTCAATTATAAACTCTCCTTCCTCGACTATCTCGTCTTGAGGCCTGTAGTAAGGCTGCCGGATCCCGTAAATGTCTGTTGTATGGTCGTTTTCAGATATCCCATCTTTAGTTTTAGCCATGACCAGTTTGAGAAGGTTTTCTAGACCTATTTTGTGGTCGTTCAGGAGATGTCTGTCAAGAACTGTTATTCTGCAATAAGTCGTTATAATTAATAATAATTTGCCCTTGTAATGTCTCTCTCCTAGATACGGGCCTCCCCTCGACACGGGGGGGATTCAGGCAGTAAACCACCGCACTGGCTCCGGGCGAGTTGGGAGATTTCGCAAGCCTTTCAAAAATTAATTAAATTTTCTAAGACATGCAGGTCTCCTCACGATGCTTCTCTTCACCGTGAACAAGTGATAAGCCAATCCAAATGAGGTTTATCTTTTACAACTCATCAAGAACCTTCTCTAAGGCGCGTATTAATAGATCTATCTCAAGCCCAAAGATCTGTTGGAGCTTTTCACTTCCCAAGTCTGAAAGCGTTTTTGAGTCGACTTTTGACATGTCATCTTGTACATATTACTTGTACATAATTTTCCATGATCACTCTCAGATTAATTAATTCAGCCTTGAGATCGATTTATTTATACCATATCGCCAGACGAACACACCAACTGTATGGTCCCAAGCTAAGCAACGCTTTTACTATGGGTACCGTACAATGGACTGGGGGCGATCACAGTAACACTCAGACCAGGGCAAATTACGAAAAGGCCATTTCCGAAATTTACCCCGGCGGGAATCGAGCCCGCAACCACCATGTGCAGTGAGCCGAGCGGCCTACGCTCGAACCACTGTGCCAAGCGGGCGTTAGATCGTGATGTGCGAGCGTCATCGTGATCTTCTACTGTGATCGTCGTCAGATCACAGTAGGTACTTACTTACTTACCTGTCAGCATCAAACGGACACATATGACAACCATAAGTTTCCTTGTGTGCTTCTCTGAGGCAGGTGGTGACTGCGCTGCATCTTGACAGAGGAGAGTCCATGTTGTTATGGGCTTTCGATGTTCCCTCGCTCATGACCGACATGTCCTGGAAAAATCGTATAATACCACTTTTAGGGCCTGTGCACACCACGTATTTTAAAACGCGCCGTCAACGCGCGTTTTAGAAACGTGCGTCTACGGCGCACTTTTATCCTACAAAGGTCTACAGGCTGCGTCTAACTCGCGTGCGTATCGCGTCTGTATCGCTACAGACGCGCGTTGACGGTGCGTTTAAAAACGTGGTGTGCACAGGCCCTTACATAGATGACATATTATTGTAGAACAAAGAATAGTGACACTTGTTGCACAAAAGGTAACAAATACTGATTCGCATCTAATAATAATAATAATTTAGCCCTTTTACGACCCACTCATGGGCACGGGCCTCCCCTCACTACGAGGGGGATTCAGGCCGTAATCCATCAGAATGGCCTAGTGCGGGTTGGCGGACTTCACATGTCCTTCAGAAATTAGATTTCCTAAGACATGCAGGTTTCCTCACGATGTTGTCCTTCACCGTAAGCAAGTGATAATAATAGTGAATATAATATATAACATAAATTATATAATATTCGCACATAGATTTTGAAAAACCCAGAGGTACGAGCTGGGGTTTGAACCCAGGACCTGGTGCCCGCAAGACGCGTGCTTGACCAAGCGGCTATCAATGCTGATTCGCATAAGTTTTTAGTAATATTAACCAAACAATCAAGTGGTGGAGCCAAGATAAGGTGGTGATAAGGTTCAGCTCATATACGGCCTGACTTGGGAAGTACCTTCCTCTCACAGAATATTCTTTTTTTTTTAAAAAAAACGATGAAACAAAACACCGCGAAGAAACCTTCACGTATTTCATTGATATGTGAAGATACTTGCGTTGGTGTTGATTGTAAGGTCCAGGTTCTCTTCTGGGTGTGCGAACAAAATCTTGCTCTTGCAAATGCGCGCGCGCAGCCTGTCGAACAGCCGCGTCGCTGACGACGACTTCCCTTGTACTGGAATAAAATAATAAATACTTAAATAAATAAGCAGTGATAGCCGATTGGTTAAGCACGCGTCTTGCGGGCTACCAGGTCTCGGGTTCAAACCCCAGCTCGTACATCTGGGTTTTTCGAAATCTATGTGCGAATCATAATTTCTATATGATTATCACTTGCTTACGGTTAAGGAAAACATCGTGATGAAACCTGCATGTCTTAGAAGATTTAACTAATTTTCGAAAGACATGTGAAATCCGCCAACCCGCACTGGGCCAGCGTGGTGGATTATGGCCTGAATCCCCCTCGTGTAGAGGGGAGGCCCGTGCCCAGGAGTGGTACGTCAAAAGGGCTTAAATTATTTTTATACTTAAATAAATATCGCCCGACGAACCCACCAACTGTATGGTCCCAAACTAAGCACCGCTTGTACTATGGGTACCGTACAATGGATTGGGGGCGATCTTTTTTCATCGGGGCTTAAAAAGTGGCAGGGCTGAGCTGCTGTAGCCAAATCTTCACAGCTCATAGGTGTATATGCAGGCTCGACCAGGGTATCACTTAAAATCGGCGTTAAGTAGACATTATAGCTGCGGTTCGCACGACGAGTGAGAAAGCCGATAGCCTAACACCTCTCTCCCTGCCTCTTCCACTCCCTATCAAGTCAGCAATGTGAGGGCAGCGCTTTTGGTATTGCAAATTTTTTTATTGGGGTGCATTAACTGCTTAACATTAGGCAGGTCGTAAGCTTTTTCCCCGTGGTTAGCGGAATAAAACCCAAGGTCCCAAGGAAAAACTTAAAAAGCGTCTTTATTGACAAGGTTCTTATACAAAGCTCGGAAAGTTTCGATTGCGTGAGTTAGATTGACGCCAACGCCATCTATGAGTGTAATAATAATATAAACACCCCGACTTTGGTGTATAAAACAGGAAGTCCTACTAACTTACGCACACCCGATTTTTATTACTAAAGACAAGTGTTTATTTAATATTCGTAAGCGTCAATAGCCTAGTGGTTAGAGGGGCCGTCCTCGTAGCTGAGAGGTTCCGGGTTCGATCCCCATCCTGGCCATTAAACTATTGACGTGAGCCCACTCCTAGCACAAGCATTAGCTTAGTTGGTGGGGCTAAAGGGAATACTAGTAATGTGATAAACACACATTGCTGGTAATCTTTTTTAATAAAAAATAAAACTTACATTTGAATATTTTACTCTCTTTGGCCGCTGGACTCAAATTTGAGGCCCGCGGGACGGTGTTTGACTTATCCTGATCCTGGAAAAGGTCATAATAGCGCTGGATCAACCATCTGTTTCGGTTATAGGGACGGCAGAGACCCAACCCCTTTATAAATAAACGTGTGTTAACACCGAATGACATCTAAGTGATATACATATACCTTATCTACTATATAAAAATAACTCGGGTTTTCCTTCCTGACGCTATAACTACAGAACGCACGAACCGATTTCCACGGTTTTGCATTCGTTGGAAAGGTCTTGGGCTCCGTGAGGTTTACAGCAAAGAAAATTCAGGAAAAATTTCAACAGAAAAGCGCATTCCACGCGGACGGAGTCGCGGGGCACAGCTAGTTATATCTAAAATTCATCCTACTAATATTATAAATGTGAAAGTTTGTGAGTGTGGATGTATGTATGTATGTTTGTTACTCCTTCACGCAAAAACTACTGAACGGATTTGGATGAAATTTAGAACACAGATAGTTTATAACCGGGATTAACATATAGGATACTTTTTATCCCGATAATCCCGAAATTTTTGTTACGTTAAATACTACGCGGACGAAGTCGGGGGGCACAGCTAATAATTAATAATTTAGCATATTAATTTGGCGTTGTAAACAATAATTTAACTTTATTAGTTCGTAATATGACTTATATTTTGATTGGTAAAAAAGCGGGAGAGGACACGCCATTAAAAAGTATTCTCTTGTTCAACGTTACGCTATCTTCTATATCTATACAAATAAATAAAATTGGAGTGTCTGTTTGAAATATTAAAATAACACCTTTTCACAAAGTGCATATGAAAGTACATACGACACCTATAGCAAAAACGAGATAAAAAAAAATTGTCTGTCTGTCTGTCTGTGTGTTCCGGGTAATCTCCGAAACGGCTGGACCAATTTTGACGAGATTTTTACTGGCAGATAGCTGATGTTATAAGGAGTAACTTAGGCTACTTTAATTTTAGAAAAACAAATAGGGTTCCGCGTAAAAAATAAAAACACATGAAATGAAAGAGTATCTCCGAAGCGGGTGGATCGATTTTGACGGGACTTTCACTGGTAGATAGCTGATGTTATAAGCAGTAACTTGGCTACTTTTTATTGTTTTGGAAAAACAAAATTTAAAAAATGGGTCCTGTCACGCAGGCTCAGAACACGGGAGCGGGCTTTTTTGTTAAGTTAAATTCCACGCGGACGAAGTCGCGGGTTCAGCTAGTCGAAATATAAAGTGAGAGTATTAATTATTGGACTGTTTCATTCCATAAGACCCACAAGTGTTCACACGTGGTATAGCGCGGGCATATTAATACTAATTATTTTAATTTGCTAAGGCAAACTTGTCGATTCAAACCACAGCAAGGGAAGGTTTTACAAATTAAGTAAAAATGAAATTAACCCCTGCGGTGTTCTCGACACAATTATAATATAAGTAAGGTGTATTTCTGACGATTTTTTTACTGTGTTGTTTAAAGCCCTGACCACTACCAACTCTTACGGCCAGTTTCTTCATGAACAACTAAATACAGTAAAAGAGTAACAGTTAAAATTGTGAAGAAACTGGCCATTACTTTGACTGCTTGCACTGAAGAAACCGGCCGTAAGTTACTAGATAGCTAATTAATTACCCCCATATTGATCTTGCCTATCTCAGGACGCACCTCCAGGTCCTGATGATGGAGTTGCCGGTGCATCATCAGGGCACTCTCGAACTGAGCCGTGAAAGCGCATTGCGAACAGCTGGAAGAAACATGCAGGTATATAGTTGAAGAACCTCATGGACCTAGCTAATACTACAAAAAAAAAATCGACTTAAAAAAATCTGGGTGTAAGTACCTACTAACAAGGTAAAAAAAAAATTAAGACTATTATTTCTTACATTTGGGGTCGGTGCCAATTGAAGTAAGTGAGAGGTAGTCCTAACGTAGTGTAAAGATAGGGGCATAATGTTTAAAATCGGGCCACAATTTGACGAAGAAATTGTTGAACATACATAAAAAATTGCCTCCTCCATTTCTGGAGGTCTGTTAACGAATTCGGCAAATGGACGAAGTTTTGCAAAATGGAACCAACTTACACACACCATTGCAAATTGAAACCTACTTAGAACCACTAACACAAGGTTGGTTTTGGTCTACAGCACTACATGTGGGTTGATGCCGGTCTGCAAAACGATATCCAAGCAATAAAGAGCTGGGGAAAATGCGATACATAATTATTTGTGATGCCTTATGCATTAACCTACATGGTCCTCACACCTTTAATTATACCTGTGTAAACATAATTTAAAAAAGAGAAAAGTAATGATGTATCCATGGAGTTTCTTGCATGTTCTTCTCCATAGGATATTTTTTTGGAACATGCACCTAGCTCTTGACTTTTTAAAAGTGCCAGTTAATCTGGCCTATTTGAAATACAAATATTGGAATTTGATCCTTTTCGTCGAAAACCCAGCCAGCCCGCCCTGCTCAAGTGGACGGGTGCCCTTATAGACCCATACATCAATACGCTGTTATACCTCAAAGAGGTAGTCAGAGCTTCACATCAGGGCCACATTGTAAAAACAATTGCTCTATGTACAAACTGTTAATCGACGTTGGCTCATGTCGTACTACCTAAGATTTACGCACGACCCATCACAATAATAATAATAATTTAGCCCGTTTGACGTCCCACTCCTGGGCACGGGTCCCCCCTCAACACGAGGAGGATTGACCAATCACAATCGGTTATTATTTTCGATAGACCAATCACAATGCGTAGTGTCAACTCCCGCGTCGCTCCTTTTTAGAAACAATCTATTTGCAAGTTATTCCTAAAATAGTTTGAAGTCTAGAGAGTGCTCGCTCTTCGATTCCTAAGGCTGCGTGATGACGATGTCAAGGTTCGATCCTCAAAGAGTAGCAGGGCAAAGCGAAATGGTTTTAGAACCAAAAACGAGATTTTTATTAAATTAACTAACTTACCAGTGTATCATGATTAGAAATGAAACGTTAATATCTAAAATACTGTCTAAAATTATCAAAACAACTTTCTTCAAGAACCTAAAATCTGTCAAATGTCAAAATGACTGAAATTAAAAATAATCTTTCCAGAAGATTAAGAGCAAGAAGATTACTTACAATAGATATTCATGTTAAAACCTGTGATTAAAACATCTATGATTTAAATAAACCGTTTGTCAACAAACCTTGTTTTGTTTTTAAATTGTAGCGATCTCCTTACGTCGCGTCGTGAATATGTTGCGACACATTCGCGACGCCTGACAATAGATGGCGCTGAATGCAACGCTTGATACATTAACAAAAAAATCTTCATTGAAGCCTGAAACACGATACCAAGATTCTCGATTCACGTGAGTATATATACGACATCCTAACAATTTTGCGTTCCAATCCGGTGGTAGATTTACCCTCGCCACCTCTCCTGGCAGCGGCCCAAACCGAGGTCGTGTCCCTTGTGGCGCCCTTGAGCTAGCTGCCCCCCTGCCCCTCTGGCTGGAGCGCACTTGCGCTCGCCCTCTGTCCGGGTGAAGTTGTTTTATGGCCACTCTGGCCAAAAACATATAGTCAATTAAAAAAAAAAGACCATTGCTTCCTGCTGATCTCCTTGCTGGGCTTCCACTGTTTCGCTAGTGGTATCACCCGGCAGGGTTTGATCGCGGAAGCCGTGTGAACATCCTTTGATGGCCCCCCACGCGGAATCCACGTGTCTTCGCTCCTCCACAGGACCTGTTCCGACCCTGAGGACCCGGAGCTGCCCCGCCTTCAAGCCCACATCCTGCTCTTATGTTTGCGAAGACCTGGGCCCTAAACACGATAGCTACTCAAATCGTAATAAAAAAGCAAACGCTCGCGATTACGTTTCAAACGCTCCGCTTTTGACGTTTTGCTGACACGTTACCATATCACTGTCAGTAGAAATCGTGAAGCTCGTGTCAGCAAAACGTTTGGTGGCTAAAGATGCGTTCTTAAAAACGTTGAGTAAGTCAAATTTTAACGTATAAAGTAGGCAATTGTGATTTACAGCTTGGGACTTAGCAGCTCAAATCTCTACAGTCAATAATAATGTCAAAGCGTAGCGTGTCTTGCCCTACTAGTCCGAATTATTTGTATACTTAATTCTTGATAACATCAAAAGGCAACACACTGGAGCTATTTTAATATTTATATTAATATCTAAGTACTACCCTTTGTAATTATTGAAAATAAGCAACTGGCGATTAAAAAAAAAAATGACATGTAAAAAGACAAACCCGCTGAGTTTCTTGCCGGATCTTCTCAGTCGAGGTCGCGTTCCGATCCAGTTGTAGATATAAGGAAAAAAATATGTAAATTGACAATTTGTAAGTGCCCCCGTAGGCCTAAACAAAATAAATGATTTTAATTTGAATTTGAATTGAGGGGGTATTCAAATACCTCAGTTGACGGAAAGCTTCCAATGCCGGAAACAACAGCATCCACTATTTTCAAATGAATTAGAAGGATGTCTTTTGTTTCCGACACGGAGAACTTTTTTTTTAAGTTGGAAAATCCTTTAAGGATCCCCTCCACCTCGGGGGAGGCATGAGGGGTATGTGGGAGTCACCCGCACCACGGAGCCTCTGTGCGGCGTATGTATGGCCTGTGCGGCCTCCTCTCTGGGTGGTCTACAGGACCACCCACTCCAAGCGAGTGACGATGTGTTGGCACAGGTAACACATCTGAGTGAGATTTGATTATTATTTTCTATTAGCTATTTAGTGGCAATGGTGTTGCCTGCTCATATTATTTTTTTATGTTGTTCCTGAGAATGTACACCATCTTTCATTAATTGAAAACAGTAATCATTGAGTTTCTTGCCGGCTCTTCTCAGTGGAAGCAGCATTCCGAACCGGTGGTAGATTCTGACTATTCATAAATGGGTCGTTCCGCCGTTTCGCGCAAATTCGAACCGTTCCGCGGAATAAAAAAAAATTGTAGTTTTCATGTTTTTTTTGCTCATAATCGAATTTAATTCGTCACCTGAGTCATAAAAACTGGGAGGCACTTTTGTAAGTTATTTAAGTACTGAGATATTTGCACTTGAAATTTTACGTATTTTACGTATGGATGGTGATGAAAAGTGTAATGGATTGTAATGATTTAGGACGGGATTAATACACCAAACAAGTTATGAAATAGGTAGGAATTATAATTAATCATTTATTTTATTTATTTATTGATCAGATATTTATTTTGATAAGACTGGAAGGCGGATTATAAAAAAAAATACTATTATAAGGCTATGAAAATTAAATATAGAGGGTACTTGTGCCATATTTAAATTAGGTCGCGTTATTTATTTATTAATTATTATTTATTACACAGACCTTGTGAAAACACTATTGTTGGACCAAGTATAATCAGCTTACAGCTGGTCTTCGGTCATCAATTAACTGTTACAGTCTCGCTTCTGTGGCAATCAGCCCATAAAGTTATTTCTGTCCATATGTGAAATTGATATTTACTTTCAATTCCTCCTATTTTTAACCCCAGCGAAAAAAGAGGGGTCTTCTAAGTTTAACATGCGTATCTGTGTGTCTGTCTGTGGCATCGTAGCGCCCAAGCGGATGAACCGATTTTTATTTGTTTTTTTTTTGTTAGTAAGGTATTCAGATCGAGTGTTCTTAGCTATGTTACATGTAAATTCATTCAGCTGTTTTAAAATTATCTGCTCTTTTTTAGTTTAAAAAGTCGTTGCTTTGGGTTTTTTTGAAATTTTAAGTTATTTCCTTTAATACAATTGGTGCGGGTTCTAAGACAATTTACATCCCCCTGGACTCGTCGAGGGCCCAAACCTCGACGTCATTTGACACCATTGCTGATTCTAGCTTGCAGGAGTAATAGTGGCAGGAGTGTGTTGTGGGACTAGTCCCATAACGAAATGGTTACGCTCAACAGCAG
Source organism: Notodonta ziczac (assembly GCA_918843915.1). Taxonomy (NCBI): domain Eukaryota; kingdom Metazoa; phylum Arthropoda; class Insecta; order Lepidoptera; family Notodontidae; genus Notodonta; species Notodonta ziczac. Next base: position 2,582,227 of record OU974065.1, on the reverse strand, counting down.
CAGATTTTTTACTTTTTCCTTTATTTTATTTTATGCTCGTATATCTTCAATACTTCGTTAACTTTTTTATTTTTATTACATTGGACTAAGGTAATCGTATACATACATTTAGATTGCTTGGACCTGGACCAGTTTAAGCAAGCATAAAGGGATCTGGTTTACAATGATCTAGATTTACAGGTTTTTCACGTAGGCGAGTTTTCCATTAATATGTTCTTTATTTTTTGTTCTCCCTTCCATTTTAAGTAGTTTAACAGTAATTTTGCCTACGTCTTCTTCGTTTTCACTGTAGGCATAATTTATTTAATTCTACACATCTTCTCGTTTCCAGATAAGTATATTTTTCTTTATTCATCGTTTTCTAGAGCATATTATAATCCAGATTATTTTTATATAAGCTTATTTTACGTAGCCAATCTTTTACCAATGTTTCTTCTTTTGTTACGAAAATGTTAAGTCTTTTCGCCATTTGAATACCTACTGATAAAAATATAAACAAATTCATTAAAATATTATATAGACTATAACGAAATCGTTCTAAATGAAATAGAAATTCATTTCTCTCCAAAACAGTTCATTACCTTCCCGTAAAAAAATGGATGGGAAGGATGGTAATGAAGCAGCGATGAATGAGAAAATTTAACTTTTTCCTTGATAACTACATAATCGCACATATTAGCAAATATTTAAGAAAATACTTTCTAAGTAAATTAAAAAGGGAAACATTTTTTGATAAAAATATTTTTTATTTATTACAGTAGCTTGTAAAATCGAAGGAATGCAATGAGACGATTTATGGACGAAACACTAAAAACAATCCGAAGATCGTAAATAATTTTAACAGGGATTGATATAACATCCACCTCTCCCCGTTGCCATGCCAAGCTAATAAGTATAAACAGATTGTGACCTGAACTATAGTCGGGCACGTATAAATTTTATTTAAAATTATCGAATTTCTGAGTACGGATGGTAATGAAGTTTTTATCGTGACAAAAAGAAAAATATTTTTTTCTGTAATTATAATTGTGTTAAAAAATTATTGAAAATCCACAATCAATACCTGATGATATAGGCTTTAATATTACGTATTAATTACAGCCAGCAATTAAAGTTTAAAGAAATTAACATTAAAAAACCAACCGAGGTACCCCGCTGGACGCAGAGAGGAATGATTTTTCAGGCAGTTTTATTTATTTATTTTGAAAATTAACCAATTAAGCTGTAATATTAGAAATACTCCTTTTAGAATTATTAGGTTTTAACCTATTACGCAAATAATATTTTAAATTAAGTATTTTTTTCATGGGTAAATTAGCCTGGAATTGCTTTTGGTGCGAAACTACGGAATGACCCAAATGCTTTGTTGGCTTACATGAATAAAAACAATTTTGAGTTTGAGTTCATCGGCCCCTCACGAGCCCATGAGCGGACGACAAGCACCCCCGTGCCTGCCGTCTTGGGCTCTGGGGCCGACACGGAGACCTACCATCAATCGTGAATATTATTACAATTTAAGTGGAAAAGTAATGAAACTTAAACACGGATCGTTGTATTTTTAACCCTAGACAAAAAAGAGGGGTGTTATAAGTTTATCATGTGTATTTGTGTATCTGTGTGTCTGTCTGTGGCTTCGTAGCGCCCAAGCGGATGAACCGATTTCAATTTTGTTTTTTTTTGTTAGATAGGTATTCTGGTTGAGAGTGTTCTTAGCTATGTTTCATGAAAATCGGTTCAGCCGTTTGAAAATTATCAGCTCTTTTGTAGTTTAAAAAGTCGTCGCATCGGTCGGGATGTTTTCTAAATTTTCTATTTTATTTATTATTGCTCTCAAATATCAGTTTTGGAGGATACCTCGGTAAGTATATTTCTCTGTCTATAGATGCAGGTACAAATTGCGCTTCTTATCGTTTCAGGTTGGTATTGGTTACGAATACAAACGTGCTTCACTATTTATGCAAGCAATGCGCAGCGAGCGAATCTACCTGCAGGTCACCTAACCACCTGTTGTGGTGTTGCCAACACTCAATAATTCACCAATATCGTGGGTAATTTTAACAGGAGCGCAGAGTGCTACCAACTTGAGAGCCTAAATCGATAGATAGAGTATAATAATAATAAATCGATCTCAAGTCTGAGATCTATCCTACTAATATTATAAATGTGAAAGTTTGTGAGTGTGGATGTATGTATGTATGTATGTATGTATGTTTGTTACTCCTTCACGCAAAAACTACTGAACGGATTTGGATGAAATTTGGAACACAGATAGTTTATAACCGGGATTAACATATAGGATACTTTTTATCCCGATAATCCCGAAATTTTTGGTAAGTGAAATACTACGCGGACGAAGTCCGTGGGCACAGCTAGTTACATATAAGTAAGTACACTTTTGACGTGCCATTTTGTAATGGTATGACGTAAGAATGACATTTCGCAGCCGACATGAGATAGATTTCTTCTTCTTTATTTAAAAATATGGCCCACACCGTTTAATAGGTATTTCGCCAGCGTCAATTAACTAATAGCAATACAAACACATATAACAATACAATTCAAAAATGTGACCGTCTATTTTGGAAAACCAAAATGGAGGCCCATCACAGACTTAAATACTACGTCTAAGAATGACATGACATCTACCTATTACGAAACTTGTCGAAAACAATGACAATGCTAGTTTCCGCCACGCAAGCAGATCAACTGGTGGGATCTTGCATTGTGTTATTAGGATTACGATTGTTTATAGGCTTTAAAAAAAATGTGAACACTGACAATCTATCAACCGGCGAAGAGTTGATGCCAATTTACAGTTCTTACTTAATTAATTAGTTACCTAGGTCATGTACGTACTAAAACAGGGAGTTATGCAATTTATTAGCTATTCAATTCTCAACATAAATATTTCAATGAACTTTTAACATGTTAGTTATAAAGTTAGAAATAACTATTTACAAAGATGACTTCAGCACCATTTATTCATGTTAATGATAAGAGAAGTATATACATATTATTGTCATTTTGCAAAATATATAAGAGCAGCCATTTCCGAATAAACCGTTGATGATGACTTGAGATGATTTCCAATAAAGATTTATCTGTTTTGAATCGATACAGTCTTCGTATAATTCTTGAGAAGTATTTATTTATCGAATTCCTTTTCTTAAATGAAGAATATTTTATTAATTTCAAATGTATTTCGATTTTCATTTTAGTTAACTACATACACGTCTAGTCTGGTTGTAGTGCGACAAATTACTGAGAACATTAAAGTGATACAAGACAAACACGAGAATTTATTTAATTACCTATAATTCTTTTAAATAAGCTAAGATAGCTTTATTAAAGAAACTTTGTCGACGGACCACTCCCTAGAAAAGCAGTCGGGCAAAATCGCTTTCAATTGTTTCAATGAATGTCAGTTATGTCATCTACTCACTAACAGTTTATGTCATTCCAATCATGTAACATAATCAGACGCTTTAAAAAAATACACTCAAGACAACTCTTCAAAACACAATTATACAATTATTAATAAGTACATAGTTAATTAAACAAGCACCAATGAATATGGAAAATTTAGTAATGAACTGAGCTATCAATACAGAATGGCTGAAACGTGTGGAACCTAACTTTTTTTATTCTCAATCACAAACAATGACATTCTACATATTTTTTATCCGTTTTTAAAAACGATAAAATACTCTTTTGTACGTTGCCTATCACTATTAAAAAACAATGCTTAACTTTTGCTATTAAACGTGCAGTTTACAAACACTTTAAAGATTGAGCGATAAGGTTCAATAAAGAATGCTTGGTAGGTAATAGTAAAATTGTCGAGCAAAACCTCTTTCTGCTGTTGGTAACATTATTTCTCGAGTCGTCAGTTAAGAGCGGGGGACCCGCACGCAAGCACGTTTCGTTACTTAAAATATAAAATAACACGAATACAAAAAAATACTTAGAAACTACAACAAATTATCGTTTACAAAGATAATTACATAAATAAACACATTTGTGGATTAAAATCAAAAGTTAAATCATTTATAGAAGTCATAGAAACCGGTTAAAAACGGTAGGAAGTTAACAGTTATATAAAGATTTCTTTTACAGGTAGTAAAGTAACCGAGTTTTTTTAGTTGAGTGTGATTTTTATAAAACCGTTTTTGTTAGTGTTTTTGGACTCGATTGTGGTGTGAAATCGACGGGAATCGATACAGGTACGTTGTTTCTTTTATCTAGAACAGTTTTAGTTCGCTTTCTCTCTGCGGTTGAGCGGTGACTCATGTTTGTAGGTACACGGATTAAGTTTATTAAAGTTTGTTTTAAAGATGGCGGTAAGCGAGGTAATGTTTGCTTAATTCGCCAAGTTCTATTGTTTAATATCAAATATTGTAATTGAAATTACTTCAGAATACGTGTGACTATATTTACGAAACGTATTGCTGTCTGGGCGCTCATAACTAGGGATTTACATCGGTTTTTACTATAAACATCATCTGCCATGGACGGTTTTATTGCAAATCTAGCTTACCTACCTAGTTAATTATTTTTGGAGCAAACCTAGGCATATCTGGGAGCTTAAACTAGCCATTGAACTACAATTCTGAGATGGTTAAGTAATATAAACTTTATGTGGGTAGGCATAAAATAAAACCCTACTAGTTCAAAGTACCTAGTCATTCTAGATATATAGGTCATTTGTCTTGCAGTGAAACATAATAAAAATTCAATGCAATGTGGCATTAGTACAATACTAATGTAACGAATGTAACAGGTATACATATCGGTTAAATAATATATGTAACAAAAAACCGTATTTTTTTTTAAAAACCGTCGCTGTGTTAAAAAGTACCAGATATTTTGGCTTAACGGTAATGAATCAGAGGCTTAGTGGTAAATGTAAAATACTAGCTTTTACTCGCAGTTTCGCTCGCGTATTTTTTTTTTTTCATTTTGACAACTGCGTTACCAATAGGTACTAACAACAACCCTGGCCTAAGTAAAATATATTAACTATGAACCAACCAGGTGACTACATAAATACAAAAACCAATCAAAATTAGTCAAGCCGTTTAGGAGAAAAATTAGGAGCATGCATACCGGAACAGTAAGAAGAAGATAACTAGATAATAGTGACTAGATGTTTTCGTATATAATTATTTATTCTAAAATGTACCTTACCGATAGGTTTTTGTTATCTCCCGTGGCTACATTTGAGAATCATTGGGCCTCATGGTATTTATATGTAAAAACTGAAACCATTGTCTTCTTCATGGCCAAGCAAAGCTATGTTCTAACATTTTATTTATTTATTTATTCAATTAAACTTTTAAACATAGCTATGCTTGGCCGTGAATCAAATTAACTATGAACTTGTCGAGGTTTTAGAGCTACTTAGAGCTTTTAATAATGAACGATGCTCTGCATAGCTGCTTATTAGTAACTAGCTGAGCCCGCGACTTCGTCCGCGTGGAATTTAACTTAACAAAAAAGCTCGCTCCCGCGTTCTGAGCCCGCGGGACAGGACACAATTTTTTTGTTTTCTTAAATAAATGTAGCCTAAGTTACTGCTTATAACATCAGCTATCTACCCGTGAAAGTCCCGTCAAAATCGGTCCAGCCGTTTCGGAGTTTACCCGGAACAAACATACAGACAGACAGACAGACAAAACATTTTTTTATCGCGTTTTTGCTATAGGTGTCGTATGTACTTTCATATGCATTTAGTGAAAAGGTGTTATTTTGATATTACAAACAGACACTCCAAATTTTATTTATTTGTATAGATTCTCAATATGATGTAACCCACCACAATCTGAAGTTGATGGTGGTTGGTTGGTACAACTGGTTAACACCGATTTAATCAAAGGATAGCTGTCAAAATGTATTTAAAAAAGGAACAAAGTAAAGAAATAATAATATTTGAGATCCACTGACCCACTCATCATATCAGTCAATAGGTCTCATAATTTTCGTGATAATCTCACCTATTGACTTATAAAATATCATAGATGACCCTTGTCTCTTGCTGCTCGCTAAGAAAGGATTTTTATCTACGCGTACGTATGAAGCTTTGACACAAATGTAACGGATGTTAAAATCAAACCCATATAAATCTCTCTTTTTTGTACCATTCTAATAAAATAATCTTATTAAATCAGTGTAATCTTTAAGTAGAAACTGTAAATAACACTAAATATTGATTTCAAAACGTTAAATCGACACAAAAGGTAACTGTATTTTTAACAGTTAAGTTTACCTACATTTTAATAACTAAAATAAAATATTTGTAATTTGGAATGGCGGTAACAAATGGCAATCCGTAATGATTTAAATTTCGAACTCGGAAAACTACCCTCTTATGTTCAGTCTGTGAAAGTGACGCTAATGTCGTTGAGAAACTCATAATGTCATTTTTTGTGTTGCCATCTTAAAATTTTGCCACATATGTAGGGGAAAAATTAGATTATCAGCGGCCAATTAATGTAAGGCCTGTTGAAAAATTAACCGGCCAATTAATGTAAGGCCTGTTGAAAAATTAACTTTATAATTTCACTGTCATTTTCTTAACAGTCTGGTCTATAGTAGAGGTGAGTGCGGTTATTTTATTAAACTAGAAGTGTTATAATTTCGCCTTCATTTCTTATTAATTAACATTACATTTACGGACACAGAATTAACCACAAATTTCTACAAAGGTCGCCCGAAGTTGGCGAGCCCGGCGGTGACCGACTTTAACTCCAGCATTATTACCATTTGGTATCGCTTCTCGTCGTCTTAACCTTGTTCAAAGGCAAAAATATAGTAATTATATGTTTATGCGTTTATTGGCTAGGTAAAAATCAATTAAATATAAAAGTTGTCACGGCCGAATCAACATGTTTTCTGACCATAACCTAGAAACATACAAACATAATTCGCACCATCAGCATTCATTTTCATTACTAGCTGAGCCCGCGACTTCGTCCGCGTGGAATTTAACTTAACAAAATAGCCCGCTCCCGCGTTCTGGACCCATTTTTTTATTTTGTTTTTCTTAAATAAAAGTAGCATACATTACTGCTTATAACAACAGCTATCTACCAGTCAAAGTCCCGTCACAATCGGTCCAGCCGTTTCGGAGATACTCTTTGATTTATTTTCTCAATCTAAGCATCTAACCTGATACTTCTCTGCTACAATCCAGCATCTAACCTCTGAGCTATTGCAAGCTGATTTAACAAGATGCTATAACAAGCCTCACCAGAGACAGAGACAGTTCTAAGCTAATTCAAGCGTTCCATTCCATCATCCCGCTCCCTCTAACAACTGCATACATAGTTCTATCTCGCTCGCGCGCTGTTCTTAGTAAGCCGTGTTTACCGTTACCGATTCTCGGTATACCGACATTTGTACAGCTGATCCGAACGACGATAACGGGGTGGGCAGACTTACAATATACTGAATACTGATGAATGATGATTCACACCTCTATTACTTGATGAGGCTGACAGTCATGTACCCTCTATTTAGTAGCAATATATCGATGATAGTGTTCACTAGGCACTAGAAGCTGTGATAGCCGATTGGTTAATGCATGCGTCTTGCACCAGGGGTTTTGGGTTCAAACCCCGGCTCGCACCTCTGAATTTGTCGAAATCTATGTGCGAATCATAATTTATATACTTATTATATTATATTTATTTATTATATTTATCTTAAATTACATTATAAATGTATTACTTAAGTAAAACAATCAATTATCATTTGATGCCATATGCCTGATCAAATTTGATATAAATTTATCAATTTTCCTGACATCTTGTTGCACTTCGGTTTTATATTGGAGACACTTCTTGTTATCAGTAATTTTAACAAGACGGCACATTTCACAGGTAGCGTGTGAAAAATCATATTATATAGGTTTTCATAAGTAGCACCTGCTACCGACATAGGTAGAAACTGTTAAAAATCATTGCAAGTAAATCGCAAAGCGTTCGGTATCGGCCCGGCTTTCATGTTAATTAATCGACCAGTGACGTCATAGGATTAAGTAACATAGTGAAAATTCACTACGAATAAAATCATTGACTGTGAAAAATAACAGGTAAATTTCACGTAATGAAAATGAATTTAAAGTGCCAATCATTTCCATTCATTGTGTTAACGATCTAAATAGGGGGTGAGCTCAACAAGCGTACCAGCCTGATGTTCAGCAGTTAGTGCTGTTACTGTAGTCGGTAGATACTTGGAATACCAAAGGCAATGCTCGTATGTTGCCGACCAGAATATGAGTGGGAATAGTGGGATAGAGGCTCTCTCACTCCTACAAAACGCAGCTATAAGACCTAATTTCAACAGATCTTCTGTGTGAGGATGGTACTAACTCCCCGAGCCAGCCCGTGTATGACCTGGTCAGTTGGCTACAGCTTCAGTATAATCAATTATCTACGTAAGACACACGTAACTCAAGCGCCCATCTAGCCCGCGAAGTTCAAATTTTTTGAGGTTTTTTAGAATATTTTCAAAATCTGACAATAATAAAAGGCACATTTTGTAGTTCGCGACAAAGACCGTGTGCAGTGCATTTATTTATATATCCAACTTACTCTAAAACATTTCAAGAACGACGGCTATCCAGATAATCTGGCAATTTTTGTATATTTAGCGATTAACTAGTATCATATCCAGCGTGATAATATTAAGAGTAAAATAAATATATTAATAAACGCACTGCATACTGTGTTTGTCGCAAATCACAAAATGTTGTCTTAAATGTTTTCAGATTTTGGATACTTAAACTTTAAAAATACTCGAAAGTTTTGAATTTCGCGGGCTAGACAGGCGTCTTCGCCTTAATACTATTACAGTATAGTCTCACTAATCCGGCACTTCAATAGACCGATACGTTCAATAATCCGGCACCCTCCGCCCGCGCCTCCCTCGCCCTCTACGCCTATACGCTCCTATAATTGTTTCAATACCTACATAACATGGGCAAAAGAAAACGGCATATCTGCCAAAGATATTATAATTCTTCGAAAAATGCGACAATAGTTGCACAAAAGCAGACCTCAATTAAGGATTATTTTAAAACTATGTAACTACATGTTAATTTTTAGATATGTAACAGTTACAATAAAACCCGTCCGACAAGATCACAAATATGTACATACATAGATCATGCATATTCTCTTAATGAAATGTTTTATTTTATTTATTAAGGCTAAAGCGCCCATCTAGCCCGCGAAGTTCAAATTTTTTGAGGTTTTTTAGAATATTTTCAAAATCTGACAATAATAAAAGGCACATTTTGTAATTCGCGACAAAGACCGTGTGCAGTCCATTTATTTATATATCCAACTTACTCTAAAACATTTCAAGAACGACGGCTATCCAGATAATCTGGCAATTTTTGTATATTTAGTGATTAACTAGTATCATATCCACCGTGATAATATTTACTATTTAGAGTAAAATAAATGTATTAATTAACGCACTGCATACTGTGTTTGTCGCAAATTACAAAATTTTGTCTTAAATGTTTTTAGATTTTGGATACTAATATTCTATATATATATATATATATATAACTATTTTGGAAACTATAAAAATACTCGAAAATTTTGAATTTCGCGGGCTAGACAGGCGCCTTCACCTTAACTAAAAAAATGAAGATTTTCCTCCATGTGTCAAGAAGATTGTTAAAACACATGAACGTAGTACTAAGTATTATTAATTCGATATTAAACCCTTCTCCATCTGACTCAGAGTAAGCATTCGTTTCACAAGCAAAACATTCTTCATAGGTGCTTCATAGTATTTTTTATTTATTTTACCTACGTCTCCATTTACATAGATACAATCTATCTATGTCATCCGCATGACAAGTTCTTCTAGTCTATTAGAAAACAAAAAAATACACAAGCGAAATCAGCGAAAGTCATAGACAATTAGAGAAAGCAAAATGGTCGTGTCGTACGCCATTACGTTCTGACCAATTACGGGTCATAATGTTCATTTGTTAACCAATCACGTGCTCTGAAAGTGTGCGGCCAATTTTGGGGAGCTGTCATTGGTGGATTTCAAATTCGCATTCTGTTCCTTTTGACAGTTGGATTATGTAAATGTTATGGGTCAATTTAGAACTTAGGACGTGCGAAGCGAGAATATTCTAGGTCTGATTTCATTCCATAATCACAAACAGTGGCGGATTTACAAATTTCCAAGGTATAGGCTGTAAAGCCCTTTGTCAATCAGTGCGAGTTTGTTAGGACTGCTGAGCTCTTCTGTTCTGGCAATATTCTGGGCCTATTACTTCATTATTTGTGATGCCTTATGCATTAACCTACATTGCCCTCACACCTCTCATTATACCTATTGTAAAAATAATTTAAAAAATAGAAAAGAAAAGATATCCATGGAGTTTCTTGCATGTTCTTCTCCATAGGATATTTTTTTGGAATCCCGTCAAAATCTGTCCAGGCGTTTCGGAGATTATCCTGAACAAACAGACAGACAAAAAAATAATAATACGCGTTTTTGTTATAAGTACGGTATGTACTTTCATAATATGCATTTAGTGAAAAGGTGTTATTTTGATATTACAAACAGACACACCCATTTTATTTATTGGTGAACTTCACACGAATTCACTAGCGGGTTTCCTCATGTTAATAGATAATAGTCTTCCTTCATCACCGCCAGAGAGGACTGGTGACGTCATTACCTCTATTGTCAACGCCCCACATACAGGATGATGTCATACTGCTTACAAACAATAACAGTATCAAGTGGGAAGTGTTACTATCTAAATACCCAAGTAGCTACTGGGTTTTTACTAAATTTTAATAAACAAAAAATTGTCGTTTTTACACGTGCCTACCAAAATAAATGTTGTGTAATCCTATCCTACTAATATTATAAATGTGAAAGTTTGTGAGTGTGGATGTATGTATGAATGTATGTATGTTTGTGACTCCTTCACGCAAAAACTACTGAACGGATTTGGATGAAATTCGGAACACAGATAGTTTATAACCGGGATTAACATATAGGATACTTTTTATCCCGATAATCCCGAATTTTTTGTTACGTTAAATACTACGCGGACGAAGTCGGGGGGCACAGCTAGTATGTTATAAAAACATTCCCATCCACCCCTGCTGGAAACTATTAGTAGGGCCAGGTGAGAATATATTCTGATAAAAAAATTACGCCAAAAATTATGTAATTTAATAAAGAAACTTGTTCGTCCTTATGTGGACCATTTCTCTGAAGACTTTCCAAAATTATTGTTTTTCTCAATTTCCGTGTAGGTACAAATGGTTCATGGTAACTGAGGGTGAAAAAAAAAATGTTGTTTTTTGTAGATACCATAGATATTTTTTTTTCAAGATTTTTGTACATAATATCTTGTAGCCGTAACAAATATGTATAAATGTGTTTTTTTTGCCATAGGCTCCACAGTTTATTTACGGAACCCTTTAAAAAAGTTATATATCCGGTTTATTCCGATTCCGATTCCGCTATCCGGGGCGTCTGGGAAATAAACACGATAAGAAGTTACGTATTCCATTTGACGCAAAGTGTGTATGTTTTGTATGCGGAATTACCGAAAATCAGAGGATGACACCGCTTGGTACAGCGGGCGGATTACTGTGACGCGCTGACCGATAGCTGGGGCGGTTCATGCTGTATGCAGCCAAGAAATAAGCATTCATTTTATTTTCAGTGTCATCACTACATAGTATAAAACAAAGTCTCTTCCCGCTGTATGTCCCTATGTATGCTTAGATCTTTAAAATTACGCAAACGATTTTGATGCAGTTTTTTTATAGATAGAGTGATTCAAGAGGAAGGTTTTAATTATGTACAATACATGCATAATATAGTAGAGAAACACTGATAATTTATTGCACCCGTGCGAAGCCGGGGCGGGTCGCTAGTAGGTAATAAATAAAAATCGAATTATTTGGCCACTGATAAAACAAAACATGTATAATTTTAATTATGTGCTGAGAGGGTTACAGAATAAATAAACATTATCTACTATATAGCAGTTTAGCAGGCCTAAGCTTTAGTATACTTATAAAAAATCGAATCGTGGTTGGCTTATTTATAGATGAGCGTTGTGTAAAAATATATATTGAAAAAATTTAGACAAAAACTGTCAAATAGATTACAATATAATTGTTGTTGTAATATTATTTATAACGCACATACGTAATTATACAGCCATGATTTAATACATAACAGAACAGATGTTTCTTCAATACACAACTTAAATTAAAACAGCATTCGTATGGAAATAACCCAATTAGTATTAAATAATTCGTGCCCGTGTTTCAATCACTAACACCAACACACCGCCTTATTCCGGTGGCCAACAATGTAACTAACGTGATGAAAATGTCTAGTTCTGACAGTGGCGATGACGTCATTAGCATACCAATAATGATTGTAATATTTCGCTCTGTCATGGAAAGTTTAAACATAGCTATTTTGTTTATTTATTTATAACATAGGAACATCTTGATCTTATAACTATTTTTTTTAAGAATTACCCTGTACATTTTGCCAATCAGGATATAGTGGAAAGCGAATATCAAATTTGGAATAAAAACTGGAATTGTGGAACATTTAGACTTGTCTAATGGCTGTTACATAAAATGTATTTCTTCAATTTCTATTGCGTCATTTACAAAGTTCAAATAATTGCTCCCGTTTTCTAAAAACCAAAGAATGTCACTGTAGTACGTTGACTTTGCCAGCGAGGGACGACCTTGAAAAAGTGGCTTAAAAAGAGTTGAAGACAGATCTGTGGGGTATACCTAAATCCATAACTATAACCAGCAGTGGACAACAATAGGCTGATGATGACGCTTCCGTGTAGCTTGATTCACTCGCGCATAAAACTAACCAATTATCACTGGCACAACGTCCAGCCGTCACATGTTATCTGTCAGTGTAGCGTCCATTTACATCAATAAAATAATCGCGCGAACCTTCAGTGCAACGCCGAACGCCGCAGTGACGGGCCGTGTGTCGTTCATTATCCTTGTAAAAAAAAACTTATTTCGTTTCCATAAAGTGGTGATTTTATAATTGATAATAAAAATGGCGGAAGGCGACGTGCCATTGGTTACAAGATTCGCGGGCAGTGAAATTGAATTTGGCGTAAATGGAAAGACAGCCAAAGGGAACTCGAGGTATTTTTTTTTAGCATTACAACTATTAATGTTATGACTATTCGCATTAGAATACGATTCGAAAAACTTGCTCAGAGTTTTTAGCGAATTTTAAACTTATCTAGTTGAGAAAAATTTGTATCAACATCTTCAGAGGATTAGGCTCCAATTTGAATGACTGGGGCTGAAAATACCAGTTTTCTGTGCATCTTAAACTCTATTTTGCGAGTGTAGTAATAAAATACGGAGTCGACGACACTCCTCATAGTTTTTTTTGTACAATCCTGAGCCAATGTCCAGGCCACCTACCAGTTTGTGACCTCAAAGATGTTTTAATCCTGACTGGATGACGTTTGTTTTTTTATTAAATTAATTTCATAATAAAACCTATTTAAACTTGGTCTAACAATAATATTTGTTGGCAACCATCTTTATAACAATGAGAACCCAGTGCGGTCATATCATAACAAAGGAAAACTCATATAATCAGCCACTGCGATAAACAAACAGACAAACGCATTTAACATCTAGTGTCTGTGTCAAACAAATTTCGACTCTATTAACTATAGCGGTCTTTTTATGTCGCAGAATAACGTTTTCCAAACATGATATAGCAGATATTCCACTATTTATATATTTCTCAACTGACAGTTGGAACATCACTACAAAAACCGTTTTTTTTTTCAAAAGTGACATTTCTCTGAAAATTTTACCGAGAAATAAAAACAACAAAGACTGCATCTTCTCTTAGAACCGAAATAAAATATTTTAGTTGAGCTCTGTTAGGACTTTATAAACATATTTCGTCCAGATTTCCACTTGTAGGTATGTGGTTGTTTCTTGAAACTATTTACCGAATGAACTCTCGGCGTATCGCTAGTGAACACATATTTTCATTGTTGCTATCAAACAGGTTTTGCTAAACATAGCAACTTAGTCATTTCGGAATCACCAATTCTGTTATGTTAAGATAAATACGTGATTTTCTTGTAGTTTTCTTACGTATTTATGAAACGAAGATCTAATATTATTGTTTTATACATTGTTTTCGTGGGATGCGAGTCGCGAACCTTGTTGTTAACAGTGATTATTACCTATTTGCTAATCGGTGAAGGCCAACATTTGAAAACTTACATGTCGAGAATGGAACAAGTTATCTAAACGGGTGTGAAGTCCAGCAACCCGCACTGAACCAGTTTGGCGGACTATGACCTAAATCCCCCTTGCATTAAGAGGTGGCTCTTTGTAACAAACTTATTTATATAAGACGAATGATTTCGTTTTATTTATAAACACAAAGATCATCTAATGTCACGAGTCCAAAGTTGAAATCATGTTTTAATGTTTTTTAGCAATTGGTATAGGTACTTAGTTAGATAACGTATATGTGCCTTGTTTATTATTGTTTTTTGGAGCTAAGGCCGTTTATTATTATTTTTAATTATCAAGAACGTTAACTGTTTTTATTTCTTAAGAAAAGACAATTTACCTTGACTAATAAAATAATGTATATTTCTTTATCCTTTTATATTAGATGATTCGGTGTTTGCAAATCGAGAAAAAATAAAGAACATGGAATATTTATTTCTTCGTTTTTTTATTTATTTATACGCTCGCAAGGACATCGCCGTTTATTTATTTACAACGATACCCAAACGGTATTATTGTTTTGTGACAAACTACGAATTCTAAATGATCCTCGACGCTCGGGCCGGTCTGTATTTACATACATCTGTGGAAGGTCGCGGCCGCCATGACATACCTAACCGGTTATTGGGAAAGAATTTGTATTATATTATTATTTTTTTATCGTAGAAATATTATTTGGTAATTTTACATTCTAACGTTGTCTGTAGGTATCGGTTTTTTCAGGTTTATGACTACCCATAAACCTGAAAAAAAAAAACCGATAGCTGTTGATCATTAAGCGGTTCTTACGCTTTTTGCCGATTTTTTATGTAATTTTTTTTTCGTGTTTTATTCAGCCGTGTGATGTAACTAAAATGAACTGAGTTACGTATTGCACAATGCACATATTTTATTGATGTGCCTAACTAGAATTTATTATGTACAATTCGTTGTTTACTAGAATCGCGTGTTACATACAATAGTTATTAGCCTAACACGAAGGTTGGTTTTATGTAAAACGTGGTCAAGAACGAATCCTCTAATTGGGGATATAATCAGTGTTAAGGAAAATTAATATTTCTATTAATTGAATGTAAAATATTAAGTTATATAGAATATATTTATACAGATAAATGCTGAGGAAAACTTAGAATTTAAATTAATTTATAATATGGATAACTATAAAATTTATTGTTTTAATTATGTTAGTTTTGTTTTTTAATAACAAAGGCGTGGCTTTAGCCATCCAGCGGAGAAAATGCGGCTAGCTTATAAGGTACGCTTCCACATGGGTAAACTTTCTTCATTTTCTAAATAATTTGTAGTGGCCGGGGAAGTAGCAATATTTAAAGATGAGAAATACTTTGTAACCTCCCTTTTATCAAAAAATCATGTTCACAGAATCGTCTCCCGATCGTCTATGTCCGCGCACTGCAATTCTTTTCCTCAAAACGTTTATTTTCTTAAATTTGATTTTCTATTTTATAAGCAGTCAGGAACTCGTTTATGGCCAGTGCGCCGACATGGACCTTACAGTAGGTAGGTTATAATAAAGGTATAAGTAGTTAAATAATATTCATTTTATCCTTAATTTCAAATTTATAAATCCATTGTAGTGTTATTAAGAAATTAATTAATGGCAATAAATTCGAATCATTTACGCTGTATTTTATGTGTGTGGTAACATAGCTCGGGATTGTGTTGTCTTAACAAGGATTACTAATTTCCCAACATCTTTTTTTCTTTTCGTGTCGAAATTTTACAACAAAACAGTGATTTTACAACAGAAACCTTATCAGAAGCGTATTCGTGCAATTAAAATACCAGTGCGTTATAACCGAGTTTGCGATTCGCATAAATTTTGCAATCATTACGTTTTTAACACGAATTAAATGAATAATTTTTTGGATTTTGTTTAACGTCGCTTCAAGGTTACATTATGTAGGTCAGACTTAAGTGGTTGTATCTTTATCTTATTAACATCTTGCGTAAAACGAGAGAAAAAATATAGTTTTAAAAATAAAAGTCGGTATATGAAACACAAGCGTCATAGTCTATCTAAAAAAAATACTGAGTTAGTTTCAAAATGACAATAATATAATCAATTATACTATTGAAAAAAAAAACCGGGAAACCTATTAAAATACATGAAAAATGTATTGGCATTTTTGGCAATCTGTATTTATTTCCTGATTTCATCTTTCATTGGCCTGTCCTGTCTTGTTAACTCATCATTGACAACGAATTTTCAAATATATATTTTCACGATATACCATATGAATTCAGACTAGCTTGCGAAGAAAGGTACAGTTTTTCAGAACATAATGCTGGGAGATGAATAAATCCTACAATTTGGATGGTTATAGCAACAAGCTCTAATGAATTGTCAGCGTGTATATTTTTTTAAAATAATTTTTAGCCCTTTTTGGTGTCCCACTCCTGGGCACAGGTCTCCCCTCAACACGAGGGGGATTCAGGCCATAATCCAACACGCTGGCCCAGTGCGGGTTGGCGGATTTCACATGTCTTTCGAAAATTGGTTAAATCTTCTAAGACATGATTAAATCTTCTAATGTCAGTGTGTGGGTCACCGAAATATTTCACTAACGACAGTCAAAATTCAATAGTAGATAGGCCCAGCGAACACCGGCCGAGGCGCGGCCGAGAGCAATTGAAGACAACAATTGAATATAAACCTTAACTACCTTGACATACGGGCGCTTGAATAAATTCTCACGAGCGCCCTCAAGCTACTACAAGAGCATACGCGCGACTGCTCATACATACCGTATGTCAAGGTAGTTAAGGTTTATATTCAACTAGCTGAGCCCGCGACTTCGGCCGCGTGGAATTTAACTTGACAAAAAAGCCCGCTCCGGCGTTCAGCGCCCGCGCGACAGGACACATTAAAAAAAAGTTTCTCTAAAATAAAGTGCCTACGTTACTTTTATAATATCAGCTATCTGCCAGTGAAAGTCCCGTCAAAATCGGTCCACCCGTTTCGGAGATTACCCGGAACAAAGACACAGAAAAAAAAATTAAATCGCGTTTTGGCTATAGGTGACGTATGTACTTTCATATGCATTTAGTGAATAGGTGTTATTTTGATATTACAAACAGACACTTAAATTTTATTTATTTGTATAGATTACTCCCGCGCCTCCAGCGCGAGCGGTGTGCTGGGCCTTAGTGTTCAAACCTAAAGCTTAGGACAGAGAGGTCACACTGAAAATCGAAAGTACATCCTACTAGCGATGACGTCACTCAATGTCAGGTCTCAGATCTTAAAATATTATTTAAACAAACACTATTATTATTCGCTATTGCTGCGTTTGCATTCTAATTTAAACCTTACCTGTTGTTGTTGTAAATGGGTAACTGAGCACGGTATATCCCGGACCAGTTAGTCCCATATTCCCTTTACATAATTAGTATTAAGATACTCTTATTATTTACTTTACATAATTAAGTTAAATATTGATAACTTGGGCAAAAATAAATGTTTAATTAATTTTAGTACCTACAACCAAAATTAATTAGTGCCTACTTCAAAACAAATATTTGTTTATACTCAGAAGGATACGTGTCAGGGTAGCGCCAATAACAGATTAAGTGAGAGGTAGGAGGCTGGAATGGTTTGGACACGTGATGAGAAGGGATGAGAAGCATGTGACTAAACGAGTGATGGATGGATACAGTGCGAGAGGAAGGCCCAAGAAAAGATGGAGGGATTGTATTAAGAATGATATGAACGAGGTTGGAGTGGATGTGAGTATGACAGGAAAGCGCGATGTATGGAAGGAAAAGACATACTGCGCCGACCCCAGATAATGGGAAAAGGTAAGGCAGATGATGATGATGACTCAGAAGGATACGAGTATGCGCTTGATAAGCTTTGTTTACATAGGTACACTTATGTTTCCTTGATTGGGAATTGTTTTAAGTCTTATTCTAATTATGTAGGTATTTAATTTATTTATTTACTAGCTGAGCCCGCGACTTCGTCCGCGTGGAATTTAACTTAACAAAAAAGCCCGCTCCCGCGTTCTGAGCCCGCGCGAAAGGGCCCATTTTATAAATTTTGTTTTTCTAAAATAAAAGAAGCCTAAGTTACTGCTTATAATATCAGCTATCTACCAGTGAAAGTCCCGTCAAAATCAGTCCAGCTGTTTCGGAGATACTCTTTGATTTCACATGAAATATTTATTGTTTTACGCGGAACCCTAATATTTTTCTAAAATTAAAGTAGCCTAAGTTACTCCTTATAACATCAGCTATCTGCCAGTGAAAGTCCTGTCACAATCGGTCCAGTAGTTTCGGAGATTACCCGGAACAAACATACAGACAGACGGACAGACAAAAAAAATTTAAATCGCGTTTTTGGTATAGGTGTCGTATGTACTTTCATATGTATTTAGTGAAAAGGTTTTATTTTGATATTACAAACAGACACTCCAATTTTATTTATTTGTATAGATTTGTACAAAATGGGACACTAATTACCGATACTGGGGATGATTACATGACGGACGAATATTGAATTTACTTAGTATGTTTTTCACATTAGCTATTAGGTACCTAGTTATATATCCCCAATCACGGCTACAAACCATGTCAGTCACGTAGCTTCTTAGAAACTATAAACTATTATAAGTAATAATCATTTAAATAAGTATTTTCACTCAGTTGACACGCCATTTAAAGTCATAACCATTTAATTAATTGTTTTAGATCAAAAAACACCTTTTTATTATTAACCCCCGACGAAAAACGAGGGGTGTTATAAGTTTAACATGTGTATCTGTGTGTCTGTGTATCTGTGTATCTGTGTATCTGTGTATCTGTGTGTCTGTCTGTGGCAACGTAGCGCCCAAGCTGATGAACCGATTTCAATTGTGTTTCTTTTGTTAGATAGGTATTCTGATCGAGAGTGTTCTTAGCTATGTTTCATGAAAATCGGTTCAGCCGTTTGAAGATCATCAGCTCTTTTGTAGGTTAAAAAGCCACATTCACGGCCAAAACCAAGATCCACGGCTCGAATCCAATCGAAATTTGAGATTATTGGATTTAGATTTATTATATTTTTAAATGATCGTAATAGTCTGAACTGGCTTTTTACAATATTATAAATATGAAAAGTTTCCCTGATTCTGGAAAAAATGTATATTTTATCAATAATAAAAATTATTTTTATATGAGATTTTTGTATGAACTAAAAACGTTCCATAAGTCACGTGTCAAATGATGGATACGCGCATGCGTAAAATTTTGTTTGTTTTGTTAATGGTCATGGAATATTACGTTATTATAATTCTAGAGGGCGCTGCTCCGCCATTGAGAAAAAATATAAACAACAAATCTAATTTAAAATAATTTATTACATGAAATTAAATCATAATTGATAATATTTTATACTAGGAATTAAACCTCCGTGGCATCAATATTTACATTCGTTGTCTATTCTAATGTAAATTATTATAATGTCATAACAAAATAATGTCATGAGACATGTAAAAAGTATGAACAAAAGTATGAACTTTTACTCAGATTTTCTGTTGATAATTGTATACATTTGATGAAAAGAACGTCGCATCGGGGGTTTTTAAATTTTCAATTTAGAGTTATATCATTAGAGAAACTAACGACGTCTGTATCAGATTAACCCATCCAGACGTCTATATTGTCTTCGATCACATGTCAACCAAAATAGTATATAAGTAATCGCCTAATGTACCCAAGGCATTCACATCTTCACGCTCTTGCAGAGCAGACGTCTTATTAAATAAAGTATTTTTTTACTTAATTACTGGTTGCCCATACTTGACTGGCGCAGCCTTAGTGGTAGAATCAGTGTCGCGAAAAGTGTTCCCGTCTACGAGTACAAGCATCGACTCCTTCAGGACTCTCTTCGTGGGTTCTACTAGGACCTACCCCTAAAATCAAATAAATTTGTCTTCGAGCACCAGTACTTCGTCAGGAAGATCGTGAATCAGCATGGGATCGAGCGTGTTGTGAGTAGAACTTTTCGCTTCCCGTATTGTATCCCTGTCTATCCCATCTAATTGGACTGAAAATCGCCGATTAGACTAGGGCCCCCTTATCCACAGAATTGGACAAAAATCGCCGAACTGTGTGATACAACTGTATTTGGACAAACATCGCCGAATACATAAGTTAAGATTAGTATATAGAGTATTTGGACAAGCATCGCCGGATACATAGGATCGGACAAAAATCGCCGAAAATAAGTTATTTTTTTGCTTTCAATATAAAAATCGTGTAAATTAGTAGTAAGAAATAGCAATGGCTATGAACATACAGTTAATTCCTAAGGAAATCCTCGCAATAATCCCTAAATTCGATGGAGATGAGAAATTACTAAATTTATTTATTTCTAAATGTGAGTATGTTGTTAGGACTTTTGCCAGTAGGGAGAATAACCTAGCTCAACAAACATACATATACCACAGTATAACCAGTAGGCTAATAGGCAAAGCAGCTATTCTTGTTAGCGAACGTGAAAACGTAGCAACATGGGATACTTTAAAAGAATTATTCGTACAACACTTCGGTGACCCTAGAACCGAGGCTTGTATAGCCATAGAGCTAGAAAATTTAAAAATCAAGCAAGGTGAATCATACATAGACTTCTGTCATAGGATACAAAATACCAGAAGTTCACTGTTTTCTAAAATTAACCTATTAATTGATGAAGGAATCAAAGCCGCTAAAATGATCATTTACAATAACATGTCATTAAATGTTTTCCTTTATAATTTACCTGAGGATCTAATAAAATTCGTAAGACTGAATAAATGTGATTCTTTAGAAATTGCATTAAGCGTCGTAATGGAGGAAGTTAACTTTCAGACTCGTTATCTCGCTAAAAACAAGACAAAAATAAACACAAATCCAAATGCGATAAATAGTAAACCTGTATTCAATCCTCAACCACAGTTTAAATTTAACGCTCAACAAAATCAAATACAAGCGTTTAGACCAAATTTCGGTCAACCGCAATTTAAATTTGGCATTCCAAATCAAGCACCAAAACCTGCATTTAATCAACCCAAACCATTATTTAGACCAACGCAAAATCAATTTCCAAATAAAATGAATAATTACAAACAGTCCGGATTCTTCAGACCAAATCCGAACCATCAATTTAAATTCGGTATACCCAATCGTACACCGCAGAACACGGACGTCACAATGCGGACCGCCCGCAATAACATGATTTATAACACAGACGAAATATACGACACGGAATATTACTACGATTATGATAATGTCTTACACGATAGTGAGGCATATGAACCAGTTTGCATTAATGAGATCACTGATGAAAATACACAGGAAAATTTAATAGAACCACCTGAAAATTTTCCGACACCTGCCTCGCAGGAAGAACAATTGATGTGATCCATATAAACTATAATGAAGCATTAAGATTACCACACATAAAAATCCCCGAACTTAATGCAATTTTCATGATAGATACTGGCAGTACAAGATCGTTTATAAGCCCACAAAAAGCGAATGAATTCTTTAACGAATTCATTACATACGAGCCATTTGAAATTATTAGTACACACGGACGTAGTAGGCACGATACTGTAGCTTATATTCCCTTGACTGACACATTCCAAACAGACCTCTTTCACAAATTCCATATTTATAATGTTGACGATAAATATGACGGATTAATTGGATCAGACTTGCTAACTGAATTAGAAGCTAATGTAGACATGAAGAATCAAGTACTGAAAACTAGAGAAACAAAGATACCCATTTTGTATCAGAATAAACCATGTACAAATAACGTAAATTTTAATAGAACAAGTAACTTAGAATATATACTTGAACAAAACTTAAACAAACTTAGATTAGATCATTTAAATGAAGAAGAAAAATCTTATATTACGAATTTGTGTTCAGAATATAAGGATATATTCTATTGTGAACAGTTACCCTTATCATTTACCAATCAGGTTAAACACAAAATTAGGACTAATAATGAAGACCCAATATACATAAGACCGTATAGACACTCACCAAGTGAAAATGAGGAGATCCAGAAACAAGTGGACAAGTTATTAAAAGATGACGTTATTAGGGAATCACATTCACCATGGAGCGCCCCAGTACACCTGGTACCCAAAAAGATGGATGCCTCTGGGGAACGCAAATTTCGCATGGTAATTGACTATAGGAGACTCAACGAACTGACAATTGACGATAAATATCCTCTTCCGAATATTTCCGACCTATTCGACAGACTAGGCAAAGCAACCTATTTTACAACACTAGACTTAGCCAGCGGTTATCATCAAATAGAGGTAGAAAAAGAAGACCAACCTAAAACAGCATTTACAACACAGTCTGGACACTATGAATTTACGAGAATGCCTTTTGGACTAAAAACGGCTCCAGCTACCTTCCAAAGAGCTATGGATGATGTGCTCCGAGGATTGCAAGGCATCCATTGTCTAGTTTATTTAGATGACATAATTGTATACTCTAGTAGCTTATCAGAACATATTGAGAAATTATCAAGAATATTTGACAGACTTAGACAAACTAATCTAAAAGTAACCCTGGACAAATGTGAATTTCTTAAGAAAGAAGTTTTGTACTTAGGGCATACTATAACAAAGAATGGCCTTCAGCCAAACGATGATAAAATTCGTGCAGTATTAAAATTCCCAATACCTAAAACAACAACGGAAATTAAGAGCTTTCTAGGTTTAGTAGGATACTACCGTAAATTTATAAAAGATTTTTCTAAGATAACACAACCTTTAACAAATTGCCTTAAGAAAAAGAATAAAGTAAATATAACTAAAGAATTTAATGACGCGTTCGAAAAATGTAAAGAAATGTTAACCAACGCACCACTACTCCAATTCCCAGACTTTACAAAACCTTTTCTATTAACCACTGATGCATCAAACTTTGCAATCGGTGCAGTTTTATCGCAAGGTCCAATAGGTAGCGATAAACCCATAGCCTACGCTAGTAGAACATTGAACGGTGCAGAGACACGTTATAGTACCATTGAAAAATAACTATTAGCTGTTGTATGGGCTTGTAAACACTTCAGACCATACTTATATGGAAAGAAATTCCTTATAATCAGTGATCATAGACCTTTGGTATGGCTTAATTCAATGAAAGAACCAGGAAATAGATTAACAAATTGGAAATTAAGATTAGCAGAATATGATTTTAAAGTTGAATACAAACCAGGTAAACAGAACGCTAATGCAGATGCACTATCGCGTATTAAAATTAATGCTTTAGACTTCGATGATATATCTATGCTAGTTAACACAGACGGTAAATCAAGTCCCGTGCTTATCTCATCGGATGATGAAGTAGTTACTATCTCATCTGATAAATCAAATAGATCAAGATCACCTTATCCAGTACCTTCTATAGACAGCGTTACTATTACTGCTTCAGAAAAATCGGAAACAGACATAGTGACAATTCATTCCGAGGAAAACATGGATTCTTCAGACATACCAATATTGAAGGAAGCCATTGATACTAAATCTAATCAAATATTAGTCTTTACTTGGAATAAAAATGAATGCAGTGTTAAAAACCTCTCTAGAGCTAAACAAAAAGTTTTGGAAGTACACTTACCAACAAATAACCCCGAACTTATAAAAACATTTCTTAAAGAATATATACGACCTAAAGTAAAATATTTCCTATACTTCGAAGATGAAATTCATCGTAAACAATTCTCCGAAGTAGTTACAAATCTATTCAAAAAGAATTCTGTAAAATTATATGAATGTACAGAAAGAGTAGTTTATATAGAAGATGAAGACGAACAGCGACAAATTGTTTTAAAATATCATGAAGGTAAAACATGCCATCGCGGTATTAAAGAAACAACAGCACATTTAAAGCGGACATACTATTGGAATAATTTAGATCAAACCGTAGCAAGCATAATTAATTCATGTGAAACATGTAAAGCCATGAAATATGACAGGAAACCCATTAAACCAGAACTTCAATTAACTCAAACTCAATCCAAACCGTTTCAAGAAATCTTTATTGACTTATTCTCAATTGAAGGGAAATACTTTTTAACTATAATAGATGCATTCAGCAAATTAGGTCAAGCGTTTGAAGTCCCGAACAGATCAACACCTGAAATTGTAAGAGCCTTAATAAAATATTTTTCATATTACGGAATACCCAATAAAATTAGTTCAGATCCAGGTTCAGAGTTTAATAATAATTTATTGAAAGAAATGCTGACGTTTTATAAAGTAGACTTACACATAGGAACACCTCATAGTCCTAATTCAATGGGAATGGTGGAAAGATTCCATTCAACTATATTAGAGATTTATAGAATTGCTAAATACGAAAGAAAAATAACTGACGCAGCATCAGTTATGACATATGCAATTATGTCATACAATCAATCAATTCATTCAGTAACAGGTCTTACGCCATTTGAAGTAGTATTTGGACATACAGATCTGTCTAGTGCTTTTGCAGTAGACTTCAATAAAAATTAAACCCAACAGTTAGTTTCAGAACACCTTAAACGAACAAAATATTTGTATAATTATTTAACAAACAAAATGGTTGAAAATAAAATTAAAATTAAAGAGAAACGTGGTGGAGAGACAGAATTTAAGATAAAACCTGAAGACACAGTATTTATTAAAGGCGTTAATATCAGACGTAGTAAGGATAAGCCGCGTTATAAAAAAGCTAAAGTAACGGGTGACATCAATAGAAATGTTGTAATGGTAGAAACCCAACAACGACAAAGTAAAGTACCTCTGAAAGATATTAAACGTCCTTCACAGGTACGTGCTCCTGTTAGCGACACAGGCAGCCCTAAACCTGGCCCTTCAGCTGCAACCAGTTGAAGATAATCCAGGAGTCCTCCCAATTAAGGAAGGTCAAGCATTTATTAGCCTCTATAACTGGCATATTATTAAAACCTTAGACTTAGAATTGATTAGCAATAGTATTGATTATAATATCGATAAAATTAGTGAAATAAAAGAATATATAAAGGAAAAATTAGACATAGCTATTTTAGATGGTAACTTAGTGGATGCGCAGCAACAAACCGAATATATTAGGAATCTTACGCAAGAAAGATATAACCAACTTGTACCAACCTTTAGAATTAAAAGAGGATTAATAAACCCCTTTGGTTCCATAATTAAAGTAATAACAGGAAACTTAGATAATGAGGATGCTGTCAATTATGACAGAATGATTAATAGCATACAGACAAAACAAAATGCGATCAATAATAAAATAACCCTAATCACAGAGACAGTTGGAGCACTTGTAAATCTTACGAATTCAACAAGGAATAATTTTATAATACTAGGTAAAACAATGGATGAAATAGAATCAATTCTAAATGAAACTCAATTTCAAAGAACTAAGAATGTTATTTTAAATACTTATAATTTACTAACTCATAACTTTCAAATATTATTAGCACAACTTGACGAAATTGAAACAGCAGTAGCATTTAGTAGAGTAAATGTTTTACACCAATCTATTTTAAATGTAAATGAGTTACTAGCTATATTAAAAGAAATTGAAAAAGAAAGTAAACTGATGTATACTGTAAAACCTGAAAATTTAATTAAAATAGAACACTGTATAGACATTAAAGCATTTGTAAAAGGCAAACAAATAACATTTATAATATCAGTTCCAACAGTCCAATTAGATGTTTACAACTATTATACCTTACATCCTTTCCCAATGTATAATCCTCACCTAAACCTTACCTTCCTCATCACTCCTAAATACCCTCATATCCTTGCGAAAGGTTCGAAAACATTATCACTCTCCCAGCCGTGTAAAGAAGTAGATGAAGAAGAATTCCTCTGCTACGAGTCCAGCATATCTTCTACCAGTGAAGACACATGCATCGCAGATCTGATGCGATTCGCCACTGAAATTACCTCATGTTCTCCTCTACCAGTAAAAACAGCAGAAATAAAAGTCAAGTCATTGCGACCAGACACATGGTTATTATTCTCAGGAACTCAGGCATTCTTAACAGAATACTGTGAAAATGAAATAAATCGGCATGATATAATGGGAACATACATTATTACCTTAAATAATGAATGTGAAGCAAAAATTGGAAAAATTGTCTTAAAGAAACGAAGAATACAAGCCGGTCAAATTAAGTTCCACAGCACACCAATAATCAACTTACCCAACGTCGTAACTCCGAGCGACACTCAGAGGAAACCCATCAACTTGGATGACATCGATCTAGAAAATCTACAGTTCTTATCACATGTGTTGAAAAGTCAAAGTGAAACCAGTGAAAGTGAAACATATCCAGTAAACGTGCATACCATAAGTCTAGGAACTGTAATAATCTATATAATTCTTGTAATAGCTGTAATCATATTTGTCTTAAGAAATAAGTCCACATTATTGTCATTTTTTCGTAAAACGGACCAAACTCATCACCCTCGAAACACGGATGATGACTTTGATCTTACGGAGGGAGGAGTTATATATCCCCAATCACGGCTACAAACCATGTCAGTCACGTAGCTTCTTAGAAACTATAAACTATTATAAGTAATAATCATTTAAATAAGTATTTTCACTCAGTTGACACGCCATTTAAAGTCATAACCATTTAATTAATTGTTTTAGATCAAAAAACACCTTTTTATTATATCATTAGAGAAACTAACGACGTCTGTATCAGATTAACCCATCCAGACGTCTATATTGTCTTCGATCACATGTCAACCAAAATAGTATATAAGTAATCGCCTAATGTACCCAAGGCATTCACATCTTCACGCTCTTGCAGAGCAGACGTCTTATTAAATAAAGTATTTTTTTACTTAATTACTGGTTGCCCATACTTGACTACCTACTTACTAAACAATTATTTATTGACAACATATTGTGTAATATTTATTTCAAAGTATTATACTTGGTGAAACAGAAAGGGTATTTTTTTGGCAACTTTACTTTGTAAATCTAAAACTATCGGCTTTGTGGGACAGTTGAAGTACTAAAGGTTTTGTAGACTTACAAAATATATCAACAGCTGTATCCCTGTAATACCTTTTGTTTTTCAAGTTTCCTCCAAAGCTGATAGTTTTAGAATTACAAAGTTATTTATTAAGTTAATTATTAAGCTATTCACTATTAAATTTTGATAATAATTCGTTATGATGTGATACTTGACTTGTTAGTACTTACTGTTCTGGAAATTTTGAAAGGCTCAAAAGGGCTTATTCCAGGGCCGTTAAACATAACGGCCCTGGAATGGCTTCAATGTCGTGGATTTCTTTTTGGCTTAGGATCAACTATAATAGCCGAGTTTTATACTACACTTAAGTAGATCATAAGACATGTATGTTGACAAGAAAAAAGCTGCAGAAATTCCTTATAAATAAATAAGTAAATAAGTAAGTAAGTTAATGAACTTAAAAAAATTATCTGTTTACGTTTTATATTCTTGTCCCAGGGCCGTTATTGTATTAACTTAAAAAAAAAAATGTTTTCCTAACCTAACCTAACCTCCTCGTAACTTATGCAACCTTGGTACTTTGCCATTGAATGTATGTAGACAAATAAAATAATACATAAATTTAATAAGTGTAGACAAATACTGAATATAAATTTCCTTCAGCAAATGGCGGCGTCTGGGTGGTCTGGATTTCCAGTCAGCTATATGACGCCCAAAATACAAGCGTTACTTAGTTTAGAACCTTTTTTTTTTTTTTATCTGGACTATATGTTGTTGGCCAGAGTGGCCATAACAACTTCACCCGGACAGAGGGCGAGCGCGCTCCAGCCATAGGGGCAGGGGGCAGCTAGCTCAAGGGCTCCACAAGGGACACGAACTCGGCTTGGGCCGCTGCCAGGAGAGGTGGCGAGAGTAAATCTACCACCGGATCGGAACGCAATTACCACCGGATCGGAACGCAAGTTTAGAACCAACTTCTGAACATTTATTTATTCATTCATATCAGACGTTTATCAATTCGCGCGATCGGGGTCAATAAAAGCTATAATCACGCATCAAAGCATATTGATTTATTATTTATACACAGTGATTTGTTTTATCTGTATACCTAGTTATATTGGTCAATATTTTCTGTGTCTGTCGGGAAACCAACCTTGAACTGTGGTTCCGTTTATCTAAAAGTGCAACAGGAAACTTAATAAGTAAATATACCTAAATCCGATCAATTCCTGTGACATTTAATACATTATCTTAACGTGAGTTCGCACTGGACGAAACATGTTGGCGCAACATAATGTTGTCTCTATTTTACGAAAACAAAAAATAGAGACAGCAATATGTTTCGCCAACATGTTTCGTCCAGTGCGAACTCACGGTTACGTCCGTATTTAATAATCCATCTCAAGTCTGAGAGCGATGTTGGAAATATCATTCTTACGTCATATCAGTACAAAATGACATGTCAAATAGATTAAGATAACTCATATTAACTCTAAATTAGTTATAATCTGAGTATGTTAGGTGTATAATTCATTTTGACTATTTGTTTTTTTAATTTAAAAAAAATCCGTTTGCCGCCTAAGGCCCGTTGACGTTTGAAGAATGTTAAGGTGAAGGCGCCTGTCTAGCTCGCGAAATACAAATTTTTCGAGTATTTTTATAGTTTATCCAAAGTCTGAAAACATTTAAGACAACATTTTGTGATTTGCGATAAACACAGTATGCAGTGCGTTTATTAATACATTTATTTTACTCTAAATATTATCACGGTGGATATGATACTAGTAAATCACTATATATACAAAAATTGCCAGATTATCTGGATAGCTGTCGTTCTTGAAATGTTTTAGAGTAAGTTGGATATATTAATAAATGCACTTCACACGGTCTGTATCGCGAATTACAAAATGAGCCTTTTATTATTGTCAGATTTTGAAAAATTTCTAAAAACCTCAAATAATTTGAACTTCGCGGGCTAGATGGGCGCTTTAGCCTTAAAAAATTTATACATATCATCTTCTTGGTTAAAATTTAACAAAATCTTTGACTATGGTCACAAAAAAAAAATCGTTATACTTAGGGGAGAATAATATTTGCTTCAAATAACAATATATCACTAAAAATATATGAACAATGAATCATAATACCTTAACGATACGTTCACTGACTTCCCCCGCAATTAATTTTACAAAAGATAACCTATAAGGTCACTGCAACTTGCATTATTCTACTTTTAAAGCTACCTACTCACGGGCCTTTCGTTTCTCGATTAGAATCGATTTCAAATCTATATTCAGTCTAGACTAGAGCAGTGATGTCGAAATTCGAAATTGAATTTCCTATTGTAGGTAATTGTAGTGTAACTAAAGCTGTCTTTGCTGTTACGTAAGAAAATGTAATAGGTAATATGCATTCTCGTTATACGCGTTACTTAAAATAACTGTTTAGTTTACCCATATCCTACTAATATTATAAATGCGAAAGTTTGTGAGTGCGGATGTTTGTTACTCTTTCAGGCAAAAACTACTGAACGGATTTGGATGAAATTTGGAACACAGATAGTTTATAACCGGGATTAACACATAGGATACTTTTTATCCCGACAATCCCGAATTTTTTGCTAAGTTAAATACTACGCGGACGAAGTCGCTGGCACAGCTAGTACTGGTAATAATTCTGCCTGTAAAACACGAAACATCTAAACATATAGCTGTCCTGCTTATACATTGACGACAGCTCATATACGCGCTGGCCTGACCGAGATAGTACCACCCTCACACAGAAGAACAGCGTAAAATAGCTACAATAGCTGTGTTTCGTACGATGAGTGAGAGAGCCCGAAGCCTAAGCACTCCCTTCCCCTTCCTCCCCCACTCCACTTAAGGTGCGAGTAATGCTATTAGTATTACGTCTAACTGTTTAACATCAGAAGGGTGGTACGCTGTTTGCTGACTTGAAAAATACATGAAAGATTAAGTCGAAAGTTCATGCACAAATATAACCAGCACCACTAAACAGACTAACCAGGCACCAGGTCTTGGGTTCAAACCCCGGCTCGCACCTCTGGATTTTTCAAAATCTATGTGCGAATCATAATTTGTATATGATATCACTTGCTTACGGTGAAGAAAAACATCGTGAGGAAACATGCATGTCTTAGAAGATCTAACCAATTTTCGAAAGTCATGTGAAATCCGCCAACCCGCACTGGGCCAGCGTGGTGGATTATGGCCTGAATCCCCCTCGTGTTGATGGGAAGCCCGTGCCCAGGAGTGGGACGTCAAAAGGGCTAAATTATAAACAGACTAACTCATAAGAGGTTTCATTACAAAAATAATATTGTAGTAGACAGTAGGTGTAATTAATTGCTTTCAAAATGGCAAAGAAGTGAGCGGCACTTACAATTTTGATAGACAGTCAAGGATAACATCGACCAAGTGCAACGAGATAATTCAGACTTGATATTTCAATAGAATACATAGCTTGTGTTGCAGTTTTGAATACGGCATCATAATATAGTGTATTATACCTAACCTGTCGCATTTAATAAACAATCTTAACATGACTTTTTTGTATTATATGTTTTTGATGACCGCTTGGCGCAGTGGTTTGAGCGCAGGCCGCTCGACTCGCTGCAAATGGTGGTCGCGAGTTCCATTCCCGCCGGGGCAAATTTCGGAAATGGCCTTTTCGTAATTTGCCCATGTCTAGGTGTCACTGGGATCGCCCCCAGTCCATTGTACGGCAACCGTAGCACAAGCGTTGCTTAGTTCGGGACCATACAGTTGGTGTGCTCGTCTGGCGATATTTACTTATTTATTTGCAAAATAACTACTCAAAATGTATAATTACTTACCGCACACGTAATTAGGTTAAACAATGATAATGAATACGAAGTTATTACATTTTATTATATCTATTATTACGTATAAGTACTTATATTGTTGTAATAGCTTAGTGTTTTGGGTAGCAAATGGTGTAAGTATGCAAGACAAGGTATGAGGAGGCTTTGGCTGAAAATCAGCGTTGGAGGAGATCTCGTTCCCCTCCAGCACATGCTGAGCCAAATGCCTTTCGCTACAGCTCACACTGTAGGGAATGCAGCTTACTGACCTTAGGTCTATATATTTCACCTATTTTATAATTATGTGCTGATATTTCCTTATGTGTTCCCTGTGCTGATTAAATATTTTTCATTCATTTCAAGTTGGAATAATACGTGTGTTAATAGGTAATTATAAATGAAGAGTTTTATTATAAGCGTGCGATGGCAAGTAAATACCACGTACTTATAGAAGAGTAATCACCTTTTCTTAAGTAAAAGTACTTACTTAAGTCATTCTACAGTGCATCAAATGTCAAAGTAGGAACAGTCAAAACTTTGAATTCTTAAATTACTTTGTCGATGCTTAAGCAATACGTTTGACTCTCGTTTTGACAGTTGAATTAAGTGTCTATACTATAGACTCTATAGAATACGATTTGCTTAATAAGAATTAAAAATATTTCGTTAATATGACTTAGCTAAGAAATGTGTTAAGAAAAAAATATGACTTTTTATAGCTAGGTGTTACT
Organism: Notodonta ziczac; assembly: GCA_918843915.1. Lineage (NCBI taxonomy): Eukaryota > Metazoa > Arthropoda > Insecta > Lepidoptera > Notodontidae > Notodonta > Notodonta ziczac. The sequence continues at coordinate 2,550,331 of OU974065.1, read as the reverse complement.
CGATATTTGTCTAAACTATCTCGACTAATACATATATAATACAAATAGGTATTGTTTGGGTCATATCTACAGGTTGAAACATAAAGGGTATACTATTATTTTCAAAACTTAACTTTGTAATTCTTAAACTATCAGCTTTGGAGGAAACTTGAAAAACAAATGGTGTTACGGGGATACAGCTGTTGACAGATTACACAAGTCTACAAAACCTTTAGTACTTCAACTGTCCCACAAAGCCGATAGAATTAGATTTACAAAGTTAAGTTGCAAAAAAATTAGTATACCCTTTCTGTTTCACCTAGTAGAACTAACGATTCAGAAGATATTGTTCATTTACCATTTGATAGTGTCGCTTGGAAGGATAATATTCTAGGAAGTAATGATATAATACAGCAAACTAAAGAGAAGAGCTAATTATTGACAAAATACTGTTTAACTTTGAGTATTTTTCCCCATACCTTTGGATTTGGCCATCCATGCCCACTTGATAAATTCACCCTGTATGCTACACTAGCTGTGCCCGCGACTTCGTCCGCGTAGTATTCAACTTAACAAAAATTTCGGTATGATCGGGATAAAAGGTATCCTATGTGTTAATCCCGGTTATAAACTATCTGTGTTCCAAATTTAATCCAAAACCGTTCTGTAGTTTTTGCATGAAAGAGTAATAAACAAACATCCACACTCACAAACTTTCGCATTTATAATATTAGTACACACTAACCAAAATATTTTAATTATAGTTTAAAAAAACGTCCTCAAAAATAATCTTTACAGGTAGTAGGTATTATTAAAATTCAGTTTTAACATCCACGGAAACGTACTGTGACTTTCCCAAGGTTATCGCTAATTATTAGTAGTTAACTATTGCAACGTACAGATTAAGAAAACCGACGACGTACTTATTTTTTCAAGCCATTAAGCTAACATCTTGTTTACGCTAACAAAACATGTACACTGCTTTATAATTTTATCATTTTTTTTATAACAAAGTTGCCAAAGCCTGCTCCCTGATGATAAACATGTAACGTAGCATTGTGACAAATTGGATAGTGACTAACGAGGTGTCACCTGTAAGGGTAAGGTTAAGTTAAGGTTAAGACGGTGTGGCCCAGGTAGTGTGTTGGTATTGAAAAACCAAGATAAGTATAAGAGGTGTATTTTCAATTTATACCTAACACACAATTATTAGCATTTAGAGACACACACCTACACAAAGATAAGTATTAATACTATTACAATAACCACCATCTGTAAAAGAGCCCGGGGTAGCCGGGTACAGGGTGGCAAGTATAATCCTACTAATATTATAAATGTGAAAGTTTGTGAGTGTGGATGTATGTATGTATGTTTGTTACTCCTTCACGCAAAAACTACTGAACGGATTTGGATGAAATTTGGAACACAGATAGTTTATAACCGGGATTAACATTTAGGATTTTTTATCCCTATAATCCCGAAATTTTTGTTACGTTAAATACTACGCGGACGAAGTCGGGGGGCACAGCTGGTTATTAATATTAAGAGATAGATGCTGGCCATACGAATGGAATTTCTTACACTTTGCCCACCTAAAGCAGAGAGAGGATGGAAGAGGTCGTGGCTTCTGGATCTCTCATTAATCATACGAAACGATGCTATATTAGCTACTTAAGTGACAGGGTGGTACAATCCCAGTCCAGCCAATTTATGAACTAACTAGCTGTGCCCGCGACTTCGTCCGCGTGGAATTTCATTGACAAAGTTTCATACAAACTTTCATCCCCTATTTTATCCCCTTGGGGGTAGAATTAATCAAAATCCTTTCTTAGCGGATGCCTACGTCATAACATCTACCTGCATGCCAAATTTCAGCCCGATCCGTCCAGTGGTTTGGGCTGTGCGGTGATAGATCACTATGTCAGTCAGTCAGTCAGTCACCTTTGAGTTATATATATGTAGATAGTCAGTTGTCAAAAAATATAGACAACCACAAATCGATTTCAATATTTCACCTGTACAGGCTCATGGTCAGGGAATATTTACAAGACAAAAGCGACAACATAATATTTTCCATACATTATGACTCATTTTGACAGTAACCGACACTTGAATACTATCAAGCGTCGTCGTTTTTACCTTTTGAAAGCCGCCAATGTGACTCTCCGTACACGATGTGGCCTAATTATTTATAATCATGTTATGTAACGATGCCGGCGTATTGTCAATCGATGTTCTATTTAACACAATGAGTTACTTAAGTAGCGTTTTAACATTTAAATAAGACCAATTGTTTGTTCAGTTGAAAATGTTTAAATGACATTGTGGCAAGGACACGTATGTCGAATTGTCTACAAATTTAAATATATATACTCAAAGGTGACTGACTGACTGACTGACTGACATAGTGATCTATCAACGCACAGCCCAAACCACTGGACGGATCGGGCTGAAATTTGGCATGCAGGTAGATGTTATGACGTAGGCATCCGCTAAGAAAGGATTTTGATTAATTCTACCCCCAAGGGGATAAAATAGGGGATGAAAGTTTGTATGAAACTTTGTCAAATAAATTCCACGCGGACAAAGTCGCGGGCACAGCTAGTATAGTAATATTTTAGCTGTAGTGAAATGACTACAGCTACTATACAAGCTGGCTCAACCAGGATTGAACCTTCCACAGAAGATCAGCGTTAAGTAGCTCAATGATAGTATCAATGATTTCGTACGATGTTTGAGAGATCCATTCTGATTGGCAAAGTGCGAGCAATGCTTTTGGAATTGCTAGCATCTATATGCTACGGTAACTGCTTAACATCAGGACGGCCATACGCTTTGCCGACTATTTTATATACAAATATACATAATGTTATTATGTAAGTACATATTATGTAGTAACCTACCTGACCTACCGTACAACAAACAAGGGATAATAACAAGACAGCTTCCGGTAGCTAATTAAACCAACATAGATTAAGAAGATATATTTTCTCACTTGAGAACCGTGCGGTTTCCAACTTGCAACCAGTTTGAAAAGATGGAATTTAAAGTATGATACGACACTACAAATGGCACGATATATCGATTATCGTTGCTAAGAGTGACAATACATGGTCTAATGTCTGCTTATGGCGGTAATTTATCAGGATATATAATCTAATCTGACGACCGCTCGGCTCACTGCACATGGTGGTTACAGGTTCGATTCGCGCCGAGGCCAATTTCGAAAATGGCCTTTTCGTAATTTGCCGTGGTCTGGGTGTCACTGTGATCGCCCCCAGTCCATTGTACGGTACCCATAGTATAAGCATTACTTAGTTAGGGACCATGCAGTTGGTGTCAGTCTGGAGAATTTGATTATTATGAATGTTCGGATTTCACGTCATTTAAGTACGCAAATTGACTGGTTGCGAGTCATCTCGACAACAGCTTGGCAAGTCGACAAGTAGGCAAGTGAATGCTGTAATTCGCAAACTGATGACGATTTGTGCGTCGGTAGGTATAACTTAAGATATTTTATAATAAAAACACCTCTTCCATCTCCTCCTATTATTTCTTGCGATTAACTTCGTGCGGGTTCCAAGACAATTAACTTTTCCCCGGGACTCGTCGAGGGTCAGAACCTTGACGTCATTATTGGTCACCATTGTCGACTCTGGCTTACAGGAGTTACAGTGGTGGGAGTGTATAGCGAGACCAACAAACACCAACTTACCACCCTCTAATTAATACGGCCTGATTGGAGTCATGCAAAGAGCTAAGATGCACTGTCATCTGAGTATATTCTCCTATAGCTCTGTTTTTATAAATAACTAGCTGAGCCCGCGACTTCGCCCGCGTGGAATTTAACTTAACAATAAAGCCCGGTCCCGCGTTGTAAGCCCGCGCGACTGGACCCATTTTTTAAATTTTGTTTTTCTTAAATAAAAGTAGCCTCAGTTACTGCTTATAACATCAGCTATCTAACAGTGAAAGTCCCGTCAAAATCAGTCCAGCCGTTTCGGAGATACTCTTTGATTTCAAGTGTTTTTATTTTTTTACGCGGAACCCTAATTGTTTTTCTAAAATCAAAGTAGCCTAAGTTACCCGCTATAAGATCAGCTATCTGCCAGTGAAAGTCCCGTCGAAATCGGTCCAGCCGTTTCGGAGATTACCCGGAACAAACACACAGACAGACAGACAGACAGACAGACAGACAGACAGACAGACAGACAAAAAATTTTTAATTCGCGTTTTTGCTATAGGTATCGTATGTACTTTCATATACATTTAGTGAAAAGGTGTTATTTTGATATTACAAACAGACACTCCAATTTTATTTATTTGTATAGATAATCCTAAAAAATATTCTCACACTTTTTTTCGCTCTTTAAAATGTGGCATCAACCATCATAAATGGGTATTTTGCCAGTGCATTAAATAGCAAAAACAAATTGTAATATTCAGCTACAGTGACGAGCGAGTTCATACGAGTCAATACAAGTCATTATTATCATGTAAACATTTTCCTTCATTACGTAGGTATCAAATACGCATTTAATACATGCAATAGTATTTGCAATTCATAATAATATATTACAAATAACATTTACGTAATTAGATGCATCGATAATCGAGAATTAAACAAAGAGTAGCAAAACGAGTGATCCCTTTGTTCGCGAACACGGAAGTTGGCGATTAATTCCGGAATACGTGAATGGGACGCTTTATGAATATTCTCGATTCGAATAATGATGCTCGCGGATTCCGCTGGACGACCATGGCGGTGGTGTCGCGCAAAACATAGATTAATACGTCTAGAAAATTAAAAAGTATTCAATAAAAATAATGTAAATATTTACATGAATTCGCAATGTTTATGTATCTTTGGATGTTATAATAGAATAGCGACTAACGGAATTAATTATGTGTACCTACGTAGATCGATTCTCTGCTGGAAAGGAATTCCGCTTAAATCTGAACGCACCTATAAAACAAAAGCGTAAAACAAAAGATTGTACAAGCAATGAAAACAATCGTAAACGCAATCTCTCGACCTATTTAAACACCGTTACAGCTTAGCAAATGCAAAAGATTTGCTTTTGAATTGAACGCAGCCATATTGTTCTGTCAACGGCGCGTTGACCCCGCGCTGCGGTCGACGCCATCTTGAAAACAGCTGTTTTCAATTTTACAGCTAGATTCTAGAATGCAAATGAGCGTATAATAGTCAAAATAACATCTGGATGTTATTTATTGATCAACGACAAAATAATTAGGCACCATGGACGCCAATTGTAATGAGTGTGCGTGCCTAAATGGAACTAAAATTACCTAGATATTACTGTCCTCTTTATCTATTACTAGGAGGATGAGAAGGACGACAATATAATTAGTTTAGTCAAGTTTAGTTAGTATCGAACAGAATTACCGCTGTTCCAAAGAGAATTTATCACTCTACGTACTTTTTTTATTTTTCTCAAATAAGCAGGTAGGTGCCTACGTAACAATTGCAATCGGCCCGATCTCGGCAGAAAATCGAGATTTCTTATTAAATGCATTATAATTAATTATCTAATTATCTTTTTCAGGTATGTACCATCAGCATTTAAGTTTTTGAAAAAAAGTCACCAGCGCTTTTTCGAAGGTACTTACTTAAGTAATTTAATTTACATTAGTTTAATCGCAATTTTGGCTGAAGTTCGCGCCATTATTATTTATTTTCCATTAATATTAATGTTCTTAGTTACGTACTAAGCATGTGACCAGTGTATTCTTAGAACATAAACGACATGTTCTAAGAGTGTATTAAATTAAAAACTAGACGGAATTAATTAATTCGGTCCAATCTGTCATGTCTGCATAATTCTTATTTTAAAATCAACACACGTTTTACTTTTTTAAGAGCACAATGATCATTGCATGCGTGGAGCCGTTCCCGCCCACACCTGTTACCGATATATCGATATTGTTTCATCGGTATGACGAATCGATTGCCGCTAACCAGTTCACTGTGTCGTGTCGTAACACTTGCGGGTCAAACGTAATGGTTTGAATTTGTTTTGCAAAATAATTGTGAATAATCATTCGCTGTAGTCGTATCGTTTGTGTTCCCATTGTTGCAATTTATGAGCACGGCAGCAATATATTTTTGTTTAGTTTAGTTTTTTTGAAATAGGTGGCAATTTTGCTGTCTACAAATCTATTCAATTGGTAGGTACTTTAAAAAAAATAACATGGTGTCTGTATTTCTGCGTCTGCCGGCCTATTTGTCAGCTTTTTTCACTCGTTTTGAAGGATTATTTAAGTATATTTAAGAATAACCTGACGAAAAAAGTAAGTAATATTTTGGGTCCTGAATACTGAGGCAATTTAATATTAAAGATCAGGGTCTTATTTCATACAACCCAATCTACCTACCGACAAATGTCAGCCGACGCTTCGTCACAGTAGTAAATCCAAATCGATCAAATTGGCCTGTCAATCATTGTACCTACATTTTTCCATATATAGGTATATATATGGAAAATAATTCCATTGCTAGACGTAAGACTCCCCAAGGAATTCGACATAAAGTACAAATATATGAGAAAATATCGACGAAACGAGACAATATGCCACGGCACGAAGGTATTAAAAAGGTTACTTGTCACTTGCCTGTCATCACAGATTAAAATGCACTTACGGGGCGTTCTTTCGTAGCATAGATTTGTATTATAGTATTCCTTGAAACGGATGATCTTACTAATTAAAAACGACAGGCGGCTATAAGAGGCTGAGATTATCGAAAAGAAGAAAATTTACAACTTCGTACAAATCAAATCAGCTTATTGAGACAAGTTATTAATAATTTTACTAAACACTACATTAAATGACATAAGACCTACCCTTGCTGTACTTGAAATAATTTAACTTGACACTGGCAAAATGCAAAACGTGTGAAGTCTAAGTAAAAAGAACAACTTATCTCTGGTGGCAATAATAGTAAATTTTAAATACCGAGCATTGAGTAATTACGAAGCAAAGCTTAATATTCATTACAGTACACACATTTTAAACACATATGTCTGTCTGTACAAATGTCTGTCAACTGATCCACTTCTGCTTGTCCCTAGGCATAAAGAAAGTTGGTCACCGATTACGTTATACGCAATTTCTATTCCGCCGTCGTGTTTTCGCGCGTTTTCATGTCGCCATTTTTAGACCAAACGATGGTCTATGGTTGCGTAAATCTTTCAGCTTAGTATTCTCAAAGACATCGACACAAAACGCTAGATTTCTTCATAACCAACAGTAATAAAAATTATTGCTTCATTTATCCTCATTTTATTCACTAAGTAGGGTATTTATTCAAAATAATGGCATATATAAAATTAACGTTGCTTATCAAATGTCGTCTACCTGCGGTTTATACTTACTAAATGCTACTTATATATCCTACTAATATTATAAATGCGAAAGTTTGTGAGTGTGGATGTATGTTTGTTACTCTTTCACGCAAAAACTACTGAACAGATTTAGATTAAATTTGGAACACAGATAGTTTATAACCTGGATTAACACATAGAATACTTTACTTAAGTCTACGCGGACGAAGTCGCGGGCAGCAACTTGTATATAATAATATAACACTTACAAAACTATTGTTGTACAAGGGAGTAGGTATCTGTATCCGGTTGTGTTCATTATTATAATATTAACATTATTATCACGAAATACTAGTTTAAATAATTGAATTAATCCTACCACCACAACTATTTATATTTCCTCCTTTCCGTTCCAAATCAATCTAACCAATTTTTTTAATATGTTTTTTTTTAATATAACGACCATTCTCCTTTCACTTTTTAATAATAATACAAATAGTGCTAGCAGATAAAGATTTAACAAATAATAATTATATCACGGTCTATTAATCAGAACACAAGTGTTTTGTTTTAATTATATCCTACCGGCTGAGCCATGTTTTGTTTTAATTTAAATAAAATATCGTTTAGGTATTTGGGTTGGTTTATTGTTATTATTTTCATAATTTCTTAGTAATTAATATTTATTACAATTGGTACGTGTCTTCACTCCATGTTAATCTAATAATAATGTTATGTCAAAGCCACAACTGTCAGTGTCACTGTCAGTAACGTTCCGTTACGACAACAAGTACCAACAAACAATAAGCATTGGTTAATTACGTTACCTAACACTATATACACGTCATTTAAATCAATAATCCAATATACCTTTTCCTGGGGACTCGTTGAGGGTCAAACCTATGCGTCATCGTTGAACCCCATCGTTGATTCTGGCCCACAGAAGTAAAAGAGGGACTAGACTTCGCAACGATTGTCATGGACATTTGAATACCAACTTAGTTCCGTCAGCTTAATATGCCTTCGAAACTGAACTGTAAACTTTCTAACAAATGCTTGTAAAGTTCAAATTCCGTTGTCCGTTTTCCCCGGATATAATGCTCACTCAATCGTGCCGATGACATCGAATACTTGACATTAATACTTTATATTATAAGTCTTCTTTAGTTTTAAACGTAAAATGATACGGAAAAGCGTATTAAGGCTGATTAAAATATCTCTTTTGAAATGCGACCCGTGCTACTTCGCACGGGTTGGGTTTAGCATGTCTATGGTGAAAATTGGAAGTAAACTTGCAGCAAGTTGCTTGTTTTTCCTTCGTTTAAGGCTTAAGTAATACAAATGTGGTCTATGAAATTGGGTCTAGTTTTCAGTGTCCAAAATCCCGTTCTATTAACCTCTCCGCGTATTGACTTCATAGCTCCAAAGTCATAATGTAAATGCGCGTGCGAGAGTCAAACCTGCGCCCAATGCATTCGCAACCACTGCGCTCCTCTTATTATAACATTATTCTATTGTTACAGATAGGTATAATACTTTAAACGCAGCAAAAAGGTCAGCCATTACAAGATGGCGGGCGCTTGGCGCGAAAATGGCAAACGTTTGAGGTTAAAAGTGAAAGAGCCCACGCCCGGTATTGTGATCATACGAATTGTCTCTGCCACATTCCAATTACCTACTCATAATGTACCTACACAGTGACTGTATTATTAATTACTAGCTGTGCCCCCCGACTTCGTCCGCGTAGTATTTAACGTAACAAAAATTTCGGGATTATCGGGATAAAAAGTATCCTATATGTTAATCCCGGTTATAAACTATCTGTGTTCCAAATTTCATCCAAATCCGTTCAGTAGTTTTTGCGCGAAGGAGTAACAAACATACATACATACATACATACATCCACACTCACAAACTTTCACATTTATAATATTAGTAGGATTTTAATGTTTATTTTGATTATCCATTCAATTCTATCGACGACCGCTTGGTTCAGTGGTTCGAGCGTAGGCCGTTCGGTTCACTACACATAGTGGTTGCGGGTTCGATTCCTGCCGTGGCAAATTTCGGAAATTGCATTTTCGTAATTTGCCTTGGTCTGGGTGTTACTGGGTGTCACCCCCAGTCTATTCTACGGTACCCATAGTACAAGCGTTGCTTAGTTTGGGCCCATACAGTTGGTGTGTCAGGCTGAAGATATTTATTTATTAATATTTATTAATTTCTCAGGTAAAAAAATACATTAACCTCTCTATATTTGTGTTTGAACAGTACAGTAATACATTTAGTTTAGTTCCAATTTGTGGAGAACAGAATTGGGCTTGTCATAGGTGTTAATTGTGTATGTAAATTACAACTAAACTATAATAATAATACTGTCACAAACACGTGTAAGTTTAGTTAAGTAACATGTACGAGGAACTTGTATTTTTTCTTCCAACTCCTCCTATTATTTCTGTCGATTAAATTCGTGCGGGTTTCAAGACAATTTAACTTTTCCCCGGGACTCATGGAGGGTCAAAGCTCGACGTCATTATTGGTCACCATTGTCGATCCTGGTTTACAGGAGTTACAGTGGAGGGAGAGTGTGAAAAAGAACATGTATGAGTAAGGAACGCGTTAAAACCATGAGATGGCTGGTAATATTTCATTTAGGTATCAAACAAAATAAGCACAATTAAATAACGGACATGATTTAAAAAATAACAATTATAATTGTAATTAAGGCGGCGCCTGTCTAGCCCGCGAAATTCATAATTGTCGAGTATTTTCATAGTTTATCCAAAATCTGAAAACATTTAAGACAACATTTAGTGATTTGCGACAAACACAGTATGCAGTGCGTTTATTAATACATTTATTTTACTCTAAATGTTATCACGGTGGATATGATACTAGTTAATCACTAAATATACAAAAAATGACAGATCATTTATCTGTATAGCTGTCGTTCTTGAAATGTTTTAGAGTAAGTTGGATATATTAATAAATGCACTGCACACGGTCTTTGTCGCGAATTACAAAATGTGCCTTTTATTATTGCCAGATTTTGAAAAAATTCTAAAAACACCTCAAAAAATTTGAACTTCGCGGGCTAGATGGGCGCTTTAGCCTTAAATAGACCTAAGCTTTTTTATATCTGTACATAGTGTATAATATATTTGTCATTACAACTTAATCGCAATTATCTATGGAAATACGTGTTTATAATAGTAGGTTATAAAGTCGTGCACGAGTCGTAATAAAAAAGGACATCAATACAGATAAGTAAAAACGAAAAATAAAAACTCTTCTAATGGGACTTCAACGAATATACTTTTTGCTTTGTTTTTTTTTTGTCTTAGACTCTGTCTTATGACTCTGTATATCTAAGCTTGCAATTAATTTTTAAAGATCATATTCTATCATTGTAAGCCACTTTTGCGTCAAATTATGTATGAGAATAATATATCTTCAAATGAGTAGGTAAATAACCCCAATAGCCATTTTGTCTATTTCTAGCATTGTATATAATAACTTATTATCACTACATATATTAGTATAAAACAAACGTCGCTTCCCGCTGTCTGTCCGTCCCTATGTATGCTTAGATCTTTAAAATTACGCCACGGATTTTGATGCGGTTTTTTATATAGATAGAGTGATTCAAGAGGAAGGTTTATATGTATAATACATGCATAATATAGTAGAGAAATACTGATAATTTTAGAAGTTTCTTGCACCCGTGCGAAGCTCGGGCGGGTCGCTATATATAATAACTTACTAGTTTCTAGCCCGCGACTTCGTCCGCGTAGACTTAACTAAAGTATTCTATGTGTTAACCCAGGTTATAAACTATCTGTGTTCCAAATTTTATCCGAATCCCTTCAGTAGTTTTTGCGTGAAAGAGTAACAAACATACATCCACACTCACAAACTTTCGCATTTATAATAGTAGGATTATACTTATATAAATAAAAGTAGGTACCTCAAATATGACAAACAAATATAGTTATCTCGCGACTAAAATCGCAAATGTACGTCATATCTTTAGCGTTCATGGTACTTGTTAGCGTCTTGTCTCCATCTTAGCGAATGACCGGTGACCTAGACACACTTTGTGCTATTTGCCTCGTGTTATGAAGATGCATCGCTGAGATAATGTTACAAAAACATTATTCAATAGCTTATGGTTGCGTAAAAAAATAAAAATGAAAAATAAAAAACAAAACTAAAATTTAAAATTTAGAATACCCTCGATGGACGACTTTTTAAACTTCAAAAGAGATGATAATTTTCAAACGGCTAAACCGATTTTCACGAAACATAGCTAAGAACACTCTCGATCTTCTAGCTATCTAACAAAAAAAAAACAAAATTGAAATCGGTTCATCCGCTTGGGCGCTGCGATGCCACAGACAGACACACAGATACACATGTTAAACTTATAACACCCCTCTTTTTGTCGGGGGTTAAAAATAGAACGTCACTCACGCTAGATGACATAGGCTCGTATTCTGAGTATAAGTATATAAGTCTGAGAGCGATCTTGGAAATGTCATCCTAACGTCATCCCAGTACAAAATGACATGTCAAAAGTGTACAAGTGTAAAAGTGTATGTAAAAGTAAGTGTGTAAAAGTGTATGATTGAACTCTCAGACTTAAGATAAATTTATGAATACCGACCATTTAAAGAGAAGTGGAAATATAAAACACCTCATGTGATATTTTGTCAGTGAAATACTTCGCGATTTATTTTCCTTCTTTTGATATGTACGTCTAACTTCAAACTCATCATCTGAGGTCTATAAAAGGACGTTCTTAATCCTATTAAGGTCAAGTGGCTCGGTCGGTACCCAAACATTTGTGGCCCACAATTTAGTCAATTGTTTGGCCAAAGTACATCTTGCTTCTTGCTTGTACACAGTTAGAAGGTTAAAGGTTACGTTTGAAGTCTGACTGTCAAATGCTTACGAATCGTTAAACTAAAATGTATGAAAATGACAGCTACGTATCAATAGCTTCATGTCAATCCTATACATTTGAACCAAGCTGTTTGGATAGATGGGTCTCTGGTACTTTCTGGAAACTATCATCTAGGGAAACACAAAGTTTGGATGCTCAAAGTTCATGGTAAAGTGACCAATATTTACTGTCCTAATAATGGCCGCGATTTGGACGACAGAGGGGGAAAAAATACAACACCGAGTGCGTATGACAATGGACTCAATGGGAGAGGCTCCAAGGTTACCCGCTGCTGCGAAAAAAATAAAAAAAGATTCGAGATTCGTTGCTGGTACCAGGCAGTTATTAGTACTTTGGGATCCAAAGCAATTTTTTCTTGTTTAATATGTAACTATATACAGCAGTGATAGCCGATTGGTTAAGCACGCGTCTTGCGGGCCACCAGGTCTTGGGTTCAAACCCCGGCTCGAAACTCTGGATTTTTCTAAAATCTATGTGTGAATCATAATTTCTATATGATTATCACTTGCTTACGGTGAAGGAAAACATCGTGATGAAACCTGCATGTCTTAGAAGATTTAACAAATTTTCGAAAGACATGTGAAATCCGCCAACCCGCACTGGGCCAGCGTGGTGGATTATGGTCTGAATCCCCCTCGTGTTGAGGGGAGGCCCGTGCCCAGGAGTGGGACGTCAAAAAGGGCTAAAATTATTATTATTAATAATTAATATATGTAACTATAAAATATGTGAATTCCATTCATTTTTGGCATAGCTTCTTTTGAAACACTAACAGAGGTAACAGCTGAAGCATTTCTAAAAATTATAAGATACAACCATTGAAGTAATAAGGTTTATGGGTACGCCAAAACATGTGACATTACGTGGCTTGTCAATCCCATACATTTTAGCGTAACGCCTTATTTAAACGTTTGATGAGTGTTAATGTATCATTATCCATCATAATCATCATTTCAGCTGAAAGACGACTGAATATTCCCTAAGCAATAAATAAATAAATATCGCCAGACGAACACACCAACTGTATGGTCCGAAACTAAGCATCACTTATACTATGGGTACCGTACAATGGACTGGGGGCGATCCCAGTGACACCCAGACCAAAGCAAATTACGAAAATACCATTACCGAAAATTACTCTGACGGAATCGTACCCGCAACCACCATGTGCAGTGAGCCGAGCGGCCTACGCTCGAACCACTGCGCCAAGCGGTCGTCGTAGTAAATAATATTCTGTACGGAGCAGGTTGTCTTAAATACATACTAAAATGGAGTTGGTAATTAAAATTGCACACCATAATGTGTTTCCCACGACTCTGGGAGCGGGCAAACAATGGCTCCCAGACAATGCAAAAACACTTACTATTTCTGTGTCGTGTCGAATGAGGTTATATTTCGGTTACCGAGTGTGCATATTCGCGAATTATTGCCAGGTGTAATACAATAAAAGTTTGCACCGAATTTGCGCTTGTGATTTTTAACTCTTGGCCCACCCAGAAGGACAAAAAAGTTAAAAAAGCTATATTCTCATGAACATCACTAATCACTATAAACTTCATTCGTCAAATTGTATGGGAATGTTTATAGTTTTGTATGAGACATGAATGATAAACCAAAATGCTGTCCATTATAGACCAACTTACTTTTTAACAGCTAAACGCGACCCATCGAACATTAATCAAAATTCATAGTCAATGGTGAAACGATTTCACAGTTTTGGCATTAGTTTTATTTGTACACAAAACCAAAGTTATGCAAGACAAGAATATTTTTAGTTAATAGGTATGTCAACTTTAGTTTAGTATTTATTTGTTAACAATAATTGGCAACAAAGGTGCTAATTCAGTTGTCTACAAATTTACATCAAACTAAAATTGACACAGAGTTGTGTCAAATTAAGTAATTCTTGAAAGTGACGTTTTTTAGGTTATTATTTAATTCTAAGTACATTGTAGAAAAAGATAATAGAATAAATCGTTGTCAAACGTATCTATCTACTATTTATGTCTATTCTCATTATACTTGTCCTGTATTTTTGTTATTTAATAAAAAGGAAACTAGAAATAACAATAGTGTATTTAGGCGCCAAGCCATATGTCAAATTATAGAGAAGTGCAACATCTACATACATACACAGGTACCTATTAGAGATGACCCACTCCGACCGGTTGTAAAACTATATTAATTTGTATAATTAATTATAATTGCGTTCATAGTAAAGATGGTTCTGCGCAATATCACGTGTCAATAACTCGATACTATCGCGTAGTATATCGCAATGCGAATATTAATCGGAGACCTTTGTACGCGTGGACTGTTAATTGATACTAATGTTTACGTCTGTGCGTACGTAACAATACGCAGAAGAGAAAAATGGGGATACGGCATCAGATAGATCATAGACACGTCGAATCGATTCGCAAACAAATAAACATAATTAAAAAAATCACGTCGAATCGAACCATAATCAACATAACAACTTTTTAATAAAAAAAACCGGTTAGAAAAACACCTGGGTGCACTAAAAAGCTAGAAATAAGTAACTAGGGACATTGTAATTTCTTTCATTTGGAGTCCGTGCCAATTCACGTAGTGGTAGGTAAGGTAAGTGGTATCTAATAAGTAGGCCTAACGTAGTGTAAACTCAAACTCAAAATTGTTTTTATTCACGTCACCCAACAAAGCATTTATGAATAGTCAGAATCTACCACCGGTTCAGAATGCTGAGAATATGCGGCAAGAAACTCAATGGTTACTCTTTTCAGTGAATTAAATATGGTGTACGTTCTCAGGAACAGCTTAAAAAATAATATGAGCAACACCATTGTCACTAAATAACTAATAGTAAATAATAATCAAAGAAAGTGGCACCGACTTCAAATAAAATAAATCACAAGTTCCCTAGTTATTTCTAGCTTTTTAGTGCACTCAGGTTAGTTTGAATACTGTTTGTAATATTTTTGTTAAAATATTTATTTTATTTTCATCATTTTTAGTGGTAATAGGCCTAGTTACCAGACTAGGCATGATTGAATTCCTGGTGACGGCAAATCGTCGATAACCCTAAAACTATTGGACCGATTTTGATAAAATTTATATGGGACTACCTGAACAATTGTCAATACGTCCACAATTTACCAATTTGAAGTAGTTAGTTAAGAGTTTAAACGTATCAAAGATATTTATGATAAAATATAAAATGGTCAATTATTTGGTAACAAAGGAAACTACCTGAAATAGTCTAAGAATTCAATAAAATATTCTCATACAAATTTCAACTTTGTTTTCATGCTATTAAAGCTTAAATCGTATTGGTTGCTTGTAACCATTTCATCAACTCAATGCCGTTGAAATTGAAGCTGTATCATAGTATTAATAAAGTACATTTTCTATTGGTTGTAAGTAATCGACCCAGTGATACAGTTACGTAATAAGTTTAGCGTAACGTATATCTTTTCGTGGTTACCCACTAACCGTTCGAAGATAGTTTTGTAACTTTTAAATGAGTTTTAGTTATTGAGGTTAGAATGTACTTAAGTACTCCTTTCTTCATAACTCTTTGAGCTAACAGCCTAACACTGGAATCCACTTAACATAATTTGAAATGTTATTGGCGCAATCTTTTGCAACTCAAACTAAACTTAATTAAACTAAATATATTGCTGCCCTTTGTGCAATCGTAGTGAGACCAAGACGACAGGTTATTTTTTGTAACAAAGTCGATTAAAAGGCGTATGATCCGCCTGATGTTAAGCAATTACCGTGGCCTATAGATGCTTGAAATATCAAAGGCTTTGCTCATAAGATGCCGACCTCAAGTGGAATGGGACAAAGGGAGAGGAAGTTGTGCTTCCGGCTCTCACACTCATCGTGCGAAACGTAGCTATAGATAATATTTACTAAATTTACGCTGATCTTCTGTGGGCGGGTGGTACACCCTGATCGAGGCAGCCCTAAGCAGTACTCAATTTGCTACAGTTTCGGTACCAGATTTAGTTGTGTCATCAAAACATTTATTGTTAATAGCTGAGCCCGCGACTCAGTCCGCGTGGAATTTTGATCCTTTCTTAGGTGATGTCTACGTCATAGTAGCTTTATGCATGCAAAGTCTCAGCCCGATCGGTTTAAAATTGACAAAGTTTCATACAAACTTTCATCCCCTATTTTATCCCCTTGGGGGTAGAATTAATCATAATCCTTTCCTAGCGGATGCCTATGTCATAACATCTACCTGCATGCCAAATTTCAGCCCGATCTATCCAGTGGTTTGGGCTGTGCGTTGATAGATCACTATGTTAGTCAGTCAGTCAGTCAGTCAGTCAGTCCTTTGAGTTTTATATATATTAAGTTTTGTAGACAACATAATTGGAATTGGTGTTAATTCTGGTTCTCTACAAATTTAAACTAAACTTAATTTGACACAACGAAAATATAGGCTTTCTTGACACTTAATATTGGTATTTCATTAGAAATAGGAACAACCCTTTTGGGTGTCATCTTAGAACCGAATTAATAAGTGTTAAATGTACGGAATTGACATGAGCTCATTGTAAATAAAATTAATCGCTTTTAAAATAAAATATCAACGCCATAGGTAGGAATAACTATTATTGATTGTAACCTGACCACGAGAAACATGAGGAAAGTGGTTTTAAGGAATAATCTACCTACCTATACCTACAAAGGAATTATTACTAATTACTCTGCGTCCGGCTATGATAATAAACGTAGTTTGTAATACAACACGTAGTTCTGGGTATTTTTTATCTACCCAGGAAATTAAGAACCAAATCAAGGAACATTTTCAGTACCTATATGCATGCCAGTGGGATGAAATGGCGAGTTGGATGAAATGGCGACAAGTCTCAGGGATAACCTGCGACCGGCGAATGCCCCTTAAACTTAAGGGACAAATTTACAAGTCGGTTATAAGGCCTGTCGTATTGTATGGATCAGAGTGCTGGGCTACAAAAGTGGTGGATGAAAGAAGAGTGTATGTAGCAGAGATGCGAATGTTGAGATGGATGTGTGGTGTAACAAGGATGGATAAAATTAGAAATGAGTATATAAGGGGAAGCCTGAAAGTAGCGCCGGTGACAGAGAAAATAAAGAGCGGAAGGTTATAGCGTGGTATGGACATGTTATGCGAAGAGAGGATGATCATGCGGTCAAAAGGACGATGGGTATGATAGTGAGCGGTAGTCGGGGTAGGGGACGTCTTAAAAAGACGTGGATGAACTGCGTGGAAGAGGGTATGAGGGAATAACGTAAACGTCAAAAGCGGAGCGTTTGAAACGTAATCGCGAGCGTTTGCTTTTCTATTACGATTTGAGTAGCTGGCGTGGTTAGGGCCCTGGTGGGATGACGATCTGCGAAAGACTGCAGGCAGATGCTGGATGCGGCAAGCTGGAGACAGGGCGCTATGGCGCTCAATAGGGGAGGCCTATGTCCAGCAGTGGACTGATATAGGCTGATGATCATGATATCAGGGCTCTCGTTATAAAAAATGATAATAGGCCGCTTGGTTTACTGCACTAGGACAGTTTGGAACTAGTTTCGTGGTTGCTGGTCTGGGTGTCACTGGGATCAGCCCCAGTCTACTGTACGGAACGCAAAGAATTCACAAACGTTGCTAAGTTTTGGGACCATATTGTTGTCACGTGTCCAGATCATTTAATTATACAATTTTGTTTATGTTGCCAAAAAAAAATTGTCAATACAGGCTTGTTAAAAAAGAGGTTTTTTTAAAACTATGGCACACCAAGTCTTAAATGTATTTCGCCAGTGTCAAGTCATCATCATCATCATCATCATCAGCCTATGCTTGTCCACTGCTGGACATAGGCCTCCTCTAATGAGCGCCATAGCGCCCTGTCTTCAGCTTGCCGCATCCAGCATCTGCCTGCAGTCTTTCGCAGATCGTCATTCCACCTGGTCGGAGGGCGTCCTACACTACGCTTGCCAAGTCGAGGTCTCCACTCAAGAACACGTTTACCCCAGCGGTTGTCGGTTCTTCGCGAGATATGGCCAGCCCACTGCCACTTCAGCTTGCTAATTCTTGTCAATTAGTGTCAAGTAAGGTAACAAAATTAAAAATTTAAAGAGGCAAAAATAAAATGTCACCGTTAACTTTGGAAAACCAAGATGGAGCCACATTTATGACTGACTTCTTTTTGTTCTATACCCATCCATATCTAGAGTGACGTAATGAACTTAAAACCACTACTTACTATTTCCTCAGTTGTTTATAATCTGTCCGCATCCACGGAACGCTAACTAGGAGTTGCGTAATAGTTTAACTGGTGTCGTAACTGAACCGGTTAAACCCGCATTCACTATTATTTTCGATTTGTTTACTCGGAAATGACATCACGAAATTGTATACGGTCCCAAAGTAAACTATTTATTGTTACACCTGCACATTATATTATACTAGCTGTGCCCGCGACTTCGTCCGCGAGTAATTTAACTTAACAAAAGTTTCGGGATTATTCATCCCCTATTTTATCCCCTTGGTGGTAGAATTAATCAACTTCCTTTCTTAGCGGATGCCTACGTCATAACATCTACCTGCATGCCAATTTTCAGCCCGATCCGTCCAGTGGTTTGGGCTGTGCGTTGATAGATCACTATGTCAGTCAGTCAGTCACCTTTGAGTTAAGTATATATACGAGGGATGCCTTTTAAGTTTTGTCGTTTGAAGAAAAAAACACAACTAGAACCTTATAGTAATTTTTATTGTTTTTCAAAGTATTCACCACGTAGCTTAATACACTTTTCCATTCGCTCAAACCAGTTATTATAACATTTATACCACTCTAAAGTGGGGGTGTTCAAAATGGCTGACTTGAAAGCGTCGACTGCTTTTTCACCGGACTGGAACCTTTGACCACGAAGACTTTTCTTAATTTTAGGAAATGTAAATAAATCGTTAGGGCTTAGGTCAGGACTGTATGGAGGATGATCAAGAATTTTTACTTTTTCCTGCTTCAAATACTCAATCGTTTGACGAGCGCTGTGTGAGATTGCGTTGTCGTGGTGCAGGATGATGCGTCGCTTTGAGTTAGATTTTCGAAGTTGGCGATGACTTGTGGTAAACAAACTGTGGTATACCACTCTCCATTAACCGTTCTACGATCTTCAAGTGCAATAGTCGCAATATGGCCGGTTTTTCCAATGAACGTGGCCACCACCTTCTTTGAAGTGCTTCGAGAACGAACAACTTTAGTCGGTTTTGGCTTGTCTTGAAAGACCCAGATTGTAGATTGTTGTTTGGAATCAGGATCGTAGGCATAGATCCAAGATTCGTCACCACTGATGATGTTGTAGACGTGATTTGACTCTCCTTGGTTGAACCTTTGCAGAGTTTTCTTACACCATCTGACGCGGGCCGCCTTGTGATCGTCGGAAAGCAGATGCGGTATCCAACGGCAAACTAGCTTTCTTACACCAAGCGCTTCATGCAAGATTTTCTGAATGGTTGTCCCTGAGATGCCTAATAGAACCTCTATCTCTTGATACGTCACATGACGATCTTCGAGAATTTGTTGTCTCACAGCAATGATGTTATCTTCAGTGAAGGCGGATTTTGGCCGTCCTTCGCGAGATTTGTCACTAAGAATAGTATGTTTACGCTGGAATTATAAATACCAGCGTTCGACAGTCCGCAGACATGGGGCTTCATCACTGAACACAGATGTTAGCTCTTCAAAACACTGAAGCCGTGTCAGGCCTCTTCTAAAGTTGTAGAAAATTATTGCACGAACATTTTCCTTAGGAAGATTCATTTTCGTACGTAACCTGACAGATTCTAATCGACGCTGTGACTAAACAATAGCATTAATCCTAAAACTTTCAATTGTTTTGAGATTCGAAATTTAAACACATTCGAATATAGAACAGTTCCAAATTCAAAATTGCCGGGAAATATGGAAACGACAGAACTTAAAAGGCATGCCTGGTATTTACATACCTACTTACCTACCCTTAACTATTCTTATTCATGTAGTTGTTATAACATAATTTCTAAACCTCAGTGGTTTTTTTATATTATGTACATAGACAATATAGCATGTTTAAATCCTACTAATATTATAAATGCGAAAGTTTGTGAGTGTGGATGTATGTTTGTTACTCTTTCACGCAAAAACTACCGAACGGATTCCGGTGAAATTTGGAACACAGATAGTTTATAACCGGGATTAACACATAGGATACTTTTAATGCCGATAATCCCGAAATTTTTGTTAAGTTAAATACTAAGGGCACGAAGTCGCGGGCACAGCTAGTAAATTAATAAATCCATCTTGAGTCTGGAAGCGATCTTGGAAATGTCATTCTTATGTCATTCCCGTACAAAATTACACGTCATAAACGAGCTCAAGACCGATCTCAGACTTGAGATCGATTTATTAACGCTTGTCCTATGGGTACCGTACAATGATCTGGGGGCGATCCCAGTTACACCCAGACCGGGGCAAATTATGACTTTTTGTAGATGAGAGAAACGTAGAGAAGAAAGAGAGAATAGAGCATAAGGGTGACCGTCCACTTGGCTGTGCTATGAAGCGGGTCGACTACTTCGACCAATAGGATCACTTCATTTCCTCAGCTTCACCCGGCTTAGCTCAAGTCGACGGGAATTGAACGTCAAGTGTGAACGGTCACCTTTATTGCTATGTACTTACTACTCTAACTAGACACGCAAATAGACTTAGCTTCAAACTTAGTTTCTAAGGAAGAGGGTTTCTATTTAAATAGGCACTATATTGGTATTAATACTGTAGAATATCTTTATGATTTTCCTTGTATGTATTTGTTAGGATGCATATTAGGTACCTACAGTGGGTTAAGAGGAAAAACAATTTGTTACCGACCTACTTAAGTTATTTTGTTTATTGTGAACTTTATTATTTTATAAAATAAAGCTGCCAACTTTGGCAAAATACACCCTGTGTGACGCCATAAAAAAGAAAAGGCTACCAACTATTCAATCTTTAGAAAATAAAATAATTTTAACTTTTTTTTTTTAGCTATGGTGACAAAAATAACTGAGTTTCAAATGTTGTCTCTGACGGCAGTCGTGGAGTGTGAATATCAGATCAGACACGTCTCACCACAATACAGCGTTGGGATAAGGCTAGGGCATATTGTATTCCGAAAATAAATTATAAAGCTCATTTCACATTGTTGATCATGCATTCACTCCCACGAGCTGAGGAATGCCATACATATTTGTCATTCGCTGACTCACCGCGGGCTTACAACGAAACAATGTTTAAACAATACAGTTACAGGTAGTTATTTAGTTAATCCCTTACTGTACCTTGTCAGGTTTTTATAAAATTAACCGCTTAGAAACAGCACAGTGTAGCCAACTTTTTCCCTGCTTAGTGTAAATAATTAAATAAATAAAATTGAAATAAAACTATTTTTCGGATTTTATCGCGTTTATTTAATTTATGTTCCCGACGTTTCGGCTGCTTTACAGCAGCCATGGTCACGGGGTATATGAGAGTACCCAGTTACTAACTATGACATCAGGACGTCTAACACCTCAGTCCCCCCGTGACCATGGCTGCTGTAAAGCAGCCGAAACGTCGGGAACATAAATTAAATAAACGCGATAAAATCCGAAAAATAGTTTTATTTCAATGTGTAGTATTCGCGTAAATATAAGAAAACAATAAATAAAATTGTTTAAAATAAAAGTACTTCTTGCCTAATAAAAAAAAATCTTATTGTAAATTTTCAGAAATAATCTCGCCTTCGGTAAATTTTACGCTACAATGCATGGTAAAACAATAGATTGGTAATGTGACTGTGACCAAATTTCAATTTTGCATGTTTACTCTACTTTATTTATTTGGTCTCTTCCTTTATGGGGTGCCATAGTTTATGGGGAACCTGTTTCACACGGTTTCTGAATTGTATTCTTCATTCAAATACGTTTTTTGATTTTTCAAAGATAGTTTACTAAATCCGAATCTTTAGGAAAAAATCTAGAAATATTCTTTCTTTCTCCATAATTACTGCTTCTTATTGATTTGTTTATTATTTATTTTGTTTGTGTCTAAACTGTTGCGTGCTATTATATTCATTTAGCCATTATGTAGTAGGTATAAGTATATGTCATATTATTTTCTTTTTTATTAAATGTAATGTATATAAGTTAATTTATAGTACACCCCCGTATTATTTTTCTTTAGATCCTCTCCATCCTAAGGTTGCCTGGTAGAGATCACTTTTAGTGATAAGGCCGCCCATTTTCCACTTTATGTGTAAATTATGTAATAATTTGTAAATTTTTGTTTTCTAGTGTCGGATTAATAAAGAGTTATCAATCAATCAAATGTACGGTTTACATGGGTCAATTGTCAATTTACTTTCAGGATATTGTTGCTAACCGTATGGCGGAAATCGACCTGTGTCAATCCTGCATAAAACGAAAAGCGTGCACATAATGCAATCCACTCGAAACTGTCTATGTCTACTTTAACTCTTATATTTTTTTAAAAAATGTTTAAGTATCTGTGCTCGTAAACGCAGTTAAAAGTTGAGGTCGAAATTATTTTTATTTCTTAAAGAAAAAATAAAATTTGCTTTTAGGATCCATTATTATTAAAAACTTCCGGGTGTTGCGTAATTAGAATTAAATATAAACATAGTATTACGCGATCTTTATACTCGGTGGTCGCAAAACTAACCTCGCGCTTGGTTATAGACAAAGCTATTACTTTTTTTCGGCAAAGACCGGTCCGGTTAGTTTTTGTTCGCACAAAACGATTCCCACATCACTAGCGAGACTGCTAATGCGCTGAAATGGTTTATTGGTTCCGTTATTTGGAGAAATATATTTATATTTTATTGAGGAAACTGTTTAGAAACTCTAAGATCTAATTCTAATTACCTAGGTATAATTTCAGCATTTATTGAAGCATTACTGAATTCGAATTAAGATAGTCCAATATAAATGTTATTTATTTTTTAACTAAGTACTAATTTAATTTTAAAAGTAACTCTATTTGCGTCTTTGTCTTGGAGTGTCTTGTAAACTTTATGTTTCCTTTACGGTTTCAAAATACCCATGATATTATAAACTAAAATATAAAACTAATATCCTTATTTTTTACCTCAACCTATTCATTGGAAACGATAGAGGAAAATGTACCATAAAATATTATTTTTACTTTTTATTTTACTGTGGGTGAATGCTTGGAACTAGTGCTGTACCGCTCCCGGGAATATTGGGACCACTAGGAATAATATCGTGCCCGGGAAAGCGGGATTTCTTATATCGTTTGTTAGCAAGTATTCCAAAGATAGTTCAAACTCGTTTGATGGAAATCGGTTCAGCTATTTTCGATATACCGACGTAGTAGTTTATTACCGGTAGTCCGGTTGCTCCATATCAGCAAAACAATTTAGCAAAATGACAGAACTTAGAATTAGCTCCACTAAATGCTTGCGTTGGAAGTGGTTTCACGTCAATAGGTTAATAACCAGGATGGGGATCTAACCCAAAACCTTTCGCTTTCAAGAACGATACCATAGATTCACGCTTATTGTTTCAGTTAATGGATAGAACTTCAAAAGCCAGCAGCCATTTTGTTTCTTGAGGTCCCTAGATCTACAAATACCGCACTTATCTTAAAATAACTACTTATCTCTGGTTTTCCTGACCATAGGATCGACTGCAATAGCGCGTCCGGCGCGCGTAAGTGTGTGCGTTATGCAAGCGGTAGGGATGTTACGTGTATCGATTATAGAGTTACCTAAATCGATCGATTTAATTGACGATGTGGTTATTAATATTTTAATGTTGTGAATTGGTGATGTAATGTTTTGTTATTCTTAATTATTATAGAAGGTATGGATGGCTATGTTCAGTTGAATTTAATGATACTAATTATACTATTTTTTTGATATATTTGATTGAAAATTGGTTTCGTAATAGCTTATACAACAGTTACTTTTATCCAAGGATTAACATTTAGATTAATATTTAGTTTAAGCCTGTTTTTATACGAATTTGTAAGTATAACTGATATTCAACTTTGCAATATCATATCGGTATATCTGATGCGGTCGACGTGTGAATCGTTATTATGTTATAATTAAACATGTTAATAATGATCTTTATAACAGGTTATGTAAAGGTCATCGAACGGAAATGCACTTTTATCTGGAAATTTAAATTAAATCATGTTAAACTGGCAGCTTGGCTAGCGCAGATTATAATTTGGATATCGAACAACATCACCTGCCGGGTGCAAATATAGCTAAGAAAAATATGAGTGTGCGTTTTCGAATATCGATATACCTATTCTATTGCGATTAAAATAGCATGTCGACATAACCCCATCCTTACTGCCCAGTGTGAATGAACGTGGTTGTGCATGTGTGCGTGAGCCGCCGTGTCAGCCCGTACTTAGTACGGAGCTCACCTCTGCGATGACATACAAAACGTTACAACCGACATGCTACCACATGCTATATAACACCTTGCCTTCAAGATCTTATGGTTGAATTTCATTTAGGCACAGTGATAGTATTTACGTTTGAAACTCTATAAACTATTTCAACTTTGTTCTTTATGACACAAAGTCGTTTTTGGCCTGTTTTATAGGACAGTCGCTAGATATGAGGTTGCGAAGTAATTTGCAAGATATTCGGTGTGGGTAAGGTTGATTTTGGTTTGTTTAGATCTCCATAGAACTAGATACGTTGGGTAAGGACGCAGTCCGTGCAATAACAAAGGATGACATTAATAATTCGGCCTTATAAATAGAATTGTTGTTCCAAATTTAAATTAAGACTGATCATGCGGTCCTGTCAATCCGCCATCTTGGCCAAACTTACTAAACAAAGGAACCACGAAACTAAAAAAAATAATAGCTGTACAGTGATCGAATCTTTTCATATTTTCACTTTTTTCACAGCAGCGCCACTAGCGGACACTATCAGTTTAATTAGTGAATGTATATTCAATTCGGTAGGTAGGTAAGTACCTATTTGAAAGCTTTAAAAATAATTAATGGAGCCTGGTGCTAGCATTTCCAAACACAAAGAAATCCCAAGTCGTTGTTGTAATAAAGATATTACCAAATTATTAACCAGTTTTAGTTTCGCTAAAACCCGCCTTAAAACGTCCTTGCTACAATAATAGATATTTTTTGTCAAACCGCTAAGTTTACCTTTTCATGTCTATTTTTATCTGATTGCATTTAATAAGACAATAATTGCCGGTATTTCCCGGCATATCTCTGAATCTTTTATTATGTGCGTCACTATAATTAAAAGTAATTTTTGTTAGTAACACCTGTGTTTAAATACCGACAACACGGCAACATTGCGTCAAGTGTGTCATTCATTATGAAGTTTCAAAGGGCGGGCAAAAGTCGTCACGATAAAAAAAGAAAAGGCCGAAAAAAGTAGAAGGTTAGTACTCAATATAAATAAATAAATAAAATAAGCCTTTATTGCTGTTTTACAATAGTTTAAATATTCAATACATTTTTTTCACTAGCGATCGGTTTTCCAACAACAGCTTGTCTTTCGACAAAGGCCGCCTCCATAGATTTCTCTCATAGAGTACTCAATATAAATTGGTACAAATGTTAACTTGATGCTGTGCATAATAAAAATAATATCAAAACATTACGCAGACTAAAATAAACATGCAAATAGGTACATGTAAATTAAGCTAAATGGTTAACAATAACAGCGGAACCGGTAGGGTGCCGCATCCGACCAATAAGCTTGTAAGGACACCGACTAGTGATGTCTCTCGCTCGATTGAAGAATCAAATCGAGAAAAAAAACTAAGAATCTTGAATTAAAAAAATGCAAAATGTAATTGATTTCAAACAAACAAAGCTAAGTAAAGTATTTCGTCAGTACCATTGATTAAACCCTATATGCCAAATGTTTGTAATATTATAACCACAAACTTAATGCATTTTTCACTGCACACTTCTACTTAAATCTTAATAAAAAATGTTTCGTTTCTTTAAGAGGATCTATAGTCTTAAAGAAACGAAATGCTACCAAGTTTCAATCGTCGGCGAGTCCCGGGAAAATACAACACGGGAGGCAGTCAGTTTGATAAAAATGCAGTTTCAAACGTAAAATCGATCTAGTGATGCGCCGGTCCCGGGAATTATGGGAATCTCGGACAAATCTACTCACTTGTACCATCACTACACTATCAACAAAAATAAAACGTGAGTTCAGTGTTGAGTGTCAATATCATCAATATGTTTTGCATACGCATCGGCGCGCGGAGTCAAGGCCGACGCCAGCCTCCAGTGATCTTGGATTCCATTAACTATTTAATATGACATTGAGAAGAATGCAAGATGACACGTTTGTCATCGGAAGTTTTTATTGACGGGACGAAATATTAATAAAAATAAATATACCTTCTAAAGCAGGGTCGCTGTGCACGAAGAATTTCGTACAATGACCTGTTATTACCTGTCTCTGTCACTCCCGCGTAAATCTAATACGTCTCGCTCACACAGTTGCCGGTCACACGCAGTTCACGGCAACTGTGTGAGCGAGACGTATTAGATTTACGCGGGAGTGGCAGAGACAGGTAATAACAGGTCATTGTACGAAATTCTTGGTGCTCAGCGACCCTGCCTTACCTATTGTTTATCTTCGCCTAATAATTTGAAGCCAAGTGACTACTACACCTCATATAGTATACGGGTGCGCTGGGGTAGCACCACCCTCTCACAGAAGATCGGCCTAAAGTACGATAAGGCAGAGAGGAAAATCTTTCTTCAAGTGTATGTCACCGTCATGGCCTCATTCAGCAAATATTGAATTATATGAGACTAGCGACCCGCCCCGGTTTCGCACGGGTATTTTTTATGAGTGTTTCTCTATTATATTATGCAAGGATTATACATAAAAACCGTCCTCTTGAATCACTCTATCTATTAAAAATCCGTTGCGTAGTTTTAAAGATTTAAGCATACATAGGGACAGACAGCGGGAAGCGACTTTGTTTTATACTATGTATTGATAAATTTACCTAAATATACCTACTAAATTCGCTAGAAATAAGGATACTTATAGGTATGTAGGTAGGTATTTATGATGGAAAATACCGACGGGGCGCGGCGCGGCGGCCCCATTGAACCATAGTGAATTGGTTTTTAGGGTGCCGGACCTTAAAAGGATAAAACGGAACCCTCATAGGATCACTTTGTTGTCCGTCTGTCTGTCTGTCAAGACCCTTTCTCTCAGAAACGGATAAAGATATCTATCAAGTTGAAATTAATATTAAATATCAAACGCTATGGTCCCTTGTTTTATATCTCTCTCCTCTTCATAGCTGATAGAACTTAAACCTATTATTATAATACACAAGACTACTTGGCAGTTCGTGATCGATCGACCGATAATCAATGACATAACGGCCAATTAATATATCCATGTGTTTATTGTACGCGTCGTGGGCACAGATCACGAGCTGGAACTGCTTAACTCATGGTTACGTTAATAATAATAAAGTAACATTAATAGGAATAACTTAATAACAGTGCCATCTAGGGACGCCCGAAAGAAGCGAAGCTTTATAGTATAAAGCGTAGGGCGTCGCAGCTGCCACCTATATATAACGTGTAACGCTACTGACGTTTAGCACGGATAGAGTGGACGCGCGGCGAGCGCCCCGAACGTTTGTATAGAAGCTTCGCTTCAATAAAACTACTCCATCTAAGCCTACCACAATATAAGGCTCTAATTATGAAATCTCCTAAGTTCTTAAGTGCGTAAAAACAGTCAGTGTGTAGAAAGTGATGTGCCATTCCTGGGAGTGTGGGAAAATTGGTTGTTTACACAGTGACGATTACGGGAATATTGATACAATTCCCGGGAATGCACATCACTAGTTATAAGTATCTAATATTTATCTTTTAATAGGTACCTAATGCCACGATGATTATAAAAACAATAACAGTATTTATTACAATTAATGACTACATGGTATTTTAGCTATGCGCGCATAAGTTATGGAAGATTTTTGTAATGCATTTTACATAACATGGATTTCTTAGACCGTGGAATGTCATGACATATTATTATCTTATTAAATACATTATTATTATCATTTTTATATCACGACTAGCTGTGCCCACCGACTTCGTCCGCGTAGTATTTAACGTAACAAAAATTTCAGGATTATCGGGATAAAAAGTATCCTATATGTTAATCCCGGTTATAAACTATCTGTGTTCCAAATTTCATCCAAATCCGTTCAGCAGTTTTTGCATGAAGGAGTAAACATACATCCACACTCACAAACTTTCACATTTATAATATTAGAAGGACTAGCGAACCGCTCCGGCTTCGCACGATTGCAAGAAACCTCGAAAATTATCAGTGTTTCTCCACTAAATTTAGCATGTATTATACATATTATAAACCTACCTCTGGAATCACTGTATCTTTTAAAAAAGACCACATCAAAATCCGTCGCGCAGTTTTAAAGATCTAATCACACATACGAACAGACAGCGGGAAGCGATTTTGTTTTATACTATGTAGTGAAGTCGCAGTTCCATAAGTAGACTTTAATGTGGCCGGTGCGATTGAAAAGTAGGTCCTGTTCTTGAACCCTGGTCTAGTGTTTGCTGCGTCCTCCGGGGTCTTCGCTCTGGGCTTGAGCACCGCTGGCACAGCGCTAGTTATGGTACTGCAAAGTCTAAAAACTAGCGTACGACCCGCATGGTTTTAAACAGCAACCATAGCCGATTTTGATTTAAAAAAAATGTTTTTTCTAAGATATTTCACTTGTGATTTTTTACAAATAATGATTGTATTCTTAGTGAATTTTCACTATTAAGTCACTGATCGATGATTTATCATGAGAACCGGGACAGTACCGAACGCTTTGGGTCTAATTGCAATGATATTTTACCACCTTGTCGGTAGCAGGTGCTACTTATGGAAAACTATATCTCATTAATTTTCACACGCGACCTGTGAAATGTTCCACTAGTTGCTAATGTTGTTCCATTTTGTTCCAGAATGTCCACCCTGCTGTTCTGGCAGGGGAAAGGGAAGGCGAACGGCGCCCCAAACGGCAGGAATTGGATCCACGCACCAGACGCCCTCGTGAAAGGACATGTCGCATATCTTGTTAAGGTAAGCACACTCAGACCCTTGACCCCAGTAAGAGACCTAGACCCCAGACCCTTAACCACATTAATAGAGTGAGCACTGTCTGCGTGGATCGGACCGCGAACAACAACTAAATATGAGGGTACCCAGTTATTAACTATGACATCAGGACGTCTAACACCTCAGTCCCCCCGTGACGACGGTTGCTGTAAAGCAGCCGAAACGTCGGGAACATAGAAAAGTAAATAAACGCGATATAATCCGTAAAATAGTTTTATTTCAAAACAGTAATAGACCCTTACTACAGACTATAAGACGAGACACCGATCAAAATGTCAGGACTGCACCTGACATTTTATATGCAGTGACAATGTATGTGGTGCCTGCCTATGCGGCGTCTGTGGATTAGGTAATACTTTGTGCCTCTTTCAGTAACGCCCCGTCAGACCATTGAAACTAGCCTGTTCAGACTGTCCAAACCAGGGTTTTCAGACTATACGGAATGTTGCAAAAGTACGAAATAATAATTTAGGTATTTATAAGGTACTTAGCTGATGTGTGTAGTGAAGTCGGACAACTAGTAACTATTTATCATAATTTACTAAGTTACGGCCGTAGAAGACATCGATTGGCCTAGAAAACAGTGTAAACTGCATTTAAGTGTGAAAAGCACGTTTTTAAGTTAGTTAAAAATGAAAAATATTTGCATAATTGCTTAGCTAATTTTTTTTTGTGCTCCAATTTCGATAAGAAAATTCCACGACTTAAGTTAAGACTTAAGTGTTTAATGAAGACTTGTTTTATGCCCGACACCGCCACGTATTATTTCGGATTTATGAAGTATAAAAAACAATAACACCTTCCATGTAATGATGATGCGATATACTTAGTTACTTGAACAAATACCCTTTCTTCCCTTCAATACGGTCGCGTCCGCGCGGCCAATCTATCCGTGCTAAGCGTCAGTAGCGTTACACGACACACACCTATATAGGTATACAGTGTGGCAGCTACGCTTTACACTATAAAGCAGTGGTTCCCAAACTTATTTTGTATACTGCCCACTTTGAGAATAAATTATTTTTTTGAGCCTGCATTTTTTCACCTACTTAAAAACCACTATAACGTCAAATTAAATTAATTGATTATTGCGAGCTACACAACGCCCCTATTTTTCCCCCTTTAGACCCCCTTTAGACCTGCAGCGCCCACAAGGGGGCGTTATCGCCCACTTTGGGAAAGGATGCTATAAAGCTTCGTTTCTTTCGGATGTCCCTAGACGGCACTGTATTTTTTTTAAATAGATTTATTACTAGTATCTGCCCGCGACGCGATGTGTTAATCCAGCTTATAAACTATCTGTGTTCCAAATTTCATCCAAATCCGCTCAGTAGTTTTTGCGTAAAAAAGTTACAAACATCCATACTTTGAAGCGTCAATAGCTTAGTGATTAGAGGGGCCGTCCTCGTAGCTGAGAGGTTCCGGGTTCGATCCCCATACTGGCCATTAAACTATTAACGTGAGCCCACTCCTAGCACAAGCATTAGCTTAGTTGGAGGGGCTAAAGGGAATACTAGTAATGTGATAAACACACATTGCTAGTAATCTTTCGCATTTATAATATTAGTAGTATTATTCTCTGTTGCCCAGACTCGTATAGATCCAATCCTATTTTTGGACAGATCTGTGCATAATGGAAACTGAGCGAAGGAGGCGTACATCCGTTACGCCCACTACGATCCAACATCTGTGTCGTACAACACGTGTTACGCGATAGCGTATTATCTGAATGGGACGGATCGATTCATTCTACGCAATTATTAATTGATATTCGCAAAATATTACACGCACATACCTATTTCAGACTAGGAGGTACCTACTGTAAGCGGTCATTCACACGAGGTGGCCGTATTTTTAACCCTCGACAAAAAAGAGGGGTGTAAAAAGTTTAACATGTGTATCTAAATATATATTACTCAAAGGTGACTGATTGACTGACATAGTGATCTATCAACGCACGGCCCAAACCACTGGACGGATCAGGCTGAAATTTGGCTTGCAGGTAGATGTTATGACGTAGGCATCCCCTAAGAAAGGATTTTGATTAATTCTACCCCCAAGGGGATAAAAGGGGATGAATAATCCCGAAATTTTTGTTATGTTAAATTACACGCGGACGAAGTCGCGGGCACAGCTAGTTTGTGTATATGTAATTATGTATGTATGTCTGTAGCATCGTAGCGCCCAAGCGGATGAACCGATTTTATTTTTTTTGTATGAAATATATTCTGAGCGAGAATGTTCTTAGCTATGTAACATGAAAATCGGTTCAGCCATTTAAAAATTATCAGCTCTCTTGTAGTTTAAAAGGTCGGCGTATCGGGCATTTTTAAAATTTTCAAATTTATATTATGTAAGAGGTTTCCCCCGTAGGTTTAAACAAAATGAAAGATTAATATTTAAGGCCCGTTTTAATAAACCTATCTCAAGTTTGGGAGCGGTCTTGACATGTTGACACGCTTTTGACATGTTATTGTACTGAAATGACATATTATGAATGACATTTCAGACTCATGAGATCAGACTTGAGATCGATTTATTAATACGAGGCCTAGACGTGGAAGTGTGCACGTTTGTGAGTTTGCCTGGGCATCACTCGAGAACGGCTGAAACGATTTCAACAAAGTTTGGTACAACGGTACATATCACAGATATAGATTTACATAGATAACGCAAATGTATGTACTTAGCGTGTCCGAAAACCCCGACCAAGCGTCGAGGTTGGTCGCCGATAACTTACCTACAGTCCTCACGACTACAGATATAAAAATATGAGTATGAGCGTGATAATCACTCGAGGGAATCGTAGCGGGCGGAGGGGCATCGGTGGCATCGGTGTCTTTGAATCGGTTTGGATTTCCCGTCGCTAATGACGTCACAGAAAGTGTTAAAAAATCGGCACGCTTGGTTCAATACAAATTGTGCTCCTTGCGTTATCTATGTAAATCTATATCTGTGGTACATATGCTATGCTTAGGAATAACATAAAGGCTGCCTACCTACTTTCATCCTTGAAAATGACGTGAGCGGAGTCGCGGCTAAATGCTAGTGTTTTATTCCACACCATACATGCATTATGCTATCAAAGGAAATCCGAATAGGTTGAAAGATAAAAGGCATATGCAAGCTATGATATTACAATAGGCAATTAATCGCAAACTATTAATAATTACGCCAGTATTTTAGTACACTCTGTTATCATCGCAATTTCAAAATTATAAGTAACTAGCGACCCGCTCCGGCTTCGCACGGGTATTTTTTATTAGTGTTTCTCTACTATATTATGCATGTATCTATATATATGTCGCCGCCAACTAGCTTAATTCGCCGTTCAATTAACAGCCTAGGCACTTAACTAAACGGCGCCGTTCAACTAGTGGCCTGAATGATATTCAGCCATTTGGCAGCTACCATCAAACAGCTAGGCAAATGACTTGGATCGATGACGTTTAACTACTTGCCTAGCCGTTTAATTACCTGCCTAGCCTGTTCATTTCAATTTACTTCTACTTTCTGCCACCTAGTGCCGAATCTCACCAAACTGTCAATATCTCTATATTCTATATTCTCTTTGGTCAATATGGCGTCGGAAAAAAACAACTTTGATGAAATAATTTTATTAGGTACTTAGGTTTTTTACGATTTTTTTAGATCCACTGAATCTATTTGCCTGGTGGGGTTTCTGTGGGGTCATAAAAAAATAACCCTAACCTAAACCCATCCAGGTCGTTCTGCTTGGGTAGTATTTTGAAAAAGTTTTGTAGTACTTAAATGTCAACCAGTTGCCTAAGCATTAGCCAGCCAGTTTATTAAATGTTGTAATAGACGATACGGCTGAATATCATTTAGGCCGTTAGTCGAACGGTGCTGTTTAGTTAAGTGCCTAGGCTGTTAATTGAACGGCGAATTAAGCTATTTGGCGGCGACATATATATACTCAAAGGTGACTGATAGTGATCTATCAACGCACAGCCCAAACCACTGGACGGATCGGGCTGAAAATTGGCATGCAGGTAGATGTTATGACGTAGGCATCCGCTAAGAAAGGATTTTGATTAATTCTACCCCCAAGGGGATAAAATAGGGGATGAAAGTTTGTATGAAACTTCGTCAATTTTGAACCGATCGGGCTGAGACTTTGCATGCATAAAGCTACTATGATGTAGACATCCCCTAAGAAAGGATCAAAATTCCACGCGGACGAAGTCGCGGGCATAGCTAGTTATACATATAAACCTTCCTCTTGAATCACTCTATCTATATAAAAAACCGCATCAAAATCCGTTGCGTAGTTTTAAAGATCTAAGCATACATAGGGACATACAGACAGCGGGAAGCGACTTTGTTTTATACTATGTAGTGATTTTAACTGCAGCCAATCACAGCACGTATACGGGCTCACTCGGCGGGGGTAGTACCACCCTCTCACAGAAGATCGGCGCCAAGTAGTGTGGCGACCTCACATTCACGTCGCCGACAGAAACGGACAGATGGCGCTAAATGCAGCGCCTCAATACAATGTACGGATTCTTCATAGAAAAACTGAATCACGATATTAAGAATCGCAAGCATCGTGACTATATATACAAGACTCCGAGAATAATCAGCGGGGGGTTCGCGTTCCGATCCGGTGGTAGATTTACCCTCGCCACCTCTCCTGGCAGCGGCCCAAGCCGAGGTCGTGTCCCTAGTGACGCCCTTGAGCTAGCTGCCCCCCTGCCCCTATGGCTGGAGCGCACTTGCGCTCGCCCTCTGTCCGGGTGAAGTTGTTATGGCCACTCTGGCCAGCAACATATAGTCAATTAAAAAAAAAATAAAAAAAAATAAAAAAAAAAAAAATTACCAGCGGGGCATAGCGGCCGCCCCGCCAGGCATCACACCCGCCTGGCTGGAAGATCTTCTCTTTTCCGCTAAAGTAGCTTTTATAGCCGCGTTTTGTACGATATACGGATATATGTATATAGTACTAGCTATGCCCGCGACTTCGTCCGCGTGTAATTGAACTTAACAAAAATTTCGGGATTATTCATCCCCTATTTTATCCCCTTGGGGGTAGAATTAATCAAAATCCTTTCTCAGCGGATGCCTACGTCATAACATCTGCCTGCATGCCAAATTTCAGCCCGATCCGTCCAGTGGTTTGGGCTGTGCGTTGATAGATCACTATGTCAGTCAGTCAGTCAGTCAGTCACCTTTGAGTTATATAGATTTAGATTAGCGTTGACTTCGAACTATATCGACCTTTTAACTACTTCGAACTTTGCATGTCTACGGTTGTGTCTTTATTTTTCTCCCTTGCTCTATGTTTCGGTCACCCATCAAACGCCAAACCTCGTCCGCCGTTGCTTTACCGTGAATCGTTTCGCTTCCAGTTCCTCGGCTGCACCCAAGTGGACCAGCCCAAAGGCATCGAAGTAGTGAAGGATGCGATCAAGAAGCTTCAATTCACGCAGAACGGAGCCAAATGCAAGAAAGTCGAGATAACAATCTCCGTTGACGGAGTAGCGATACAGGTGTGTTTTGTAAAAATTGTAATAAAAACATTGAACCGACTTCAAAAAACCTAGATGCACTGAAAATAATAATAATAATGATGGTGCACAATCTGCCGCTTCTCCTCTGACATAATCAGAGCCCTTTTTTTGTTTTTTTTAATATTTTTTTCAGGGTATTTTTCTTTTTCCCTTAGTGTGTAAATAATTTTTTCAAACATGCTTTCTTATAATATATGTATAGGTAAAACAGTTTGACGACATATTCGTATAATAGTGCGGCTTATTGTAAAAATATATAAGTCAACAGTGGTTTTCGTTACAATAACATTGTTATTTGTTAGATTTATACAATTGTGTATAACATAATTTACTCTTAATAGAATTAACAGTTTAAAGATCTCAATAAAAAGTGTAAATTTGTGGAGTTTTAGCTGTGTTGTAAAATTTAAAATGGTATAATTGGTAAAATTAAAAGTAAAGTAAAATCAAAATATCAAAAATGTAGTATAAATTAGTTAAAAGAATTAAATTAAAATTGAATAAATTGAATAAAATTGAAACTGAATAATTGTATAATCGAATAAATTTAGATTAAATGGTCTAGGTTTTTGCGATTGCCGGCGAGCGCGACACGTGTTGTGTGTGTTTATGGCCCTGTTCAGTTTCATGTACATTTGGCTGTATTCTTATGAATATAGGGAATGTTACACTATTTATGACAAGGCCATAAACGTGTGTGTAGATGTGAAAGTGTTTTATGTGGAGTATGTGTTTGTTTGTATTGTGTTTTTGTGTGTGTGCGGATTGTATGTATACACAAATGCATCCGACAACACCTTAGTGTTGTCGTGTACATTTGTCTGGTGTGGTGTGCTGTGCTTTCAAGTGCGGCCTGGCTACTCTCCAGACCAACATTGCACAGAATGTGGCTGTCAAATAAAATTTGTACGGGTACCCAGGTCGCACTTGAGAGTGTTGTGTGGGTTGCGTGTTGTGAGTGTTTGTGCGAGTGGTTGTGTAGGGTTGTGTCGCGTTTGTCGGAATCGGCGTGCTTGTTTGGCCTCTGTTGCACGCCCGCGTATTGTTAGTTTAAGAATGGTGGGACATAGATTTTTTAACCCCCGACGAAAAAAGAGGGGTGTTATAAGTTTAACATGTGTATCAAATTTCGGAAATGGCCTTTTCGTGATTTGCCCAGGTCTGGGTGTCACTGGGATCGCCCCCAGTCCATTATACGGCCATTATACGTCTATTATACGTACATTATAGCCAGGAACGTATATCGACAGTGGCCAGTGCGCCGACATGGACCTTAAAGTACCTAACCATAGTACAAGCCTTGCTTAGTTTGGGACCATACATAATTAGATACACATCGTTGGTGTGTCAGTCTAGCGATATTGATTTTATTGAATTAAACTTAGTCAACTTTTTTTATGCCTGATGATATTAACAACTGTTAAGTACCTCTAAATTACTTGATATCGAATATGAATATACTTACCTAGGTACCTACCTATGTATATGTAATAAAAAAATGATTATTATCGGGCGTAAGAAATGGTCAATGGTGTAAAACAAAAAATGGTGTAATTTCCTACCTATGTTAGTTATCACATTGTTTTCTAATAAAAACAATGACTATTCGTGGAAACAGGAAACGGAATTAATGACGAAATATTTACCTACCTACATAATTACTGTGTACAAAAGCCTATCCAGATTGAAGCGGGATCCGCTGTCCGCATCGAGTAGAGACCATTGACGTTTGACACGGAAGACACAACAACTTAATCCAAACAAAATATTTTTAGTATTTTTACATAATATACAATCGTTCCATGAATATATGCGTGTTCCATCCCCCTCACACACACATTTTCTATGTTAGAGTGACAGTGACATCATGATTATCGCGATGGCGGTACGATTATGTTAGAATATTGAGTGAGCCACTGATCTGATTTTTAAAAAGTGGGACAAATCTATGTGAAGAAGGACGTGACACTAATTTCTTAAATCCATTCCTAGTTACGCGCGCCGTGGATTACACGGACTGGTGTTTATAAATCAATAAATATCCAGACGAATACACCAACTGTATGGTCCCGAACTAAGCAACACCTGTCCTATGGGTACTGTACAATAGACTGAAGGCGATCTCAGTGACACCCAGACCTGGGAAAATCACGAAAAGGCCATTTCCGACATTTACCCTGACGGGAATCGAACCCGCAACTACCCGGTGTAGTGAGCCGAGCGGCCTACGCTCGAACCACTGCGCCAAGCTGTCGTCAAAATAACATATAAAACGTATAAAATGCGCGTATGAAGTGGTATCGTATTCCACTGCAGTATGAACAGGCCTCTGTATGACAATAGAGAGTGGTTGACGTTCATTTCACAGCTCCTGACCTTGCTCGTGACGAGAAAGCGACGGAAATGCACGATGATGCACGAATGCACTCGGCTTGCAACCATTGCAACGATTGCAATCATAAATATTACATCCATGATTGGATTGAACTCCAGTTCAGCTAATAAGCTATATAAATAGTTTATGCATGCAAGTCTGCTCGGATTAAAAAATACTCTTGAATTCTTGGTGGCAATTATGTGTGGGCCACAAATAAAAAACCGTAATATAATCTAAAAAAACCGTTAATTAGCTTTACACAAAAACCGTTAGCTTTTTTTGGATATTAATAAATTATATTTTATTCAGACAAATCTTAGATGTATTTTTTTTCTTTTCTAGGAACCGAGGTCGAACAACATCCAATACCAATTCCCGCTTCACCGGATATCCTACTGCGCTGACGATAAGGGCGCGAAAAAATATTTCTCGTTCATTGCTAAAGGTGGCAACACTGTCAACGGTGTAAATGGCCATGACGGCGGGAATGTAGAGAAACATCAGTGCTTCGTCTTTATATCTACGAAATTAGCGTCTGAAATTACGCTTACCATTGGGCAAGCCTTCGATCTGGCCTACAGGTGAGTACAGTGATTTAATAACATAATTATTGGTGCAAATTCTTTGAGTACACAAATTAAACTTTACTTAACTATTACCTATTATATATGTATTGCCATCCTTCTCTAACCATAATGTATAAGCCAGACAGTAATGATTTAAGACGCAACAAGTTTATCCGTGAATCATTATCTCCCGGGGACTAAATCAAAATAGTGATTGCATACAATGCAGCTCCAAAATATCTGTGAAATTCTGCGAATTCTTATTCCTCTCGGCCATATTAAGCAGTAAAACGGTCAAGGACCTACTCGAAATGACAAAATATCTAAATTTAGACGTACAAATGAGTTCATGACACTTTTGAGGGAAACAAAACAATGCCAAATTAATTCGAGGGTACTTTGTTGAACATGTACTGATTACTAATATAGGGAAAGGTCGTGATTCGGAATATCATGAAGTCGGGCCCATCCTAGAATCAAGCTCCACGAGATAATTAAAAATTAGCTTAAACAAATTTAAGCCATAATAGCATTTGAAAAGGACAATCCCGTAATCAGGAGCTTCCGGGGTCGATTCCCATCCTGGCCATTAAACTATTGACGTGAGCCCACTCCTAGTATAAGCGTTTAGCTAAGTTGGAGAAGCTAAATATCGGAACCAATCGATTAAAGTTAAAATGGATAAAAATAGTAACCAAACATTATATTTATTTTCAGACGGTTCTTGAACGACAACGGGAAATACATCGAGATGCAGAAAATGCAGCTTCAGACCAAGAAATTGGAGTTACAAATGACCGCATACAAAAATCGCTTACAGGTATCTTACACCTTCTTAAGCTTTTATATTTGGCCCAAATGCAATTGCCTGAACCACTAGACTGAATAGTCCTACTAATATTATAAATGCGAAAGTTTGTGAGTGTGGATGCATGTTTGTTACTCTTTCACGCAAAAACTACTAAACGGATGAAATATGGAACACAGATAGTTTACAACCTGGATTAACACATAGAATACTTTACTTAAGTCTACGCGGACGAAATCGCGGGCAGCAACTAGTCATCTAAATATACGTGTATTTTCATTAATTCCAGGAGTTATCAAAGATCACGTACAAGGACGACCTCTCGTCGTACCTCGCGCGCAACAACCTGGTGGACATCACGGAGTTTAAGCCGCCGCCGGAGCTCGAGAAACAGATCGCGTCTCTCACGCTCGCCAATGGATTCGCGTCCATGAACGGCAACAAGACACCGGAAATGGGTGAGAACTATTGCCGCTGAAAACTCGCATGAAACGCAAATGTGGCCACAATTTAATATCCGCGCCATATACAAATAAGGACAGTTAACAGGTATTAATAAATCATCAAGTCTGGTAGCAATCTTGAGTACACTTTTGACATGTAATTTTGTACTGGAATGACATAAGAGTGGCATTTTCAAGATTTATGCGGGCCCAAGCAGGACTTATCATTTGAGTAGCGATTCAACAGATCGCAAACGAGTCACTAACGGTTTCGGTTGGTCGTAACGATCTTCCAACAAAGAGATAAAGACACACTTTACTCGAAAGTAAAACAATTTTGATACTATTGACTTATTAAAGTATGAAAACACGTTCGTTCAACTGACTTTCGCGGGTGTGTTATTCTAGCATAAAGCATCAGTGGTAGCATACCAGTGACCACGGCTAATGTTTCTCGGTTCGTAGCTAGTCAAGTGGTTAAATCGCCCTAGCCTTCTTCTTCTTTCTTTAAAAATATGGCTCACCCAAGTTAATATGTATTTCGCCAGTGTCAAGTTACAAATAGCAATAACAAACACAATTAATAACAATACAATACAAAAATGTGGCCGTTCACTTTGGAAAACCAAAATGGAATCCCTAGCCCTTAATCGATGATATGTTTGTCATGTTCCAGGCACAGATGCGTTGTCAAACAACTCGACAGACACGTTCAACTCGAGCACAGACAACAATCTACTGCTGTCCACGCCACCGCCGATGCACAACGGCAAAGCGCACTTTGGTCCTGGGTAAGTGTATTAATCCTACTATTATTATAAATGTGAAAGTTTGTGAGTGTGGATGTATGTATGTATGTTTGTTACTCCTTCACGCAAAAACTACTGTACGGATTTGGGTGCAATTTGGAACACAGATAGTTTATAACCGGGGTTAACATATAGGATACTTTTTATCCCGATAATCCCGAAATTTTTGTTAAGTTAAATACTACGCGGACGAAGTCGGGGGGCACAGCTAGTTATTACTAGTTTCAAGTGGATTCGGGAGTGGACAGCCATCGCAAGCGCTGTGCAAATTTTTCGTCTTGCGCAAGACAGGAATACATTCCACAAGTCCCTTGTACGGTACCCATAGTACAACCGTTTCTTAGTTTGG
The DNA here is from genome assembly GCA_918843915.1 of Notodonta ziczac. Classification (NCBI taxonomy): domain Eukaryota; kingdom Metazoa; phylum Arthropoda; class Insecta; order Lepidoptera; family Notodontidae; genus Notodonta; species Notodonta ziczac. The sequence goes on along the minus strand of OU974065.1, from coordinate 2,509,958 downwards.
GACCATACAGTTGGTGTGTGCGTTGGCGATATTTATTATTTATTTGTTATTAAAGTGAGTTCCTATTCATTTATACGAGTTGGAATGATTCCGATAAAATTATCAGAGTTATCATCTTTAACTATTTCACAGGATAATAATTTAGATTTGTTTCTAATTAAAAAAAACATGCTATTAAACTAGTATCATTGAAAACCGGTAATTACCGAAACAAAATAGTGCGGGCGATAACAACACTACACACAATAAGACTGCAACAATAATTTAACAACAATTAAATATAGGCACATTGTGTCCGCTTATTGTCGCTTTTTAGGTTAAATATATTTTTTTTTGTTGCAGTAAACTCCAGGGCGACATCTCGTCAAGCAAGAACCCCGTAGTGGGCACAAAACTCGAACACTTACTACTTAATTCTGATTCAGACAGCGGTAAGACACTATCAATTTATATTTTTATACTATCTTCTATCCGTAAACATTCTAAATTTGAAAATTATGAGCACTGTGTCTATGGTGGTAGAGTCCAACTGTAGCCAATCGACTGCAGGCCATATACAGGATGGTTCAATAGGGTACCACCCTCTCACAGAAGATCGTCGTAAATCGTAAACTAGCTATTATAGCCGCGGCGTTTCTAATGATGAGTGAGCACTGGACGCCCATCTCTCATATCATCATCATCATCATCATCATCATTATTATCATAATCATCAGCCTATGCTTGTCCACCGCTGGACATAGGCCTCCTCTAATGAGCGCCATAGCGCCCTGTCTTCAGCTTGCCGCATCCAGCATCTGCCTGCAGTCTTTCGCAGTTCGAACAGTTCTCTCATATCCTCTGCCCTAATTCCCTTCGGGTCGGCAACGTGGGAGCGATGCCTTTGATATTGTACACATCTATAAGCTGCGGTAACTGCTTAACAACCGACGGGTCGTAAGCTTGTTGGCCGACTTTGTCATAGCAAGAAAAAGGTACAAAATTGTCTGTATTTAAATTGTAATTTCTGTTGACAGACTTCGACCCACGCGCCTACGAGTCAGAGCCAGTGACACACTTCACAGCGCCTGCCGTTGGAAACGCTGTCACACCCAAATGTAAGTTGCACGACACGGTCTAGAAGCCTGGAAATAAGTTGCACGGTACACTGAATCGGGCAGTAGCAGGATTCGACCGAAGAATTTTCCCTAAACTAGATGTCGCTAGTATCGCCTTTCAAAATACAAGTTTTCCTAAACTATGCTCTGCTTAGAGACCATACGTTTGTAAATTTAGATTCAAAATGTATTTTCTTGTTCCAGTGGCCCCCCCTCCTCCCCCTCCCAAAGCATCGAAGCGCCAAACGACGCCCCAACAGCAACCACAGCAGCCACAGCAACAGCAACCGCAAACCGCGCCGATAAACGGAAACGATCTATTCGGATCAACCCCTTTCTCGATTCCCAGTCCGACTGCCCAGCAGACCGCTCAAATCACAATCCCAGCGCAGACCCAATTTGGATCGCCATCCATGAAACCGAACTACGATATATCCGATTTCAATCTACAAACATCGGTTTTTAACAGTTCCAACACGTCGTTCACCAACGGCTTGAGCGGTTACGACCCGTTTGACACGCAAAAGAGCGGCAACATTTTTGGGAACGGATACAATAATGCTTTCAACGGATTCGGGAATCTGAGCGAGAAGCAAACAGTCGAGTTGGACAGCAATTTCAACGGATTTCTAGACAAAACTATTTCAGAGATGAAGGTATGTATCAGGGTGACTAAATAATCACCGACGACCGCTTGGTGTAGTGGTTCCAGCGTAGGCCGTTCGGCTCACTGCACATGGTGATTGCGGGTTCGATTCCCGCTGGGGTAAATTTAAGAAATGGCCTTTTAGTAATTTTCCCTGGTCTAGGTGTTACTGGAATCGCCCCCGTCATATTGTACATATTGGCATATAGGCATTGTACGGTGCCCATAGTACAAGCGTTGTGTGTTGTGTTATGTGTGTCAGTCTGGCGATATTTATTTATCTAAATATATATAACTCAAAGGTGACTGACTGACATAGTGATCTATCAACGCATAGCCCAAACCACTGGACGGATCGGGCTGAAATTTGGCATGCAGGTACATGTTATGACGTAGGCATCCGCTAAGAAAGGATTTTGATTAATTCTACCCCCAATGAGATAAAATAGGGGATGTATAATCCAGAATTTTTTGTTAAGTTAAATTACACGCGGACGAAGTCGCGGGCACAGCTAGTTTACTTATAAAAAAGGTCCACAATCTAGGTCAGTTCCCTATGTGTATATAGATGGATGGATTCGTACCAAATTACATTTCGAAATTTCATATTTCATTAAATCCATCAGTAACCCTAGACTTGTGGTGGTATAGCCAAGCTGTAGCCAATTGACTACAGCTCATACACGGGCTGGCTGGAGGTAGTACCACCCTCTCACAGAAGATCGGAGTGACGAAGCTATTATAGCTGCGTTTCATACGATGACTGAGAGAGCCGGAACCCAAAGTCCTCTTCCTTCCCCTTCTTCTATCCTACTCCCGTTCTGGTTGGCAACGAGTAACCAATGCCTTTGGTATTGCAACCGGCTATAGGCTACGGTAACTGCTTAACATCAGATAGATCGTACGCTTGTTGGGTTGTCTTTTTTGTTCAAAACGTATTTCATATTATAAAAAAATCATTTTACAATACATATAAATAGCTTTATCAGTCTAATAAGAGTCCCGTTTATAAAATTTAGTTTATTTATTTCGTAACAGCATGGTAATCGGCAAGTTCCGAGAATATTATCGATAGGAATTCGAGAAAGAATAAGACTTGCTAAGCATTTTTGTTGTTGTTTTCAGGATGGATTCAGTCGAGGCATCTCCTTTGGAAACGATGATTTCTCAATAGACAACCTCGATCCCTTGAAGAAGAATTAAACTACAAAATTATTTTAAAAATAATTATGAAATAGTTAATAACCTTAGGTAATTCAAAACTCTCGTTTCGGTCCGTACAACTTAGCTTAGTTAAATGCAATAAAAATATAATTTTATGATGAAAAAAATATGTAATGTAACTGGTTAAAAATAGTTCTTAAGTGTTGTGCGAGCTAAAATGATCGTTTTATCGAAAAAATCTAGTATGTGTTGCCATGTTATTGGTTGTTTTAATTTGATGCTTAAAAGTGATACACAGAGTATAGGTAGTTATACATTTTCCTCTGTAAAATCCTGTGAATCGCAAAATTTTAACCATTAATATGACAAAACATATTTTATTTTATAAAAAAAAGAATTTTGGTGATAATAATTTAGATTTTATGCGCGAAATACGCTCAATGTCATTCCAAAAGTGCCTTATTCAATGAAACAATTAAGATTTTATATAAATTATACAATGTTAAAAATATGTTACAAAAGAATTCTCCATTTTTAAGCGCTAAAAATGTATTATGGTAGAAAATTATGACTAGGAAATTCATTTTAGGTATATAAGAACCCAAATTATTATCAATTGAAATTATGAATTTGAAGATCGCCTCATATTATTCTGTGATAATTCTTTTCAAATTGAGGTACTTCGAATTAAAATGTTTCCAAATTGTGTACGACTGAATCGAAATAATATTGGAGTAAGGAGTATTATTCTAACCGGATGTAAATAAACTAACCTATTAACATCACTTTGAATTGTCAAAATTGGCAACACAGTTTTTTATGGCAACACTTTATAAACATCCAATGTAAAAACCGGTAATTTAATGTTCTTGCCATTTTGTACGCAATTACTGTTGCTTAAACAAGTTAAAGATCTGATTTGAAAATAACCCTTATGTATGGGCCTTTTTAACTTTATGATCTACCATGTATAAGTCTTCTGATATATATTTCCAGTTTAATTTATACTTTCAACTTTTCATCATTCACCCAAGTGTTTTCTAGTGAAAGTAGCTAATAATGTTGCCAGTTTTAACTCTGCAATTTTTGTATATGGATGACATTGTAGCATTTACGGTCAACATTCCACGAACATACCTATTATAAAATTAACTATTTTTACTCCTGATTATTATAAATAGAATTTTTATTTGTTTAGTTGTGTATGATAGTGGTCGTAAACTGTTGTATCGCAATTGTCTCGTTAGTGGAATATCGTTTAAGTATGTGTACACTAATGTTACTATAAGGCCAAAAGATATACATAATTGTGTATTTCCAATAATAAATTTATATTTATAACTTGCGTATTTCATTACGAAAATTATTTTTATGCAGTTTTTGTATTGTGTATTTTGCAGACAAAAACAGTTCATAAGCTGCTAACTAAATTAAAAACCGGTACTTTTATTATACGAACATCACTACAGATGTCGCTAAAATACATTAGCTACTGAAGGAAAGGAAGTTAGTACACACGTACATCTTGGTCGCCAGCCAGTCTCTTTTTATAGTTAGTCGCCAGCCTGCAGCTGCAGTGTTTTCATTTAGTCTTTTCAGAGAGGTGTTAACTAAATAAATGGTCGAAGAGTCTTTTACATTATCTTTTGTGCATATTTTCACTTTTTATACATAATTAACAGATCTAATTAAAACTGTAAAAGTCTCCTATAAACACTGACTTTAAAGGTACCTAAACGATATAGCATAACTTTTAAACATACAAACCTGGCAATAATTCTAATTGTACAAGCATGTAGGTCGCAACGCAAACCGAAAAAGATTAAGTCCGAGCCGGAAAGTTACAATTGTTCTCCTATTAATGCTAAGTGCAACCTTTATTAAACTTATTTGACCACAGTATTTTACCAATGTTGGTCAGTTTTTTTTAATATAGATTTTTAGGGTATCTGATGATTAAATCGCATACATTTTACAGACATAAGTTGTCCGATTTTTAGCTACATGACAACACTGCTACGCTGTCAGTTACGGGTTCCAAAGGGCTTGTGCCCAGGGCTGCAAAATTTACTTAAAAAAGTCAGTTTCGTTTCGTTTCGGATCACAGAATTCACTAATTTCAACAATAAAACGGTGTTTTTGAGAACAACTATGGTGTTTTTCATGTTATAAGTGAACTCAAGAACTGTATTTATCCAGTATTAGGAGGACACATCTCAGTATTAAGGCAATATCGACAAAATGGTTGATCTGAGCGGTGGAACTGAGGGCCCGTTGGAGCACGCGTTTTCCAACACCGTATTTATAATACCAGGGATTATAGTCATCAGTTTATCAGGTAAGAACAGAGTTTGGATGTCTATCTATTGATTCATTGCTTTCCTTGTTCAGGTATTGGTATGTGTACATGCTAATTTTGTATTGAAATTTGGGTCGGAATTTTCATGTTTTTGGCTCCTATAAATAATTGAATAAGCTAAGGATTATTTCCACTTATCTACGTTAAAACAACGATGAAATAAATACATAAGTAGTACTGTATATTTCTAGCATTTTCAAGCCTTCATGTGTTATAACTACAGACTAATAAGCCATAGACGCGTCATAGCCGGGCATCCCTGCTCGCCTAACATGCATTGCCACTGCATATGTACGACCGCACCTGACATTTTGATTGATCAATACCACGCTGGACCAATCAATGATTGCATTCTCATTAAATATTGTACCTAAGAGGTGTCTTGACTTATTGATCTGTGTTTGTAACTCAAAAAAACAATTCCAAACTCCTCAAATACCTAGTTCTAAACATCAAAAGCAACTGTATTGCTATCCTTCTCATGTTTATAATGTATGAGCAGGACAAAATTATAAGCATTGTCATATTTAGTTAAGTTGTGAATTAAAAAGAGATTAATCTGATCTTCCTTTGATAACAAATGCCATAGAAGTGCAGTCACAGAAATACTAATTAAAGTGAAGCCAACCATTTTGTATGACTTTTACAGCATAAAATTATATATTGAACGTAGACACGCCTTACTCTGGTTATTATTATGCACATAACCTGAAACTAAACCACTGGAACTAATTTAGTTTGGCATCAATAGATTGGTCCCAGGTTATCAAACTATAAACCAATAATCTGTACAAGTCAAAAGATGCTCTACGAGTCCCATTCACTAAAATGCAAAGGTATATTATGCATCTATCTAGTTTCTGGAGCTGTCAAAATGTTTACAGCAACTCTAACTTGAACTTGAAAAATATTTTCCTTTATCTATGGTCTATCCATAGATATCGACCGCGCCGTGACGCCGCCGGCGCCACCGCCTTGGCTCTAGCGGCTAAAACCTAAATATCCGTTTCATACCCTTTGGGGAAAAAACGGTTCTATTTATTATTACGCTGGAATATATACTCCAGAATATAATCATAATATCTAAATATTTGTAGATAATATATTATCAATCCCTAGCTAGTCTGTGGTATTATCTATGTCAATCAAGTTCTAATCGAACAAAAATCCATCCTTATGTTTTCTTTTTCCATTTAATTTTGCTAGCATTCCTCCCATTTGCATAAAAACTAGAGTGTCTGAGCGAAGCCCCTTATGTACTGTTATTTATTTGCATTGTATGCTATCTGCTATCATACCAATTCATATGTACCTACTTTGTAGGCCTACATAAATAGTTATATTAAATTATATTATAGTAGTTAATATTATGGTATAAACATAAGCCTACGATCATATATTTAAAAAGGTATGAATTACCATATGAAAATAATTATATAGGTAGGTACCTATATTTGCACTAACAAAATAAATATCTCTAAACGCTTACAAGTTACAACATTTGTAAGACACCTGGACAAACAATATAGTTGCTTACACTTAATAAATAGCCCAGTTATGTACGTACACATTCATTTTCGCTAAGCCAACCAAAAACCTAAGATTATTGATAATAAACACTACTTGTCGATGCGAGCTTGACGCGAGTCATAGGCGATGGCGATTTACGCGAGACAAGTCTGAGAGCGATCTAAAGTAGGTACGCTTTGACATGACATTTTGTACTAGTATGACATAAGAATGACATTTCCAAGATCCCAGACTTGAGATCGATTTTTTAATACGGACCTTAGTGGCACAACGGTAATCCGTTCCTTATTTAAATATGTACAGTCGGGGAATTAAAAGGTTAACCACCTTAGAGTCGACTTTTGCTTGCAGGAGTGCAAGAAACAGAAATACCAACATTCCAGTGTAATTAGCAGTGCTGCCAACATTTTGGATTTTATTAACATTGCCAACTTTAGTCACCATGTTACGTGTGTAGTAAGTGACATTGACAGGCACTGGAAATAACATATACATATAGTGTTAATACACACAAACACCAAAAATAATATAATTACTACGTATATCAAAAATATTACTTACAGGTCTAACCATTAGACAAGTTAAATATACAAAACTTTGTTGTCGAACAGTTAGAACATCATTTTGTATGCAACTGTCCGTTCTATGACTTAGTTTTAAAACGTAATATGCACTCGCAACACGATAAATGATAATTTTTAAACTGGTTAAGGTTTTCATACCCCTACTGTACATACCGCTTGTGACTTACACCAAGCACAAACCAACGTGGACACCACGTTACCAATATTCAGATAACCACGCCGCACGCGCAGATAACAACGCCTCATTCCATTTCACACTAAAAGAAAATATATTTTAAAAAATCATGGCCGATATAGACCCAGAAACATTTGCGAAATTACAAGACCTGTTGAAAGACACGGATCCAAGCAAGACTCCGTCTCGGAAGGAGTTGCTGGAGATGATAGAGGTTGTGGACTTTAGTGAGGATGTGAAAGAGAATCTGAGGGCCATGTTGACTGGAGACGTTCCCAAGGTGTTTGGGGCCAACGCGTCTGGGACTTACCTGGCTATATTGTTTGTCTTCCTGGTGTTCACTTTGATAGGTATGTAAATTTATGATTGTACCTTATTCTTCCGAGTAAGCAAATTCAAATTCAAATTGTTTATTTTGTTTAGGCCTACGGGGGCACTTACAAATTGTCAATTTAACAAAAAAAAATCTTATATCTATAACCAGATCAGAACGCGACCTCGACTGAGAAGATCCGAAGATTTCTTTTTTTTATCGCCAATTTCTTATCTAATAATTAATAATTACAAAGGAGATATTAATATAAATATAATTGCTCCAGTGTGTTGCCTTTTAAGATTACCAAGAATTGCATAAGTAATTCGGACTAGTAGGGCAAGGCATGCTACGCTTTGACATTATTATTGACTGTCGAGATTTGAGCTGCTCAGTCTCAAGCTGATCTATCATCCAAATACTCCGAAATTTTGTAATAAGCAGTGTTTGGCCATCAGCCCTTCTAGCCAAGAGGATTGTGTACACGCGTTTCTACAAATCACTACGCTTAATAAATCGATCTTAACTCAGAGAGCGTTCTAGAGTACGCTTTTGACAAGTTATGTCGTACTCCAACTCTTCCTATTATTTCTTTCGATTAAATTCGTGCGGGTTCCAAGACAATTTAACTTGTCCCCGAACCTCGGCGTCATCGTAAGCCACCATTATTGATTCTGGTTTACAGGAGTAACAAGTAACAGTGGTGGGACTGTGTGCCGGGATTAGACCCACTAAAAAAAGGGAATTTTGTACTGGTATGATATAAAAATTTCATTTCCAAGATCGCGTTCAGACTTGAAATCGATTTATTAATACTTATGGGCCCTAAATGTATGGGAGTCATTCTCATATATTTTTGCATATTGATTTGTAGAAACACTTGTAGATAATCCATTTGCCTTGAGGGCTCGGAAGGGCTATGGTTATGGTGATTTGTTAAAAGAACAGTACCGTCTAGGGACGGCCGAAAGAAGCGAGACTTTATTTATAATCTAAAGCGTAGGGTGCCGCAGCTGCCACTCTGTATACCTACATACATCGTGTAACGCTACTGCCATCATCGTGTAACGCTACTGACGCTTAGCACGGATAGTGGCCGCGCGGCGAGCGCCCCGAACGTCCGTATAGAAGCTTCGCTCCAAAATGAGCTATGTACTTCCTTTAGTTTTCCATTCTCCCGGCTCTCTCATTATTCGAACGAGACGCAACTATAACAGCTACTTCACTACCGAACCGACCTTCTGTGAGAGGGTGGTTCTACGCGGTCGGCAAGCCCTATAAATAAAACTACAATTAAATGTTAAGCTTGTACGCGCCATTACACAAGAAGTACATACGTATATATTTTGAAAAAAGTACCACAAACAACACCATAGATAGGTAATACAATAGATAATTCGTGAACTTACTATGGCACGGTCGCTGATCACGAAGAAATTCGTACAATGACCTGTTATTACCTGACTCTGTCACTCCCGCGTAAATGTAATACGTATCACTCACACAGTTGCCGTGAACTGCGTGTGACCGGCAACTGTGTGAGCGAAACGTATTAGATTTACGCGGGAGTGACAAAGACAGGTAATATCAGGTCATTGTACGAATTTCTTCGTGATCAGCGACCGTGCCATAGAAACTAACAATCGACTAGGTACTTATTATTTGGACCTGTAGTCAGTTGGCTTCAGGTTGGCTTCAGGTTGGCTACAGCACGTTTAACTTGCCGCGGCCACATGGCGTCATATTTTGGCAGACGGCACGCCAATGAAAGCAAAGTTAATTTTAATTCGTCCGAAAGGTCTAATTAGCAATTGCATTTCTAACTGCATGCTATCAACATACAAACTCGTAAAACTAATAACAATAAATCATTATGCATTGTAATGGGCGTTGAGTTCGAAGTACGGCATCTTAACATTTAGAGAGTTTCATTTCATTGTAATGTAATATTAATTAATCTTCTCCTGATAAACGGCTTGACCGATTTTGATGTATTTTTTTGGGTAGTTCTTAGCTATACTTAGTTGGACCGACGCGCGACGCCAAATTAATGAAATTATGAGATCCTTAGTTATTTCTAGGGAATACAATTTTTTCTTGGATTTTGTGGTAGAATACGTATTGAATTGCTGGTAATCGTATATAGATCATATCTCTCGAACTACTGAACCGATTCTGGGGAATTTTCAATGGGATAACCTCTAGAGTAGAACCATTTCACACAACAAACATTCTAAATCGATCCACAATTGACTGAGAATTCGGTGAACATACATTAAAAACACACACACACACTCACACACACTCACACACACACACACACACACACACACTCACACACACTCACACACACACACACACTCACACACACATGCAAACATAGCTCCGTGAATCGTATCTACAGGCTTTCATATACTCACCTATCGTAAGTATTAACTTTATCGCGGTTGCGCAACATAAATAATAATTATTGATAACGATATCTGACCCAAATGTTATATACCTATTATTATTACGTATTTCATGAAAGTACTTATGGAACATACACAGCTAGCTAAGATACGAAGCCTGAATTCAGAATAATACAAGAAAGTTCAGAGAAAAAAATCCCCCCGGAGCCGCTTTTCCTCCTTCACAGACTGTTACTATTGCTATTTATTCATGTTTGTTTGATTCAATTTAACATGGATCAATGTTAATTCAATAGCTCATTATATATAGCTTATACTAGCCGAGCCCGCGACTTCGTCCGCGTGGAATTTAACTTAACATAAACGCCCACTCATTTTTTTTTCTTAAATTAAAGTAGCCTAAGTTACTCCTTATAACATCAGCTATCTGCCAGTGACAGTCCCGTCAAAATCGGTCCAGCCGTTTCGGAGATACTCTTTGATTTCAAGTGTTTTTATTTTTTTACGCGGAACCCTAATTGTTTTTCTAAAATTAAAGTAGTCTAAGTTACTCCTTATAACATCAGCTATCTGCCAGTGAAAGTCCCGTCAAAATCGGTCCAGCCGTTTCGGAGATTACCCGGAACAAACACACAGAGAGACAGACAAAAAAAATTAAATCGCGTTTTTGCTATAGGTGTCGTATGTACTTTCATATGCATTTGGTGAAAAGGTGTTATTTTGATATTACAAACAGACACTCCAATTTTATTTATTTGTATAGATACTAGCTGTTATGGCTCATTTTTGATACAGATCAAAAATTAGCTATATAAGTATAATTTTATCATTAAATTACCTCGACAAACATTAGGTACGCGGTATATTTATCCAATCGTGTTAGCGCACGCAATAAGTGATAATACTACAATGTAGGTACGGACACTAAATCAGTGTCTTGCTCTTTCGCTGTAGTGTATCTATAGGTCTGCTTGCAAGCGGTGAGTTTGAATACTGCATTATAATTATTTTGAAACGTCTCTTGAAACTATAGTGGCTTTAGACAGACTTCATGCTGCCCTAATGTCTTTCTGAATGATTAAGAACAAGCTTTTTCCTGCGACTTTGTCTACATGGACTTATAACCTATGTGTTAATTCAGGTTATAAACTACTAGCGGAGCATTATTGGAGTTTTTGTAAGGATCCCTAATTTTTTTTGATGTCATATTATAGCCTATGTCACCCGGGGATAGTGTAGCTTCCTAACAGTGAAAGAATTTTTCAAATCGGTTCAGTAGTTTCGGAGCCTATTCAATGTAAACAAACAATCAAATCTTTGCTCTTTATAATATTTATTGTATTAGTGTGGCAGATTTAATCCCAAATCCGTTCAACTGTTTTGCGTGATTAAGTAACAAACATGCAAACTTTCAAATTGGTAATGTTATAAAATCCTTGTTTAGAGCTCACCTATATGTTGTTTAAGAAACTCCTTTGCAAAATTTCATGATTCTAGGCCCAACGGATTAGAGTGGGCGTTGTCGGTCAGTCGGCATGTATTCTGCAAACTGTTACCAATATACAATCACTCGGACTAGGGTTGATTTTGCTTTGCAGGAGTATATGTGGCAAATTTCCAATTTACCAAACTGCATCCAATCCAGAAGAACATTCCACTTGTCTGAACCCATCCTAAATTATTATATACTAATTATGCCATCTTGAATTTAGGTTTCCTAGCCCCTTTCCTAACTAGGATTCTGAACGATAACTATCCAAAAAAAGCTAGTCAGTATCTCTGAGTTTAAATAAGTAAAAATACTATAGCTAGCTGAGAAACCTGAATTCAGAGTAGTGTAATAAACGACTAAGTGAAACAAAAAGGGTATACTATTTTTGTTTGCAACCTTACTTTGTAAAACTAAAACTATTAGCTTTCTGGGACAGTTTAAGTACTAAAGGTTTTGTAGACTTTTGAAATCTGTCAACAGCTGAATCCCATAACACCTTTTGTTTTTCAAGCTTCCTCCAAAGCTGATAGTTATAGAATTACAAAGTATAGTATACCCGTTCTGTTTCAAACTGTATAAGAACAAGAGACGTTTCAAAATACCCGCGATAACAAACTCCCGCGCATACAGAGTCCACAAAATGACGGACGAATCGGACCCACCCAGAAGCATGAACCTCGGAGGGGTCATCGGTGAAAAACTCACGGAGTCCATAAAAAACATGGACCTGATCAACGTGCTCCAAAAAATGGTGGCTGTGACTCCAGAGGACGAGGAATCGGAGGAAATTCGGGAGAAATTAAAAGGAGTTTTGGAACAGTATAATCATATGAGCGATAGTGAGAAAGAAACGCTAACGAAACAGATCAAAGATGGTCTCGCTAGTAGACTCAGTATGAAACTCAACGATCCCAATTCGGTCAATCTGGGTGGTCTGGAAGACGCTATAAGAGATGCAGTCATGTACAAACTCTATTTAGTAGCCGCTGGCGTTTTATTGTTGATATTCATTGTTGGTACGTATTTTCGTATCGCGAGTCGACCCCCCCGACCCACTCACCGCTCTCCTATACTCAGATGCCAAGGAGAACGACACACGCACACTCCCCACCAGACACCGACCTCGCCGGCGAGGTCGACGAACCCCCGCTTCCGCTAGAAGGTGCGTCTACTTACCTAGACGCACCTTGGCACCCGCTGAGTTTCTTGCCGGATCTTCTCAGTCGAGGTCGCGTTCCGATCCGGTGGTAGATTTACCCTCGCCACCTCTCCTGGCAGCGGCCCAAGCCGAGGTCGTGTCCCTTGTGGCGCCCTTGAGCTAGCTGCCCCCCTGCCCCTCTGGCTGGAGCGCACTTGCGCTCGCCCTCTGTCCGGGTGAAGTTGTTATGGCCACTCTGGCCAACAACATAGTCATATAAAAAAAAATGTCGATCTTAGTGCCAGCGGTTAACAGATTTGGGCTCTAGGGAGATATTCACAGACGAAGGAAAGTTTTCGATGTTGGAAACGAAATTGTTGGAAAATGCCACCCTTCTTTTGCAAATGAATATAACTAATTTGTTGATAAGTGATTAGGTCGCTGGTGGCTTTTTATGCGTTTTACGATTTAATTGCGAGAATTGAGTAAAACACAGCTTTTCTAATTCACGTTTTCCCAAAGAGAAAGATTTATTTTTTATAACCATAGGCAAAGTATAAAAGACAAACATAAAGAATGTTATACATTGATCAGTATACTAGCGGCCCGCCCCGGCTTCGCACGGGTACATTGCGGTTACATTATTTGAGTTTTAGTAAGGATCCCTATTTTTTTTTTATATATTATAGCCTATGTCACCCGTGGATAGTGTAGCTTCCCAACAGTGAAAGAATTTTTCAAATCGGTTCAGTAGTTTCGGAGCCTATTCATTACAATCAAACAAACAAAGTTTTCCTCTTTATAATATTAGTATGAAAAAAGAAAGATTTATTTTTTATAACCATAGGCAAAGTATAAAAGACAAACATTAAGAATGTTATACATTTATCAGTATGAGAAGAAGGGTTGTAGATGTCGTTTACAACACCGACAGTCCCAGTGACTGTAAATACCCTAGTGCGCCTAGTGCGAGTGAGTTTTCAGTATTTCACAATCAAAACGTTAACGCGCTCGACGCGTTTACCCCGTTTTTTTTTTTTAGCTACACTGACACCGACTTTATGGGTCCGAACTAAGAAACGCTTGTACTATGGGTACCTTACAATGGACTAGGGGCGATCCCAGTGACACCCAGACCAAGATAAATTACGAAAAGGCCTTTTCCGAAATTTTCCCCGGCGGGAATCGAACCCGCAACCACCACGTGCAGTGAGCCGAGCGGCCTACGCTCGAACCACTGCGCCAAGCGGTCGTTCGGCGTTGTGATTGGTTAAAGCGTTTGGAGTGGCCCAATCGCAAAGTCAAACGCGCAGATCGCGATTACGTTTTGACTGTCAAAAGAAACTCGCACTTGGCCCTTAGGGAGCTTATGACCCTATGACGCTGTGACGAAAATTATGACCACGCAAGCACCGTCTTCTAACAAAACTATAAATGTTTCTTTTTTATTCAAATCACCTTAGTACAAAGTTTAATTCAATTAACGTCAGAAACACTTTAAAAAATAATTGTTAAAAATATGTTTATTTTAATTCTACATTACTTATTTATTAGATACTAGCTGAGCCCGCGACTTCGTCCGCGTGGAATTTAACTTAACAAAAAAATAATTTAAGAAAAATGCCCGCTCCCGCTTTCTGAGCCCGCGCGACAGGAACCTTTTTTCTAAAATATAAGTAGCCTAAGTTACTCCTTATAACATCAACTATCTGCCAGTGAAAGCCCCGTCCAAATCGGTCCAGCCGTTTCGGAGATTACCCGGAACAAACATACAGACAGACAGACAAAAAAAAATTAAATCGCGTTTTTGCTATAGGTGTCGTATGTACTTTCATATGTATTTAGTGAAAACGTGTTTTTTTGATATTACAAACAGACACTCCAATTTTATTTATTTCTATAGATTAATTTAATTAATGCATAAGCAAACAATAATATACTATCCCGCGAATCTTCTATACATACAAATAAATAAAATTGGAGTGTCTGTTTGTAATATCAAAATAACACCTTTTCACTAAATGCATATGAAAGTACATACGATACCTATAGCAAAAACGCGAATAAAAAATTTTTTGTCTGTCTGTCTGTCTGTCTGTCTGTGTGTTTGTTCCGGGTAATCTCCGAAACGGCTGGACCGATTTCGACGGGACTTTCACTGGCAGATAGCTGATCTTATAGCGGGTAACTTAGGCTACTTTAATTTTAGAAAAACAATTAGGGTTCCGCGTAAAAAAATTAAAACACTTGAAATCAAAGAGTATCTCCGAAACGGCTGGACCGATTTTGACGGGACTTTCACTGTTAGATAACTGATGTTATAAGCAGTAACTGAGGCTACTTTTATTAAAACAAAAACAAAATTAAAAAAATGGGTCCTGTCGCGCGGGCTCAGAACGCGGGACCGGGCTTTATTGTTAAGTTAAATTCCACGCGGGCGAAGTCGCGGGCTCAGCTAGTTAGTTAATATAAATAATCTTAGGCCTGTATTTAATAAATCGATCGCAACAGCGTTCTTGAAAATGCCATTCTTATGTCATTCCAGTAGAAAATGTCAAAAGCGTAATCAAGACCGCTCTCGGACTTAAGATCGATTTGTGAATACAGGCCTTAGCCGGTTGAGTACGTCAATTAAATTATAATTCCGACTCAAATTTCACAGCAGGTTGTAAGGACCGCTGGCATTTATACATCTCTTTCTTTATTTATAAGACTAGCAGCCCGCCCCGGCTACGCACGGGAGTTTTAGTAAGGATCCCTATTTTTTTTAACATATAATATAGCCTATGTCACCCGAGGATAGTGTAGCTTCCCAACAGTGAAATAATTTTTCAAATCGGTTCAGTAGTTGCGGAGCCTATTCAATGCAAACAAACAATCAAATATTTCCTCTTTATAATATTGGTATAAGATTTATAATATAGATGTGATAGCCGATTGGTTAAGCACGCGTCTTGCGGGCACCAGGGTTCAAACCTCAGGATTTTTCGAAATCTATGTGCGAATCATAATTTCTATATGATTATCACTTGCTGACGGTGAAAGAAAACATCGTGAGGAAACCTGCATGTCTTAGAAGTTCTAACCAATTTTCGAAAGACATGTGAAATCCGCCAACCCGCGCTGGGCCAGCGTGGTGGATAATGGCCTGAATCCCCCTCGTGTTGAGGGGAGGCCCGTGCCCAGGAGTGGGACGACAAAAGGGCTAAATTATTATATTACTAGCTATGCCCCCCGACTTCGTCCGCGTAGTATTTAACGTAACAAAAATTTCGGGATTATCGGGATAAAAAGTATCCTATATGTTAATCCCGGTTATAAACTATCTGTGTTCCAAATTTCATCCAAATCCGTTCAGTAGCTTTTGCGTGAAGGAGTAACAAACATACATACATACATCCACACTCACAAACTTTCACATTTATAATATTAGTAGGATAGTAGGATTTAATATTGGTATAGAAAAAGGACAAATACGTTAGCTTTCATATTTCGTTCTCAAATTAAGTGTCACCTCTTTCGTTATATTCCAGTGTTCTTCGGCTACAAGCTATACAAGTCGCTGAAGGAGAAAGAGATAAAGCGGGAAGAGAAGAAGAAAGCGAAGCAGATGAAGAAGAAGAAATGATTGAACACGTGACCTGTCACAGACGATACTATAACGAGAGGCTATAATATAACTATAACTACACAGTTTGTATGGAAAATTATGTTTAATAATAGGTTTGCATGAAAAAAGTTAAACATTACGTTTTAAACAGGTTTTTAATTGAAAAGACAATTAAAGATATCTGGGAAAAGGACTACTTAAAACTTTGTACAAGAAAAACATTTTTCTCTCTAAATTATTGTAATTATAAAACAGTAGTAACTTAAATTACCGGTTACTAGATTTTTTAACGATAAAAAGTTGCTTTATTCTTTTGTTAATCTGTACCCAATTCCATTATAATTTGTTCAGCTGTTTTTTCGTGATCCTCCATCAAAGTTACACACTATTTTTCAATAAAACTACGTCTTACTTAGCCTCGTTACCTATTAATAGAGGAATATCATGATGCACATATTATTTTTGTATGGCAATAGTTAAATTCTCTAGCTCGCGCTAGCGTTCAAACTGAAAACATAATTTTCCATACGAATAAAATTTAAAAATTAAAACGACTGATTAAGATGCATATTTAGGAACGTTTTATTTATTAACTATTACTATTGTATTAGTGACAACACAAAATATATATAAATATTTATATGTAATGATTATTTTATTGTACTATATTATATTATGTTTTGTATTCAGATTGAACAAAAAAACATAATTTAATTTCAAAACCCAGCACTGACGCATTATTTACAAATATTTCTGTCATCATCTCTATTTATGACAGAACAAAATATGAGACAACCCGTTTATGTTGTATGCGGCTACCATCTTGACCCTGACCCCGCGAGATGTGACCCCATTGACCTCGACCCTGCTAGAGGTGACCTCTCAAATATATTTACAACGCTTTGTTGTAGCTGTTTAATGATAATTTACTGTTGTTCCTTAAATTATTATACAACAATTAAAGATTATGCTCAATTTGATGTTTTACATTCACCAGTAAATAAGATAAACTAATATTAAATTAAATCTATAATGTAACTAGGGTTACTAAAGAAAAATTGCTTGGTAAAAGAAAAACTCATTTTGTTCAATTTTCATTCTAATTAAGACATTTTCCTTAAAACATCATTTGTCGGAATACATCCTTTTAATTATAAATGTTACAGGAAGATTCATATTTAATAAAAACATGATATTTAATTTTATACTCTGTTAAACTTCATTTTAAGTACCTATTTTTATATAAACAATTATGTGCATTTCTCTAATTGCCAGTGAGTGAGTTATTTTTATAATGTTTTTGTTATTTTGGTCTGTCAAATGGCAGCATTGTGAGAGCTCAGTTCGTGTTTTGTTAATTAAAACGATTTATTTTTACATGACAATACTGTGGTTTTATTAATAACTAGCGGCCCGCCCCGGCTTCGCACGGATACATTGCGGTTACATTATTCAAGTTTTAGTAAGGATCCCTAATTTTTTGAAAATATATTATAGCCTATGTCACCCGGGGATAGTGTAGCTTCCCAACAGTGAAATAGTTTTTCAAATCGGTTCAGTAGTTTCGGAGCCTATTCATTACAATCAAATAAAGTTTTCCTCTTTATAATATTAGTATGATGCTTAGCCTCCAAAGGGCTTGCACTCAGGGCCGATAAACTAAATATATTAAAAATTGAGGGTAATTGTTAAAAGAGAGATGAAGTAACGCCATCTATTGGGCAATAGCTAAAACCAATCTGGCTATTTAGTACCAGGTGCCTCATGCTAGATGTCGCTATTATTGTATTTAATGCCGATCAACCTCTTCAGATTCAAAGCTTCAGATGTTATGAAGTCCTGGTACTTTTTATTTAAATATTGAATTACTCGCAACCAAAATATTAATAAGCTGGCTCCGCTTTGGTGCAGCAGATTGAACGATAAATGTCATTAATACAAGATTTTCAGGAAAGAAGGGTTTCCTTTATAGATGGTATTCTTGCGCAAGGAAGTTTTAAGTACATGGGATAATAAAAAAGGCCAATGTATATGAGATAATTTTCTTTTTATTCAGATGGTATATCAGATCAAGATTATCATTTAGTTCTATATTGTATAATATTACACGCAATTTTATAGGAACTGAATATCTCTTAGGCTAGTACATATTAATAAGTTGATAACGAGTCTGAGAATGATATACCAGTACAAAATGGCACGTCAAAGCGGACTGAGATAGATAAGGACCTTAATTTACCTTAATTATCTTTTAGAAATTAAATGACTGTTACTTTTATCATTGGTATTAAACATTTTGAAGTTACTTCTAATGAATACTTACTTAACCTAGCACATTTCCATGACCCAAAATTCTTAAACCCTATGAAAATACAACGCGAGAAATACTCGAAAAAGTATGGAAACAAGTTCAACCAACTATTATCAGCGACCATAGCTGAAAATATTTGAAAGATATTTTTTTATATATTAATGGCCCTTACAATTGGGTCAAGCCGAATATGATTCTGTCGAGCAACGAATAGCAATAACAAACACAATTAATAACAATGTGACCGTCCTAAATGATCTTTGGGGAGGACTATTGTTATACTATTCTAGCATCAAGCGCTTTCCTCTCAAAACTTATTAGTGTCAGTGACAGCGCTTTATGGAAGACGACCCGCCTGGCTTCGCACGGGTTACTTTTATCAGTGTTTCTCTACTATATTATGCATGTATTATACATGTAAACCTTCCTCTTGAATCACTCTATCTATTAAAAGAAACCGCTATCCAATCCTGTTGTAGATATATGAAAAAAAAAGTAAATTGTCAATTTGTAAGTGCCCCCGTAGGCCTGAACAAAATAAACGATTTGAATCCAAAAACTGCACTAAAATTCGTTGCATAGTTTAGAAGAGCTAAGCGGACCAACACGGTACTTTAATTAATTTACATATTGATAATTTGATCTCTAGTCTGAGAGCGATCCTGGAAATGTCATTTCAGTACAAAATTACACGTCAAAGCGTCTTTCAGACTTGAGATTGATTTTTTAATACGGTAGTTAGTGACATTTTATTAGCAAAGGGAGATTGTAACTTTCTCACAAAAACCCAATCTGGGACACATTTTGTAATAATTTACAGCTACTTATGTATTGATCGAACAAACACAAGCTGATTAACAAACCGTTGAACTGTTTTACAAAACCTTTTTCGTCTAGTACAGACAAACGTGGTACACAGTTGATAATAGTTTTTTTTTTATTATTTTCTTTTCATGGAAATGTGATCTTTATAGCCTACCTATTAATATCTTAAATTATTTCACACTATTACTCTTGTAAATTCTTTGTCTTTCCCATACGTGTTGACCGTGATAAACCCAACAATATACAGCTATAGTGTATTTTTCCTTAGTATGCGAGTTTAGTAAACAATCTTGGCAAGCCTTTTAATGTTTCATTTTTTTCATTTTAAATATCTGTTTATACCCTGTGCCCACCGACTTCGTCCGCGTAGAATTTAAGGTAACAAAAATTTCGGGATTATCGGGATAAAAAGTATCCTATATGTTAATCCCGGTTATAAACTATCTGTGTTCCAAATTTCATCGAAATCCGTTCAGTAGTTTTTGCGTGAAGGAGTAACAAACATACATACATACATACATCCACACTCACAAACTTTCACATTTATAATATTAGTAGGATAATTACTAGTTCCCCGAATGGTATTAGGTTGAAAATGTTTAATACATATGTGAAACTATTATTAGAACGTCTCTTAATAATGTTGAAAGACGAATCACATTTAAAAGACATGCTAAGATGGTTTACTAAATCCGAATTGTATTGGTTCATTTTACAAAATAGTATATCCTTGATGTTTCCTAGAATATATATAAATGTCGCTTGTACTATGGGAGCCGTATAAAGGACTGGGAGCGATCCCAGAGGCACCCAGATATGGGTGCATTTTGAAAAGGCCATTTCCGAAACTCACATTGACGGGAATCGAACCCGAAACCACCCACAGTACAGTGAGCCTATCAATATAATATATATCTTTCAATATTAAAAATCTTTTATGTTTTTAATCAAATAGATTTACTCGGCAATCGCACTAAACAATCTTATTTAATATAAATTAAGTATTACTTGTGAGATACATTGTGTTTTCATGCGATGGCCAAGTCAATCTATATTATTTAAAACATAAAAGATTTTTAATATTGATATGGTCACTATAAGATGTTGTTAGGTTATCTAATTACGTAACTTAAGACAGACAGTTTCTTAAGTATGGACTTAACAAAGTAACTGACTAACTGAGAATTACCTGGATCTCACAACTTTTTACGGTAGACGAACTGAGTTGCGAGACTTGGTTATTTTTATAAGTTTTGTTTTTGATGGCATCTATCATTTCACAGACCACAGTTCAGACAGTTCACAAGAGTTTGGTGACAAAGTGTCCAGCGTTCGGAAATCGGTGTCAGGCGATGCTGATGCTGGTGTCAGGCGGCCCTGAGACCAATGTCAGGGGATGCCGAGCCCGGTGTCGGGTGTCGGCGCAGTGTCGTCAGCCGACACGTCGGCCTCGCACAGCGAACCGACACTGGACGAGTTGGATTCAGTGTCGCTGTCGGAATCGTCTTTCTGTAAATATATACAAACAAATTACTAACTTATGACAATATCCGTGCGTTCAAGCGCTTCTACCTACCATACCTATTATTGGAATCAAGTACAATCAGCTCACGAGTTTAGGTCCAATTAGTCTAATTACGATGCGTGGTGCCTTACAACTGGTCTTAAGCCTGCCAGCAGAATAAGCAGTGATAGCCCGATTGGTTAAGCACGCGTCTTGCGGGCACCGGGTCTTGGGCTCAAACCCCGGCTCGCACCTCTGGATTCTTCGAAATCCATGTGCGAATTATAATTTCTATATGATTATCACTCGCTTACGGTGAAGGAAAACATCGTGAGGAAACCTGCATGTCTTAGAAGATCTAACAAATTTTCGAAAGACGTGAAATCCGCCAACCCGCACTGGGCCAGCCAGCGTGGTGGATTACGGCCTTATAAGCAACTAGCGATACAAAAAATATAAGAAAATGTTAAAGGACAAGCCAGCTGAGTTTCTTGCCGGATCTTCTCAGACGAGGTCGCATTCCGATCTGGTTAAAAAATAAATCAAATTGTCAATTTGCTGGGTGTCCAGGTCACTCACTCCTCGTACGAAACTCAACAAATTTACGCCGATTATCAGTGCAAGGGTCGAGCCAGCGGACATGAGCTGCAGTCAGCTGGCTATAGCTTGGATCTGGTGGACGGGTGGTTAGCTTCCAGGTCACCCACTATCTGCCGATTATCTGTGAGAGGCTACAGCTTGTGTGTGTGTTGTATGTGTGTGTGGGCGGGTCGGTGTGGTAGCGGCAGGCGGCGGAGTCTGCTGGATGGATGGGTGGGCGGGTGTATGTGTGTGTTGGTGTACCTTGAGCGTGAACACGGTGTAGAGCGGCGGGTCGGTGTGGTAGCGGCAGGCGGCGGAGTCTGCTGGATGGATGGGTGGGCGGGTGTATGTGTGTGTTGGTGTACCTTGAGCGTGAACACGGTGTAGAGCGGCGGGTCGGTGTGGTAGCGGCAGGCGGCGGAGTCTGCTGGATGGATGGGTGGGCGGGTGTATGTGTGTGTTGGTGTACCTTGAGCGTGAACACGGTGTAGAGCGGCGGGTCGGTGTGGTAGCGGCAGGCGGCGGAGTCTGCTGGATGGATGGGTGGGCGGGTGTATGTGTGTGTTGGTGTACCTTGAGCGTGAACACGGTGTAGAGCGGCGGGTCGGTGTGGTAGCGGCAGGCGGCGGAGTCTGCTGGATGGATGGGTGGGCGGGTGTATGTGTGTGTTGGTGTACCTTGAGCGTGAACACGGTGTAGAGCGGCGGGTCGGTGTGGTAGCGGCAGGCGGCGGAGTCTGCTGGATGGATGGGTGGGCGGGTGTATGTGTGTGTTGGTGTACCTTGAGCGTGAACACGGTGTAGAGCGGCGGGTCGGTGTGGTAGCGGCAGGCGGCGGAGGGCAGCGGCAGGCGCGGCACCGGCTCGCGGCAGCTCGCCACGCCGCGCGGGTCCCCGCACGCCGCGAACAGAACCTGCACAAGCACAGTAATAGTGCATTACTGCCGTGGTCTGCTATTTATGAGCGTGTTGCTGGGCACGGTGTTGTTGGGCGAGAGCGCAGCGTTGCGCAGTTCCAGGCCACCACAGCGCGGTCAGCATGCAGCCCTTGATGGACAAGCTGAAATAAAGGCCAAGACCGAAGGTCGAGGCCTTTATAGCGCGGACATCAAGGCTGCAATGATGACCAAGCTTGAAGGCCGAGAGCGTAGCTAAGCTTAACCCATCATAGCGTGGCGATCAGTGCAGTCATTGCAGACCAAGGCTTGAAGAGCTCATTTTTCCAATACTATTGTTATTATTACGAAAAATTATGGAATAATGAAACATTTTCACGACGCCTTACTCTCTTTCATTTGTTTTTTAGACCACGACCAACTCGATTTAAACAAACAACCAATCAGCAGCACCGAAGGCATGGCCAACTCGTTTTGAACCAGCCAATCAGCTTTTGATTCTTAACTAGCGACCCGCCCCGCCTTCGCACGGCTCTAAAATTATCAGTGTTTCTCTACTATATTATGCATGTATTATACATATAAACCATCCTCTTGAATCAACCTATCTATTCAAAAAAACCGCGTAAAAATCCCTACCGTAGTTTTAAAGATTTAAGCACACATAGGGGCACACAGACAGCGGGGAGCGACTTTGTTTTATACTATGTAGTGATTTAATAACATGACATTAATGGTAATTGCGGGCCGCTACAACAGAAATTTCGGGACACTATTTTGTAGCGCCGCAAAGTCGACTTTACTCAAAGAAAGTTAGCAAAATAATGGCAATATTACTAGAAGTTTTGAGTAAATTATATAATCAACTAGCTGTACTCTGTGCGCGTAGCTACGCTGTCAAAGATTGGTCGTACCAACTCAGAAACCTTTGTGGGCTCACGCACAACACTTTGCTGAAGATCATGACATGATCAAATGCATAGATTACGATTCTATAAAGGACATATAGACAAACATTCATTTTTATATATAGATAGATAGATATATTATTATCGACCCATCAAACATATATTTTGAGAAATTGTTATTTAAAAAATCCATAAAAATGTTTTACATTCAGCGATTGTTCATTGAATTTTAATTAGGTTACTCGAAAAGAAACTTGCGACGAGTTTCGCTCGCTCGCGTTATTTCCACACCTAGCGTCTGTTTCGTTCGCTCCTGTGTATTTCGCTCGCTCTTATTTTTTCATTAGTCGTATAAAACCTGCTTTAAAAGTGTGCAGTACCTGGTGCGGGTCGTGCAGCACGTGCTTGAGGCAGTGCTTGGCAGCAGGCAGCGCGTGCAGCGGGCAGCGGAACCCGCCGTCCGAGAACGTGCAGCGGCGGGCAGCTGGGGCAGGGGCTGCGCGGCTAGACTCCTGCGTCTGTGGAAAACAACACACGCGCTAGTACACACCGAAAACTCAAACTAAACTCAATAGTACATTGTTACCCAAGGGGTGAAGGTACTGTGGCGAGCTCACATTCACATCGCCGACAGAAACGGACAGATGGCGCTAATTGCAGCGCCTCAATACAATGTACGGATTCTTCATAGAAAAACTGAATCACGATATTAAGAATCGCAAGCATCGTGACTATATATACAAGACCCGGAGAATAACCAGCGGGCAGTACGGTCGTCACCGATCAGCACACCGCTCGAAGTGGAGCTCGCAACCGAAGACCTGACCCGTTGCATCCGTGGCGCTCTCGAAGCATCGTCATCGTCCGCGCGCACCGAGCCGGGAGGGCGTTACAAACCCCTACCGGCGAGGTTACAAGCACTTATAGCGCAAAAGAGAGCGCTACGGCGGCAATGGCAACGCACTCGCTGTCCGACTGTGAAAACACAATTAAACAGTCTTATAGAGAAGGTTCGACTCGACCTAGACTCGCACGCCTGCGTATCATGGGAGCAACATATAAAGTCGCTAGACGATGACATTCCCTCGGTGCATCGCCTATGCCGACAGCTGTCGGGCAAACCGGCACCAGTCCGGCCGCTGACAGACAAGGATGGAATCCCACGTTTCGCCGCACAAGAGCGAGCAGAAATCTTCGCGGAAACGCTGGAGAAACAATTTACACCGAATTCCACCGAAGATGTAGCACACGACAATACAGTCACAGACCACCTGTTACAATATTTCGAGGGCCCCACTATGGAGGCGCACGAAAACCCACTGACCCTGTCGCCCGGCCAGGTGCAGAAGGCCATGAGCAGGACCAAGCTGCGTAAAGCGCCCGGAGAGGACCGCATCACCAACGCAGCTCTTCGTCATCTACCACGCAATGCGACTGCCGCCGTAACCCGCCTGTACAACGGCATACTGCGTACGGGACACTTTCCGTCCTCCTGGAAGTCCGGGAGAGTGATAATGCTGCCCAAGCAAGGCAAGGACACTAAAAGGCCGGAAAATTACCGACCAATCACCTTACTGAGTACTCTCTCGAAAGTATTCGAGAGATTGATGCTGGCCCAACTGAGCCCACACATTACGCCACGTCCGGAACAGTTCGGCTTCAGAGCCGATCACTCGACGACCCTACAACTGACGAGAGTGATACACGAAATGGTTACCACACAGGCCAAGAAGGCGCGCAACAAACCAACAACTGCCGCCGTCTTCCTAGACATGGAGAAGGCATTCGACAGGGTGTGGCACGAGGGTTTGCTATATAAACTGTCCCTTTCCTCCTCCCCGCGCCGCCTAGTATCCATCATCCGATCCTTCCTGCAAGAGAGAACCTTCTCCGTGGTGGTGGAGGGCACCACGTCCGCGGAACGCCCCATACGGGCCGGCGTTCCCCAAGGTAGTTGTCTCTCACCCCACTTATACTCTCTGTTCACAGACGACATTCCAGCCATTGGCGGAGCACAGCTGGCGCTGTACGCTGACGACGCCGCATACTACAATAACATACCTGGGTGTGACCATCGATCGAAACCAGACATTCAAACACCACACAGACAAAGTGGTCGCGCAGGTGAAGGCAGCGCAGGGCAAACTCCGCCCCGTGCTCTCCTCCAACCTCCCCATGCGAGCGAAGCTCGGGATCTACAAAGCATACATTAGGTCCCGACTCACATATGCCGCTCCAGCCTGGTTCGCCTCGCTCTCTGAGACGAACAGGAAGCGCTTAAGAGCTAGACAGAACATCAGTCTCCGCCATATGGTCGCAGCCCCGCGATACGTGAGGAACGCGACCATCGCGCGAGACCTCAACGTCGAAAGCCTGGACTCATTCGTCTCGAGACTAGCCACAAAAATGTTCCAGAGGGCCGACGCGTCGCTACACCCCCATCTCAGGGGAATAGCACCGCTACATACCCGCCCGCCAGACGCCGCACGCTGCCCGTTCCCCAGAAGCCTCATCGCCTAAACTAGCGAACACAACACCGCCGACACCACCGGAAACACAAACTCCCGACCGGAGAAATAAATAAAAACACGGCACCCGCCGTTAACCAATGACCCGCCCACAGATGTGGGTGGCGTGAAGAAACCACTGAAAAAGGGCACAGCCCTGTAACAGTATCCCCGCTTCCCCCTAGGGGGGCGCGAGAAGAACCACGACTGACTGAACCAGCGGGGCATAGCGGCCGCCCCGCCAGGCACAACACCCGCCTGGCTGGAAGATCTTTCCTTTTCCGCTAAAGTACCATCAACAAAGTTGACGCTTGATCAATTTTTAACACTTTTCCCATCATAAGATGCCTCGCCCATTATGTTGTCGTCCATAGAGAAGAAAAGCGTCCGATGAGACGAAAGCCCTTTTTTAGAAAGCCATTTGTTTTAATTGTTTTTATGGCCATCCTAGTCGCATGCGGGTGCTGGTCACTGCATACAAAATGCAACCTTAAGGTGATCAAGCGTCGAGTTTGTTGATTGTAACTTATTTTGTCCCGAGACGTAGCGAGGGCGCCAATAGTTCGAGGGACAAAATAAGTCATACACCCGAGGTAAACACTGTGCTTTTCATTACGAATACAAGGAAAGTAAAAATAAAAACAGGAATTAGCTAAATAAATAATACAAGGAAGTATGAAGAATACTCTACGACTCGAAAAAACGGATGAAGATCGGATTGCCGCCTATTTTGTTTCAACTCAACTCAACTCAAAATTGTTTTATTCATGTAAGCCAACAAAGCATTTATGAATAGTCAGAATCTACCACCGGTTCGGAATGCTGCTTCCACTGAGAAGATCCGGCAAGAAACTCAATGGTTACTCTTTTCAATGAATTACAGATGGTGTACATTCTCAGGAACAGCATAAAATAATAATATGAGCAGGCAACACCATTATCACTAAATAACTAATAGTAAATAATAATCAAATCTCCCTGAGATTTAGGTATGTAGATAAAATGAGAAAGCTAGTTTAGTGTGGTGGTCATACCTAATCATACTTACATCAAATTAAATGTTTACGAACCAAAATAACAATTAATAAAACAGGTGCATAATAATATAATTGCTTTGGTGTGATGCCTTCCATGCGATTTCGTTTCCGTTGGCCTGGTTGAATAGAAATGTGAAAATAGAACTAATTTATTTTTAATAATTTGTAACCACAGTTATGATTAGCTTACCTTGGCCCTCTTGCGATGCAGCTTCCTGGCCAGTACTGCGTCTGCGCCGAGCCTGCGATGGTAGCTCGCGTAGGCCTTCAGCTTGCGAAGCTGGCGCCGCGAGCGAGCCGAGGGCGGACTGTTCCGAGCCTGCGTGTTGATACTGCCTGCAACACAATTAACAATCATCATCATCTGGCTTACCGTTTCCCATGATCTGTGGTCGGCGCAGTATGTCATTTCCTTCCATTCATCGCGCTTTCCTTTCATACTCACATCCACTCCAACCTCGTTCAAACCACTCTTGCTGCTTGCTCTTGCTTGCTGAGCTGTTGACCCTTTGGCCTGGTATGATAGTACATAACTAGCTAGATATGTCCATTTATATTCCTAAGCTCTGTATGTATAGTTAGTTAGTTTTTTATAGCTCCGCCATGGTACCAATAAAAATATATTTCTTTCATTCTTTCTTTCTTGATACAATCCATCCATCTTTATCCATCCACATTCATATTCATCACTCTTTTAGTCACATATTTCTCATCCCTTCTCATCACG
This sequence comes from Notodonta ziczac, assembly GCA_918843915.1. Classification (NCBI taxonomy): domain Eukaryota; kingdom Metazoa; phylum Arthropoda; class Insecta; order Lepidoptera; family Notodontidae; genus Notodonta; species Notodonta ziczac. The sequence goes on along the minus strand of OU974065.1, from coordinate 2,482,143 downwards.
TGTCCAAACCATTCCAGCCTCCTACCTCTTACTTTATCGGTACTTATATCTTACTTTAACACGATTAACAATAATAGCATTGAAAATTTAGAAAACCCCCGATGCGACGACTTTTTAAACCACAAAAGTGCTGATAATTTTCAAACGGCTGAACCGATTTTCATGAAACATAGCTAAGAACACTCTCGATCAGAATATCTATCTTACAAAAAAAAAAACAAAATTGAAATCGGTTAATTCGCTTGGGCGCTACGATGCCACAGACAGACACACAGATACACATGTTAAACTTATAACACCCCTCTTTTTTTGTTGTGGGTTAAAAAAATAATAACTTAACCCTTTTGACGGCCCACTCCTGAGCCTCCCCTCATTACGAGCGGGAATTCAAATAGTTTCTTTTTAGTCCTACGGGGGCACTTGCAATTTGTCAATTTTTGTTTTTTAAACGCAACCTCATCTGAGAAGATCCCGCAAGAAACTCAGCGGGCTTGTCTTTTTACATTTTTTTCAATCGCCGTTTGCTTATATAGTTGATAATTACAAAAGGGTAGTAGATATTATCATACTAATATTATAAAGAGAAACTTTGTTTGATTGTAATGAATAGGCTCCGAAACTACGGAACCGATTTGAAAAATTCTTTCACTGTTGGGAAGCTACACTATCCCCGGGTGGCATAGGCTATAGTATATTTTCAAAAAAATTAGGGATTCTTACTAAAACTCGTATAATGTAACCGCAATGTACCCGTGCGAAGCCGGGGCGGGCCGCTAGTTGTAAATATGATAGCTCCTAAACTCCATTTGTATTGTATTATAAACAAAAATATAACAACATTTAAAAATACAATTCCGCTAAGTTTCTTTCCGTATCATCTCAGTCGAGGTCGCGTTCCGATCCGGTTGTAGATATAAGAAAAAATATATGAAAAACTAGCTGTGCCCACCGACTGCGTCCGCGTAGTATTTAACTTAGCAAAAATTTCGGGATTATCGGGTGATAAAAGTATCATATGTGTTAATCCCGGTCATAAACTAACTGTGTTCCAAATTTCATCCAAATCCGTTCAGTAGTTTTTGCGTGAAGGAGTAACAAACATACATCCACACTCACAAACTTTCACATTTATAATATTAGTAGGATTGACAATTTGTAATTGCCCCCGTAGGCCTAAACAAAACAAACGATTTGAATTTGTATGGGCATTGTAATTGTTTGATAATGTAACAACTCACAATACTGTTCTTTCTCCTGTTTGAGAGCGCGCAGGTACTGCAGCCGGGCCGTCTGCAGCAGCACGCGCAGCCGGTCCATCTGCTTTATGTACGCGCTTTGTAGCAGCTTCAGCGCTTTTTTAGCTTCGCTCACCGCTTCCTCGGCGGTGTACACACCTGCGCGCCTGAAAACATAAATAAAAACAAATCAAAAACCAATTGTCGACTTACAATGGCATGCATGGGTGTTGAAAGTGTATGCATGGGTGTTGAAAGTGTATGCATGGGTGTTGAAAGTGTATGCATGGTGTGCTGAAAGTGTATGCATGGGTGTTGAAAGTTTATGCTTAGGTGTTGAAAGTGTATGCATGGGTGTTGAAAGTGTATGCATGAGAGTGGAAAGTGTATGCATGGGTATCGAAAGTGTATGCATGGGTATCGAAAGTGTGTGCATGGGTGCTGAAAGTGTATGCATGGGTGTGGAAAGTGTATGCATGGGTGATGTCATGCAACCGACCACAGCGGCTCGTCCTCGCAGGGCGCGTCCTCTGCGTCGGACAGGTCGTCCTGCTCGCCGAGCCGACAGTCGGGGTCGATGACGACACTATCGCCGTCACTGTCGCTCGCGCTGCCGCACTCCATGATGGACGCCGAGTACGCCGCGTTCACTGCCGTCGCGTCTATTTGTTCTGTAAAATAAATAAATATGTACGTGATAATTATTTAATATCACATGATTTTCAAACCCCGGCTCGCAACGCTAGGTTTTCGAAACCTAAGTAATTTCTATATGATAATCACTTGCTTACTGTGAAGGACAACATCGTGAGAAAACCAGCATGGCTTAGAAAAACCAATTTTCGAAAGACATGTGAAACCCGCACTGGGCCAGCGTGGTGGATTACAGCCTGAGTCCCGCTCGTAGTGAGGGGAGGCCCGTGCCCAGGAGTGTCGTCAATCGTCATTTTGAAATTATGATTCGCACAGAGATTTCGAAACACCCAGAGTTGCGAGCCGGGGTTTGAACCCATGATCTGGTGCCCGCAACGCGTGCTTAACCAATCGGCTATCACTGCTCACTAGCAGTGAGCAGTGATACAGCAGACCACTGTATGCCACTGGTTAGGTTAGGTTAGGTTCGTCACACCATCTGGCGGAGGCCCTTTGGGGGTTGTGGACACAAAGAGCAGGGGACTTGTGTGGCAGTCAAGCAACCCCGTGGGGTTTTAGCCGGTTTCCCCACGAAAAAAAAAGAAAAACTAAAAAGGTTAGTTGGCAGTGGCAAAGTACTCACTGAAAGGGTCCACAGCCTGTGGGGTGACCTGCTCCTGCTCCGCGGGGTCACTGACCACGGACACTGACGACGCGCACGACGTCGTCCGGGGACGTTCTGGCCTGGCAATAACACATATTATGAGTAAAAATAAATATATATATAAATAAATAAAATTGAAGTGTCTGTTTGTAATGTCAAAATAACAACTTGTTACGAAATAACATTTAAAAAAAAACAATCTTGTTTATATGTTTCGTCTTATATGCGAAACGGCTGCACCGAGTTTGATGAGACTTTCACTGACAGATAGCTGATGTTATAAGGAGTAACTTAGGATAAACTTTAGGAGGACCACCCTAACCTTTGTACCTATGCTTAGATCTTTAAAATTACGCAACGGATTTTGATGCGGTTTTTTTAAAGATCGAGTGATTCAAGAGAACGGTTTATATGTATAACACATGCATTTATAGTAAAGAAACACTGATAATTTTAGAGGTTGAAAAGCCGGGGCGAATCGCTAGTACCAATGTAAAAAGACTTGTCAAAAGCGTACTCAAAATCGGTCTCAGACTTGAGATAGATCTTTAATAAGATTTTAAGTAACATGTAAGTACTTACTTAACATAGTGCTGCAGCTGGTTAAGCAGCGTCTCTGTGGTGGTGACAGGGGGAGGCGGCGCCGCGCTGCGTTGGCGAGCGTACAGCGCGGCGCGAGCGTGTTCGAAGCACAGCCTGGAAGTCATCACGAAACACGTGAACATTTTTATTTTTAATTTATTTGGGTAAACTAACAGTGACACAATACATATGGCAATAATACATGAATTTTAATATTATCAATTGTGACACCAACACCGTTTACCACAGATTACTCAATAATGTTACATTAATTAAGCGTGGAAAGATGGTAGTATCACAGTCTACGTAAGCCTCTATATAAACCAATCAAAATAATCTAGCAGTAATAATAGTATTGAAAATGTTTTGCATTAAAACAAAACAATTATTATGTGTGGAATAAAACACACAGCGAATAAGGTGAAGAAAGCTGCATAAGAGTTTTGCTTATCAAGTCAAAATAAATAAACTTACGGTAACGCATCCATAATTTTTGTCAAGTTACCAACACTGCTCACCACTAGGGCGCGCGATACTATGGGAAATCCCGCCATCTTAGCTGTCATCTTCATAGTGTCTTCACCAGCAAGCCTTTATTGCTTCGCTGTGTGTTTTATTCCACACATAATAATTGTTTTGTTTTAATGCAAAACATTTTCATTATGTGTCTTTATAAAACACACAGCGAATAAGGTGAAGACCTGTTTGATTTCTGCTGGTGAGAAGTGGTATACGCTATGTGAATGTTTCATAATAAAAAGATGTAAAAATACTTCTGAAAATAAAATGTAATCTAATTACCAATTAAGACACCTCACAACCTTGTGTTACAAATGTTGAGAGAATATAATCAAAAAACCAAAATAAATGTGAAACTTGAAAACAAAAAACAATTATTTAAATACTATCAAAAACCATCATCAAGAGTGGTATTTGATAAATCAACATTCTTAATCAAATAAATGACCTTGTTATAATAAAATAAAACATGGATGTATCAACATAATTAAATAATCAACAATAATCATACTATTATTAATTACAGAGATCTAGATGCAAGGTGTAAGACTATGGAAGTCTTACTTATTAATAATCTTCATCATACTAAATAATAGGAATCAAAATCTAAATTAAATATTAGCAAAATTTCTAAATAAAAAATCAGCACTTTCCTTGTCATAATTACTTCTAATCGGACGACAGTAAAACCTTCTGAAAGTCTCCTCACTTCTCCAATTTCCTCGTTTGAGTATTTCTTCTACTGGTCTATCCTCCAACCAGCTTCGAGAAGCTACTGCAGATCTTATGCTGCCTGGCGATGCATCTATCTTAGCTCTTTTAAATATTGATTTTATCCACCCTGCAATAATTGTCCTAGAGGCTGGCTTTATAATGCCATTAACTGAGATGAATAAATTTGTTATATTACCTCCTTCTCTACGTCTTGGTTTTGATATCTCAATCAGTCTTTTAATATGTCTTACAGGACAAATCCGATGATCTTCATGGCTAAGCAGCTGCCATCCAGACTGCTGATAGGATCCTGTATCTGTCTTTGAGCCAAATCTTGGCCAAAGAGTTATCATATCATTATCCTGTACAAGCCTTTCATCCGTTATATCTAATAAAGTGAGGTCATGTAATCTACGCCCAGATGCTAATAAAAGGATTAAAGCTGTTCTTGCAGATATATCAAATAAAGAATCAGAAACGGGAGTATCTTTTAGCCAGGTAAATACATTTTTAACGTCCCAAATAGGTGACTTACTCGGTGTAGGTTTAACCAGTGATATAGCCTTCAATATCTGATGGATATAAAAGTTTTTTGAAAAATTTACACCTGATGTTGCGCAGTAAGTTGAAATCGCTGATTTATGTAGTAATATCGTGTTATATGCAAAACCATATTTCAGGAACAATTGAGCCAAAAACCTAGCTACGTCATTACCATCGGGTACTTTGTGATTGATTTTATTACTCTGACACCACTCTACCCAACGCTTTATTGGATTTCTGTAAGTAGTGAGTGTTGATGCTCTCCAACTATTTTTTAATAATTCTATTTCTTCCGGATTCCAGTGCCTGATATCGGTCGTCCACCCCCAACTCTCCAGGCCTGCAGGTTCAACTGATCGATCTTCGGGGGGCACCTCCCTGTTGTCAGGTCTACTAATACTTTCTGCAGGTTCTGTATTGGTATTGGCTGCTCCGAGGTTCTCATCTGAAGGTCTGCTAGCCAAAAGCATTTTGTCCATTGGGGTGCTACCACAATGTATGTGCCCTCTGCCTCGTTCAGATGTGCCAAGACCCGGGGAATTAAATTGGGTGGTGGGAATACCCATGCGAGCTTGTAGACCCATTTCTGACTGAATGCGTCGCAAAAGCTTGCTAACCCATCTTTTGAGTCTAAACTTGCGTATCGCTCTACTACTGTAGACTTCCTGCTTGCGAAGAGATCTATATCTGGCACTCCCCATTTCCTGAAAATTTCCTGGGTGGCCTCTGGTAACAGGTGCCACTCTGGTACTGGACGAGATCTTGAGAGGCGATCCGCTATACCGTTCAGACTTCCTGGTAGATAGCAGGCAGATAGGGTTATGTTTAGATTCTCGCAAAGCTCTAAAAGATTGCTTGTCAGTTCTAGTAGGGCTAGTGATTTTGTGCCCCCTTCGTTTCGGATGTATGCAACCAAAGTCCAATTGTCTGACTGGATAAGTATGTGCGAGTCTTTTAAGTTGGGAGCTTGACGTCTTATTGCCCCATAAACAGCATACATCTCTTTGAGGTTGGAATGCCACAATCTTTGCTCGGCTGTCCATTTCCCTGTGAGGTAAAGGCTGTTTAACTGAGCACCCCAACCTGTATCTGCAGCATCCGTTGTCAGAAAATGTGTTACAACCTTCTTGTATAATGGAACTGAACTGGAATCCACTGTGTCTAGCCACCAATTGAGGTCTCGCAGTACTAGTGAAGGTAGGACTCTTCTCTCTCTCATCCGACCCTGTTTGAAACCTCTCAGGAACAACTGCATTCTGCGACATCGTAATCTTCCTCCTAGTGTTGTCAGATTGGCAAAATTGAGTACTCCCAATAGGCTCTGAATCTCTTTCAGTGAGCAACTTCCTCGGCTTAATAAAATTGTTATGATATCTTTTATCTTTTTTCTCTTTGATAATGGCAGAGTCAGGATATTGTTCTGGGTGTTCCATGTTAATCCCAGATAGTCCAGCTCGTGAGTTGGTTCTACTATTGACTTCTTTAAATTGACATGCCAACCAAGAGTCTCTAGGAGACTCAATGTTTCGGTTACCTGCATTAACAACTTTGTGCGGTCCTGGTGCGCTAGGAGGTAATCGTCGAGAAATACTATAGCACGCATACCCCGACTTCGTAGCTTTTCTGCGACCCAATTCGATACGGCAGCGAACATTCGTGGTGCTGATGACAGGCCGAAGGGTAGTGCAGTCAATTGTAGAACTGCCCCTCTGTAAATAACCCGAAGGAACCTCCTGTGAACCTCTGCTATGGGTAGGTGAAAATATGCTTGGTGTAGATCTATCTTCACCATCCAATCGTTGGGTTGTAAGAATTCTGTCACATCGGTCTGAGAGATGAGATGGAAATGTCTTACCGCAACATGTGTATTTAGGGCCCTTAAATCGAATATGGGGCGTAGCCCTCCATCTGCCTTCTTTACAGTGAACATCCTGGAGTGAAAACCTGAATTTATAACTGGAAGTCTCTCGAGTACTCCACTCTCCATCAATTCTTCTATTAATGTTGTCATTTCCTTGGATTCTCTTGTTGAAAACCTCTTTTTTATAGTTTTGTTGGGATATTGTAAGGGGGGTTTGGATTTGAATGGGATTCGACCACCCGTGATTAATTTGAGGATAAATTGGTTTGCATCCATTTGTTGCCAAGCTGTTAGGTGTTGCCTTAAACATCCCCCTTTGAATGTTCTTTGATTGTCATTCCTGCTTTGCTCTCTTTCCTGAACCAAACTCATTGGTGGGTTTACGAAAGGGCTGGTTTCTTTTTCCTTGTTTAGGTTTATATTCAGTTTTGTAAGTTGCCTTCCTTATACGCTTCCTATTGTTATATCTAGGTGCTGAATGTTCCTGAATTGTATAACTCTTTCTTTCTTTCAAATAATTGGGTGTATTAAGCCAGGTTTGAGTTCCACCCAAAGAGCTAATAATCGGATCTAAACCCTCTCGACTAAATAAATAAACTGCACTTGGTGGAATATTTTGCAGAGATGCTTTAATATTAGGATTTTTAACTTCCTTTAAAATCCTGTCACGCCTAGCCTGTATGCATTCGGCTCTTTTTCCACAAATAACCTGCATTATTACTTCAGAACTCTTTGAGATTGGAGAACCTGGTCCAAATATTGTGGACACCCGTTCAAACAAAGTATTAGGATTAAGATTATTGGGGTTAGATGACGCCCAATTAATAAGATCCTGAAGCCCTGTCCTTAATAGTTCTCTCTGGTCAAGTACGGCATTGGATAAGCCTGCTAGGACCTGTTCTGTAGATACATAAAAATCCTTGCTCTTATTAAAATGACAAAGTTCTTCATTATTTTTTAAGGCACAAAAACCTGGCGATGCGAGGCATGTATGCAAGGCTTTTTTAAATCTAATACCTGCCCATGCAGGAGAATTAAACTGTTGTAGGGCAATAAGTTCATCTAGTCTTTCCTTATTTGCAGCAGGAATGACCTTTGAATCCTCTACATTAACTCTTATAGAACCCAAGGACACATTAGAAGCCACAGCTGGTGGCTTAACCAGATACTGTGATGGGCCTGCAGATGTGCTAGGCAAATTGCTGTCTATGGCAGCTTGATTAATTGGGCTTGTATATCTTGGCAAATGTGCTATATAATGCGAAATATGACTCACCTGATTCATCAGGGAATCAAATCGCGGGTCAGAACAGGTCCGAACCTGTCTTCTGACGCGCCTCGACCGTTTATTGGGAGGCGGCGATGCAATTCCCACTTCATCCTCCGAGGAAGAAGTAGAGCACTCTGCCCTGCTCGAGCTCGGGCTCCCAACACCACCCGCGGCTGCTGTGGAGCCCGGCGTTCCAGAGCGGGCGTTTGGATCTACTTCGTAGATCTCACGAGTTTCACGTGTATCACTCATTGCATCGAACTAACACACTTGCACACTAATTTAACTTATTTCGAATATACGAACAGTTTTAGCTATAAAAACCTATAAGAAAAGGTAGTTTCAATCTAATTTATGAAAATTTTCAACAGTTACAAAAAATTCGTCTCAATCTGTCAAAACTCAAATACGCTATGAAGATGACAGCTAAGATGGCGGGATTTCCCATAGTATCGCGCGCCCTAGTGGTGAGCAGTGTTGGTAACTTGACAAAAATTATGGATGCGTTACCGTAAGTTTATTTATTTTGACTTGATAAGCAAAACTCTTATGCAGCTTTCTTCACCTTATTCGCTGTGTGTTTTATAAAGACACATAATATTTAATTATATTGTATCTGTAATATGTAATAGTAGTACCCATTAGTTAGGTTAAGTTAGTCTTAGTGTAATTTTGGTATTGTAGCTTAATATATTAGAATATTAAGAGGTATAACTGTAAGTGCTTTCAATAGTAGTAATAACTGTGGTATTATTTTAGTTTACTAGTTTACTTATTTCTTTCTTGAAAACACTAGGGCGTGTTGCCGTAATATCCAACGAGTTAAATTTGGTATTGTATGTGTTGACTAGCCGATAGAGTGGTGAATGTTTACCAGCATTGGTACGGCACCGTGCTGTTGCAAATAAACACATTCATCAACCATTCACAAACATCTTCAACTTTCAACCTTATTACTCACATAACTCTGAAAGTGGCTAATCACGATGCATTTTAATATTCAATTTGTTGATTCAACTCGAGTTGAATTGACAAATTGCGCTGTGGGCAGACAAGTTGACGCCTACTTTGAACATGTTGAATGTCGAGTCGACCGAAGTCGAGCGGCCGTTCGCACGACGAAGCATCGCCATCGTTTTGTTTATACATTTTTGGCAGATAATGGCCTTATTGGACCGTCCACTTGGGCCTTATTCTACAATACTGTACAGTACATTACACGCTGCATCCAGTGGGGTTAGTTAATAACGTTTTCATTACTCATACTCTGAAAGTAGGTCTGAAGTTGCCTGAGGAGCGGGTTGAGTGTAATACTTTTCAGCCCTAGGGAGACTCGCTTTCAACTGACAGCTGTCCAATAATTAAAAAAGCTAGTTCTATTTTAACATTTCTATTGAACCAGGCTGGCCAACGGAAAGAACAAACTAAATAAGTTACTTTCATTCTTAGGGTAACAATGTACTATTTGAATATACAGAATAAATTTCTTCCTATTAGACATCCCGTGCGTGAATACGTCAGTTTGGATAGATTTTCTATAGAAAAACTGAAGTATTCAGATACGCGATAGGTACGTCAGTTTTGACGTATTGAGAGTTGATCGAGATGCCATCGTTTAACAGAATTGGGCCCCTGGATAGGTGCAATAAAATGTATGGAAATAATCAATGCCGAGTGAACTGTGAGAATCACCGCAAAACCTGGCCTTGGTCTTGACGACCGCTTTGTGTGGTGGTTCGAGCAGCGTAGGCCGCTCGACTCACTGAATCGTTCTGTTACGGGTTTGATACCCGTAAAGGTAAATTTCGGAATTTGACTTTTCGTAATTTTATCTTGTCTAATTGTCGTCATAGTCAATGCTCCGTATTAGTCCCACACTCATCCAGGGTTCCTAGAGTCCTGTGGGTCGTCCGAGGCAGGCATGGGGCATCTCTGCCCGTTGCTATAAGTGGCCCAATTCATCCTCAATGGTCCTAATTAGTCTCGCACTCACCCAGGACTCCTAGAGTCCTGTTTGTCGTCCGGGGCATCTCTGCCTATTACTATAAGTGGCCCAATTCACCCTCAATGGTCTTTATTAGTCTCACACTCACCCAGGGTTCCTAGAGTCCTGTGGGTCGTCCGGGGCAGGCATGGAGCATCTCTGCCCGTTGCTGTAACTGTGCGCGCACTGCCGGTAGGGGGCAGTCGGGTCGCGCAGTATGTGTCGCGGGCAGAACTGCCGCCCGGACACCACGGGCAGTAGACACTCATAGGTTTTGAAGGCGCAGAGTCGGGATCGACACACTATTTCCTTTTGTAACTGGAAGGGAAATTGTATAAATCAATTTTCAGTAGACGCCGAGCCGACGACCGCTTGGCGCTGTGGTTTGAGGGTAGGCCGCTCGGCTCACTGCACCGGGTTGGACTCCCGTTGGGGAAAATTTCGGAAATGGCCTTTTCGTAATTTGCCCAGGCGTGGGGGTCACTGGGATCGACACCCAGTCCATTGTACGGTACCCATAGTACAAGCGTTGCTTAGTTTTGGGACCATACATACATTGGTGTGTCAGTCTGGCGATATTTATTTATTTAAAGTAGCGAGGAACAGTCGCGGTGTAAGCCTAGATTGGGCTTTCATCGACTAATTCCACTGCCATATGGGCATTGGCCATAAGCGTCTCGATTGGAAGTAGACATGCATACCGAAACAAAATGTGACATATGTTTACTGTCTCATTCTCTCCTATGAATTAAGAAAGGGAAGGCGACTCAGCGAGATGACTAAGGCCCAACGCACACCGCTGGAGGCGCGACGGAGAGCAATTGAAGACAACAATTGAATATAAACCTTAACTACCTTGACATACGGTCGCTTGAATAAATTCGCACGCGGTGCTCGGTGCGCCCTCAAGCTACTACAAGAGCATACGTGCGACTGCTCATGCATACCGTATGTTAAGGTAGTTAAGGTTTATATTAAACTAGCTGTGCCCGCGACTTCGTCCGCGTATTATTTAACAAAAACAAAAATTTCGGGATTATTCATCCCCTATTTTGTCCCCTTGGGGGTAGAATTAATCAAAATCCTTTCTTAGCGGATGCCTACGTCATAACATCTACCTGCATGCCAAATTTCAGCCCGATTCGTCCAGTGGTTTAGGCAGTGCGTTGATAGATCACTATGTCAGTCAGTCAGTCACCTTTGAGTTATATATATTTAGATTGTTGTCTTCAATTGCTCTCCGCCGCGCCTCTAGCGATGCGCGCAGGGCCTAAGGCAGAGATAAGAGGAGACCACCAACCAGCGTATTTTATAGAGGTCAGTGGTGCTATGAAGTAATAGTACCTGTGCTCTAAGCTTATCCTCTTCCTGTTTCTTGAGTATATCCGGATCCGGCGGCCTTATGGACTTCACATTGGTTATCCGTAGGCCGGAAGTCAGGCGACCTCCGCGGCTCAACATCCTCACCTTCGGAAGGTGTATCACTTTCCGCGGCGGCTGAGACATTGCGTATGATGGATTAACTGGAGTAAAAACAATAAGACGGCTGTTATAATGACCATAATTCTATTTTATGTGACAATGTAGGCAAACTAGCGGACGACCCGCCTTATGTTAAGCAGTTACCGTAATCTACAGATGCTTGCGATACCAATGGTATGGCTCGCACAATTTGAACTTCGCGGGCTAGATGGGTGCTTGGTTAGCCTTAAGGCTAAAGCGCCCATCTAGCCCGCGAAGTTCAAATATTTTGAGGTTTTTGAGAAATTTTTCAAAATCTGACAATAATAAAAGGCACATTTTGTAATTCGCGACAAAGACCGTGTGGAGTGCATTTATTAATATATCCAACTTACTCTAAAACATTTCAAGAACGACAGCTATCCAGATAATCTGTAAATTTTTATATATTATAGTGATTCACTAGTATCATATCCACCGTGATAATATTTAGAGTGAAATAAATGTATTAATAAACGCACTGCATACTGTGTTCGCCGCAAATCACAAAATGTTGTCTTGAATGTTTTCAGATTTTGGATAAACTATAAAAATACTCGAAATTTTTTAATTTCGCGGGCTAGACAGGCGCCTTCACCTTAAGGGGAGTGGGATAGTGGGAGAGGAAAGCATCTTCTGGCACTCTCACTCTTCATACAAATCGCATCTATAATACCTACCTAGCTTCTTTACATCGATCTTCCGTGAGAGTGTGATACTACCCCGGTACTAGACCGTATATGAGCTTGGCTCTTTTAAATACTTCCTACTAATATTATAAATGCGAAAGTTTGTGAGTGTGGATGTATGTTTGTTACTCTTTCAGGCAAAAACTACTGAACGGATTTGGATGAAATTTGGAACACAGATCGTTTATAACCGGGATTAACACATAGGATACTTTTTATCCCGATAATCCCGAAATTATTGTTACGTCAAATACTACGCGGACGAAGTAGGTGGGAACAGCTAGTATTTCATAATCAGTCCACGATTGACGGAGAAAATCGGAAACATATTGAGGTTCTAAGTTCGCCTGTATATTTTTTTTTATTTAAAAGTAGGTACCTACTTCATTATTAAATGATATAGGTAGGTGCCTATTTTAATGTAAGTATAACTTTTGGTTGTTTTCGAATATATTATTGAACTAGCTGTGCCCACGGACTTCGTCCGCGTAGTATTTAACGTAACAAAAATTTCGGGATTATCGGGATAAAAGTATCCTATATGTTAATCCCGGTTATAAACTATCTGTGTTCCAAATTTCATCCAAATCCGTTCAGTAGTTTTTGCGTGAAGGAGTAACAAACAAACATACATACATACATACATACATCCACACTCACAAACTTTCACATTTATAATATTAGTAGGATTTATTAGCACATCAATGAGAAAACAAAAGACACGTCATGTGTGGTAGGTAAGTACTACTTACGTTCAGTTATTCTAATATTATGTGCATGTAATTGATAAGAATTCTCACTTTTAAACGAAAACATATTTTAAGAGAAAAATAAACTTCACTGCGTCTACTGTTAACGTAATGTAACTCTGATAAGTTAGGAATCTAACACGAATAATGCATAAGAATAGCAAGTCACTAAATTACGTAATTACGAAACTAATATTTTCTTTTTGTCCGTGCTAAATAAAATCCACGTAGCCGCCAAATTTCATCGGAACACTTCAATAGCAACCAACACAATTTCTTATTGATTTAAACCACACATATTTACAATTTTGATTACACTACGTTATTCACAAAAATCATTAACTAATTATAGTGTAATTAACAGGCAATCAATTCAAAAATTTATCATTTTTTACAATAGAAATAGTAAAGTGTATTGTAAACAGTGGTGGGTCCGCCATTTGCACGGTGTGACAGAGTTTTTAGGTCCGTAATTTTAAAGTCGTTAATTTTCATTAAAAAGTTAATGAATCATTACAAAAATATGCATAAAAGAAAGAGAAACGTTTATACTACAGAATTATACATAGTGATAAAGTGAAACATACCTGTGATTGTTGCAGATCATCATTCTGTCACCGGAGACCTCACTACGTTATCCACCAAGTTTTACAATGGCGTCCGTATGAAAATACCTATCAAGATTTCAAGTGTGACGAAATTTTATCCATCAGCGTATTATCAGTTTGTTGTTTGCAAAAATCGTGTTTAATTTTTAATTATTATTTAGTGATTAATATCAGTCTTGTACATTCAAAATGTTAGAATATTAGTTTTAAATCTCTCAAATGTTAACGTGGTCTACGTCCGGTCGCCGCTGTCATAGCGCTATCCCTTTCCCACTCACGCACTTAGACGGAGCATTGCTCTCCGTCGTGCTTTCTCGCGCGCAGTCAGAACATCCGTTCAATGGCTGGAGGGCAAGAAAAATGGTATTTTACAAGAGAACAATTACAGAATTCTCCAAGCAGAAAATGCGGTTTAGATGCAGATAAAGAATTGGCATATCGGCAGCAGGCCGCCAATTTAATACAGGACATGGGGCAGAGGCTTCAAGTGTATCCTTTTTCAAAATGTGGTGATTTCAGCTCAATGTTTTTGTCGAGTCATGTGCTAAAAACGCGTATTACACACTCGAAACAAGTGTTTTTATTTATGAAATGATCGTTAGTAATCGTCTATAAGTGCATCAAAGCGTTTAAAGTGTGTTGTGATAGTGTAATTTGGTGAAATGATGACGAAATTGAATGTGGCCCGAGGCGTCATAGATCTACTTTCGCTACGTTCTCTGAGGTTTCCCGCCTGACATCGTGAGTACTGCCCCGTTTCCTCGAGGTAAGACAGTGTTATTATATACAACCGTATACATAGTACATGGTATGTTATTATTTAGGTTATAGTAGCGCGTGAGAGCATGGTTTTTTTTCGAGGTCACTGATCCATCCAGCTGTACTTTTGACGGGACGCCTGCGCGCTGACGTAGGGCAGCTGGTGATCGACCTCTATGCTAAAAACGTTGAGCGATAATTCAAAAATCGAACGCGCGCTACGTGCCTTTACCAAACATTCAATCTCTTTCTTATCATGTTTTCCTGGTACACGACGATATAAAACACTGATAATTATTGTTATTTCAGCTGATTTTCACGTTTCAAATGAGTCACACGCGCTTAAATGATGCCTATTTCAGTAAAACAGCAATAAATGGTTACTATTTCATTCATTAGTTGCACGGACTGTGCTAACATGAGTCAACTGGGCCGTTTAAAATGGCAAAACAATTGATTTAGAAAGTACATTATTTCTAATTTATGAGTCATTCCGTTTCTATACACAAGTTGACAACATTACAAATTGTTTTTGTTAAATACTGCATCATAATAGTGGATGAGGGGCTGACCTTGTTAGCGAAAGGTTCCAGGTTATATCCCCACCTTGACACTTTACACTATTGATGTGAGCTCACTCCTTGCATAAGAGGGAATTCAGTTTAGTTAGCAGAGCTAACAGGTCTACTAACAATATGAAAACATTGCATTACTAGTGAAATAGTAGAATTGAGCAACCAATGGTGACTCCAGAATTATAAATATGTATACCTTATATAATTATAATTAGTCCTGCTGTTAAGGAGACAAATTCATCTATACTATATATAAAAATGAATCTCTATTTCTTTGGTCATCACAACTCACATTAATGGATAGAACAATTTCGCTAATCCTTTTTTGGTTGTGTTTATTATTGTCAGGTGAAGGTTCTTATAAAAGAAAAATTGTGAAAATTGAGTGGAACAATTCGAATTCAATATCCAAGTTAAGACAGGACAATGTCTGTTGGGGCAGCTAGTATAAGTATAAAGATATTCATGCTCACTGAAATTTAATGCACAAAGATATAGTTCTGTTTTAATTGTGATTTAAATCATGGTTATATGCAATGAATTTTATCATATAAACTCTGATTGTCTAGTCTTTATTAATTACCATAGTAGTGCCAAACTCCTTGAGAAATATCATCTGTGTTATCATTTCTCATAATTATGAATGTTAAAATGTATGAATCTCATGAATGTCAAGGTGAATGGACCCTGGCTTGTAGAGATAATCATTCAATGACCTCAGTTCATTGTCTCGAGGAGGTCATATTGTAATTTTTTTCTTGAATTTCATATAACCTTCAACACTATTAGTATTACGTCACACAAATTTTTTTGATTTTTTTCCCTCCCCCGTCCTTGTCACAGCTGGTCACATTTGTGACACCCCCTTACCTAGTGTGATGTCACATATTTTGCAATTTTACATTTATACATTTATAAAATTCAAACAGTTTCGAAATTATTTTTCAATAAAATCAAACATAGGCATGAAAATTAACAAAACATTAAAAAAAAAAAATCTCACTCTCACTCATTGTATGAAACAAAGCTACAATAGTTATTTAACGCCAATCTTCTGTGAGAATGGTAGTTAGTTGAGCCAACATTAGGCCTCTATAGCCTAATTGTTAGAGGGGCCACCCTCGTAGCTAAAAGGTTCCGGGTTCAATCCCCATCCTGGCCATTCACCATCAACTATTGATGTGAGCCCACTCCTAACACAAGCATTAGCTTGGCTGGAGGGGTGTACGGGATCACTAGTAAAGTGATTAACATACATTCCTAGTTTTTTAAAAAAAAAAACAAAACGCACATTTGATTTGCACTCAATTAGCTATAGCTTATAGCTATAGCTTCACTACCGCCTTTATTTAAATGACTTCATTTTATTTATTTTATCTTTGGAATTATTGGATATACATATACAGGGATTTTGCCATGCATCAAGGAAAACTTCCTATCAAAAACAAAAACAAACAAAATTGTAGGTAGTAATAATACAATAGTTATTCGTTATGTGTACTACTTAACTCCCTGTCCGGGTGAAGTTTTTATGGCCACTCTGGCCAACAACATATAGTCCAGATCAAAAAAAAAAAAAAACTACTTAACTATAAAACTTTACCTGTACATATAAGATATTTTGGAAAAAAATATTAAACCAACTTCAAAAATCCTGGGTGCACCAAAAAAGCTACAGATAACTAGGGTAGTTAATCTGTGAACGTACATTAAAAAACCCAAACACGTAGGTATACAGGTTGAAACAGAAAGGGTATCCTTCCAAAACTTAACTTTGTAATTCTAAAACTATCAGCTTTTGGAGGAAACTTGAAAAACAAAAGGTGATACAGGGATACGATACAGTCAGTGGTTGACATATTTCATAAGTCTACAAAA
The DNA here is from genome assembly GCA_918843915.1 of Notodonta ziczac. Taxonomy (NCBI): domain Eukaryota; kingdom Metazoa; phylum Arthropoda; class Insecta; order Lepidoptera; family Notodontidae; genus Notodonta; species Notodonta ziczac. Next base: position 2,465,380 of record OU974065.1, on the reverse strand, counting down.
CCTGCAAGTACTACTTCAACGATCCCACAAAGCCGATAGTTTTAGATTTACAAAGTAAATTTGCAAAAAAAATTTTATACCCTTTCTGTTTCACCTAGTATACAGATAAGCATAGAACCTCCTATTTTGGAAGTTGGTTAAAAATGGGTACAATTGGCTATTTGAACATGTCTTGAGTCCATATTTTTAGAATTCTTGGGTGTTAGCCGTTGTTGTGCCATTGTTTTTAACGAAAACGGCTGAACCATTTTCAATAGGATGTCCTCTATTAAATAGCCTATGATTAGACTTTTATAGACAGAAAAAATCTTAAAACTACTGTATCTATTTTTTGGAGAAAGAGAAAATCTTTGCTGGTTACCAAAAACTACTTGTTAATACTATAATAACATTTTAACCATCATCCACTAGCTAAAACAGAAAGGGTACTTTGTAAATCTAAAACTATTGGCTTTGTGGGACAGTTGAAGTACTAAAAGTTTTGTATACTTATGAAATCTGTCCACAGCTGTATCCCTATAACACCTTTTGCTTTACAAGTTACCTCCAAAGCTGATAATTTTAGAATTACAAAGTTAATTTCTTATATTTACGCGAATACTACACATTGAAATAAAACTATTTTTACGGATTATATCGCGTTTATTTTTACTTTTTATGTTCCCGACGTTTCGGTTGCTTTACAGCAACCGTGGTCACGGGGGGACTGAGGTGTTAGACGTCCTGATGTCATAGTTAAAAAAAATACCAACTAAATTTTGAGGGTACCCAGTTTTTAACTATGTTAACTTTAACTATATTACAACGTTAAGTTTTGAAAAAATAAGTATACCCTTTCTGTTTCCACCTGTATAAACCCCTTGTTACACACCAATGTTTGTCATCAGCAATTTGTCATTTGAAAGAAGATGACAAAGCATGGTGTAACTATACAACTGCTAAACCGAGTTTATTAATAAGGGGCTAAATGTCTAACTAGGTAAAACAAAATCGATTTGCGCGTCTGTCTGCTTAGTTCTACTAAACCACGCAACCAATTTTGATGCGGTTTTCACCATCATTTAGTTCATACCTTATATAGGTATAATTAAATGTATAAATAGTAAAAAAGTCGTGCGAGGCCGAGGATTGATACTTAAGGTGAAGGCGCCTGTCTAGCCAGCGAAATTAAAAATTGTCGAGTATTTTTATAGTTTATCCAAAATCTGAAAACATTTAAGACAACATTTTGTGATTTGCGACAAACACAGTATGCAGTGCGTTTATTAATACATTTATTTTACTCTAAATATTATCACAGTGGATATGATACTAGTAAATCATTAAATATACAAAAATTGCCAGATTATCTGGATAGCTGTCGTTCTTGAAATGTTTTAGAGTAAGTTGGATACATTAATAAATGCACTGCATACGGTCTTTGTCGCGAATTACAAAATGTCCCTTGTATTATTGTCAGATTTTGAAAAATTTCTAACAAACTTCAAAAAATTTGAACTTCGCGGGCTACATGGGCTCTTTAGCCTTAAAAAACTTGTATAATAACAACAACACATTAGTGACATACCAGCTGTATGAATCAGCGCGATATACCTATTTATGACCTACCGCATGTTTTCCCTCTGTCCGTTATCAACACTTTCCAGAAACTATGATTCATGTGTTATTATGCATTCAGGCCTTAAAGTCTGTTACACAGAGAGTCCTGCGGAAAAATATCGGAACTAAATTGTACACAGTGTAAATTGTATTGACGACATGCGACTATAGCGCCGCGTCTACGGGATTTCATAATATTATATAATACTAGCTGAGCCCGCGACTTCGTCCGCGTGGAATTTAACTTAACAAAAAAGCCCGCTCCCGCGTTCTGAGCACGCGCGACAGGACCCATTTTTTAAAATTTAGTTTTTCTAAAATAAAAGTAGCATAAGTTACTGCTTATAACAACAGCTATCTACCAGTGAAAGTCCCGTCAAAATCGGTCCAGCCGTTTCAGAGATTACCCGGAACAAACACACAGACAGACAGACAAAAAAAATTAAATCGCGTTTTTGTTATGGGTGTCGTATGTACTTTCATATGCATTAAATGAAAAGGTGTTATTTTGATATTACAAACGGACACTCCAATTTTATTTATTTGTATAGACTAGCTGACCCGACAGACGTTGTCCTGTCTTAACTTTGAATATTGAATACGAATTGTTCCGCTCCACTTTCTTAATTTTTTCTTTCATAAGCACCTTCTTACAATAATGAACACACCAAAAGAAACTATTTAGCAAATCGTTCCATCCGTTCACGCATGATGCGATGACCAAGGAAATAGAGATTAATTTTTATATACATAGATAATAATATTATAGTGGGTACCTGTGGTGTAACCTAACTGAACAACCTGAACCTATTTTACAATAGAAAAAAACGTTTTTGTTGACCATAAATGGTATACAATGGACTTTGGAACAGTGGGTATTTTAGACACAAACTAATAAGCCATAGACGCCCCATAGCCGGGCAACCCTGCTCGTCTAACATATGCACTCATATCATCGTACAAGTATTATGTATGATAACCTCTGACATTTTGATTGGTCAATTCGCGACTAAGCTTTTAACGGACCTGTAAAATTACCCAGCCAACTTTGACAATTGCATTCTTATACAATAGTGGACGTCAGGCGCCCGGCTCAGCAGCGTCTATGGCTTATTGATCTGTGTCTGTATAATAATTATTAAAGCTTCAAAATTGCGTTATCAGTTCACCGTTTTTCAAATAATACCTATCACAAGATCACACCACACTTGTATATAAAGTTATTATCATAAATACGAAAATTGATGCAAAGATTAGATAGGTACACTTTAATATAGCACATTGAACTGAAATGAGATTCGGCTATCCTTTTCTGACATTGAGGACTTGAGGACTGGTCCGATGACGTCAGTAGTGGTGTGACTTCTTCATTTTCTAACCACATCACTGGCGATCCTGGTTTACAGGGGTAGAATAAAAATGTCAAAGAGCCTGCGAAAATAATTACATAGTAATATACCAATACAGGATGATTTGTTCAAGTGGCCTATCCGAATATGGCCTAATCCGAAACTATTAAGAATAGCTAAAAATAAACACTCATAGGAGTCTCGGCCCCGATTTTGATGTAACATAAAAATGTGTCATTGCATTATTGAAAAAAAAATTCTTTGCCACATAATATTTTGGAAAAAAAAACATATACGAAAGTTAAATCGTTTATGTGTTCAGGCCTACGGGGGCACTACAAATTGACATTTTTATGAGTTTTTTTTTATCGACAGCCGGATTGGTACCATTCTATAGCGTCGCTAATAATGATCAAATTCTGGGAAGTAATCAGTTTTTAAACCACAAATTAATGTGTTATACATTCGTAAACACGCTTTGTATCGAAGGGAAATAAATCCTACTAGTCGAAATTCGACCATAATTCATTTCAATTAAAATTTTCAACATCATTAAGGTTCTATTGGCAAAGACAATTTGATACTGGCACGCAGAATGCACTATGGAAGTCCGGAAAAAAATCTGTCACCGTTTGTCAGTCAGACAGCCAGTTACCTAGTGGAAGTTACAAATGTGTGTCTGTCAAACGCATGGTAGTGTGTGTAATGTTTTATTTAGTGATTTCATGTACTTTTTATGCATAATTTTTAAAAAATATTAGCATTCTGCACTCAGTCTAATTGTATAAACTATAAGTGTGCCAAATTTCATACTCCTCCGTCCGCGCAAGTTTCGTTAAACGCGGTACAATGATTTTTCTTCACGTATTTATATATAGATAATTTTCATAGTAATTAGATCTTTATTTGTAGAGAGTTAAAATGCATTTTCTTTTGCTCCTTTTCCCATGCTAATGTAAGAAATAGATCCTTAACTCAGTACCAAACAGCTCGCAGCTATGCATCAACACGGCTATAGTGTACATGCATCGGTTCTACGCGTTCCACTCGTTCACGCAGTTCCACAGGAATGCCATTGCCGCGGCGGCCCTGTTCCTCGCCGCGAAGGTGAGACCCTTGTTTTTATGCTATCCTGGTATGTACTTAGTTATAAATGTAGGTTACCATGAGATTCTTACTCGATATCGAACGATACGATTTCGGAAACTAAAGCCCGCATTAATAAATCAATCTCTAGTGAGTGATCTTGGAAATGTCATTCCAATACAAAATTACATGTCAAATGTATGCTCAAGACCACTCTCAGACTTAAGATCAATTTATCAATGACGACCGCTCACTGCACATGGTGGTTGCCGGTTCGATCCCCGCCTGAGCAAGTTTCGGAAATGGCCATTTCGTAATTTGCCCAGGGCCGGGTGTCACTGGGATCGCGCCAGTCCATTGTACGGTACCCATAGTACAAACGTTGCCTGGTTTGGGACCATACAGTTGGTGTGTCAGTCTGGCGATATTATATTATTATTATAATAATAAGTAAAATGTAATTCTTATGTCATACCAGTACAAAATTACATGTCAAAAGTATAAGAAAAGTTAAGAATACTCTCAGACTTGAGGTAAATCCTACTTCCTACTAATATTATAAATGTGAAAGTTTGTGAGTGTGGATGTATGTATGTATGTATGTTTGTTACTCCTTCACGCAAAAACTACTGAACGGATTTGGATGAAATTTGGAACACAGATAGTTTATAACCGGGATTAACATATGAAATGAAAAATGAAAAATGAAATGAAATGAAATGAAATGAAAAATATTTATTCAGTACAGGGAACACATAAGGAAATATCAGCACATAATTATAAAAAAGTGAAATATATACACCTAAGGACAGTAAGCTGCATTTCCTACAGTGTGAGCTGTACCGAAAGGCATTTGGCTCAGCATGTGCTGGAGGGGAACGAAATCTCCTCCAACGCTGATTTTCAGCCAAAGCCTCCTCATACCTTGTCTTGCATACCTACACCATTTGCTACCCAAATCACTAAGCTATTACAACAATATAAGTACTTATACGTAATAATAAATATAATACATATTTAAATAAAATTAAAAGGAATATAAGAGAATTGTTAATCTGACAAATTGTTATAAAAATAAAATAATTGTGTGTGAATGAACGTGAAGTAAGTATGCACCCACGACAAACGACCGCCTCGCCCGACGCCCGAATCCTTACGAGTGCATAATATATATGTAGGTTAGGTGGCTAGGTATAGGACTAGCTACGAAGTCGCGGCACAGGTCGCAGGCGCAACGACGCGACATTCCGACGCATCCCCGTGCATCTCACTCAGTGACCCACCGCACTCACAGGCATACGCTGCGCTGTATGGAGCTGCGGAGCGAGCCTGCCTCTAAACATAAACGTAACTAATATACAATGTCGAAGAGTGGCTATGTACCAACGTAGTAGGTAGATAGGTATCTAATGACTTTGTCATATAGGATACTTTTTATCCCGATAATCCCGAAATTTTTGTTACGTTAAATACTACGCGGACGAAGTCCGTGGGCACAGCTAGTTTATAAATATAGGCCTTAATGTCTGTTTTTTTGTCAAATTTATTCAGGAAAATATTTGAATTTTATCAATCGAATATATCTTAACATCCTACTAAAATTATAAATGTGAAAGTTTGTGAGTGTGGATGTATGTATGTATGTATGTTTGTTACTCCTTCACGCAAAAACTACTGAACAGATTTGGATGAAATTTGGATCACAGATAGTTTATAACCGGGATTAACATATAGGATACTTTTTATCCCGATAATCCCGAAATTTTTGTTACGTTAAATACTACGCGGACGAAGTCGGGCGGCACAGCTAGTAATAATATATAATAACTGTAAAGACAGCTAAAGTACAGATGTATAAATTTTCCAAATCTGTTTCAGGTATGTCGAATGGTTTAAATACCCCCTTAGTTTGTTTAATATGTCATCGTTCCGCAGGTGGAGGAGCAGCCGAGGAAGCTGGAGTATGTAATAAAGGTAGCACACGTCTGCCTCCACAGAGGTGAGGGTGTGAACGCACTCACACCTGAACAGTACCAAGAACAGGTGGGCACCAAGGTTTATTTAACCCTACCAACATTGTTACTTTATCCAAGCTTAGCGTAATAAACTAAGCAGTGAGTAGTATTATAATAGGCAGTGATATCCGATTGGTTAAGCAAGCGTCTTGCGGGCACCAGGTCTTGAGTTCAAACCCCGGCTCGCTCCAAATCGATGTGCGAATCATAATTTCTATATGATAATCACTTGCTTACGGTGAAGGAAAACACTGTGAGGAAAGCTGCATGTCTTAAAAGATCTAACCAATTTTTGAAAGACATGTGAAATCTGCCAACCCGCTCTAGTCCAGCGTGGTGGATTATGGCCTGAATCCCCCTCGTGTTGAGGGGAGGCCCGTGCCCAGGAGTGGGACGTCAAAAGGGCTAAATTATTTTTTATTATAAACTAGGTGTTGTCCGCGGCTCCTCCCGCGTGTAAACAATAAAAGTAGCCCAAGTGACTCAGTATAAAACAGATTAACGAATGTAGGCTATTAGCTAGTTCGGTATAATTATAAATGGAGAGTGAAATCAAAATAAACTTTACACGATTACGTTCCTTATTTGTGCGCGTATAATGTAGATTTTCCATCCACAGGCGCAGGACCTGGTATTCAACGAGAACGTACTACTACAGACATTAGGGTTCGATGTCGCGATCGACCACCCGCACACGCACGTTGTACGCACGTGTCACCTTGTCAAAGGTGAGACAAGCGTCTTAACATTGTGTCGCGCCGCGTGAAACGGATCGCATCTGCGGTGTCCGCTTCACAGCGTGCGTGAAACGAAACGAGCTCGCGTCAGTGGGCGGACGTTGCGTGCGTGGAATGGAACGCGAATGGACGCTGGTGCGTTCGGTAGCGCTCGGCGAGTTCGGTTTTTTTATGCGGCGGTTGTACTTTGGCGCGGTCTTGGCGTTACACCGCATTATGCCAATATATAAATAAGTATAGGAAATACTTTCTGTGTATATGCAACTTTTGGTTTCCAATTATCGTACATTTTTACACTGGCTTACGTATAATCCCATATAAAAACTTACGCTAAAAAATAAATAACTAGCGTGCTTCATTAAATCTTAAAGCAAGCATTATATCCAAAAAATAATATAAGACCCTACCAACATACACATACAACATATATTCACTTAAATAATATTCGTCATAATCAGAGATAAATATATTCCCACTAAGTAATTAAATAAACTCACGAAGTATGGAAGCCACACGTTGCCTTAATATCGGGACATTCCCAAGACCGTCGCCGAATGCCGCATCGGACTCGACCTGATGCGAAAATACACAAAAAAATAAACGACCGAAACTCTACAGGCAATGTATAACTACCCACATTACGCAAAGACACAACAGGTATGTTAATTTTGGAAATAATTAATGTGTGTCACCCTTTCATAATCATTATCCTCGCCGCTAATTTGGTAACCCTATTTCATGTCTGCTATGCACCATAATTTCATATTAGAAACGTTGCCCAAAAAATTAATAAAATTGCCTTGTTTATGGGTAGGGCGTTCGGCTCACTGCGTCGACTGGTTGCGGGTTCGATTCCCGTCGGGACAAATTTTGGAAATGTATTTTCTTAATAAGTCCCAGACTGGGTCTTACTGGGATCGCCCCCAGTCGACCCGGTACCCAAAGTACAAGCGTTGCTTAGTTTGGCACCATACAGTTGGTGTGTTAGTCTGGCCCTAAAATAAACTTTCCCCAGTTAGTCACACTATTGCTTTTAAAATAACCCCAGCTTCCGCCTAGATGACATGCGAATCTAATTTTCCAAGAAAATTACTTGCTAAATCAGTGACGACAATGAAGAAGCTTGCATGTCTGAGAAAACCTTACTTTTCTGAGAACTTATGTGTGAAGTTCAACCTGCACTACACTAGTCGCACTATCTTGAATCCCTCTCGCTGTGAGAGGAGGCAGTGCCCAGCAGTGGGACATAAAAGGGCTGTTTATATTATTTTTCTGACGGTTTTAAACGCTTTGTAGCACTACCGGTTATTGGAAAGCTACTATTTTGGATGTCTCTCTATGTTAAAAACATCTTAGTAAATTCGAAGTCTCACGAGCACCTCAATGCAAATACTTTGGGTCTTATAGCGCTTACAGACTTGGCAAAATATCAACCGTTGTCACTTATCGAACGTAAAATCTAATAGCGGGATCACATGGGTCTAGAATATATTTATTTCTATCTTTAAACATATGGCCCACCCAGTTTAATAGGTATTCTGCCAGTGTCAAGTAACTAATAGCAATCACAAACACATTGAATTATAATACAATACAAAAATGTGACCAGTCCACTTTGGAAAACCAAAATGGGCTTGGGTTTAAAATATACTAGGTGCAACAGAAAGGGTATACTATATTTTTGCAACAGTACTTTGTAAATCTAAAACTGTCGGTTTTTGGGACAGTTGAAGTTCTAAAGGTTTTGTACACTTGTGAAATCTGTCACAAGCTGTATTCCTATAACACCTTTTTTGTTTCAAGTTTCCTCCAAAGCTGATAGTTTTAGTATTACAAAGTTAAGTTTGAGAAAAAAGTATACCTTTTCTGTTTCAGCCTGTATATTTCGACAAAATTATCGTCTAAAATGTCAAGTCAACGTAAAACGTCAAACGTCAAAGTCTGTCAGCGCCTACAGACGTCATCATGTCAACACCGCTGTTCCCTACTTCCTCCTCACACACACGCACACTCACCCCCTCGTTATCATGCTGTATATCTTCATCCCCAGCGCCCAAGGACCTGGCGCAGACTTCCTACTTCATGGCGTCGAACAGTCTCCATCTGACGACAATGTGTTTACAGTACAGGCCGACAGTGGTCGCGTGTTTTTGTATACATTTGGCGTCCAAATGGAGCAGCTGGGCGGTGAGTGTTTGCACAGATTTTTGAAGCGAAACCATTTTTTTCTTCAAAATTAAGTTATAGGCAAGTATTTGACCACAATCTCACCTGATGGTGAGTGATGCCGTGTGGTCAACGGTGGTGCATACTTGCTTAGAAGGTTTCACACTCGAATTGAAAACATGTGCATTTAGCATTTATTTGTTCCACCGTAGCGCCTAAACTACCCATCACATTTTGCACATAGTCTCGCTGCACATGGTGGTTGCGGGTTCGATTCCCGCCGGAGAAAATTTCGGAAATGGCCTTTTCGTAATTTTCCCAGAACTGGATGTCACTGGGATCGCCCCCAGTCTATTGCACGGTACCCATAGTACAAGCGTTGCTTAGTTCGGGACCGTACAGTTGGTGTGTTAGTCTGGCGATATTTATTTATTTATAAGGTGAGCAAGACGATGTTCTATCTATGCATCCTAGTCACCCTTAGCAGGCCTAGCATGATAAAAAAAGATCCTTCCTCTATGGCCAAAATAGTAAGTGCCCTATCTCTCAGATCCCGCAATCAAACGAAGGTCGCCACTGGTTCTCGTATGTGGACCGCTCGGTGACGACGGAGTTGCTGGAGCGACTCACCGCCGAGTTCCTGCTGATATTCGAGAAGTGCCCGTCCAGACTTAAGAGGAAAATGATGAACGTCAAAGCTGGTAACTCATTTTTGATGTGTGAACATCTATTGGGGCCGGGACCGGTTCGCCGTCACGGCAAGTGGTTGCGGGTTCGATTCCCTTGGTCTGGGTGTCACTGGGATCACCCCCAGTCCGATGCACGGTACCCATAGTACAAGCTTTGCTTAGTTTGGGGCCATACAGTCGGTGTGCCAGTCTGGCGATTTTTATTATCTATTTATTTAAATCTGAGCAGTGATAGCCGATTGGTTAAGCAACAGGTCCTGGGTTCAAACCCCGTCTGGCACCTCTGGGTTTTTCAAAATCTATGTGCGAATCATTATGTATGATTATCACTTGCTTACGGTGAAGGAAAACATCGTGAGGAAACCTGAATGTCTTTAGAAAATCTGACCAATTTTCGAATGTCATGTGAAAGCTGCTCTGGGCCAGCGTGGTGGATTACGGCCTGAATCCCCCTTGTAGTGGAGGCCCGAGCCCAGGAGTGGGACGTCAAAAATGGGGCTATTTTTTTTTTTTTTAATCTGTGCTGCCATTATGTCTTTAGCGGTAAAGGGAAGAGCTTCGGCCGCTATGCCCCACTGGTTATTCTCGGGGTCTTGTATATTTAGTCACGATGCTTGCGAGTCTTAATATGGTGATTCAGGTTTTCCATGAAGAATCCATACATTGTATTGAGGCGCTGCATTTAGCGCCATCTGTCCGTTTCTGTCGGCGATGTGAATGTGAGGTCGCCACATGTCAAAAGTAGTTTATTAATACGTGGTGTCTCGTGTCTTAGCGGACGGCAGCTCGCCCCACTCCCTGGCGGGCGCGTCTGGCGTGGGCGGCTCGCCGTTCGACAAGAAGCACGTGCCCACCGCCGCCGACGAGTCCTTCGACAAAGGTACGTGGAAATACACACACAACCATGGCCACAGACCAATAAGTCATAGACGCCGCATAGCTGGACAACCCCGCTCTTCTAACGTATGCACAACCACTGCATGTGTGTGTGTGTGTGAGACCACATCTGACATTGCGATTAGTCCATTCCAATTTAAATTTGCCGTGTTTACTGATGTCCCGGAAACTTGATGTTTGCTGTCTCATTCAATAGTTTACGTAAGCGGTGTCATGTCTTATTGGCCTGTGAACACGGCCAACGAGAAGTGATACGAAATATTATTATTTGCTGGTCACTTGAGGGCTTTAATACTTGTCTTTTAATATCATATGCTACTAAGTATTCACATTTATTCGTATCGTACGAGTTGCTACCTACCTTCTATCAGTTATAAACTGATGCCGTCCGGCAATTTTGTAAATTCGTAGTTCATTCTGTGCCTGTAACCATAGTGTTTATTTAATATAAACTAGCTGTGCCCACGGACTTCGTCCGCGTAGTATTTAACGTAACAAAAATTTCGGGATTATCGGGATAAAAAGTATCCTATATGTTGATCCCGGTTATAAACTATCTGTGTTCCAAATTTCATTCAAATCCGTTCAGTAATTTTTGCGTGAAGGAGTAAAAAACAAACATATATACATACATACATCCACACTCACAAACTTTCACATTTATAATATTATTTAATATAAATGAAGGTAAACCTTAATACCAACAGAAAAAATTTAAAGTAACAATTTGTTGAGAAAAACTCTTATTATACTCGTCTTTAAATAAAACCATGCTTCCAGAATATGAACGGGAGCGTCGCCGGCAACCCGTCCCCGGTGGTTACGTGCCCGCAACCACCGCCAACCCACCGCCGCAACCGCCACCGCAATCCATCAACATCAACCTGTACCGGGAGAAGAGGGAGCGCGAGGAGCGGGAACGGCGCGAGGAGAGAGAGAGACGGCAACAGGCGATGCAACAACAGGCCCGGCCCGGAGCGCCCCCCTCCAGACCCACCCCGGCCCCCCCGCACCACCAGCGACCCCAACACCACCATAAACCACACCACAACTGGCCACCACACAAATCCCACCACCAAAAACCGCCACATGACCACAGACACCACAGACCGCCTGTCCCGGGTCCGTCGACCTCCAGCACCGCTCCGCCTGGCCCCTCACATCCTCAACCTCAACCTCAACCTGAGGTCGTGCCGCAAAGGACGCGCCCTCCATCCCTATTCTCCCCAGAAAACGCCACAACACCCTCAGTGGCGGCCGCGACCGCCCCCAGACGGCCCCAACCTCCCCAGTCCTCGCAACCTCAACAACCTCAGCCGAGCCACAGGCCGAAAACCGAGGTCCGACCGACCCCGCCACCTCAACTACCTCAGCCCGCCCCTGAACGACCTCCGAGTCCTCACAGGAAACGGCCCGACCCCACCGCTGCGATCAGAGAAATGCAGCCCCCCGCCATCCTGTCTCCCTTCTCGTCCCCCCCGTCCAAAGACACGCCGAAACATAGGCAGAGACAACATTCTAGCTCCGAGCCCGAACTTGTGCCTGTTGTTAAAAAGCTAGACGAGACTCCGGGGTACGAAAATGTGATCAGAGACTCGCAGAGAGGCTCCGCCATCAAGACGAAGCCTCCTGAACGAAAACCTGAACCTGCCATTCGACCCGTGAACGGCATCGAAACCGACCCCAAGTTAGTCTCGAACCTGTTGAAAGAGAGTCTAGCGAAACCCGTCCCTATCACGGTGGCGACAGAGCGAAAATCGCCTGAGGTGAAAAAGGAGCCGATAGTGGAAGCCGCCCCGCCGCCCGCCCCACCCCCGCCAGAACCGACCCCCCAACCCGCCGAGGAGACCTCCGACCACAAACACAAGAAGGAAAAGAAGAAGAAGGACAAACACAAGCACAAAGACAGGGACAAATCCAAAGATGAGAGGAAGAAACATAAAAAAGATAAAAAGAAAGACAGTCCGCAGGCCGCCGAGCAGGATATGGCGTTGAAAATTACAATTCCTAAAGAGAAACTCACCAGTCCGGGGCTCAAGATCAAGATACCCAAGGAGAGGCTGGCCGCGCCCCCACCGCCTCCGCAGACGTCCAGTTTGAAGATCAAGATATCGAGAGACGTGCTAGATGCTTCTAGGAAACGCGCCGGCGTGCAAGAAGGTGGACCCCCGCAGAAGATGCCGAGGCAGAACGGATCGCAGCACTCAAAGGTAGGAAATTGGAATGTACCAATACCTTACAGCCAGCCCCTACCTTACTATATGGTACAGCCTCCCCCCCCTTTGTATTTCGGCATGGGTATGGAGTATTACTACGGGATGGAGGGGTATATGTTCCCGCAGGCTAGGGCTCCGCCCCAGCCGCCGCTGCCGGCGATGCCGCCGCCGCCGGTGCCGCCGCCCCCGCCTGAATGAAACCTTTACAAATGTGATGCTCGATATTCGAAGCGTTAAAATAATTTTGTCAGTGGTCAATTCTGTGGGAATATAAACTAAACTAAATGTACTGTCATCCTTTTCATGGGGCGTTATTTTTAGTTGAGACAAAATTGTTTTGTACCTATCAATATTATTAGTAATAATTTCGCTGGGTGTGTTTGTGATAAATTGTTGTGTAACATGTTGTACCGTGTTGTGGGATGAGCATTTTGTCGTAGCAATTATATGCCGTAGCGAGCTTATTTTATGGTCGAAAATCGAGTATCATAGTTACAATATGTACATATAAGAGACGTACTAAGTTACATATTTTGAGAGGAATTTTGAATGGTATATTGTTTTACGGTCAAATATCTTGGATTAAAAACAAAAACACTACATTTCAAAAATTCACTATACAGGGTGTCTGAGAACTGAATTGTCTATATACAGGACGAAAAAAAATACATATTTATTCCTCTATACAGGATGTATCATAACTAATTCCATATTACAGCGCTTATTGGCATCGTTTGACTACTTAGCTTAATCGGAACTATGGAACAGTTTCTAGACCTTAAATATAGTGAAAAAAAAAACTAGTCTATGATACTGTAGTTACAAACATGCTGTATACAGTTATTTTTATATTTACTGTACAAGTATATTGTATCAATGTTACATCACGTTCATATACATCAGTATATCATATGTTCATAAATATTCAAATAATAGGAAAAGGGGAAACATAAAATGGGTACGTTTGAAAATAATATCATATATATATATATATATATATATATATATATATATATAGGTATATCTGTTTATATTTGAACCAGATATATACAGGATGTAAGGGGCATCGTAACGAAAATTGATACCATGGATTCAACTCATGATCCTGGACCCCCCAGAGTTGGAATTTTCCGTCGATCCTTTCATGAATTATGTCAAAATTTTAAAGAATGTTTAATTGATACTAGCATTAAATCCGCGCTCGAGCGTATTGAGTCTTAATTTAAATTGCAGTTTATGTCTGAAATAGTAATTATTGATTTATTTATGTAAAATCACTTGTAATAGATTTGTATAATGATTGCATGCTAAAGTCAAATTTATAATTCTGAAATTTTTAGCACAATACATGAAAATTACGACGGGAAATTCCAACTTTGGGGGTTCAGAATCATGAGTTGAATCCATGATATCAGTTTTCGTTACAATGCCCCTTACACCCGGTATATCGCCAGACATAACACACAAACTGTACGGTCCCAAACTAAGCAACGCTTGTACTATGGGTACCGTACAATGGACTGGGGGCTACCCCAGACCGGGGCAAATTACGACGAGGCCATTTGCAAAATTAATACTGATAGGAATTTTATTAAATTAAATTAAAATATTTGGAGCTATAAAAGTCATTATTCTGTCTTAATATGTTGTCAAAATGATCCTTTAAACTGTAATTGACTTTAGCAATGCTAAGGACCTAATTCAAAACAGTATTATAGAACATAGCGGCCCGCCCCGGCTTCGCACGGGTACATTGCGGTTACATTATTCGAGTTTTAGTAAGGATCCCTAATTTATTTAAAAATATATTATAGCCTATGTCACCCGGGGATAGTGTAGCTTCCCAACAGTGAAAGAATTTTTCAAATCGGTTCAGCAGTTTCGGAGCCTATTCATTACAATCAAACAAACAAAGTTTTCCTCTTTATAATATTATATTAGTATGATAAATATCTGTACTCAAAAGCTATGTTTCCCCTTAGCAACCTGTTCAGAAATTAGTGGAATCCTCAACGATAGGATATAACGGGCAGCGCCGCGGCGCCGTGGTATTATTTTAATAATAAATATATGAACATGGTTGTTAAAACTGTCGTTAATATTTTATATAATTGTTGTATTGTAAATACATATTTACTGACACATAATATTATATTTAGTAGCTTTTTTGCTATATGTAGCTACAGCTTGACAGCTAAAAATATATTTATTTAATTAATGTTTAAAAGTATTTACAAATTTAATGCGGCTAACTATACTGCTGATATTTATAACTGAAAGTATTATGCCATGTTTGACCGCGCGATTATAAGAGAATAATGGTTGACTTGACTGGAGGCGAACGTGAACGATTGGCCAATGTAGTGATAGACGGCTCATGATCATTCGCATGCGGGCTCGCTTAGGCCCATCGCACACCGCTGGAGGCGCGGCGCGGGGCAATTGAAGACAACAATTTAATATAAACCTTAACTACCTTGTCATACAGAATAAATTCGCACGCGGTGCTCGGAGCGTGGGCCCGAATTTATTCTTATATTGACCGTATGTCATGGTAGTTAAGGTTTATATTAAATTGTTGTCTTCGATTGCTCTCTGCCGCGCCTCAAGCGGTGTGCGCTGGGCCTTAGACTCGCGCCATAAACATAACTGTCTTAACATACAAATCCGTCCAATATACCTCAAGTAATAAGTAAGCTCGCAGACAATTACTACATAAAAAAAAATCGAAAGACGTGAAATCCGCCAACCATCAGCTGGATTATGGGCGGAATCCTCCTCGTATGGAGGGAGGCCCGTGCCCAGGAGTGGGACTTTAAAAGGGGCGTTAAATTATTCAATTATTATTATTTCTGAACAAGACAGATATGTTTTTAGTTATCATTCCAAATTAGTTTAACCGTGATTTGACAACAGAATTGACACCATTGCCTTATACGCCAAGTTATTATTTTCAGCAGTGTATTTATTTGCAAAAGTAGGGACATCACAGTATATTAAGTCCTATATCGAACCTCTAATATATGTAAATATATATATTAATAAGGCTTATTTCCTCTATACTTCATTATATTAGACATTCCGAAAAAAAACATTTATTTATATTTAATAACAAAAGTATTGTTAATATCAGTTTTAAAATTGTCAATTTCTATTTGAATACATTACCATTGCAGCTTTAATTTTATTATTTAATTTAAGTTATTAGTTTGGTTTAGTTGAAATGGCGCTAATTGTGGTAGTGCACACATTGACAACTAAACTAAAATGGATAGGACTAAATTGAGAGTACCACTAAAGATAATGCTACTAAAATTATTAGTTATAATAATTAAATAATCTTTGATTTACCTATTTCTACGTAAGCATATAATAAACTAAAATGGTTTTTATTTAGTCCTGTCAGATTAAGTTTATATGTACGATATAAATGTCAAATGATATAATCACTTTAAGTGTAAAAAAAAAACTTGTAAATATTAAACTACTTAATACAAAATGCTTTGCTCAAAAATGATCAAAAATAAATATAAAAAAATAAAAAATGTTACAGGGTTTATACATAGTAAATGTTCTTTAAATTTAAGAACTTTTGAGTTCAAAGGTTTTAAGTATTAAGTGTTAGTTTTGTTTAGCGTACAAGTGTTTTCGTAGATTTTTATAAACTATAGTCCGTGACTTTAAAAGCGCACCAAAGCCAACTTATAACGGACGGATTATAGCCTCGCGACTCTTTTCGAAGTTGAAAAAAAATACAATTTATTTTTTATAGTTCGTTTAACAACCCTGGGTACAAGGCCTTTTGAGTCTAAAATTACAAAAAGAAACATTAGTGAGTATTCAATGAAAATAGTGTTTTAAAACCGTATCTTTCATGCTTCTATGAAAACATTTGTATTATTAATAATTTCTTAAAAACAAAAAAAAATGTAAATAATATCTACACATCTGAATAGTGGTGCCATCGTTGTTACCATGTTGCGTTAGTTATTATTATAAATAAAAACTTTATTTTTTATATTTTTCATTATTTGTATAACAAACAAAAAAAAACTAAATGAGTACTTAAAATCTTGTCCAACTTAATTGTTTAAGTTACAGATATAAATATCACGGTTTACTTTTATATAGTTATTCCAATTGGGCGTATTATTATTGTATTAGAAAATTTTATTAAATTTTTGGCGTTGTATTGTACAGTATTATTTTGTTTCAACTTTTTTTTTGCTGTAAATTATAACTTGTTCATCTCATTCGAAAGCATTGCCTTATAGAGATGATGTCTCACACAGATCGCTAGGTTTTTAGTTTTTCTGCTTTTTTATCTGTGCAAAATCATGAAACGTCAGAATTGTCTGTTATAGAGTTATTTCTTAAACGCATTATTATTAGATATTATACCGTAAATTATATAAATGCGTAAGAAAAACAGCACAATCTGTATAGATATCACTGAATTAATATGAACAGAAGAGGCTAGGCATGATTATCGACATTTATTAATGTGTATAAATATAAAGTTATATTACTTATGTATTATTATATCGTAAAGTATATGCTTTATATTCCATATTCAATTTATAAGGTATCAATATAATATCTATGCAGGGTGTAAGGGGCATCGTAATGAAAACTGATACCATGGATTCAACTCATGATTCTGTACTCCTTTCCCCAGAGTTGGAATTTTCCGTCGAAGTTTTGGTGAATTATGTTAAAAATGTTCATCATTTTTAAATTTACGAGCGTATTGAGTCTTACCTTACATTGCAGTTTGGCTAAAAAATAGTAATAGTAATTACAAAATAACTTGAGATAAATTTACAAAATAATTTCATGCTAAAATAAATTTAACAATGCTGAATAAATTTGAGCATAATTCATGAACCGACGGGAAATTCCATCTCTAGGTGATCCAGAATCTGGGTGATTCAGTTTTCGTTACGGTGCCCCTTACACCCTGATTATGCCGTCATAAATATACATTTGAAATGAACATAATATTGTCAATAGCATATTGTGATTGTCTTCCATTCATCACACATCGTTTCGGCTCGGTAAAGCTAAAGTTTCCGATAAATAGTTTTCTTTTATGACAGTCGTAAACTTATAATAATATTAGATTGGATTGCGATATAGATGTATTTGCTGGTAATTTAACAACAATTATCAGACTTGCATATTCGTTTTTAATTGATATCTAGTTTTTTTTTTAGACGTATTGGTTTTTTTGCCGAAGGCTGTAAGCAAGATGAATATAATTCAGCTGTCATTTTTGTTACCGGTTTTTCTAAAAACTCTAGCTTTAGAGCAAGCTGAGAAACTTAATTTAAAACACACAAAATCTTAATTAAATTTTATTAACAATATTCTGTTTACAAAGCGTTGTAATATTAAGCTTAGATTGTTATTGTATATCTAGGAGTATGATTACAAGAATGGTATGTCATAATTCGTCTTAAATCGATAGACCCGTTCAGATGTTAGCGGTGTTCGCTGCTACCTGCAGCGGCCGTGGAACATAAGACAGGCAGCGGGTCACATTTAGTAATTATTACTAGTATTATTTTATTTCCCTCGAACAGTTCACATACACTTTTCACTAATATGGTGCTAATTATGTTGGAGAAAAATTCTAAAGTGTATTGTCTTTCCTCTCTTAGTCGGCGGCAATGTTTTCAGCAGTTTCAAGTTTAGTTTTGTCGTACCTAACTGAAGTTGTACCTAACAGAAATACCACCATAGTATGAGAGCACGCGACCAATTAGAATTACAGGCAAAACCGTATGAAATCCATAGATTTTAGTATCCTGAACCCGAAAATATCAATACCAACTATTATAATACGAATAAATAATATCAATACCATTTGCTATTTTTTTACATAACGGATATATGCTCTCGAGCAGCTGCTTCTTTTCTGACCCTTACGCACAGGGGTCAGGTGCAACAGTGTTCCGAATCGTTTAATCTAACGATTTTATACGGTTTATCCGAAAACCGATGATACATAATTTTGGTTGTGTGCTCTCTTACTATAATTGAATGCGAACTGCCGCCGTCATAAAAGATTTTGATTCAAAAGTCGTCCATAGTCATCTCTTTTTACAGTTTAGAATGAAAAGTACACAGACGAATTATGATTATTCATAAAACTGAGATTACCATAACGAATTTCATAATTATATTAATTTTAAGTAGATAAGAACTAAGATTGTTTTTGTGGTATGGTATGTACCGAGTTTGTTTCTATTTTTCAAGAGGATTTTATTTAATTAAAAATTGTCGGCTCGCGAGTCTTGCATTTTCTTTTATCTAATTTGTACGAAACAAATCAATATAAATATTGACAAATGTTTGTCTGAGAAAAAAATAACTTCTTTAATTATTATACAATTCCTTTAAAAGATCTTGGTAGACCTGTTAATATGACAAAATTATCACATGCCTTCAACTGTTTTATGTTATAAAAATGTGTTATTGATTACTTTTTTCCTCTTTTTTCGTTTATATCGTAGTGTGACTTGAAAACTTATGTGACGTCTACTAAGGTCTTAAAATTCCTTACTGTTCCTACATATTAAAAAAATATGACTCATCATGTAAATTATAATAAAATGCCAACAAATAGTCTAAAACTTTTTGTGACGTGTGTACATAATGTTCTCGCGCTTGCCCGTACCACGGGCGAATGACAAGACAAGCTGTGAGAATCTTTTTGTCTCGCTTTCTCTTTACAAGAGAGCAACAAAATGTGTTACGGCAGCCCGTGTTACGGGCACTGGTATAAGATTTTTTTTAATGTGTGCCAATTCTGTTTCCACAAAACTAAATGTATTTTGCAAGAGCCCACCAATACTCCATTTTGTTTAGTCAAGTGCACCAACAGAATTGGCACCATTACAAGCATGTTAATTTTGTTCGCTTTTACACGGTCCATTATGAAACACTGTATGTGACGGCACTTTAATTAATGCACTATTATTTAGCTGTTATTTATACACCATAACAATGTTTTTTTCTTTTTCAAAGATGCTTGTTTTTTTTTCAGTAAATAGATAATATTTGTCTCGTTTGGTTCTGACAACAAAGGTTTCGTTTTATATATAAATAAAGAATATTCAACTTTTCCATATATATTATATTATATTATCAAGGTGTACACCACAGTTGTATTAATTATTTTATATAAGGTCTAACAATTAAAACATATAATTAAATATCATAGAGGACAAATTGCAGGTTGTTAAGGTCACATTCTCGTGAAAAAACAAATAATTTGTCATTTGTATATTTTTTTTAATATTTAATTTTAAACAAAATGATTGACCACTTAAAATGGGTTGCACAATTTAAGACCTTAATCCATGGTGTATATAAACATTGTTTTCGATGTAGCCCCGTACAATTGAAAATATAATCTGTGTATGGTAACAGCTAAATGATAGCTTGCGCGCAGCTGTGACTCGTGTCTTCCTGGGGCTCGGACTGTATTTAAACACAAATTTAAATCAGTCTTTATCGCACATTCGCTGGGTATACCTTTGCTTGTTAAAACCCTGGTGGCGGGAAAAATACGACTCGTATTACTTGAATATACAACGTGGTGAATAACGCAAAATTATTGATACCCCAACCAATAGAAAATTAAAGATAATGATTATTTTCACAAATGACTTAAAAAAAATGCATTTTTTTATATTGTGAATGATCTGCTAAATTAAACTCTATGGTAGCCGTGATGATCGTTGCTCGGGCACTTGCTGTGTCGTTTTAAAACGACAGTGTAATGTTTATTTATATCTGTAACTTATGTTACGGAAAAAATGTGCTCTTTTTTCAACTGATCAAACTAAATTCAGATTTGCGTTAATTCACTGACACGTTGTATAATATGCTTAAGTAATACAGTCTATATATAAACGCACAGCGATGGGATTTTCTATGTTATTCACTTGTAAATTCTAGATTTTGATGACAAAATTGAATTATTTATACCTAATTGGATCTACTTTGATGGTTTACGAAAACCGGTTACAAAAGTTAACTTGGGACGTTACCGGTTTCGTGAACAAGTCAAATTAATTGTAACTTTTTACTGTCCATAAAATTGTATTATAATATACATTCTATTTTAAATCAAATTACTTGTCATTTGAAATATTCATTTTTGGGATTACTTTCTAACTTATCTTGGGTTGGGCTTCTCATCTATCGCTGTGCGTACGATACCCTTGCAGCCTCAGTAGGAACGACGACACACGGCTGTGCGCTTACCAAGTCGTACGGTTTGCAGGTCGTCGAGCCGGCGTTGGGCAACGGTCACGCTGGCAAGTGATGGCACAGACCCGCCGTCGGTAGCGCATCGTGTGTCGACGTTCCTCGACCAACAACTATCGGACCTCATAGTGTAGTGTATTTACGGTTAATACCGTTTTTTATCACTATTTAATTCTGTTTTTTTTATCTTTTTTTTTTCTTTAGTAACGGTACCTACTGGTTCTGCTAATTAATTGTCGTATACACCCGATGACCGGTTTTTAATATGGAATATATATTTCAGATTGAAAACCGCTAAATGTTGCAGATTTTTAATTTGAAATACAAAATACGTTGTACATGCGACAGCCGATTTTGAATTTAGAATCCCCACCACACACATTGTCGGGTATATCAGACTGATTAATTTAGCTCAAATTTGTCATCGAAATATAACTTTATCTGACAGTTCAAATCATTCGTGGCGACGCGGCCGTGCATACACGACAAAAATATTATCACTAAATTATTGTACATTGACAATTCTTTACCTTGCACATATTTCTCATGTATATACGTATATTTGTGTGGTCCTATCGACACGAGTGGTATGAAGTAGAGCCGGAATCGTTGGTCAAAATGGCGGGATAGGTGCGGGGACGCTAGCTGTACTAATAAAGCGGCCTTGAACGCCGCCACCCCCCCCCTACAGGGAAAAGGGGGAGCTTTAAAAAAAGGTACAAACGTGTTCTATATATACGTCATCTTCATTACTTGCTACACTTGCACATACTTAAATTAAAATTTAATATTGGTCACTCATTAGTAAATTTTTAATAAAGCAATAAATTTTATTAAAAGATACTCAAATTAAAATGAATAGACTTGTGACATTGTTTATATAGGTGTTCTTTTTAGTCTTGACTTCGACTTGTGATTAAATTTCAAAAAAACACATTTTTGACGTAATTATACGACACGAATGTACATTTTGACACCTATAATAAATATTAAATAAACATCGGTAAAAATCCGGAAGCTGACGATTTAAAAAAAAATGTAAAAAATATAAAATAAATTGACAAAAACCGTAACTGTTCCGGTTTTTTGCCGATCAATTGACTGTAGTTTTGTGAAATGGTGAGATTGTCGTTCTTTTGTTTTCATTTAAATATGATAATTTTTAATTATAAGTGTATATTGTTTAGGTAGGGGCCTGTCTAGATTGTAATAGTATTTTTTTTATCTCCTCTGGCTGGCCCAAAAATCGTACTCGGTAAGATATAGAAGTTTTATCGGTATTTTACAAAAAAAAATACAAAATAGTTACTGGCTAACTTGCAATGGGATCACTAGTCGTTAAACTATAGTCAGTCCTAGCACCAGCCTTTAGCTTAGTTGGAGCGGTTAACGAGACTACTTGTAATGAGACAACTCGCACTGCTTGTAATCTTACAAAATCTAAATATCTAAGTCCAAACTGAGTTTCAATTCACTAGGTAATTATTATTGACAACATAATAAAGCGGTATGTATAATAACATGTATGAATAAATTAAGAATTTATTTGATGATCAATGGGTCACAGAATTAGAAAGTATTTAGAAAAAATATATTCAGAGTTTCGTGGAAATAAAAGAGGCGGAGTAAAAGTTTTTGAATTTTAACTCCACTGTCCTAGCCTGCAAGGAATTAATCGAGTTACAAATAATCTTGTATAAATTATTCCACCAATGAAAGAATGAAAAATAAAAATCGGACGTCTGATTCCTGAAAAAAATTGCACATGCAAACATGCGGCGGCAATAGTACTTTTTTTCTAAGTACTAAACATCGATATGACTACTGTATCTTATCGATATTCGTATCGATCATTATTATTCTATCGATATCGAAATTCTGTACGATGACACGCTTACTACTAGTATATATGACGATTCTTATGAATAATTCTGATTAGGTATTAATAATAAATAAAGTAAAAAAAAACACAAAACAAAAATATGACGTAGTGGTGCGTGATTGAACGAATGAATTACAAAAAAATATATAAATTAAAAAAGCAAAAAACGATGTATAGTAACGAATGGTAGAGATTAAGGCGAATAGTTAGACAATTGTGATTTTTTTAATGCGGTAAAAATATATCGCTTAGGCCCGTTGCACATTGGCGATTTATCGCGTTATTTGGTGTCGCGACTATTGGGTTCTAAAATGTAATTATAGAGTATATCTTATGTCTAATATGCATTGCATGTCTAACCTAACTTCGAATTCTCGTCGGTGGCACTGGGCCAACGTGGGCTATGGTTAAGCCCCCCTTGCATCGAGGGGAGGCCCGTGCCCAGTTATGGGGCATTATCTCTTATTATTGTCGATAATAGTGTGGCGTGTACCTTCAGAGGCTTCGTTAATTATCGTGGGTTTCTGGTTGAGTTGAAAATGGAAGATCGCGAGACATAACACACGCCTGGCGGGAAAATCTTCCCTTTTCCGTTTGAGAACTACACACGCTGCAATAGTAATTAGGTAAATAATTCCTTCACAGGGTATACTGAGAGAGATGGTTTTTCATATAAAAGTATGGTAGATACCTAACGCTATAAAAAGAGACAATAGTGTGTCTCATCTTTTCCTATAGCTTCATCCTTCCCTGATCGATGGTCGACCGAGCCGAAGCTTGAAACTCGAGCCACGTGAAATTGTCCTAAAAAAAAAATTAATAGCCCGAGTCGTCAATGTGTAACGTGCCCTAATTTCTTTAACCTTAGTTAGTCGATAGAAGTTTTTTTTAATAAAAAAAATAAGAACTTGGTTAATTTCTTTCCTATTTTCTAGTTCTTCATAAGTGTAAATATATGATCTTTAATATAATTGATTAAGTAATTAATAATGTTACACTAAAGCGGTTTTCGGGAACGCTAGCTTCTCGCATCTAGAACGTTCTGATAGGTTTGAAATAGTACACATATTTCAAATTAAAAAAAATATATATATATTTCAGAACGTTACCGTTACGCGAACAAATGATAGTGTCATGATAACGACACATAGCATAGGTATCGTACTTTCTCACTCTTTAAACCCATTGGGAAACTATATTCGCATCTCTGAGAAAGGTCCACCACCCTTTTCGGTATATTTGAACGAGCCTTCACTTTACCTACTTATATCTGAACACGCTCCAAACAAAATAAAATATATTATAGTTAATGTGTATTTAGCAGATGTTGAAGTAATTTTTGTAATAAACAGTTGTTTTAATAACCCGCGACGAATCAGTATTGCGTATACTTTTTGAGGCACTTAGCAATATTAAGACTTCCTTTATAAAACTGAGGCGTTTTTAAATGAATGTCAAAAGCCTTGGTCCCAAAACGTATCGATCCGTTCCCAATCTGATTTAGCGCGGGAGAGTCGGCCAGGTTTCTTAAAAAAATAAAAATATTGTCTATGAAAAAAAAATGTGATATAATCGTTCGATTCAGGTGAAACTATGGTTGTAAAAACTATAATATTGTTGTCTATACGTAAGTTGATTTTACTACGGAATGCCGAATATTAGTCCGAATGTTAGCTCCAACTGGTTCATTCCCAAAAATAATTCTGCTGATTTTACACACACATTTTACAGTAACTTTTTTTGCTATGTCGTAATTTTAAAACGGGGTTCTAGTAACTATAGAATCCTTAATGTTGATATTTCTGTAATACATAATCAAATCTAAGACGGACTAATATTCGGGCAAGACTCACTGAATACGTTGAGCTAGCTGGATGCTTCTCTATTATTCAATGTGTAGATTATTTGGAAATTTAGCTTATTTTGAGTTGTAGCCTTTTCTGTTGAGACAAGATTTTCACGTACGTTGGGCAGATCCTCGCGGGAGGAACACGTATTTATACGATGGAATTTGTCCTTGAAGTTCTTCTTGAAGGTCTGCCCTCGATGCAAGGGGGAATTACAGTCATAGACGTGAAAAACTATAAGGAAATATAAGCTTGGCAATAGTCGGAAGTTGATTTAGGTTTGATGTTAGTCTTTATAATATTACATTTCGGGGTGTGTTCGTAATTTCTCCCATTCTAAACAGCTTGACCGATTTTGATATATTTTTTTTTACGTATAGGACATCTAGATGGTTCTAGCCATAGTTAAACCCGATAGGTGACGCATCCAGAACATGAAATCTACGCTAGCAAATCTGCGGAAAAAGCTAGTATTAAATAAGTTATTACAATAAAAGCTAGCGACTTTTAAGCTAAATTTCCAATTGAGCTACACAAAACGCCAGCTTAAAATATTTATTATAATAGTTACTGTACAATATAATATTTGGCAATACTCAAATGTTATTTTATACCCAATTATTATCAATTAAAAATATACTTTTCCCTTCGGCTAGGGTCTTGTATCTGACGATTTTAATTAGCTGGACATTTGATGGGTGAACTAAACTAATTTTGTTGGTACACAGAACTAAACTGACTAAAGTAAAGGTATACTTCCAATAATGTTTGGGGAAAGAGGGGTTTATATGTTTGTGGTGTCATATAGTTGACAGAATTTAACGACATAGTTTTTTGAAGTTTAGTTTGAAAACTAGGTACTTAATAAATTGTTTTGTAGTATTCAACAAGCATCTACGGAAAGGGTTTGACTTCGGTCATCCATTCGGAAGATTTATTAATGTTGAGTTCACCCAGACTCACACAGACTCAAGTAAGCCATTCTTAGGCCCGTAATAATAGGGCGATCTCAGGTCTGAGAGCGATTTTGAGTACGCTTTTGGCATGTCATTTTGTACTGGTTTGACATAAGAATGACATTTCCAAGATGACTCTCAAGACTTGACATCGAATTATTAATACGGACCTTCCATACAAATATAATGTATTGTGCGAAGATAAAACTTCGAATTTTGAAAAAAAAATATCAATAAATAAAAAAAAATGTTTATAAAAGTATATGAAATGAATAGATTATAAAGTTTCAAGTTAGATATAACAGATACTCGCCTTTTTCTGTGACTATTTATTGCACCCTCGGGCCTGTTTAGACTGCGGCGGTATCCGCGCCCTTGTGCGGTGCGTACCAGCTATCCACAGTGAGTAACTATTCATTACTTACATTTGAATAGGGTTGTTATTATTTACAACAAAAATACGATTAACTAGATGCAATCCGAAAAATGAATGGATTTTTTATTAAATTTGTTGTTGTCAACATTTCATAAATTTTCTATGTTATCTCGCAGTTGGCGAGCCCAGCCAGAACTCGAATATTATTATTTTGAGAGTAAAAAGAGAAAATTTCTGTCAATCATAGCAGAGGATCTTGCTGATTTAGCTACCAATTATAAAAATAATAACTTAATTGAGACACATATACTTCTTTGTGCTGCGACGACGGCACAAACAGACGAGAAAGGTTTCGAACTTGCAACAAGCCCAACGAGGTAACTTAAACAGCCCTCAAGTAATCGGCGGTAAGACTGTCTTAAAGGTGTTTTGGGTCAGTGTGTAGCCTTAGGGGCGCTATGACTTAGTTTAGGTTAGAACAGTGACCAAAACGAAAATATTTTTTTTCCAAAATTCGTCTAAGTCCTGGCACCGTAACCCCCCTAACTGGGAACTAACATAACCTAATGACACATTCGGATTCTGGCGCTTCGCCGGCCGCTACCTCGCTTCGCTCGCTCGGCTCCCGCGTTTTGGTCACTGTTCTAACCTAAACCTAAGTCATAGCGCCCCTAAGGCTACACTCCAACCGTGTTTTGTTTATAGCACAGCTGTGTTATAAACTATATTAATTTTCGTTTATCGTAATACATGTTGAGTTTGTTAAGGTTTCATGTCTATGGATATATAATGTAATGAATATTCAAAGGTTTGTTGGATTATCTACCCTCGGCAATAATGCATTTTGACAACAAACATTAGCTTAATATTAATTAATCTTTGTTTAATCCGGTTCTATAATGAACCTTTCTTTTGATAAAACTTTTAATATTCGTAAACTATAATGGGGGGAGTAATGTCACACCGCCAATAAAGTTTACAAACATTGAGAGATCTATCAAAGAGAATGTAGGTATTTTAATCTTTTTTTTAATTTATGGGCCCTAGTACCTATCGCCCTGTAACAAAATGTTTGTTTTTTATCTTTAAAAAAAAAACGCGGTTATAGTTTGAAATTTAATGTTTTCCAAAGATGTATGCTCTGGATTTATTTTTTTAGTAAAACTTCGGGAGGAATGCTGCCAATAATATTGTATATATAGTTTTAATGGAAAATAAATGCATTCTTTCTGTTAAACTTTTGTTTTTGTTCATACACACTCCCCTACAGCTACTTACACGATATGACGCTAGGAATACATAATACAAGGCAAAGGTAACATTTTTGTAGGAACTATAATGAAATAATCTCGTCAGATAAGAATTCTGGCAACACTGCTATCCAAGCGTCAAATTATTATCTACTATTATGCACCAGATGTCGCTAAATATATTTTTTACTAAATATTTACAACTACCCTCTATGTGGTTTGATCAGCTGTCAAAACGCGATAGTTCCAGCTATTAAACAATAGATAGCATGAGTGTTCCTATTTATTAAAGAGTAACCTGCAGTGTTATGAGTACCCTGGTACTAAATTTTCTTCTATAGCCTGCCAGAATTAATAGTTTCACTATTGTATAATAGATGGCAATCAATGTTGCTACTAATAAGTAAACCTAAACCATTATGAGCTCCTAGTATCTACTTTATCAAATACGACGAAATTGTATGATACTATCCAATATATATATGTCACCGCCAGCTAGCTTAATTCGCCGTTCAATTAACAGCCTAGGCACTTAACTAAACGGCGCCGTTCAACTAGTGGCCTGAATGATATTCAGCCATTTGATCAAACAGCTAGGCAAATGACTTGGATCTGTCGCCGCCAACTAGCTTAATTCGCCGTTCAATTAACAGCCTAGGCACTTAACTAAACGGCGCCGTTCAACTAGTGGCCTGAATGATATTCAGCCATTTGATCAAACAGCTAGGCAAATGACTTGGAGCGATGACGTTTAACTACTTGCTTAGCCGTTTAATTACCTACCTAGCCTGTTCATTTCAATTTAGTTCTACTTTCTGCCACCTAGCGCCGAAACTCACCAAACTGTCAATATCTCTATATTCTCTTTGGTCAATATGGCGTCGGAAAAAAACAACTTTGATGGAATAATTTTATTAGGTAGTTAGGTTTTTTACGATTTTTTTAGATCCACCAAATCTATTTGCCGGGTGGGGTTTCTGTGGGGTCATAAAAAAATAACCCTAACCTAAACCCATCCGGGTCGTTCTGCTTGGGTAGTATTTTGAAAAAGTTTTGTAGTACTTAAATGTCAACCAGTTGCCTAAGCATTAGCCAGCCAGTTTATTAAATGTTGTAATAGACGATACGGCTGAATATCATTCAGGCCGTTAGTTGAACGGCGCCGTTTAGTTAAGTGCCTAGGCTGTTAATTGAACGGCGAATTAAGCTATTTGGCGGCGACATATATATGAGGTATGAAACTAGTGAATAAATAAAACCAAACAGATGAAACAGAATTGTCGCTTTATTCAGCAATTTCCGGTTGAAAAAAAATAATCAACAAAACTACACTGAAATTCTGAACATGACTATTTTTACAAACAATTTACAGCGATTTTTAATTACTTAATCCGCCGGCCGTTTGTTCGTCCGCCGCGCTGTACCCGAGCGAAGCACGATCCGCGAGTCGGCGCCACAATAAACTAAACAATTAAAAAATTAAAATATTTACAAGATAGGTACTATTCACTGCATACGCCTGCTTGCATTGTTAGCTAACAAGAACAAGGCCAAGAAAATAATATAGCGCGTTATGCGGGCGTACAAACGGCCGTTCGGTTCCCTAAACTAGAATTCAGAAACTTATGAGGTATCCTAACCATTTTTACTAAGCGTATGTTACCGGCCCCAAAAAAATCGAGGCCAATTATTTTTTTTACATTTTTTTCCCAAATTTGCAGCCTTTTGTACAGTATATGATACTTACTAATTATATATGTATAGACATAGTTAAAACGTTACATAGGTACTTTTTTTTGTTACGAGCTCTTCTTCCTATCAGTGCATTGGCAATGAGCTGGTAAGAAAAACAGTCTCGCAGAATTTTTTATGTGAGAACAGGACATTTGCATGACACGAGTCGATATAGTTGTCGCACAGCTAGATTAAACCCCAATGTTACCAGTTTACAATTTAAAATACATAGTTCACGATATTTTTATTACATTAAGTTTATTTTTTTATGCTTTTTTTTCTGCAAACATTTCTAACGAGTGAGCTTAACGGACAAAGTTGTGGGTATTTTTTTTTGTAAATAATAGGTAATACCGAAAAAGAAACTACATATTAACACTGAAAATGCATGTGAGATAGTGTTTTGCTGCCACCGACCATTTAGTTAATGTGGGTAGTAGAGATTATATATAACTTGTCTAATGACAGTGACAGCAAAACAACCAACTTTTTGTGTGGTATTTAAAATTGAACCGAAAATACGATGACTTTTTAATTCTCTATCTACCTAAATTGTGTCTCTATACACGTTTAGTACTAATAATTTGAATGGACACACTCACTAATGAACTACTTATTATAGGTACCAATAAATGTTATATAGATATAATAATAATATATTGTTTCTGCGTTTTCGTCAACAATTAGTGGAAATAAAATTTGGTTACATAATATTTTTTTTATAGGTAATCATTTAGGGACACAAAATGTGTTTTTTTCAGTTCTAACAGTTCAAATGCAGTTTTAGAAATAATTATGATGACTTGCCACTTATTTTCACCAAGGAAGTAGCACGTCGCCATAATGATATACAAAAAACTTTTGTCCAGTGAGATATAGTTAGAATTAGGTACATGATACATCCCATATATAGGCATTTTATTATTATTACACGGGCTAATAACATCGATAATGAGGCAAACGCAGTAGACACAAAAAGTTGATCTAAAAATACGCAATAACATTTTTTTGTTTTTTTTTTTGAAATCTCACTTCAGTGTCATTTTCAACAAGTTTTTTTATACCCCGTCCAAGAAATGTGACCAACCACAAACAACGGCAATATTGAAAAAATCAGAATAAATAAATTAAATGTAAAGCAATCTGCGAATTGTTTGATAATTCAAACTAGTTTAAGACATTCGATATAAAAGCTGTCAAAATGTTTACTAAATGGCTACTCTATCTTGACCAAAAAAACATGATTTCTTCCTATGTGAATCTATGTCACAGATTATCGTCTCAAATTTTCTGCGTGAAAAGAAGCGACACAACGCAATTTTTTCACATTTCTTGGACGGACTATCGAACTAGATGTAGTTACGTTCAACGAGGCTAATTTATTACATTATATTGTTGCGTTATATACTATAGATTACAAGTATAAACATCGAATTTTAGTCAGATTATATTTTTATTTGTTATAATTTCAAACGTTTTAAAAAATACCGAGAAATTGATTCACTGACAAGCAAACAATTCTAGGAGTTTTCCCGCCAAGAATGTTATAGAACTAATATTTTCTAAAACATTTGAATAATATACAACTGTAGACGTTTTTTGCCTCTTAATTTAGCATTTAGACGTTAAACTGTAGTTTCTTTTATCAGCTTACGATTTTTACACCGAGAATTTCTTTAGAAATCCTATTTACTAATTATTTGTATGCAATACTGTCCGCATAAACATCGTGAGGCAACCTACAGCTATCTGAAGAATCTAAGCAGTACAGGCGTGTAAGTAAACCATCCCGTGCTGGGCCAGCGTGGCCTGAATCCCCTCGCATGTAGGTGGGGCGAAGGACAGCTGTAGGCCATTCATTTTCAAAATTTATTTCATTTTTAAAGTCTCATCTCGAAGTCGACATGTATTACATACAAATAATATCTCTAACAACATGAAATCCCATACATTTTAATTACTATGCCTTCTAAAGAAAGCTGTGAAGCCGCGTTGATTATATTCTTTAAATAACCGTCTTTTTTTTTTGGATCAACACTGCCGCCAAAATTGTATAATGTTACCATATTAAAAGAAACAATAATGTAAACAGTGTTGCTATTATCTTCGTAGAGTCCTATCGATCGCACGTAGTTGCATCATTTGAGATTTATCCAATTATACTTTCGTGTTTATTGTTTTATTTTACGGGGAAAAATTAGACCTTATAGTAATGGCCACTTAATAATTACAAAATTATTGAAATACGATAAAATTATTGATAAAAAATCATTTTTTGCTATACCTACATTGATGTTATTCATAAAATAATAATTACAAATAAAATGGTATACTCGAGTTTAAGTCGATCAACGCCGGGCTCGCCAACATTTCCAACAAATCAAATTTAACAAAAGTAGATAATCTATTCATTTCGTGTTGCTTCTCGTTGGCCGTGGTATAGACGCGTTTTGAAACCAACAGAATTAACATCAATGAGTCCAATTTCATTAAAAACACTTTCTATTAATCGACCGACTTCTAGGTATCTTTGACGCAACGCACGAAAAAGATTTCTCTTTCTCTGTCTGTATAGCTGTAATGGATGAACCAATTTCAATGCGGATTTATTGTTCGATAGCTGGTACATTTGAGTCGGTAGTTAGCAATCTATACAAATCAATAAAATTGGAGTGTCTGTTTGTAATATCAAAATAACACCTTTTCACTAAATGCATATGAAAGTACATACGACACCTATAACAAAAACGCGATTTAAAAATTTTTTGTCTCTCTGTGTGTCTGTGTGTTTGTTCCGGGTAATCTCCGAAACGGCTGGACCGATTTTGACGGGACTTTCACTGGCAGATAGCTGATGTTTTAAGGAGTAACTTAGGCTTAAACTTTAATTTTAGAAAAACAATTAGGGTTCCGCGTGAAAAAATAAAAACACATGTAATCAAAGAGTATCTCCGAAACGGCTGGACCGATTTTGACAGGACTTTCACTGGTAGAGCCCGCGACTTCGTCCGCGTGGAATTTAACTTAACAAAAAAGCCCGCTCCCGCGTTCTAAGCCCGCGCCACAAGACCCATTTTTTAAATTTTGTTTTTCTTAAATGAAAGTAGCCTAAGTTACTCCTTATAACATCAACTATCTGCCAGTGAAAGTCCCGTCAAAATCGGTCCAGCCGTTTCGGAGATTACCCGGAACAAACAGACAGACAGTTTTTTTTTTTAATCGCGTTTTTGCTATGGGTGTCGCATTTAGTGAAGAGGTCTTATTTTGATATTACAAACAGACACTCCAATTTTATTTACTTGTATAGACTAGTACAAGTTGACACATCAAAAGTGTACTCAAGACTGCTTTCAGACTTGAGATATATTTATTAATGCGGGCTTAAGCCAGCACGAGTGAGTTGTAGTAAAACATATATTTTTTCCAATTATTAAGTGACCATAAAAATATTATTTCTGAATTTAAACCACCCACTGGGCCGGCCAGCGTGAGAAATATGAAAATTAAGAAGTATATAAACATCTTTTCAATTATTATTTTGTATACACATAAAACCTATATAATACACAGTACGCGGTTATAATACAAGTGACGTTTTTATATTTTTATTTTATTTATTACAATTCTTTTGCTCGTACCCATTTAAATACACTCGAAGAACGATACGCGCGCGCGATTCCTTTATTTATTTATTTAGAATGAAGTAAATTAAATGTTTTTTTGCTAAGAAACCTCGTGGAGCTGTGCCAGTCTTGTGGAGTGCTTATATATAGTTATATATGTATATCTTTGTTAGATAGATTCCAATACAGTCCTACAAACTTAATTGGGCTCGTAAGAGCGTCGCTAGTATCGATACAAGACTGTCAAAATAAGTCATTTTTCTAAGGAATATTTTAGTTCCGATTTTGGCCACGTGCCTAGAAACCCTTGTAGCACTAAGAACAGTTGCATTTGCTTCCCCACACACTGCTCACCGACCAAACCTTAGGCTAAAAATATTGTTACGTTAGGAACCAAACAAACCTGTCAGGCACGCAATACGCGAGATTTTATCAAAAAAATCAGATCCACACGCCCTTAGACCATATATAACATACGATCTTATTGAATAAATCCGATTGTGCGGCCTTTTTTCATAGTGTTCGGCCTACCTGTGCGGCCTTTTTTTTCATTATTTCCGGCCTACCTTCATCCACTCCTGCGAAATTAAGGCTCGAGTCAGCAGTGACACTACACTTGATTTCAACTACCCTATACATCCTGTGTAGCCTGCTTGCATCACTTCACCTTATCTAACGCCCAGCGCACACCGCTGGATGCGCGGCAGAGAGCAATTAAAGACAACAATTTAATATAAACCTTAACTACCTTGACATACGGTCGCTTGAATAACTTCGCACGCGGTGCTCGGAGCGCCCTCAAGCTACTACAAGAGCATACGCGCGACTGCTCATACATACCGTATGTCAAGGTGGTTAAGGTTTATATTAAATTGTTGTCTTCAATTGCTCTCCGCCGCGCCTCCAGCGGTGTGCGCTGGGCCTTAGTCGGAGACTAAGTATAAATAGACACAGTTTTATAGTGATTCGTTGGCTATCAGATCAGATATTAGCGTATGTAGTATGCAGTAAAAATAATGTAATTTAACTCACAATTTGTTGATAATGTTCTTAGTCGATCCGTATTTTATCTTTCTCTAATTTAAGCATAGACAAAGTGTAGTTTTGCGTACACCCAACAAGGACAGCAACTATACACAGAAATACTTTTACAATATTGACATTGGACATCGCTCTCTGGTTATTTATAATGCCACTGAATCCAATTCTGATTGGCACCAAAAACCGTAATGCTGAGCAAGATAAAAGATGTTCTATCCATCCCGTTCACTCTTAACGCAATGGTCTATGCGTGTATTTCGTTTCGACAGCTGTCAAAATAGTGACAGCAACTCCTGACAAAAAAACAGTGCCATCTAGGGAGCCCGAAAAAAGTGAAGCTTTATGGTATAAAGCGTAGGGCGCCGCAGCTGCCACTCTGTATACCTATATATATCATAGTCGCAGTCGCGTAACGCTACTGTCGCCATCGCGTAACGCTACTGACGCTTAGTACGGATAGAGGGGCCGCGCGGCGAGCGCCCCGAAGATACGTATAGAAGCTTCGATTCAAACATTATTTTTCCCTCTATGATCTAAACTTCCCGCACAGTTCTGCATACCCCGCAAAACGTTTGTCGTGAACATATCAGCACAAGACTGGCACAATGCCGCCGTTTCCGGTGTATTAACTATTTCACAGCCACTTAATAACTTTAGAAGCATGTAACCTTATAAATTTATATGCTTACACGCAAATTATATAGATAGGGACTTGAAATTCGATTTAAATTAGAATTCTTATTTAAATATAATATACCAACTAAAACCGCAGAAACCCTAACATATTTATTTTTGCTAAAAATTAAAGTTTGATTTATTTTATAAATAAATAATGAGTAATGTTTGTAACTAAGACTGACTTATATAAGGTCTAACAATAGTAACGTAATAAAATTATGAATCAATAAATATAAATTAATTTCCAATAAAAAAACACAAATTATTAGAAATGTTTCATATACAATATAGTTTGTTTATTTCAGGAGAATGCGAGCTACGACTCTTACGACGGCATATGGATCAATTTGTAAAATGAACTAACTATATATTATTACTAGCGGCCCGCCCCGGCTTCGCACGGGTACATTGCGGTTACATTATTCGAGTTTTAGTAAGGATCCCTAATTTTTTGAAAATATATTATTGCCTATGTCACCCGGGGATAGTGTAGCTTCCCAACAGTGAAAGATTTTTTCAAATCGGTTCAGTAGTTTCGGAGCCTATTCATTACAATCAAACAAACAAAGTTTTCCTCTTTATAATATTAGTATGATAAATAATTTAATTTATTTAATGGCGATGTTCACTTTATCATTTACCGATTCACCTCTTTTTATATTTCACACTTCTATTGTTAGACCTTAATTGATTGAGAAAGCTAACAAATATTTGTATGTAATTATATTATTTACTTTTGTATAAGAAATTAAAAAATATTAACTCTACATTTCAAAAAAAGTCAAGAACGATAGAGAATGCTCTTTTGTGGTCGAGACTTTAATAAAATAAATCGTTCAGAGAGAATTCTTGACTCAAATATTGATACCGAGTTACAATTGAAAAAAAAACAGTTCAAATATTTTTGATTTTAAAGTCAAGTCATTAAGTTTAGAAATATCGCTATATATACGTAATTAACGGTATAAATATCATAATTATAATGATAAGCACTTAAAAATAATTCCTTGTATTATAATTTCAAGTCCCCGTGTCCTTATTTAAGCGAAAACAAGCCGTGAAGCGACGCAGTGTTTCGCGCGCCCCGCCATCTTGCACAATGGCGGCGATAGAGAAAAAAAAATAAAAAAATTAAAACTAAAAATTAAAAATGTTGGAACATTATTTTAATATCACACATTCGTTTTTTTTACTACAAAAAAATCATTTTTTAAATACAAATATTTATGTACACATTGCCTGTGGCTTTGAGAAAAGGGATCGGGCTGGAGACATTTTTTTTATCTGTATCAAAAACGTGCGACTTGTCATCGAAGAATTTGACAGATCGGTCGGAGATCACACGATCGTACGATACCAGTAACCCGATCGTAGCACGACCGAATCGGCACACGGTCGAAGAAAAAAAAAGGTATCCCGCCTCGACGCTTAGAACGAAACGTTGAACGCGTGAAACACTACTGCGCGATTGCAACTAATACATTGGCTAAAAAACTAGTATCGGTAGGACGGTCGCGTCGTCCACGACCGCGTCCAAGTCGGCCGCGTTCGAAACAACCAGAATGTTCCCCTGCAAGTCGGTATCCAGTTTGACGTCCGCGCCTATATCCGTGGCGGGCACGCCATCTTTCGTGGCATCGCTGCCTATATCACTGCGTTCTATGGGCTGTGTTGTGCCACATTTTATTTCGAGTGTATGCTGAGAGTCCATTTCTTCGTCACCAATCACGACTCTATATTCTATTCCGTTGATTTCTGATACTTTAGCGTTGGCGAACACGTCTGTTCCGGCCCCACAATCGCCATGTTCCACGCTGGCGTGTTTGGCAACACGATCATCAACGTGTTTCGCTTCATCGCCGGTTTCACCACTTCTTGCGGAGCCATCACCTACTTCGCGTTCAACGTATCCCACATCACCGGCGCTAGTATCGCCCATTTTGACACCTCTGTCGCTGATGCATTCCTCGTATCTCACATCACTTCCGGCCACCGTATCGCCGTTCACAAGGTGTCCGGTGACACGGCCAGCGTCACCGAAACCGCCAAAGCTCCATTTCGTATATCCTACATCATCGCTAGCGAGTATATCGCGTATTTTCAGGAGTGTGGCGACGTCGCCAATCTCGCCAACATCGCCGACAGTGCCGCTAGATGTCGCGGCGGGCGGGGCCGGGGTCGGTTGTCACGTGACCTCCATCGGCAGCGAGTCCCCGGCTCGCCGCCGCACGGCGCCGTTGGTGGCGGCCTCCTCCCCGTCGGCGGCGGCCATGGGCGCGTCCGTGGGCATGTTCGCTGTGGACGAGGTTGCCACAGTTGTTGCTTCGACGATTTCACTGGAATGGGAGATAAATACGTGGTGAATTTTTCGGTGTTTCGAGCGATAAGGCAATCTACAGGTGACGGGAGACAAATTCTATCTATAAAAATCAGACTTAAATTGCCCGCTGCTACTTAAATCATCCGGTCTTTAGTACTGTACAATATTTTTCATTACTCATACTCTGAAAGTAGGTCTGAAGTTGCCTGAGAAGCGAGTTGAAAGTAATACTTTTCAGGCCCGGGAGTTTCGCTTTCAACTGACAGCTGTCAATTTATATAAAAAAAAACTAGTTTCATTTTCACATTTCTATGGAACCATGTTCAAACTTTTTCTACAGTCACTCAATTACAGCACGATGTAAAATTGAAATAACATAAAGTTAAGTATTAATTCAAAAAAATATATATTTTTAAATGACTTAATTATAATTTAGTTTCAACAATTTCTTTAAAATAACATAGATTTGGGCAAAATATTTAAAGATGAAAATGAAAAATAATGGCTAAATATTGAAGTTGGCCGGCCAACGA
This sequence comes from Notodonta ziczac, assembly GCA_918843915.1. NCBI lineage: Eukaryota > Metazoa > Arthropoda > Insecta > Lepidoptera > Notodontidae > Notodonta > Notodonta ziczac. The sequence continues at coordinate 2,428,106 of OU974065.1, read as the reverse complement.
AAAAAAAAACAAAAGAGGCGGCAATCCGATTTTTTTTTTCGAGTTGTAGAGTAATGTTTATACCTCCTTGTATTATTTCTTTAGCCAATTCCTGTTTTTATTTTTACTTTCCTTGTATTCGTAATGAAAAGCACAGTGTTTACCTCGGGTGAAAGACTTATTTTGTCCCTCGAACTATTAGCGCCCTCGCTACGCTCGGGCGCCAAACGCCGTCTCGGGACTAAATAAGTAACTTTCACCACTCATGTAACAATGTACTATTGTGACTTCATTGACCCTCTGTACATCATTAAGTACTCACAAGATATATATCCAAACTACCTGTGCCCGCGACTTCGTCCGCGTGTAATTTAACTTAACAAAGTTTTCGGTAAAGTAAAAAGTTAAGTAAAAAAATATGGGAGCACAAATTTTTTTACCAACTTCAAATAGGAGTAGGTTCTCAATACGGTTGTATTTTTAAAATCTCAAAATGTACGGTGGTCGTTAATAACTTTGAGAAACTTCGGCGCTAGACGGAGTATTAAACCCTTGGACCTTGTGACCATGTAAAAAGCTAAACTATATTTCTCCTTAATATTCGGATTTAGTAAACAATCTTAGCACGTCTTTTTTATTTAATAAATAATAATAATAATAATAAATATATACCGCCAGACTGACACACCAACTGTATGGTTCCAAACTAAGCAACGCTTGTACTATGGGTACCCTACAATGAACTGGGGGCGATCCCGATAACACCCAGACCTGTGCCAAGCGGTCGTCCAAGATTGTTTACTAAATCCGCATCCTATAAAAAAATAAAACCGTGGTATAGTATGATACTCACGCAACAGGCGTCTGTCTGGGCTGGGCGATAAGCCTCGCCTGCCGCGCCTTCAACTGCGCCGTCGTTGTGAACGCGATCGCTTGCATATTCGCCGCCAGCGTCCCCCCCGCACCGGAGATCGCGATCTTCTGCCCCCCCTTGGGTAGCTGAACGTTGTTCTGCAGCAAATTAGCCACTACTGAACTCGGAATAGAGGCGGTTTTCGTCGGCGCCGCTATCGTTATCGAGGTAGACGGTTCTGTCGAGCTTCTCGCTATGGGCGACGCGACTTGAAGGGTTCTGTTCTTCAACTGGATCTGGTGTCTCAACTGGGGCGCGCGGACAGCTGGCAACGTCGCGCGAACGATCTGGCGGCCGTCCAGGCTTAGGTTGACTCTGTGCGGTCTGGTCGCGCCGGCGATGTTGCCTTTGAGGGTGGCGCCGTCAAAGGTGGCGACCACCTGCCGCTTCTTGTCGTTCAGATCCAGCCTGGCGACGGTGGTCTTGCCGGGGGGCGGTTGCCGGACGACGTTGACTAAATGGGGGCCCTTGCCGAGCTGGCCGCTCTTGATCTCGAACAGCTGGGCCACGGAGCCGGGGGCGGCCTTCAGCAGCGCCGTGCTGGGGGTCTTGGCTTCGCCCAGGGTGGCCAGGGACACCACGGCGGGAAGACCAGCGAGGGTTCTCTTCTGGGCCAGGAGCTGCGTGCGCTGACTCTGGGTGAGGGGGTGCGCGTGCAGGACCTTGAGCTTGTTGGGCGCCACGTGGTGGATGGTGTGGGACTGCGCCACGACGAGCGGCTGGTGGTGGGGGGGCGCGGGGGGGAGTGCGTGCGGGAGGGAGTGGGAGTGCGGGTGCAGCTGCAGGTGCTTGTGCGAGAGCGCGGGGCCCGCCAGCTGCAGCAGCGGCGCCGACACGCGCCGCGCCGCGCCCGCGGGGGAGGGGGAGGGGGAGGGGGAGCACGAGGGAGCCGCGGGGGTAGACGCCGACACGCTCGACACGCCTGCGAAATAATATAGACAAATTTCAGAGAAAAAAATAGTTTGTGTGTGTTTGTGTTTGAATGGGTCCTTCCATTTCTTGGATTAGCGATATTTCGCCGATTGGTTAAGCACGCGTCTTGCGGACACAAGGTTCTGGATTCAAACCAAAACTCGCTAGTCTGTGGTTTTCGAAATATATGTGGGAGTCATAATTTCTATACGATCATCACTCGCTTACGGTGAAGGAAAACATCGAGAATAAACCTGATGTCTTAAAAGATCTAACCAATTTTCGAAAGACATGTAAATTCCGCGAACCCGCACTGGGCAAGCGTGGTGGATTGTGGCCTGAATACCCCTCGTATTGTGTGAAGAGTCGTGCGCAGGAGTGGGTCAGCAAGAGCTAATCATTATATATACTAGGTGAAACAAAAAGGGTAGGTATACAAATTTTTATGCTACTTCAACTTCAAAACTTAACGTTGTAAATCTAAAAATATCGGCTTTGTGGGACAGTTGAAGTACTAAAGGTTTTGTATGCTTGTGAAATCAGTCAACGGTTATATTCCTATAACACCTTTTGTACTTCAAGTTTCCTCCAAAGCTTATAGATTAGGAATTAAAAAGTTAAGTTTTGAAAAAAATAGTATACCCTTTTTGTTTCACCTAGTATATTATATTACTTGTTTCTGCCCGCGACTTCGTCCGCGTAGACTTAAAAGTAAAGTATCATATGTGTTAATTGAGGTTATAAACTATCTGTGTTCCAAATTTCATCCAAATCCGTTCAGTAGTTTTAGCGTGAAAGGGTAACAAACATACAACCACACTCACAAACTTTCGCATTTATAATATTAGAAGGATAGTAGGATGAATGTTTGACTGTATGCTTGATCATGTCATGATCTTCAGCAGAGTGTTGTGCATGAGCCCACAAAGGTTTCTGAGTTGGTACGACAAATCTTTGACAGATGGCTAATTAAATGATACCCAAAGACTAAGACTATTCCACGCGGACGAAGTCGCGGGCACAGCTAGTCCTACTAATATTATAAATGTGAAAGTTTGTGAGTGTGGATGTATATTTGTTACTCTTTCACGCTAAAACTACTGAACGGATTTGGATGAAATTTGGAACACAGATAGTTTATAACCGGGATTAACATATAGGATACTTTTTATCCCGATAATCCCGAAATTTTTGTTACGTTAAATACTACGCGGACGAAGTCCGGGGGCACAGCTAGTATATAATATTATTTAGTGTGGAGTACCGACCGGCCATGTCCCGCGGCGGCAGCACGGCGACGGGCGCGAAGGGCCCGTTCTGCACCAGCAGCCCCGCCTGCGACGACACCAGGTGGTTCTGGAGACGCACCTGCCGCACACGGACAACACCACATATTCATTACATTCAAGATGTCGGCTAGTAATTTATTTATTTATTGATAGGAAGACCAACAGCTAGGAATAACAATTATAGACACAAATAAAAAGACATAAAGCCAATTTTAGGTCTTCACGCATAGCAGTTGAAGAATTGTTGAAAAATTAAATCTAAGTAATTAAAACAAACTAAGCTCTGTAGGAAGAGTCAGAAAAAAAAAACATTAGTTGTTAGGTTACTATTCAAGTCCTACAGGAAGAAGCGAAAAATTGTTGGCTTAGGCACTGCTTAACCGAGTTAACACTACAATATTATACAATCACAGATATGGATTTACATAGATAACGCAAATGCATGTACTTCGCGTGTACGAAACCCCGACCAAGCGTCAAGGTTGGTCGCCGCTAACTTACAGTCCGCGCGACTACAGATTATACAATATGAGTATGAGCGAGATAATCACTCGAGAGAATCGTAGCGGGCGGAGGGGCATCGGCGGCATCGGTGTCTTGGAATCGGTTTGGAGTTCCCGTTACTAATGACGTCACAGTAGGTGTTATAAATCCGGCACGCTTGGTTTTAATACAAATCGTGATACTTGCGTTTTCTATGTAAATCTATATCTGTGTACACAATTTATTAATGAAGTTAGCGCAAAACTTCAGAAGCACCAACCCCAATTTACTATACATTAAAAATATATACAAATTGGTCAATAAAATTTTAGCAGATTCTTTAAGGTGAAGGCGCCTGTCTAGCCCGCGAAATTCAAAATTTTCGAGTATTTTTACAGTATACCCAAAATCTGAAAACATTTAAGACAACATTTTGTGATTTGCGACAAACACAGTATGCAGTGCGTTTATTAATACATTTAAAAATATATAATTTTAGCCCTTTTGACGTCCCACTCCTGGGCACGGGCCTCCCCTCAACACGAGGGGGATTCAGGCCATAATCCACCACGCTGGCCCAGTGCGGGTTGGCGGATTTCACATGTCTTTCGAAAATTGGTTAAATCTTCTAAGACATGCAGGTTTCCTCACGATGTTTTCCTTCACCGTAAGCAAGTGATAATCATATAGAAATTATGATTCGCACATAGATTTCGAAAAATCCAGAGGTTCGAGCCAGGGTTTGAACCCGAGACCTGGTAGCCCGCAAGACGCGTGCTTAACCATTCGGCTATCACTGCTTTTATTTTGCATTTATTTTACATTTATTTTGCTCTAAATATTATCACGGTGGATATGATACTAGAAAATCACTAAATATACAAAAATTGCCAGATTATCTGGATTGCTGTCGTTCTTGAAATGTTTTAGAGTATATAAGGATATATTAATAAATGCACTGCACACGGTCTTTGTCACGAATTACAATTACAAAATGTGCCTTTTATTTTTGTCAGATTATGAAAAAATTCTAAAAAACCTCAAGAAATTTGAACTTCGCGGGCTAGATGGGCGCTTTAGCCATAAGAAGATAGGAAAATAAATAAATAAATATCGCTTGACTGACACACCAACTGCATGATCCCAAACTAAGCAAAGCTTGTACTATGGGTACCGTACAATGGCTGGGGGCGATCCCAGTGACACCCAGACCTGGGCAAATAACGAAAAACCTAATCTCGTTTTAAATTTTCGTAATTTGCCGTGGTCTGGGTACGCCCCCAGTCCATTGTAAGATGCCCATAGTACAAGCGTTGCCTAGTTTGGGACCATACAGTTGGTGTGTCAGTCTGGCGATATTTATAACTCCGTTACTCCGTAACCGTAATAACCGTTACTCCTGTAACTCAGGATCAACAATGGTGACCAATGATAACGAAAGTGTAGGTATTATTGACCATACATACAGGTAGAAACAGAAAGGGTATACATTTTCCAAAACTTCTTTGTAATTCTAAAACTATCACCTGAGGAGGAGACTTGAAAAACAAAAGGTGTTACAGGGATACAGCTGTTGACAGGTTTCACAAGTCTACAAAACCTTTAGTACTTCAACTGTCCCACGAAGCCGATAGATTAAGATTTACAAAGTAAAGTTGCAAAAAAATAGTATACCCTTTCTGTTTCACCGAGTATATTTGTGCTGATTCACCTTCAATATTCCATAAATACCGTACCTTCAAGCTGTCGGACACGGCGACGGTGACTAACTGCGGCTGGGAGACGTGCGGCGGTGTCGGCGCGGCGTCCGACACGACCGACACGACCGACGCGGCCGACACGACCGACGCGACCGACACGACCGTGTCGCCCGCGCGCCGGTGACCCGACGTTATTATATGCTTCTTCAGAGGCGAGTGTTTCGTGTGAACCGTCTTCAGTTGCACGCCGTGGGACAGTTGCACCTGTAGAGGACACATCAAATTAAAAAAAAAATGTATTTACTAGCAGACCCGACAGACGTTGTCCTGTCTTTTAGGGGTATGAAAAATAGATGTAGACCGATTCTCAGACCTATCCGATATGCCCACAACATATCATGAAAATCGGTCGAGCCATTTCGGAGGAGTTTGGCAAGAAACACCGCGACACGAGAATGTTATATATTAGATTTTTTTTATTCATGTAAGGGCCTCTGCACACCACGCTGTTTAAACGCGCCGTCGACGCGCGCTTGTCGTGGTACAGACGCGATACGCACGCGAGTCAGACGCGGCCTGTAGAGTTTTGGAGGATAAGAGTTTGGTGTGCACAGGCCCTAAGCCAACAAAGCACTTATGAATACTCAGAATCTACCACCGGTTCGGAATGCCGCTTCCACTGAGATGATTCTACAAGAAACCCAATAGTTAACTCTCTTTTCAATGAATAAAAGATGGTGTAAATTCTCAGGAACAGCAACAGAATATGAGCAGGCAACAACATGGTGAATAAAATACTGAAGAGAAGTAATACACTAGTAACTCAGTATTACCAAGCTTATTAATAATTAAATCAAGGAAATTACAATGGAAATGATATATTTTTTTATTCCATGGAATTCAGTCATTTCATAAGTGTGGCAAGTTATACCACCATCCCATGATCCAACTAAGAATGAAACACAAAGTGATATAGAAAATAGATGTTGCTTATTTTGAGACTTTGCATATAAAAAGTATAACTTACAAATGTATTCGATATACAATATTGATTTTTTTTCGTCGATTTTTTTATGACGATTGCGATAGTGGCATAAGCTGCCTGAGCGACGAATAAAGTTTTTAATTTAAATATATTTTTAATTTCTACATTGTCGTCCGAGCCGTATTTCGACCACCTACATAATCCTTATTATATCAACATCTATCTTCGTTTATTATCATTAAATTTAATATCTAAAGACTACATTAAAATCGGAGTCAACACAAAAAAAAGGTTTACTACATCTGAAGTGTCACTAAAATGATTGCTGTCCGAATTCCACGAAATTAAGAAAATCCAATAATATTTTTTTAACATACCTCCTCAATTGTGTCCTCTTTCCGTTTCCTCTCGACCTTGATGTGCGGTACCTCGTTGACCTCCTCCACAATGATGTTGGCGGTGGGCACGGGCTGGGCGGGCGCGGGCTCCGGCTTGGGCGGCGGCGGGGGCGGGGGCGGGGGCGGCGGGCGGGCGGGCTCCAAGTATATCGGCTCGCTATCCACGCTTGTGACTGTCACCACGGTCGAACCGAACGCGTCCGCCTGCGGGAGATAAATCCAAATATATATAACTCAAAGGTGACTGGCTGACTGACTGACTGACATAGTGATCTATCCACGCACAGCCCAAACCACTGGACGGATCGGGCTGAAATTTGGCATGCAGGCAGATGTTATGACGAAGGCATCCGCTAAGAAAGGATTTTGATTAATTCTACCCCCAAGGGGATAAAATAGGGGATGAAAGTTTGTATGAAACTTTGTCAATTAAATTCCACGCAGACGAAGTCGCGGGCACAGCTAGTTAAATAAATAAATAAGTAAATATCGCCAGACTGACACACAAATCAAAAAGATTTCTGCATGACGGTTTTCTGATGTTTTACAGATAGAACTCGGCAACAAATTTTGCCGATGACAATTTTACGTGCAATTTCAACGAATGTTTTGGGTTTGTAAAAATATTCTAGGAAATGACAATTGTGGAGGCAAGGGCGGCAAAACCTTTACAACCTATATCTTAGAAATTTGTAAATACGCCGCTGAATATAACTAACCTTTATCTTGTTCGGGCCAGAGTCGGCACGCCCCCCCGCGCTCTGGCCATGCAATAAAAAAGAATCCTTCGCGTCGACATTGTTCACCAGCTCGTCCAGTATCGCGTCCGTGATCTCCGACTTCTTGTCGTCTGCGAGCGTCCTCAGGTCCGTCTCCGAGAGGATGCTCTCCATTTGCGCTTCCGTCAGACCTGGCGGGAAATTCAAAATATTTTTATTCGTAGAGGCCAAGATTCAAACCCCGGCTCGCACCTCTGGGTTTTGCAAAATCTATGTGCGAATCATAATCTTATATATAAAATTCTCGTGTCACAATGTTAGTTACCATACTCCTCCGAAACGGCTCGACCGATTTTCGTGAAATTTTGTGTGCATATCTGGCAGGTCTGAGAATCGGTCAACATCTATTTTTTGTTTACATTTTTTATATGGCAAAACAACGTTTGCCGGGACCGCTAGTTTCTATATGATTATCACATGCTACGGTGAAGGAAAACATCGTGAGGAAACTTGCATGTCTTAGGAAATCTAAACTCGCTCAATCAGGGTACAGCTGTCCGAGCGTGACCTGTGAGCTGCTGAGTGTGTCTGTGTGTGTGTCTGTCTGTGTGTGTGTGTGCGTGTGTGTGTGTGTGTGTGTGCGTGCGAGTATGTGTATGTGTGTGTGTGCGCGCGTGCGAGTATGTGTGTGTGTGCGTGTGAGTATGTGTGTATCTCTGTGAGCTGCTGAGTGTGTGTGTATGTGTGTGTGTGTGTGTATGTGTGTGTGTGTGCGAGTATGTGTGTGTGTTCGTGTGAGTATGTGTGTATCTCTGTGAGCTGCTGAGTGTGTGTGTATGTGTGTGTGTGTGTGTATGTGTGTGTGTGTGTGTGTGTGTTCGTGTGAGTATGTGTGTATCTCTGTGAGCTGCTGAGTGTGTGTATGTGTGTGTGTGTGTGTGTTCGTGTGAGTATGTGTGTATCTCTGTGAGCTGCTGAGTGTGTGTGTGTGTATACCTGTGAAGTTATCAGTGAGCAGGTCGTCGCCGCTCAAGTCCGGCGTGAGCGCGCTGGTGTCTGGGTCGCCGCTCAGGTCCGGGTACAGCTGCCCGAGCGTGAACTCCGCGCTGGTGAAGCTGTCGAGCGCGTCCGAGGGCGGCCGCTCGGCCGCTCGCAGCTCGACCGCGATGGGCGTGTCCATGGTGATTGGGAACTGGTCGTCTTGTGACTCGTCCACGTGGGGCGGCGATGGTGGCGGTGTTTTCGGTCGGAAATGTAACCTGTGAGGGGAGAAATATGAAGCTTTAGGAGTCGAAATTAAATTTATTTAACTTTTTAATTTTGTTTTGCGACATTTTGAGGTCACGTTTTTAAAATCAAATTTCCCAAAAAAATTAAGACGTACAGGTCGCATTGAGAAACTCAGTCTCTTAAGAAAATTAATTTGTATACGACGATTCTGGTTATTAACAGGTTGGTATATTTCGCTAGAACGATTCAATGATACTGAGAGCGCGCTCCACGATTGCTGAATACGAACTAAAGTTATTTGTACAAAACAAAAGGATCCTTACAATAAAGTGTCACGGCAAAATGTACTGTTGTCGTTGCCGCGTACAAAAATAACTCTATCCATTTCTAAGAAAATAGGTCTTAACAGACAGACAGATAGACGGACGGACGGACGGAGTGAATAAATAAATAATGTATGGTCCCAAACTAAGCAAAGCTTGTACTATGAGTATCGTACAATAGACTGGGGGCGATCCCAGTGACACCCAGACCAAGGGAAATTACGAAAAGGCCATTTCTGAAATTCACCCCAGCGGGAATCTAACCCGCAACCACCGTGTGCAATGAGCCGAGCGGCCCACGCTCGAACCACTGCGTCAAGCGGTCATTATTTCATATTGCCGTACGGAACCCAAAAAAAAAAACAAGAAGCATAGTCTCACCATTTCTTGTTGACCTCCGTGATGAACCTCTCGAACTCCCGCTCGACCGGCTGCAGGCTCTCGTCCGAGTCGTAGCTGCCGTCCGAGCAGCCGCTCCACGACCTCTTGCGAATCACCCGCGCTAGGTTGTCGCGCACCGTGTCGTCTATCGTCCGGGCGTTTACACTAATATCACTTGGAACACTGTGGTGGGCGGCGGGAGGGCAGGCGGTGCCGGGCGGGCCGGGCGGGTCTGGCGGCTCGGGCTGCAGCCACAGCCGCGGCTGGCGCGCCAGGTGGCGGCGGAAGGCGTGCCGCCACGGGTACTTGCCGCCGGTGTGGTAGTCCCGGCTCATCTCCTTCGGTGTCCTGTGGGCTTTCGTTTCGAGCTCCATCTGTGCGAGAGAAATTATTTGTATCAGAAATTCGAAAGAAAGAAAGAAAAACTTTATTATGGCTAGCAGCACACAGGAAAAAAAAGATTACAAATAAATCCTACTAATATTATAAATGTGAAAGTTTGTGAGTGTGGATGTATGTATGTATGTTTGTTACTCCTTCACGCAAAAACTACTGAACGGATTTGGAAGAAATTTGGAACACAGATAGTTTATAACCGGGATTAACATATAGGATACTTTTTATCCCGATAATCCCGAATTTTTTGTTACGTTAAATACTACGCGGACAAAGTCGGTGGGCACAGCTAGTAAATAAGTAAAGTTAAAAAATTCTGCTCGCCACAAACGGACCCAATTCCGCATGTGCTGGTTGACAAGAACCAGCGCTGGCCTTCCATTGGGCCCGTTTGGCGAATTTAAGTCGATCGTTCAATTAGAGTCGATTTTTATGGAATCGATTGGCATGTGACACTACTATCAATGGTATCGACACGAGTGCGTGTCGTCAATGGTATTTACGACCGCTTGGCGCAGTGGTTCGAGCATAGGCCGCTCGGTTCACTGTACGTCACGGTTGCCTGTTCAATTCCCGTCGGGAAAAAATGGAAATGCTCTTTTCGGAATTTGCCCAGGTCTTGTTGTCACTGAGATCGCCCCCAATCCATTGTACGGTAGCCATACTACAAACGTTGCTGTCTGGCGATATATTTTTATTTATTTAAATTGCCGACAACTGTGTCAGTACCCCTCTTTCAGAACCGATTTCAAAAAGGAGTAGTAGGTTATCAATTCGTTTGTATGTGGTTTTTTTATGATTGTTACCTCAGAACTCTGTCATATATAAACCGATGTGAACATTTTACCTGGCACGATACGGTACGCCCTATCGATGCTACGGCAATTCTTTTTTTAGTATAGTTTAGAAACACAGTTGTTGTGTTACCTCCTCGTACCTGGCGGCGCGGTAGTCAAAGCCCTATCCATGTTACTATAGTATTGTTTTTTCTTAATGCGGTTTAGAAGCTTCGGTTTGTCTGGTTACTTCCTCGTGCCTAGCGGCGCGGTAGTCGGAGCCCTATCCATGTTACAACAATTTTGTTTTAATTAATGCGGTTTAGAAGCTGTGGTTTGGCGGGTTACCTCCTCACGCCTGATGGCGCGGTAGTCAAAGCCCTATCGATGCTACGACAATTTTGTTTTTTGTGTCGTTTAGAAGCTATGTCATGTCGTTACCTCCTCATGCCGGGCGGCGCGGTAGTCAGAGCCCTATCCATGTCACGACATTTTTTTTATTTTAGTGTGGTTTACAGTACTGTCGTGTAGTTACCTCCTCATGCCTGGCGGCGCGGTAATCAGAGCCCTATCGATATTACGACTTTTTGTATAATGTGATTTAGAATCATAGGTGTGTAGTTTCCGCCTCGTGACTGGCGGCGCGGTAGTCAAAGTCCTGCACGATGTTACGACTTTTTTTTTCATTTTTAGTGTGGTTTAGAATTATAATATATGATGTGTCTGGTTACCTCCTCATGCCGGGCGGCGCGGTACTCCGCGGAGTGCGGGAAGGCGAAGGGCAGGCGCGGCCACAGCGGGTCGAGCGGCGTGGCGCGCCGGTCCAGCGCCACGCGCCCGCCGCGCGCCAGCCGCCGCCGCGCGAACCCCACGCAGCGCGGCGCCGGCCGCCGCACCGACGTCAGCGTGTACCTGCCCGCCAGACCACACCGTCTTAGTACCAGACCACGGGACAGCCGAAAGGTGCCCCCCTGCCCCTCTGGCTGGAGCGCACTCGCGCTCGCCCTCTGTCCGGGTGAAGTTGCTATGGCCACTCTGGCCGGCAACATTTAGTCTAGATTAAAAAAAATAAAGTCAAAAGGAAGTATGTAGCAGTGATAGCCGATTGGTGAAGCACGCGTCTTGCGGGCACCAGGGCCCTAACCACGCTAGCTACTCAAATCGTAGTAGAAAAGCAAACGCTCGCGATTACGTTTCAAACGCTCCGCTTTTGACGTTTTGCTGACACGAGCTTCACGATTTCTACTGACATTGGTGTCAGTAAAACGTCAAAAGCGGAGCGTTTGAAACGTAATCGCGAGCGTTTGCTTTTCTGTTACGATTTGAGTAGCTAGCGTGGTTAGGGCCCAGGTCTTGTGGGATCTTCTCAGTGGAAACAGCCGTCCGAACCGGTGGTAGATTCTGACTATTCACAAATGCTTTGTTGGCTCACATGAATAAAAACAATTTTGAGTTGAGTTGAATTTGAGTTTGAGTTGAGGTTCTGGGTTCAAACCTGGATTCATCGAAATCCATGTGCGAATCATGATTTCTATATAATTATCACTCGCTTACGGTGAAGGAAAACATCATGAGGAAATCTGCATGTCTTTGAAAATCTAACAAATTCTCGAAAGACATGTAAAATCTGCCAACCCGCACTGGGCCAGCGTGGTGGATTACGGCCTGAATCCCCCTCGTAGTGAGGGGGAGACCCATGCCCAGGAATGAGGCGTCAAAAATGGCAAAATTAATTACATTATTATTATTATGTAATGTAGCATGTATGTATAATTTTTGCGTTCCCCCGTAGCGCCTAAACCGCCCATCCGATTTTGATGAATGAGGCATCGATCAATTCTTTACTATTGTCCGGGTGGCATAGGCTACATTTTCTCCGAACAAAATCAATATGACGGATGTGTTCTGTCGTATCGAGTGTGAAGTCTATAATATATATATATTTTTTTATATTTATTTATTAGGGATTTTTATCCGAAAGGATATGTCAACCCCATCGTCTATAATAATAATTTAGCCCCTTTGACGTCCCACTCCTGGGCACGGGCCCTTTCCACGCTACGGGGGACATTCAGGCCATATTCCACCACGCTGGCCCAGTGCTGGTCGACAGATAGTTCCTTGTTAATACTATGAAACTGTGACAAACTCCATGAAAATGAAGGTAGATAAAACAATGTCAATGGAAAACTATTAGACTCGTATTGATAAATTGATCTTATGTCCGAGAGCAGTCTTGAGTACGTTGAGTTTTTGCATTACATTTTGTGCTGGAATGACATAAGAATGACATTTCCAAGGTCGCTCTCAGACTTGAGATCGATTTATTAATACTAGTACAGCCACAGATATAGATTTACATATATAACGCAAATGCATGTACTTCGCGTGCACGAAACCCCGACCAAGCGTCAAGGTTGGTCGCCGTTAACTTGCATTCCACGCGAGTACCGATATAAAAAATATGAGTATGAGTGAAATAATCACTCGAGGGAATCGTAGCGGACGGAGGGGCATCGGCGGCATCGGTGTCTTTGAAGCGGTTTGGATTTCCCGTCACTAATGACGTCACAGTAGGTGTTAAAATTCGGCACGCTCGGTTTCAATACAATTCGTGATACTTGCGTTATCTAATGTAAATCTATATCTGTGAGTATACCCGTTATATTGGTCGAATTTCGACCATACTTCATTTAAATTTTAATTTGAAACATCACTAAGGTTTTACAGTCAAAGATTATTTGATACTGGCACGCAGAATGCACTATGGAAGTCCCGCCCTCCAAAAACTGTCACCGTTTGTCAGTCAGACAGTCAGTCAGTGTGGAGGTTACAAATGTGCGTGTGACAATTCATGGTAGTGTGTGTAATGTTTTATTTATCGATTTTAATGTATTTCTAAGGATTATAATATAAAAATATTAGCATTCTGCACTCCTTCTCTATGTAAACTATAAGTGTGGCAAGTTTCATACTCCTCCGTCCGCGCAATATTCGTATTAAGCGTTTGAAAGTTTTTTCCTTCACGTATTATTATATTAATATGAGCCACACTATTCCATGAGAATCTAGTTGCAGGTGACTCACCTATGCCTCTCGTCCAGCTCGTGCGCGAACAGGCCGTCTTTTGAGGGTGAGTCCGGGTCCACAGGGTCACCGTACAGAGTAGTTGTGGGCTGCACAGACATAACTATATATTAACACTTTAGCATACACAAAATATTATTCAATAATTATTCGATTGCGTCGATTAATTAATATCGGTCATAGGCCAGTATTAATAAATCATTCTCAAATCTGAGAGCGATATTGGAAGTGCCATTCTTATGTCATAAATATAACATTTCCAAGAACATATTTAGACTTGAGATCTATTTATAATTAATACGGTCTTTAGTCAATTTTCTCTCGAGATTTTTGACGATTTATAATTTAGAACTGTCACGGCTGAAGTGAAATATAAAAAAAAACTGACTCTGCTTCAATTATATCCTTAACTAGCTGAGCCCGCGACTTCGTCCGCGTGGAATTTAACTTAACAACCCGCCGTAGTAGTGTAGTGTAACTTAACCCGTTATTAGCTGTCTCTTTCACTCCCGCGTAAATCTAATACGTCTCGCTCATACAGTTGCCGTGACCGCCGTCCTCGGGGATTGTAAACCTTTTACCTGAGTGCTAGCTATAAGCTAGTACTTATATTTTTTTCCACTTGAAATATTTCATACAAACCGCACTTGATGCAAAAATGTTTGTGACCACTGTCAGTAGGCAAAGAGGTCAATGTACGAAATTCTTCCTGCTCCGCGACCGCGCTTTAGTATAATATATAGGTTAGACTCACCATCTCGTAGTAGCAGCCGGGCTTGCGTCGGAAGGCGAAGGGTCCGTCGTCGGGCGGCGTCGCAGCCTCCGCCCTCCCACTCTCCTCCTCCGACGACGTGTACACGCCCGAGTCTGCGCACACCACAACACATTGCCGCCATTAGTACCGACATTGTTTGTGACAAGTCGGAATAGTACCCTCTAGTCACATTATAATACTTCCCCGATTGTAAACTCGAAACCTAAACATATTGCCGTCGCTTTCGTGGTCGTAAAGTATGCGCAAGACATTCATTTTTTTTCTTTGTATTTTTTAAACAACAGCATAAGCAATGTCAGAAGATATTTTTTTTAAAGAAATACGAGTACTAACTATAAACTTTAGCAGAGTTTTTTTTTCGGTTTAAATTTAGAATAATCTACACACATAACCGCAGGCAACAAACAACCATGATACTTAAGTTTTTTAAAAGGCACAACTGAGGCTGTCAACGCTTGTCACATCACCGCTCGCGAATGGTGTCGACCCCACTGGGGGCTATCACCAACTGCGAAGGTTTGTCACCGCTCGTTACCGTCTACATATGCTCGTTTAGTGCTGTCACAGCTCATTAATGGCTGTCACCACTGTCACGCTGTCACGGCCCTCTAGGTACCGGCTGAGACCGCTTGTCGCCGGCTGTCACCGCCCGACAGGTGTTCACATGCGGCAACAGCCAAAAACGAGTTGTGACAGTTAACGGCTGTCACAGCTTGTCACCGGCTGTCACTGCTTGTCAACGGCTGTCACGTGCTAGTGTGTGTATGAGCGCGACTCACCTCGCAGGCCCTGCGCGGCACCGGGCGTCGGGTGCCTGTGTTTCCGTCTCTTGTACGGTCGCTTCTCACGCTGCAAGGCAACCAATCACAACCATAATGTCACTCTCCGTCACGCTCGCACTTACAGTATATCATAAGGTGTGACCAAGATAGCGAGATTACTACTAAAATGTCAATTGTTTGGTAATAATAATAATATTGATAAAATATATATTAAGACGGCCGCGACGAGCTACTGCCTGTTTCTACGTAAAGTGCGCAAGTAAACCCTTGTATGGTGGTCAGATTTGCGCACTTGAACTTCGATAGTTATAAGACTTACTCAAGTGTACGAAGACCAGACCTATCTAGTATTGTAAAGTGGTCAGACTTGCGCTAGTATATTTCAATAGTGATTGGATGTACAGTGTCCTGTACAAATCTACTTCTATAGTGGTTAAATTTGCGCATGTGTACATAATGTATAGTGGCTAGATTTGGGCAAATCCACCTAGGCTTATAGTTAGACTTGCACAAGTCCGCTGTTGTACTTGCGCAACTCTGCTCTTTATTTGGTTCAACTTGCCCAAGCATACTCACTTCTGTAGGTAGTGAGACTTACGAAAGTCTACTTCTATTATACTAAGACTAGCGCAAGTCTATTTCTGTTGTGATTACACTCGCGCAATACCACTACTATTATAGATAGACTCTCACATGCCCACTTCTGCAGTTTGTGGACTTGCGCAAATGTACCTTTTTTTGTTTTTTTTTGCGCAATTGCACTCATGTACAGTGTCTAAACTTGCGCATATCGTTACACGCGTGTGAAGTGTGAAAGTACTGGATGCATGACAGATGCTGACCTGTCTGGGCTGGTCGACGGGGGTGGGCGGCGGCCGCGGCGGGTAGTGGGGCAGATACACTTCTCGCCGGAAGTTGCTCGACGCGAGCGGAACTGTGTAGGCAGGCCTGTGGACAACATACCCAACATAACATTAATTAATTTATTTAATTTAATACCAATAATAATTAAATAATAAATATCGCCAGACTGATACATCAACTGTATAGGTAGTTCTAAACTGAGCAATACTCGTACTATGAGTAGCGGTCCAATGGACTGTGGCGATCCCACTGACAGCCAGTCCTGGACAAATTAGGAAAATACCATTTCGGAAATTTGCCGCAACAAGAATCGAACCCAAAAGCAATTGACTACAGCATGGCTCTACATCACTGCTAATTATCGGACTCAGGGTCCTTGGTATTCACAGTGGACGTAAGTTTCCGATGAACGAATTATTATTGAAAAGATGGAAGCTGTGTGACGACCGCTTGACGCAGTGGCTCGAGCGTAGGCCGCTCGGCCCACTGCACATAGTGGTTGCGGGTTCGATTCCCGCCGGGGCAAATTTCGGAAATGGCCTTTTCGTAATTTTCCCAGGTCTTGGTGTCACTGGGATCGCCCCCGGTCCATTGTACCGGTACCCATAGTACAAGCGTTGCTTAGTTTGGGACCATACAGTTGGGGACAGTCTGGCGATATATATTCTTCCCTCCCCCCCTCCCAAAAGGTCCCATGGTGATCAGCTGGCGGCAGTACCTGGGCGGCGGCTCCGGCAGCAGCTGGTTGGCGAAGTCCCCGGCCGCGTAGCGCCGCTCGGCGATGAGCGCCGTGAGCCGCACCAGCTCGCGCTTGGCGCTCTCGCGCTTAGCCACGAACTCGAGCAGCGTCAGCGCTCGCGCCAGGTCGCGCCGGAGCTTCAGCATCTTCTCGTACGAGCTCTCGTCGTTTTTCCTGCGGGTAGCAAAAATAACATAATCAGTACACCTGATCGAGAACGATATTACTAAAACATCTGTTCAAAAGTAATAAAAGAACTTTATTACTTTTGAACAGAAAAACTGGCCAAGTTCGTGTCGTGCGCACACGCATAATGTAAGGTTCCGTAGCCATATCAATATTGAATTTATATTTTTGGATAACTAGTATTGTCGATTATTATCATAAAAAATTTTACCAGTGTCGGAATTCATACGTGTTTTTTTATTAAATCTTCAAAAGTTAAATTCTAGTAAACAGAATTTCTGATAATAATCTTATAAGGGCTCCCCGTAGGGGACTACGGTACCCTATTAAAGCAGGAGGTTTCTCAATACGATATATTTGTAAGATTATTACCTCAGAACTCAGTCATTTATAAACCGATATGAACAATTCTTGACTGTCTAATGAAGTAATGGTATCAGAATCTTTTGGAAAAGCTTAAACTACCGCAGCCCTCCGTGATTTAAGATACGAACATAACGCAGGTGCACAAAACCAAGTCCTGACCTGTTCTTCCTGGTCTGCATCTTCTCCGTGCGCCGTCTGAACGCGAGGTAGGGGTTGTTGGTCGACTGGCCCGGCCGGTTCTCTGTCTTCACCGACAGTATCAACGCGTGTTGCTGTGGGGGTGGATACGAACTGATTAATGTACGATTCACATCGACGTTTAACAGCGACAGGGCAAAGCTATAGCCGACTGACTACAGCACATATACTGACTACAGCGACGACCGCTCGGTGCAGTGGTTCGACCGCTCACTGCGCCGGGTGGTTACGGGTTCGATTCCCGCCAGGCTAAATTTAAGAAATGGCCTTTTCGTAATTTGCCCTGGTCTGAGAGTCACCGGGATCGCCCCTAGCCCATTGTACCGGTATCCACAGTACAAGCGTTCCTTAATTTGGACCATACAGTTGGTGTGTTGGTCTGGCGATATTTATTTATTTATTTATACGGGCTGGCTCCAAGCAGTGATAGCCGATTGGTTAAGCACGCGTCTTGCGGGCTACCAGGTCTCGGGTTCAAACCCCGGCTCGAACCTCTGGATTTTTCTAAATCTATGTGCGAATCATAATTTCTATATGATTATCACTTGCTTACGGTGAAGGAAAAACATCGTGATGAAACCTGCATGTCTTAGAAGATTTAACCAATTTTCGTGGTGGATTATGGCCTGAATCCCCCTCGTGTTGAGGGGAGGCCCGTGCCCAGGAGTGGGACGTCAAAAAGGGCTAAAATTATATTATTATTATTACGGGCTGGCTCCACCGGAGTAGGACCACCTACCCACCAAATATGACTACCTCTAGTCACTATTATTAAAGCTGACGTTTCATACGAGGAGTGAGTGAGTCGGAAGCCTAACCCTCCTCCCTGATTCCCACTACCACCTCCAGGTTGACAACGAGCGAGCAATGCCCTCGGTATTGCAAGCTTAACCCGTCCTTCCCTTTCCTCTATCCCAATTGCCACTGCCCAGCTGCAGGTCGGTATCAATTGGACCTACTTACGCAAAATGGAACCAAGCCACACACACTACTGCAAACTGAAACCAACCTAGAACCACTAACACAAGGTTGGTTATGGTCTACAATAGAGCATGTGGGTTGGTTCCATTTTGTAAAAGTCCAATTTGCTACGATAACCGCTTAACATCGGGCATGTCGCAGGCTTGTTAGCCGACTTTGTCATATTATATCCCAGCGGATGATGATGCTCGCAGATAGATGATATCACTCACAGTGTTCAGCCGCTTGTTGAGCCAGTAGTCGTACACAGCGATGACGAGGTCATCGCTCCGCTCCAGCAGCAGCTTCGCCTCATTGAGGGTCACCACCGTCTGGCCCGAGCACTTTTCCAGCTTGTCCATCATTTGTTCAAACTTTAGCTCTGAAAAACAAGTTGAAACTCAGAACTCAAAATTGTTTTTATTCATGGAAGCCAAAAACACATTTCTGAATAGTCAGAATCTACCCCCGGTTCGGAATGCCGCTTCCACTGAGAAGATCCGGCAAGAAACTCAATGTGTGGTTGACTTGGACACGGATTACAATTTTTTTTTTTGTTTTTTAAATATTACTAGCAATGTGTGTTTATCACATTACTAGTATTCCCTTTAGCCCCTCCAACTAAGCTAATGCTTGTGCTAGGAGTGGGCTCACATCAATAGTTTAATGGCCAGGATGGGGATCGAACCCGGAACCTCTCAGCTACGAGGACGGCCCCTCTAACCACTAGGCTATTGACGCTAAATGAATACATACCAGGTGAAACAGAAAGGGTATACAATTTTTTATTGCAACTTAATGTAAATCTAATACTATTGGCTTTGTGGAACAGTTGAAGTACTATATTCTGTACAAGTTAGCTTGATCCTTTTGACAGACGGAAAATTGACATTTATAGGGTCAGGATATAAAAAATTGTCGATAGATATTATCGAGGTTTCATGCTATCATCGCTGCTAAAAACGAATATTTTAATATAAAATGACATTTATTCTCTTAAAGGAGTACACCCCAAATCCATATCTGGATCAGTTTCTGAATCGCTAGAACAATCTTATAAATTTATTATAAACTTTTGTTCGCAAAAATTATCAAATCGGACGTCCCGCTCCCGAAATTAGATTTTATTTACTCACTATTATTTTAGATCAAGTATGTAAATAATGTTATGATATTAAAATAAACAATAAAATGAAAATATAAATTAAGCTTTATTTAAAATGTCGTCTGTGGTCACGATGATTCATCGCCCATCACAATTAGGTCGGCATGCCCATAAAGTGTAACATTGACAGGTACTGTCTGTACTATTATAAAATTCAGGACTTCATAGACGTGATTTTACTGACAGCTGTCGCAGAGATCAAGCTATCTTGTACAGATAATAAAGGTTACAATTTGTGAAATCTGTCAACAGCTGTATCCCTGCAACACCTTTTGTTTTTCAAGTTTCCTCCAAAGCTGATAGTTATAGAATTACAAAGTTAAGTTTTGAATAAAAAGTATACCCTTTCTGTTTCAACCTGTATATCACTTCATCATTATTGTCATCATTTCAGGCGAAATACGTTCACTGCTGGGCATAAGCCTCCCCCAAAGTTTTCCACAAGGACCGGTCTTGTGCTGCTCGCATTCAGCATGACTAGGCCCTCAGGCCCAGCGCACACCGCTGGTGGCGCGGCGGAGAGCAATTGAAGACAACAATTTAATATAAACCTTAACTACCTTGACATACGGTATGTATGAGCAATCGCGCGTATGCTCTTTTCGCCATTCGAGAACCTCTCCGCCCCATCGGCTATCGGTTCCACGGGCTTCAAGTTAAGCCATATATCTTACAAAAAACAAATAAATAGCGACCCTTGGTGCTACACAATAAAGTGCAATTTCGGATATACAGTGGTCTCTCTTTCTAACGCGCGACCCCCAATTGAATGGGTCCACCGAGGCGAAGTCGCCGCTGTATTTGTATCTTCCCGCCTATAGTCCGTGGAGCGCCAGGCCCAGTGTTGCCAGACCGACCTTACCTTTTCCTGACAAGAAATATATTTTTCTTATTTTTCTTTAAGGGGGGGGGGGGGAACTGCAGTTGAGAATCCAAAATAAGACCCTGGACGATATTTTTTTTTTAAAAGGATAATTTTCACTGTGACTTACGGTGATTACAACTTTTGGATCTGGCAACCCTGGTCAGGCCTGACCACGGTCAGTCGTTACCTGTGAGCTCGGGATGCCTCTGCTGCTTCAGCCACCGCTCGTCCTCCGTGTCGATGTCGTACTCCGGCGCCTCCTGTTCCTCCCATAGCGCTGCAACAACACACCAATCATAATGCTACATGCGGTTCTATATGGCGATATGGGACGGTATAAAAGAGTAGTGATAGCCGATTGGTTAAGCACGCGTCTTGCGGGCACCAGATCCTGGATTCAAACCCCGGCTCGCACGTCGGCCTTTTTCGGAAACAATGTGCGAATCACAATTTCAATATGATTATCACTTGCTTACGGCGAAGGAAAACATCGTGATGTCAAGAGAGCTAAATCATTATTATATTATTTATTGCCTTATAGCAAGGTCAAAGTACCAAAGTACCGACTGCCGTGGAAGATTAGCGTGAACATTTTTTATTTATAGTGCAATCTAGACGAGTACAATAAAATCGACAGAATGAACTATATGTAATGGAATACGATGGCAATGAATACACAACCAAGCCTGTAATCTCGAAGGGGTTCGAAATAGAAAATGGCATAAAATAGAGACTTTTTATTATCAAATGTATTTTTCATTACTCATACTCTGAAAGTAGGTCTGAAGTTGCCTGAGGAGCGGGTTGAAAGTAATACTTTTCCGGCCCGGGAGCATCGCTTTCAACTGACAGCTGTCAAATTATAAAAAAAAAACGAGTTCCATTTTCACATTTCTATGGAACCATGTTCGAACTTTTTCTACAGTCACTCAATAACAGCACGATGTAAAATTGAAATAACATAAAGTTAAGTATTAATTAAAGAATATATATTTTTAAATGACTTAATTATAATTTAGTTTCAACAATTTCTTTAAAATAACATAGATTAAAAAAAATATTTAAAGATGAAAATGAAAAATAGGCTAAATAATGAAGTTGGCCGGCCAACGAAAAAATAAAAAATAGGCGGCAATCCGATCTTTATTTGTTTTTTCGAGTTGTAAAGTATTGTTCATACTTCCTTGTATTATTTCTTTACCCAATTCCTGTTTTTATTTTTACATTCCTTGTATTCGTAATGAAAAGCACAGTGTTTACCACGGGTGAAAGACTTATTTTGTCCCTCGAACTATTAGCGCCCTCGCGTACCAAACCCCGTCTCGGGACAAAATAAGTCACTTTCACCACTCGTGTAACAATGTACTATTTGTAACAAAGTCGCAAAACAATCTTACGACCCTGCTGATGTTAAGCAGTTACCGTAGCCTGTAGATGCTTGAAATACCAATGGCATCACTCCCACGTTGCCGACCTGAATGGGAGCGGGATAGAGAAGAAGGAGAAGGATAGAGAAGAAGGAGAAGGATAGGGCTCTCACTCATCATATGAAACGCAGCTACAACAGCTACTTAACACCGAATTCCGGTGAGAGGGTGGTTATAACCAGTACATGAGCTGTAGTTAGTTAGCTTGGGTCAGTCAACGACAGCGTGGCGTGCGAGAAATACCTTTAGTATTTTTTTTTTTTTTTTATTGACTGCCGCCGCTTCTCCTCTGACATGATCAGAGCCCTTATTTTGGTCATATTTTTTAAGGGTTTCTTTTTCTTTTTTTCTCCCTTTGGGTAAATATTTTTTTCATTTGTGTTTTTATTTATGTATGCGTTACATTTCTTAATCTTATAGCTAAGTTAATACCTTTAGTATTGCAAGCATCAATAGAATACATGTGAAGCGTTTTTGCCATACCTATTATTGGAATCAAATATAATCAGCTCACGGGTTTAGGTCCAATTAGTTTAATTACAATCCGTGGTGCCTTACAACTGGTCTTCAATCAGCTGTAACAGTCTTGCTTATATGGCAATTAGCCCATACCAGCTATTTTTGTCTCCCGCTTTGCACCGGAGGGAAGTGGAATTTATTATTCTTCCATCTCCTCCTATTATTTCTTTCGATTAAAGTCGTGCGGGTTCCAAGACAATTTAGCTATTCCCCGGGACTCGTCGAGGGTCAAACCTCGACGTCATTATTGGTCACCATTGTCGATCCTGGCTTATAAGACAAGAATAACAGTGGTGGGAGTGTGTGGCGGGACTAACCCCAATAAAAAAGGCATCTACAGACTACACGACATCCACTAAACGGTTATTTACAAAGAAAAACTGTAATGACACACTCGTCGAGTATTTTAACCATCATAAAAATACATGACTATTCAGGCAACACGTGTTTTGACGCGTTCAATGTTTTGCTAGTGGCAATAACGTAGACCGAACAATGGTATTATATTAATCATTGTATCGTGAAGTAAAAAAATAAATAAAAAATATGACATGTAAAAAGACAAGCCCGCTGACTTTCTTGCCGGATCTTCTCAGTCGAGGTCGCGTTCCGATCCGGTTGTAGATATAAGAAAAAAAATATGTAAAATTGACAATTTGTAAGTGCCCCCGTAGGCCTAAACAAAATAAACGATTTGAATTTGAATTTGAAAAAAGTATCAGTCAGTTCATTTCACTAAGACGCGTGAATTATTGCAAATGAACCTATATGCCGGTGCCATAAGAGTCACAGGCCATTATAGAACGCGTCTTCGAAAAATAAACGAACTATACCATCACAAATGTTTTCCACGAAGGAGTAGGCCCAGACATGTCTTTGTAACATGGTGCGACTCTACTTCATATTCTCCCTCAAACATATTATGTTATATTAAATTCATCCAGGTTGCAAGACGTTAATAATAACCTTTCCCGGGACTCGTCGAGGGTCAAACCACGGAATTTTGCTGGAGACTAGGCAGGAGTGACAGCTATACCTAGTCTCATAAAAAAAAAACTGGCGCGAGTCCGAGTCTCTTACAAATAAACAAAACACACGACAAACATACAGAAAAACTCACGAAAACACATCTCATTGATCAGTATTTTAATATATTTTGTTATTATGGCAGAAAAAAATCGCACCCGCGTATCCGCTTACGTGGTACTTCGATAAAATAAATGGAACCTAAGTTACTGCTTCTAACATCACCTATCTGCCAGTGAAAGTTCCGTCAAAATCGTTCAGCCGTTTCAGAGATTAGCCACAGGAACAAACACAAAAAAAAAACGTTTTTTTGTCAAAGTATGCATATGTATAACTTTTCACATGCAATTACTAAAAAGCTATTATTTTTATATTAAAAAGATAATAAATTTCATTTTTATTTATTTGTATAGATATGTAGGTGGACGTCCAAAAAGACTGGAAACCTCAGTTGTAAAGTTTCAACAAGCTTATAGGGAAACGAACCTCCTACCTTTAGTCGACAAGCTCAAGAGTTATATTTACCAGACGATCGTTTGTGTTCGTTCATACCTACCTACAGCACGTAGAGAATGATAAAAATGTTCCCTTCGTTCAACAGCAGGCAACACTGTTACAAATTGCAAGCGATAGACAAATTACTAGGACCTATTCAGATGTACATTGCTTTGTTTTCATAGAACAATGTTTCAATACGTGTAGGCTAGGTACACAATATGTACCTACGTAGGTGGGTGTTTGTGGATATGTATGAGATACTAGCTGTGCCCGCGACTTCGTCCGCTTGTAATTTATTTCGGGATTATTCATCCCCTATCTTATCCCCTTGGGGGTAGAATTATTCAAAATCCTTTCTTAGCGGATGCTTACGTCATAACATCTACCTGCATGCCAAATTTCAGCCCGATCCGTCCAGTGGTTTGGGCTGTGCGTTGATAGATCACTATGTCAGTCAGTCAGTCTGTCAGTCTATCAGTCAGTCAGTCAGTCAGTTAGTCAGTCAGTCCTTTGAATTATATATATTTAGATGACGAGACATTTACAGCGATGTGTGTTGTCGTCGTTGTGAAGTCTCTATTTCTCGTCAGCACAAGATAGAGATACAACAAAAAAAATGATGCAGGTGTTCCACACGCCAATCATTAATTTTAAAGTTGCTAAGTCGGTATATTTAGGGGCGAAACGCGCGTATGGACACAATAATTAATAAAACATTGAACAACGTGTTAAATATTGAGATCTTTATACGTATTTTACAGGGTGTAAGGGGCATCGTAAAGAAAACTGATACTATGAATTCTACGCATGATTATGGACTCCCTGATCAAGCGTCAACTTCGTTGATGGTACGCTAGTTTGCCGACTTTAGCAATAGAAAAATTTACAACATTCTCATGAAAAATGTTTGCGAAAAAATAAAAATTCCAAGCCATCCGCATCCAATCAGCCGTCCCTTTCAGCAGGTAGACAAGCAATGAAAAAACAACCCTAAACCAATAAATAACACTTGATTCTCCGAATAACGGGTACCTTAACATTTGCAACGACTCAAAAGGGTTTCCCCTAGCGCTCTTTAGGTATCAATTTCAATATCCGGGAGCGTGAGGAGATCCGGCGATGAAGAAACAACTTTGTGCCACTAAAATAGAGCTTGATTTAGATCGGAGGGTAGTTAATTGAGTGAGTGGTTAAAACATATGGCTGGATCAGTGTGTTTTGTTTGCGTTATTTAAAAACAGTCTAACCCTGTAGCAGTGATAGCCGATTGGTTAAGATCGCGTCTTGCGGGCTACCAGGTCTCGGGATCAAACCCCGGCTCGAACCTCTGGATTTTTCGAAATCTATGTGCGAATCATAATTTCTATACGATTATCACGCAAGTGAGCAATTACGGTGAAGGAAAACATCGTGATGAAACTTATTCAATTTTCGAAAAACATGTGAAAACCGCCAACCCGCACTGGGCCAGCGTGGTGGATTATGACCTGAATCCCCCTCGTGTTGAGGGGAGGCCCGTGCCCAGGAGTTGGACGTCAAAAGGGCTAAAATTATTAGTAATTATTATTCTAACCCTATGTCCCTTACTGTAAAAAATGCTAAAGCTATTATTTTCATAATTTGATATTTTTGTGCAAAGATTCAACCACCCATACTTTTGCAAACTAAAACAAACCTAAAACCACTTGCACTAGGCTTGGTTTTGCTCTGCAAATGTATCCATTTTGCAAAACTATATCAATTTTAAACGAGCTACAGCAATATTCAAGTGTGAATTGTGATCTGTTTATGTCGTCAAAGGATTGCGATACCATCTCGATTACATTCCCCGAAGGGGTACAGGACATATTATGCATTTGCAACGCATCCACATTTCGCTAATGGTATTTCGTCCCGAATTCCCCCTCAATATGAAAAGGGTTCGGGACGTAGCCTACCACACGACAGATTACTTACGAACAGATGTTATTCTTCACAAAAACAAATAGCTATCCTTACTACGCCGCAATAAAGTGTAATTCAACTCGCACAGAGCCCGAGTGCCTAAAATTATTTTTCCATACCAGGTTTTCTCTTTCTACCTTTCTTGACAACCGCTTGGCGGAGTGGTTCGATTCTCGCCGGGGCAAATTTTGAGAAATGGCCTTTTCATAATTTTCCCAGGTCTGGGTGTCACTGGTATCGCCCCCAGTCCATTGTACGGTACTCATAGTACAAGCATTGCTTAATTTGGGACCATACAGTTAGTGTGTCAGTCTGACGATATTTATTTATTTATTATTATTATCTATCGCGTAACTCTTATCTTTTCTGAAACGCGGCAACGCATTCAGTGGTTCCTCCAAGACCAAACTCCGTGCTAAGTTGGGAGTGTGTCAGACCTACCCAGAAAGGGTTGGCGAACTTAAAATACCTATCAGACTACGATTGCATCCACCGTTTGATAACATGACCTTGATCAACTGCCTCAGATTGTATACATAGACGACTATTTGACCGTGGTGTCACGTCAATATTGTGTGTAGCCACTTTAGGCGGGAGATAGAATTGAAGTCAAATGGCACATGAGATCGGTGTCAAATGAATGCTGCAGCCGACCGCGCGGGCACCGCGTGAGGCCCACTTGACCGAATTTGAGATGTCATTTCTACATATGTCTGTTATTATTAGTTTGCCAAATATACAATTGGTGCAAAACAATACTAGGTCACCAGATGTCACTTGATCGGAATGGGGTGACATTATCAACGACCGCTTGGCGCAGTGGTACGAGCGTAGGCCGCTCGGCTCACTGCACATGATGCTTGTGGGTTCGATTACCGCTGGGGTAAATTTCGGAAATGGCCTCTGCGTAATTTGCCCTGGTCTGGGTGTCACTGGGATCGCTCCCACCATTGTACGGTGCCCACAGTACAAGCTTTGCTTAGTTTGGGACCATACAGTTGGTGTGTCAGTCTGGTGATATTTATTATTTATTTATTTCTCTCTAAGTGTCAGTTTTATTTATTTATCTCTCAGTGTCACTTCGTCTGTCGTCTTTCACTTCTGTCAGTGTCACTGTAAATACTTGGGGGTCGTGGTAGCCCGGTGGGAATGGCCTCGTATCGTGTTCCAAAAGTCGTTGGTTCAAATCCCGGTGGCAGACGTGCACCTGTGTATTTTACTCTAATAGTCTTACGCCCCAGTGTTGGTTGGCAAACTTTACGCGTCCAAAATAATACACGTTTCCTTTCGATATTATAAGGTATCATAAATTTCACCCGCGAAATTCAAAATTTTCGAGGATTTTTATAGTTTATCCAGAATCTGAAAACATTTAAGACAACATTTTGTGATTTGCGACAAACACAGTATGCAGTGCGTTTATTAATACATTTATTTTACTCTAAATATTATCACGGTGCATATGATACTAGTTAATCACTAAATATACAAAATTTGCCATATTATCTGGATAGCCGTCGTTCTTGAAATGTTTTAGAGTAAGTTGGATATATTAATACATGCACTGCACACGGCCTTTGTCGCGAATTACAAAATGTGGCTTTTGTTATTCT
The DNA here is from genome assembly GCA_918843915.1 of Notodonta ziczac. NCBI lineage: Eukaryota > Metazoa > Arthropoda > Insecta > Lepidoptera > Notodontidae > Notodonta > Notodonta ziczac. The sequence continues at coordinate 2,400,608 of OU974065.1, read as the reverse complement.
CAGATTTTGAAAAATTTCTAAAAAACCTCAAAAATTTGAACTTCGCGGGCTAGATGGGCGCTTTAGCCTTAAATAATAACAATTAAACTCTTCGGCGTCCTACTCCTGGACACCTCTCCTCACTACGAGGGGGATCCAGGCCGTAATCCATCACGCCGGCCCAGTTGGGCCCACGCGGGTTGGTTGGTTAAGATTTATGTTTTCTAAACATTTTTGCTACATAGACGACTGTGAAACTCCCGAAAGAAGCCTGAAAAATTTAACTTTATAACTCTAACCCCCGGCTAAAGAGTTGCCACGTGAAATTTACGTAACGTAACGTTTTGGAATCAACGTGAGCCGCTCCGTTCGGTTGCCAGGCGACTCGGTATTACGTTATAGCCTAGTCTCGTGTTATTAGACAAGTACTTAGTGTTTATTGATTCTCATAATACATACGAATAACGAATGTAATTACCCACACGTTGTTGCTTCGTCTCTTTACGCTGAGAAAAATACGATGAAAAAAATAATTCTCCTAGTTATCTTTATTGTATTTTTATTAAACATTTTGATATTTCAGAAAATATTAATTATTGATAGCCTCGTATTCAACAATTATTTGATGTAACTAGTATTCCCGTTATAATGGTCGAAATTCGACCATAATTCATTTAAATTTTGATTTAAAACCTCATTAAGGTTTTATTGTCAAAGACTATTTGATACTGGCACGCAGAATGCACTATGGAAGTCCCGCCCTCCAAAAACTGTCACCGTTTGTCTGTCAGACAGTCAGTCGGTGTGTCGAGTCAATTCATGGTAGTGTGTGTAATGTTTTATTTATTTATTTTAATGTATTTCTAATTATTATAATATAAAAATATTATTATTCTAATGAATTATTCTGATTCATGAAAATCGGTTCAACCGATTGAAATTTATCATCTCCTTTGTAGTTTCACAAGCCGTCGCATCGGGGGTTTTTTTTTAATATTTTAATTTGGTGTTATTAGAATTATACATTAAACAGGGTTCCCTTACTATCCTTGTGGAACCCTAAAAAGCCCTTCCACCGTTCGCCGTTTAATTTCCCGACGGTCGCGGGCCGGCGCGGCACGTTTAATTGAATTTAATAGCATCCCTCTGTGCCCGGATATTGAAAAATAAACTTCAAATGCCCTATTGTTAGTGTCAGGTCGGATACATTGTGTGTATACAGGTTGAAACAGAAAGGGTATACTTTTTTTTGAAACCTTAACTTTGTAATTCTAAAACTATCAGCTTTAGAGAAAACTTGAAAAAGAAAAGGTGTTTTATGAATACAGCTGTTGACAGGTTGCATAAGTCTACAAAATCTTTAGTACTTCATCTGTCCCACAAAGCCAATAGTTTAAGATTCACAAAGTAAAGTTGCAAAAAAAATTGTATACTTTTTGTTTCACCTAGTAAAGGTGTTTGAGATGAGCTGTAGGCAATTGACTGCGGATCATTTACGGGTTTTTTTTTTTTTTTCCGGGCCTCTATGGCCCGGCCGCGTACACCTCTGATATGGGGGTCAGAGTCCTTAATTAACACAATTATTAATAAACTTTCAGGCCATTTTTATTACAGTAAAAACACAGTATTAAAATGACATTTTCTCAAAAGCGAGTAAAACGTACCAATAAAACATATTTCTCAAAAGCGAGTAAATATAAAAAACTTATCATTTACGGGTTGTTTCGACTGGGGTAGTCCCAATCTCTCACAGAAGATCGGCGTCAAGTAGCTTTTAAAGATACATTTTGTACTATAAGTGGAAGAACAGGGCCCTAACCACGCTAGCTACTCAAATCGTAATAGAAAAGCAAACGCTCGCTCGCGATTACGTTTCAAACGCTCCGCTTTTGAGGTTTTGCTGACACCATACAATATCAATGTCAGTGGACATCGTGAAGTTCGTGTCAGCAAAACGTCAAAAGCGGAGCGTTTGAAACGTATTCTCGAGCGTTTGCTTTTCTATTACGATTTGAGTAGCTAGCGTGGTTAGGGGCCTGGAAGGCAAATAAAATAAATATGCATTTCGTTCCGTCCCCGATGCATTTTATCCGATTAATAGTGACGGCAACAGACTTGCGTCGAATCACAAGCGAAACAAACAACAACACCGAACGAAAAACACCACCACAGATATATATTCAAATAGATAATGCAAGTATCACGATTTGTATTGAAACCAAGCGTGCCGAATTTTTAACACCTACTGTGACGTCATTAGAGACGGGAAATCCAAACCGATTCAAAGATACCGATGCCGCCGATGCCCCTCCGCCCGCTACGATTCTCTCGAGTGATTATCTCGCTCATACTCATATCTTTTATATCTCTAGTCGGGTGGACTGTACGTTAGCGGCGACAAACCTTGACGCTTGGTCGGGGTTTCGTACACGCGAAGTACATGCATTTGCGTTATCTATGTAAATCTATATCTGTGAACACAACACTCGACAACAGCAACGAATTTTCATTAAAACCATCTGGAAATCAGAAAAAATTGTTTGAATATTCGTTTGTAGGTCTACTCACATCTGGCTCCGCCATGGCAATTGGAAGGAACTACACACAAATTGGAGTTCGTACGATCTAGACGTCAATAGCCTAGCGGTTATAAGGGCCGCTCTGGTAACTGAGAGGATCCCGGTTCGATTCCCATCCCGACCATGAGATTATTGACGTATCCTTACGCAAGCATCAGCTTAGCTGGGAGGGTTAAGGGAATACTAGTAATGTGATAAACTCACATTGCCAAAAAACTTTTTAGAGTTTTAAACTCTAAATCGTGCAGGGCCGATCTTATACGACCTTAATACCTATAACGACTGGTAACACACTGGGGCTATTATATTTATATATACTACCCTTTGTAATGATTAACTATATAAGCAACTGGCGAATAAAAAAAATAACCATAAATATAACAAAATGTAAAAAGACAAGCCCGCTGAGTTTCTTGCCGGATCTTCTCGCGTTCCGATCCGGTTGTAGATATAAGAAAAAAAAAAGGCAATTTGTAAGTGCCCCCGTAGGCCTAAACAAAATAAACGCTTTGTATTCGACTCTAACGCAAATTAGTTTTAATTCAAAATATTGTTTTCTTATATTTACGCGAATACTACTACATACATTGAAATAAAACTATTTTACGGATTAAATAGTAAAATAGTTTTATTTTAATTAAAAAATAAACTATTGCTGTAATGCGATCATCGAGCGTCGGGCGAGCGAGGAATGTCGTCCGATGACTAATGGAGAATGGTAAGAAAAAGGAAACATTCATATTGCACAGGTTATTTCTGTGTTTCAACTTGGTTTATGCTTTTGACGTGACCGTTTTGATTGAGATTATTATAATGTACTCTTTTGTGAAGAAATGAAGGCACAAAGGGCCTTCTTTTCTTCGGATTCACCCGAAGTAGCACATATAGACTACGGTTAATTTAATTGGTTTACGGATTTCCTCATTTCTGATTCAATCGCGAAGTGACTCCGAGCATAGCTATCTTCATTGCTCATAGTTACCTATGAGGTCCATAAGCGACCACATCTCAGTGACTCAAGACATCAATGACAAAACAGACTGCTATTAAACTTTTTTTTTGTGAAGGACTAAATGTTGTTGGCCAGAGTGGCCATAACAACTTCACCCGGACAGAGGGCGGGCGCAAGTGCGCTCCAGCCAGAGGGCCAGGGGGGCAGCTAGCTCAAGGGCGCCACAAGGGGCACGACCTCGGCTTGGGCCGCTGCCAAGAGAGGTGGCGAGGGTAAGTCTACCACCGGATCGGAACGCGACCTCGACTGAGAAGATCCGGCAAGAAACTCAGCGGGCTTGTCGGGTGTGTAAACCTTTGTGTTTTAGTATCTTGTAGATGGGTATCAGATTTTTTTAAATTACTTTTAGTTCCATTTTGGTTTTCCAAAGTGGACGATCACATTTTTGTATTGTATTGTTATTAAATGTGTTTGTTATTCCTATTTCTTACTTCACACTTGCGAAATACCTATTTTACTGGTTGGACTATATTTTTAAAAAAAGAAGAAGAAGCTACATAATATAATAAAAAAAATAAACAAATATCGCCAGACTGGCACACCAATTGTATGGTCCCAAACTAAGCAACGCTTGTACTATGGGTACCGATGGACTGGGGGCGATCCCAGTAACACCCAGACCAGGGCAAATTACGAAAATATCTGCATCGGTATGTGACTAATTTGGGTAATCCAACACGTACACAGTTTAACGACGCGTCTCGCTCTGACCGTCCATCGTGAGTTTCCCATGGGGCGCCGCGTGAGTAGAGTTCAATACACCCCGACGATTTTATGGCAAATTAAACCATGTTTTAGCGATAAGACGAACGTTGGAACACATTACTGTTGTGAAAGAAAATTAGAAATCTTTTTTTGGGTTCAAGCTTGTCCCGTCAATTTCTATTTCTGAAAACCTATCACAAATTTAATTTAATTATTTTTTTATAACCCCTTTGACGTCCCACTCCTGGGCACGAGCCTCCCTTCACTACGAGGGGGACTCACGCCGTAATCCACCATGCTGGCCCAGTGAGGGTTGGCGGATTTCACGTCTTTCGAAAATTGGTTAGATTTTCTAAGATATGCAGGTTTGCTCACGATGTTATCTGTAAGCTAGTGATAATCATGTAATGATTCGTGCATAGATTTCGAAATACCCAGAGGTGCGAGCTGGGGTTGGAACCCAAGACCCGCTACACGTCCTTTTTTTTTGAAATCTTACCTTCGGTTCGTTCTATCGAAATAGGTACATACAGCAATTTATGATGTTGCCTCTATTTTATGACAGCAAAAAATTTAGTCAACAACATGTTTTAGCGAATGTTTCGTCCTGTGCAAAGGTAGGGTTAGTCACCATCACTTACTTAGACTTTTTCGCAAACAATTTTTCATTACTCATACTCTGAAAGTAGGTCTGAAGTTGCCTGAGTAGCGGGTTGAAAGTAATACTTTTCCGGCCCGGGAGAATCGCTTTCAACTGACAGCTGTCAAATTATTAAAAAAAAACCTGTTCCATTTTCACATTTCTATGGAACCATGTTCAAACTTTTTCTACAGTCACTCAATTACAGCACGATGTAAAATTGAAATAACATAAAGTTAAGTATTAATTAAAGAATATATATTTTTAAATGACTTAATTATAATATAGTTTCAACAATTTCTTTAAAATAACATAGTTTTGAGCAAAATATTTAAAGATGAAAATAAAAAATAATGGCTAAATAATGAAGTTGGCCGGCCAATGAAAAAAAAACAAAATAGGCGGCAATCCTTAGACTTACACCGCTCTGCGGCAATCCGATATTTTTTTTTTCTAGTTGTAGAGTATTCTTCATACTTCCTTGTATTATTTCTTTAGCCAATTCCTGTTTTTATTTTTACTTTCCTTGTATTCGTAATGAAAAGCACAGTGTTTACCTCGGGTGAAAGACTTATTTTGTCCCTCGAACTATTATCACCACTCGTGTAACAATGTACTATTCAACATTTTGGATAAATTTAAAATGTTAAGATATACTCATATCTAATGTAAGGATCTAATTGCGTCTGTTATATTTTAATAATGTAAATTTTAATTAATGAAGTGCATTTGCTGGTAGTTTTTATAAAATGTTGTACACCCATTAGGATTTAAGCTTCAAAGACATATGAAAAAACTTTCGTTTGTATGCGTAAATACTGAAAAATCAATACAATAACGTGTCTGGACTGAAGCCTGAAAGCTGCCATCGTGCAGAAAATCCAGAATAAAAAAAACTATTATAATAGATGGTGTTGTTTACTCTAACAGGGCGTTTCTGAGTACAGACCGAACGCGTATACGAACTACGCTACGAACAGATGGTCCGCGGCATATGGGGCGTCTCTGGCACATCCGGTTGGGTAGAAGAAATGTTTCCTTATAAAATGTCTGGTTTAAAGTATAGCAAGGGTACTGAGTTAAAGTTGCCAGTATAAAGAGCTCCTTTGAGGATCGTCACTTCTTTGTAACAAAAAAATAATGTACTCTTTATAAAAAACACCCCTAATATAGGGGGCGCCCATTCATTACGTGAGGCGTTTTTGGCGGTTTTCCGACCCATTCTCCTCCCCAGGTGAGAAGCCGTGAGATTTGGCTCAACCCAATCCCAATCCACCAATCTGACGTGAGAATTAAAAAAAATCGTCTTTCTAGTTTAAATGAGTTGGATTAATTCTAAAATAATAATTCTATTAATATCTTGCTTAATATTTTAATTCAATGTGAAACTATGCGGCATTCGTAAAACCATGATAAATATTGTTTTACTCAATATAACCCAATTTTCTCGCAATTTCACTGTTTCTTACGGAAAAAGAAATACGTGATATTCGCCGAGACCCCCTCTCCCTCCTGGACACCTCACGTAATTAAACGACGCCCCCTAATAGCCGAATAAAAACACAATCACCATAACATAAGCCGGCTAAATGACAATGGTACATTACTCACGCTGCATATGTATGTGCTGCTTGGGCATTTTGTAGTCGGGCGGGTAACATCTCTCGTAGAACTGGAGGTCGCTGACCTGGCTCACCTCAGGTGTTGGTATAATCAGGCCGGTGCCTGATATTGCCCTCTGGAGATGGTGCTCCTGTGGACGGGGGAAAAGAGACTTTAATACGTCAAATTGAAAACACCTATTCCCATGCGCGACCAACGATCTCTTATGACATAAGTGGGCAATGGAAAATTTTGCGAAAAAAAGTTCGCAATTATAATTTCGCGATTAAACATCCGTTTTGTCGGGTCATATCAAAATATAATGCAATAAAAGCACCATTGATTTTGTATTTTCATTATGTCCACATGGCTAACCCAACAAAGGTAAACAACACAAGAGTTAGGGAGGGAAAACAACTGGGGAATTTCCGCGAAAAATATCCGCAATAATATGGCAAATAAAATTGTCTACCTATCTTAAAAATGTCGACCGTAACAAGAATCAATAATAATTAGCTCTTGGAATTCCCAACGAGACTTTTTCGGTAAATGTGTCCTGTTCGCTTTTAAAAAGAAAGGCCAATTTTATAAGACTTACTTAGCTGACCCGACAGACGTTGTCCTGTCTTAAAATTAGTCTAAAAAAATAAAAATTTAAGGTTGGACCACCCTTAACATTTAGGGGTATGAAAATGAAAAATAGATGTTGACCGATTCTCAGACCAACCCGATATGCACACAAAATTTCATGAAAATCGGTCGAGCCATTTCAGAGGAGTTTGGCAACAAACACCGAGACACGAGAATTTTATATATTAGTAAGATTAATAATATTGAAATGACGACCGATCATTGAGAGAATACTCGGTGAATTCAGGCTTAATCCTGCACCTGTTTGTAATTGTAATAAAAAAAAATGGAATACCCTAGCTTCATGTTGAATTTGCACGATGATGACGTCACGGCATCGACAGACGCGCCGCGAATGACATCACTGCAGTAATATTTTATCGATAACGAATCGTAAACACGGGGCGCAGTGTCGATTCGAGATAAGATTTATTGTGTAGGAGAAAAATAAATATACTATTTTCCCTGTTATCTATGGTTTTGATGTCGTCATTATGAATTGTTCGCCGAGTGTAAAGTTATCTCAAGTTACGTAAGCAATGTTAAGTAGCTATCTCACTATCTAATGTCGGTTTTCTATTATGTACATAAAGTATCTAATCTGCAAATGGATTGTAAGAAAACAAGATATCTGGTTTTATTTAGCATACACAAATAATAATAAATAAATATCACCGCCAATGATATTGTCTTAATCTACTCTCGTATAATGCATGAGTAACAAAGGACTATAGACTAAGATTGATGGGCAGATGGATTTGGAACGAAAAGGAGGGAATGAAAATAATTGTGATGGTAGGATTACTTTAATTATTTAAACTAGTATTACGTGATAATAAAGTGAATATTACAAAAGTGAACACTACTGGATTTATGATTATCAAATACCTAGTATTTGGAGATTTTTTATTAGACGAAAATTTCTAAACTGTCATTTGCTAATGTCACTTTCTGACATATTTTTAACATATAAGGTTCATATTAGTTCAACGCTGACATTTCTAGCAGTCAATTTACTTCATCTAATTCAAAATTCCACGCCAGTGGCGATCTATGAACAGGGTTATTTATAAAAATACCATTTCCAATATATGTCCGGACATGTATCAATCATCAGCGAAATGCGAGTTCACCAATGCTCATAATGCAGCCTACGACGACCGCTTGGCGCAGTGGTTCGAGCGTAGGTCGCTCGGCTCACTGCACATGGTGGTTGCGTGTTGCGATTCCCGCCGGGGCAAGTTTCGGAAATGGCCTTTTCGTAATTTGCCCAGGTGCCTGGGTGTCACTGGGATCGCCCCCAGTCCATTGTAAGGTACGCATAGTACAAGCGTTGCTTAGTTTGGGACCATACAGTTGGTGTATCAGTCTGGCGATATTTACCAGCTGACCACCGCAGTCTGTCACGCAAATCACTGTTTGTACCAGTATCGACCCTTGACGATAACTTAAGTATGTCACGCAAACTATATGGGCGCGTTTAGACTGGCCTACTATTAAGTTTTCTTGGATTTAAACGAGTAAAAATCTAGTTAGGTGTGACTGAAACTGTGCTAGGGAGTTTTGTACCTTTCGCTGTATTTTTTATGATAACTAAATAATGTATTCATACATGCGTCTTGCGGGTACAAGGTCCTGGGTTAAAAACCAAGGCACCTCTGGGTTTTACGAAATCCATGTGCGAATCATCATTTCTGTATGATTATCACTTGCTTACGGTGAAGGAAAACATCGTGATGAAACCTGCATGTCTTAGAAAATCTAACCAATATTCGAAAAAACATGTGAAATCCGCCATCCCGCACTGGGCCAGCGTGGTGGATTACAGCCTGAATCCCCCTCGTAGTGAGGGGAGGCCAGTGTCCAGAAGTGAGACGTCAAAGGGGCTAAATAATAATGATTACATACTAATTTGCCTACTGTTATGTTATCATACAAATAGGTAAATAAAATAGTCAATAAAAGTTAAGACAAAGGAAAATAACGCGTACAAACAAAAATAAATAGACGAACACATGTTTACCATTTCATTATTTCAGTGTTTGTGAACCCTAAAAATATGAAGGCCATCCGAACTTTCCTCATTAGCTAAACAGGACTCAGCGAAATTAACCGAGACCGGCGCAAATAAACAAACAAGCATTTATCTCCAAACAAATACTGGCACTGTCCATAAGGGCCACTCATTGTCAGGAGACACTGTATTCGTAATTAAGGTTGACGAAATTCACCCTTACGGCCAGGGAGAGATTTTGCGAAAATATTGTCCGAGTAAATCTACGTGCCGATTGTCCACATAAATCTGTTAAGTTCAATATATATTTAACTTCAAAAGTCAGTTTTTAGGGAAAGTTTCGCTTATTTTTAACCCCCGACGAAAAAAGAGGGGTGTTATAAATTTAACACGTGTATCTGTGTGTCTGTCTGTGGCATCGAAGCGTCCAAGCGGATGAACCGATTTTAATTGTTTTATTTGTTAGAAAGGTATTCTGATCAAGAGTGCTCTTAACTGTTTCATGAAAATCGGTTCAGCTGTTTGAAAATGATCAGCTCTTTTGTAGTTTAAAAAGTCGTCACATCGGGGTTTTTTAAATTTAGAGTTATGTCTGTTCATGTTACATATTAAGCAATTTCAGGAATCGACCAAATCGTCGACCAAATCGACTATTCGCAGTTGAATATATCGATACGTCTCCTAACAATCAATCAAACTCTGAAAAAAAATAGTTTCAATCGAAATAATTGCCGCACTAAACCAATGGCTGAGAACCGCGGTTTTCATAGACGCGACGTAGACCCATCAACCAAAATTAATTGTCTCCATAAACCACTGCGGAGTTGCCATCCCTCAATCCTTAGCCCGCCGATAAATTACAAAGGGGCTCGTTGTTTACCCTTTCAAATCATTGAATTAATCATTAGGGTTTTACTGTGATGTTTTATCAGATTTATGGACGATAATTTGGAAAGGGAGGCTTGAAACAGATCACAGGCTGAGTAACATACACTTGGTTTAAAAATGTATAAAAAATAATCCGATCATTTATCACAGACAATTCACGAAGACTAGGAAATATCGCAATGAAATGGCGATAGATTCTCCCCATATAACATCATTATACAAATAAATAAAATTAAAGTGTCTGTTTGTAATGTCAAAATAATAGCTTTTTCCGAAATGCATATACAAGGTGAAACATAATGGGTATACTTTTTTTTTGAAAACTTAACTTTGTAATTCTAAAACCATCAGCTTTGGAGGAAACTTGAAAAACAAAAGGTGTTATAGGAATACAGCTGTTGACCGATTTCACAAGTCTACAAAACCTTTAGTACTTCAACTGTCCCACAAAGCCGATAGTTTGAGATGTACAAAGTTAAGTTGCAAAAAAAATAGTATACCCTTTTTGTTTCACCTAGTATAAGATTCCGAAATGCAAAGTATATACGGTAGTTATAACAAAAAAATGTCTGCCTGTCCGTGTGCTTGTCTGTTCCGGCGAATCCCCGAAACGGCTGGACCGCTTTTGACGGGACTTTAACGACGAAAGGGACGAATAAAAATACTGGCGACGAATTGCCAACACACTTTAGGGACCTGCTTTTATAGTATTATTTTATATTAATTGTTTTTACTGGCGTTTAATACTTCAAGAGTTCAATTGTGAATATAACTGGAGTTGGTATAGTTATTACTGAAATGGATCACTTAACTGCCAATCTTCGAGCTCAATACTCCCTTACGATTTATTATTCTCTTTCTAAACCCCATTTTAACATTGTAATAAAATTACTTTATTATCGTCAAGTTTAGATTTAGTTACAGAAAAAAGAACCGTTATTACAAAAAAAAAGTTAAACATATTGTGATAAACTTTACTTAGTAAAATTTGACATAACTCGTGTTTGAAAAGTTTTTAAACTTTACTGTAATAACAACGATTGCCTGTCTAAGGCCCGTATTAACAAAATCGATCTCAAGTCTGAGAGCGATCTTGAAAAGGTCATTCTCATGTCATAACAGTATAAAATTAAATGTAAAAAGCGATCTTAAGATTTATCAGGCGTGTCTTGACCTACTAGTCCGAATTATTTGTGTAATTCTTGGTAACATCAAAAGGCAACACACTGGAGCTATTATAATATTTATATTAATATCTACTACCCTTTGTAATTATCTATACAAATAAATAAAATTGGAGTGTCTGTTTGTAATATCAAAATAACACCTTTTCACTAAATGCATATGAAAGTACATACGATACCTATAGCAAAAACGCGAATTAAAAAATGTTTGTCTGTCTGTCTGTCTGTGTGTTTGTTCCGGGTAATCTCCGAAACGGCTGGACCGATTTCGACGGGACTTTCACTGGCAGATAGCTGATCTTATAGCGGGTAACTTAGGCTACTTTAATTTCAGAAAAACAATTAGGGTTCCGCGTAAAAAAATAAAAACACTTGAAATCAAAGAGTATCGCCGAAACGGCTGGACCGATTTTGACGGGACTTTCACTGTTAGATAGCTGATGTTATACGCAGTAAGTGAGGCTACTTTTATTTAAAAATAACAAAATTAAAAAAAATGGGTCCTGTTGCGCGGGCTCCGAACGCGGGACCGGGCTTTATTGTTAAGTTAAATTCCACGCGGGCGAAGTCGCGGGCTCAGCTAGTTGAAAATAAGAAACTGGCGATAAAAAAAAAATGACATGTAAAAAGACAAGCCCGCTGAGTTTCTTGCCGGATCTTCTCAGTCGAGGTCGCGTTCCGATCCGGTTGTAGATATAAGGAAAAAAAAATGTAAATTGACAATTTGTAAGTGCCCCCGTAGGCCTAAACAAAATAAATGATTTGAATTTGAATTAATACGACCTTTAGATTACAACATAACATTACCCCCTGACCCCGCGTTGTCCTTTCAGTAACTATAGTGGAGCGCGACGTCGTGGATTGAACTAGCTATACCCGAATAACGACCACAGTATATTATATTAGTTCTTTTACAGCGAAGCCCTTCGCAAAGTCATCGACCGCCGGCATCCGAGTGCAAACCACAGAATATGGAGAACATGGCGTATCTTCACGCTTCGCTACGTACGACTCCCGGGCTGGAGGGATACTGTTACTACAAGTTTGTGGTGGGTCTAGAGTCTTAAATGGGAACCATCTGGGTATCTGACACCCCATAGAACGAGTTGGGGGAAGGAAACATTTTTCGAAAGTGGCCATTCCTTGAAAAAGTCTACATCTAACTACCAACTAAAATAACAAGGTTATACGAAGGGGTTTAGTATTATACTAATGAATATCTAATTTGTTGATCCGTATTCGTCAAAATTATTCGCCCTTCGCCGCCCTTCATGTATCCCTGCGCCCCAGACAGTCGGCGAATATATAATGTAAGTATATAAGAGACGGGATGAAATAAATGCCACGCTTACCATCGTGAGGAAACCCGCATGTTTAAGAAGATGTTACCCAGCCATACTCAAAGTGTGCTCCGCGGTACCCTAGGTCTCCGAAGCTTCTGTGGGGGCTCCTCGAAAAAACTGAACAATTTTTTTTTTATATTGGGACTGGTCCCGCCACACTCTCCCACCACGGTTACTCCTGTAAACCAGTATCGATAATGGTGACCAATAATGACGTCGAGGTTTGACCCTCGACGAGTCCCGGGGAAAAGTAAAATTGTCTTGGAACCCGCACGAATTTAATCGAAAGAAATAATAGGAGTTGGAAGAAAAAGAATTCCACTTCCCTTCGGTGTAAAGCGGGAGACAAAAATTGCTAGTATGGGGTAATTGCCATAGAAGCAAGACGGTTACAGCTGATTGAAGACCAGTTGTAAGGCACCACGGATCATAATTAAGACTAATTGGTCATAATGAAAAAAAACAACTAAATATTTATGGTAAAGTTATATGATTATTACCACCCACTAGTAAGTATGCCTCAATGGGTATCGAACCCGCAACCACTCGGGGCAATGAGCCGAGCGGCCAACGCTCGAACCACAACGCAAAGCGGCCGTCAAATAATACAATCTGCACCTAAGTTTTCAAGGCAAGCGTTAAGTTCTACCAACTTAGTTATCAACACTTTACAAGATACAAGAAAAATATTTCAAAAGCAATTTTGAAAGTTTATAACAAGTGACCCGTGGGTCAACGCTCTGACTGAACGTGTGCGCTCAAAATCTCGACCGAGACAGTCTCATTAGTGGTTCTGTATGTGGTATTGTATTAAGGTGGGTGTAGACTACACGAGCGAACGCTCGCGTCCACTTTATCACATTATTTTTCGTCACGTAAACAATGGCAGAGCATTTCTTTCGGCGTTCTATGTTTGTTCGCGGACATAAACAATGAAAAAGAACACTCTTATTATAGTGCTGCTGCAACTATCAGCTCTTTGTTGGTACGGTCTAAACCCACCTTTACGGGACTACTTACCAAATGTCGTTCAGATGTGTTGCTTAAAAATGTGATATATCTTTATGCATCAAATTCCCGTGTGTGTGTGTTCATAATTCTTCTTCTCCTAAACGCCTTGACCGATATTGATGTTTTTTGTGTGATTGTGGTGAAACCTGGATTTTATGGCTAATTGCTACGGCTGTATTTCTTAGCTATAATTGGATCCGGTATGCTGGCATCCGTTAGCGCTGTTTTCAACAACCAGAAAATAAAACCTACTCTAGCGAAACTGAAGGCTGAATAGCTATAAAATAATAATAATCTTAACCGCCTTTCTAAAAGATTTCTACTATCGTAATTTCTACCGCAGTTCGCAAGACAAATGTTGGATTTGAGCTACACGTTGCTTCAATCCAACATTTGTTGGACATAAAAATAATGAGATAAACAATTTAAATCTTGGTTTACAGGAGTAACAGTGTTCGGAGCGTGCGGCGGGACCAGGCCCAAAGAAAAAAATATAAGCATACCTCAAAAACAGATGTACCGATTGTAATGATATCAACTTTTTTTTCAACAAAATGGTAATTTTCCTATTCTTACTGTTATAAATGTACTGTTATAAACTAATTTCAAACAAGAAATTAGTTTTATAGTCTGAGATACATATCATCATCATCATCATCATCAGCCTATGCTTGTCCACTGCTGGACATAGGCCTCTCTAATGAGCGCCATAGCGCCCTGTCTTCAGCTTGCCGCATCCAGCATGTGCCTGCAGTCTTTCGCAGATCGTCATCCCACCTGGTCGGAGGGCGTCCTACACTACGCTTGCCTAAAGAGATACATATGTTGGTGGATTATACCACTAAAATTTTAATATCTAATTAAGACCTTTACTCACGGAATCCTAAATACTTGACTCACTTAAAAGCCATTGTATTTTTTTATTATATACCTACCTATAGCGTGTACCGTTACGTCATAATATTTATTATAGAATTACTACACTGAAACAAAAAATACTTATACTCAATCGTTTCTCTTTTAGGGGTCCGTAGTCAAAACGAGGAATCCTTATAGTTTCGGCATGTCCGTGTGTCCGTCCGTCTAACGTAAAAAAATTCTATCACCATCATAAAAAAATGCATTCATGCTTTTATAACCCGACAATACTGGAGGCTAAGCTTTTAGCTAGCTCACACTATATGGTACAGTCAGTAGCACTACTGCGTTACTTTAGACTTTAAAGTTCTTTTAACACACATACAATACTAAGAGCACAATAAAATAATATTAATTAAGCCTTTCTGACTTCCCACTCCTGGGGACGGGCCTCCCTTCACTACGAGGGGAATGGCTGGGGAGGCTGTAACCCACCACGCTGGCCCAGTGCGGGTTGGCGGATTTCACGCGTCTTTCGATAATTGGTTACATTTTCTAAGACCTTTGGTTTCCTCACGATGTTTTCCTTCAACGTAAGCGAGTGATAATCATATAGAAATTTTGATTCGCACATAGATTTCGAAAAACCCAGAGGTGCGAGCCGGGGTTTGAACCCAGGACCTGGTGCCCGCAAGACGCGTGCTTTACCAAACGCCTATCACTACTATAAGAACACAATATTACTTTTTTATCAATCATCGCAGTTCTAGTTAGTAATCAAACTCTGAGACCCCGGACACGCCGCTCAATGCACGCACGAAAAATATTCCCCGGCTGGATTCAGCCCAAGTTTTTCCATTATCAATTTCCAAGCGGCTGGCTTTTATGCGTGTATTTTGTGCGGTTCAATGAAATAAGCCGTGGTATTAGTTTTTTAGAAAACTCTAATACTGATAACATAAAACCTGACACGAAGCAGTGATAATCGAGAGGTCAATGGAAACGAGTTTAGATCCATTTATTCTAATAATATCCATGGTGCCTTACAACTGGTCTTCAATGAACTGTAACAGCCTTGCTTCTATGGGAATCAGCCCATACCAGCTAATTTTGTCTCCCGCTTTGCACCGGAGGGAAGCGGATTTTTTTTTTTTTCAACTCCTATTATTTCTTTCGATTAAATTCGTGCGGGTTCCAAGACAATTTAACTTTTCTCCGGGACTCGTCGAGGGTCAAACCTCGACGTCATTATTGGAAACCATTGCCGATCCTGATTTACAGGAGCAACAGTGGGATTGTGGGATTTAAGGGGAATGTTCCCGGAATAACGGCACTAGAATCTCCCCCTATTACCTTCGGACCAAAATACCATCATCCAAAAGTTGGTGCTCTGCAATAATCTCTGCCTTATTCCTTTGTGGGATAAAGGCGTGATGTACCATGAAAACTAAGGCGCTTGGCTCTCGTTTCTATCCTTCGAAGCCTTTAAATCTTTACCTCGTACAACCTACTTTAAAACATCGAACACTTTAATTTTATGTAAAGCCACTTTGACACCGTCTCGCCCTCACCGCCCGACTCAAAACACTGTATTTGCATTCTCGCATAGACCATCCCTTTGTTTCCAACGATATTTCAAGCCCCAGCTAATTTTAGATAACACGTTGCTAATTAGCATAGTTTTATGCATAGACGTGTTGTTTTCTTTTATGGTAAGACTGGATTGGATGTATAACATTTTTGTTTTAATCCTAACTACCCGGAGTGGGACGTCAAAAGGGCTAAATTATTATCCTACTAATATTATAAATGTGAAAGTTTGTGAGTGTGGATGTATGTATGTATGTTTGTTACTCCTTCACGCAAAAACTACTGAACGGATTTGGATGAAATTTGGAACACAGATAGTTTATAACCGGGATTAACTTATAGGATACTTTTTATCCCGATAATCCCGAAATTTTTGTTACGTTAAATACTACGCGGACGAAGTCGGCGGGCACAGCTAGTTATATTATATTACTAGCTACCCGACAGATCTTGTCCTGTCTTAACTTTGAATATTGAATTCGAATTGCTCCGCTCAATTTTCTTATTTTTAACCGACTTCAAAAAGGAGGAGGTTATCAAGTCGTGTGTATCAGAACCTTTTCCTGACAATAATAAACACAACAAAAATAGAATTAGCGAAATCGTTCCATCCGTTCACGCGTGATGCGATGACCAACGAAATAGAGATTCATTTTTATATATACTAGTTTCTGCCCGCTACTTCGTCCGCGTAGACTTAAGTAATAGTAAGTAATAGTAATAGTATTATATGTGTTAATCCAGGTTATAAACTATCTGTGTTCCAAATTTCATCCAAATCCGTTCAGTATTTTTCGCGTGAACGAGTAACGAACATACATCCACACTCACAAACTTTCGCATTTATAATATTAGTAGGAAGTAGGGTAGATAGATAGATTAAGATTATTAGCAATGTGTGTTTATCACATTACTAGTATTCCCTTTAGACCCTAAGCTAATGCTTGTGTTAAGAGTGGGCTCACATCAACAGTTTATTGGCCAGGATGGGGATCGGACCTGGAACCTCTCAGCTACGAGGACGGCCTCTTTAACCACCAGGCTATTGACGCTTAACATAACATTAAGCTGAAGACAGGGCGCTATGGCACTCATTAGGGGAGGCCTATGTCCAGCATTGGACAAGTATAGGCTGATGATGATGATGATGATAACATTAATGTTTTAATTCAGTGGTAGAGTCAGACCAATTGACTACAGCACGGGCTGGCTCGTCTTGGGTAGTACCACCCGCTCACAGAAGATCAGCGTAAGTAGTAACTATAGCTACGTTGGAGATTCCGAAGCCTAACACCCTCCTTCAGGTTGGCGATTGCATGTTAACAGCTTAACGTCAGGCAGGTCGCACGCTTGTTAGCAGTCTTTATTAATTTAAAATAACTGAACGTTATATTTCTGTAATAATGTCGTTGATTCTGTTGAAAAACTAAACTAGACTTATCGCTATTGCCATCCTTGTCATGGCCGTAACGTAAAGCGAGACACACAAACTTTGATAAATATCGCGCGTATAACGATGGTATCACACATCAA
Organism: Notodonta ziczac; assembly: GCA_918843915.1. NCBI lineage: Eukaryota > Metazoa > Arthropoda > Insecta > Lepidoptera > Notodontidae > Notodonta > Notodonta ziczac. The sequence goes on along the minus strand of OU974065.1, from coordinate 2,383,040 downwards.
AATTTACGACATCGCATCGCGACAAATTCCTTTGGATCGGGATATTAAATAAATTAATATCGCCAGAAGAACACACCAGCTGTATGGTCCCAAACTAAGCAACGCTTGTACTATGGGTACCGTAAAATGGACTGGGGGCGATCCCAGTGACACCCAGACCTGGGCAAATTACGAAAAGGCCATTTTCGAAATTTGCCCCGGCGGGAATCGAACCCGCAACCACCACGTGCAGTGAGCCGAGCGGCCTACGCTCGAACCACTGCGCCAAGCGGTCGTAATATTATCTTGATACGGATATGTCTTCAATTGGAATTGTAAAAACAAATGCCATAGCCGCCAATACTGAGAGCATACCATACCAGAATCATAGCAACATCGATACATCAAACATGGTGCCCATAACCATGCCTTCCCCCCTCCCCCCGTCGTGGCGCAATCCTTAAATTTGGCAGTTGCGTAACACCGCGAGGTCATCGCCCTGAGGCCCGCACCGCATGGCTACTCTTGCCGGTGCCGGACGAACGATTAGCGTGGATATGACGATAATAGTTTGTATATTTAATATATAAAAAAACACCACGTTCATCGGCAAATGTTTTACATTGCCGCGTGCACAGGTTTTTTTCTTAACGCGTTTTGAGCCGACTGTGAGTTCCGTCCGTAAATAAAAGGTTACCAACCACATCGATATGCGATAGTTTTTTTACGGTAAACGTAATATTTTTAATTGTTGTGTGATCTTAACATAGATATGTTTGTCTGCCACTATTCATATCAATTTTATTTTGTTTTAAAATCAGACAGGAACTGATTTCCACATATATTGAGTAAATAATCATATTGGTACTCGTATTGACGATCTAATAAATTCTATAAATTTTGCGGATGATTTCCTAGTTACAGTTCAATCGATTTTGACATCTTTCGTCCTTATCATCTGCTTGTTATCGTACTTACAAATTTCTCGAATTTTACAGCATATTCATCATCAACTTACCTGAAAAAAATAAACATACTTCAGTTAATTGAGTAATAAATGACAGCACATTATATCAAATAATTAAGAGTCGGTTTATTTCACAAAGACGCGTGTATTATTGCAAATTGACTCACACGCCATTATCATAAGAGTCACACACAGCACGTGTCTTGGTGAAATAAACAAACTATACCTAAAAACCTCTGGTCTGGAGACACTAGAATCCCTGGTACGGTTAGTTTCGGTGTATGAGTCTGGCGATATTATAAGTTATTCTGCGCTGTTGGCGTAGGCATGTCCATAGCAATATTTCGATGCATTAACCAACCAGCTGACGTCGGTTAAGACAGTTTGCGAACCAGGCCGCTTGCCGCAGGCTGATCGAGATCTTTTAGCAAAAGTGCCGTTAACTCAGTCTCCCTCGCTTACATGTAAATAATGGTGCATTTGTACAAACAAGGGTGAAGCATGAATTTTAGATAGTTCCGAAAAAATATGGCTTGGTGGGAGATGTGTAAATCTGATTTTATACCAGGATTCGATCAGGATATATTGTACTTATTATGGTACCTATTATATAAAAAAACATTTAATTTTGTTTTATATAAAAATCCTAATGTTCAATAGAACTTAATTAGATATACTAATAATTAATTTAAATGTAAGAACTAAAAAATATAAAAATACATTAAAATAAACCCTGCCCGCGTGGGATGGTGCCAAGAGTGCTAGCTGCATTTCCTCGTTGAATGGATAGGCTGTTTTTTTTTTCTATTATATTAACTTATTTCTTAAATATTTTACCGCTAGTAACAATCTTGATATTGATCCAATAATAAACATTAATCAAACATTCCTTACAGCGCTGAAGACTAGTCGACTAGTTGACGTTTGGTGAGCTTAATCTGGATAAGTTTGTTTTTAAATCAAAATTAAAAAATATACGGAACATTTCATTAAATTATTTTCATATATGATAGTTTTCCAATCAACTGAGATGTATGTACGAATTGGACATCGAAGGGTATTCATAGTTTCATACATTTAGCGAGCTCGATCCGTGCCAATACACTAGTTATTTCTCTCATTGCTAGAACGGTATGGCAATTGGTACGAGGTCAAGGGGAACTAGGAACTGGCAGATGACGTCACGGAGGTAGCGTTTGCCAAGACCTTGGCATTGAAGAAATTACGCCGGGACTGTTCGTTTAATTTGTATGAGATTTTTCTTTAGTAACAAAGTCGGCCAACAAGCTTACGACTCGCCTGATATTAAGCAGTTAACGTAGCCTATAGATGCTTGTAATACAAAGGCATTGCTCGCGCGTCGCCTATCTAAAGGGTAGTGAAAATGAGTCCATCCCTCATTGATGATATAATATCCCTAATACTCCCAGATCATACTTATTGACCATTGGTTTTTAATTGCCTTACACTTCCACGAAATGAGACTTGCCCCCCGTGGTTACACTGTAAGCTTTCGTGCTTGAGTAACGTCTCTGTTTTAGTTCATAAAATGTACTCTGTCCAACTGACCTTGTAAAGGCGGCAATTCGATAATACGGCCGTGCCCAGATGGCGTGAGAGGTCTTCAAGAAATTTGATTTATTTAAATTTCACGTGTTACGTGGTTATTTAGGTAAAAAGTTGTTGAATTTAATTTAACTGATAGTCAGACCGTTGAGTGATATATGAAAGGTATCCCTCGTCTATTTATTCACTACATTAACTAAATATTTAGTTAATGATATGTGTTTCTCTGCCGAAACCAAATCGACAACTCCGCTATACTGCAGCGTCAGTACAGACACGGATATCCTGTTGGAGAGTCTCTAGTACACAGATCAATCAGCAAAGAAATCAGTATTATGTGTTATAAAAAATGCATTAACGACATTGGACTGGCCACCAAAAGTTGATAGTCATTACAACGCACGCGCAAGGTGTCGAACGATCTCCCATCATCTGGAGACTTTCCACTGTACTATAACATAGGCGAAAACGTCAACACTTCTATTTTGAAGGCGAGCTTTCCAGCTACATTACAAAAGAAATAAATTTACTAACCCTATCACCTAATATAGAGTTACCAATATCGATAAAAATAAATAAAATTAAAGTATATATTTGTAATGTCAAAATAACAGCTTTTTACTTAATGCAAATGAAAGTAAACGAAAATACGTCTGTCTGTTCGTTCCGGCTTATGTCCGAAACGGCTGCACTGATTTTGACAGGACTTTCACTGACACATAGCTGATGTTATAAGGAGTAACTTAGACTTTTATTACGTTTATTTTATCAAACTACCACGCGGGCGGGGCCGCGGGTGATAGCTGGTGTGACATAAAATGCCTCCCTCGCTCGTAAGCCTAGGGGTGACACAAGGTAGAAAAAAAATATACAACCTTTCCCTTAACCAGTAAACAGAGTTATATCATGAGGAAAATAAGCGTTCGTGATATCTCCAGTTGAGTCCCATCTTTGTGTAATGTAAGGAAAAAAATAAACCAGAGAATAAAAATATGCCCCATATTATTTTCACAATAAGCTGGTCCGTTCAGACTGAGTATCAGATACCTCTGTCCGGGTGAAGTTGTTATGGCCACTCTGGCCAACAACATTTAGTCCAGATAAAAAAATACTGAATATCAGAAACGTTACATAATTATTAGCACTCTTTTACATTACTGTAACTTGAAGGAAAGAGGGAGACGACAAGAGTACACACTGCTCCATCAACTTACAGATAGCTTATGTAAGTACTTCGAAAGTTCATTACCGTACAGTGACCTTAACTTAAACTATTCAAAAAATCGCATAAAGACTACGAATGTTCGTATAATTGTTGAAGCGAAAAAATATATAGTTTTCGCTATTAATTTTTTTAAACAATTCAAAACCTTATCATGTCGCCATAAAGTCTCAACTGAGTAGATAACGTGGAACTGGTGGAACTAGATTGGCTGGGTCGCTGCAATAGACCAGATCAACTTTTTAGATGCCAGCTAAAGATTTCTTAAGGTTGGTACACACATTTAATGCATTTGAATTAAAGCATGAAATTTAAAAATTCTGACTGCAGTTTGGTACTCGCGTTTTTTATTTCATAACTTAAAAATAATGTGCTAATTCGACAAAGGAACTTAATATTTTGTCATACCTTAAGACCCGTATTAATTACTCGATCTCAAGACCTGAGACCGATCTTGAGAATTTCATTCTTATGTCATACTAGTACAAAATGAAATGACAAAAGATTGCTCTCAGAACACAAACTCTTCAATCAAAATGCCATCACAGAACCCAAAATGCGTCTTCACCTTTACAATCCTAAACCAATTCCGCCGAACAAAGCCACATCCAACTTCTATAGCGTTCTTTGAATCATTGTCCGTTATCAGCTCGGCGAGCGTCCAGGATGCGAATTTGTAATTTATCATCAACGCATTAAGATACATTATCAGTTGTTTTATATAAATACAAATTACGAAGAAAAAAGCCGTTTACAGGCGAATCGCTGGTGATTATTAACATTGTTTTTGCAAATAAAAATGTTTGCGGCAGTGGGCTGAAAACCTAACTGCAAAATGTGTGTAATATTTTTGGAGGACCTTTGATTTTAGTTCTACCTATTTAGGTCCTTTTGGGGGACTATTGGACCCCCTGAATGCCACCCAATTTGTCAAATAATTATAAGCTAGTCATTCAATTTAGTCCAAGACCACTTTGCGAATGCATATTTTCATTCGTATTACAACATTTCAAGCGAACCACTCGCTAAACTTGTCTAATGTTAGCTGGTCCGAGATGGGCCATAGATTAGAGATTTTCAGACGAAACATACTTGGCATACTTCCAAAACTCTGCAAGAGGTAAGCCTTTATGCAACCAGTATATATGTCGGTACTGTGACTCGAATAGAAAACCCTATAACTTAAGTCATAAGGTATTATTTTAATAATTCACAATATTTATCTTCCTCCTTAGTAAGTGCTAAACAAGATAATCCCAGATTATTTTGATACGACCTATAACTTTACGCGCTCTCCGAGGCGCGGAGTCTCCGTTCAATTTGCTACTAAATAGTCACCCATCCACGACTGACCCTGCCAAGCGTAACTTAACCTGCGATCGATTACCGACCAGTGATTACAACTAGCTACGACCTCCACAAACCCAGTCTCAGGCGACATAAAACTCGATAACAACAAGTTTGTTAATCAAGACGTATGCGTCCTATGGGGGAGACCGGTGGGAGGTGGGAGAGGGGCCGGGTGGGTGTGGTTAAACGGGAATACCAGGTGGGTTCGTGGAAAAACATGCCCTTCTCGGGCTTTCTATTGTAAAAGCTCAACAGTGGGACTTTTTTAATAAATAAAAAAAAAAAGATCGGAGAATAACAGTAGGCTCGGCTGAATATTAAATATAGCATGCCGCCAGGGCAGCGCCACTTTGCAGTGGGGTGACATTGACACTTGAGAGTTCAGGAATAATCCCTTTATCCGACACTGACAGAAGTGAAGTGAATGATAACGTCCACAGATATAGATTTACATAGATAACGCAAATGTATGTACTTAGCGTGTCCGAAAACCCCGACCAAGCGTCAAGGTTGGTCGTCGAAAACTTACGGTCCTCGCGACTACAGATATTAAAGTATGAGCGAGATAATCACTCGAGAGAACCGTAGCGGGCGGAGGGGCATCGGCGGCATCGGTGTCTTTGAATCGGTTTGGATTTCCCGCCATCTGTGACGTGTGTTAAAAAATCGGCACGCTTGGTTTCAATACAAATCGTGATACTTGCGTTATCTATGTAAATCTATATCTGTGATAACGTCACCCCAGTCCAATAAAGCGACCTATGTAGCTTGGTTTTCTTAGTTCTTCGTTTAACTGCTACGTATACACAGGAAAGTATATTATTTCAGAGGTTTTATCTTTACATTCACTAAGTCAAGGTTGTGGCCTCTGATAGATAATCGAAGTAGAATTATAGTATTAAACGTTTATTGTCGAAGTTGCTAGGGAAAATTGACATCATAAGGATAAGTTCTAATTGTAATAATGCGCGATATTATAATAATGATGTACTTACCACAAATAATAATAATAATACGATAGGTTTCTTTCTGGCTGCCGATCTTTGATTCAATCTCTCGCTACTAACCACCTACTTATACCGGACTAACAGAAAATAATTATACCATGAGACTTTTTTGTGGAAGTTACACATACTTTAGCACTTTTTACCAAATCACCATTAAAAATATCGTGTATTATTAAAATAAGACCTTATAAAACAGACTTAAAAGTGTCAGTTGGTAAGTTTAAGCACGCAAGAAGAAGAGAGAAAAGTAATGGTCTGGAATATCATAAGAGGCTATTTGCTATTTCATTTATTATGCTCAAAATCCCTATGGGCGGCGCCACAGATAAATGATAGTTAAATATAAAACATGGGTATTAAATCTCAGGCAATGAAATTACACCGTCTGGTTAGGAGATTAAAATATAATCCTCCATGAAGTTCCCATCATTTCGAAGACTTGATTACTCTGAAAATCACATCTCGTCGTCGTCTGTTACAAAAAATATAATCTTCAATCGATTACGAAATTCACAGACCTCAATCTGGCAAACACACATAGTACATAGTATTTACATAGATAACGCAAGTACCACGATTTGTATTGAATTGAAACCAAGCGTGCCGAATTTTTAACACCTACTGTGACGTCATTAGTGACGGGAAATCCAAACCGATTCAAAGACACCGATGCCGCCGATGCCCCTCTGTCCGCTACGATTCTCTCGGGTGATTATCTCGCTCAGGCTCATATTTTTTATATCTGTAGTCGCGCAGACTGTAATTTAGCAGCGACCAACCTTGACGCTTGGTCGGGGTTTCGGACACGCGAAGTACATGCATTTGCGTTATCTATGTAAATCTATATCTGTGGCTATATCGATACGCCGGTATAAACCGCAACGTTTTACTAAAACGTGCATGAAAATGTACTCATAAAGGCTCGATGGTATTCTAAAAATGTTCGCATAAACTTTGTACGGAATAACGTTTTGCATGGCTCGCGCTCCATTTTGAATATTGAAAAGGGGGGGTTGCTGCGCTAGTATTGTTTTATTTTTCGCACAATACATTTTATGATATACTAGCTGTGCCCACCGACTTCGTCCGCGTAGTATTTAACTTAACAAAAAAAAATCGGGATTATCGGGATAGAAAGTATCCTATGTGTTAATCCCGGTTATAAACTATCTGTTCCAAATTTCATCCAAATCCGTTGGTAGTTTTTGCGTGAAAGAGTAACAAACTCACCACATCCACACTCACAAACTTTCGCATTTATAATATTAGTAGGATATTGGTGGAACAAAGTCGGCAACAAACACACGACACGCATGATGTTAAGCAAGCAGTTACCGTAGCATATGGATGCTCGCGCCTTGCCGACCTGGAAGCGAGTGGACAGAGGAGAAGGGATGAAGAAGATGCGAAGATGAAGGGAGATGCGTCCGGCTCTTACTCATCATACGAATCGCAGGTATTCGTAATAGTTACTTTTCGCAGATCTTTTGTGAGAGGTTGGTACTACGCCGGTCGACCCAGCCCTGATATGAGATGTAGTCAATTCGGTACATCTTGGCTATAACACCATTAATTATTTTCTTACTACTTCATGATCATGGTGGGGGTCATTCGCCTCTAGGGAAGCCAGTTCCGCCAAGCTGGTCTAAGTTGGTGGTCATTCAGATGTACCCATTGTGGTAAACAAAGTTATGGTGGAATTGAAACAAGTAATAAGTAGAACTCCATGATCATACCGCCCCTTGTCATGGCTGATTTATTGGTTCGAGATTGATTTACGCCGTATCTAGTGATGTGCCGTTACTGGAAACAATGGAAATCCAAATATTCTTGGTAACGGCGCATCACTAGACTGATCACTTTATTTTCGTACCTTCTTTCATTTAATAATGTTGGACCAGTTTCTAGTAAACATCTAAATATTGTAAATCCATGTTTTACGTTACATAAAGGATTACTAGAATATGAGATTGGTTGTACATAAGTACTTGTAATACAAACCGAATTTCGTTCAATGTGAAGAAAATTACACGAGCGCGCGTTCGTTCGATTCTCCAGAGATTGGTGGGATATCAGGATTTTGCTGACGCCAAAGCAAATTTGCTTGGATATGCGGTATAAATCGACCGAGCTTCCAAGATGTATCTAGACGGGACCATCAATAACAATTCGTTGCAGATTTCAATAATTTAAACGACAATTGGACATCGTTTTGCAAAAAGGAACCAACTTAGACTTAAAATCAATCCCAGTTGAAGTGATTGTAGGTTGGTTTCAGTTTGCAGAAATATTGGTCGTTGGATCCATTCTGCATAGATATTCAATTAAGATATGCCCCGAGTCTTCTCAAAACGTCTGTCTACGTAAAAATAGGTGAAATTGTTGGGAATCACTCGGATAGGATAAGTAAGTCGATTGTAACTCCGCATAATATAAAATATCATTTTAAATAATTCCAATAAAAAATATATTTATGAAGCGATGTCCAGTGTAGTCTCTGTTGTTAATACAGCTTTATTAACTCCTTATATAACTCATGTTGTAAGTAACCTTATCGAACAACTTTGATAGCCTATTAGGTTTATTTTTAGACATCTGCGTCGGACGGGACGAGGCTCGCACCAGGAGAGGTCGGAGCTGAACAAAGGCTCTTTTGTTGGAAAAAAAAATAAAACTCATTCGTAACGGGATCGAGCAAATTCCGTTCAGATGAAGTTATTTCGAAACCGCTATTAATTTTGATACAACTGTTTGGAAACTACAAGTTGTTTTGTCTACGAGTGAGAATGATAATGAACTGGAAATAAATAAACAAACACTTTGACTGATTAATCATATGACAGAAAGTACCACCGAGGGCATTACTACCTGGATATTTAAGGTCATTTTCGCATAACAATACTAATCTAATTCCAGCCCCAACTCTCCTGTAGTTGATTACCAATATTTACTTACACGAAGCGAATAGTTTGCCCATAGAAATCCAGCTTACGTAATAACCTAATTTCCTGAAGGTAACAATCCTTCACAGATCAATATCGAGCCCGCTTACCGTTGCCGGCTTGAACACGGAGGCAGTTAGATGGTACGATTTCTTCAACTCATTTAAACCAGTCAGGCATAACAAAATTAATATTTTAAATAATAATAATATCGCCAGACTGACACACCAACTGTATGGTCCCAAACTAAGCGACGCTTGTACTATGGGTACCGTACAATGAACTGGGGGCGATCCCAGTGACACCCAGACCTGGGTCAATTACAAAAAGGTCATTTCCGCAATTTGCCCCGGCGGGAATTGAACCCGCAACCACCATGTGCAGTGAGCCGAGCGGCCTGCGCTCTTTTACCTATGAACGTGGTATTTCTCACTCCCAAGTCCCGACGTCCTCGCAGTCCTCGCTTTATTTAGATTACCCCAATCCCCTAGATGTCCATAAAGACGACTCAATTAGTGTTTCGTTAGTCAATTCACCGTCTTTTAGTGTGATTCAATTAAGTTAATTGACTTAATCACGGGGACCGGGCCGCGACCGCCCGACCGCCAGCTTACGTAGGGCTCGAAGGAAAGTAGCATTTTTAAACTAGGCCCGCCACACCCTTCACCTCTGTTGCTCCTGTAAGCCAAGATCGACAATGTTGTCCAACCAAAACGTTACTAAGGTTTCACCTCAGCGAGTTTAGAGAAAGTGCTTAATTGACTTGGAACCCACAAAACTCTCCCTCAATTGCCGAGCGGGAGACAAAAATAATGGTAAAGTTGAATAAAATTTAAAACTGCTGTCGCCGTTTTTTTGAGAAGAGTCGTGAATTTCATAGCTACCATACCACCATACCATACGCTTAACATACAATTTATTTTCAGTATGTCAACAGTATCGCCACCTGCTGGATGCAACTGTAGCTACGAACCAACCAGCTGACCCCAAAAGTACAAAAAATCTTTACGATTTTATATACATACTAGCTGTGCCCGCAACTTCGTGCGCGTGGAATTTAAATTGTTAATTAAGTGAAAATCCCGTCAAAATCGGTCCAGCCGTTTCGGAGATTACCCGGAACAAACATACAGACAGATTTTTTTTTAGCCTATTGTTATAAGTACCGTATGCACTTTCATATGCATTAAATGAAAAGGTGTTATTTTGATATTACAAACAGAAACTTCAATATTATTGATTTGTATACATAAATGTTCAGAACTGAAAATCTATGAAACTGTAATGCTGGTTGCCGCGAAGCGTGCCAGCTTGAAGAATCCTGAATGAAAAATTAAGGTTTGACACAGTTCCATAGATTTTGTGCTAGGCAATTCGAAATACCAGTCGAGGTTTTGTCGACAATAAACTGCTATTATAAGATTTGATACAATCGACGATGTGTGATTCTACAAAAGTTTACCCATACGATGTTCCGAACATAAATACGTATAAGTGATATCATTACGTCATAATAATAGTTGTGGCCATGTCCAAACGTTTTTGAATAATAAAAATAAAACTAGTTCTGATAGAAACGTCTTAAATGGTAGTCGTAAAAATACATACGGAGTACCAACCAACCGGCGTCATTTGTACGAGATTATTATATTGTCGGTCCGAAATTGTGGGGGGTTTAGTGCGCGCTCTTAAATGTTAGCCGTCTTTCATGATGATTGCTCACTACTCTTAGGGTTGTCAGGACGTTATACGACAACGTACAATCTAGAATATTACTAGTTAGTTGTTGAAAACTTTTAAGATCATTTTCGCATGGCAATACTTAGCTCACATATCTAGTAACTGTTCTGCATATTTTCCTCTCTTCTCTATTCAAAGTAGGCGATAGTACGTGATTACTTCGTCTTCGTCTTTCGAAATAGGTGATAAGTTCGCCAACTCGCACTATCACTACATAGTATAAAACAAAGTCGCTTCCCGCTGTTTGTATGTCCCTATGTTTGCTTAGATCTTTAAAACTAGGCAACGGATTTTGATGCGGTTTTTTTAATAGATAGAGTGATTCAACAGGAAGGTTTATATGTATAATACATGCATAATATAGTAGAGAAAAACTGAAAATACCCGTGCGAAGCCGGGGCGGGTCGCTTGTTTGATATATTCCGAACTTTAGTGTGCAACAAAGAGTTATTCTATTATATTCTCGTATTAATTAATCTTGGAAACGTCATACCAGTACTAAATGATGTCAAAAGCGTACTTAGATCGCTCTCAGACTCGAGATCCATTTTTAATACGGGCTTAAGTCAAGGTGGTGGACTATGGCCCGAAACCCGGGAGTAAGCGAGGGGGTTTCATGGGGGGGGTCATGGAATAATGACAGTAGGCTCTCCCTTATAACATTAGGTCTAAAATACCATTAGTGGAATATCCAGGGTACACTGTGCGTTTCAACCTAACCTAGCCTAGTGAAATTAAATAAAAATATCGCCACACTGTCATACCAACTGTATGGTCCCAAACTAAGCAACGCTCGTACTATGGGTACCATACAATGGACTAGGGGCATCTAGACCAAGGCAAATTACGAAAAAGCCATTGCCCTGACGTGCTAGAGCCGAGCGGCCTACGCTCGAACCACTGCGCCAAGAGGTCGTCAAAATGTGTAGTGTACACTTTTAAATGTAACAAGCAGTAATGTGATGTGTCCGAGAATATTAATAACGACGAATATTAGGAATTAGGAACGGTACATACATCACTAAGTGAGCACTAAAACTCACGTGTACAGCCTCAGTGAGTTGCTGCCCTTAGAAGCACAGCTTCGATGATACATGCACACCCCACTTAACTAGCTTTCTCATATTATTTAAATACCTAAATCTGAGTGAGATTCTATTATTATTTACTTATTTAGTGACCATTGTGTTGCCTGCTCATATTCTGTTGCTGTTCCTGAGAATGTACACCATCTTTTGTTCATTGAAAATAGTAACCATTGAGTTTCTTGCCGGATCTTGTCAGTGGAAGCAGCATTACGAACCGGTGGTAGATTCAGACTATTCATAAATGCTTTGTTGGCTCACATGAATAGAAAATATTTTGAGTTTGATGGACATTCAGCCTAACGCTTAAACGAAGCAATGAAAGCTTGACTACAACTTCGATAGCAATTTCAATTTTATGGATGACAAACACTAAAATTAAGCACTTGTCGGACATTTTAGCGGCTGTAAAACGTATTTCACGCTTGATCAGATAAAATCGATAGTAGAGATTGGTAAATCTCATCAATTTGTCGCTGTAATACGTTATATATTACGTTATAATTATAATAACGTTATAACGTGTCATAAAATATTATAGATTACCCAAACACAAAAAAAATACTTTCAAATACGTTTAGAATATCTAGTATCTAACATGGCAGAGATGAATAGGTTAGAACGAAAAGTGAAACAGAACATAATTGATACACCCTTCACTACCGCTTGCAAAATCGATTTTGCAAGCGCTTATTTGAAAACGATATTTTATCTATGTGGCTCTTTGTCATGCTTTTCCTTCCAAAATCAAAGCTCATTTATTTCAAAATTCATTTTTGAGTTTTACATTGTCACCCCCTGTACTTTGATTTGTTTTATTTTAAGGCTAAAGCGCCCATCTAGCCCGCGAAGTTCAAATTTTTTGAGGTTTTTTTCAAAATCTGACAATAATAAAAGGCACATTTTGTAATTCGCGACAAAGACCGTGTGCAGTGCATTTATTAATATATACTCTAAAACATTTCAAGAACGACAGCTATCCAGATAATCTGGCAATTTTTGTATATTTAGTGATTAACTAGTATCATATCCACCGTGATAAGCACTAAGCAGCACTAAGAATAAACGCACTGCATACTGTGTTTGTCGCAAATCACAAAATGTTGTCTTAAATGTTTTCAGATTTTAGATAAACTATAAAAATACTCGAAAATTTTGAATTTCGCGGGCTAGACAGGCGCCTTCGCCTTAAAACTGCACATTTTTGTAATTTTGTTTTTTTAAATATTGAGAGTAACGCGTATCCACTATCATTTATACATCAATATATAGTCAGATCGTTTGACGAAAACGCGTGAATTATTGCAAATTGACCCTTATGCTAGTCTTATAAGAGCCACAGCATGAGTCTACGTGAAATATAGCAACAACACCACATGGCATATATACAGTTGATTATAAAATCTACATAGCATATAGATAAAATACGAAAATAACTTTTCGAATCATTGCGCAACACTGAGTATGATAGTGCGTCTCGAGCCGACATAAATGACCTTATCAGAGAATGGACGTCTGGAAGATTCTCTAGAGTAAAAAGTGACGATTAAGAATGGCGTCACAGTGCGACCGGTTCCGTAATCACTCTGAATCTATTTCTATATGGGTGTTTTAACTATAATTAAGTCGTCAATAGCCTAGTGGTTAGAGGGGTCGCCCTCGTAGCCGAGAGGTTCCGGGTTCGATCCTCAGTCTGGCCATTAAACTATTGACATGGGCCCACTCCTGACACAAGCATTAGCTTAGCTGGAGGGGCCTAACAGGAACACTAGTAATATGATAAACATACATTGCTAGTAACCTCTTTAAAAACAATTTATTGGCAGCCCTTCGAAACTAACGCTCCCGGAAGACCTAATAACTTCTATGACATTGGTTGCGGGCAAGTAATAACCGTAGTACCTAACCACGGTAGAATTATACCTTCTTTAACCAAGGATTTCTAAATTTAGGGGTCCTTGCGACGATTCTAACGACTTTTGTGTTCCCACTATAATCACAAAAATGCATTGAAGTTAAAGGTTGATTTACGAGTCTTCTTAAGTGGCACTAAGGCTGAATCGATCTCAAGTCTGAGAGCGATGTTGGAAATCAAATTCTTACAGTACAAAATGCCATGTCAAGAGCGTACTTAAGACTTGAGATCGATTTATTAATACGGACCTCAGTGAAAAGTTAATTATAATTTATAATAATATATATATAATTATAATTTAGGAGTCTTTGGTGAAAGGGCATAACACTTCCTGACTATTGGATCTATAAATTCTAAACAAATAAATAACTACGAAGGGTAACAGCAATGAAGCCATGTAAAAATATCTGCCCGGAAGTTGTGCATCTCTGCAGATGTGTTTCTGAAGTACGATATTGCTACTGGAAACATGCCCATTGTACTGCAAGGTTCCTTGGTAAAATATTAAGAACGGATATTATACAAAAAATAAGCGCCACGAGACTTATTTACTATACTTATGTGAGTCACTCCCACCGCAAATATTTGACTTAGTTGCAAGGGCTAACGAAATCACCTAAGACTAATACTAATGACATTACATGAAAAGTAATCTTAAAAATAAGATACTTAAGTAAAAAATCGTAAAGGTTCGTCCAAATACTTGAAAGGCAAACACTCTATTGATTGTGCAAGTTGCAGCAAATACAATCAGAATACGAGGCATGCCTTTTAAGTTCTGTCGTTTCCATAATTCCCGGCAATTTTGAATTTGGAACTGTTCTATATTCGAATGTGTTTAAATTTCGAATCTCAAAACAGTTGAATGTATTAGGATTAATGTTATTGTTTAGTCACAGCGTCGATTAGAATCTGTCAGGTTACGTACGAAAATGAATCTTTCTAAGGAAAATGTTCGTGCAATAATTTTCTACAACTTTAGAAGAGGCCTGACACGGCTTCAGTGTTTTGACTGTCGAACGCTGGTATTTAGAATTCCAGCGTGGACATACTAGTGTTAGTGACAAATCTCGCGAAGGTCGCCCAAAATCTGCATTCACTGAAGATAACATCATTGGAGTGAGACAACTAATTCTCGAAGATCGTCATGTGACGTATCGAGAGATAGAGGCTCTATTAGGCATCTCAGGGACAACCATTCAGAAGATCTTGCATGAAGCGCTTGGTGTAAGAAAGCTAGTTTGCCGTTGGATACCGCATCTGCTTTCCGACGATCACAAGGCGGCCCGCGTCAGATGGTGTAAGAAAACTCTGCAAAGGTTCAACCGAGGAGAGTCAAATCACGTCTACGACATCATCAGTGGTGACGAATCTTGGATCTATGCCTACGATCCTGATTCCAAACAACAATCTACAATCTGGGTCTTTCAAGACGAGACAAAGCCGACTAAAGTTGTTCGTTCTCGAAGCACTTCAAAGAAGATGGTGGCCACGTTCGTTAGAAAAACCGGCCATGTTGCGACTATTGCACTTGATGATCGTAGAACGGTTAACGCAGAGTGGTATACCACAGTTTGTTTACCACAAGTCATCGCCGAACTTCGAAAATCTAACTCAAAGCGACGCATCATCCTGCACCACGACAATGCAAGTTCACACAGCGCTCGTCAAACGATTGAGTATTTGAAGCAGGAAAAAGTAGAAATTCTTGACCATCCTCCATACAGTCCTGACCTAAGCCCTAACGATTTTTTTACATTTCCTAAAATTAAGAAAAGTCTTCGTGGTCAAAGGTTCCAGTCCAGTGAAGAAGCAGTCGACGCTTTCAAGTCAGCCATTTTGAACACCCCCACTTTAGAGTGGAATAAATGTTATAATAACTGGTTTGAGCGAATGGAAAAGTGTATTAAGCTACGTGGTGAATACTTTGAAAAACAATAAAAAGTACTATAAGGTTCTAGTTGTGTTTTTTTCTTCAAACGACAAAACTTAAAAGGCATCCCTCGTATGCAGATGGATAAATATCAATCAAAGCCAGTCTATTTATGGTTTCTGACAAATACACATGTGATTTATTTGTATTAATTACCTGGATTCAGTGTATCAAAGGGAGGAAGGAAACAAAGGTCTTTCCTATAAGTGGGATATAAGAAACACGTAATGTCGTATAAAAAAATAATATTAATATGTGCAGAACCCACTGCCTATTCCAAACTCGAGCTCGACCATATTTTTTTCTTTTATTGTGTCAACGTCTCCCCAATGTCGCATGAGTTACGTAACAGTCTGAGTGTTTTAACGTGTCGACTGATCATTTAATTATAAGTAGGTAGGTATGAAGACATTTTTTTTCAGAGAAAAAACCAACTCTCTCTTTTAAAAGTGCAAGTGGGAAAGAAAGCGGTTGTGATTACAACACGGACATAAGTAATTTAATGAATTATAGGAAACTTCGAATTTCACACTTATGTATATCTTCCATCCAGACAGGTTCTTTTGGTGAATGAACTAAAATAAATAAAGAAGGTAGACCCAAGGTGTAGCCGATTGACTACAGCTCATAAACGGGCTGGCTCGATTAGGGTAGTGCCACCCGCTCACAGAACATCGGCGTAAAGCAATTATTATTGCTCCGTTTCGTACGTTGACTGAGACTCGTACACCCTTCCTTTACCCTCAGTCCCACTCCCCTTTATGTTGGTAAAGTGCGATCAATACCTTTGATACTGCAAGCATCCATAGGCTATGGTAACTGCTTAACATCAGGCGGGCCGTACGCTTGCTTGCAGACTCTGTTAAACAACACCAAAAAAATACTAAACCAAATGGAAATATTTCCGTAGAACCCGCGATCGTACCGTGTATCCACTATCAATAACAAAACAGAGTCACCTGTTCGCTGTTCTAGTCGTAAGAGCTGGTTTAGTCGATTTTAAAATAACCTAACAGTAGGTAGGACCTGCGCAATTTATGTATATTCAACTAGCTGAGCCCGCGACTTCGTCCGCGTGGAATTTAAC
Organism: Notodonta ziczac; assembly: GCA_918843915.1. Lineage (NCBI taxonomy): Eukaryota > Metazoa > Arthropoda > Insecta > Lepidoptera > Notodontidae > Notodonta > Notodonta ziczac. The sequence continues at coordinate 2,366,247 of OU974065.1, read as the reverse complement.
TTAACCGCTCCCGCTCCCGCGTTCTGAGACCGCGCGACAGGACCTATTTGTTTTTTATTTTCTAAAATAAAAGTAGCCTATGTTACGCCTTACAACATCAGCTATCTGCCAGTGAAAGTCCCGTCAAAATCGATCCAACCGTTTCGGAGATACTCTTTGATTTCATGTGTTTTTATTTTTTTACGCGGAACCCTATTTGTTTTTCTAAAATTAAAGTAGCCTATGTTACGCCTTATAACATTAGCTATCTGCCAGTGAAAGTCCCGTCAAAATCGGTCCAGCCGTTTCGGAGATTACCCGGAACAAACATACAGACAGACAGACAGACAGAGAAAAAAAAATTCATATGCATTTAGTGGAAAGGTGTTATTTTGATATTACAAACAGACACTCCAATTTTATTTATTTGTATAGATATGGTGTACATCGGGGTCCATGATTGAAGGTAGATGTATCAACTTGGCTTTGAAGGCCGATGAAAAACCGGTCAATGCCAAGGCTAGCCCTTTTAATAGCTTCGTAATTATTTAATGTTGAGTAGGTTTATAGTTTCTACAGTCTTAAAACTTCATTCGTCATTATTATCACTTAACAATATAGTTTTTTTCTGCTTATTTATCTAGCATGGAAGGCAAAAACACCAGAGCAATTATTTCTAATACCTTGGTAAGTAAACTGACTGACAGTCTACCTGATGGTAGGTGGTAACCCAGGACACCCGCACCTCAAAAGGAGCAGACACAGTGCCGGCCTTTTAAGGACCTGTCCACCAGCCTCATGAAGAACCCCATGTTGTAGTGTAAAAGAAAGTACAGTAAAACCCGTTTAAGACGATTTTACAGGGACCCAACCAAAAACTCGTCTTAAGCGAGAAAGCATATTATGCGGGATAGGGAAAATCCCAAAAAAAAGCTCGAGATTGGGCATCATATACCTATTATTTCGTTTTTGAAACAACGTGAAATTTTCGCCTTACCAATCACTAGCAAACGTAACTTTTCTGACCCATCAGAATTGGCACAGGCCAGGACAGTCAGTCTCTCTTTATTTGCTTTACCACCATGACAAGTTTCTCCCTTGACATCTTAGGATTTATCTGGCCTCAATTTAAAAAATAAACCGAATTAATCTACGTGCGTTAAAAATGGAAGTGTGGCCATCCATGTATCAACATCTTGTTGTGCCACTGTCATCCGCGAACGACGTCCCGTGACCCGCTACTCGCTTCCACAAGAGAAAAATAGGCACGCGTATTAGGTATTAGGCGTATTAAACGGGATGCGAATCGTATTACGCGTTAAGAAATGTATGAAAACATGTCTCAAGTTGCAGGGACTGACGTAAAATGGGGTATTATGCGAGAAATCGTATTAATCGTGATCGTATTAAGCGGGTTCTACTGTATTTAGGATAGAGATCATTTCACGACTATTCCACAATAATTGTGTTAACAACATAGACAATATTTTCTGTTACTGTGTTGTCAACCGAACAAGTACTCGTAAATGTATATATTTTTAATTACATATAATAATATAGTGTTGTGTATGAATAACAGTAAATAGTGTAAAGTGCTCAAGTGTGTTTCAATTATCCACATAGAAATACATTCCACCAATACAAGGCGATCAAGAGACAGCTTAGGTACGCTTAACAAATTGTGACAATGTTGTAGCCTGCTCACATTACATAACTGTTCCTGGGTAGAAGCATACACTTTTCTTTTGGAAGATTAACCATAGAGTTTCTTGTTTGCTCTTCTGAGTGGAAGCAGCATTCCTAAGCAGTGGTCGATTCCGACTAGTTACAAGTTTTATTGTTTTTTATTGTCCGAGGGACGCGGGGCGCAGTGTGTTCTAATATCAGCTAAGGTCCATTTTGGGTCAGCATTGCCTTAAAGTATATCATTCCTTCAAGTGATCTCATTCCTTCATACTTGACGAACCGAACATAATTCAAACCACAACCTTACAGGTCCATACGAGATGGACGAAGACTTATTAAGCAAAAATGTGCTAAGCATATATTATGAAACACTGCAATCCGCACTCTACCCTTAAGAGTCCAGAGTTTAAAATCCCATAAACGTATGCAATGTGGTTGACAGTATATTGTTCAAATTGTGTGACACAGTGCCGGATTGTGGATATTTGATGCGTTTGGGGCATCAATCTTGCTGTACCATTCTCTCTCACGCAGAGTTCGTAGACCTTGACAGTAGGTCATAGTACTCTTTTTTGTTTTCGACCGCAGATTAGCTGTGCTTATGGAAGCTCTGTAGATTAGCTAGCGTTCATTCAACTAGCATGTGATTACCGATGTTAAATGAATACCTAAATTAAACAGGTATCGTGAGAACAATATACAAGTTAGGTACCAAATGTAACTAATCGTTTAGTACTAAATTAAGCAACGTTGTTTTGTAGACTGGGGACGATCCCAGTAACACTCAGAGCATGGTAAATAATGGAAATAGAGACTGTTTTAGATATTCCGCATCAGGTAGATATTGTAATTAATGAATAGTGGCACACTAACTATTATATTATGGCCCCAAACTAAGCAATGTTTGTAGGTGCATACCTACTACAAGCACTTTATAATAGACTTGGTGGCGATCGCAATGCCAACCAGACCAGGGTACATTACAAAAATACCTTTTCTTATAATTGGACAGAAGGGAATCGAACCCGGATCCACCCGGTTCAACGAGCCAAACAGCCTACGCACAACTCAATTAGGTAATTGTAATTTTTAACAAAGGATAACCATCAGTACGTAATTGTAAGACCATGACATTCTCAGATACCATAAATATATACCATAAATGACTCATGAGGTCGATCCGACCCTGTGCCTGGGATTAGAATCCTTGTCGATGACGTCAGCAGCCTGTCGCCGTCGTTTCGACCCAGCGGGTCGCATTGACCTAGGCGTTATGTAGCCGGCTTGCAACAGAGGTTGCCGGTTTGAATCCCAAGTGCAGAACGACTTTCTATTTGTAAGTGTTAGGCTTGATAAGCTTAGATACAGTACTATATATATAAGTATTATGTGCTTAGATGCATATCCAAGACGCCATTTACGTAGATAATTGTATGAGAATGGAAACGTTAAAAGTTGACAGGGTATCAGGGAAGACGTCGAATTGTAGAAATGTCAGGTTCTGTCATAGATATGCAATGGTAATGCATAAGCTCGCGTTAGAAGTGCCCGGCTGAGCGGCGTCTATGGCTTACTGGTCGATAAGGGTATGTTGATGGTGCTGTTGGATAAAACAAGGAAGACTCTCCAGACAAAAACAAAGAATTTGATTGGCGAGTGCCAAATTATAACATCTGATCTCCGTACTTCAGAGGGTGTATAAAGCTGGCGATTCTAATGATTAAACCTTTTATACCTCGATCAGGATGTTGAAAAGTTTTAGGAATAAGTATTATAATATCTAATGCCTTCGAATCAGTTGAACAGTCGCTCATGTGCGGTGGTGATGACCACATCACCGCAATCAAGTCGGAAGTTTCTATAGTCATCACGACATCCAGAATTAATGTTAGTTAGTCCTATTAAGCTCTCGCCAGATAGAAGAATACCCGGAACATAAGTCTCTTACAAGCGAGTGGTCGTTAAAAAAGCTGAATACGATTTATGTCTAAAGAAGATTTATTTGTACAGAGCTAAATCATTTATGTTATTTCCTGACTAACAAGGAATCAAAAAAAATATTTTGAAAAAAACGGAATGCAACAAGGTTTCCCTTTAAACCTGCCACCACATAGGTACTAGATACATTTTACTGACAACTTTAGTTTCTCAGTAAAGCGCGCCGTAACGGTCCGAGCGGTGCTATTAAGGGATCAATGCCTAACAACTGTAACTGCTACGATCTGAACTATTGGATTCAATCCAGCGCCGTTGGTGTGGATTATTGCAAGACAGAAATCCTCACCATTCTCCATTGATTGTCGTATCATTAAATTTAAACCTACTAGTAGTCGCTCGTGGTCGAAATTCGACCATAATTAAAAATAAAGTTTTTAGTTCGAACGTTATTAAGGTTCTCTTGTGAAGTATTAAGTACAAAAACCCAAAACCTTCTTGATTGATACTGGCACACAGAATGCACTATGAAAGTCCCGCCCTCCGAAATAAAGAGAAAAAAACTGTCATCATTTGTCAGAGAGTCAGTCAATTACCAAGTGGAAGTTACAAATGTGTGTGTGTCAAACGCATGGTAGTGTGTGTAATGTTTTATTAAGTGATTAAATATATTTTTATGCATAATTTTAAAAAGATATTAGCATTTTGCACTCCTTCTCCATATAAACTTTAGCTGTGCCAAATTTCATACTGCTCCGTCCGCGTAATTTTCGTAAAAAGGGATACAAAGTTTTTCGGCACGTATTAATATTATAATGATAATAGTTTTCCCAGGTCACCGTACTTTATGCTATGTACGTATCAAGCACATTTGAAACAACACTCCTACGTCCAATGGAATGCACGAAAACCGCATCGTTAAGACCAGTAAGGTCATACGGTACAGTATACCACCGGGCAGTACTTAAATCTGTCTACCTACTTAACGAATGAACCCACTGTACCAAATTAACATGCAATAAGTATTCTAACCTCTCGTTTCTCAGAACCTCGGCGAATGTTATCCCAATGTTAAACAATCACAATTACAATTCAGATTGTATGCCTATCGAGGCGGATGCATTAACATTTCGTCGGCATGTGAGACATCGCCAAACCTCTTGTCAATCCCCCTTATGTTATTAGGATTGACTGAATTTTTGCGTCGAATACATTCCACTCCTAATAATTCAATCCCTAACCCGGTCACATTAACTAGATAGTATATCGTTATTTGGCGCCATGCGTATTGCCTCGGTAATACATCTAATCGCAATGACAATGGTGTTGCCTGCTCATATTCTGTTGCTGTTCCTGAGAATGTACACCATCTTTTATTCATAGAAAAGAGTAACCATTGAGTTTCTTGCCGGATCTTCTCAGTGGAAGCAGCATTCCGAACCGGTGGTAGATTCTGACTATTCATAAATGCTTTGTTGGCTTACATGAATAAAAACAATTTTGAGTTTGAGTTTGATCTCCATACTTCAGAGAGTGTATAAAGCTGGCGATTCTAATGATTAAACCTTTTATACCTAGATCAGGATGTTGAAAAGTTTTACGGATAAATATTACAATATCAGAAGCCTTCGAATCAGTTGAACAGTCACCGCTCATGTGCGATGGTGATGACCACATCACCGCAATCAGTTCAGAAATTTCTAGTCATCACGACATCCAGAATTAATGTTAGTTAGTCCCATTAAGCTATCGCCAGATAGAAGAATACTCGGAACATAAGTCTCTTACAAGCGAGTGGTCGTTAAAAAAGCTGAATACGATTTATGTCTAAAGAAGATTTATTTGTACAGAGCTAAATCATTTATGTTATTTCCTGACTAACAAGGAATCAAAAGAATTATTTTGAAAAAAACTGAATGCAACAAGGTTTCCCTTTAAACCTGCCATCACATAGGTACTAGATACATTTTACTGACAACTTTAGTTTCTCAGTAAAGCGCGCCGTAACGGTCCGAGCGGTGCTATTAAGGGATCAATGCCTAACAACTGTAACTGTTACGATCAGAACTATTGGATTCAATCCAGCGCCGTTGGTGTGGATTATTGCAAGACAGAAATCCTCACCATTCTCCATTGATTGTCGTATCATTAAATTTAAACCTACTAGTAGTCGCTCGTGGTCGAAATTCGACCATAATTAAATTAAAGTTTTTAGTTCGAACGTTATTAAGGTTCTCTTGTGAAGTATTAAGTACAAAAACCCAAAACCTTCTTGATTGATACTGGCACACAGAATGCACTATGAAAGTCCCGCCCTCCGAAATAAAGAGAAAAAAACTGTCATCATTTGTCAGAGAGTCAGTCAGTTACCAAGTGGAAGTTACAAATGTGTGTGTGTCAAACGCATGGTAGTGTGTGTAATGTTTTATTAAGTGATTAAATATATTTTTATGCATAATTTTAAAAAGATATTAGCATTTTGCACTCCTTCTCCATATAAACTTTAGCTGTGCCAAATTTCATACTGCTCCGTCCGCGTAATTTTCGTAAAAAGGGATACAAAGTTTTTGCTTCACGTATTAATATAATGATAATAGTTTTCCCAGGTCACCGTACTTTATGCTATGTACGTATCAAGCACATTTGAAACAACACTCCTACGTCCAATGGAATGCACGAAAACCGCATCGTTAAGACCAGTAAGGTCATACGGTACAGTATACCACCGGGCAGTACTTAAATCTGCCTACCTACTTAACGAATGAACCCACTGTACCAAATTAACATGCAATAAGTATTCTAACCTCTCGTTTCTCAGAACCTCGGCGAATGTTATCCCAATGTTAAACAATCACAATTACAATTCAGATTGTATGCCGATCGAGGCGGATGCATTAACATTTCGTCGGCATGTGAGACATCGCCAAACCTCTTGTCAATCCCCCTTATGTTATTAGGATTGACTGAATTTTTGCGTCGAAAACATTCCACTCCTAATAATTCAATCCCTAACCCGGTCACATTAACTAGATAGTATATCGTTATTTGGCGCCATGCGTATTGCCGCGGTAATACATCTAATCGCAATGACAATGGTGTTGCCTGCTCATATTCTGTTGCTGTTCCTGAGAATGTACACCATCTTTTATTCATAGAAAAGAGTAACCATTGAGTTTCTTGCCGGATCTTCTCAGTGGAAGCAGCATTCCGAACCGGTGGTAGATTCTGACTATTCATAAATGCTTTGTTGGCTTACATTAATAAAAACAATATTCAGTTTGAGTTCAATACTATATACTTCAACGCAACGCAAATCCAAGGGTTGCTTAATTATGACACGATATCCAAAAAAATACACATATCAGCCCACGAACAGATAAGTAGACGATAAGATTTTTAGAAATTATAATGTATCTTTAGTTAAGTAGTTAATTAGTGTAATTGGCCTCTAGCCGTTCTATTTTAACTTTAAATATAAATATAATAAATAAAGGGGATCTTACTAATTTTAATAGCGTGTCTGTAAAGGGCCTATTTTTTCAATTGTAATTCGCCATCTTACTTACACTGATTCTCCAAGGTTTTAAAAAGCCAGTGACACTAGGAGTCGATAACACATGAGTGGCGTTATGAAATAATAGAAATGAGCGAGAGTTCTGGCCGTCAGCCAGTCTGGTTCCGTCTGCAGTCCACGAGACCTAGCCGTTACGTACAACCAAGAGTGGTAGCGTAAAAGTTAAAATAATAACGCGAGAGCTTCTTGCCAATATTTAATTCTTTGTATGGTGCGTCAAAATGAAGCAACGTTTTCTGAGATGCGTTAGCAAATTCGGTGGTTAGCAGTGATAGCCGATTGGTTACGCACGCGTATTGTGGGCACTAGTTCTTGGGTTTAAACCCTGGCTCGCACCTCTGGGATTTTCGAAATCTATATGCGAATCATAATTTCTAAATGATTATCACTTGCATACGGTGAAGGAAAACATCGTGAGGAAACCTGCAGGTCTTAAAAAATCTAACCAATTTTCGAAAGACATGTGAAATCCGCCAACCCGCTCTGGGACAGCGTGGTGGATTACGGCTTGAATGCCCCTCGTAGTGAAGGGAGGGGCTGCCCAGGAGTGGGACATCAGAAGGGCTAAATAATAATTATATTATTATATAGCATCTTTCACTTCTACAAATCTAAGAAATACCATTTGACGTTCCACACTTTTAACGCCGCAATAAATTTATACAAACGTGCCAATGCGATTTCAAACAACCTTATATGCCAACTAAAGACTTAAATCTGCTAACTTTCTAAAAGGATTTAATAGATTTCGAGAACTGTTGTCACTTCACAAAAAGTTCGAGGTCCATTGATTAAGTATTTTTAAAACAAACAAAAGTCTGGTAAATACTGGACACATTTAATGATAAGATAACCTTTTACATTCCAGATAACTTGTGTTTTTATTTCAAGATACCTACCAGCAATCGCAGTTTTACGGCTTGGACAAAACTCGACCCATTTTTCCATGTTCGGGGAGGTAACTCAAAATAGTAATGTTGCTACATTTTTTATTTTCGAAAGTGAGATCTATTTTTTAGTCTTATGTGTAGCAAATTTCGTTAATTTCCGACAAAAACTGTAGAAGGTATGGTAATTTAACAGACTGGGACGGACGGACGGATGAACGGATGGACGGACTGGATGATCCTATAAGAGTTCCTCGTAGGGACTACGGAACCCTAAAAAACGCAATGACTACAATACTAATTTCGGTCATGGAATAACTCTCTGGACCAGTCTGCAGCAGCTGCGGTCGTTTCACTACTTATATCCTGTCACTAAGCAACAATAGAACAATTGCAACTAGTTTCTAACGACACAATGAAATCTAACCGTCAAAGTTGTTCATATTTCGCAATATTTCGGCGGGATTGCCGCCGCGGGGTACGACTGATACCATGTATTGTCTGCGCTCGAGGTAAACGAATGCCAGCCGTCAAAGATTATTTATTTAAAAGATCACAGAAGTTACACTTCATAATTTTTACTAAAATGAAGTTTTAAAATAAACAAACTTCGCGACGCTGCGAGCATTGTACAGACCCTCATTTATACATTTTGCTGAAGCCATAGTTTAAAGTATACAATTAAAAAAAAAAACTTTACTACTATTTATCAAATACAATAATATTAATTTAGTACACAATATATTATTCATTCATTAATCATTAAGTCATCATAACGTTTGAATTAGATATGAGCTATATCTTATCGGCCTTTCTAGTTATAGATAACCTAATTTCTTCTATTGTTTTGTCAAGCACCTATTTAGACTATCGAGTTCACTATGAAACGTCAAATACCGAATTTATTGTTCTTCTTATCATACGATTGAAAACACGATAAACATTAGACGATATTTCTAATGCTTGACGAGATGTAGACAGCCGCGCAAAGCAATAAGAGACACTTAAGTAGCTGACTGCCTGCAACACTCAGAATATTTTCTTGTCTAGAGATTCCTACTTACTACGGTTATGTGAGACATTTCATCAAAGAAAAGCTTGTTCATTTTCTTGTAATGCTTGACCTTTTTTGTATTTAAGGGGTCACATGGATGGTTCTTAGCTATGGTAGACATCCAAAAAATAAAATCAACGATAGCGAAGCGGCGGCGTGCATAACCTAAGTAAAAAACCAAACATTTTTTTCTCCACCTAAAACTCGGCGATCTGTCGCTTCTGCTTTCGCGCTTTATCATTGTCCGCCGACACGCCACCGACCACGTGACGCGGGGACGGTGACTCACACCCGGTATTCATTCAGCGGTGCACGCGCATCAGCTGTGCGAGCGAGCGATTGCTAAGGATACTGTACTGCACTGCGCGATGACATGTTGTTATCGCGATGAAGTCGTTAAAACGACTGTCGTATTTACGAGTGTTAATACGTACGTAGTACGTACGATCGAGTACAGATTAGTGGTTGTAAATTGGATTAACGTGTACATCACCGTTTTGTTCAAGGAACAAAATTGAATATTGTGACGCCCAAGCGTTTTTAGATAATCTTATAATGTGTAAAATGGTATGCGAACTTTCTACGTCGAAAATATAACCCGTGAAGCGTCGTCTATCTCGGAAAATTACACATCTATTGTGTCTGCTTTTGTTCACTCGCTAGGCTAAAGTTATGTGTCGCATAATTTAATCTTCCGTGAAAATTGACCTTTGAATACCCTTAATCGTTTCGGGCCAACCTTAACGCAAGCTAAGGTTATTAATTTTTATAATTAGGTATATTACCCGTCCAGTTAATTGCGTTTGATCACACCTCATTGATGTGGGTTAAATAAATGTGGTACCCAGCGTGAGAAGATTCTGTGGGATTGTTGAGCAAAATACACATCGCAAGAAATTTCGAAATAGTATAAAAGAACAAAGCCTCTATCCGCGTCTGTCTGTTTATCCGCTTAATTCTTTAAAACTACAACAGATTTTGATGTTTAAAACGGTTTTCACTATCATTTAGATCATTTCTTCCGGAAGCTTTATACATATACTAGCTGAGGCCGCGACTTCGTCCGCGTGGAATTTAACTTAACAAAAAAGCCCGCTCCCGAGTTCTGAGCCCGCGCGACAGGACCCATTTTTTATTTAGTTTTTCTAGATTTAAAGTAGCCTAAGTTACTCCTTATAACATCAGCTATCTGCCAGTGAAAGTCCCGTCAAAATCGGTCCAGCCGTTTCGGAGATTACCCGCAACAAACACACAGACCGACAGACAATTTTTTTTAGATCGCGTTTTTGCTATTGGTGTCGTATGTCCTTTCATATGCATTTAGTGAAAAGGTGTTATTTTGATATTACAAACAGACACTCCAATTTTATTTATTTGTATAGATGTATAATATATTCTTATTAAATTTAAAAAACAGTGCGTAGCCGAGGCGGGAGGCTAGTTTAAAATAAAACATTCCGCATTGTCTTACTAAGGAAAACACGAATGGAAACTATTAACAATAATAGTCTTCGTTGGTACGACTTTACCATGTTTTCGTTTACCTACATTCCAGTCCTCTCCCTCATCCGGGGGCTTACGGTCGTATTCTACTGAATCCCTACTTTAATTAAGGCTTTACCTGTTCGAGGGTCGTTCCTTTTTTTTAAGAATTTGAAATGTTGCCCTTTTGGGTTGGAGTTTTGCAACAAATTTATTTATAAGTTCTATAATTTCCTTATTTTTTCTTTTGGTATCCTGTCTATAGTACATTAAAAAGATTAAAAATAAACCATTATAAATTATTCACGCGATTTGGGCCTATCTGCTGACATTATTAAAAGATCTTGTTCATTGTAAGCGTTCATTTATTATTAACGATGCTTCACTTAATTGTATATTACAAGCATGCTCTTAGAAATTTCGGTGTAAAGTTAATATGTAGTTTCAAATCATTTTGACTGTTAAGAAAAGAATTGCCTACCTAGTATAATGATAGTGGAGTTATAAATCGAATGACAGTCCTCTTTTAGAACGGACTTTTCATTCATAATTAATTACAGCGTCTGCTGGCAACATCGAGTGACGTCATCGTGTGACGTCACTCTAGGTCGCAGTGGGCGTAAACGTTAACAGAATATTGTCTGAATAAAATAAATTGAATGTGTCCATCTAATATACTGTTAAAATTTTAAGTTTTTTAAATCAGAATCTCGACAGCAATTTAAAATAGAATTTCCTGTATGACACATGATAGTATAGTGATGTTATTTTCCTGTGGCTTATACCTATAAAATTTGACTCGATTATATTGTGTTAAAATATTTACTATTCAAATGTCACAGATACGAGACACTCTTGCCGTGAAAAAGGAGTCTATCTACGCTTAATAATAAACAATAAAACCTCCGTCCAAATTCGCACAGCGACAATTCTTGGCATGATCCGGATTTAGACGATAATTCTGTTGATGCCCAAACAAGACAGTCTAAACTATATAACTAACTATTGCCTGCCTTGTCATAATCATGATACATGCGCAAGAAGTTAATATTGATAGCATCGTCCAATTTACTTCAATCGTTATATACTTATAGCGCATAGAATTGACACCATTTCTTGCAATTCGTGCGGGTTCCAAGACAATTTCTCGGCGGTATCATGGACACTTTTATCGATCCTGGCTTACAGCATTAACAGTAGTGGGGTGGGGCGGAACTAGACCCAAAAAAAAAACTACTATTTCTTCACCGACTTCCACGTACCAAAATTGGTAAACTTATTACTTGTTACCTTCAATATCCGTCAATGTATTGTTAGGAATATTATACGAAGCCGTAATACAAAAGCTTATCAAGTATGGCGGGGTGGAAACTCCTTTTGGCGTTTTAAAGCGGGCTCGGTAATGAACTAATAAGTCATCCTACTAATATTATAAACTAGCTGTGCCCGCCGACTTCGTCCGCGTAGTATTTTAACGTAACAAAAATTTCGGGATTATCGGGAAAAAAAGTATCCTATATGTTAATCCCGGTTATAAACTATCTGTGTTCCCAATTTCATCCAAATCCGTTCAGTAGTTTTTGCGTGAAGGAGTAACAAACATACATACATTCATACATACAGCCACACTCACAAACTTTCACATTTATAATATTAGTAGGAAGTAGGATGTGAAAGTTTGTGAGTGTGGATGTATGTATGTATGTTTGTTACTCCTTCACGCAAAAACTACTGAACGGATTTGGATGAAATTTGGAACACAGATAGTTTATAACCGGGATTAACATATAGGATACTTTTTATCCCGATAATCCCGAAATTTTTATTACGTTAAATACTGCGCGGACGAAGTCGGCGGGCACAGCTAGTAAGTCATATATCATGTGAAGAAAAGCTGTCGAAAGCCCGCTACATAGTAATCGATTAGATGCGCATACTATTCCTGTTAGATTACCCTTAGCAATACCATGGCTACTTATAGCTCAGTGGTTGAACGCACGCATTGAACATAAGGTATGCAGGTTCAAATACGGCTCGCACTTCTGGCATTTTCTAATTTCATGTGTGCTTAACTATTCTCCCTTTCTCACTCTATCCCACTCTCGTTCAATTCGGCAACTTACATGAAATGCCATCGGTCTAGCAAACAACTACGGAACTGAATAACATCAGGCGAGTTTGTTCGCTTGTTTTTCGACTTTGTTGTGTTAAAAAGAGGCTATTGTGCACATGGCTCAATTATTATTTAGATCTTTTGAAACACACTGTATGTAAAGCCTGCACCTTACCGCCGAACGAGCATCGTTTCGTTACTCTTTAAAGCGAGGGGAAACACTTTATTTTAAGCGATCCCTTCCGTCTATTACTAGCCCCTGGGTGTTTGTTTACATGTAAACTATGAGATGACGCCTCTCTTTTGTGATTAACTGCATAAAAAAAAAAAAACGTCAGACTGACACACCAACTGTATGATCCCAAACTAAGCAAAGCTTGTACTATGGGTACCGTACAATGGGCTGGGGGCGATCCCAGTGTCACCCAGACATGGGCAAATTACGAAAAGGCCATTTCCGAAATTTGCCCCGGCGAGCATCGAACCTGCAACCACCCGGTGTAGTGAGACGAGCGGCCTACGCTCAGAACACTGCACCAAGCGGTCGTCAAATGTAAACGAATAACCATAAGCTAAGTTGCTTCATGATTGTAATAATACCCCTTTACGAATAACCATCAAAGTTCAACAGCTCTGAACGAGGCATTCCGTATTTACCTGATATTGTTTTCCCCAAAGCGATCCCCTCCGAGGGATATACTTGGCGCTTACGTCACCCGTTCTATATCGCTGCCCACCCCAGGATGCGAGGCTTATTGCGTCGCTGGAGTAGGCTGCTGCGTCATGTTGTTCACACTTTTTAAGGTAAAGCTATGAACTGCAGACAAATATATAAATATCTCGAGTAAATCTAAATTGAAAATTTAAAAACTCCCGATGCGACGACATTTTAAACTTACAAAAGAGCTGATAATTTTCAAACGCCTGAACCGATTTTCATGAAACATACCTAAGAACACTCTCGATTTGAATACCTTTCTAACAAAGAAATCAAAACTAAAAACGGTTCATCCGCTTGGGCGCTACGATGTCACATACAGACACACAGATACACAAGTTAAAGTTATAACACCCCTTTTTGTTCGTCGGGGGTTAAAAATATTAAATTTCGAGGAACTCACTCTGAAGACGGGTCCCGGTATTTTTTGTATTTTAGCTCCTGTATCACACCTTACGAGGTATACGTCGAATTACTTAGTATAATTACGATCCGTGGTGCCTTACTGATCTTCAATCAGCTGTAACAGTCATCCTTCTGTGGAAATCAGCCCATACAGTTATTTCTGTCTCCCGCTTTGCACTTCGTATTGGTATTTTATTTATTTCTCCCGCTTTGGTATTTAAACTTAGTACTTGGATACTTTCACTGGCAGAGCTTATGTTATAAGGTGTAACTTAGGCTATTTTAATCCTATCGAAGTACCGCGCAGGCAGAGCCGCGGGAGATAGTTATATATATCTAAAAATTACATTATAAAATATATACATTTATATAGGCAAGGGGATATGACAGGAATCATTTATCCCTGTGCAAAATTTGTATTGGAGCGGCGAGGCAACGTGGGGTCGATGCGGAATACAAATTGATACGAGTCAAGGCTTTCACCGCTTGCTGCGAATAATTCGCGCGAATTATACGCTCTCCAAAAACAATTTATGAAAATGTACTATGTGCTACACAGTTCTTTGCAAAGTCGGAAGTAATAATATAGCTACATATTCGGTACCTGATATGTAGATGCCTAACGAATATTCTGCCTAAGGAAATTTTGTTCGTTACATGTGACGAGCCCTTAGAACACATCCAATCACCTAGAAAACTGTGTACTGCATTGACGAGTAGCAGCCAAAAATATTAAAGAAATAGTTTTAATAATTTTGCATAGTAAGTACTTGAAATAATATTTTTTATTTATTGCCGCGGTATAAATTCCATCACAATTTTATTTAATGCTATGCCCAATACTCATCCAAACCTTCAATTTTTATTTCCGAATTTTAACATACTTTTAATTTAAGTTTTGCTGGAAAATTTACTGCGGTTTGTCCGCAGCAGTCCGTTGGATATTATTGCGCCTTTTTCAGAAAATGTACCCAGTGAAGAAGTAAATAAAGTTTGTTTTTACTTTGGCAAGGATACGAGAACGCATAAAATTCGCGCGAATTTACCGCGTCAGTCAGTTAAACCTTTTATTTATATGAACATATTTTATGTAAGTACCTCATACCGAACGGAACGGTGAACTCTGAAAAAGGGTTTATGAGAGTGTATTATATTCAAATGTAAATAAATGTTTGCATGCATACGAATATTGAAGACTTTGTAGAAGAGACCCCATGTAAGTGCCTACATACTCTACGTTATGAACTTCAGAGCTGACAAAATAGAAAATACTTGGTACCAACCTAGCTACATATCCCTTTTGCACTCTGGCTGATAGGGTTGTAAAATTTTACATAAATGAATAGCATCTACTTACCTTATTTCCAAATGAAACATTACTCAAGTAACTATGTACCTATTTAAATCCTACTTATCTGTTTATCTTATCTTCTAATCTGTTTACGATCAAATGTCGATTCATAGAGATAATTATTTTAGTTTTCGTTTGTTTATTTTCCAAATAGGTAAGTATCTTCCCTTAGCATTTGAAACATATCAATTATTAACTTTTTTTTGTAGTTGTGTCTTTCTTTTGCCTATATGTTAATAAGTTTTGGATGTAATGATCATAAGCATTTCGTGTTTTTATAATATAGATTAAGTTATCGTTATCTGTTGTATGTATTGTCTAAATAAATAAATAACTGGATTGAATGAGATGGGTCAAGGTCCGATCGATCGGTGTAGTTAAAACCTTAAAATATTCGGCAACATGATTTTCAAATGAATCTTTCGACGATACGTAAAATAACATATGAATCTTTACTTTACTTTACTTTAGCGATACCCTTTGCTGTGAAGAACAACATTATAATACCATTATAGGCTAACTCCATTCACGAAAGGCGCGACGACGTTAATGACTAGCAATTAATCAAGATTGCGCAGGATCAAGTAATTACACGATAACAATTTTAAACGAGTGACGGAGATGACAAGCGTTTGGATCGGGAGGCATTCGAGTTGTATCTCATTACCATCACCATGCATCACACCTTTATTCCCGAAGGCGTAGGCAGATATACACAGAATTGCATCCACATTTAGCCGATGATGTGTTGGTCCCAATGTAATAGGGGGCGCGCCTATAGCCATCTCACTAGACACCCCTCAACGCAAGAGGGATTTAAGCCATACTCCAGCACAACGGATTGGGTTATATACCTATACATATAGGTACATATTTGACGACCGCTTGGCGTAGAAGATCGAGCGTAGGCAGCTCGGCTCACTGCACATAGTGGTTGCGGGTTCGATTCCCGCCGGGGTAAATTTCGGAAATGGCCTTAGTGTAATTTGCCCAAGTCTGGGTGTCACTGGCATCGCCCCCAGTCCATACCCATACCCATAGTCGTACCCATAGTACAAGCGCGGGAGCATACAGTTGGTGTGTTCGTCTGGCGATATTTATTTATTTTCCTTAAGTCTACAACCGGATCGGAATGCAACCTTGGCTCAAAGATAAGGCAAGTAACTCAGCGGGCTTGTCTTCTTGACTATGAGATGAACAACTATTAATAGGTATGTTAAGTTTAGTCAAGCTTAGTCTGTGCATCAATAGAATTATCAACATTGACCATTAAAATTATAATAATAATAATTTAGCCCTTTTGACGTCCCACTCCTGGGCACGGGGCCTCAATACGAGGAGGAAGCAGGCTGTAATCCACCACGCTGGCCCAGTGAGGGTTGGCGAATTTCACACATTCACGTCTTTCGAAAATTGGTTAGATTTTCTAAGACACGCAGGTTTTCTCACGATGTTTTCCTTCACCGTAAGCAAGTGATAATCAAATAGAAATTATGAGTCGCACATAGATCATCGAACGTGTTTGAACCCAGGACCTCGTGCCCGCAAGACGCGGGCTTAACCAATCGGCTATCACTGCTTGACCATTATATACTTGGAATAATAATAATAAATAACCCTTTTACGGTTCCTACTCCTGGACGCCAGCCTTCCCTTCCCCTAGTTTAATTAATTTATAAGAAAACGATGTTTGCTTGAAGCTTCACTAGCCCAGATTTAATTTTGTGGATGTCAACAATAAACCCTACCTACCGGGACCACTATCAAAATGGGTCAAGCCGTTCAGGAGGGAAATAATTACAAACATACACACACAGGAAATTTATTCCTCATAATCAGCATGTCTGACTTGTGACTAATGAACCAATGAACAGTAAATACTTAATCTCTTATCTCCAAGTAAATAAATACTGGCAAGCCAATAATTTGAATCAGTAAAGGCTGGAAGTGTCAGTATAATTATTATTATCACTAGCAGTATCAGCTCTTGAGGAGATACCACTTTGAGCACAAGCATTTTACTAGGAAATGCTAATGGTAGCAGTAGTAATCATTCTAAATCTATACTAATTATTGCAAAACAAAAAAATCAATTACCATGTTATTGTAACATCTATACCTATTCAAATAAATAAACTGGAAGTGTCTGTTTAGTTAATATATAACATAAAACAATATTTCTCTGTATATATGTCTGTTTGTTTGTTCTGGTTAATCTCTGAAATTGCGCCGGTTTTGAAGAGACTTTTACACTGTAACATCTGTGATGTTATAAAGACTTAGGCTACTTTTGTTTTATCCAACTACCACGCGGGCAGATCCGAGGGCAACAGCTAGTATGTATATAACTATGATGCAATTGTGTTCTGACCTTTATGTCAAAAGGCGCAAAAAAGCAGCACAGCAATCACCATCCATAGTATAGTGTAAAAATAAAATCTGATGTGACCTCAATCATTACTCACCAGTTACTTCACATTACAAGGAAAGGCTAACAAGATTTATGTGAGCATAAAGGTATAACATAATTTCTATGTATAAAACTAATCAGACATTCTAATGTTGTAATATCTAAGATTGCTTAGTCTGCTTGGAGCGTAGGCTGTTCGGATCACTGCAAAAACTGGTTTACATGTTCGATCTCAGTTGAGGCAAAATCTGAGATAATGTATCAACTGTATGGTAAGAATAAGTCAGCAATAAGTGTATAGCCAGCCTTATATTAAACAGTTACTGTCCTTATACATGCTTGCATTACCAATAGATCCGATGTATGTATTTTACTATATCATTTTATTTAATATACTAGGTGAAACAAAAAGTGTATCCTATTTTTGTGCATCTTAACATTGTAAATCTCAAACTATCGGCTTTGTTGGACAGTTGAAGTACTAATGTTTTTGTAGACTTGTAAAATATGTCAACAGCTGTATTCCTATAACACCTTATGTTTTTCAAGTTTCCTCCAAAGGTGATAGTTTTAGGATTACAAAGTTAAGTTTTGAAAAGCAAGTATGTATACCCTTTCTGTTTCAACCGCATATATTTTGTTATTTAGTTTCTACTTGTGTAGTCAGTGACATATATGACGCACTGAGTAGGGTTTGGCTGAAAAACAGCGCCGGGGGAGTCTCGTTCTTCTCCAGCACATGCTGAGCCATTACCTTACGGCACAGTTCACTCAGAATGTGTGTTGAATAAATGTTTCGTTCTTCATTATTTCTTTCAGATAGTGGGAGAGGAAGGGAGAGTAATAGGTGCTTGCTGCTCTCTCACTGAACATATGAAATACACCAATACATCGCTACTTTACGCCAATCTTCTGCGAGAGAGACAGGTATTACCCCGGTCTAGCCAGCTTGTCTATGAGCTGTTGTTGATTCGCTATAGCTTAACTTTACCATCGTAAAGTTAGTTTGGTGATATTTTTTAAATTCTAGAAGACCACTGCCTGGTCTCGTGGTGTGAACACAGGCTGTGCAGCTCACTGTCTGAGTGGTTACGGGTTCAGTTCCCGTCAGGAACAAATTGCAGTTATGGTCTCATGGTAATTTGCAAAATGTTATGCTTTGATTGGGACCATATAGCTGGTGTGTAAGTTTATTGATATATTTATGTAGTGATTTTGTAATGTACCTGTGTATTTACTAGCAGTGTACAATAACGTTTATATCTTATCCTTTTTAAATATATATTTTTTTAGAGATATAGGTTTCATAATGTTTAATTTAGTTCTTAAAATATCCATTTGTTTAAAATATAATTACAACTCCAACATAACTAAGTCAAAATTAACAGGTAACTTAATTAATGTTTGTTATAATATCCCGTAAAATAATTAGAATTTATTCTATTTTTCGCGTATTCAGAAAAACAAGCTGATAACAGCATAGGTAACATAAAAACAGTATATTTCTGTCATGAAACCATAATCAAGTTAGTGTGAACAAATAATGAGGAAAATATAATTTAAACGTTTTAACACGATAAATATTACAAATGGACCCATGTTACCACTCTATTTCCAATAAATAGAGTTATAAACACTCGCAAAATAATGTAAAAGTGGTGATAGTAAATTAATAATAAGTGGACGACGCTAGCCGGCATTCTTTGTTTGTAAACAAATAACATATGACCCGAACGCCGGTAACGATTAATCTTAACACCACACAAATCGCAAATTTTCGAGTAATTAGTCTGAAAATCCCAGCCAAATCCGCCAGGAAGCAGCAGAGATATCCACAAATAAGTGGCCCCAAACAGGACAGTGTTAAATTCACCATGCGGTACTTTATCGCGCCAAAATTTGACAACACCTCTCAAGTTCGAGTATTCTGAAGCGCAATTGTCCAACCACATTATCATTATCCAAAAACGAGATTTTACTAATCCCACATTCGAATAATGACCAGAACATGATAAATTTTCCAAAAATATATAATTTCCTATGATATTATAACGCCCCTAGCGGTGAAAACACGAAACATAACGTAATGGCCGACACACAGTAGTTTCCGATGACTTAACACCTAAATGCGCAAAATACTTACGCTTTCCTCCTCTTTTTCCATTCCAGAAGGCATCTGAGGTACTGCTCGGTTGATCGCCGAGTAATCCGGCAGATCCGGAAGCTCCTCGGCGAGATATATGGGCATTGGTTTCGACGCATCCAGGGCCCTCGCCCTAAACGATAGCTTCGACATTTTGTTGACAGAACAAAACACGCTAGCGTCGACACAAAAATGCACTTATAAAACACTTTATAGCTCCACTAGGAGGTCCCAAGGGACCTTAAACTAAACTTTGCACACTCTAGTTCGTTCCCATGGTTAATTTTTGCACGCACTCAGTCACAATTAATGAAAAACAATAACGAAACTTTACATATTGAGCGTACTTTACAGAAAGCCATCATGGCGGCTTTCCGTTTGGCGCACGACCATGACCAACTTCCACCTCGTACGACGTGCGCGGGAAGGAAACACGCGGGCGCAAATCCTACAATTTTTATACTTTTTTGGTTAGTTATCATATTATGGTACGTTATATGATAAGTACAAATAAAAATATTAATTAATAAATATTTTTAATACTAGACATTTTAAAATAATAACGTATTAGTAATTTCTTAAAAGAGTAAATCAATGACCCACAATACAGCTTATCAAATCATAGACTACTGTACTTATTTTTTTACGTTTCGTTCCATGCAAAATTGATTAGGACATTTGTCTATGGTTGTAGTGGTTTTGTAGCTCAAAAAATAAATTGTATTTCAATCAATTAAAATACGTACTTGTTTGTGTTATAATTATCAGATAAAAATACCTTTAACTTTTAGAAAAAGAAAGATAAGTAGTTAGAGGCTACGTAGTATTTTAAAATGTTAAGGCTAAAGCGCCCATCTAGCCCGCGAAGTTCAATTTTTTTGAGGTTTTTTAGTTTTTTTTTTAAATCTGACAATAATAAAAGGCACGTTTTGTAATTCGCGACAAAGACCGTGTTCAGTGCATTTATTAATATATCCAACTTACTCTAAAACATTTCAAGAACGACAGCTATCTAGATAATCTGGCAATTTTTGTATATTTAGTGATTAACTAGTATCATATCCACCGTGATAATATTAAGAGTAAAATAAATGTATTAATAAACGCACTGCATACTGTGTTTGTCGCAAATCACAAAATGTTGTCTTAAATGTTTTCAGATTTTGGATAAACTATAAAAATACTCGAAAATTTTGAATTTCGCGGGCTAAGCAGGCGCCTTCACCTTAAAGCCTTCTTTAACTACTTCTCCTTCTATGCTAGAATTAATTTACCTAATAAAGGTTTCCATGTTGTTTCGTACGTAGTTTTCGTAGTACGTACAGCTAAATAATTCCATGATTTATCAGACTACTCGAAATATTTGATAAACATTAGAAACAAAGAAATAAAGTATTTCTCACAGTTCATCCCAATATGAATTAATTGTTTTATGTTTACATTCAGTAGGAAGTTGTAAATGCGATAAAGAATAAGTATTTGCAGAAAAAGCGCAGGTCCTAGTCACAAAAATCTAAACTGCTATTTTTGGAATAATGTTATAACAAAAATGACTAGGTATCTACTTAAAACATCCTTGGTATTTACAATATGGTTCATAATTACGGCTTTATTCTGCGAAAGGGTAGGCAGAGCTATGGTTATATACTGTATTAAACTACTGTACTGGAGCTATTATATTATAATATTTATATTAAGGTGAAGGCGCCTGTCTAGCCCGCGAATTACAAAATGTGCCTATTATTATTGTCAGATTTTGAAAAAATTCTAAAAAACCTCAAAAAAATTGAACTTCGCGGGCTAGATGGGCGCTTTAGCCTTAATATCTACTACCCTTTGTAATTACTGAATATAAGCAACTAGCGATTAAAAAAAAATACATATAAAAAGACAAGCCCGCTGAGTTTCTTGCCGGATCTTCTCAGTCGAGGTCGCGTTCCGATCCGGTTGTAGATATAAGAAAAAAAAAGTTAAATTGACAATTTGTAAGTGTCCCCGTAGGCCTAAACAAAATAAACGCTTTGAATTTGTAGTGTAGGTACTTCGCTATTATATATCAATCATATTATATGTATTATTGACGCTTTTATATCTTTGCGAGTGTACAACACAATTACCGGAGCTAATACAACTGCAGCACCCACTCTGGAGCTATTTTCTGGCTTATTGGTCTATGATCTATGACTGAGCGCTTTTATAATTTACAGTTTCACGGTACGGGACGATATAATTGTATGCGATATATCATGTCGAGAAATGATTTTATAATCTTCATATCGTAGACTGACGGTATTGTCGCTCGCTTGTGAGATTGCGAGCGGGGAAGCGAGATGCGAGGAGCACACCAGCGCCACGCGTCCGTCTCACTCGCACATATCAATTTACCTAGGTGAATGTACTTGTCAGATTTGTATGCACGCAAAGTACACACACACACACACACACACACAACATTTCCGTGATAACTTGGCAGTCCCAACTTGTTCTCTGGTCTGTGGTCCCGATGTGCCACGGCAAGGCTTTGATAAAAGAAGTAAATCAATTTATTTATTTATCAAAGCGGCAAGGTGCCTTACTGTTACGGTCAACGGCAAATAATCGAAGTCTTCATGCAATCAATGCATTTTGTACAGTGACCATAAAAGTGCTGTGGTCCAATGGTAAATTAGAAATCGTTTTGCAGAATGGTATCAACCCACATGCACTGCGACAGACCAAAACAAACCCTTGAAATAGTGTTTCTAGTTTGGTTTAGTTTGCAGAAGTGTGTGTGTGGATTGATCCCATTTTGCAAAACTACTTCCAAATGTAAAACCAGCCAATTCGGTTCATAGTCCACACTGCTGGCTCGGTTTGTTTTGGCAAACTTTACGTCTTTCGCAACACATGCAGTTTTCTTGACGATATGTTAATTCACTTTATGAACAAGTGCGCAAAAGAAACATATAAATAACCAATGTCATGATCTTTATTGTATAAATTATATTACAGCGGATAATTTAAATTAATTAGATATAGGCGAATTTTTAATAATAATAAGCTAAATACACTGACATGTGATTTCGTAAAACATAGTATATTCTTGATTTACATTGAGTTAAAAGTTCATTCAAATATTTTTAATCTGTTGATATGGCTGTCAAAATTTACTTTGACAGATATATGCGTCGATAGCCATTGTTTATGGTTCATCTTACTCTTGAAATAGGATATAGATACGATTTCAACTGTTTTCACTTATACAGTACAGCATTTAAAATAAATATTGTGCCTTAAAATTTAGTAAATTCGCATAAATTATTATTAATTTTATTGTATTGTTTGTTACCTTTCCTTTTGTTCAGTTCAATAAATTAAAATCCAGACCCAAATCCTTAAGACGCCATAAATAAATTCTATAAGTATTTAGAAATAATAATAAAAAAAACCTGCTATAATTTTGAACATGGCAACGTGGATACTGCGACTTAAGTAATTAAAATTGCACTACATCAATGTTAACGTGTGTTAATGTGTGGAGTAATGTTGCCATGTAAAATGCATTCACAAAAACAATATAAAATCAATACATTTGAAGATTTTGTACAAATAAAATTCACATTACATTTATCTTAATTAATACATATGCATTAAAATTTAAGCTCCAACTTGAACTAAACAAGGTCGCTAATGTTTTTCAATCACAAAATATAAAACTGACACTTGCGCCAGGAACTATATAACTAAGGCACGTAAATCCATCTCAAGTCTGAGAGCGAACTTGAGTACGCTTTTTGACATGTTACTTTGTACTGGTCTGACATAAGAATGACATTTCCAAGATGGCTGTCAACTTGAGATCGATTTATAAATTCGCGCCATAAATACCATTTGAACATTATCTTGGACATGGAACTTCCTGAATCCCACACGTTGCGAGAAAATCATATAAAATTACCGTGAAGGAGCGAATCTATACTTTACACTCAGTTAACATTCACATAATTAATTCAACAAACTCATACGAACTAGCATACAACGTAACGAAGATACAGTAATTAACATTATTTATTTATATTCCCACATCCATATTTCATGGCTTTCCGTGTCCGCCCGACTCTGTACAGAGTTTAAAGGTCTACTTACCACACCGAATCAAGCCGAATCGCGAAAAAAAACTCCATAATTGCGCACAGGGACCCAAATTAAAAAAGTGGAATGATTAAGTAATACAAATCGTTAAGTTTCAGGACGCAATGGAACAGTTTACCCAAGAACGAGTTAATAACTATGTGAGATTCTAAACAACCCTTCTACAATTTGAATTTGAAATAGTTGTATGCGATTATCGACTTGACTCAGTGTCTTCCGTGCCAGATTCGACCCCGTTTGCCTCCGAGGATTCTATTATAATTAAAAGATATGATATGAGCTAACTTCTTAATAGGAATTCTTATAAATCTCATATTATTATTATTGTGATAAACAGTGTATAGGCCGGGAGTAAGCATATATTTTAATATAACTAAATGTATTAATAAGAAAATATTAATCAAGTGCATTTATTTTATTAGCCGGAGCAAATTGACAGTTGGAAATGTCACTTTGCTGTGGATTTGAACCTCATTTATTTCTATTTCTATTAAAAATAAAACTATATCCGTTCGTGTCAGTTTACCAGAGAAATCTTTATAAGTCTGCAGTTTAAAAGTAAATCAAATGATTGGATTATATTGGTGAAATTAAATTCTATTGAGCAGTAAATGTTATTAATAATACGTGTGATACAACCTATAATCGCTAATTCTGTCGCTATACATACTAGACTCAAATCATTGTATTGCTGTCACGCTCACGGTTTTAAGGTGTGAGCTGAAAACGGATATTTATTTTTATTATGTTAAGCCGTACAACTCGCCCGATGTTAAGCAGTTACCGTGTCCTATAGATGCTTGCAATACCAAAGGCAGTGCTCGTACTTTGCCGCCCTGAAGGAGGGAAAGGGATAGAGGGTGATATGTCAACTTTGGTGTGTTACTTTGATTTGACGATAACAGAACTGGGATTAGTGTCGTCAAATCGATACACACTTTGATATTAAACTCAGTTTGACATAACTAAAGTTGTGTGTATAAATAAATTGATTGTATAAATATTTACGACTGTGTATTGCCAAAATAAATAAATTAATTAATTAATATCGCCAGCCTGACACACCAACTGTGTGGTCCCATACCAAGCAGCGCTTGTACTGAGGGCGATCCCAGTGTCACCTAGACCGGGGCAATTTACGAAATTTGGCCCGGCGGGAATCGAACCCGCGACCAGCCCGGTGCAGTGAGCCGAGCGGTCATCCATATTGTTGTCATGCTCAATCCATAACGACAATGACCACCACACCTTTGGTTGAGTTTAGTTTGTACACAAACAGAATTAGCACTACTATGTAATTTATTATGCTATTATTTGGACATCGTTTTGCAAAAACCCACCCACACTTACTCCTGCAGACTAAAATCAAACCCAGTTCAAGTGATTGAAGGTTGGTTTCAGTTTGCAGAACTATTGGTGGTTGGATCCATTCTGCATGTCTATATCCATTTAAGCTGAACGCGTATTATCGTGCCTGCCGTTGTGAAAGATGCAATATCATTATGAGAAACTACTAAAAATAGTTGATTAATGTATTATTTGTATTTATAATTCGGTCTTCTATGTATATTTTGTATGTAAGCACGAGGAGTATTAATAAATATATTTTGTTTACTAGCTTATTAGGTCAGGGCAAATATATGACAAAGCTCGAGCATTTTCTAGTTCCAATTTTTTTTTGTTACATCACCAAATTTACTGTTCCGATGACAGTGGTGGCACTAACTATTTTTACCCTCGACGAAAAAAGAGGGGTGTTATAAGTTTAACATGTGTATCTGTTTATCTGTCTGTGGCATCGTAACGCCTAAGCGGATGAACCGATTTTAATTTAGTTTTTTTTTTGTTAGAAAGTTATTCTGATCGAGTGTTCTTAGCTACGTTTCATGAAAACCGGTTCAGCCGTTTGAAAATTATCAGCTCTTTCGTTTAAAAAGTCGTCGCATCGGGGTTTTTTAAATGTTCAATTTAGAGTTATATTATACGTGAACTAAACTAAACTTGAGAGCTAAAAAACCATGTCTATTTTGGTCACCAGAACAGTAATTTGAGGGTTCTGCTTATAGCACTATAAGCGCTGTTGGTGACACTGCCTATTACATTTTTACAAGTGCCTATTTGACAGTACCAATAATTTTAGAACGCCTATTTTATTTACAGAATGCTAATACGCGAGAATATATTGTACACGAAGCTATAAGGACGTAACAGTATAGTTATTTTATAAATATTTTAAAAGGAATGTGTAAAATCGTATTTATTAACAGCACGGACGATATAAAACGTAATATTTTCTCGTGATGGAATTCATCTATAACGGTAAAGCCGTTCTGACGTGATAGTCATACAAATAAATAATTTGATAGTGCCTAATGATTTGCCATAGTTTAAGTAATAATAATTGACAAAATAAAAACAGGTTTTATATCGTCCATGTATTTAATGAGCTCATAATTAAAATAAATGCCAATTACGTCAGATTCATCTTAAATTGTAAATAAGAAAGTGGAGAAAATATAAATTTCATGAAAAAAGTAAAATAAAATAGAGAATTAATACGATTTCAATATTCCTATAACGTTTTTGAGTATCAATATTTCATTATTTAACACACTTCCACTCTTGTTAAACTACCTACACTTTTGACGAAAATAGAATTGACCAATCAGACCGCTTATTTTTTAACCAATACGAAAATGCGAGCGATCTCATTGGTCACAGAGTTGTTATTCAAAAAATTCGAATTTTTCTTCGAAAGTGGAGTTTCAACAAGGAGTTTGTCTACATACTTGTCATTCTTAAGTGATTGAATTATAAAATTATTTACTAAACATGGCGTTTCTACAAGGTTTTGGACTATTGGAATTTAGTTTTATTAAATTAGGCCATAAGGGTCAAACTACGTATTACGATTAATTCAGTATTTATTTATTTATTACTGTGTTAACCCACTTAAAGCACGATTCACATTGAGTACGACTTACAATCTGGCAAAGGAAATTGGAATGTCTTTACAACGAGTTAAGGTTCATATTTCCGACGACGTCGGCGGATTCCATGGTAATTTGAACTTTAAGTTACTGTAAACACGCAGCAATTTGTTTTACCATATTAAGAAAGCGCTCCGCTCGATGCGAATCTTAGATAATGCGTGTTTCGTGCGTAGTGTGGGCCGCGGTGGATTGCTCTAGGTTTGTTGTAAAATGACCTTACCGTAACATAAATATAAGGTCCTAATTTACTAACGCACAATATTTTGGCATGGCGCTTTTGTTAATGCTTAAGATAATGTATCTACTAGAAAAAAAATACTGAAATTATAAAGTATTTTCTGTTGCTTGGAAGCGAGAGTTTTTCAAGTCAAAGTTCAACTGTTAGAAATAAACATATCACATTCGTTTTTACATGGTAGATAAATACGTACATCATCTTTAGCATTTACTGAGGCGTCATACAATACTAGGTGAAACAAAAAAGGGTATAATTTTTTTTTACAACTTTACTTTGTAAATCTAAAACTATCGGCTTTGTGGGACAGTAGAAGTACTAAAGGTTTTGTAGACTAGTAAAATCTGTCAACAGCTGTATACACACCTCTTGTTTTTCCAGTTTCCTCCAAAGCTATTTTTAGAATTACAAAGTAAAGTTTTGAAAAAAAAGTATACCCTTTCTATTTCAACCTGTACATCGTGCATAATTAAAATAAAACCTTAAGTCCGCATGTTTAGTGAATAATTCTGTTTGTGAGGCAGTGGAATCAGCTGTCTTCAACGATGGAGTCGTCAGAGCGGCTGGTGCTCATACAATCTCCCCTGGGCGCCACCTTCGAAGGCTTCGCTGTCTTGCCCACGAAGATTTCCACCTCCTGTTGAAGAGAGAAATAAATAAATGCAGCCAGACTAACACACAAACTGTATAATCTTTTTAAAACTCCTAGTCTACCTAGACAAAAATTATAACAGCCAAGTGCGTATCGTGCCACGCATAATGTAGGGTTCCGTAGCCATTTCAATAATTAAATGATATCAGTATCATAAATATGATTGATTCTTAATCAACTACGAAGATCGTAAAATTTGATTTATTCTTTAAAAATAAAAGATCGAGCAATTTTCATATGATTCTCGAATTTATGATACTAAAATGTTGTATGGTTCTATTACAAATGAATTAAAAGGTGGACGGAAGCTGTAGTTTCCGACACGGAAACATTCCGTCCACTGTAAATATCTCCCCCGGGCCCGAATTCTGCTAATTTAAAACCAATTAAAAATAAAAAGGAATAAAAAAATTTACTAACTAAATATCGCCAGACTGAGCCACCAACTGTACGGTCTTAAACTAAGCAACGCTTGTACTGTGGGTAACGTCCAATGGACTGGGGGCGATCCCGGTGACACCCAGACCTGGGCAAATTACGAAAAGGCCATTTCCGAAATTGGCCCCTGCGGGAATCGAGCCCGCAACCACCATGTGCAGTGAGCTGAGCGGCCTGCGCTCGAACCACTGCGCAAAGCAGTCGTCAATAAATATAATCTTGGTGCAGTGTGCGAGCTCACCTGGCTTCCTTCGATACTCATGGCGCAGTCCCGGCTGGCGCCCGGCGCCGCCCGCGCCGCCAGCTGACGTTCGCGCGCCACGCGCCTGCAACACACACACACACACTTATTATCGCGCCTGCAACACTCACACACACAGGCCCACACACAGTCCTACACCCACACTCCCTCACTCACACACAGCCCTACACACACACATACCCACCCACCCACTCACACACACTCACAGACCTACACACCCACAGCACTACTCACACACACACGAACACACACTCTCTCACACACACACATACTCATACACACCCACACACACAGACCTACACACCCAAACAGCCCCACTCACACACAGCCCCCCCCCACACACACACCCACGGTGAAGGAAAACATCGTGAGGAAACCTGCACGTTCCGCTTACCCGCACTGGGCCAGCATGATGGTGTGTTACGGCCTGAATCCCCCTCGTGTTGAGGGGAGGCCGTTGCCCAGGAGTGGGACGTCAAAATCACTAAAGTATTATTTTACTAGTACACTATTACTGTATTTTATACCTCCTATGTTCCAGCATGGCTTTTCTGTCTGCCTCTCTCTTCTCAGCGGCGAGTCGCGCTTTCTCGTTCTTTATCTGCGGCGTGAGGCGGGCGCGCGCGCGGGGGGAGGCGGCAGCGGCAGGGGCGGGCGCGACCACGGGCGGCGCAACCTGGAGACAATCATTCATTATTATTAACCATTGAAATAAAACTTCTTCTTCTTAGTCGGGCACTCTTGTCAGAGTGGTCGTGGTTGCGCCGACGAGGTATATGGTGCAAGGTTTGGTGGGGCCTTAGCATTTCCGAGGGTGGCTCTCCAGGCGATGTGCTTCCATTTCTGACGGTTAGAGGCGTCGCGAGTACACTGGACCATGGTGGACTCGGTAGCCTTTGTCATGACCTCTATCCAGCGGGTTGGTACTCGACCACGTGCTCTCTTGCCTTCCACCTGGCCCTGAACTACCAGTCTCTCCATCGAGTTCTCATTTCTAGAGATGTGACCAAAGAACTTTAGTATTCGTAGCTGCACAGTAGATGATAGTCTGACTTTAATACAAAGCTCTTTGAGGATGAATACATTGGTGCGAAATGCCGTCCACGGGGATCTTTAGGAGGCAATAAAACTATTTTTCGGATTTTATCGCGTTTATTAAATTTATGTTCCCGACGTTTCGGCTGCTTTACAGCAGCCATGGTCACGGGGGTCCTGAGGTGTTAGACGTCCTGATGTCATAGTTAGTAACTGGGTACCCCCGATCGGACCGCAAACAACAACTTAATATGAGGGTACCCAGTTACTAACTATGACATCAGGACGTCTAACACCTCAGTCCCCCCGTGACCATGGCTGCTGTAAAGCAGCCGAAACGTCGGGAACATAAATTTAATAAACGCGATAAAATCCGAAAAATAGTTTTATTTCAATGTGTAGTATTCGCGTAAATATAAGAAAACAATATATTATTAACCATTTTAAAAGGCTCAGGCTCACCACAAACTTCCCTTCAATACGAAGGGGGATTTATACCATAAGCCACTTGTTTGTTTGTTGTGAAGTTTTAACAAATTCCCCAAATGTTTGCAAAAACACCGCATCAAAATCCGTCGAGTAGATTATTGAAAGAAAGAATAGGAGGAGTTGGAAGAAAATCATCCACTTCTCTCCATTGCAAAGTGGGAGACAGAAATAACTGTATAGGCTGATTGCCATAGAAGCAAGACTGTTACAGCTGATTGAAGACCAGTTGTAAGGCACCATGGATAGTAATTTCACTAATTAAGCCAAAATTCGCGCGCTATTTTTATTTACATTTTATATAACAAAATCCAAAAGTTGAAGCAGTGATAGCCGATTAGTTAAGCACGAGTCTTGCGGGCACCAGGTCCTAGATTCAAACCAAGGCTCGCACCTCTGGGTTTTTTGAAATCTATGTGCACATCATAATATCTATATGATTATCACTTGTTTACGGTGAAGGGAAACATCATAATGCTGCATGTCTAAATCTATCCAATTATAGAATGACATGTGAAATCCGCCAAACAGCACTGGGCTAGCGTGGTGGGTCACGGCCTGAATCCCCCTCGCAGTGAGGGGAGGCTCGTGCCTAGGAGTGGGACGTCAAAAGGGCGAAATTATTATCTATACAAATAAATAAATTTGGAGTGTCTGTTTGTAATATCAAAATAACACCTTTTCACTAAATGCATATAAAAGTACGTACATACGGTACTTATAACAAAAGCGAAATCTAAAAAAAAATTGTCTGTCTGTCTGTATGTTTGTTCCGGGTAATCTCCGAAACGGTTGGACCGATTTCGACGGGACTTTCACTCGCAGATAGCTGATCTTATACGGAGTAACTTAGGCTACTTTAATTTTAAGAAAAACAAAAAACATACAAACAATCACAAATAATGCCTGTCGCGCGGGCTTTTGCGATAGGTACCTACTTAAATACGAAACATCGACACGCAAAAAAGAACAACGAAGAACATTTCTTGTCATATTAAATTTTTGTTAATTTAAATTCCACGCGGACGAAGTCGGCGGGCACAGCTAGTATATAATAAAAGCCGCATACAAACGACCCGCCTAATATTAAACAGTTACCGCAGCTTGCACGCTCCCGACCAGCAGAAGGGGGAATGTTTAGGGAGGGGGGACATCATCAGGCGCTCACCTCCTGCCAGTTGTTGGCTTTCATCATCGCGATGTTTTCGTACAACGCGTCCACATTCTTCACCTGCAGGCAGACCATGTCCCAGAAGCCCTGCAGGTCCTCCACGGTGGTGGGGAAGGGCTCGTCAGGCCGTTCGTTGATGTTGTTGTAGCAGAGACCTGGAACGAGACGATGGGTGGTAGGGGGGTGTTAGAACCTTGGGCGAGTCCTAATACAGGTGGTAAACCATGTTGTAGCTAATTGACTATAGTTAGAGGATCTGATCCCAAAATTATCGGGATTAAATTTACAAATCCCGGAATTTTCGGGATTTATTTAAAAAAATCTAGTTATATATACTATAAATTTCTCGCGTCACAGTGTTTGTAACCAAACTCCTCCGAAACGGGTTGACGGATTTTTATGATTTTTTTTTAGTTTATTCGGTGGGTCTGAGAATAGGTTTTGTAGAATGGACACTACCCACACGTGCCTCTGCAAGCTGAAGCCAACCTACAATAACTCGCACTAGAGTTGTTTTTGGTCTGCAGCAGTAGGTGTGTTAATTCCTTTATTCAAAAGTATATCCATTATTGATCTAATGCCTAAACCAGAGGTTCCCAAACTTTTTTCGTAATAGACTATTTCAACATTTAGCTGATTCCGGTTGACCCCCAGCAGCTACATTTCTACCATAATACCAAAACCCGACAAAAAATGCGAATATTAGATCTCAGTATATAAATTTGCGTTGCATTAACATCGAATAACTTTACTTTACTTTTCTTTACGAAATTCCGGAAACAAATGAGTAACGTTTATCCTTGGGATTCGTATGTATATTGGTGAAGAATCAAATTACGTTACTTTAAAAGTCTCGACACGTTGTACTGAACACTGTATATGCAAGTTTTTACATACATTGATAGGTGAACCCCCTTCTTTTGTCACGCCAACGTAGACCCCCGTGGACCACTGGGGGTCAACCTGGACCACTTTGGGAACTACTGGCCAAAACCAATAATTTGAGGAAGCTGTTCGTTCTACCTTGAAACTGCTGCATCTTCTGTGTGGCCAGCAGACGCGCCTTGCCGGAGGCCGCTCGCAGCAGACCCAAAACCTCCTCACTCACGTCTTGGTTCTGAAAACATTCATCAAATACTATAATACAGTGCTACTACTTACTTACATTAAATATTGCATAATAATAATATATCATTAATAAATATCGCCAGACTGACACACCTACTGTACGGTCCCAAACTAAGCAACGCTTGTACTATGGGTACCGTACAATGCACTGGCGCGATCCCGGTGATACCCAGACCAGGGTATATTACGAGAAGGCAATTTCCGAAATTTTCCCCAGCGGGTGATCAAACCCGTAACCATCCGATGCGGTGAGCAGAGCGGCCTACGCTCAAACCATACCCAAAGCAATCGTATGAGGATGTAATGATCAAAAGATGAAGGAGTATCGGTGTAAATTCTGAATTTTGATTGGTCCGTTCAACACTTGACGTTGAATGGATCTGTGTCCCCCTTCCCCTTGCTCCCCTCTGTCCCGGTCCCCTTCAGGGGGGGTGTATTCACAGTCAACGGAAACTTTCCGTTTCGGAAAAGACGGCTTTCATATATCCTTTAACTCATTGAAGACCGCTTGGTGCAGTGGTTAGATTCCCGTCAGGGTAAATTTTGAAAAGGCTTTTTCGTAATTTGCCCTGGTCTAGGTGTCACTGGGATCGCCCCCAGTCCATTGTACGGTACCCATAGTACAAGCGTTGCTTAATTTAGGACCATACAGTTGGTGTGTTCGTCTGGCGATATTTATATACCTTTTTATTTATTACTAGCGGCCCGCCCCGGCTTCGTACGGATACATTGCGGTTACATTATTCGAGTTTTAGTAAGGATCCCAAATTTTTTTGAAAATATATTATAGCCTATGTCACCCGGGGATAGTGTAGCTTCCCAACAGTGAAAGAATTTTTCAAATCGGTTCAGTAGTTTCGGAGCCTATTCATTACAATCAAACAAACAAAGTTTTCCTCTTTATAATATTAGTATGATTGTACCTTTTTATTATTTGTATTATAAGGATGGAAGTTGTCCTTTCCGACATCGAAAGCTTTCCGTCAATACCCCAGGGCGGCACGTGCGAGCAATACCTTTGGTACTGCAAGCATCTATAGGCTACGGGAACTGCTTAACGTCAGGTGCTACGAGCGTTTGCCGACTTTTTTGTTTTAATAAATTATTATATGATCAATTTATTATTGTGCAAATTTAATACCTATTTGGCGACCACTACAAAATCATAAGTCTGAAATTCGTGTACTATACATAGTATTCCACCTGTTTAAACATATAATATAATCAAACCACACCACTTAAGGTAATATAAGTTTATGTAAGATAATTAAATGTCAACATACAACTATTTAAGGTTGAAATCATAATGTTTTCCCCTTGACATTATTTTAAAAATATGTGAATTGGTACCTTGTTTGAATTATAATCATAATAATAATTTTAGCCCTTTTTGACGTCCCACTCCTGGGCACGGGCCTCCCCTCAACACGAGGGGGATTTAAATTATGTTACATATTAAATTATACATAGGTATATAAATGTAAAAATCTTGATTAATCACAAGTCTTGCGTGCACAAGTTTCATAGTTAATTGCTGAGTATTTATCAATTTCTTACGGTGTCGAATTGTGTCATTGTGAAGAATGTTTTTTATAAATTTTCAACACACACACACACACACAAAAAACTCCTGCTCTGAGTTTTTCGAAATCTATACGCGAATATGAATATGAGTAATTTAATATGATTAAGTATCACTTGCTGACGGTGAAGGACAACATCGTGACGGAACCCGCATATCCTAGATCACCTATCTAATTTTCACCACTGAACTCATGTACGAGGGATGCCTTTTAAGTTTTGTCGTTTGAAGAAAAAAACACAACTAGAACCTTATAGTACTTTTTATTGTTTTTCAAAGTATTCACCACGTAGCTTAATACACTTTTCCATTCGCTCAAACCAGTTATTATAACATTTATTCCACTCTAAAGTGGGGATGTTCAAAATGGCTGACTTGAAAGCGTCGACTGCTTCTTCACTGGACTGGAACCTTTGACCACGAAGACTTTTCTTAATTTTAGAAAATGTAAATAAATCGTTAGGGCTTAGGTCAGGACTGTATGGAGGATGGTCAAGAATTTCTACTTTTTCCTGCTTCAAATACTCAATCGTTTGACGAGCGCTGTGTGAACTTGCATTGTCGTGGTGCAGGATGATGCGTCGCTTTGAGTTAGATTTTCGAAGTTCGGCGATGACTTGTGGTAAACAAACTGTGGTATACCACTCAGCGTTAACCGTTCTACGATCATCAAGTGCAATAGTCGCAACATGGCCGGTTTTTCTAACGAACGTGGCCACCATCTTCTTTGAAGTGCTTCGAGAACGAACAACTTTAGTCGGCTTTGGCTCGTCTTGAAAGACCCAGATTGTAGATTGTTGTTTGGAATCAGGATCGTAGGCATAGATCCAAGATTCGTCACCACTGATGATGTCGTAGACGTGATTTGACTCTCCTCGGTTGAACCTTTGCAGAGTTTTCTTACACCATCTGACGCGGGCCGCCTTGTGATCGTCGGAAAGCAGATGCGGTATCCAACGGCAAACTAGCTTTCTTACACCAAGCGCTTCATGCAAGATCTTCTGAATGGTTTCCCTGAGATGCCTAATGGAGCCTCTATCTCTCGATACGTCACATGACGATCTTCGAGAATTAGTTGTCTCACTCCAATGATGTTATCTTCAGTGAATGCAGATTTTGGGCGACCTTCGCGAGATTTGTCACTAACACTAGTATGTCCACGCTGGAATTCTAAATACCAGCGTTCGACAGTCCGCAGACATGGGGCTTCATCCCTGAACACAGATAGTAGCTCTTCAAAACACTGAAGCCGTGTCAGGCCTCTTCTAAAGTTGTAGAAAATTATTGCACGACTTTTTCCTTAGAAAGATTCATTTTCGTACGTAACCTGACAGATTCTAATCGACGCTGTGACTAAACAATAACATTAATCCTAATACATTCAACTGTTTTGAGATTCGAAATTTAAACACATTCGAATATAGAACAGTTCCAAATTCAAAATTGCCGGGAATTATGGAAACGACAGAACTTAAAAGGCATGCCTCGTAAACCAGGATCGACAAAGGTGACCAATAGTGACGTCGAGGTTTGAAACTCGACGTATCCCGGGGAAAAGTTAAATTGTCTTGGAACCCGCACGAATTTAATCGGAAGAAATAATAGGAGGAGTTGGAAGAAGTTTCCACTTACCTCCGGTGTAAAGCGGGATACAAAATTAGCAGGTATAGGCCGATTGCCATAGAGGCAAGACTGTTACAGCTGATTGAAGACCAGTTGTAAAGCACCACGGATCGTAATTAGACTAATTGGACCTAAACTCGTGAGCTGATTATACTTGATTCTAATAATAGGTATAGAAAAAGCGCTTGAACAGCGCACGGAAGACATGTGAAATTTCCCAACCCACACTGGGACAGCTCGGTGGATTATGGCCAGACTGACTGAATCTCTGTCGCATTGACGGGAGGCCGTGCCCAGGAGTGGGACATTAGAAATAACTAATTCATAACAGTGCCGGATTAACCATATAGCAAGAGTAGCAATTGCTACGGGCCCCGCGCGAAAGGGGGCCCCGCATATGTTAGTTTCTTATCAAAACTATTCTATATTGCCAGAAAATCTCATCTCTGGCTTTTTGTACTTGTCCAGAGCCTAACAGCGCCTATAGTAATTTACTAAATGCCCACAAAATTGTAGGCTATAGATGGCAAATAAACGTATAGACTATTGATTTGATTTTTTACCACTTTATACTTAAGAACCCATAGTAGATCAAGGGCTCTTTGAAATAATTTGCTACAGGCCCCGCGCTTGCTTAATCCGGTACTCATTAATAATAAACGAAAATTTTAGAGGTCTTTAAAAATGTTAACAAATTCCACTCACAGTCAAAACTTAACTGATCTGGTACACATATAGGTATTATTGTACCGAAACAATAGCATGCCAATTAGTAACGCCGTTTAAGCGTACCAAGGTTTTTCGTATAATTACAACGAATATAACATTTACAAAGCGATATTTTGGAGAATTATAGATGTTTTACATTTCTCTTATAGAGTTTTATGTATTTAAAATCGGTGAATAGACATCTAACCGTGGCACGAAGGTCTCATTACCATAATTAAATATAAAAAATATCGCCAAACTGACACACTAACTGTATGGTCCCAAACTAGGCAACGCTTGTACTATGGGCAACGCACAGTGGACTGGGGGCGATCCCAGTGACACCAAGGCAAATTACGAAAAAGCCATTTCAGAATTTTTCCCGGCCGGAATCGAACCCGCAACCACCATGTGTAGTGAGCCGAGCGGCCTACGGACTAAAACGGAATATACCAATTAAGTGTCAATAGAGTAGTGGCTAGAGGAAGAATAGAAGAAACTCACCAGTAAGTCTTCCAATTCCTTCTCAGCGGTCGCGGAGAGCGCCAGCAGCCTTTCAGTCTCTTTCTTCTCCAAATCCAAGAAGTAATGTGCATCCTTCACCACTTCTCCACTACTCTCACCGTTCACACTACACTTTTCCTCACCATTATCAATCCTTATCACAGAAACACCATTAGTTACAGACACATCACTCACATCTTCTTTCAATTCAGTCTTCTCCGCTTTAGGAATGTCCAAATCCTTTTGGGGTGATAGATCACTCTTGGCAGTCTTCTTTGGGGATAAAATAGGCAGCTGTGCCCTGAATTCGGGCCTTAAGTGCCTGAGAACGGGCAGGGAAACGCTGGAATCAATATCTCCATTAGGGCTCTTGCAAGGCTCGATTTCTTCGGCTTTTCTAGGCAGTCTCTCAGGGGTGTTCAGAGACTTTTCCGTCAAAACTTTGGGCTCATCATCTTCACTGGAACTTCTGCGCTTATGACGTTTCTGGTTGAAGAAGCCCTGAGCCAACGCACCGGGGCCGTACAGCCTTTCAACGCGCTGTTGTATGAAACTCTTCATTGGACTGGTTAACGTCTCCCCATTCTCCTTTGTGATTTCAACGCGTTTGGAAACCCCATTCGACGATATGGTATACGACTCAGATGTCAACCTCGTCTCTTTGCCATTCGTGGTGACAGACTTACGGAAATTAGTCTCCGAATAGCTAGACTTAAAGGTGATTTCCTTTGCGTTGTCCACCTCATCCGTTTTATGGAGCATTGAGGCGGCAAAGTTCTTGCTTTCAGAAGAAATATAGGGTCTGCTTGTAGTCGTCATGGTACCTAGAAAGTCGTTTTTCAGCTGTTTATTTTCTGCGGCCATGTAGACATTAAATGGTGACGTAGCTAGATAAGGGTCTGTGTGCGCCTTGGTAGGCGCTTTTGAGGTCAAATCGGCACGCGTATCATGGGGGCCGAAGGTTGGAACCAGCAGTTTGTTCGCGCTGACCGGAACTGGTACGACCAGGGAGTTATTCTCGCTTCTGTACTGGTAATTATGTGTTATAGGCCTAATCGGAGATGCCTCGCGGCTTTTATTGATGTCTTGCCTTAATTTTGAGTCGTAAGTCGTTAAATTAGTGTAGCCGTTGACTGAGCAAGCTAGGTTCAAATAGCTGGGTTTCTTCTGAGCTAAATCGTCCCTCTTTTTGTGATGACCCCTCGATCTGTGACTTCCAGCGTCTACATGGATCTTTGGGGGTGGTTTTAGGAGATTCTCGGACGGTTTCCTGGGGGTTGGGGTGGTGTCGTCTGGGGTGCGGACTGGGGTAGCTACTGGGGTAGGGGTGGGCAGGTAGTTGGGTTGTAAGTTAGATGCCGCGCGTTCCTGGAGGCGCGAGGTGAAGTCCCTAATGCGGCTGGTCGTTGATGATGGCGTTAGAAGATTCAAGCTGCCCGATGTGGTATCTGGAATAGGAAGAAATATTTGCTATTGAATGTTATCTTCGATAACTTCCAAATTATCGTAATTGGCGTCATTGGCGGTATTAGCGAGGCCACAAATGGTTCAAAGAAGGTTACTGAGAAGTGAAGTGTAGATTTTTTTCCGGGAACCTAGGTACAGGTAATAGGTTTAAAATAACAGAACCTCCAAAAGTTTGCATAGAGACATTCTAAAGAGGAATGGAACATTCAGTTTTCATCATTCAGATAACTTCTTCCGGAAGGTTTAAATGTAGGTATAATACATGCAAATTAAATATAAATATAGTCAAGAAAAGCCTTGCGAAGCCAGGGCGGGGCACTAGTAGAGTTATAATGACGAATCCATTATAATAATAATGGAATTGGTGGATCCCCGAAGAATAAATCAAAATTAAATAGGAGATGAGTAAATAAATAAAAATAATATGTATCGCCAGACTAATAATCACTGTATGGACCCAACTAAGCAACCCTTGTACATACTATGAGTACTTAGTAATGGACTAGGGGCGATCCCAGTGGCACCCAGACCAGGCCAAATCCCGAAAGAGTCATTTTCGAAAGCCCGACACCCGAACCACTGCGCCAATGTTTTGCGCATTTTCACGAAACCACAGACATTACAGATAAAGCCACAAAACAGACACATCTTTGCTCCACAAATGCATGAGGAACACTCACAGCACGCGAAAATTATGAAATAATCACACATTGCATAAACAAATGCATTTGACAAGAAAATACAGTAAAAAAATAGTATAGAAAAACTGAAGTAATTACCGAACATGATGGCACAGTAGTATCTTATCGTATAGATTGTAGATAATACGTGCGTAATCGCGTTACGAAATCTTTTGACATTGACATTTTCGTAACGTGGTTGAATTTTTTTCAGTTACATTTCATAGTTTCTATTATGATTATCACTTGCCTCACGAAACCTGCATGTCTTAGAAGGTCTAAGCAATTTTCGAAAGACAAGTGAAATCTGCCAACCCGCACTGGGCCAGCGTGGTGGATTATGGCCTGAATCCCCCTCGTGTTGAGGGGAGCCCATGCCCAGGAGTGGGAGGTCAAAAGGGCTAAATTATTATATAGTTACAGCCAGTGTAAAAGTATTAAAAAACCTGGGAAATAGGTACTTCTGGAATCATCAGATTTAATGACCGAATCTCATTTCCAAAGAAGAATTACACAGCTGAATGGTGAAGCATAACATCGTGAGGAAACTTGCAAGCGTTAGGAAAGACGTGTGAAATTTACCAACGCGCTCATGGCCAGTATGGTGGACTATTGCCCGAATCCTCCTTGCATTAAGGGCAGGCACGTGTCCAGCCGTGGTACATTATAAAAGGCTAATTAGTTTAATCCAGGTTGGTACAAAGGCCTGTATTAATAAATCTATCTCAATCTGAAAATGGTCTCAAGGTGAAGGCACCTGTCTAGCCCGCGAAATTCAAAATTGTCGAGTATTTTTATAGTTTATACAAAATCTGTAAACATTTAAGACAACATTTAGTGATTTGCGACAGACACAGTATGCAGTGCGTTTATTAATACATTTCTTTTACTCTAAATATTATCACGGTGGATATGATACTAGTAAATCACTAAATATACAAAAATTGCCAGATTATCTGGATAGCTGTTGTTCCTGAAATGTTTTAGAGTAAGTTGGATATATTAATAAATGCACTGCACACGGTCTTTGTCGCGAATTACAAAATGTGCCTTTTATTATTGTCAGATTTTGAAAAATTTCTAAAGAACCTCGAAAAATTTGAACTTCGCGGGCTAGGTGGGCGCTTTAGCCTTAAGTAGGCTTTTGACATGTCATTTTGTGCTGGTATGACATGAGAATGACATTTCCAAGTTCGGTTTCAAACTTGAGATGGATTTATTTAATAATACGGGCCTAGTCTAAGAAAACTTAAATGGTCTGTAAAATATTTATACTTAAGTTTTTTTTAATGTTTTAGGGATGTGACTAAATAGTTTCTAATTCCATTCAAGTGAACATATACAGAATAATACTAGTCATTAACATACTATATCTCTTTAGAGATAATATGAATGTAAATTGCATCAACTTGATTGCATTTATTTCTACCGCCTACCATACTTGACCAGTTGTGCAATAATAAGCAATGCAAACATAAAATGAACATTCAATTTGCAACTTCAACACGAAAGCATAAGGTTGAAAATGAATTGAAGAAGTGGGGTGTGGTTGGTTAACTATTGTTTGTTGATCAATTTATGAATCATATGGCAATGCTAGAGGTAAGAGGTATTGCAAAAATTTCTTTGTTGACTTGTTTATTTCTTAATCATATGCTTTATAATTTACTATGGTGAAATTTCATAAATAATAATAAATATTGCCAGATGAACACACCAACTGTATGGTCCCAAACAAAGCAACGCTTGTACTATGGGTACCATACAATCAACTGAGGGCAATCTCAGAGGACACCCAGACCTGGGAAAAATACCAAAAGCCGGTATTATTCATAAAGTAAAGCCCAATCGTTTGCTATCTACATATGCTGAAAAACTTCTTTTCATTCATCATAACTTACCTTTGATAGATTTTAAGTACTAAGTAATATTTAATGTATGAAAATTTACCATTTGTGATTGAAATAATAATATCTTTTTGAATAATATGTGTTTTTTTTACCTTAATTTGGTATTCAGTATTCGGCCGAATACTACATGCTATTCGGCCGAATACCAAATATTAAAAAATGTAGCTGAATAGGCCGAATACCAAATAGTAGCCGAATATTTGTGGCATCTCTAGTAGAAACTCAAACCTGTATACCATAAAACCCATGAACTGATGTATGAATGTGGATGAACCGAAAATAGGTGTGTTGGATGGCAGCAGGAAGCAATCACTGATCTCCGACTACCCCATCCGGTACAAGGCTTTCGTATTAGTATGTACAGTTGACCATCCGGAATTCTGACTCACCTACTTTTAAATGTATGCAGTTTAGTTATGATTTGATGAAGACAGAATTGTCATTGATATAGGTATATTGTTAAAATATTTCAAAAAGGAGACTGTTCTCAATATGAACCATGTTCTTTTTTAAAAGACAATGGGAGGCCTTTGCTGCAGAGTGGGTCACATAACAGCTATTAAAAGAAAAAGTCTAGGGATGGAAGATATAAAAGTTCGCAGATTCAAACCCAGATTTAAACTAATTTCAAAAGTTAAATAATTATAATTTTCCCATTGCCATCCAATACTTATAAAGCTACCTAGCTAATCCATTAATCTAGATCAGCCTTGACTTTGAAGACTGAAGCCCTACAGTCAGGGTTTAGATGATTCAAATATATATATTTTAATTATGAGGGTACACATACATATCACATCTTAAAATAAGGCATATATAATTAAAAGCAAGTTTTTGATTGCTAGTGTAGCAAAGCAGGCATTGTATAAATTATTTATATCCTCCAATTATCACACTGAGATCTACGAAAGCATAAAATTCCAGCATAAGTTACCAGGATTTGCTAAAAATAAAAGAACAGTCATGCTTCAGTGAAAATAAGAACGTGAATACAGCTTGGAAATAATAAAAATAAAGGGATTGCTCATCTATGTTCTGAGAATGATCACTTATCGGGCAGATATAACAGACCTTTCAATATTTTTTCGAATAGTTCGCGAAATTGATTACGAAAAGTACGCTCGGTCATAGGGTTTTTTTTTATAACGTTTTATTCTAACATTAATCCGGCGTGAAACACTCACCTAATGATAATGAACCACAATAACAGCATCACAAAGCAACACGATCAAGGAATTATGCAGATTTAAGTAATTACTTTTAAAAACACTTCAAATAAATTTTTACACGAAAATTATTTTTATGACATCACACACTTCACAAAGAAATGTCAACTTTTTTAATTTTTTTCCTCGCACAGTCGACGACGCATCCGTTTGCTGCCAGTTCACTCCGTTCCGTTTCACGGTCAGTAAGTTTCAGTTCGCATTAATTTACTAACAGTTTATAGATTGCTTTTTTGTGATATCATTTATCAGAGGTGTGTTCAGGTGCGTATTCGTAAGCAGTATGACGACAATGACCGAGCTGCTGTCCATGCGTGGGCAGAAACGAGGCCAATACATAGGTTACTCATAAGTTGTACACGTATAGGATTGTATTTTTGTTAGCGAATTGCATTTTGCAATCTGCATTGTGTGCTGAAACTATGCACGACCTAGATATTAATGAACAATTCAGTGTTTTTAACAGTATGACTTCAAACTAAGACAAGTGTGATTGTTTAATATTAAATAACTGTGGCCTGCGCTCAAAATGACTATAAGTATACAATAGGCTTATTTCAATAATTTTCTTTAACACCTTCGTACTTATTACATTTCCAACATATGGGGTAAGTAGTATCCATCGGATTTAAATATTAATTCGCTGTATTTAATATAATAGTCAAATTTCAATATACATACGCGCCTCTTCTTAACGTTTCGTTTTACGCCGAATAAGCTGATAACGATAACTTTAACAAAGCATATCGAAGGTTTTGATTGAAAACAAATCTAAACTACAATAATAAAAAAAATGATAATTTATTTGATTGCACATTTCTTTTTTTTGCTGTATGAAATGCATAATCCTAAACGTCCTTGGTGAAATGAAAAAAAAGAAAATCTGCACTTATTTCTCACAACACAACTCACAATCACGACACAGAATAGGAAATAAAAACACAGGACACAGATGGTTGCTTTTATGAATATTTATTAGAAAATAATTAAAATATTATTGATAA
Source organism: Notodonta ziczac (assembly GCA_918843915.1). Classification (NCBI taxonomy): domain Eukaryota; kingdom Metazoa; phylum Arthropoda; class Insecta; order Lepidoptera; family Notodontidae; genus Notodonta; species Notodonta ziczac. The sequence goes on along the minus strand of OU974065.1, from coordinate 2,323,275 downwards.
TGTAAGTAGGTATTTGTGTTTAATAGCTTAAAAGAAGACTTAATTGCTACATGTAGGTATTAAAATATAATAAATAAAAAGAACTTGATAGCATTAAAAAAGAAATCGTGATAAAATACAATACTATTATAAAACTGTGATACGATACGAATACATAAGCCATGGGCTGAGCTTAGTCTAAGACATTCACAATCACATGCCATGATCATAATTGGTACGAATTTAGAAAAATAATTATTCAATATTATTATTATTACTCTTATATTTTCTAAAAACGTCTCCAAATTATAAAAAGAGTGCCGTCTAGCGACGCCCGAAAGAAGCGAAGCTTTATACTATAAAGCGTAGGGCGCCGCAGCTGCCACTCTATATACCTATTTATACCGTGTAACGCTACTGACGCTTAGCACGGATAGAGTGGCCGCGCGGCGAGCGCCCCGAACGTCCGTATAGAAGCTTCGCTCCAAAGACAAGCAAAACAACATCTACCACACAAGTTTACCTGAAAAATCTGTACTAGCATCAACGTCCAAGGAACAACTTCCGATCGAATCCACAGACTTATCCATCACTTTCACCGTCAGATCTTTAGGCGCTTTCAAATCAGTCTCCTTCACTTCAATTTCGTACACTCCTATGCTATCCAAATCTCCTAAATTAGATTTCGGTGACACAGTTGAGCTGGGCAGTCTTATATCAGTTTCATCCGTATTTATAGACAGAATAGAGTCTGGTTTCAAATCAATTGTCGATTTATTTAGGATCAACGTGCTTTGGCTTGTGAATGTACTTCTAATTGGTTCGATGTACTCAACGTCGTCGTCGAAGAACAAATGATTTGTGTGTCCGCTGGTGCCTTGTTCGTTGGTAGCGTCTTTTGGGACAGCATCTATTACCGTCCGCGTCTTATTTATATTCTTGTAGTAATGTATCTCCAGCTTCTCCAATTGCCTCCTGGTTTCAGATTGCTTTTTTCTCACAGAATCAATTATAACAGGTAGATTTAATAGATCTGGTGTTTTCTCATTATCTCTTTTGAATAGGGGCGAATCATCACCCTCTAATTCGAATCTCTTATATTTCGATGAACAGTAATCATCTATCGATGAGCTATCTGATTTTTTATCGAAAAATGTGTCTAAAGAAAAGAAGGACTTTCGTTTTTTCTTAGGTTGGCTGGCTTTGTTAAAATTTGGGGGTGCAAAATTATTGTCTCCGGATTTGTATTGCACGCAAATATTGCTTGTGTTGACCAAAGATTTGGGTCTAGACTCTTTTGGGAGGCTTATTGGGGTTCTGTTAGTCTCGATTTTCCGAGAATCTAAGCTCAAGGTCTTCCGAAACCTCTCATTCAAGTTAGAGAGCAGAAAATGCCTGCGTTCATTAGACTTTGGAGTTACATTGTAACTTTGTTTACTGCTCGAAGGTTGAGAATCTGGAATGTGCTCTGTATACTTAAACTCTATTTCGTCTTCCGATTGGTCTTTCCTGTCTTCCGGTCCTTGGAAAGAGAAGGAACCCCGATTTGAACTTCTCTTTCTCTCACATATGCAGTTTCCAACGCAGCTGAGTTTCAGACATCTTTCCTCCGGTTCTAATGAGATTTCATGATCATTGGGAATGTATCTGTCTGGTTTACTTTTATGAACAAGGAGATCTTGGCGGATCTTCTCAAGCCTCTCGTCTCCATGAAGACCTCTCGTGTACTTGGATTTTGGTGGTCTAAAGAACCTTATGGATCCAGTGCTGTGGGATTCGGTGGATCGTCGTCGGAGAAAGGATGGGGAGTCTGTGATCTTGTTGACACCTAGGAGTAGGACGGGCGATTTCTTGTCCTCCTCATCTGGTAGATCGCTGGAAAGAAACAGTGCGTGTCAGATGATTAAACTAGGCTTGTGTTCTGACTAATGTTTCGGATAAACTTTTTCTTAGGTGCTTCCATTATTAGGGTCATTTCATCACATTGATAAAATATGAAAAAATACTTTTTTTGTATATTTGTGAAATCACGAAGAAAATAATGGAAATGCACTTAGAAAAAGTTGCACACGAAATAATTGTCATGAGAAAGCTAATGGAATGTAAGGGTATGAGTGGCAAGTGATATATAAGTAGCATAACAGCAAGTACTTATAATTTATTTTTATCAGCCATATGGTTTTGGAAAACAAAAGAAATGTAAAATAATAATATTATAAAATAATTTTGTCTACGTTTATTGATTAAATTAGGTAACATGGACCATTTATCTCATTTAATTTTATCTAAGTAGACCTAGGACGAACAGAGTTCTAATAAAAATTATTAAAACAAATATTTTATCACAATTAAAGCTTTGTAAGTTTAGTATAAATTGCAAGCAATTAATGAAAATATAGCGAATAAAATAAACAGTTACAATAACCCACACCACAAAAAAATCTGCAAGCACAAAAAAATACCAAATACATAATTATACTTACTGAACAGAAAAAAGTAAAACAGTGAAACTAAATTGCAACATTTAAAAAAATATGTAGTTAGGCATAGAGCCTCCAGCGCCATCTTTTGGTGTCGCTCATTCGCTACTGTCTATACAAAACTGTCAAAAACAATAACATTTACAAAGCTTGTGCTAATTTTAAACCTACTACGTCGACATTGGCAGAATCTCCTAGGGCCTGACTCAATGGAAAAAGGTCATTAAAAAAATACTTTAAACCACATTATTATGTTGGTAACTCGTTAATTTCTCTTTGATTTAGCCTACCGCCGTCTTAATCATGGTCATCATGTTTGAGAAGAATAGCAATAGATTTAGCTGTAAATGTAACTTACAACTTAATTGGTATCATTACATATTATAGGCGTAGCGACGTAATAAATATAGGTTTATTATGCAATGTGTTAATGAAAAACAAAATATTTATCGCTTCAGATCCACTTTAAGGTCCAAAATTCCCACTTTCCAGAACTTTTTCCACAATGGCGAGTTCCCCAAAATGTACGCATTACTGTTTCCACACTAGAAAATTAAAGGGGGGCTAATGTTGACACTTGCGTGGTTCATATTTAATTCATGACTTTTCTCCTTTCATCAACCAAGGGTTCGATCTCATAACCGGTACCAGGGCACCAGCCGGCACTCCCTTTTGTTAACGTTCACGCGACGCATTTGGCGTGACTGCACAAGCAACTTTTAAATCAAACTCATTTAAAGGCCTAAGACTGAGGTGTGGTTTGATACCGCATTACTTTTTTTCCGTATTCCCTACTAGGACCCTTACCTTTATGTCCATTCAAAACATCCATCCATTCGTCCGTCCGTCCGTCCGTCCCTCCCAGTGCCATAAATCCTACAATTCATGACTGACTAGCGTCCCGCCCCGGCTTCGCACGGCTCTAAAATTAACAGTGTTTCCCTACTATATTATGCATGTATTATACATAAAAACGTGATGTGTGATGCTGGATTCGCGGATGGCATGCATCAGCCAGCTCTGATGCAAACGAGGGGTAACTAAAATTGTCTGCCTGACCCATCGACATTAGGATTACTATTCTGACCATCTGTAATCTACTTTTGCGTGCAATAGAGCAATTTGTGTTCTCCGTCCAACGGGACGACTAGGGATGTGACCTCAGACCGTGCTATCGATAAAAAAATAACGTACGGAATATTGTTAGAGAATTTGTATTAGGTTATTACTCAGCAATAGATATATACCTAAGAACGTAACCTAAACGAATAATATTTCCTTGAAATTAATACATTAGAATACGAGGGGCCGTATTTAATCAATCTGTCTAAATCAAATCTGAATGAGATCTTGAATACGCTTTGGACATATCATATCTGTCTGTACTGGTATGACATAAGAATTACATTTGCAAGATCGCTCTAAGACTTGGGATCGATTTATTACTACTTAAGCTAATAAATAGGTAATATAAGATAAACAAATCGAGGTGACAGGAAATGGGATAGGTAACAGACTCTATTATTATTAACTTGTATTTGTATTCATTACTAAAATTAAAATTGAGTTATTGAACTTCATTAGAGTAATTGCTACAAATAGTGATAAAAATTGTGAATATCGATAAAATATTAGTATTTCTAACGTGTCCCACCTCTAGCCCCTGTCATCAGCTCATCGGCGCGGGCGCACGCTTCATTGGCTTTACTGTTATTTGTGCCAGTGTGTTACCGCTGTGCGCTTTATTCTTCCGCTATCGAAACAACGGGAGTAATCATTAATTATTAACGGAAATTAGTATTTGTAGTCTGTTTCGAGTTAAATATAATCGATAAAAATATTATGACGTAGCAGACTAACAACACTAATACATTTATCAAATAGGCAAAGACACTTTAATTATTTTCTAAGCATATAAAAATAAAGATTAAATCAATCTTCCAACAGTTCAGCCATAAAATAAAACACAGATATTTTTACTCACTATTTTCGTATGCACTTTATGTACCTATTTTAATGCCACTTGAAGAAATATAATACAATTTTATTATTTTTACGGTTTCGGGTTTTTTTTTTTATATTTAGAGGGGTGGACTCGAGTATTTAGGGTTGAAACCAGAATTAAAGATACAAGTGAACAAACCTGGGAAACTTTTTTTTTTAAATGGTATTTCATATTTGGAATGTATATAACAGGTAGTTCAGTCTTCTTGTAAACGAATGATTCTAAACATATCTCTGTCTGCGTGTCTCTTTGGACAATCAACACACTTTTGATGGTAAAAGGTTCAAACCATTTCATTCGCGTCGTGTTTCACATTCATAAACCGCTAGAAAGTTATTGATTATTTAACGGTCGATTAAAACAATCGATCGATTATCGTATGCAATGAGGAATCGATATTTTTTCATATCGACATTGCGTAAAACATAATTTCACATCACTTCCTCTTGCGCTAATAGGGGATTTTACGCATATATCGAAATATCTCAACTACAATCGGTATAATATCGGTGTTAAGTAACGTCAAGCATGGATGGGAAACCATCATCGTTGCGAAGAACCAGCCTGAGTTTTGGCAATGACAACATCCTGTACCTATCTAAAATAGTTTTAACCTTATTGCAGGCGAATTTATCCTATCTTAAACTATTATGTGATAGGATTACTGTCTTTTGCGGTCATTCACACGGTTAACATAGCACCGATAATTTATACAAATTTACCTGTATCCAGATGTCAAATACGGCTATTAACTGTCAAAAATGTACAGCCAGAACTGTGTCGGCTTATTCGTGTGAATGTCTGCTTAGTCTAGCATTAGATTCCTTTGGGTCTTAAAAGTGCATTGGTCCTGGGGCGACGCCAGTGACACCCATACCATTTTCGAAATTTGCCCTGACGGGAATCGAATCCGCAACCGCCCGGTGCAGTGACCCGAGCGGCCTACGTTCAAACCATAGACGCCGTCTTACGCCTCTTACTAACATCTCTAAATTACCGAAAACAATAGTTGCCAAACTATTACTTTAACCACGTCGGCGGTCATTGAACTCAGTAATTTGTGGTTAAAAGACGAACAGGTGAATGACCTGGTAATGCTGCTTATAATATAATTGATAGTCTTTTTTGCTAGCTTATATAACAATAAATGGTGAAGACATAAATATAAGGATGAAGATTATTATTTGCTTTTGCTAGCGCATGTCGAAAACAGCGCCACCTATAGCTACGAACCATCGATCATCAAAATCGGTCAAGCAGTTTAGGAGAAAAATGACTATTTTGGAATTCTATAAACAATGAATGTCGTAAAAGCATACAATAATTGACATTCTGGAATCACCTTCCATAAGCGTGGGGAGGTAAGTTACTGTCCTTAACCACGATCCAACAACTTGAAACAAAATTTCCCCACGATTTTTTTTAAATAATAACACACTTAACGGTAGTAGATTTAGCCGACTGATTAAAGCTCGCTTCCGGGCCGGTTCCGGGATAATACCACCCTCACGCAGTTGCTCGACGTTAAGCAGCTATCATAGATGCGTTTCGTTCGATATGTGGGAGAGCCGCAATCCGCAACGTGCAGTGCAGTCTCTTGTATAACCTTTATCATTACATTTCATTCTCGAAACGATAACAATTGGTGTATCAATTGGTATAATCGATCCACAATTGAGTCCGGAATTGAATTAGCGCCATGAACGTTACAAATTGTTATGGCCAGCATCTTACCTACTATTTATTAATGGTCAACTTACTTTTCTTAATTTAAAGAGTAGTAATAGCCGTTTGATTAAGCTCGCGTCTTAAGGGCACTAGGTCTTGGTTTCAAACCCCGGCTCGTACCTCTGGGTTTTCGAAATCTATTTGCGAATCATCCTACTAATATTATAAATGTGAAAGTTTGTGAGTGTGGATGTATGTATGTTTGTTACTCCTTCACGCAAAAACTACTGAACGTATTTGTATGAAATTAAGAACACAGATAGTTTATAACCGGGATTAACATATAGGATACTTTTTATCCCGATAGTCCCGAAATTTTTGTTACGTTAAATACTACGCGGACGAAGTCGGGGGGGCACAGCTAGTGATAACATATTTTCATGTTCAGAAGATGCTAAAACAAAGAATCCACGAAAATATCGTGAGAACGAACCATGCGAATAATCTAACGACCTAATTATAACTGCAAACAAAACAACCTTTTATTACCTAATCAATATGAGTTATTATCACCTGCACAATTTCCACTTACAGAACCAACATTAGCACGTCAAAACGAAATTCTATCACTTGAAATATAAGCTCCAAATTAGCATGTAAAAGGTGGGAGCGTTCTAAGAAGTTTTGCAAACGTCTAACAAAAGTCAAGAGTATTTCACACTGTTCATTATGTAACATTAGGAAACTGTTCATGCAATGCAACTGTGACATACATTCTTGTAAGACTATTCATTAGTGATGGAACATTTCACAAGTAGCGTGTGAAAAATCATATGATATAGGTTTTCATAAGTAGCACCTGCTACCGACATAGGTAGAAACTGTTAAAATCATTGCAATTAAATCGCTAATCGTTTGGTGCCGCCACGATTTTTATGATAAATCATCGACCAGTGACTTCATGGGATTACATGTCATAGTGAAAATTCACGTTGAATAAAATCATTGACTGTGAAAAATCACATGTGAAATAACAGTGAAAGGAAAATATAATTTCACACATTGAAAATGAATTGAAAGTAGCAATCATTTCCACGCCTACTATTCATATAAGAGACCGCAGCTTAAATTCGACTCATATAACTATTATTACTGTTTAGCGGCACTTGTTTTAAACATACAAGTCTTCGAAAGCAGGCGATCATATTAGTTATACCGGAGTGCAGCCGGCAGTCGTGGACAGTGAAAATCGGGACTAAATCAGAACTTATGCTGCATCGCCGAAATGACGCAGATATAACTAAATTTTCCCAACTAGTCAAATGTTAGTACCACTTCGCACAGTATCTGTGCCATCATAAACAAGCCGCAGAGCAGGACAGATATAACTGCGTTACAGGTACCTACGTCACAGCATTGTGTTTGTACACGTTACATAATAAAAAATCTGGGTGCACTAAAAAGCTAGAAATAACTAGGGGCCAATTTCTATTCCATTTAGAGTCGGTGCCACTAATTGAGAACGGAGTTGATTATCACGGAAATGAGAAACTTCTCCTTTTTTTTCTTAAATTGGTCAAGGATCTGCTCTGCCCTGCGCTGCGTGAACTGCGTTACCTGCGTCACAGCAGACGCTCCCACTAAAAGTGGGAGTTTTCAGCTTAGGTGAAGCCTCAAGCAAAAGGAATACCGACACAAAGATTACTCAGACTCAAAAAAACATGATAAACAAACGGGACCAATTGAGATTACATCGATCAAATAAGTCGTGCGATAAATAAATGAGTAAAAAACCTGTTTTATAACTAAAAACCAGTTTTATTGTCGAACCTTTGTTACATTTAAACGATTCTACATCTGAAGGCTTTATCATTTAATAAAAAATATGTAAAATGAATCATCTATTCTTTAAAAAAATTGTATTCAATTTCGTCGTTACTTTGGCGACTGCTTAGACTAGTCCAATCATTCCCTGAAGAGCCAAGAGAAGTAGTCTTTTAGGAATTTCCCTAATCTTAGTGTTGGCAATTGGCAACGATTTCAAGCCGGTAAGATAACCCATGTTTAAAAAAAAATCAAAAGTGGTAGGTGTTTCTGCTAAGTATTTAATTCCCGCGCAAGGCCTAACTGAGTAATAGTCCTTTGGAAAACTACTTAACCTGTATTGGATGTTACTGGGATCATCTCTAGTCTATGGTTTCCTTGATTGTAAGATACGCAATCGCTGCTTTAAAACCAAAATAGTGATTGTTTGTCTGACGATAATCTTCCAGTTGTTTAACATAACATTTTAGAAAAGAAAGTATAGACTTGCTAAATACATATTATTATTTTAACATCGTCAAAACTAGAAAGCTCATTACTCAAAAATGTAATGTATGTTCTATGAATATAAATAGATAATTTAAATTTGAAGCGTCAATAGCCTAGTGGTTAGAGGGGCCGTCCTCGTAGCTGAGAGGTTCCGGGTTCGATCCCCATTCTGGCCATTAAGCTATTGACGTGAGCCCACTCCTAGCACAAGCATTAGCTTAGTTGGAGGGGGTAAAGGGAATACTAGTAATGTGATAAACACACATTGCTAGTAATCTTTAAAAAAAAAAAAACATTATTTATTTTCAACGCTGGCTTTTGCTAATAGTCAAACTTAAAACCTTGACAATTGTGAATAATGGATCATAGAATCTATTTTCCTAACTTGAAATAGACCTATAGTATAGCTTGGTCAATTTTCTGTTTTAAATCAGTCTTTTTTTCAATTTGAATAGGACAAATTGTTGACTATGATTAATTATTGATTATGATTAATTATATCCTACTAACATTATAAATGCGAAAGTTTGTGAGAGTGGATATATGTTTGTTACTCTTTCACGCAAAAACTACTGAACGGATTTATATGAAATTTGGAACACAGATAGTTTATAACCTGGATTAACACATAGAATACATTACTTAAGTCTACGCGGACGAAGTCGCGGGCAGCAACTAGTATGCAATAAATCCAGGGCTATCACGAGTAGGTAAGTATGTTTCACTATAAGACCTACTTAAAATTAACTGAGTGTTTTTTTCATTTCAATGTGAAAATAATTATGCAGGTTATTCAATAATTTAATGGACTACTTACTAACATCAATACTTACCTAACTCCACTTAATTTTAATACAGCTTTGTGGATCAAGTGCCTTAACAAAAATAACTCTTCAAAATATATAAGAGTTTGTAAAAAATAATTCCTTTCAGTTTAAATTAAATACATAAGTAGTTTAGTGGCTGTGTGAGATGACCATCAAAACTAACCGCTACCTTGAACGGTATTAATGAAAGAAATTTCACTTAATCGTCCAAAATCCAATGATTCATCTCTACCCAATTCATTCCAATTCAAACCTTAGCCGGAACGTAACAGAGTTCATTGCGGCTTGATCCACACTCGGACGCAAGTCTCTGTGTTATCTTAAAACATCGATACAAAACATCCATCGTCTCAGATCCTCTGTGAGAAATACTTACACATTTCATGCGTTTCGATCGTTAAACCATTCCTTACACTTTAGTTCTCACTACGACAATCACTTAAAACCCGTGGGAATTAAGTTTCACTTAAGAAAGTACTCAACGTTATACGTTTTCACACTAACGGGTCATCGGAACACATGCACTGAGTTGATACAACAAGTAATAGGTCCCAATACGATACCCTGTGGGATACCTTGAATAATTTCTCTTTCCGTAAGTTTCTGTGCGCGGACGCACGTCTGCCTACCCGTGGGCGGTTCAACCGTATGACGTGTATTCGAAATTGAAGTATCAAGCGACACTCGGCCGTGCAATTGGTCCGTTACATCGATACCGACGTAATCCAACGCTCGCTGGGAATCTACATACCATTTTTTGTAAAGTATCGATGCAGCGATGGAGGTGTGGCTACGGGAAGTGGTTGCAATCGTTTTAAATGAGGTTTTGTGTGGTAGAGATGGTGTTAGAGGGGGAACAGTGCCCAGACGGTGACTGGAACGGTACAAATGTTTATGTTTGATGGTGTACGCGACGGCACGCGCTGGGGAGCTGGTATGCGATGATTATACCGGAACAGATGTTACTTGGGCTTTGGTCTTGTTTTATTTTAGCTTTCTTTAACGACCTTTCAAAGTTTTTTATTAAGAAAATACTCCTCAAGGTAGTAATTATGTAATTATGAATATTGCTCACAATAAATAAAATCCGATAGTGCGAATCGGGCGCATGCAATGGAAGTTTCGTACCATTTTTTTATATACTTAACAAAGTCAGCAAGCAAGCGTACGTACGACACGCCGGATGTTAAGCAGTTACCGTAGCTTATGGATGCACGCAATACCAAAGGCATTGCTCACACGTGCCGACCCCAAAGGGAGTGGGACAAAGGAACGGCAACAACCACAGATATAGATTTACATAGATAACGCAAGTATCACGATTTGTATAGAAACCAAGCGTGCCGAATTTTTAACACCTCCTGTGACGTCATTAGTGACGGGAAATCCGAACCGATTCAAAGACACCGATGCCGCCGATGCCCCTCCGCCCGCTACGATTCTCTCGAGTGATCTCGCTCATACTCATATTTTTATATCTATAGTCGCGCGGACTGTAAGTTAACGGCGACCAACCGTGACGCTTGGTCGGGGCCTCGTACACGCGAAGTACATGCATTTGCGTTATCTACGTAAATCTATATCTGTGGCATCAACTCATCGTACAAAACGCTAATAATAACTACTTAACGCCATCTTCTGTGAGGGGTTGGTACTACGCCGGCTGAACCGGTATATGAGCCGGTAAATTGACAAAAATTTTTTCACACTGGACTAAACATGAATCATTATAACCATGAGAGTTATAAAGTTTTTAATATCACGAAGTAATAAAATAACACACTTGACGACCGCTTGGCACAGTGGTTCGAGCGTAGGCCGCTCGGCTCACTGCAAACGGTGGTTGCGGGTTCGATTACAGCTGGGTTAAATTTATTTCTTTAAAAAAAAAAAGATTACTACCAATGTGTGTTTATCACATTACTGGTATTCTAGTATTCCCTTTAGCCCCTCCAACTAAGCTAATGCTTGTGCTAGGAGTGGGCTCACGTCAATAGTTTAATGGCCAGGATGGGGATCGAACCCGGAACCTCTCAGCTACGAGGACGGCGCCTCTAACCACTAGGTTATTGACGCTTCAAATTGGCAAAATTTTTTTCACACTGGACTAAACATGAATCATTATAACCATGAGAGTAGCAAAGTTTTTCATACCACGAAGTAATAAAATAACACACTTGACGACCGCTTGGCACAGTGGTTCGAGCGTAGGCCGCTCGGCTCACTGCACATGGTGGTAGCGGGTTCGATTCCAGCTGGGGTAAATTTCGGAAATGGCCTTTTCGTAATTGCCCTGGTCTGGGTGTCACTAGGATCGCCCCCAGTCCATTGTACGGTACCCATAGTACAAGTTTCAGTGTCAGTCTGGCAATAGTTCTTGATTTTTTAAAAGTGCTAGTTAATCTGGCCTATTAGAAAAAAATATATTTGAATTTGAATATTAATTTACTTTTACATGGATTCAGGATCTATGTGACATCACAGTAATAATGAAACTGCTCCTCAGCGCTATTCCGTCCGTAACGCACAAATTAAGAACGCGATCGCAATACATGATTTAATAAAGCAATCGTTAACTCAGACAGGAAGCCGCTCATTTACTCGTTCCACGAGACTCTGATGAATATATTCACGTGATACGCTAAGGCTCGTATTAATAAATCTATCTCAAGTCTGAGACCGATCTTAAGCACGATTAAGTAGGTCATTTTGTACTGGTATGACATAAGGCCCATATTAATATAGTACATTGTAACACAAGGGGTGAATGTAACCCTCGAACTCACGCCAAACCACGTCTCGGCCTCAAACTTATGTTATTGCAATTTTACATCGCGCTGTAATTGAGTGACTGTAGAAAAAGTTGGAACTAGTTCCATAGAAATGTGAAAATGGAACTAATTTCTAAAAAATAATTTTACAGTTGTCAGTTGAAAGCGATTCTCCCTAGGGCGGAAAAGTATTACTTTCAACCCGCTCCTCAGGAAACTTCAGACCTACTTTCCGAGTATGAGTACTGAAATAGTACATTGTTACATGAGAGGTGAAAGTTACAAAATAAGCCTTTCACCCGAGGTAAACACTGTGCTTTTCATTACGAATACAAGGAAAATAAAAATAAAAACAGGAATTGGCTAAAGAAATAATACAAGGAAGTATAAACAATACTCTACAACTCGAAAAAAAAATATCGGATTGCCGCCTATTTTGTTTTTTTTTCGTTGGCCGGCCAACTTCGTTATTTAGCCATTATTTTTCATTTTCATCTTTAAATATTTTGCCCAAATCTATGTTATTTTAAAGAAATAGTTGAAATTAAATTATAATTAAGTCATTTAAAAAAAAAAAATTCTTGAATTAATACTTAACTTTATGTTATTTCAATTTTACATCGTGCTGTAATTAAGTGACTGTAGAAAAAGTTGGAACATAGTTCCATAGAAATGTGAAAATGGAACTAGTTTTTTTTTAATAATTTAACAGTTGTCAGTTGAAAGCGATTCTCCCTAGGGCGGAAAAGTATTACTTTCCACCCGCTCCTCAGGAAACTTCAGGCCTACTTTCCGAGTATGAGTACTGAAAAATGTATTTAAAGTCTGATAGCGATCTTGGAAATGTCATTCTTATGTCTTACCGGTACAAGTTTCCGAAGTCGGAAAAGACAGCTTCAATCTTTTTTTTTACAAATGAATTTAAAGAAGAATGAAATCGCTTCCGACACGGAAACTATCCGATTGCGTCGAATACCCTCCGTGATCCCGATGGTACTCGTAAAAACGTAGATTTTTAGGGCACTTAGAAATCGTCATATTTTATGAACGGCTTGACTTTAGAGTCTAGGTATCGAACAATAAGCCAGTTTGTGTACTGAATTTATTCTTGAAGGAGACTAGTTACACACGTACCCACAAAACTGCGTATTCACGTGCACACCCTGGCAAAAAAGGTATGCAAACTAAAGAAACATCTTCATACAATCGCCACGCATGGCTAATGCTCAAATGGGTTTAGCAGAGGAGCCTTAAAGTCGATTCCGCGCTAATTTGTCTTAGAAACAGATATACAACGAGCCGATCCTTAGATGCTAATTATGAGTAAGTAGGTTCCAGCGGATGGAACACAATAGCTGGATGTAGTTATGTCATGTGCATTGTTTCAATAGCAATTGTAATCATCCTTTGAGCGACGGTGCGTCGCGGACGCAAGGTCATATTGAAGTCAGTTCGTATTTTAACAGAGTAAATAAATCTGAGGAGTTTTATAAGTATATAAGACGAGCTTTTCGCTATTTACTGGATAGGATTTTCACGGTCCTTCCATTTGGGTTTTCTCCTGATAACGCCATTTTGTATCGAACCCCTCGGGAGGAACATAGTTTTTTTTTTTTTTTGCTTTTCTCAAATCATTTTGTACGTGGGCTAGTATTAATTATTTAATCTAAACTTTGTGAATTGTTATTCTTCTTTATGTTTACCTTTTCATTTTTTTTGTGAAATAGTTATATTTAAACAACTATTTCGTTCTAAATACACCGCACTAGGTCACGTTATGATTTTCCAATCAGTGTTTAGTTATTTCAAGCGTTAAATTGACTGTCGTTTTTGTATGGAAATCGGGGAAACGCATGTCAGGGTAACTATATAATTCGTTAAGCTCTATAAAACCTAAATTATATATTAATGAGCGTGTTCTGTCTTCAATTACTCCAAGAAATCCACAGAATGTATAAAATTACTAAAGTGGTTTCCAACCAAAAATGGATGTAATTTTCTTCACCAAAATTAATGACGTTCCTTTACTAAAGTTAACCGCCAGAAATTGCCAATAACAAAAATAACCATAGATAATTATGGAGAGTTTTTTTTCCGCAGGAGTAAGTCTTGATACAATTTTAATCGGTAGAAATACGGTTTTTTCCTTTACATTGTTTCTGTTATAAATACTATGTTAATGAAAACTCTCTGAGCAAAAACTGGCAAATGAAACGACTTCACGACTGCCACCAGTGTTTCCAACCCTTTCATTCTTATTTTTTACTAGCTGTGCCCGCGACTTCGTCCGCGTGTAATTTAACATAACAAAAATTTCGGGATTATTCATCCCCTATTTCATCCCCTTGGGGATAGAATTAATCAAAATCCTTTCTTAGCGGATGCCTACGTAGGTGATTACCTAATTAACGTAGGTGATTGTTTAAATTATATGAGGAAAGTACGAAATCTGCCTTTTTTTACTGTAACTACAGTTTTTTATTGGTGAGCTGTTGTTTTTTTAGTTTCTTGGGTTGGCAACACTGACTGACATGGCTACCTGTAACCTAGAACCCAAACTACCGTCAAAACGCGTGGGTATACCGTTTGGCAATACGGCCTACACCCGCCAAACGGGTCTCCCACGCGAACTAGATTACAAATAATGCCCCATAAACGCATTTGAAAAAATAATCGTGAGGTCGTGATCAAAGTCATTTGCACAGATCGATCGTAAGCAACAGGTGGGTTTCTGACCTCAAACTCAAAATTGTTTTATTCATGTAAGCCAACAATGCATTTATGAATAGGCTGAATCTACCACCGGCTCGGAATGCCGCTTCCACTGAGAAGATCCGGCGAGAAACTCAATGGTTACTCTTTTCAATTAATAAAAGATGGTGTACATGCTCAGGAACAGCAACAGAATGTGAATAAGTAAATAGTAATCATGAAACGAATTTTATATTCCAATGATAGAAAAAACAATCGGTCAATGTGTCAATCGGACTTTCAAGTTCCATTACCGAACTCCAGGCCCCCTAGCCAAATGTCTTCGTCCATAAGCGTTTCTACAAAACGCTACGCTTCAATGTATGGAAATGAAATTACAAGTCGATAAGTAGATCACGTTACTTATGTCTTTTTCATAAATGAAGCGTAGCGATTTGTAGAAACGAATGTAGACGAAGACACTTGGCTAGAGGGGCTGGAGTATAAAGTAAGCCAATAAGTATTTGGCTGGCTCAGAGTAGTATCAGCTTCTCACAGAAGATAAAGTAACAGAAAAAGTAATTGGCATAGAGTTGCTATTATAGCTGCGTTTCATTCGATGAGTGAGAGAAGGACACCTACCCCACCCCGCCCCACCCCGCCGCACCCCTTCTCTTCCCTATATCCCAATCCCCTTTAGGACAGCAATGTGCTACCAATATAAAATCATATTCATTTTGATTATTGAAATATTATCACTACATATTATAAAACAAAGTCGCTTCCCGCTGTCTGTCTGTCCCTATGTATGCTTAGATCTTTAAAACTACGCAACGGATTTTGATGCGTTTTTTTAATAGATAGAGTGATTCAAGAGGAAGGTTTATATGTATAATACATGCATAATATAGTAGAGAAACACTGATAATTTATTGCACCCGTGCGAAGCTGGGGCGGGTCGCTAGTCAGTAATAAAGATAAACTTATATAAATAAGTATTGCATCTTTGATTTAAGGAAGATCAAGAAAAAAAACGTCATGACTAAGATCACAGTATTTCCCTACAAGCATAAACAAACGGCCGAACAGAAGCCAAATGTCATGATTTCAGGCAGGTTCTTTTAATTTTGACTAGTGTTGGACATTTCATGTACGTTTGACCTAAATTCAAACCTCACCCCTAGTTCGCACCAAAAAACATGTCGCGAAATATGTTGTGCAATTTGCTGTAGGAACAAATGTCACAACATGTTTTGTTAGCGTTTGCGTTCGCACTGCCGGAAACTGGATAAGTTTCGGAATTAATTTCGAGATTTGTTGTAGCCTGCGTTCGCACTGAACTGAAACATCATACAGTCAAGGGCAAAGATATGTACACACCACAAAATCTCACAAAATGGTGTCATCAGTAAGATCATAAATTAGGGAACATCAAAAGGTGCAAAATTATGTCCTCATCTATCAACGCATAAATTTAGAAACACCATATAATTCAAAAATATGTATACATCATTATAGGCGACAAGACGTGCGGCAATGCTTCATTTCCAAGTGGCCAGCCACTTTAGAGGAGCTATTCAAATAATAAAGATATTCATTTCGACATATTTCTTTCATTATACAGACTATGAAGCTTATTTTCAACCGAATTCAAAAAGGAGGACATCAATTCGTGTCTATGTTTTTTTTTTTATTTTTATTGTTTGTTATTTCAGTACTCCGTCATTTATAAACCGATTTGAACTTATTTATTTTTGAAGCGAAGCTTCTTTGCGGTCGTTCGGGGCGCTCGCTGCCCGGGCACTCAATCCGTGCAAATTGTGACGTAGCGTTACATGTTACACGTTACACGATGACGTCAGAGCAGCGGCGTTCTAAGCTTTATACTAAACTAGCTGAGCCCGCGACTTCGTCCGCGTGGAATTTTGATCCTTTCTTAGGGGATGTCTACGTCATAGTAGCTTTATGCATGCAAAGTCTCCGATCGGTTAAAAATTGACATAGTTTCATACAAACTTTTTTACCCTATTTTATCCCCTTGGGGGTAGAAATAATCAAAATCCTTTCTTAGCGGATGCCTGCTTCATAACATCTACCTGCATGCCAAATTTCAGCCCGATCCGTCCAGTGGTTTGGGCTGTGCGTTGATAGATCACTATGTCAGTCAGTCAGTCACCTTTGAGATATATATATTTAGAAGATATGGCTTGAAGGTTAGATAGAACAAATTACATATACTAAATATGGCTTTAAGGTTAGATAGAACATTGGTAATAATTGCACCGTGACGTCAGTAGCGTTCAAATTCAAATCGTTTATTTTGTTTAGGCCTACGGGGGCACATACAAATTGTCAATTTTACATATTTTTTTTTCTTATATCTACAACCGGATCGGAACGCGACCTCGACTGAGAAGATCCGGCAAGAAACTCAGCGGGCTTGTCTTTTTACGTCATTTTTTTTTTTAACCGCCCGTTACCGTGACGTCAGTAGCATTACACGGCGACGTCAATAGCGTTACATGATGACGCCAGTAGCGTTACGCCTTGGCGTCAGTAACGTTGCACGATGACGTCAGTAGCGTTACGCCGTGGCGTCAGTAACGTTGCACGATGACGTCAGTAGCGTTACGCCGTGGCGTCTGTAGCGTTACACCTTGGCGGCAGTTGCGTTACGCCGTGGCTTCAGTAGCGTTACACGACGACGTCAGTAGCGTTACACGTTGACGTCAGTAGCGTTACACGATGACGTCAGTAGTGTTTCCCCGTGGCGTCAGTAGCGTTACACCGTAACGTCAGTAGCGTTACACGATTGCGTCAGTAGCGTTACGCCGTGACGTCAGTAGCATTACACGGCGACGTCAGTAGCGTTACACCGTGACGTCAGTAGCGTTACACGATGGCGTCAGTAGCGTCACGCCGTGACGTCAGTAGCATTACACGGCGACGTCAGTAGCGTTACACCGTGACGTCAGTAGCGTTACACGATGGCGTCAGTAGCGTCACGCCGTGACGTCAGTAGCATTACACGGCGACGTCAGTAGCGTTACACGATGACGCCAGTAGCGTTACGCCGTGGTGTAAGTAGCGTTGCACGATGACGTCAGTAGCGTTACGCCGTGACGTCAGTAGCATTACACCGCGACGTCAGTAGCGTTACACGATGACGCCAGTAGCATTACGCCGTGACATCAGTAGCATTACACGACGACGTCAGTAGCGTTACACGATGGCGTCAGTAGCGTTACACGATGACGTTAGTAGTGTTACGCCGTGGCGTCTGTAGCGTTACACCTTGGCGTCAGTTGCGTTACGCCGTGGCGTCAGTAGCGTTACACGACGACGTCAGTAGCGTTACACGGCGACGTCAGTAGCGTTACACGATGGCGCCAGTAGCGTTACACCGTGACGTCAGTACCTTTACACCGTTACACGGCGACGTCAGTAGCGTTACACGATGGCATCAGTAGCGTTGCACGATGGCATCAGTAGCGTTGCATGATGACATCAGTACCGTTACACGATAACGTTAGTAGCGTTACACCATGGCGTCAGTAGCGTTACACGATGACATCAGTACAGTTACACGATACATATAGGTATACAGGGTAGCAGCTGTGCCGCCCTATGCTCTATACTATAAAGCTTCGCTTCTTTCGGGCGTCCCTAGACCGTACTGTTTTTTTACCCACACAAACATCCGAGAAAAAGGGCAGACAACAAAGTGATCCTATAAGCGTTCCGTTTTTTTCCTCTTGAGGTGCTCAACCCTAAAAATGACATAAAACTTATACAAAATGATTGCTGTGTACATATCTATGGGTTCAGTAATGTGTATATATTTATGAGCATTTAGATGAGTACAATTTTGTGCATTTTATTATGACTACATATTTTTAATAACAATACTTGTATACATATCTTTGCCCTTGACTGTACATTAACATGTTTGTCAGTAGATTTGTTACTGCTCGCGTTCGCACTGACGTCCGACATGTTTCGAGATTTGTTGAAATACGTAATTTTCTGCCATTTTATTGTTATCCAGAAATGTTCGTAAATATTTCATTTAATGTTGCCAGGTCCAACGATTTTTCACCTTTAATCTATAAGGCAAAGAGAATGTAATACCGAAGGGTGCTGAGCAACCATAAAATACAATATTAATTTTAAGTACCTAGTACTATTACTTATTCTTAATTTTGATATCGGTACTAGGAATACAATACTAGTTGATAGAACAAAAAATCGGTATTGCTTGAATCCATGTTCATTATATAATGAATATGATAAATAAGCTTGAGTTGGGTGGTCTGCAGGTGGCTTTGGGAGCAGCATCAGGTCCAGCTCTCTATTAATGCGTGAATACCAAATTTCAGCCCGTCCAGGCAATGAGAACTGGTTTAAAATTCAGTTGCAAAGTTTGACCTCTAAACAAACATACCTACATAAGTCATACATACATAGGAACTCACACACATTGCAAGTTAATTAAAAGTTTGTAAAAAGAAATACCTATAGGTATCTTTAAATAAATAAATATATACAAAATTAATTCCATGAATAACAATAATTTGTTGGAAACTCAGTAATTTGGGGTGAAATTCCAAAAACAATTCTCATAACTATTTCAACAACAATGCATCCAGCATATTGAGTTATGATGTATCACAACTTGTATTACAAACATGCTGTGATACTTATCTCATGCTACGAGTTGTCGAACAGATTTCAATGCAACATGTTCATAGACAGTGCGAACGCAATTCGATAACTGTCAAAAACATCTGAAAATAACTTGAAAATAAACATGTTTTGAGTGAATGTTTCGTCAGTGCGAACTAAAGCAATCAAAATGCTAGGCAACAAAGTGCCTTAACTGCTTCAAATGCTAGCTTTCATGCCGAAAAATACACTACAAATGGCACGGCTCCAATTGGGCTTTTGGCAACATTTATTGGAACAGCTTTCTGTTGCAGCTCCAACCATATTCACTGACATAAAAAACTACGTCATTTCGAGTACCTACATCAAATGTGGGACAATATCTGAATAATTTTTACGAAGTCGTGGTATGACTTTTATAACTTAAGATAGGTCATTAAATGAATAATTAATTTAGCCCTTTTGACGTCCCACTCCTGGACACGAGCGTCCGCCCAATACGAGGGGGATTCAGGCCGTAATGAGCCACGCTAGCCCAGTGCGGGTTGGCGGATTTCACACGTCTTTCGAAAATTGGTAAGATTTTTTAAGACATGCATGCAGTTTTCTTCACCATATTTTCCTTCACCGTAAGCAAGGGATAATCACATAGAAATTATGATTCGCACATAGATTTCGAAAAACCGAGAGGTGCGAGCCAGGGTTTGAACCCGAAAGACGCGTGCTTAACCAATCGGCTATCAATGCTTGGTCATTAGATGATTTTTTTTTTAAGTGATACTTAAGATTTATCGTCATATTGTTATTTTTAGGGTTCCGGACCTTACAAGGAAAAACCGGAACCCTTATAGGATCACTTTCTTGTCCGTCTGTCTGTCTGTCTGTCTGTCTGTCTGTCAATACCTTTTTTCTCAGAAACGGGTAGAGTTATCAAGTTGAAATTAATACCAAATATCAAATGCTATGGTCCCTTGTGGGTGTAAAAAGTCAACGCAATCAAAAGATACGGTGATTTATGTCACATATTTTGATACTTTTCGCAAATTCACTTATCAATACAAAGGAATCAACGCACAGCCCAAACCGCTGGTGTTAGAATCATGAAATTTTGACAGTAAGTACCTTATATACCGCAAGTATCCACTAAGAAAGGATTTTGGAAAATTCCACCCCTAAGTGCATAAAATAGGGGGTGAAAGTTTGTATGGGGTAAAAAAATTAAATGAACCTAGAGACATGAAAATAAGTATTGAGGCTACTTATTACAAATAAAAAATATAAATTTCAGCGTTTTGTAAAATTCCAACCCTAAGTGTGTAAAATAAGGGTTTGTATTGTAGTTTGTATTCAGTTTGGTCGCAGTTTGTATTGGGTTCCCGAATTTGTTTAAGCATTTTTGGGAACTATTTATTATTAAAATATCTTGCCGGTATCGATATTGGAATCCAGGAATGGAAAAACTATCTAAATTAATCGCAAAAAGGACCTACAATTAATTACAACTTTTAAAATGCTAAGTATTTTTGGATTCTTTTGACTTATTACACTAATACGGCTTAATAGTTACTTCGTAAACATTAATCTTTTGGGGTATTATAAAAATCACAGATTTTGAAATATTTCCAAAACTACTGAATTCCGTAGGAAACAGTGGGGCCAGTTTTGTTGCATTATAACTTATCTATCAGTTCCATCACACCCTGCAAGGGATTCGTTGAATGATCGGTAACCCTGTGTAAAGCTAGTCATCTTGTTTCGTGAAGGAGTGTTACCGGAACTTGTCCGCCGTATCTATAATTTATCAGCGCTATGATATCATCAGATCACAATATAGCGCTATTTACAGTAGGAAAGAGTCCATTGTTCTGGGAAACAATCAAATTCAAATCGTTTATTTTGTTTAGGAGTGGCACTCGCTTACGGTGAAGGAAAACATCGTGAGAAGAAAGAAGAAAATCTAACCAATTTCGAAAGACGTGTGAAATCCGCCAACCCGCACTGGGCCAGCGTGGTGGATTACGGCCTGCATCTCCCTCGTAGTGAGAGGAGGCCCGTGCTCAGGAGTGGAACGTCTAAAAGGGCTAAATTATTTTTCTTATATGTACCACCGGATCGTAACGCGACCTCGACTGAGAAGATCCGGCAAGAAACCCAGCGATCGAATACATCGTTTTTGTATATAGGTTGGGTGTATATTTGAAGGTAGTGTGGGTACTTGAGAAGGAGTCCTAACGTAGTGTAAAGATAGTGGCATTTACTCCAAATGAAAAAAAATATAAAGACGCTAGTTATTTATAGCGTTTTAGGGCACCCAGGTTATTGGAAGGAGGTTTTTTTTTTTTTAAGAATTCATTGAAATTTAAAAATATAAATTGCTTGACCAACAATTAGTGAATAAATTATATTAGATATAATTAATATTAGTAAGAGTAGGTATAAATTTACCCATCATTCTCAATCATGCGTTTAATTTTCTGTAACACACATTACAAGTTTGTTTTAAAACGCGTTCTGTTAATCACACTTTATATTACATTATATCATTTGAAGTACCTTCTCATCCACCTGAAGAATCTGTTTCCAGCCTTCTTGGCGCTATTTTTCTTCTTTTTCCCCATTTTCTTCTGAATCTACCAGAATCATATAACACCTTTGCTTCAAAAACACAAATCACTGTCTTTGGTATTTAAAATAATCTTGTCACTTTAAATTTGGAACGATACGTTCGACACAACACTGGCCAGTAATCAATTTTTAAGTTCTATTTGGTATCCTGAATTACAATTGTCTCTGGCCGGTACAGGACTCGAATGGGCTCTTACAGAAAGGGTTTAATATTAGAAACACTCGAATTAGTTGTCTATGGGAGTTCTTACCACAATATTAATAGCAAAAGCAGGAAAACAGGATAACACCTACATTATTTACAAGTTACCACTTAAAACCCTAAAAATATTTACCGATATTTACCGAAACGGAAGGAATATGTTGACACGTAAAAGAAAAACAATAAATTTTAATATATTCCAATGTGAGATTGTGAAAGCTTAGAAGCGCACGATAGGGTGCGCGGGCGCAGACTGGCGCGTGGCCACGTACAAATTTAGATGCTGAAAAAAAAAGAAAACACAACGTTGGATGCACATTGCGAGAAATGCGGCATTTTGTTTATTTTAGATCATGAACTTTCGAAGAGATAGGCACGCGATACAATCAATAAGGAAGACGGATGCGTGCTTAATCGTAATGGTTTTGGAATAATTTTCATTTCAGAAAGAGGATAGATATTATGATGAATCTTTGCAGTCTTCGTATTAAGCGCCAAACTTTTTGGAATACCATAAATAGGCCGCAAAGATACAAGAGAAATTGATATTTAATACATCTGAATTATAAGAGAGTTACGAATAAGATGGGTATATCGTAGATCGAAGTAAGTAAGGGAAGATCTAAAAACAACTAGAGATTATGACAAGAACAATAAAACTAGCTATGAATTTAAGTGGAAATAAATCCAAAAACAAACAAAATGAAAGGTAGACTGACGGGAAATAAAATTAGAAGCGTGTACGACTGAGTCACCGCAGTCTATATGTGGAGTGGTGATGTGCCGCGCGTTGGGACTTTATAAGATTCCTGTATGATTTGATGTTTAGAAGATGATGATTGGATGGCGGCGAAGTTTGGAACTAATCTAGACACGCTTGAAGCTTATCTTGAAAACGAAAATTATTAATTCCGATCAAAAGGTCTGATCAAAGTGGTCGTGGATCTAAAAATTATTCGCTTTTGAGGAAGTTGTATATTACTTCTCCCATAGCACTCTGTTCTCTTCAGTCTTCCAATTCAAGGTTTTTCCTACCACCTTCACGTCTTCGCGTCTGCTTAACATTAGCTGTATCAGTCTAGCGCTTCTGGGCGTCAAGATGGTAAAACATTACTTTTGGAATTCTGATACAAAGTTGCAGAAGAAGAAACAAAAAAATAGTTTTTGCGTCGCCAAAAATGATAGCTACAACTCAAGTAAGTTCAGTAAGACCCCAGCTTTCATTAAAGGGTGATGACATGTGATTTTAGAATTCTGATTAGGTATTGAATGGAATGAATAGAATTTGTAGTTGTATGTCACGAAATTACTATCATCTCCTGAAGAGAAACTATTTAAAACTACAAAAACAATAATTTTTTTGAAAAAAGGTGCGTCGCGACTATCGCCAAAATTACTTAAGCTTTTAGAGATAACTGTGTTTAAATATCCCGCATTTCGCATAGACTGTTATCTCCGAATAATGCCCTTTAAACGCAACTAATAATCGTAAGTAAACAAAAGGCTCGGTCGCAAGTATTATGCAACTGACGGTTTGGGCATCGTCCAGAGTACGAGTTACCAATGCGACACAGATAAGAATGAGGAAACGACAGAAATACGCCGCGACGATACGAATGATCCGTTATACATATAATAGTTGTATGAACGTAGTTAACTGAAGAGTTTAATGTACCGAAGGAGGAAGGAGTACCTGTTTCTAAATGAAATTGTTCAGCATTTTGGCTTAATCAAAATGAGAAACGACTAACCAACAATGCTGATGCGTCCCATCAATCTTCCGACCCACTTGCTACTTGCAATAAGCAGTTTCTTATTGTATATTTTACGCAAATAATGAAGGCGACATTCAAAAAAATGTTAATTTAAACTGCTTTAGACAAAAAGGACCAAGTGTTCATAGCATTATGTCATCTTTTTAGGATTATGCCGTGGATTTCGGATTTTGAGTAGAAGTCAAGAAAGAAAGAAGTCTAGGTTCAGGAACGGAAGAGAATGGGCGTCGCGAGCATGAGATATCTAGTTCGTCTGAGGATACATCTGAGAGACATTAACTAGAAATAGATTGAGAGCCAACCGCCATAGGTCCAATAAATTAAGATTTCTAAATTCCAGACCAATTCGAATCCAGACTAATTTCCGTCTGAAAGTTTGGGTAAATAATACAAAATACAAAAGATAAACAAATACAACCGAAGTACAAAGAAGTTTATATTGAAAGTATCCAACAATAAATTCGCTAAAATAATCTTCAAACGAAACCGACACACAACCAGTGCTCACAAAACCTCAAAATGCCTGTAAATTTTGACCGACAACTCGTAAACTACGCATCGCATAATATTTTCTTTCAACGCAGTCCAAACTATAACAAACGTAGATAAATTCTTGCAAATGCATTCATTCCACGTTAAATCGACAAGGAAATAAACCACCAGTGTTATAAGAACTCTGAGTCTGTCGAAATGTTGAATAACATCGAGAATCTTCAATGACGGCTGCAGCTCTTATATGTTTGGTCACATACAACAGACGGACACTTTTGCGCGCTGATGTGACACGCGTTCTATATTCAAAACTTCCTGTTCTGTTTCTGTATTTTGAAATTGGAACTTTTATGAAACGTGCCGCTTTTTTGACGTTCACAATAATAAAAAACGGTTCAATCTTAATTTAGGATATCTGTTATATTTATTAACACCCACTTTTTTCA
The DNA here is from genome assembly GCA_918843915.1 of Notodonta ziczac. Lineage (NCBI taxonomy): Eukaryota > Metazoa > Arthropoda > Insecta > Lepidoptera > Notodontidae > Notodonta > Notodonta ziczac. Next base: position 2,298,336 of record OU974065.1, on the reverse strand, counting down.
TGAAAACGTTGATAAAAAAATCTACATTGTTTAATTATAAGTAAATAACACAGATTAAATACAAACATATTTTTTATAACAATCATTTTCATTCAGTGGATTCCCAATTTGAACGCTTTCATTCATCGTAAAAATAACAAAACCGCAAAACCTACCCCTAAAACTGAATTCCACAATCCTATTCCAAACCTTATATTATTTTTGTTTAGAACTGTCTATATATTCCAACACAGATTTCCGGTCCACCCAGATTTGGCAGATTTACCGACACACGGTGAGATTATAATCCTTTAAGCAAGATCCGACTCGAAGGTACCGGCAAATTAGAAAACAAAAGTATATCGTGACGACAATATCACGTGACGTGAGCCATGACCATAAACAAATTTAGTTTTAGTTCGAATTTTGAAAAAGTGACAACCGTAATTAGGTCGAGCGCGCGGGAACGAGTCCTGTAACGTCAGTCGAAAGCGAGACGTACGCGGCAACTGGTGTCGGTGAGATGGTATTGAAAATACGCTCTTTTGGGGGAACACTTGTTTAATTATAGTACACGATGATATGCGGATACAGTATATGTGAGGTTTGAAGACAAATCTTAATGCTGAAATAAGTATTCGCTTTTTACTAGCCAAAGAGAGATGATCAGTTCTTATCTCTTAATGCTTTTGCAATAAGTAGCATAATCTAACAATTAAGTACGTATATTGTTATTTATCAAATGGCTGACAGTGTCGTCCTATCAATCTCTGTCTTGTTGAGGTTGTTCTTGTTCTGTATGCATATGTAAGATTATAAAGAGTTATCTAATAAATGTGAATATACTACATAAATAATATAATAATTCGAGTGTAGTCGCTTCTTTACAGAGATTTTGGCAATGGTCTCTAAAATGACTGGTCCATTTACATTGTACGACCAGAATTCAGATGAACACTTATTTATTTATTTATTTAAGCCTTGTAATTTATTCCATTCTCGAAAACAACAAACATTACAGATAAAGGTTAGTAAAAGTTAGTTTTTTTTTTTCTTATATATTAGTGTTAATTTTGTTATTCATTATTTATGTGAGAAGTGGACCCCTATTTGGGTAAAGGCCTCCTCCATTTTCTTCCATGTTTCTCTATTTTCGCCTACTATCATCCATTTTTTCCCAGCAATTTGGACTATGTCATCGGTCCACCGTTTATATGGTCTCCCGACCTTTCTTTTTCCTTCTGGTCCCTTCCATTGCGTTGTCTGTATAGTCCACCTCTTGTCTGTGAATCTTGCGACATGGCCAGCCCATTGCCATTTCAGTTTCAGGGCATGTGTAAGAGCGTCTGTCAGTTTTGTTTTCTGCCTAATTATGTTGTTATGTACTTTGTGAATTTTTCCAATTCTGAGAATGCTCCTCTCCATTGCTCTCTGGGTGGTTATAATTTTTTGTCTCACTTTGTTCGTGTAAACCCAAGTTTGGCATCCATATAGTAGACTAGGCAAGAGACAGGTGTCAAATACCACTTTTTTCATGTTTAAGCTGTAGTTTCCTTTCATTATCTCTTTTAGGGACCAAAATTTTTTCCAGGTTATGTTTGATCTCCGTTCCACTTCTTCTCCGATGTAATCATTGGTAAATGATACTTGTTTACCCAAATAAATGTAGTTGTTTACATATTCTATGTTTTTTCCATTAACGGATATAGGTATTTTGTAGTTGTTGGTCATTATCTTAGTTTTAGAAGCATTCATTTGTAATCCCACTTTTGAGCTTTCTTTGTCTAATGTCATTAACATATCTTTCAGTTCGTCAGGTTTTTCAGTTAGCACTACAATGTCGTCTGCAAATCTGAGGTGACTTAAATAGCGATTGTTAATGCTTATGCCTTTTTCTTTCCAGTCTAAATTCCTAAATATGTTTTCGAGAACGGCTATAAACAGTTTAGGTGACAGAGGGTCTCCCTGTCTAACTCCCCTTTCTATTTGGATCTCTTTGCCTCGAGATTCGAGTTTGACCTTGCTTGTGCTGTTGGCATATATGTTTTTAATGATGTTTATGTATTTTTTGTTAATTTTGGTCATAGATAGTGCATCCCAAATTGAGTTGTGGCTTATGCTATCAAAGGCTTTACTGTAATCTATAAACGCTATATATAGTGGTCTGTTGAACTCTTTGTATTTGCATATGACCTGTTCTAAGGCATGTATATGGTCTATTGTACTGAAACTTGAGCGGAAGCCTGCTTGTTCAACTGATTGTGAGTCGTCTATTTTTTGGGCCATTCTTTCTAACAGTATTGATGTGAAAAGTTTGTATACGCTTGCCAATAAACTTATTGGTCTATAGTTTCCGATATCTTTTGGGTTCCCTTTTTTATAGAGAAGTATAATATCTGAGGTGCTCCATTGTTTCGGTATAATTTCTGAATTTAATATCATATTAAATAGATGAGTTAAAGGCTTTAAGAGTAAAGGTGACCCTATCTTCAGTGCTTCATTACTTAGGCCATCAGGCCCAGGACTCTTTTCATTTTTTAGCTGGTTTATATGTTTGAAGACTTCTTTTTCGTTTATTGGTTCCACTGTGTGTTGCTCATCATCTTTTCTGTCTATTCTCGTGGCATTTTGTTGTGGTCTTTTCTTGTATAATTCTTGGTAAAAGCTTGTAGCGTTAATTATGATGTCCTTTCTTGTACTTGTTTCTGTTGAGTTATTTTCAAGTTTTTGTATCCATGTTTTGTGTAACTTTAGCTCTTTAAGGGCTCTTTTCGTACTCCTAAAGTTATTTATGTTTTTCGTTATAACTTCTTGTCTGTGTTTGTTGTAGTCTTGTTTAATAGCTTTACTGGTAGCTTTAAATAATTTACTTAGCTCTTTCTTCGTTTTTTTGTCTTTATTCTTTGTAAACATGAGCTTTGTGCGTCTTCTTATTAGTTCTTCTGTTTTTTCGCTGAAAATTTTATGTCCTTTTTTTGTTTTTGTTTTGATGTCTGTTTTTAAGCTTAATAAATCTTTAATTACATCATGAAGACGTGGTGTGTGGACTGTCTTCTATATCGATATTATCATCCTTGTAGTCCCCGAAGGTAGTGGTGTACTATTTTATATCCTACCACCAGTGGTTTAGGGTCCCAATTCCAATGAGATGGGCAACGAGCTACAGATACTAGCAGTTCTGGGCCTTGAAAAATAACAAAAATAAAATAAAAATTTACTCCTACGATAAATCGGACCATCTAAAAATCTAACCTTGGCAATAGTATTACAAAGTGTCACCTCATTGAGAAATGAGCTCAAGGCCTCAGAACACAAGTCTGATTTTCATATGTCAGAAAACAAGTGACTAATGGTACATCTTCGCTCCATGGTCAAAAACTCAATCGCTCATCTCTATGGAATGTAGCGGCAAAAAAAGTAAAGCTCTCAGAAATGCAGTACTAAGTAGCTTTTTCACACGAATCTGCTCTAACCGCTCTAACTAAAGCTTGTTCCAACAACTTTTTAAATTATATTTTTTTTTAATCACCAGTTGCTTACATTTAATAGGTAAATTTATGACGTTATAGTCTTCATAATCATATTAATGTAATAATTCTTGGATTGTGACAGATTGCAAACCCACGCGCACTATATTTAGTTTAACCCAAATGAGCCGGTTAATATTTTTGATAGCGTTACATAACGACCACTTAACTTGAAAAAAAACGGAGCATATTATATATTTTTTAATATTTTAATAATCAAGTTTTAGATCATATTTAGTTTTAATAGTTGAGTTGACGACCGCTTGGCGCAGTGGTTCGAGCGTAGGCCGCTCGGCTCACTGCACATGGTTGCGGGTTCGATACCCATCGGGGCAAATTTCGGAAATGGACTTTTCGTAATTTGCTCCGGACTGGATGTCACTGGGTTCGCCCCCAGTCCATTTTACGGTCCCCATAGTACGAGCATTGCTTAGTTTGGGACCATACAGTTGGTGTGTCAGTATCGCGATATTTATTTTACATTTAAGGAGGTATATCACACTTGTTTCCCTCCAAGCATTGTTTTTAATTTATCTGACTTACCCATCGAACAACAGGGGGGCTACTCTTTGCAACGATAATCGATATATCGTTACATTCGTGTTGTCGAATCCTACTCTAAACTCCATATTTTTTGCCGTCGTATATCATCTGAATGAACGATAATTTTGTATTGTTCGTTCAGTAATCGATACGACGGCAATGAAGATGGAATTTAGAGTAGTTACATTCGCCAATACGAATGTAACGATATATCGATTATCGTTGCTAAGAGTAGCACCCCCGGACACAATCCCTCTGTGTCAGCCTAATCATGAAAGGATAGAAGAACTCACAGACAGACCAATACGTAGTCTTTATGTTAAATTATTTAAGTGAAAACACCCAAAAGTGAACAAAAATAGGAAGACTATAAAACTTTAATATCCTTTGTCTAGAGGCTCGTAAAAAATATATAATTTACGCACAAATGAAAACATTATAATCCATTATAATATTTTAGGCTTCTTTACGACCAACTTCTAAGTTATCATTAAAAAAAATACATCGCTTTGATGATTCCCATGAAGTTCTATAAGTTTACAAGCTTTCTTATTTGAGCTCTTCTTTTAAAATAAATCTTAACCAAGGAAGTTATTAGGTTCATGGTCTTAACATATTTAAACTAACGACAATCCTATCCAGCCAGTGCACCGTTTGTCATGTTATATTCCAAATTCAAACTAAGATCCCGCCACGACCTATGCTTAGGCGTCCATTTTGGTTTTCCAAAGTGGCCGGTCACATTTTTGAATTGTATTGTTAGTAAATGTGTTTGTATTGCTATTTGTTACTTGACACTGGCGAAGCAACTATTAAATTGGGTAGACCATATTAAAAAAAAAGAAGAAGATAGACCTATGTTTATTATCTATGGCTGCATAGATGCATAGCTGTCTTGCTTTCGTTCAGCAGTGCAATCCTGGACATTCGCCAAACCGGGTGCATCGACCCTACGTTAGTTTTCTTATTTTACGTCTGGGAATCCAAGATAGATACGCAACAGTCGTAAAAGAGATAAATAAACATTATTCCAGTTGAAGCGAAACGCTAATTAAAATGGTACGTGATTTGACTGAGTTTTGAGGACGAAAAAAACGCTTAAGTTTTTGTGGTTAATTTGAACATTTACACCAGGAAATGCAGAGGAAATACTTGATAATGATAATTTAGCCCTTTTGACGTCCCTCTCTTGGGCACGGGCCTCCTATCACTACGAGAGGGATTCAGGCCGTAATCCACCACGCTGGCCCACTGCGAGTTGGCGGATCTCGAAAATTGGTTACTATTTCTAAGAAATTCAGGTTTCCTCACGCTGTTTTCCTTCACCGTAAGCAAGTGATAATCATGTAGAAATTATGATTCGCACATAGATTTCGAAAACCCAGAGGTGCGACCCGGGATTTGAACCCAGGACCTGGAGCCCGCAAGAAGCGTGCTTAACGAATCGGCTATCATTTAAAATTATTTTGAAGGATAATATTCTTGTGCTGATTCCCTTTAGTTGATCAAAAACTTAAGCAATGGACCTCTGGGAACTGTAACCTTTCGGCGGAGGGCTCACCGGGCTGATATCTAACGATGCTGTGATTCTCAACCACTTTCTTTTGTTGCTAGTTATCTTCTACATGCTTGATTCTTTATAGACAGCTAGCCAAAATTTTACGTACTCCACCCGAACTTATCTTCCAAGGCTTTACAACCAATATGCATTTTTGATAGCCTGACAATAAGATTACATACTAGCTAAATGATGATTTAGGTATACATAAAGACTTTATACGGAGTTACATCGTGTTCATTTACGAGAATGCACACCATCTTCAAGAAGTATCTACCGCAAGAAACTGCACAAACCACGAAACCACAACCTTATAATATCAGTATCAATGAACAGTAATACCTATGCAATTTATTATGTAGGTAACTTGTTCATAACGCGTTTACGTAACTTATCAATATGGCGCCTACATTCAAATTCTACAAGATCTCGTTAAAGTTACAAACAAGCACAATATAATTGTTTAAATAATACCAATCCACATGCAACCATCCGAGAGAGATAGAAAAAGATTTCAACATGTCACAGTACTGGCCAGAAACAATAATTAAGAAATTCGAAATCAAACACTACTTTCACACTCACGTTACGTAACGAGAGTCATTACACATTTGAATTTAAAAACATTTCATTTTAAGAACAACAACTATCTGCACTCTGGCCAAAACCAATAAATAAAACAATCCAAACTATCAGTTCAAAATTCGAACACGCGATTCGCGCGTCCCTTTTCGCGCCACTCCGCGGCAGGCACTGCACAAAAACATGGCGCGGGAAACGATGACAAACGTAAAAGGTAATGTGATAAATTGTTTCAATTAGGATTCATGTTGTGTTCTCCACCAAATACGAGCGAGTAACGTCGGAAGAATGCATGAAGCGTCAACGGAAGCAGGTCAATGGATAAATAATGGAGTCCTCAATTATGGCAGTAGGTACCCTTCTAATGAGTGTAAAACTTTGTCAAGCACTCCTAAAAGCTTTAAGTATTATCTTTTTACCGTCACGATTAGTTCGTTGCGAAACGTAAACCAATTAAGCAAATAGGCAAGTGTAATTGGACCTATACGTATGGGCGACTCGAGAGTTGCTCTAGAATTTGTATATTCAGAAGAAAAAAAATATCTTACGCTTGAAATTGGAACGTGTGAATTTCCAATGAAATAACAATAAGACTAGCCAGCATCCAAAATCTTAGAACCGAGGCGAAGGTATTCTGCACATTGTTTCCTATTTTTTTTCACTAAATGCATATGAAAGTACACACGACACCTATAACAATAACGCGATTAAAAAAAAAATTGTCTGTCTGTCTGTGTGTTTGTTCCGGGTAATCTCCGAAACGGCTGGACCGATTTTGACGGGACTTTAACTGGCAGATCGCTGATGTTTTAAGGAGTAACTTATGCTACTTTTATTTTAGAAAAACATTTTTTTAATGGGTCTTGTCGCGCGGGGTCAGCACGCGGGAGCGGACTTTTTTGTTCCACGCGGACGAAGTCGCGGGCTCAGCTAGTTTGTAAAATAAATAAGCCTAAATAATTAAAAATGATACTCGAAGACACTATTCCACGCGGACGAAGTCGCGGCGGGCACAGCTAGTAGGTAATAAGTTAGAAACGACCCCGAGATCACTTTCAACGTGGGGTTACAATCCTAACGTGACCAATATTATTACTGAATACTCGTTGAACCTGCTGTAGCCACTAAACGCTTAATCGCTTGTAACCATCAAAATCCGGAGTTATTGCCCGAAGAAGGCCATTCGAGCAAAAACGCTTTTCGGACTTATCATTTCGTTGATCTGTCTCTACATTTTGTACTTAGAAAATAGGTGTATTTGAGGACAGGACAGGTGGTACATTAGTTAGCTTTCCAACAGAGGCTGAATCTGAGGTCTTAGTTCCATGTTAAAAGAGTTTAACAAAACCGTAAAGATAAAAATCGTCGTGCTTTATCGACTCCGATATAATTTATCTCGCTAGTGACACCACACCCATTCATATGATTTCTCACACAGCCAAACCAAAATTTTCTTTAGTCTCCTTTTCTTTAACCCATCCACTCTCAGAATCATCATTCAATTTATTCCGGTAAAGGGAAACATTATGAAATCTAGACAGGTTACCTAAGACAACTTAATCCGTTCGGAAAGGCGTGTGTGAGTACTTTGCTCATTCACGCTGGGTCAGCAGGATGGAGCAGCCATAGGAATAAAGATTTTGATCAGAAATGACCCTTGGGAGATGCTTATATCCAGAGGTGAGCTGATAATAAGGAAACTGACTAATCAAATTAACAAAATTATGTAAACAAATATGAATGAACTGCATTCCCGCTATATCTAACGCAGATTATTACTTGACTTTTGACCTAATTAGATGCAGATAAATAAGAATAACATTAAACTAACTAGATAATAATATTTACCAGTCTAACATAAGCCTTGCGCAAATAAAGGTTGGTAATCATGCGATATTTCAGATTGTGGAAAATACAAAAAGGGGATTCAGGTATGGAAGGACTCTAGAAACCGGCTAGTAATTTTACAGGTCATTACTGTAGGTATTTTCATTTTTTTACGATGGGCCACTTATGCAACATATAACAAGCTATAGCTTAATAATCCGAGGTATTACATGAACATACAACCACATTCTTGAGCCATGTACTGTGAAAACTTTAAGTACTTAATTAATTTATAATTGGTTACATGCAGCATGTGTTGGTTGCATACCATAGTTAATAGTAAAATCTTTGGGCCAAGTTCCTGCCATTTTCATAAGAATACACATAAGAGAATAGCAGTGACAATACTACAAAATACAACAAAAATCAACTAAGTAGAATATATGAAAATAACCGTGCCATTTGGAGATGAGGGTATTGGATAGAATCTTAAACAGGATTTCCCAGAAATATAAAGGTGCATTGCTGTACTTATGCCCTCATTAGGGTTACCAGATGTAAAAATCAAAAGACCGGAGAAAAGGCCTGATTACCATGGAAAAGTCCTGAGATTTTATACAGTTTGAGAATTTTCTCTCAAAAACGTATTAGGTATTATCATTTTATATACTGCGGATCTAGCTCACGCGTTACTTAGATAAATAAGTATTGATTTTAACTGTTTAATTGTTACCAAAAGAAGATTATTTTAGTTGGTTAAAATGTAACCTGTGTTTTATTGAAAATCCTGAGATTTCACGAGATTTGCAAAATCCGGCCGCAATCCTGAGAAAAGTCGAAAATTCCTGTAATCTCAGGACAAATCCTGAGATATGGTAACCCTAGCCCTCATAATATCATTGATTAGCACAAGCAAGGTCCCAATGTGAGAGTTAATTGGTTTTGTTGCTCATTACTGGGTACTTGCCAGGCTCAAATCCCTGACTGTTCTATGGAATTACTTGGTAGAAAATCAAAATAATAGTATTTGCACCTAGATATAAAATTCAGGCTGTGTGATCAATATACTATGCTCATGAGTAGTTAGTAATGAGGCTATCACAAGATAAGCAATAGGTTTTGAAGGTTTTCAGTTTAAAAGGGTTAGCAAAAATAACCAGATGGAGTGTCCTGTCTCGGCCAATCATACTAGGCTTGCTGAATTTTTTATTGAGCTAGATAGGTTCATTTACTTTTATAGGTATCCATCCTACATGAACTATCCATAGACAATAATATTAAGCATATATTTCTGTAGTCAAAATTCAAGCATCCATAGCTTTCAGATATCCCATAAGTATTACTTGGAGCTATCAAATATATAATATCCAGAATACATCTATACAAATAAATGAAATTGAAGTGTTGATTGTGTTGTCACAATAACAGTATTTAGCTTAATGCATATGAAAGTCTATAGGGTAGTACTTATAACAAAAAAATAGTTTTATAATTTTTGTATGTTCCGGCCTGGTTCCGGCTAATCTCCAAAACGGCTGGACCGATTTTAACGGGACTTTCACCGGCAGTTAGCTGATGTTATAAGGAGTAACTTAGGCTATTTTTACTTTATTGAAGTACCACGCGGTCGTCTCCGCGGGCAGTAGCTAGTATTTAAATTTTACTTGTTTGCCACTTCTAGGCAAAATAAATATAAATCACAAGCTAGCTGCCTATCCACTTATTTATGAAAAAGAAAAATAATTAGGGAAAGAGGCTGATACATCAATCGGAAAAGGTAATAACATTATTGATAAATTAAGGATAAACTGGTATTTACAAATATTAATTCTGAAACAATTAAGTTTAAATAATATACCTACCTAATACCTCTACAAACACAAAAATCAATAACTTTTACACTTCCATATCTAATCTATAAATAAATGTCACTTACCTACCCTATTATATATTTCATTTTTTTTAACGAATGAGATACCTCTCATTCGTTTTTTAAATTTTCCTGTAAATCTACCGATTTACAGGAAAATTTAAAAATAACTAAATAAAAAGTTATCTCTAGAAAGAAAGGTACACTAACGCACGCAAGGGTAAAAATGCAAAAGAAACCGGCGTAGCACAAAAAAATATTATCTACACTGTTATCAAATTAAATATTGTTTCAATGTAAGTTTGAAATATCTCCGAACTTTAAAAAATGCAATTACCTGGAATTGGTGTTTATTTTTCGCGGACCACCAACAAGCTTTAATGTTTTTTTATTAAAAATTAAACCACATTAAAACACACATTCATTAATTTAAGAGTTAATAATTATATCGAGCCCGATATCGGGGCATTCGTCTAATAGAATAATAATCATTGTTTGTAAAAAATACGTTTTGTTTACCACTTCACTCACAACAACACTTCTCTTGCAGGTTTTCGATTGATTTGATTGAAGGAAGGAAAAGGATGTATCCAACTGCTAGACTATAAATATTGGCAATCATTGCATTTTGCAAAAATAAAAGTGTGTTAATGATAAGTAAATATCGTATAAAATATTATTGAATTAATATTCTTTTGCATGAATATTGAATACAAGACTTTTATAAAGTTCCCATGTTAGAATTATATTGTTTCCTTGGTCATTATTTGATGCAAATATTGTCTATGGCAGTTGAGAAAAATGGCGCGAAATTAAAATACGAAAGAAAAACGATGCATGGAGCTGAGAGCCACAAAGAGAATACAATACTGGAGAGCCATAAAAACAATCTGTAGATTTGAAATAATTATGCTTCAATAACTATACCTATACCTACATTACATACCTTTATGACCTTTTGTGGATGAGTGAAAAAGGGGGCTGCTGAGAAGATGGTATGGAAATATACATGTATTTTTTTGTCGTTTATTCAGTATACTTCTATAGTTTTTTGTTACTTTATCTTATACGAGAAATCGTCATCGATTGCAAAATATCAATATTAAATGCCTATAGTCAATTGTAAATCTTTTGAGCGAATTGCGAACGTTTCACCGTTTCGATTCACTAAGAAAACACATAGATATTATTTAAATACCGTTTTATTGATTCTTCGTTATCCTATATTGCGTTTTATTACATCCTAAGTCATTTTAACATAAATAGTAGGTACTTAACGGCTTACCCCGTTATCTTATACATTTAAGCATCACTTGCAAGTTGTATTTCATTGGAGACAAAGTGATAATATTAAATTCAAAATCCAATAACTAAAAACAGTTATCGAGCCGTGACTGAGGCTTTTTAGTCGGTAATATCCGACACCAGAGTTACAAGCGCATTCCAAAATAATGTTTATAACAGCCCCAGACCCAGAGATGGGCTATCTCGTACACATAATAAGGCAATCCAAAATTTCTAGACAATTATACTTTTTCAAAAGCTCGAAATAATATACTATAATAGGTGAAACAGAAAGGGTACTTATACAATTTTTTTGCAACTTTGTAAATCTAAAACTATCGACTTCGTGGGACAGACAAAGTATTAATGGTTTTGTAGACTTATGAAATCTGTCAACAGCTGCATGCATCCCTGTAACACCTGTTGTTTTACAAGTTTCCTCCAAAGCTGATAGTTTTAGAATTACAAAGTAAAGTTTTGGAAAAAAAGTATATCCTTCCTGTTTCAACCTGTATAGGGATAACGTTATTACAGTTTTTAGGCCATCCAATGTTTACTAATTGTGTAACACGAAACTCGTGACAAATATTCAGTAAATATGGTAATTACCTCTATAAAGTTTGTCTTCACTGGGCATCTGCATACCGTATATTTACCTAAATTATTCTTTCGGACTTTTAAGACATAGTAGTACATTTTAGAAAGCGAGAGATAGACATGAAAAGAAAACTTTTTCAAATATCATTTTTTGAAGAATTATTCAGATTTCGATTAAAGAACACAATATACTGTTTATCTTTGAAAATAAATTAAATATTAAAATCAACCCGCAATATGGTGGTAAAATGCAACAAATGATTACTACGTATTAATAAAACATCTACTTTTAAATAAAAACATGGGTTTATTTACAATACTGATTATATTGGTAACATTTAGAATATTTATACATATTTCACCGTCAATTACATATTTGAAATAAAAAATTGACACACGCTTTTTACATGAACAATATATCAGGAATGGTGAAATCAAATCAGTTGATAATAAAATTATTTTGTGATAATATGTTTTTTTTGGCACAGACCAAGAAGGAAAGACATCGCGTATTTCCTTATTAGTCTGTGTAAAAAAAACAGACCAATAAGGAAAGACGCGGTGTCTTTCCTTTTTGGTCTGTGTCAACCACTTACGTCTACTATTGTATGAGAACGCAATCGTTAAAGGTTGGCGAGGTGTCGGGGGAGGCGGCGATTTCGATTGGCCCGTTCAATTTGGAGCCGTGAATGGACTAATTAAAACGTCTGGTATAATACATGTGCAGTGGCAATGTGGTGTCTACGGCTTATTGGTCTATGGGTTTTGGCTATTAAATTTTACAAGAGTTATCATCTCACACCGGCAGAGAGACCTTTAGGAAGTTATTACACCACCCTGAATCCAGGCTCTTTAACCACCTAGCTCTCTGAATTCAGAAAAGTATAATTTACAATCAACAGGGACTTCGAGTGGTCGAATCTTTCACAGACAGCGCCCCTAGCGGACAGTTGCAGCTTCACTGGTGAACGTGATGTAGAGAAGGAACATTTCACAGATAGCGTGTGAAAAACCATATGATATAGGTTTTCATAAGTAGCACCTGGTACCGACATAGGCAGAAAATTATTGCAAATAAATCACAAAGCGTTTGGTAGAGTCCCGGTTTTCATGATAAAAATAAAATTGCAACTAATGCTTGAGATTATCTGTCCATCAGTGATAGCTGATTGGTTAAACGCGCGTCTTTTGGGCACAAGCGCCTTGGTTCAAACTTCAAACCCCGGCTTGCACCTCGGGGTTTTGCGAAATCTATGTGCGAATCGTCATTTATATAAGACTAGCGGCCCGCCCCGGCTTCGCACGGGTACATTGCGGTTACATTATTCGAGTTTTAGTAAGGATCCCTAATTTTTTTGAAAATATATTATAGCCTATGTCACCCGGGGATAGTGTAGCTTCCCAACTGAAATAATTTTTCAAATCGGTTCAGTAGTTTCGGAGCCTATTCATTACAATCAAACAAACAAAGTTTTCCTCTTTATAATATTAGTATGATAGTATGATTACCACTTGCTTACAGTGAAAGAAAAAAAGTGTGAAGGAAACCGGCATGTCTTAGAAAATCTGATCAATTTTCGAAAGACATGATCATCCGCTGACCCACACTGGGTTAGCGTGGTGGATTACGGCCTGAATCCCCCTCGTATTGAGAGGGAAGCCGGAGCCCAGGACTGGGACGTTAAATTGGGCTCAATTATTATTATCGTTTTTTTTTTTTGGCTCTGCCCTTTTGGACAATTGCGCCAATGTCAAGTGAGGTCAATGCACGGTATGCACTGGAGAATTTGGCCAGTGTGAAGCGAAATAAAAATCAAAATAACGAATTGATGTTGAAAAATCACCACACACAACAAACACAATTATTTATAGACGTATCTCGTGTCAGTGTCATATGAAACCGCCCATTCTATCGCTCGATCGGTATACCCCAGGGGTGCTACTCTTAGCAACGATCATCGATATATCGTGCCATTCGTATTATCGAATCCTACTCTAAATTCCATCTTGATTGCTGTCGCATATCGTCTGAACGAACGATAATTTTGTATCCTTCGTTCAGTTATAGATACGACGGCAAAAATATGGAATTTAGATTAGAATTCGACAATACGAATGTCACGATATATCGATTATCGTTACTAAGAGTAGCACCCCAGGGGTCGGCAACCGGCGGCTCGCGAGCCACATGCGGCTCTTTGGATGTGAAGCTGCGGCTATTTAGCTCCATACGCAAATATTATTAACTAGCTGTGCCCGCGACTTCGTCCGCGTGGAATTTAAAATAACAAAAACATAATTTACTAAAAAAATATTAGTCTCAGTGTTTACGAAAAGTTAACAATCCTATTAATAAAGAATGAAGTTGATAAAGATATACCTATGCTAAGTTTAAATCTCATTATTTTTTTTGCTATTAGTTTATTCGTGTTTTATATAATACATATCGCAAATATCGCAAAAGCCCGCTTGCGCGTTCTGAGCATTCGGAACAGGCAGCATTTGTGACCTTTTATCTTTTTCTTTAATAAAAGCCTAATTTACTCCCTATAACATCAGCTACATGCTAGTCAAAGTCCGGTCAAAATCGGTCCAGCCGTTTTGGAGATAACCCGGAATAAACATACAGACAGGCAGACAGACAAAAATTAAATACGTTTTTGTTATAAGTACCGTATTTACATTTAAATAAAACAATTTTTTTTGGGATTTTATCGTGTTTATTAACTTTATGTTCCCGACGTTTCGTTTGATATCCGAAAAAAATAGTTTTATTTCAATGTGTAGTATTCGCGTAAATATAAGAAAACAAAACCGTATTTACTTTCATAATGTACAAAAGGTGTTATTTTGAAAATATAAACAGACTCTCAATTTTATTCATTTATTTTTATATATTTCAATCATATTTTCCCATCATTTATACCTAGTTACTTATAATTAGTAAAACACATAAATTTAGTTTGTGAGGAAAGACGTACGGATGTATATGATGATTGATGGTAATGCATAAGTTATAGGTAGCTACTGCAATACACTCCTATAAACTATGTTAAACGATTTTTTTCGTTCAGCATAAACATGCAGATTTTGAGATTTAGAAACGCGTGAGCAAGCTACGTACAGCTGACCGTGGGAAAAACATGGCTTGCCCAAATGTATGCCTGCTACCTTTAAGGTTTGACCCTGCGATTTATTGATAGTCATCGAAAATGCTACTTTTAATGGGAACTGCAGGCGTTTAAAATTAAATGGTAAGTTATTGGGTATGATTGGGATGCGTGGTATTAGAACATTATCTCCCTTGGCTGCTCCAGTTAAGATTGTGGCCTTCACAATATGCCTTCCTAGTTCGGTGACTCGCAACCGAGTACCGTTGCATAATCTTGGCGCGTCCAAGTTACGCATTAACAAAACGGGTACACCTAACTTTAATTCCAACTTATGTGATGGCACCCCAGTTAACTCCAAAGAGTTTAGGAACTCCACGGGATAGCTCGTAGTGTCATCGGATGACATGACTGTGTCGATGGAGTTATACACTGATGTTTCGCTGGTTATTTTGTCCATGATTATTTTATTTATTTTCGCAACAGTGTCATTTTTTGGTGCCAGTATGGTTCTTTCACACAACCAATTTTCGTCGAGTATATTTGGTTGCAGATTCGGAAAAACTTGATCAATGAGTTCGTCTTCCGACTCCACAACGTGACAAAATTGGTGTGTGAAAAGAACCATACCTTCTTGGTCGGTATCCAGGTGGCCTTCACCAATTTCTAGGAGTTTTTGAGCATATGCTCCTGACTCGACATCGCTGAATAACTGGACTCGCATGTTAGTAGTAAGATAAAGCTTTTCAACTTTCGTCCACAGATATGATGCTTTCAGACATGCGTTAATTTCGTCTGCTGCAGTACCTCTCTCGATAACAGGTAAAGTCTGTCTGAAATCTCCTGCCAATAACACTACCACACCACCCATCAACTTTCGATTACTTTGAATGTCTTGCAGGCAGCGATCAAGCGCCTCGATGGCGCGTTTGTGTGACATAGTGCACTCGTCCCACACGATCAGCTTACATTGTTGCAACAGGGCGCCGCGGGCAGTGTTCTTACTGATGTTGCACGTTGGGGTTTCTTCCCTGGCCAGATTAAGAGGTAATTTAAAAACCGAGTGTGCTGTCCGTCCACCGCTCAGTAATGTTGCAGCGATCCCAGAGGAAGCCACACCTAATGCAACATTACGGTCCTTACGAATTTTTGCTAGAAGCAAATTAAGCAAAAACGTTTTGCCTGTACCGCCCGGGGCATCAAGAAAAAAAAGGCCGCCTTCACCAAGCTGAACTCGTTGTAATATTTTGTTATAAATGTATTTTTGCTCGGGTAGCAAGCGTGGCTCAGTTTCGCTGACCTGAGCATCCAATAAAGCGGTATCGTAGTTTAGCTCTTTGATCAAATCGGTCGACAGCTCTCCTCGACGCTGTGGTGTGGGCATACCGAAGTCGGACAATTTCTTTCCGGAAATAGTTATTATTTTGTCCTCTATACGTCTCAGTGCTTCATTCAAACATAGATCATTGTTGACTTGATCTATCCTATCAAATCTGTGCAAGATATCCTCTGATAATGCAGTTTTATACTTATTCCATAATTGAAGAGGATTGGATAAACCGCAAGTGCATATCAATATTGCAAATAGCTCTCTTATTTGCGAAGGAGAGCGACACAGCACGGCCTCTTCCATTGTGGCATCCCAGTGGTTGTCATCTTCCAACAACCCCAACTTCTGACACGCTTGTCGAAAAGTTTCAAGTTCTTGGCCGTCAACTGTTTTTAGATCCAAGAAGTTAGTGGGGCCCTGTATTACATTCAACAACATTCGCAAACAGTAACATTCGAAGTTACTAACGTGCACTGTGTAAATGCGTCCAAGAGCATCTCCTGCCTTGACACCTGGCCAGCCGTCGACAGGTGTTCCTTGTAAACGACGTTTCCATTCTTTGAACGACACGTTCCATGTATAGTAGCGGGGTACGTCAACATAAAGTAATGTTTTTGCAAATGCGTCATTTTGGCAAAGCAGGAAAAATGCAGTTAGTGTCGTCTTAGGTGGTGCGGCCATTCTCTCTCTAAAATTGTTTTCAGTGAAGTAAATTCTCTCACCATTGGGCAGATGTACCGCAAGATGAGTGACTGTTGGGTGTCTCTCATGCAGAGGTAGACCCAAGATACGCCACGCTGCTTCGTTACTACTAACATATCGACCGGCTCGAAATATTTGCACCTCATCTCTCGGGTCAATATTAACATTCCCTTGCTGTCGGATGTTAAAAATAGCCTGGTCGCTACCTTTGTTTATATATTTACAAATATATTTTATCGCCTGTACCGTATTGCAGAATTCAACATTTGTATGGCAATTAAAAATTTTAGAGAGAAGAGGTGAATATGGGACAATCCATCCATTGTCAACCAAAATTTCCTGTATTCCACCTCGGGTTTTTTGAGTTATGGTACGGCCACCATCATCTGGTGCTCTACGCCTGTACAGAGGATAGCCTTTGTCGTTGGTTTGAGTATCTTTTAAAAGCGCCCTTGGATACTTTTTGCTACATTTTCCTTCCTTCATGCATGGTGATGACGGATTTAGTGTACCACAGGGACCGTGAATCATATTTTTCGTCACAGTATCATAGAGCTTTCGATCAGTTTCTGGGTTTGGTATCTCCGCACTTATGACTTCGTCAATTTGGTTAGGGCGTAATTTTTCCATCAACCACAGCAGTAAGTGCACGTGAGGCAAACCTCTTTTTTGCCACTCGATCGAGTACATGAAGCACTTCATATCACCAATTATTTTACCTTTTGTAAGTAGAGCAACAAATTTTTGAACTTTTATTTTAAATACTCTGGCTGTTAAGTCATGTCTGTCCGTTGAATTTTGACCTGGAATGAGCTCTCTAGTGATTTCAGGCCAGGCGGGATTACATGTCATTGTAATAAACAGATCGGGCCTCCCGTAGTTACGCACGTATGTGAACGCATCCTGCGTGTATTCATGTAGATATCTGGGGCTATTTACAAATGATGACGGGAGAATTACCATTTGACCCAAGTTATTTGGATCTATATCCGCATCATTCCTTATCGCGTCTTGTAAATGTATGTAATTTTCTGCTCGCAGTTTCGTTTGGTTCAAGGCAATAAACCTTAAGCGCTCACTCTCCACTTTGACGTACATGTCCACCAAAAACTGAAGAAGGAGAAGTCTACATCGAAGCAATAAATTAAAATTGTTGCGACGTACCATCATATGATACGCATAAAAGTCTTTGCAGGACACTTTTTTGTTTGGTATGGGTTGTTTTGTAATTGGATTTGTCTGAGGAATATCAAAACTGTATCCCTCTTGTCCTTTCCAAAAAATTATTGGGTACTCGAGAGCATCATAAAATCTATGAGTGTCCGGAACTCTAGTGAGCCGGCCACCGTGCGCCTGAATAACGATGTCCCGAGACGCAGTTTGTTCACTACTAACTACTACAGCAGCTATTTCATTTGTAGTCGGGGCATTGAATCGTCTTTCGTGTTCACCACGTGGTACACGATCTGGGTGTATCACAACCTTGTAATTATCGCTAGTCACTCTATCTTTAGCCATTTTAAATTCATTCACTAAAATGTTGTGATCATGTAGAACTTGTTGTATTTTTTGAACCGTGTTTCTTTCCACACCCTGTACGTACTCTGAACGCCTATTAACTTGTGCTTCCTCATCGCCCATGAAATAAACTTGCAAAAATTTTGGTTGCGTATTGGTAGTAGGAAGCAAAGAGCCAATTGTGTGGTATATTTGCCCTTGGATTGTGAAGGTCGGACAAAATCCTGGCATTGAAACGATGTTTTCCGCCCCAAAAGATGTCATATGGAAGCATGTATTGTATTTCCTTATGTTTTTTAGAAAACGCCGAGACTCATCTGTTTCATAAGAGAAAAGTTGTTTAAGAGGTTCAACTGGCTCGTCTATTGAAGGAAGGGCTACTTTTCCTCCTGAACAACACATGCCTGCAGCTTCCTCTTTCCATTTCAGAGCACCGCAAAATCTGCAATCTTTATTCATCGCTTCTATTTTTATAAGCTTGTGGCTTTCGTAATCAAGGGTCTCGTCGTACTCAAATGCAGCTTTATCGAATACCCCCCACGTGTTTCTTGTGAATATTAGACGTCGCTGTTGTGCCCTTTCAGCAACAGCGCGTCTGCGAGATTCAGCTGCTTCCACGGTTTCTGTAGCTCTTTGAGATGCCATGTAAGTTGCCTGCTGAAGACGCTGAGCTTGGGACTGTTCGGGTGACTCAGAAGCCCGTTGAGATGTCATACGTTCAGCGTTCTGTTGACGTCGAGCTTGCGACTGTTCAGGTGTCTCAGCAGCCCGTTGAGATGCTAGATACTCAGCATGCTGTCGACGCCGATCTTGGGACTTTTCGGGTGTCTCATCAGCTCGTTGAGATGCCAGATATTGAGCGTTCTGTTGACGCCGAGCTTGGGACTGTTCGGGTGTCTCATCAGCTCGTTGAGATGCCAGATATTGAGCGTTCTGTTGACGCCGAGCTTGGGACTGTTCGGGTGTCTCATCAGCTCGTTGAGATGCCAGATATTGAGCGTTCTGTTGACGCCGAGCTTGGGACTGTTCGGGTGTCTCATCATCTCGTTGAGATGCCAGATATTGAGCGTTTTGTTGACGCCGAGCTTGGGACTGTTCGGGTGTCTCATCAGCTCGTTGAGATGCCAGATATTGAGCGTTCTGTTGACGCCGAGCTTGGGACTGTTCGGGTGTCTCATCAGCTCGTTGAGATGCCAGATATTGAGCGTTCTGTTGACGCCGAGCTTGGGACTGTTCGGGTGTCTCATCAGCTCGTTGAGATGCCAGATATTGAGCGTTCTGTTGACGCCGAGCTTGGGACTGCTCTGGTGTCTCAGCAGCTCTATGAACTGCCTCACGCTCCGCCTGTTCAAGCCTTCGCTGTTCGGCTTGAGGAAACGTCTCGTTAAGTCTAGCTACTTTCATAGCTCTAGCTTTATTAGAGCATTGGGAAAGATTAGACTTACGCTTTCGCGTCATAATTCTTAGTAGGTACTTTTTACACCAATTCTACGCATTCATTCTTCTCTTCTTCTTTCTTTAAAAATATGGCCTACCCGAGTTACTTAATAGGTATTTCGCCAGTGTCAAGTGACAAATAGTCATAACAAACACAATGCTTCTTCAATCAACGGATTCCAATTTAAAATTTATGCAAAAATAATCGGTGTAAGTATTTGACATAATCTTGTTCAATGACATTATGATGATTGACATTATAATAGACAACGAATTAACAACCGTACAATCCAACTTCAAAATTTTTAGATTATCATTAAAAAAAAAAGCCTCACCTACCGACCATCAGTCACATAAAACTCTGTTGTTGGCAAAATCATCGACTACCTAACGATGAAAGCCATATTTTAAAAAAGAAGAAGAAGACTCTAAATATTGATTCCACGGAGGTTTTATTCCTAGCAAAAGTTTATCAATTATGCTGCAATTTAATGTAATAGCTCCGGCTCAGGTGGACGGGAGAAGCCCGGGGCTTGAATTTTAAATTTTTAAAAACGGTTATATTCTTTTTTTTTTTGTTTACGTCACGGCCGAGTAGCGCCCTTTGGAATTATTATTGCGTAATATTCCATGACCATAAACAAACCAAAAAGAATTACGCATGCGCATATCCATCATTTCAAATGTGACTTATGGAACGTTTTTAGTTCATACAAAATCCCTTAGAAAATGTATGTTCGAATTTTCTCGAACCCTGGAAACTTTAATAAATGTCCCACGGGAATATACTATCGTGTTAAAAAGTATCCTATGTGATAATCCAGGTTATGAACTATCTGTGTTTTAAATTTCATCATCCAAATCCGTTCATTAGGATTGATAATTGTCCCACAGGAACATACTATCGGGATAAAAAGTATTATATGTGTTAATCCAGGTTATAAACTATCTCTGTTCCAAATTTCATCTAAATCCGTTCAGTAGGATCGATAATTGTCCCACGGGAACATACTATCGGGATAAAAAGTATCCTATGTGTTAATGCAGGTTATAAACTGTCTGTGTTCCAAATTTCATCCAAATCCGTTCAGTGGGATCGATAATTGTCCCACGGGAACATACTATCGGGATAAAAAGTATCCTATAATTGTCCCACGGGAACATACTATCGGGATAAAAGTATTCTATGTGTTAATCCACGTTATAAACTATTTGTGCTCCAAATTTCATCTAAATCCGTTCAGTAGGATCGATTATTGTCCCACGGGAACATACTATCGGGATAAAAAGTATCCTATATGTTAATCCCGGTTATAAACTATCTGTGTTCCAAATTTCATCCAAATCCGTTCAGTACTTTTTGCGTGAAGGAGTAACAAACATACATACATTCATACATACATACATACATCCACACTCACAAACTTTCACATTTATAATATTAGTAGGATAAAAAAGAAACTTAAAAAATCGTTCTGAATCGATTAACGTGTATTAGGCACCATTTCTATCTCTCACCCACTTGTACTTGCTTTTCATAGATATTTTTCTTATGAATAAATTGATTAGTTTTTTTTAATAAAAAAACTTATGTGGCAAAAAAAAATGTAGCTCCTTAAAAACTTTGAAATTTTGAAATTTTCGCCTCTTCCGACTCAAAAGGTTGCCGACCTCTGGTATAGGAACATGTCCAAGAGACATATTATATCCCCGCTGCAAGGTCGTGGTGGATCAGGGCTCCGCTGGGCGGGCTCAGCAGGCGAGCAGGTCCCCGAGGGCCCGGGCGCCGCCCTCGCTGGCCCAGTACACGCCGCCGCAGCCGGACACCAGCCCCCACACGTACGGCGTGAAGAACTCCTCGGGACGCTCCTCCTCCACATATCTGAACTTCAGGTCAGGGAATTTCTGGCCAAAAACAAAAAAAGCGGTTTATAGGCGTCAATAGCCCAGTGGTTAGAGGGGCCGTCCTCGAAGGCTTGAGATTATCAGAGACCATTAGGCAGTTCGTATATTTGATGAGCCGACTTTTTTCTATAAAAATATTTAACCGACCTCAAAAGAACCTGGGTGCACTAAAAAGCTAGAAATAACTAGGGAATACTTGGAATCTACTTGAAAGTAGGGCTAGGTACCCAGGAGGTGGTTCTTAATTCGCCCTAGGCAGGTGCCTAGGCAGGGACCTCCTATTTGAAGCCGGTTAAAAAATTAAATGCATTGTGATTGGTCTACCCAAAACAATAATACATTATAACTGTTCGAGTTCCGGACACTTTTACCCCTAGAGGTAAGAGTTTAAAAGATGATTGGGGACAGAATAATCCCCTCCAATGGCTGGGACTGGTCCCGCCACACTCCCACCACTGTAACTCCTGTAAACCTGGATCGACAATGGTGACCAATAATAACGTCGAGGTTTGACCCTCGACGAGTCCCGGGGACAAGTTAATTTGTCTTGGAACCCGCACGAGTTCAATCAAAAGAAATAATAGGAGGAGTTGGAAGAAAAAAAATCCACTTCCCTCCGGTGCAAAGCGGGACACAAAAATAGCTGGTATGTGCTGATTGCCATAGAAACAAGACTGTTACAGCTGATTGAAGACCAGTTGTAAGGCACCACGGATCGTAATTAGACTAATCCCCTCCAATGTTAAGCTGTACCTTTAGCCTGTCGCTGGACCACTGCTCGGCGCCCTTCTTGATACACTGCAGCACCTCCGCGACGCCCAGGTCCACACCGGCACCCTCCTGCACGCGCTGCAGCCGCGTCGAGAAGTACCCTATCACCTGCCGATGATACACAGTATAATTTAGACCTTTGACGTCCCACTCCTGGGCACGAGCCTCCCCTCATTTCAAGAGGGATTCAGGCCGTAAAACAGTCACCACTGATACACAGTATAATACATAGTACCTTTAAGTAACTGTTGCAAGTGTAATTATACTTAGTTATTGTTTTATATGGTGTTTTTATGGTGTAAACTGTTGTTGGTGAACTAAATAAATAAAAATAAAGTAAAATTATTAAGCCCTTTTGACGTCCCACCCCTGTGCACGAGATTCCCCCCATTGCGAGGGGAATTCAGGCCGTAAAACAGTCACCAAGGATACACAGTGGCAATTCAATTTATTATCAAAAATGTAATATAAAAAATAATAATCTATACAAACAAAGAAATATGAAATTGAAGTTGTAACATCAAAATATGTAATAACTTTTAAATTAAATGCATAATACTTATAAAAACTAAATGTATGTATATACGGTTGTCTGTCCGGTTGATCTCCAAAACGGCTGGAGAAATTGTGACTGGATTTAAGATAGCTGACGTTACAAAGAGTCACTTAGGCTACTTTTATTTCATCTTCGCGGAGTCTCTTGCCAGATCTTCTCAGTCAAGTTCGCGTTCCGAACCGGTTGTAGACGAAGTTTTTTTTATGTAAAAAATGTCAATTTGTTAGTGCCCCTGTGGGCTTAAACATAATGAACGTATTGAATGTTGGCGGTGGAAGGGGAAAACCTGCTGTAAACAGCGTAAGTCTCCATAGCCAGCTCACCATCTCGATGTTCTGCGCGACGGGCTGCGCGTGGTGGTGCTGGAACAGATGCCGCTGGTGCAGCAGCGCGTACACCAGGTGCGGGTTGGCGGGCAGCTGGCGCGCCAGGCACGAGTTGATGATCTCCGCCAGCATGCGGACCACCTCGTCTAGGACGCCGATGTGCTCCATCTGTCGCACGGACATAGAACCATTCAGTTTACACTTGAACCATTCAGTTTACACTTGAACCATTCGGTTTACACTTGACCATTCAGTTTACATTTGTACCATTCACTTTACACTTGACCATTCAGTTTACACTTGAACCATTCAGTTTACACTTTAACCATTCAGTTTACACTTAACCATTCAGTTTACACTTGAATCATTCAGTTTACACGTGCACCATTCAGTTAAAACTTGACCATTCAATTTACACTTGAACCATTCAGTTTACACTTGACCATTCAGTTTACATTTGTACCATTCAGTTTACACTTGACCATTCAGTTTACACTTGAACCTTTCAGTTTACACTTGAACCATTCAGTTTACATTTGAACCATTCAGTTTACACTTGTGTATCTGTGTGTCTGTCTGTGGCATCGTAGCTCTGAAACGGGGAACCGATTTTTATTCCAAACTCAGACTCAAAATTGTTTTTATTCACATAAGCCAACAAAGCATTTATGAATAGTCAGAATCTACCACCGGTTCAGAATGCTGCTTCCACTAAGTTACTCTTTTCAATGAATTAAAGTTGGTGAACATTCTCAGGAACAGCATAAAAAAATATGAGCAAGCAACACCATTGTCATAAATAATAATGAAATCTCACTCAGATCTAGGTATTTAAATAAAATGAGAAAGCTAGTTTAGTGGGGTGTGCATACCTACTCATACTTACATCAAATTAAAGTTTACAAAGCAAACAAATCCTACTATAATAATTAATATTATAAATGCGAATGTTTGTGAGTGTGGATGTATGTTTGTTACTCTTTCACGCAAAAACTACTGAACGGATTTGGATAGAATTTGGAACACAGATAGTTTATAACCTGGATTAACACATAGAATACTTTAATTAAGTCTACGCGGACGAAGTCGCGAGCAGAAACTAGTAATTAATAAAACAGTGGTGGATAATAAGATAATTGCTTTGTTGTGATGATTTTGTTTATGAAGCGAAGCTTCTATACGAAAGTTCGGAGCGGCGCCTCGCGGCCACTCTATCCGTGCTAAGCGTCAGACGTCAGTAACGTTACACGGTATATATAGGTATACAGAGTGGCAGCTCCGGCGCCCTACGCTTTATAATATAAAGCTTCGCTTCTTTCGAGCGTCACTAGACGGCACTTTTCTTTTGTTAGTAAGGTATTTTGATGGAGTGTCCTTAGCTGTTTCATGAAAATTGGTTCAGCCGTTTGAAGATTATCAGATATCAACTACCACGGGTCCGATCAACCGTGATGGATCAACGATTTCTTCTAAATAAATGTTCAAAGACCGCTAGGTGTCGTGGTTGCGGATCCATTTCCCATCAGAGTAAATTTCGGAAATGGCCTTTTCGGAAAACGCCCAGGCCTGGGTGTCACCGGGATCGCCCCTAGTCCATTGTACGGTACCCATAGTACAAGCGTTGTTTAGTTTGGGACCGTACAGTTGGTGTGTCTGTCTGGCAATATTTATTTACAATGAGGCCATATTTTGAATTGAATTGACGTGAGCCCACTCCTAAGTTCTAACACAAGCATTAGTTTAGCTGGAGGGGCTAACAGGAATACTAGTAACGTGATAAACTCACATTGCTAGTAATTTTTATTTGAATATACATATTTACCACAATAAAGAATACTAAAAAACTTCATTTTGTTGAAAAAATATTCAGATTTTTATTATTGCAACGGTATACCTTCTCCTCCTAAACGGGTTGACCGATTTCGATGTTTTTTGTTGCACTTATAGGGTCACCCAGATGGTTTGTAGTTATAGTGAGAGCCGGTAGATGGCGCTGTGGTCGCCATCTAGAAAATACGCTAGCACCGCTGCGGGATACATCTCAGTAGTAGATATCACAAACTTACAATTTCTTCAGTCTTCTCTTCGGCGTGATGCGGCAACTCCAAACCATTTATATCACCACCTGTATCCATACAAATATAATTAACGCCCTTAGTTCGCATCTACCCATCAATGTGAGGGGTATTCGAACCATGACGACCGCTTGGCGCAGTGCTTCGAGCGTCTCACTGCACCGGGTGGTTGCGGGTTCGATTTCCGTCAGGGTAAATGGCCTTTTCGTAATTTGCCCTGGTCTGGGTGTCACTGGGATCGCCCCCAGTCCATTGTACGGTACCCATAGTACAAGCTTTATTTAGTTTGGGACCATACAGTTGGTGTGTCAGGCTGGCGATATTATTATCCTTACTAATATAATATTATAAATGCGAAAGTAAATCTGTCTGTCTGTCTGTCGCGCTTTCACGCCAAAACTACTGAACCGATTTAAATGAAATTTGGTACACAGATAGTCCAGAGCCTGAGAAAGGACATAGGCTACTTTTTAATGCGAAAAAGGGTTGTAAGGGGTTGAAAGCGGGGGTGGAAATGATACCCAAAGACACTTTTCCACGCGGACGAAGTCGCGGGCACAGCTAGTTATTATATATTTATTACCTTCAATCTCACTACATAGCTTCGCTCTTCTTTTCGTCAGCGTCTCAAATAGCGATACTAATCTCTGAGCCACGTACGGGTGTAGATTTCTGAATTCAGCTGAAATTATAAATAAATATAAATTTATTAATTTACTCTTCGACCCGGCAAACGTTGTTCTGTCATATAAATATTTATATACCAGGTGAAACAGAAAGGGTATACTATGTTTTATGCAACTTTACTTTGTAAATCTAAAACTATCCGCTTTGTGGGACAGTTGAAGTACTACAGGTTTTGTAGACTTATGAAACGTGTCAACAGCTGTATCCCTGTAACACCTTTTGTTTCTTCAAGTTTCCTCCAAAGCTAGCAAGTATTAGAATTACCAATACTAAATAAATAGTTCTT
The DNA here is from genome assembly GCA_918843915.1 of Notodonta ziczac. Lineage (NCBI taxonomy): Eukaryota > Metazoa > Arthropoda > Insecta > Lepidoptera > Notodontidae > Notodonta > Notodonta ziczac. The sequence goes on along the minus strand of OU974065.1, from coordinate 2,271,866 downwards.
TTTGAGGTTTTATTGAAGTCTATGTTGAGCTGAAGGCGCCTGTCTAGACCGCGAAATTCAAAATTTTCGAGTATTTTTATAGTTTATCCAAAATCTGAAAACATATAAGACAACATTTTGTGATTTGCGACAAACACAGTATGCAGTGCGTTTATTAATACATTTATTTTACTCTGAATATTATCACGGTGGATATGATACTAGTTAATCACTAAATTTAATCCAAAAAGTTAATACAAAAATTGCCAGATTATCTGGATAGCTGTCGTTCTTGAAATGTTTTATAGTAAGTTGGATATATTAATAAATACACTGCACACGGTCTTTGTCGCGAACTACAAAATGTGCCTTTTATTATTGTCAGATTTTGAAAAAAATCTAAAAAACCTCAAAAAATTTGATCTTCGCGGGCTAGATGGGCGCTTTAGCCTTAAATACAGTGCTCACAGCTCATGTTGGCGATGGCGGCGAGGCAGTTGGTGTGCAGGTACTTGTCGCGCGCGCGCGCCAGGTTGTACTGCAGCGCGCGCAGCACCACCAGCACCGTCAGCCCGCCCAGCGAGATCGCAGACAGCGAGCGCTCCGTGTACCACGACAGGTTCTTCAGCATCTGACAACGAACCAGGCAAATAAATAAATAAATATCGCCAGACTGACACACCAACTGTACGGTCCCAAACTAAGCGACGCTTGTACTATGCGTACCGTACAATGGACTGGGGCGATCCCAGTGAAACCCAAACCGGGGCAATTTTGTGAACTTCCGTCAAAAAGTTAGAAGACCGACCGACGACGGACGGACTGGAGTATCTATAAGGGTTCCTCGTAGGAACTATGGAGGCCTGAAAACGTTACCCCAACTACGGAACTATTTTCAGAACAGTCCATAGACAATGCTGGCAGTATTCATAAACGACTTAATGTCGAGGTGCTTTTATGTTTTACTGGTTTTTTTATTTGCTTATAATTTTGTATTCTACACCATTTTTTATTCACTATATTTTGTAGGTTAGTTTTGGTTTCACGAGCAATAAAATTCACGAGGTGTCTTGTCGCACCATAGATTTTATAGTTGTATGCAAGAAGCTCCAAGAAGCATATAGTGCCACACCATTATACAATTCTTGGTTTTTTAATGATTTTTTTATTATTATGAGTTTTTTTATATAGTTTTGGGTACGAGCCCTTTAGTCCTAATTTAGTTATTTATTTATTGTTTTTTGTGGTTTGCGCCCGTGAATTCGCCAATCGGGCCCAATGGAAGACCAGCGCTGGCTCTTGTCAACCAGCAAATGCTGAATTGGGTCCGTTTGTGACGAGCAGAACTTTTTATTATTGTTATTTCCTTTTTTTTTATATATATTATTTTACTCAATCTGCTAGTCATAATAAAGTTTTTCTTTCTTTCTTTCTTTCTAATATACCCAGACTTGAGCAAATTACGAGCCCTCTGGTCTGGGTGTCACTGGGATGACCCCCAGTCCAACGCGGTGCCCATAGTACAAGCATTGCTTAGTATGGGACTGTACAGTTGGTGTGTCAGTCTGGCAATATTTATTACTAGATGAAAACCCGGCTTCGCTCGGGTGAAATGTGACTCATAATACACAATCTTTTACAAAACTTAGGTAGATATTTTTTTAGTTATCGGTTTTCAAGGAATATTAGGCAAGGCATAGATTCGTATAGCATTGTCCGTTGAAATGAATACGAAAAAAAATCACCAAGTGCCATGTCGAGCCATGCACAATGAAGAGTTCCGAGTCATTGAAGGTAATCTGTTTAAAATTTCACCCCAGGTTGAAATAGATACTAAAGTTGTATACATACTGCTACCCACATCTATCGACACCATTAAATACTAAGAAATAGACTAATGAACATAAAACATACATTTATTGCTGTTATTTAATTGGAATTTATTAACAATTTATCCAATTTCGTCAGCATAATCTTATTCATATTTTTGCAACATAAAAATGTAAGAAGTGTCGATATTTTTTTCGTAAAAAATCTTACCCACTGTTGTTTATAGACTACTACCGACATCTATCCACGTGCATGAACACTTCAGAAATACACGTATTAACACATAATATAAATTTATTGCTGTTATTTCATTGAAATTGGTGAACAATGTATCCATTTTCGACTGCATAATCTTATTAATGTTCTTGCAATAGAAAAATGTAAGAAGTGTCGATATTTTTTTCGTAAAAAATCTTACCCACTGTTGTTTATAGACTACTACCGACATCTATCCACGTGCATGAACACTTCAGAAATACACGTATTAACACATAATATAAATTTATTGCTGTTATTTCATTGAAATTGGTGAACAATGTATCCATTTTCGACTGCATAATCTTATTAATGTTCTTGCAATAGAAAAATGTAAGAAGTGTCGGAATTCATTACGGAATTTTTATTTAATCTTCAAAAGTTAAAAATCTCGCAAACGGAATTTTTGATGATAAAATGTTGTATGAAAACATCATTTTATTTGAAAAGACCTTTTCAACGTCACCCCACATGATTGGGTAACCAAAAAAAAAATTGCCCCTTTTTTGATGTTCGGGGAGGTAAGTACCTCAAAAAAAGTAATTTTGCTACATTTTATATTTTTGAAAGTGCGATCTACTCTTAAAGTATTTTTGTACCAAATTACATCAACATCCGTCAGAAACTGTAGAAGTTATGACCCAGTCACGGGTCGGGACAAACAGACGGACGGACGGACGGACTGGATGATCTTATAAGGGTTCCTCGTAGGGACTACGGAACCCTAAAAACATGAAGACTGAATTTGTTTGTTCTGAAAGCTCAATCTTCTTCTTCTTTCTTAAAAATATGGCCCACCCAGTTTAATAGATATTTCGAATAAAGACTCATTTACACATTGAGAACACTGACACTAACTGACAGGGATTCGTTCATAGAACATATAGCGGTACTGTGCCAAACTTGACGGAACTGCCAATATGGCGAAATATTGTCTTTTGCACCGTTAGAATTTAACAAAATACTCGACAATCCGAATTTTGCCGATATATGTTGTCGACTCGAAATCATTATTTTTTTATGTTTTATTATTCTGGTAAGGTTTCAATCGAGTCTACCGTACCCCTGAACGGAATTATTAATATAGATTATTATAATATATTTAATAATTAAGCGCTTTTAACGTGCCACTCCTGGGTACGGGTCTCCCCTCACAATCAGGGGGATTCAGACCGTAATCCACCACGCTAGCCCAGTGCGGGTTAGCGGATTTCACATGTCTTTCTAAAATTGTTTAGATATTCTAAGACATGCAGGTTTCCTTATGATGTTTCCATCACCATAAGCGAGTGATAATCATATAGAAATTATGATTCGTACATAGATTTCGAAAAACCCAGAGGTGCCAGCCGGGGTTTGAACCCGTGACCTGCTGCCCGCAAGACGCGTGCTTAACCAGTCGGCTATCGCTGCTACTATTTAACCCCCGACGAAAAAAGGAGGGGTGTTATAAGTTGGACATGTGTATCTGTCTGTAGCATCGCAACGCCCGAGCGGATGAACCCATTTTAATAGGTCTTTTTTTTAATATATACTGTTAGAGAGTGTTCTTACGCGCGAATGGATAAGGTGAAGAATGTGTATATAAGAGGTAGTGTCAGGGTAGCGCCAATAACAGATAAAGTGAGAGGTAGGAGGCTGGAATGGTTTGGACACGTGATGAGAACGGCTGAGAAGCATGTGACTAAACGAGTGATGAATATGAATGTGGATGGATACAGTGCGAGAGGAAGGCCCAAGAAAAGATGGATGGATTGTATTAAGAATGATATGAACGAGGTTGGAGTGGATGTGAGTATGACGGGAAAGCGCGATGTATGGAAGGAAAAGACATACTGCGCCGACCCCAGATAATGGGAAAAGGTGAGGCAGATGATGTTAGAGAGTGTTCTGAGCTATGTTTCATAAAAATCGGTTGGTCTGTCTGCTCACCACGGCGTGCACGGCCCGGATGAGCGCGGCGTCCTCCGTGAGCAGCAGCAGCACGATCAGCGCCATGTACGTGTGGTGCGAGCTCTCCGCGCTCTCCGCGTCGTACACCACGCGCAGCACCGGCACCATCTGCGTCACCACACGACTAATTCAAATGCAATTCTAATTCAAATCGTTTATTTCGTTTAGGCCTACGGGGGCACTTCATCATCATCATCATCTTCAGCCTATGCTTGTCTACTGCTGGACATAGGCCTCCCCTAATGAGCGCCATAGCGCCCTGTCTTCAGCTTGCCGCATCCAGCATCTGCCTGCAGTCTTTCGCAGATCGTCATCCCACCTGGTCGGAGGGCGTCCTACACTACGCTTGCCGAGTCGAGGTCTCCACTCAAGAACACGTTTACCCCAGCGGTTGTCGGTTCTTCGTGAGATATGGCCAGCCCACTGCCACTTCAGCTTGCTAATTCTTTGAGCTATGTCGATAACTTTGGTTCTCTGCCGGATGTATTAATTGCGAATCCTATCCTTCAGAGAAACTCCGAGCATAGCTCTCTCCATATCTCTGGGGGACAAATTGTCAATTTTGCATATTTTTTTTTCTTATATCTACAACCGGATCGGAACACGACCTCGACTAAGAAGATCCGGCAACAAACTCAGCGGGCTTGTCTTTTTACATGTCAGTTTTTTAAATCGCCAGTTGTTTATAATTAATAATTACAAAGGGTAGTAGATATTAATATAAGTATAATAGCTTCAGTGTGTTGCCTTTAGGGTTTTTTTTTTTCATGGGACTATTCCCGCCACACACTCTCACCACTGTAACTCCTGTAAGCCAGGATCGACAATGGTGACCAATAATGACGTCGAGATTTGACCCTCGACGAGTCCCGGGGAAAAGTTGAATCGCCTTTTGAGATCACCAAGAATTACATAAGTAACTAGCTGTGCCCCGCGACTCCGTCCGCGTGGAATGCGCTTTTCTCTTGAAATTTTTCCTGAATTTTCTTTGCTATAAACCTGACGGAGCCCGAGACCTTTCCAACGAATGCAAAACCGTGGAAATCGGTTCGTGCGTTCTGGAGTTATAGCGTCAGGAAGGAAAACCCGACTTATTTTTATATAGTAGATTGTTGGTGATCTCATTGATTACTGAAGGACGGTTGGAGGCTGGTAGTGACCAGGTTCTCGATGTGGGAGACGTTGCTGACGTGTCTCTTGTACGCGCCGCAGGAGTGCAGCATCAGGTACAGCAGCAGCGTCCAGTGCTCGCAGCCGGCCGCCGCGCACAGCGCCGCGTGGAGCTTAATACAAATTAAATAACAAAATAAAAATCCTACTATATAATATTACTGGCTGTGCCCCCCGACTTCGTCCGCGTAGTATTTAACGTAACAAGAATTTCGGGATTATCGGGATAAAAAGTATCCTTTATGTTAAAACCGGTTATAAACTAACTGTGTTCCGAATTTCATCCAAATCCGTTCAGTAGTTTTTGCGTGAAGGAGTAACAAACATACATCCACACTCACAAACTTTCACATTTATAATATTAGTAGAATAAATGCGAAAGTTTGTGAGTGTGGATCTATGTTTGTTACTGTTTCACGCAAAAACTACTGAACGGATTTGGATGAAATTTGGAACACAGTTAGTTTATAACCGGGATTAACACATAGGATGCTTTTTATCCCGATAATCCCGAAATTTTTGTTAAGTTAAATTCCACGCGGACGAAGTCGCTGGCTCAGCTAGTAAATAAATATGACATTCAATGGACCTCTACCAATCTCCAGTGGACCTAGATAGAGTCGTGATGTTGGTACTCACGGCGGCCATGTCTATCCTGGGCGGAGTGAGCTGCGACCCGGCGCCGATGGCCTCCCGCTGCGGCGTCGGCGCCGACGTGTCTGAAACATTACACTTCACTTGACATATGACTCAACTCAAACTCAATAGTACATTGTTACCCTAGGGGTGAAGGTAACAAAAGGTTCGAGGCACAAAATAAGTCTTCAATAGAAATGTCAAAATAGAACTAATGTCTTTTTAATCATTTGACAGCTGTCAGGCTACTTCTTACATACTTTCCGAGTATGAGTAATGAAAAATAAATTGCCATGCATTGGAAATAGTACGTGTTGCGTGCCGCTGACGATAGATGGCGCTTACTGAACATTGTTAAACAGCCATAGAGTGACTCACCAGCGGCGTCCTGGCAGGCCAACAAGGCGTTCCTGTAGAGGTTGCCGTCGGTCATGCAGTGGTTGGCCAGCGCCAGCAGCAGCAGGCAGGACTGGTTGGCGAGCGGGTGGTCGCGCCGCAGCCGCTGCGCCAGCTCGCCGCGGTCCAGCGGCGGCTGCGAGTAGATGGTGGGCCGGGATGCCGGGCTCAGCGACAGCATGTTCCATAGCCCGGCTGGAAGGGAACCATGAATAGAATGTACACCATCTTATATTCATTGAAAAGAGTAACCATTGAGTTTCTCGCCGGATCTTCTCAGTGGAAGCGGCATTGTGAACCGGTGGTAATTTCTGACTATTTATAAATGCTTTGTTGGCTTACATGAATAAAAACAATTTTGGGTTTGAGTTGAATAATTTTGTAATTTTGTCATGGTATTAATTAGGCTTATGCGAGGTGAAACAAAAGGGGTATACAATTTTTTTGCAACTTTTCTTTGTAAATCTAAAACCATCGGCTTTGTGAGACAGTTGAAGTACTAAAGGATTTGTAGACTTGTGAAATCTGTCAACAGCTGTATTCCTATAACACCTTTTGTTTTTCAAGTTTCCTACAAAGTTGATAGTTTCCGAATTACAAAGTAAAGTTTTGGATAAAATAAAGTATACCCTTTCTGTTTCAACCTGTAAAGCAATATGTTACGCGCTAGTGTTTTTGATCATTGTGTAGCCTTAGGGGCGCTATGACTTAGGTTAGGTTAGGTTAGAACAGTGATCAAAACAAAACATCAAAAAAATCCGGAAACTTCATCTAAGTCCTGGCTCCATAGCCCCCCTAACTGGGAACTAACATAACCTAATGACACATTTGGATTCTGGCGCTTCGCCGGCCGCTGCCGCGGCACGCTCGCTTCGCTCGCTCGGCCTAACGCGTTTTGGTCACTGTTCTAACCTAACCTAAATCTAAACCTAAGTCATAGCGCCCCTAAGGCTACACTCCAACCGTGTTTTTTTAAATTAAAATTGTGTATTTTGAATCTTAGGAAGTATCGAGTTTTAAGTGGAATGCTTTTTCTCTCAACAACTCCTATTTTTTCTTTGATTAAACCTTTGCGGGTTCCAAGACAATTTAACTTTTCCCCGGGACTCGTCGAGGGTCAAACCTCGACGTCATTATTGGCCACCATTGTCGATCCTGGTTTACAGGAGTTACAGTGGTGGGAGTGTGCGGCGGGACCAGTGCCAAATAACAAAAAGGGTGTAATAGTACATTGTTACATGAGTGGTGAAAGTTACTTATTTTGTCCCGAGACGGGGTTTGGCGCCCGAGCATAGCGAGGGCGCTAATAGTTCGAGGGACAAAATAAGTCTTTCACCCGAGGTAAACACTGTGCTTTTCATTACGAATACAAGGAAAATAAAAATAAAAACAGGAATTGGCTAAAGAAATAATACAAGGAAGTATAAACAATACTCTAGAACTCGAAAAAAAAAAATCGGATTGCCGCCTATTTTGTTTTTTTTTTCGTTGGCCGGCCAACTTCATTATTTAGCCATTATTTTTCATTTTCATCTATAAATATTTTGCCCAAATCCATGTTATTTTAAAAAAAATGTTGAAACTAAATTATAATTAAGTCATTTAAAAATATATATTATTTAATTAATACTTAACTTTATGTTATTTCAATTTTACATCGTGCTGTAATTGAGTGACTGTAGAAAAAGTTTGAACATGGTTCCATAGAAATGTGAAAATTAAACTAGTTTTTTTTATACTTTGACAGCTGTCAGTTGAAAGCGAAACTCCCGGGCCTGAAAAGTATTACTTTCAACCCGCTTCTCAGGCAACTTCAGACCTACTTTCAGAGTATGAGTAATGAAAAGAGTTTTTTTACCCTTGTGAATAAATAAACTTTACTATTACTGCTTATTTATTTTAGTTTAATGTTTACTATTTTTTGGGTAAGAATTACAAATTTACATAACACATTTTATTATAAGTTTTGAAAGTGAGATACATAGTTTAGGTATATCAGTACCGAATTTCGTCAACTTCCGACAAAAACTGTAGAAGTTATGGTACTATGTCAGACTGGGAAGGACGGACGGACGGACTGGATGATCTTATAAGGGTTCCTCGTAGGGACTACGGAACCCTCAAAATGTAGAACCCCATACAAAGTTCCACCCTGCATTTTACACCCATAGGGGACTACACATTGACATTATATTATTATAACAATATTTTACAATATTTTTGTTACACCTTCAACCCATTTCAATACTCACAAGCCAAGTTGATTAACAGACTGCCGCCCCCAGCATTTGCGCCGAACATGCTCGGCGGCGCGGCGAGCATGCTCGACAGGTTATTCAACAGTGTTTTCACTAGAAGCGGTGCATGCATCCCGTATCTCCCTTGAAATAGCGTTCTGGGGAACAAAAAAAATATATATCTTTAGCATTAAAATACAATGGCGTAGCCATTGTTTGACGACCGCTTGGCGCAGTAGTTCGAGCGTAGGCCGCTCGGCTCACTGCGCATGGTGGTTGCGGGTTCGATTCCCGCCGGGGCTAATTACGGAAATGGCCTTTTCGTAATTTGCCCAGGTCTGGGTGTCACTCGGATCGTCCCCAGTCCATTGTACGGTACCCATAGTACAAGCGTTGATTAGTATGGGACCATACAATTGGTGTATCACTCTGGCGATATTTATTTATTAAACACCGTCACACGCTACAATGCTGAGTGCGCTTTAAGTACATATAAATAAGGGTTATAACAGCTCGAACCACTGCGCCGAGGGGTTGTCCAAATCATTGTTAAGTGTGTATCATACCTGTAAATAAGGGATGTCTCCACGAGCCGCGTCTGTCCATGCACGCCCGCGAACATATACACGGACATGAGCACTAGAATAGTGTTAATGCATTCCAAGTGTAGATAATATGTGTTGTCACTGAAATAATAATATAATAATAATAAATAAATAAAAATATAATTTAGCCCTTTTTGACGTCCCACTCCTGGGCACGGGCCTCCCCTCAACACGAGGGGGATTCACGCCATAATCCACCACGCTGGCCCAGTGCGGGTTGGCGGATTTCACCAGTCTCTCGAAAATTGGTTAGAATTTCTATGATATGCAGGTTACCTCACGATGTTTTCCTTCACCGTAAGCGAGTGATAATCATATAGAAATTATTATTCGCACATAGATGATGCCCTTATATTGGAATTATGGCCTGAATCCCCCTCGTATTGGGGGAAGCCCGTGCCCTGGAGTGGGACATATCAAAGGGCTGATAATTATATTACAACTAGTTGCTGCCCGCGATTTCATCCGCGTAGACTTAAGTAAAGTATCATATGTGTTAATCCAGGTTAAATACTATCTGTGTTCCAAATTTCATCCAAATCCTTTCAGTAGTTTTTGCGTGAAAGAGTAACAAACATACATCCACACTTACAAACTTTCGCATTTATAATATTAGTAGGATTTTTTTACTGTATCAAACTTGAAACTCCACTCACGTAACAGGCACATCGATGATCAGTCCAATCAGAGCGTCGATCAACATCTCTACTCGACTCTCATTGGCTGTGAGTTTGGGTGACGCGTTGGGGAGCGCGTCGCTTGCTTCCCCCACCGGCGGGGACGGCGGAGGGGGAGACTCTTGTGGTGTCGGCGGCTAGAAGAGTGAAATAAATAATAAATATCGCCAGACGAACACACCAATTGCATCCCAAACTAAGTAACGCTTGTACTATGGGTACCGTACAATGGACTGGGGGCGATCCCAGTGACACCCAGATCGGGGCAAATTACGAAAAAGCCATTTCCCAAATTTACCCTGACGGGAATCGAACCCGCAACCACCCGGTGCAGTGTGCCGAGCGGCCTACGCGAACCACTGTCCGTCGTCAAAATTAACCAATTTATAATTTCCAATGATAGATTCGGCAACCAAGATGATACCAAGGCTATAGCGCTGTCCCTTTCATTTGGGTATCAGACCAGACCGACGACGGTAGAGAAAGAGTGAGATATCACATCAATTGTAAGCGTCTTGTGCATCTTTTAAGCGTGTACCACATTAAAGACCTCTACAGGTATTCTAGCAACTCTCCTCATGACCTGTTTACATAGATGTGTACTCAGATCCTGCTCTAAAATACACAGAGAGCTATGCATCGACTATATACCGCATCTTGGACTTTTACGGGTCTTCTAGCGACTCTCCTCATGACCTGTTTACCTAGATGTGTCTGAGTATCCTGCTCTAAAAAACACAGAGAGCTATGCATCGACTATATACCGCATCTTGGACTTTTACGGGTCTTCTAGCGACTCTTCTGACCTGTACATCAAGCCACCTGTAGAAATACCACTCTAGGGATAAGAGAGCCACTAACCGCGGATTCAACCAGGTCTCGCGCCTCTACGGGTCCATTGGCGACTCTCCTCTCCGCCTGAACGTCGAGATGTCTACACAGTTCATACTCTGGCACCATTTCTACTAAATATTTGCTAACTGCACGGATTACGAAGAGAGCGTTGAACGTTTGCCATGCCAACATCACACTGGAACAAAGACAATAAGTTTAAGTACTAATTCACAAACACTACTATGAGGTCGCACAGTGCGCGCGACCGTAAAAAGCATTCATCATAAGAAACTCAAATTTAATACGCTACTTATTTTTAATCGCCAGACTGACACTCCTACTGTGCAGTCCCAAACTAAGCAACGCTTGTACTATGGGTACCGTACAGTGGACTGGGGGCGGTCCCGGTGTCACCCAGTCCTGGGTAATTACGAAAAAGCCATTTCCGAAACTCGCTCCGGCGGGAATCGAGCCCGCAACCACCCGGTGCAGTTAGCCGAGCGGCCTGCGCTCGAACCACTGCGCCGAGCGGTCGTAAAATGGCTGTGATACGACTTACTTGTCACTGTTAGGTGCAGCCAGGAGTTCTGTGGCTCTGGTTATGAACACCTGGACCAGGGAACCCAGGTTTCCCGTCTGAGGATTGTTCTGGAGGAATTTCTGGAGAAGTGCTTCAGTGCTGGAGTCAAATATCAACTGTTCATCTCTGGAAAGACAACAATATAATTTAGTACATTCGCGTCCCACTCCTGGGCACGGGGCTCCCCTCACTACGAGGGGGATTCACGCCGTGATCCAACACGCAAGCCCAGTGCGGGTTAGCGGATTTCACACATCATCATCATCATCAGCCTATGCTTGTCCACTGCTGGACATAGGCCTCCTCTAATGAGCGCCATAGCGCCCTGTCTTCAGCTTGCCGCATCCAGCATCTGCCTGCAGTCTTTCGCAGATCGTCATCCCACCTGGTCGGAGGGCGTCCTACACTACGCTTGCCGAGTCGAGGTCTCCACTCAAGAACACGTTTACCCCAGCGGTTGTCGGTTCTTCGTAAGATATGGCCAGCCCATTGTTTTGATAAACTTTTTTATGAAGATTACTATCAATGTGAGTTTATCACATTACTAGTGTTCCCTTTAGCCCCTCCAGCTAAGCTAATGCTTGTGCTAGGGGTGGACTCACGTCAATATGGATTTCACACGTCTTTCGTAAATTGGTAAAATTTTCTAAGACGTGCAGGTTTCCTCACGATGTTTCACCGTAAGTGAGTGATAATCATATTAGAACAAGATCCGGTCTAAGACATATATACCCTCATCTGTTACTTATTTGTGATCAGAAATAAATGATAGATAATATTCACATTAACACATTGCACATAGGTTGGCTAGTTAAATTGCGGCCGGATAGTATTAAATAGTTAAATTTTAAATGCGAGTGGTGAGAGTGACAAAGATGCGTTGCGCGCGCAACTTCATGTGACAGACAATGATAGGGTAAGTTCGCTTGTTCACCGACAACTTCCGATTACTAGAACATTTTTGTTTCGCTTCCCAAACTTGCCAACTCCACTAATTCTCGGTCGAGAACTAGGTCGAGAACTATCTTACCCTATAGCGAGTTATGTTTTGATGAAGATTTTTGTAATTACATAATTAGCATATTCATTATTAAAATGAATTATGAAAGCAGGCAATCTTACGTTATCAATTCTGTTGGGTATAATCTTTTAACTAGTGCACGTATTTTTTTGAATAACCGATGAGGGAAACAGATAAAATAAATTTAATTAAAAAATTCACTTTAACTAGTTTTTAAATGATAACCAAACATTGAAAAGTGATAACACATAATAGGTATTTCAGAACATTTATTTAATATACTAATTACTAACACACAAATGTTATTAAAAACATAATGTAACATGATAATATTTTATTTATCAACCAAACTTTTGGACATACAATTTTAAGTGCTTTAATATAACTCTAATAGATAATTGTATATTATTTTTTATTGGACTAGAAGAGTCGCCAACTGATATGCTACTCTATTATGTTAGTAATAGAGTCGATTATACCCTACTAGTTGAATTTGTATGGCCTCCTGCTTCCCACACACGTCATCACCCAAACTCGGACTATATTTAAGTGTATTCAGACTTCATTTTTAAAGAACTAAGTCGGAAAGCAAGCGTAAGATGCGTATCCATCTGATATGGGTATACTTACGAACTACCAGGTGGGTTGATGTTGAAAGCTAGCAGTTGGTTCCAGAATGGGTCGTTGGGGCAGATCACATCGGTTGAACAGAACCGAGCCAGCAGCTCGTTGGAAGACAACTCCGAGTACCGGCTAATGGCAACACCCATTGTGCACTGCAAATTAGAAAATATGGAGGATTATCTATTGTTTTTATTATTTTGTGTCCATCTGCAATTAGTGCGTCCATTATAAGCAGAGTTTTATGTATTAAGTTGGGACCTCTTATACTTCAATATAAATATCGCCAGACTGACACACTGTATGGTCCCAAACTAAGCAATGCTTGTACTATGAGTACAGTATGCAGTACCATGGACTGGGGGCGATTGACTTGAAATGTTTACACTTTGTTGAATTTCTATACTAAAATTATGTTTTAATAAATACCTACCTATAATTTTTATCACGAAGTTCCCATGGCCACACAAAATTATATCAGACTAAGCAATAGGGAAGCTTTTAGCTGGCGATACAGCAAAGCTTTAGCCAGTATATATATAACTAGCTGTGCCCGCGACTTCGTCCGCGTGGAATTTAATTGACAAAGTTTCATACAAACTTTCATCCACTATTTTATCCCCTTGGGGGTAGAATTAATCAAAATCCTTTCTTAGCGGATGCCTACGTCATAACATCTACCTGCATGCCAAATTTCAGCCCGATCCGTCCAGTGGTTTCGGCTGTGCGTTGATAGATCAGTCAGTCACCTTTGAGTTATATATATTTAGATAAGACTGTACGTGGGTGCTTTTTGAACACAAACTGTCTTTTTCTGAATGTTTTGTCTGTCTGTCTATCGTTTGAAAACTGCTAGGAGTTCATATAGGTATAAAGCTAAATTAGTAAATATCTCGCGATTTAATTGGGTTACTCCGCTAGTTTTATATGGCCGAGGCAAACTTAATGAACATTTAACTTTAAAGGACAGGCCAGGGAAGGAAAAATATAAAATACCTAATGCCTAAATTTTAAGGACACATAATGATAGTAATTCGTGAAAGTACGCAGAATCAACGTGCCCTGCGTGTCTAAAAACCATTAAACACAATGTGTATGCCATTAAAAGTATTATTAAACGTGTAATTTAATAATAAAACGCTTGTAATCATTATAAACATACGCGAATAGTGCACTTTGAAGTTATTGCAATAACTCCCATATTAGAACTGTTTGATAGCCTATTACTGGTTGTTAGGATAAATGCTGTACTAACCTGTTAATTTTGTTGATTGTTCGCTACAAATAACATTAATTATTCGTGTTATTTAATATTTTAAGCCTCAATTTGTTTTCGCCACGAAATCATTGTCGACTTGTCAGTTTTTGACAGTTGACAGGTCGTTGCCATGATAATATTCTGGAAAAAAATTACTGGTATTTTCCATAGATTAACGAACCAATGGGTAAGTGATGTACTTCATTTTACGAATCAAATTTTCTGTCAGATTTTGGGGGAGACGAGGTAACCACTACAAAGAAACGATGCACAATTACAAAAAAACAAATTGTGTCATTATGAATGCACACTTAAATAAATGTTCAACACTAGTAACTTTTACGCACACTAATCGGTCAAATACGTCAACATGCAAGAATTTACGAGTGTATGACACTAAGTGCAATAGGGAGATACCAATATCGATATTTCCAATTAGATATATCGATAGTTTCACTTGCTCATCATCACAAAAATATTGCATAGACGTGTGCATTTCTTCATCTAATACAAAATAAGAATTATTTTGTATATGATGGTATCTTATACAGTACGATGATTTATCGTTTAATAATTACTTTTAAAAAAATCCCCTCGCTGTGGTAATGAAACATCTAAAATAAATAATATTTTACAACAATATACAAGGTGAAACTTCTACTACATAGTCTAGTCACAAATATTACCACACAAACACTTTACGTGTATATTTCAGTGAAATATTTTTTTAGAATCATTTCTGTAGAAGTATAAATCAAATACTTACAGCATCAGCTAAAAAATAATATTATAATTATAATTGGCACACAGCACTATTCAAAATGGCGAACTCGAGATACCATACTACACTTTTCAATTATTTCGTACTCGATTGTTTAATCGATAATGCTTTCGATTTTTATCACATTTTATATTTTAATTATTTTATTAGGAAGAAGGGATTAATTACACCAAAAACACTTACATATGAAACGTTACTGCGTCTTTTTGTAGATTATAGGTGTTTGACCTTTTCTTGCACAGGTTAACAGCACAGGTCGGCATTTTTTACGGAGCTCCTTACACCGCGAAAACGATGTTGACTTTGATGAAATCGATTCCGTAAACAGTTTTTATAAACGTGTTAGACCTTCTTGGTCTTATACCTTGGCAGAGGGGAATGATCATGTAAGTCTTGTCCATAGATAAAAGGTCTAAGGTATTTTCCCATATCCGTAAGTAATCGTTTCTTATCTCTATTTAGAAGGACGTTCCACTAGAACGTAATTTTTGCTAATTTCGTTCACAAAGGTGGTGACATACTACCTTGGTAGGCTCTTTTTTAAATAATCTTTTTTTTCCTGGCGGCAACGGCCTAGTAAATATTTACATGGACTTTCCAGATAAATAAATGGTCCATCATGACTTTCCATGATTTATAACTCAATGTGGTTTTCCGTTTTAAGTGTATAGTCTATGATCACTCATTCATTCTTTCTATTCATTCATTACTTGTGATCATTCAACATGTTGTTTTTTGCGCCGGCTTGCAAAAAAAATTGACTAGATTCCTTTGAAGTGCATTTGCTCTGCTGATAATACGGATTTTCTGCACAATGGGGCCCGATTATTACAAAATCGAGGTCCTCCACTATCTGAATCCCCATTTGATATGGGTGCAGGTTGTTAAACGCGGGAGTGAAGGCAGAATTTATTTCGAGCAAGTCGGCATCTACGGTGTTTTACCGATGGATACCAACATGCAGTTTTCGCAAGGCCCTGATGTCGTGATGACCATGAAGCGGTGCGGAGACTGGGTCCCTGCGGCGACCAACGTTTTGACCAACTTGCTGAAGAACGCTGAGGAAGTTTGGTTTCGCCCGACGTACATAGACAGGCGGTAAGTACCCTTCGCAATTAAGTAGGTATCTGTAAAGCTGCTTACCTATCTGTTACTGCATGTTTCTGACCCTCACTATGGGTTATTGAGAAATTGTTACTTAGTGTTATAACAAAATGGTTAAATACTTATGTGGTAAACAAGTGTTGGTACAAATCAGAACAACTTCTGTTTAACTTTTTTGTCATAACACAATATAAGTTATAATAAAATAAATGCTTGCTAGAAGCATACTCTCCTTTCATATAGTTCTGTCTTATCTCTTAGTCATCAAGTCTCAGTAGGTTATTGATTAAATTAAACAAATATTATTTTCTATCTGCAGAAGCTCCATTTTCGATGACAACACACAAAAATTCGGCGATATTATCATCAAGACGGACACTGGGAAAGAATTCAGCGTTCTCGAAGAGCTCATTGCTTCACAGTTCGCTCTCCACGATGAAGCCAGGTTCCACGAGACTCTCTACGCGGGCGGTGTCAAGACTAAACTAAACTATGCCAGCACATTACAGGTCATGAAAAAGTTGGAACAAAGTTTCCAACAGCAAAATGTATCACAGGATATCTGGTTGAATTCATTAAGCAAACAGACAATGGTATTCAGTACGAGTG
The DNA here is from genome assembly GCA_918843915.1 of Notodonta ziczac. Taxonomy (NCBI): domain Eukaryota; kingdom Metazoa; phylum Arthropoda; class Insecta; order Lepidoptera; family Notodontidae; genus Notodonta; species Notodonta ziczac. The sequence goes on along the minus strand of OU974065.1, from coordinate 2,255,320 downwards.
TGAGTCTGGAGAATGACGTTGCTTCCCGAAAGGTTTCCAATAGGCAGTCGGCGTTATTGCAGAATAAGTTAAAGGATTTGGAGTTATGCAAAGATGTTGATGAGAGCTCAGCGGGCCGAGCTTGTGGTTCTAGGAACAGGACGTTGTCCAATCAAAGTGGACTAAAAAAGAAACTGAGTTTCATTGAAGAGAATAAATTTATACCTGCAAAGGGCTTGCCAGAGAGAACTGTACCTAAAATGGTTGCTGAGAAGGCTGAACGTAATGGTGATTTCGAAATAGATGAACAGATTGCCTCCAAAGAAAATATTCAGCAAAACCATAGTAAAAAAAGTAAGTCATATTATTTAATTATCACATGCTATGAATGTTATTACATTATCACTCTGAGCCACAATAGACACTGGTATTATGCTTCAAAAGCTATTCCAAAGGTTCTTTTGTGTTACTGTTAATATGGCTGAGATATTTGTGATATTTTGATATTACGGATGGTTTATTACCGCCCTTTAGATGGTCTACAACGGTTTAGAATATCCACAGGTAGTCACAAGTTAAACCAACTTTATGACTGAAACAATATATTTTTTCCAGCTAAAACTCCACCGCAGAAGAAAGAATATGAGATGAAACGTGTCGCAATCGGACCGCCGGGGCTCAATCCTAGCAAATTCATCATCAAAACATTCTCCTTGAAAAACCAAGACGATGACGAAGTCCCAAAAGAAAAAATAAAATCAAAAACAGATGAACAAAATAAGTTTACTGATGATGAAGAACGAAAACCCAGCACAAATTACTTACAAGCGCAATCAGAAGCTCTTACCTACCGAAGCCTACCGAAGAAGAATGACAAAAATAATATTAGTGATACTGAAAGACCCAGTAATTTGAGTACTCAATCAGTATCACCTACATTGAATCCACCGAAGAATACTGAACGAAAGAAAATTACTGATGTTACACCCTGTGAACGTTTGAAATCACCGGAAACTCGTCCATTTGCAAGCCCAATAAGTGATGGTGAATCATCAGTCAAGCAACCAGCGGGCTTCTCCTTACAACGTAAACTACAGTTCTTACAAGGAAAGCTGTCAAGACCGGAGTCGAGTGCAGGTTTGAATAGTTCCGATTTAAAAAGCGATTTAGATTCAGACGATGAAAGCATTTCAGACTTAATTGAAAAGTTACATTTGAAACCATCTAGCTCCCAAACCGTTGTTAACACTACTAATGATGCAACAGACAATAAGGTTGTTAATTCCGTGAACCCGTTCAAGAATGTCGACGGTAGTTACTCTGTTTTTGTAGATAAACTTGTGAGTCCAATACTAATGGTGCACTGTAAAAAGCGCAATCGAATTCAGACTTACTGCAACTTGAGGGACATTCCATTCGGGTCTGACATTCATATAGTTCTTAAAAACATGTCTATAACTAGCCCCATGAGACCACAGACCATATCTTGGCATACAATACTACGGGGACACAGTTTCTTTCTAATTAGCCCTCCAAATAGTGGTAAAACCATGGGATATCTGCCTTCAGTGTGCCGTTTGATTGCTGACAATAAAAATAAATCTGATAAGTTTGGTCCCTCGTGCATTATCGTGGGCGCCACTTCCAAATCTGTGTCTGATGTCGAAAAACTTTGCACAATGTTTCTGCATGACGTCAAAATATTCGCGTGTTACGCTGGCATGAATGAAATGGCAGTAGCTACGTCACTGCTGAACGGTTGCGATCTTTTAATTTGCACCCCCTGTTCGTTGGTCCGTTTGATCCAAAAAGACATTGGTGTGGACTTACGAAATCTTTGGACACTTGTTTTAGACGATTGCCAGCGTTTATCCGAGGTATATCCGCACGAGATTAAATTCGCTCTGTTGAAAATTAAAGAGATGTTAAAAGCGCGCGCGAATAAAGAGTGGAAAGTCCAACACGTCGTCGTTTCGCGAAATTGGTGCGACATAATGTCGTCTATGGCTAGAAAAGCGCCGGATTCCGTTATTTGCATCAGCGCTTTCCAAGAGTGCGTTCTATACGCCAAAGCCAGCACCTCGGTCAATTTCGTTAAGATTGAGAACAAACTATCATCTGTTATCGATTTCTTGAAAAATATCGATCGATCAAAGAAAACTGTGATAGTTTGCCGCTCGAATGATGAAGTCCATGAAGTGGAAAAAGCTCTGGTTAAGCTAAAATATGTAGTTTTTGCCTGCGACAACACTATGACGGTACATGATCTGTATAAATTGGACATAGCTTTAGCAGAATACGAAGAACCTGTTTCAGGTCCTGTACTAGTGTGTTGTGACGGCAATCTAACTCATTTGAATGTAACTGACGCTCACTATCTTGTACATTACTCTTTGCCCGAACTATTTTCAATGTTCAGCAAGAGATTGTCAGTTTTGAACGATAATTATCCGTCGATATTTAAAAATGACGACGGGAATGTCAAAATTAAAATCTTGCTCGACGATAGTAACACAGAACAATTGCCGAAGATATTAGATTTCATACGAAGATGTACTGAGGGTGTTCCTTCTGTGTTAGACAATATTAGTCAAAGGGTTTTGGTTGAGAAAGATTTGAATAAAGCTAAAGCGCTTGTACCGATTTGCGGTAATCTCCTTTCGTCCGGGAAGTGTCCGGATCTTTGGAATTGCAACGAGAGGCATGGTATTTTCAAAAAGTATGATACACCAAAAGATTGGATGCCCAAGGACGGCAAAATAACGTTTAAAATTCTGCATTACCACTCGGCTGTCTCTTACTCAGTCAGGTTACTCGCGAATATAACCAAAAGCGAAACGAAAAAATATGCTCAAAACTTCAGCTTGCTATCTTTGAAAATGGGTCTGTATTATAGTAAGGAAATGAGTAGAAAGCCTCACGGTAATCCAGCTGTAGGCGACTTATGCGCGGTGGCTTTGAAAGAGAATCTGTTTGAGAGATGCCTAATCATGAAAGTACTCACTCATACGCCGAAAGGCGTTCCAGAACTGGTGCTGATAAAACTTATAGACGAAGAGAAATACGAGCGTACGAAGTCAATACATCTTTATTATTTACCGGATGATTTGAAGAATATAGAAACTTATGTTGTCCGTGTTATATTGTCCAACATACAACCCGAAGATAGGGATGTGACATTCTCGGAATTAGCAAAATATACGCTTAAGAAGACAACTGATAAAGACAAGGATTTATATATAAGGGGACAAGTAGTTCTCGCGATAGGCAACGTTGCGTTTGTTGATACTTTAGAGGCGTGCCAAGACTTATCATCTCTTAATGAGGTAGTTGTCAAGGAAGATTTCAAGAAAAAACTGTTGGATGGTCACGCTATCCCTAATCCGGATCACATACCGATATTGCAAAAACTCTGTGATGAGGTTGATTCTGCTGTGAAACAGGTTAAAATTATTGAAGTTCCGAAACCAATCAAAGTTCTGCCCAAAGGAAGATGGGCATATTTCGACAGCGATGACTTCATGTCGGTGTTCTATGCTTACGCGGACAGCCCGGGCAAATTTTACATTCGATTAATCAAGTTCCGTGATTGCATAAACATGTTACTGAGCGATATAAGGAAATACGTAGCCGACTCCCCTGAACCTTTGGATGATGTAAATGTGGGTGACATTGTGCTGGCTAAGTTTCCAGACGATGATACGTACGAAAGAGCAAGAATAGACAATATTATTGACGATAAAAAAGTGGAATGTTTCTTCGTGGATCAGGGAGATTTAAAAGAGGTTTACACGAAAGATTTGGTGTCAATTACTGAGAGATTTATCACACAGTTGCCATTCCAAGCGATAGAATGTACGTTGGCTGGTGTACAACCAGTCGGCGGCGAATGGACGGAATTCAGCACGAATTGGTTTGTCGACACTTGTTTCGACGCTACCGGTGGATTGAAATATCTCTATGCGAAATACTTAACGAAAGAAAAAGCAGAATGCACTGAGGGTAACAAGTATAGCGTCGCGCTAATCGATACGTACTCTGAAAAGGACATTATTATTAACAAATTGATGATTGATCTGAATTTGGCGAGAGAGAACGGCGATATCGATTGCTTAGATCAAATTAACTTCAAAAGAACTGAGCCAGTCGTTTTCAATGACGACACGAACGCTGTCGATGTAAAACAATCTAATGATAGTGGTAAAATAACTCCAGTTGAAGATGTACTATTAAAAACACCGCTCAGGTCTGTACCTCTAGTGGATTCTGACAACGATAGCACAACGTCATGGGATATCAACATGTCTGAACACTTCATGCCTATGTTTAGCGTGAAACCCACGCAAGGATCAACTTCAAACCCAACCACGCACCCTAAACAAAATAATGAAGTATCAACCTTAACTGCCCCTATTAAAGATGCGATTACCGTATCAAGTCCTGAAGATATAGAAATAGTATCAAATATAAATGAGCTAACTACACAAGGGAAACCATCTTTAACTGCTACTAAAGTTTCAAATTTCAAAATGTTACCACCACCGCAATCAGCTTCTTTGGATTCTGACGATCTATCATCCGCGTCTTCGTGTGTCAAATCTGAGAACACATCAACTGTGCATTTGAGAAAACCCAAAGTGGTTTGGCGTCAAAGTAAAACCAATGTCACCATAAAAATCCAATTGATAGGCGTCGAAAGCTATCAAATGGCAATCAAAGAGAGATTCATAAAATTCTCTTGTTTATCCAACTATGTCAATTACGGTTTCGAGTTTGACCTGTACGGTGGTGTGGACTGCGATGCGTCCTCCCACTCTAACAGGGGTCAGTATATATTGGTGAGCTTAGTTAAAATTATGAAGAGGAATTGGCTGACGTTGACCAAAGAATCCGAGGTGTTGAAGTGGATAGTGTACGATGTGGACGGTATCGATATATCTTCCGATGAAGAGTCCGTTCAGAATAACATAAAAGATATTATTAAGACCAATTATGATGGTTTGGAGAGTGACAGCGACGACGACTTGCAAGACGACCCGAACTTTGGCTATAAGTTTTAGTAGACCAATGTTCAGGGTTACGAAAAGTCCGAAATAATTTAACGAATACCCAGCAGCAAATTTATTTCGTCTTTGAATATTTGTTGCAATGAAACAAAGGAACTAAAACAAATTATACATTGAATCTACAATTAGCAGCCACCAATATTAAATAAATTAAGTGAATAATAATCAATTTAGCCATATTGACGTCCCACTTCTGGTCACGGGCCTCCCCTCACTACGAGGGGAATTCAGGCCATAATCCACCACGCTGGCCCAGAGCGGGTTGGCGGATTTCACATGTCTTTTGAAAATTGGTTATATATTCTAAGACATGCAGGTTTCCTCACGATGTTGTCCTTCGCCGTAAGCGAGTGATAATCATATAGAAATTATGATACGCACATAGATTTCGAAAAACCCAGAGGTGCGAGCCGGGGTTTGAGTCCAGGACTTTGCCCGCAAGACGCTTGCTTAATTAGGCGCCACCATAGGATTAAGTTTAGATTTGAATCTCATATAAGTGTATTTATGAGTGTCGCTCATTGTAGCCCTTTTTAAACCCTGACGAAGAAAGCGGGATGTTATAAGTTCAACATGTGTATCTGTGTGTCCGCTGTGGCGTCGTAACGCCCAAGCGGGTGAACCGATTTTAATTTTGTTTTTTTTTGTTAGAAAGGTATTCTGATCGAGAGTGGTCTCAGCTATGTTTCATGAAAATCGGTTCAGCCGTTTGAAAATTATCAACTCTTTTGTAGTTTAAAAAGTCGTCTCATAGTGTTTTTTATTAGTTTTCAATTTATATTTATATACTATAGGTGTACATCTTTTAGTATACCATAAAAGGAGGTTATCGCTTGTCAGTTTTGTTCCTACTAATTAAATAGGGGTGTTAATAGTTAATCCCGTGGCATATCATAGAGAATAAATGTTTGTTGAGGTTTTTGATATAAGTATAACAAGTCGGCAAACAAGCGTAAGAAACCGGCCTGATGTTAAGCAGTTACCGTAGGTGCTCGCAATACCAAAGGCTGAAAGTGAGGGGAAATTGGGATGGATGGAAGGGGGCGTTAAGCTTCTGCATGTCTCACTGGTCGTACGAAGCCCAGCTATTATAGTTTTACAGGGTGTATGGGGCATCGTAACGAACACTGATACCATGGATTCAACTCATGATTCTGGACCCCCCAGAGTAGGAATTATGCTCAAATTATTAAGCATTTTTAAATTGATTTTGGCATAAAATTATTATAAAAAAATCAGTGCCGTCTAGGGACGCCCGAAAGAAGCGAAGCTTTGCAGTAGATATTAGATATATTATATTAACGCGTAACGCGTAACGCGTTACGCGTCACGCGTCACGCGTTACGCGTTACGCTTTTCACCGTTTTAGTGCCCTGGTAGCGAGCGCCCTGAACGTCCGTAAAGAAGCTTCGCTTCAATATACAATACGATCAAGCGCGCATTTCATGCTAAAATCAAAAGTTCCAACTGTGTGGGGTCCAGGAACATGAGTTGAATCCATGGTATCAGTTTTCGTTACGATGCCCTGTATACTAGGTGAAACAGAAAGGGTATACATTTTTTGCAACTTTACTTTGTAAATCTAAAACTATCGGCTTCGTGGGCCAGTTGAAGTACTAAAGGTTTTGTAGACTTGTGAAATCTGTCAACAGCTGTGTCCCTGTAACACCTTTTATTTTTCAATGTTCCTCCAAAGCTGATAGTTTTAGATTTACAAAGTTAAGTTTAAAAAATAAAAGTAAACCCTTTCTGTTTCAACCTTTATGTGTATTTTACACGATCGGGGTTTTAAAATGCACAATTTTCTCTGCTCAGGTACATGGGGATAGCCTATGCTGCGGGCGCCCTATGTAACCGCTGGGTATGTAATAACAATTTTCCATCCTTCCTATAATTTAAAAAAAAAACATTAAGGCTAAAGCGCCCATCTAGCCGGCGAAGTTCAAATTTTTTGAGGTTTTTTAGAATTTTTTCAAAATCTGACAATAATAAAAGGCACATTTTGTAATTCGCGACAAAGACCGTGTGCAGTGCATTTATTAATATATCCAACTTACTCTAAAACATTTCAAGAACGACAGCTATCCAGATAATCTGGCAATTTTTGTATATTTAGTGTTTAACTAGTATCATATCCACCGTGATAATATTTAGAGTAAAATAAATGTATCAATAAACGCACTGCATACTGTGTTTGTCGCAAATCACAAAATGTTGTCTTAAATGTTTTCAGATTTTGGATGAACTATAAACATACTCGAAAATTTTGAATTTCGCGGGCTAGACAGGCGCCTTCACCTTAAGTTTGACGGTCATTTTCCATCCTCCCTATAATTGAAAATAAATATTTATTAAGCTTTGATGATGGCATAGCCAAGCTATAGCCAGTTGGCTACAGCTCATATACGTGACACGACCGGGGTAGTACCGTGCACTCACAGAAGATCGGCTTAAAGTAGCTGAAATAGTTTGGTTTAATACGATGAGTGAGAGCGCCAGAAGCTGAAGCTATGACTCACTCTCATCAGGTCGGCAATGTGTGAGCATTGCGTTTGGTATTGCAAGCATTTATAGGCTACGGTACCAGCTTAACATCAGGCGGGTCACACGCTTGATTGCCGACTTTATCTATATACAAGGTGACACATAATGGGTATACTTTTTTTTTCAAAACTTAACTTTGTAATTCTAAAACCATCAGCTTTGGAGTGAACTTGAAAAACAAAAGGTGTTACAGGAATACAGCTGTTGACCGATTTCACAAGTCTACAAAAGCTTTAGTACTTCAACTGTCCCACAAAGCCGATAGTTTGAGATTTACAAAGTTAAGTTGCAAAAAAAATAGTATACCCATTATGTGTCACCTAGTATATACAAGGTGAAACATAAAGGGTATACTATTTTTTTAACTTTGTAAATCTCAAGCTATTGGCTTTGGAGGAAACTTGAAATACAAAAGGTGTTACAGGGATACAGCGGTTGACAGATTTCACAAGTCTATAAAACTGTTAGTGCTTAAACTGTCCCACAAAGCCGATAGCTTTAGATTTACAAAATTAAGTTGCAAAAAAAATAGTATACCCTTTATGTTTCACCTAGTATAGGCTACGGTACCAGCTTAACATCAAGCGGGTGACACGCTTCTTTGCCGACTTTATCTATATATATAAAAATGAATGTTTGTCTGTATGTCCTTTATATAATCGTAAACTATGCATTTGATCATGTCATGATCTTCAGCAAAGTGTTGTGCATGAGCCCACAAAGGTTTCTGAGTTGGTACGACCAACCTTTGACAGCGTAGCAACGTGCGCAGGGTACAGCTATTCTATATAAAAAGTCAGGGAGATTGCCGATTAAGAATCACTCCCAGACGAAAAAATGTGAAAGTTAATTATTTTAGTAGTTTAGTTTTATAGGTCTTACCATTATGTGATTTACTTTAGTTATTTTAAGAATTAAAAGTTTAGACTTAAAGTTTGTCGATTCAAATCGATATGCGTAGTTTAGGAGTCGGTTTTAAATCGAATTTATATTGTACTAGTACCAAGCTCGGCAGGTCTTGTCCTGCTCTACGTAGAACCCAATTGTTGTGCCACCTACCGGATCCAATTGTGGATCTAAACCATCAAGGGATCCACTCGAAACGCACACAAAAAAAACATCAAAATCGGTCTAGCCGTTTTCGAGCTTTTGCGAGACTAACGCCCGACAATTGATGTTTATATTATTTTGTAAGATACTAGCGATCTGTCCGGTTTCGCACGGGCGGCGTTTCTCTACTATTTACAAATGTATTTACAATTTATTGTAAATATAAATCTTCCAAACGATATAATCTAAATTATAGTGAAAACCGCATCAAAATCTGTCGAGTAGTTTAGAAGTATTAAGTGGACAAACTCACGGATGCGAATATCTACTTTGTTTTATACTATTTAGAGATAAGAATGCCATGATTATATTTTTACATGTCGCAAGCCTAGTCTGAAACCCGCTCAGCCATCTGAGTATAGTAGATTAGAAATTTTGTTATAAATTAACCCTCAGAGAAGACATAAGCAATTCTCAAGAGTTATGTTAAAAACGTGGTGTGCACAGGCCCTAAGGTCTACGGCCGTTTGACGTTTCACAACGTTCTGTGCGTTCGCGCGCACTGTGATACCTCATAGCAATGTTTGTGAATACAGGCCTTAGAGTATAGTGTATTATTAGTTGTAAGAGTTGATTTTTAACCCCCGACAAAAAAGAGGGGTGTTACAAGTTTAACATGTGTATTTGTGTGTCTGTCTGTGGCATCGTAGCGTCCCAGCGGGTGAACCGATTTCAATTTTGTTTTTTTTTGTTAGATAGGTATTCTGATCGAGAGTGTTTTAGCTATGTTTCATGAAAATCGGTTCAGCCGTTTGGAAATTATCAGCTCTTTTGTGGTTTAAAAAGTCGCCGAATAATTTTAGTTACTACATTCCTAAGTTAAAGATTTTAGATTGTTTTTATGTGGGTGCTCACCTGCCTACTTCTTCGGGGAACACATTTATGTGACTGTGTTTCCTTTTTATTTTATTATTTTTGTAATAAGTGTACTTCTTTGAGAAATATAAAAGTACATTTTTTTAAAGTGTTTTTTTTTTTATTTTCTTAATCCCGCTTTTACTCGACTTCAATTTCGAGGTTGAACTTAATTCAATGATCATAGCCATGGACGAATGACGAATACACCAAGATAATTTATTTACCTATTAACAATTTTTTGATTACACATTTAACAATGTTTAATAATACTTCACAAATGTTATTTACAATAACAATAAACATTTAACACAAATAAAATTAAAAATAATAATAATTTTAGTTTGAAATAATAACATAAACTTCTTTTATAACGTTGGAATCAAAATACCTAGCAACATTTATAATTATAGCAACATCCAGTTTGATTACATTTTGGAATATACACAGTAACAATAATAAATACATACCAGGGGATTAAGCCGGGCCATCCTCCTCATAATGATATTGATTATGATTTACATTTAAACAGTTCTCAGATACATCAGTTAGCTTTAGAGTAACTTCCTATAGTAGGTCCAGGCAAGCAGAACATGTTGGATCAAGTTAAGCCGTGCCATCCCCACTATAAGAAAGCTGATTACATAGTTTAGCCATAAAGGTTCTATAGTTGGAGTTAGCCATCCTCGTCCCATATAATACCGAAAGATAATGGTTTAAGCATTAAACTTAGTCTCCGATCCGTCTGCCAGCATCAGTGGGCCGATCCTGGAGTTATTTGAAACGAGCCGCCAAATCGGGCCAGTTTAAGCCGGGCCATCCTCGTCCCATTTAATGTTGATAATTGGTTTAAACATTGAACCTAGTCTCCGAGCCGTCTGCCAGCATCAAAGCGACAATCCTATAGTTATTTGAGACGAGCGGCCGAATCGGGCCAGTTGAAGCCGGTTCATCCTCGACCCATACCGTGTCGATAAGATAGCGTTGAACATAGACTCCAATGCTCGGAGTGGTTCGAGACGAGCCGCCGAATCGGGCCAGTTTAAGCCAGGCCAGCCTCGTTCTATTGAATGTTGATAATTGGTTTAAACATTGAACCTAGTCTCCGAGCCGTCTGCCAGCATCAGTGGGACGATCCTAGAATTATTATTTGAGACGAGCTGCCGAATCGGGCCAGTTTAAGCCGGTTCATCCTCGACCCGTACCATGCCGATAAGATAGCGTTGAATATATACTCCAATGCTCGGAGTGGTTCGAGACGAGCCGCCGAATCGGGCCAGTTTAAGCCAGGCCATCCTCGTCCCATTTAATGTAGATAATTGGTTTAAACATTGAATCTAGTCTCCGAGCCGTCTGCCAGCATCAGTGTGACGGTCCTGGAGTTGGTCCAGACGAGCCGCGCGAGGCGGGTGGGGTTCAGTCGGGCCACGTCCGCCATTGGTGCGGTGCTGTAGCACTTCACGCAGCGGGTTTGAGCCGCGCCGAGCCCGAACATGCCTGTAAGATGATATTTCAATGACAATTGGACGTAGTTTTTAACCCCCGACAGAAAAGAGGGGTGTTATAAGTTTAACATGTGTATTTGTGTGTATGTATGTGGCATCGTAGCGCCCAAGCGGATGAACCGATTTTAATTCTGTATTTTTTTAGATAGGTATTCAAATCGAGAGTGTTCTTAGCTATGTTTCATGAAACGGTTCAACCGTATGAAAATTATCAGATCTTTTGTAGTTTAAAAAGCCGTTGCATCGAAGGATCTCATAATTTTCAATTTTAGTTTTGTAAAATGGAACCAATCCTCAAACACATCTGCAAAGTAAAACCAACCTAGAACCACTAACACAAGGCTGGTTTTGGTCTACAGCAGTGCATGTGGGTTGAATTCGTTCTGAAAAACAATATCCGTTATTCATAGCATTCGGTGTTGAATTAGCCTTTTTGTAATTTGCCCCGGTTTGGGTGTCGTTGGGATCGCCCCCAGTCCATTGTACAGGACCCACAGTACAAGCGTTGCTTATAAGGGGCCACAGTTGGTGTGTTATTCTGGCGATAATTATTTATTTATAATAATTCATCATATAACACTTTTGTGTACATTTTTAATAGCAGAGAGGAAGAGGACAGTTTTCTTTAAATATGTAATTGTTATTTAAAATGTTAGCCTGAGTAATTTTAATATATTATTTTATTAATTTACTTTCTTTGTGGCAGTGGGAGATGTTATTGTCAAGACACTGCCATGTTGCTATCAGACTCGACATCGATTTATTAATAGGGGCTTTATACTAGGTGAAACAGAAAGGATATACAAAGTTTTTTTCAACTTAACTTTGTAAATCTAAAACTATCGGCTTTGTGGGCCAGTTGAAGTACTAGTGGTTTTGTAGACTTGTGAAATCTGTCAACAGCTGTATTCCTATAACACCTTTTGTTTTTTAAATTTCCTCCAAAGCTGATAGTTTTAGAATTACAAAGTTAAGTTTTGAAAAAAAAAAGTATGTTAATGTTTCACCTTGTATATTCAAAAGGGGCCATCCACAAATTACGTCACACGAATTTCATGATTTTTGACCCCTCCCCCGTCCTTGTCACAGCTGGTCACATTTGTGAGACCCTCCCTACCTAGTGTGATGTCACATATTTTTCAATAAAATCAACATCAACAAACAGGCATGAAAATTAACACAACATAAAAAAAATATATATAGTCATGCAGACAGAGTTGCAACTAGTTTTATGTTATTCTTTAGTAAGGTATGTTAAATAGGTTTTAGCAGGTAGTTTAAATACCTAGATATAAAATATTATATTTTAATTGATGTGATGTCACAAAATTTGGGACCCCTGCCCACCTCTTGTCACTCAATGTCACACTTCGTCGACCCCCTCCCTCCCCCTTAACGTGTCACGTACAATGCGATCCAAATAAGAACAGGAATGTCAATAACCTCTATCTGTCAAATGTCACTTAAAAAGTATGCTGTGCAAAAAAATAATTGCATATCAATAATAATAGACATACATCAAATTAAAATAAAAAGGTTAAATAAATAGTAAATTGTCTTAGTATAATATTTAATTATTTAAAGTCATAATTCGTTTTTTAAAACCATTCGAAGACGATGATAATTTTAGTTTTATTATAAATACAGGTAACAGAATGCCCCTTATTTATTTTAAATAACAGTTGGCGTTATACATTTTAAAAACCTACAATAAATCATATTTTATTTTATAGCGGAGAGCAGCAGTGATGATTTTTCACTTGCTTTGCTCACCCTACCTAACTGGTTAGAATTGACAGCTATGACGTCACAATATGGCGCAAAGTCGATCCTATTCTCATTTGAATCGCATAGTAATTAATGGATGGCCCCAAAGGGGGTTCATGTTTAAGAGTTGATGGTTGGTTCAGGGAGGTCTCACCCGCGGTGCTCTGCCAGAAGGAGAGCCTGTTGTCGGAGGTCGCGTAGGAGACGAGGTAGCGGCCGTCGGGGCTGAAGGCGCAGGCGGTGACGGGTCCAGTGTGGGCGGCCAGGGACTGGCAGCGGCCAGCACGCAGCTCGTACATAGCCAGCTGTCCGGTGTGGCTGCCCACTGTAGCGTCAACAAAATTTTCAAGCGCTATAACGTTTGATTCAAAAAACTCGGTTGAAAAATATTTTTCAGGCGTCATGACACTTGATTAAAAAATACCTGGAGTCAACACAATTATCAAGCGTCATGACGCTTGATTAAAGACTCGTTGGTGTCAACACAATTTTTAAGCGTCATGTCGCTTGATTAAACTATCGCTGGTGTCAGCAGAATAAACAAAGCGTCATGTCGCTTGATTTAAAAAAAATCTGGTGTCCACACAATTATTAAGCGCCATGACGCTTGATTCAAAAATCTTTGGTGTCAACACAAGTCTAGTATTTATAGTAATATCTTATTACCTGCGATTCGTCTAGTGGCCGGGCAGTGAGACACCTGGTTGTACCTGCAGATGGCTGGGAACACCTCGTTCAGACCCTTACTCTTGAGATGAGACTGGTCCACGCAATGCAAGATGATGTCCATCACCTGAAAGGGTATATTAGATCAATAAATAAATATCGCCAGACTGACACACCAAGTGTGTGGTCCCAAACTAAGCAAAGTTTGTACTATGAGTACCGTACAATGGACTGGCGGCGATCCCGGTGACACCCAGACTAAGGCAAATTACGAAAAGTCTATTTCCGAAATTTACCCCAGCGGAAATTGAACCCGCAACCACCATGTGCAGTAAACCGCGCGGCCTACGCACGAACCACTACGCCAAGCGGTCGTCAATAGGGAGATCTTATTATACTTATGTGACAATGGTGTTGCCTGCTCATATTCTGTTGCTGTTCCTGAGAATTTACACCATCTCCTATTCATTGAAAAGAGTAACCATTGAGTTTCTTGCCGGACCTTCTCAGTGGAAGCAGCATTCCGAACCGGTGGTAGATTCTGACTATTCATAAATGCTTTGTTGGCTTACACGAATAAAAAAAAAAGAGTTTGAAGTTGAGTTTGTATTGAGTTTAATAATCAACTAGACATACACATTGTATGGCCCCAAACTAGTATTTAATAGTACCACGCATGGGTTAAGGGACTCCGCACTAGGAAGTACAGTTAAGGAGTAACAGTGGGGGGAGTGTGTGACGGGACTAGTCCCTAGTGATCCTGGCTTACAGCAGTAACAGTGGGGGTAGTGTGTGTCGGGACTAGTCGCTAGTGATCCTGGCTTACAGCAGTAACAGTGGGGGTAGTGTGTGTCGGGACTAGTCCCTAGTGATCCTGGCTTACAGCAGTAACAGTGGGGGTAGTGTGTGACGGGACTAGTCCCTAGTGATCCTGGCTTACAGCAGTAACAGTGGGGGGAGTGTGTGACGGGACTAGTCCCTAGTGATCCTGGCTTACAGTGGGGGGAGTGTGTGTCGGGACTAGTCCCTAGTGATCCTGGCTTACAGCAGTAACAGTGGGGGTAGTGTGTGACGGGACTAGTCCCTAGTGATCCTGGCTTACAGCAGTAACAGTGGGGGGAGTGTGTGACGGGACTAGTCCCAGCTGATCCTCGCTCACAGGAGTGACAGTGGGGGGAGTGTGTGTCGGGCCTGGTGTGGTGAGTTACCTCGACGAGCAGGTCGGCGACCTCGTGGTGCATCCTGTCGATGAGCAGCTCGATGCCGCGCAGCACCTCGGCGCGGCCCCGCTGCAGCGCGTGCGCGTGCGCGGCGGCGGGCTGCCCCGACTGCTGCGCCGCCGCGCAACGCGCCACCTCGCGCGCCATCGTCGTTATGAACGCCGCCGGCCTGTATAACCGGTCATGTTTAATAGTACATTATCACCCAAGGGGTGAAGGTAATTTATTTTGTCCCGAGACGGGATTTGGCGCCTACGCTACGCTCGAGCGCCAATAGTTCGAGGGAAAAAATAAGTCTTTCACCCGAGGTAAACACTGTGCTTTTCATTACGAATACAAGGAAAGTAAAAATGAAAACAGAAATTAGCTAAATAAATAATACAAGGAAGTATGAACAATACTCTACAACTCGAAACAAATGAAAATCAGATTGCCGCCTATTTTGCCGTCCATTGTACGGTACCCATAAAGCGTCGCTTAGTTTGGGTTTGGACAAGTAACCATCATATTTTTAACCGACTTGACCGACCGACCGACCGGAAGTGGACGTGGAAGTGGAAGTCGAAGTGGAAGTAGAAGTAGAAATTTAATATGCTCGGATTGCCGCCTATTTAGTTTTTTTTTGTCAAAATAGAACTAGTTTATTTTTAATAATTTGACAGCTGTCAGTTGAAAGCGATTCTCCCGGGCCGGAAAAGTATTACTTTCAACCCGCTCCTTAGGCAACTTCAGACCTACTTTCCGAGTATGAGTAATGAAATAGTACATTGTTACATGAGTGGTGAAAGTTACTTATTTTGTCCCGAGACGGGGTTTGGCGCCCGAGCGTAGCGAGCGCCCTCGCTACGCTCGGGCGCCAAACCCCGTCAAAATAGTTCGAGGGACAAAATAAGTCTTTCACCCGAGGTAAACACTGTGCTTTTCATTACGAATACAAGGGAAATTAAAATAAAAACAGGAATTGGCTAAAGAAATAATACAAGGAAGTATAAACAATACTCTACAACTCGAAAATAAAAAATCGGATTGCCACCTATTTTGGTTTTTTTTTTAAACTTCATTACTTAGCCATTTTTCATTTTCATCTTTAAATATTTTGCCCAAATCTATGTTATTTTAAAGAAATTGTTGAAACTAAATTATAATTAAGTCATTTAAAAAATATATTCTTGAATTAATACTTAACTTTATGTTATTTCAATTTTACATCGTGCTGTAATTGAGTGACTGTAGAAAAAGTGAACATGGTTCAATAGAAATGTGAAAATGGACCTAGTTTTTTTTAATAATTTGACAGCTGTCAGTTGAAAGCGAAACTCCCGGGCCTGAAAAGTATTACTTTCAACCCGCTTCTCAGGCAACTTCAGACCTACTTTCAGAGTATGAGTAATGAAAAATTCTTTACAATTCTTTAGTCGGCGGTGCCACTATCTTAACACTGCATTAGAACTACTCTTAACTATCTAAATATATATAACTCAAAGGTGACTGACTGACATAGTGATCTATCAACGCACAGCCCAAACCACTGGCCGGATCGGGCTGAAATTTGGCATGCACGTAGATGTTATGACGTAGGCATCCGCTAAGTAAGGATTTTGATTAATTCTACCCCCAAGGGGATAAAATAGGGGATGAAAGTTTGTTAGGGTAAACTCCACGCGGACAAAGTCGCGGGCTCAGCTAGTTTATTATATAACTAACGGGTCCGGCAGTAATATTGAATTGGATATGTTCCGCTCAACATTATTTTTTTTTATTTCATAACTACCTTCTCCTGACAATAATAAACACAACAAAAAATAATTAGCGAAATCATTCTATCCGTTCACGGGTGATGTGATGACCAAGGAAATAGAGATTCATTTTTCGGGCTCCATAGTCCCTACGAGGAACCCTTATAAGATCATCCAGTCCGTCAGTCTGTCCGTCTGTCCCGACCTGTCACAGGGTCATACCTTCTACAGTTTCTCTCGGAAGTTGATGTAATTTGGTACACAAATACTTTAAGAGTAGATCTCACTTGCAAAAATATAAAATATACCACTTACTTTTTTTGAGGTACCTCCTCGAACATCGAAAGAGGGGATATTTTTTTTTTAGTTACCCCATCATGTGGGTTATCGTTGAAAAGGTATCTATACAAATAAATAAAATTGGAGTGTCTGTATGTAATATCAAAATAACACATTTTCACTAAATGCATATGAAAGTACATACGACACCTATAGTAAAAACGCGATTTAAAAATGTTTTGTCTGTCTGCCTGTCTGTCTGTCTGTCTGTCTGTCTGTATGTTTGTTCCGGCTAATCTCCGAAACGGCTGGACCGATTTTTACGGGACTTTCACTGACAGATAGCTGATGTTATAAGCAGTAACTTAGGCTACTTTAATTTTAGAAAAACAAGAACGCGGGAGCGGGAGCGGTTAAGTTAAATTCCACGCGGACGAAGTCGCGGGCTCAGCTAGTTTTCAAATAAAATAGTGTTTTCATACAACATTTTATCATCAAAAAATTCGTTTGCGAGATTTTTACCTTTTAAAGATTAAATCAAAATTTACGTATTGATTTCCGACACTTCTTACATTTTTCTATTGCAAAAATATGAATAAGATTATGCAGACGAAATTGGATACATTGTTAATAAATTCCAATTAATTAACAGCAATAAATGAATGTTTTATGTTCATTAGTCTATTTCTTAGTATTTAATGGTGTCGATAGATGTCGGTAGCAGTATGTATACAACTTTAGTACCTATTTCAACCTGGGGTGAAATTTTAAACAGATTAC
Source organism: Notodonta ziczac (assembly GCA_918843915.1). NCBI lineage: Eukaryota > Metazoa > Arthropoda > Insecta > Lepidoptera > Notodontidae > Notodonta > Notodonta ziczac. Next base: position 2,237,813 of record OU974065.1, on the reverse strand, counting down.
CTTCAATGACTCGGAACCCTTCATTGTGCATGGCTCGACATGGCACTTGGCGATTTTTTATATGTAATATATAGAAGATAGATAAATAAGCCCGTATTAATAAATCAATCTCAAGTCTGAAAGCGATCTTGAGTACGCTTTTGACATGCTATTTTGTACTGGTATGACATAAAAATGTCATTTCCAATATCGCTCTCAGACTTGAGATCGATTTACTAATATGACCCTTAGGTACCCACCCCTGCTAGAATTGGCACCGACTCCAAATAAATACATAAATAAATATCGCCAGACTGACATACCAACTGTATGGTCCCAAACTAACAATGGACTGGGGGCGAGTCCAGTGACATCCAAACAAGGGCAAATTACGAAAAGGCCGTTTCCAAAATTCACCCCAGCGGGAATCGAACCCGCAACCACCATGTGCAGTGAGCCGAGCGGTCTACGCTCGAACCACTGCGCCAAGTAGTCGTCGAAAAGAAATCTAAGATATAAAATTCTCGTGTCGCGGTGTTTGTTGCCAAACTCCTCCGAAATGGCTCGACCTATCTTCACGAAATTTTGTGTCCATATCGGGTAGGTCTGAGAATCGGTCAACATCTATTTTTCATACCCCTAAAAGACAGGACAACCGCGTCTGTCGGGACAGCTAGTATTAATTTTAAAAAAATCATTTCGGATCTCTTCTCGATGGTCATGTTGTTCTGCGGTATTTCCTGGTGGTTCCCTATTCCCGACAGATATAGATTTACATAGATAACGCGAGTATCACGATTTGTATTGAAACCAAGCGTGCCGAATGTTTAACACCTACTGTGACGTCACAAGTGACGGGAAATCCAAACCGATTCATAGACACCGATGCCCCTCCGCCCGCTACGATTCTCTCGAGTGATTATCTCGCTCATACTCATATTTTTTATATCTGTAGTCGCGCGGACTGTAAGTTAGCGGCGACCAACCTTGACGCTTGGTCGGGGTTTCGTACACGCGAAGTACATACATGCGTTATCTATGTAAATCTATATCTGTGCTATTCCCTACCTGGCGGTGGCGATGAGGGTCAGCGCGTGTCTTGCGGTGCGGCAGGAGTCCGCCTGCGGGGTGAGCGGCAGCCCGTACGTCATGGACGGCACCAGCTTGTCGGCGTCCGAGCACATCTCCAGCAGCCCTGGGGGGCGCAACGACCGTCACAATTCAAGAGGTCTCGGTCGATCATCGATCGAGTTTCGACCGATCATCGATCGATTGTCGATCGAACATCGATGAAGTGTATATTGATCATCGACCGAGGGTCGATTGATATTCAATTATGACACTCAATTAATGATCGATCGAAACTCGAATGAAGATCGATCGACACTCGATCGATGTTCGATCAAAACTTCATCGATGATCGATCGAAACTCGATCGAGGATCGACTGACACTCCATCGATGATCGACTGACACTTCATCGATGATCGATCGACACTCGATCAATGATCGATCGAAACTCTTTCGATGATCGACTGGCACTCCATCGATGATCGACGGACACTTCATCGATGATCGATCGACACTCGATTGAAGATCGATCGACAGTCGGTCGTCGATCGATCGACAATCGAACTGTGACCAAATGACACTCGATCTTTGAATCGATTAAAAGTCAACTGACACTTCATCGATGATCGATCGACACTCGATCGATGATCGAACGAAACTCGAACGAGGATTGACCAACACTTGATCAATGATCGATTGACACTTCATTGAAGTTAGTGTAATTCGCGTTTGGCCGTTCTATGTTAACTTTCAATATAAAATTAAGATCTAAATACCTAGTAGCACGTGGCTGACGTCCAGATAGGGCTCCCAGACGGTGAACCCGCGGCCCAGCAGGTCCACCGCCGCGCGGCGGAGCGGCGTGTGGGCGGGCAGGCGCGCGCACGCCGGGGACAGCAGCAGGTGCGTCAGCGCCAGCGCCGTCAGCCGCCCCAGGTTGTTGGACGAGCTCAGCGTGAACCCTGCACGACATATACGTTGGTGGTAAAACCACAGATATAGATTTACATAGATAACGCAAGTATCACGAGTTGTATTGAAACCAAGCGTGCCGAATTTTTAACAACTTCTGTGACGTCATTAGTGACGGCAAATCCAAACCACTTCAAAGACACCGATGCCGCCGATGCCCCTACGTCCGCTACTTATCTCGCTCATACCAACCTTGACGCTTGGTCGGGGTTTCGTACACGCGAAGCACATGCATTTGCGTTATCTATGTAAATCTATATCTGTGGGTAAAACACTAACAACCTCTCAGGAGACACAAGTAGTTAGTAAATTAAATATAATAAAAAAACATTGAAATAAAAGTTTAAGAAACATTGTTTTCTTAGTTTACACTCTGTCTCAAGCCCAGATGAATAGGGTACAGTTTGAAACAGAAAGGGTATACTTTTTTCCAAAACTTAACTTTGGTATTCTAAAACTATCAGCTTTGGAGGAAACTAGAAAAACAAAAGGTGTTATAGGGATAGGTACAGCTGTTGACAGATTTATTAAGTCTACAAAACCTTTAGTACCTCATTTGTCCCATAAAGTCAATAGTTTTAGATTTCCAAAGTAAAGTTGCAAAAAAAATTGCATACCTTTTCTGTTTCACCTAGTATATTAATACGTGTAACAAAAACTTTCAACCGCTTAATACGAAAATGGCGCGGAAGGAGGAGTATGAAATTTGGCGCACTCATAGTTTATATAGAGAAGGAGTGCAGAATGCTAATATTTGTATATTAAAATACTTAGAAATACATTACAAGTCAATAAATATAAAAATTAAAAACACTACCATGAATTGACACAGACACATTTGACTTCTACACCGACTGACTGTCTGACTGACAAACGGTGACAGTTTTTGGAGGGCGCGACTTCCATAGTGCATTCTGCCTGCCAGTCAAATAGTCTTTGACAATAAAACCTTAATGACGTTTAGAATTAAAATTTAAAAGAATTATAGTCGAATTTCGACCATTATAACGGAAATAATATTCGTATTCAATCATTCAATTCATCATAAGCAATACATTTTGATGACTCTTCAGGATGAATAGAGGTTTATTGCTAAAACACTAACAACCTCTCGGGACTATATTATTAACATCTTAAACGACAACTTTTGTCCTATGACTGTTTAATAAATCAGTAGATTTTGAAACAAAAATAATATGTTTTAAATTCAACGCTCTAAAAATCTATATATTCAAAACTCTACGTCCGCGTCGCGTCATACGTGTCTCTGTAGCGATATTCAGTAGCGCGGGCGTAAAGAAATGAAATTTGTTAAACAGAACACCGAAACCATAAAAGTTCGTTTTAGGTAAATGTTTTGTAAAAAAATATAAAACAATAGTTGTTGTATAGGTTGTTAGTGTTTTACCAATAATTTAAATCATGAGTTGATGCCATGGTATCACAGTTTTCGTTACGATGCCAGTGTGTAAGCCTGTATAATGGTAAGTACTTAATTAAAGCAAACTTTTACGCGCGTAATGTATTGTAATTATGCAGCGTAATGTATTGTAATTATGCAGCGTAATGTATTGTAATTATGCAGCGTATTGTATTGTAATTATACAGCGTAATGTATTGTAATTATGCAGCGTAATATATTACCTTCAACTACGGAACTCTTTCGGCTGTCGCCTTCCTTGCGCCGCCTGTTGCCCGCGGCCCCTACAACACAGCGCGGGCGCAACACATAGGTAATATAACCAAGCAGCTTATATATTAGCTTATTTACAAGCTTATAGGCAGGGCAAGCTATATAGAGAGGCTATTATTTACCCCTTATGACGTCACACTCCTGGGCACGCGCCTCACCCCAACACGAGGGGGATTCAGGCCATAATCCACCACGCTGGCCCAGTGCGGGTTGGCGGATTTCACATGTCTTTCGAAAATTGGTTAGATCTTCTAAGACATGCAGGTTTCCTCACGAGGTTTTCCTTCACCGTAAGCAAGTGATAATCATATATAAATTATGATTCGCATATAGATTTCAAAAAATCTAGAGGAGTCAGCCGGGGTTTGAACCCAAGACCTGGTGGCCGCAAGATGCGTGCTTAACCAATCGGCTATCACTGCTTATAGAAAGGCTATAGAAATTAAAATATAAAACTATAACGATTCAAATCATAATTATGTTGACTAACTATTGCCCTAGAAAGATTTGTATTATCCTTTGATTAAGATAAATGAAATCCGGGACGGTTATAAGTTTCGATCAAATACCAAATTAAAGAATCATAACTCCCTAGTTATTTCTATCTTTAAATTACACCCAGGTTCTTTTTTAAGTCGGGCTTAATTATTTATTAGAATATTTTTTTAATTTTTAATATGTTTCATTTATTCTTAAACTAAATCCAAAATATTGTACGATGTTTATGTCCAAAAAAGTGTGAAAAATCACCAAAATACCGAGGGTTGGTTCCCGAAAAAACCAACTCGAGCGAAAAAACAATACTTATTTTCAGAGTCGTTTTAAAATGGCCTGAATCCCCCTTGCAGTGAGGGGAGGCCCGCGTCCAGAAGTGGGACGTCTAAAGGAACATTAATTATTATATAACTTACAAGTATATTATTTTTATTTTTATAAATGGTTTACCTTCACTAGTGATGTCCTGACCGAACTCCGCTCCGATGACTCCTAACAGCACTACGGCTGTGGTCTGCTTGCGTTTCAGCTCAGCAAGGGACGATGGTTTCCTCACTATTTCCTCTTCCTCCTCCTCAAACTCCTCCTCTTGCTGTGGGCAAGGAATTAGATTTTATGTAAGTATTGTATGTAACTTCAGGTTGAAGAAAGGAAATTAAATTTTTTTCAAAACTTTATTTTGTAATTCTAAAACTATCAGCTTTGGAGGAAACTAGAAAAACAAAAGGTGTTATAGGAATATAGCTGTTGACAGATTTCACAAGTCTACAAAACCTTTAGTACTTCAACTGTCCCACAAAGCCGATAGTTTTAGATTTACAAAGTAAAGTTGCAAAAAAAATAGTATACCCTTTTTGTTTCACCTAGTATATATTAATTTGATGTATGTATGATCAGGTATGCACACCTCACTAAACTTGCTTTCTCATTTTATTTAAATACCTAAATCTGAGTGAGATTTGATTATTATTTACTTTTTTAGTGACAAAGGTGTTGCCTGCTCATATTCTGTTGCTGTCCCTGACAATGTACACCATCTTTTATTAATTGAAAAGAGTAACCATTGAGTTTCTCGCCGGATCTTCTCAGTGGAAGAGGTATTCCGAGCCGGCGGTAGATTCTGACTATTCATATGTGCTTTGTTGGCTTACGTGAATAAAATCAATTTTAAGTTTAAGTTTGAGTTTGAGAAGCATTACGATGCTAGAGGGAGCCGGAAGCTGAGCCCCCCTCTGTTTATCCCACTCCCCTTTAGGGCCCTAACCACGCTAGCTACTCAAATCGTAATAGCAAAGCAAACGCTCGCGATTACGTTTCAAACGCTCCGCTTTTGACGTTTTTCTGACACGAGCTTCACGATTTCTACTGACATTGATATGGTATTTATTTTATTTATTTAATTATACGTTCATGAACAACTTTACAGATCAGAAGAATATCTAAGGCGTTGTACAATGCAAAATAATCTTAATAATAAAAAAAGGCTAAAACTAAAGAAATGTAAACAAAATTAAAAGGAGACGTAAACAAATGTCGTAAACAAAGGTATGGTGTCAGCAAAACGTCAAAAGCGGAGCGTTTGAAACGTAATCGCGAGCGTTTGCTTTTCTATTGCGATTTGAGTAGCTGGCGTGGTTAGGGCCCAGGGCGGCGACGTGCAAACAACGCCTCTGGTATTGCAAGCATCTATAAGTTACGGTACTGATTAACGTTAGGCTTGAACGCTTATTTGCAGACTTTGTTATAATTTATAAATAATAATAATTATAACAATTTTAGCCCTTTTGACGTCCCACTCCTGGGCACGGGCCTCCCCTCAACACGAGAGGGATTCAGGCCATAATCCACGCTGGCCCAGTGCGGGTTGGCGGATTTCACATGTCTTTCGAAAATTAGTTAAATCTTCTAAGACATGCAGGTTTCATCACGATGTTTTCCTTCACCGTAAGCAAGTGATAATCAAATATAAATTATGATTCGCACATGGATTTCGAAAAATCCAGAGGTTCGAGCCGGGGTTTGAACCAGAGACCTGGTAGCCCGCAAGACGCGTGCTTAACCAATCGGCTATCACTGCTTCATAATTTATAAAAAAAAAAAAAAATCCTCCACGCCTATGGTTACTATCCGTCCGGATTTGTCCGGACTTCCGGCGTCGCAACCGGACTTTGTCCGGAATTTTATAAAAACTGCAATGTCTAAAATATAAAATGATATACCTCTTCCTGACGCACTTTCTCTGCCGGCTCCTTCTGCGTGGCGTGAGGGTTGATGCTCTCAGTGTGGGTGTACAACGGTAGGTACTGGGCCCAGTTGTCGACTAAGGTCTTGCGACCTTTTGGCCCTAATCTGGGAACAAGCAAATCCATATATTTATAAAAAATATAATTCTACTAATATTATAAATGTGAAAGTTTGTGAGTGTGGATGTACGTATGTATGTATGTATGTATGTTTGTTACTCCTTCACGCAAAAACTACTGAACGGATTTGAATGAAATTTGGAACACAGATCGTTTATAACCGGGATTAACATATAGGATACTTTTTATCCCGATAATCCCGTAATTTTTGTTACGTTAAATACTATGCGGACGAAGTCCGTGGGCACAGCTAGTTATATATAAGAATGAATCTCTATTTCCTTGGTCATCGCATCACGCGTGAACGGATTCGTGTTTATTATTGTCAGAAGAATGTTTGAAGTGTGGCGACCTCACATTCACGTCGCCGACAGAAACGGACAGATGGCGCTAAATGCAGCGCCTCAATACAATGTACGGATTCTTCATAGAAAAACTGAATCACGATATTAAGACTTGCAAGCACCGTGGCTATATATACAAAAGACCCCGAGAATAACCAGCGGGGCATAGCGGCCGCCCCGCCAGGCATCACACCCGCATGGCTGGAAGATCACCCTTTTCCGCTAAAGAAGAAATACAAAATTAAGAAAATTAAGCGGAACTTTTCGAATTAAATATTCAAAGGTAAGACAGTACATTGTACCGAGTACAACGTCTGTCGGGTCAGCTAGTTATTTATAATCACCCTCACTCCTTCGCCTCGTCCTAACAAACATATTTCCTTTTTTGTACTTTCTTGAGAAAGACTTCTAGCAATTCGAGTTACTAGTGCACCTAGTTCTTGACTTTTTAAAAGTGCCAGTTAATCTGGCCTATTTGAAATAAAAATATTTGAATTTGAATTTGAAAAGTATTCACATTAGCCCCTCCAGCTACGCTAATGCTTGTGTTCGAAGTGAGCCCACGTCAATAGTTTAATGGCCAGGATGGGGATCGAACCCGGAACCTCTCAGCTACGACGGCAGCCCCTCTAACCACTAGGCAATTGACGCCTTTGACTTAAGTACTTATATAAATATTTTTAAATTCAGAACTCACGATTGAGTCCTTATTACCATATCATATCTACATGAGTCCCTTACTTTACCCCCCAGCTTAGGCCGAAAGCCAAGTACCCCCCTAGATGTGTCACAAGTGGACTCACCTGCCGAGCTCGGCCAGCAGCAGCGCCTGCGACGCCTCGCGCACCTCGAGGCAGTGGTGCTGCCACCTGCGAGCCAGCATCTCCACTTGCGGACGTTTGAAACTCTTCGCTCCTGCGCAAAGGAAAATTGCCTTTTGGTATTATGACCCGGTCTGGGTGACACTGGGATCGCCCCCAGTCCATTATACGGTACCCATAGTACATGCGTTGCTTAGTCTGGGACAATACAGTTGGTGTGTTAGTCTGGCGATATTAGTCAGCAGCTTGGCAAGAACAGATTTTCGATACCCAAAAATCGCTACAGAAATTTTAGATTTCGTCTTGCAAGTCGACCCCCAATGGATTAAGGGTGCTAATTATATACCCTCACATTTATGGAAGACAACAGACTATCTGATAGTGAAAACCCCTTTGCAATCGGTTCAGCCGTTTTCCCGTGACACCAGCAAGCAAAAGTTTCCAAAAACACTTTGCCATTGAGAGGCATTCAAATGGTCAAAGTGAGAGAGAGATTTTATATTATTCGGGTGCAATTTAACTAGGCAACCTATTTGCAATGTGTTAATGTGAATATTATCTATTATTTATTTCTTATCACTAATAAAAACAGATGAGATCTTGTACTACGGGACAATCATTCAATTTGATCAGTAGATACGGTTCAGTAACAGCTCCCCCCTGTTGTTGGCAAGCCTACCTGCAGCGACCACTTTATCCGGCAGCAGCACGCAGTGCAGCGTGGCCAGCAGGGACCAGCCCTGCTTGATGTGCGCCTGCTGCGCGGCCAGCTGCTCTTCGCGCTCCTCGTCCGCCGCCCACGACGACGAACTCCTGGTTGAAGGTCTACAAATACAGGACCAGGGACAGGCAGAGCGAGCCTATCGACAGTATACAGGCCTAACCACAGATATAGATTTACATAGATAACGCAAGTATCACGATTTGTATTGAAACCAAGCGTGCTGAATTTTTAACACCTACCGTGACGTCATTAGTGACGGGAAATCCAAACCGCTTCAAAGACACCGATGCCGCCGATGCCCTTCCGTCCGCTACGATTATCTCGAGTGATTATCACGCTCATACTCATATTTTTTATATCTGTAGTCGCGAGGACTGCAAGTTAACGGCGACCAACCTCGACGCTTGGTCGGGGTTTCGTACACGCGAAGTACATGCATTTGCGTTATCTATGTAAATCTATATCTGTGGGCCTAACTGCCCAGGTCGAGGGCCAAACCTGGACGTCATTACTGGTCACCATTGTCGATCCTGAGTTACAGGAGTTACAGTGATGGGAGTGTGTTGCGGAACTAGTCCCCATTAAATGCCTAACCCTCCCTAGATTCGGGGGGATTCAGGTCGTCCACCACGCTGATTCAGTGCGGACTTTACACATCTTTGACGACGGTGCAGCCAAATGTCTACAGCTCACATACGGACTGTCTCAACCGGGGTAGGTAGTAACCCCCTCTCATAGAAGATCTGCGTAAAGTAGATATTTTACACAGATATAGATTTACATAGATAACGCAAATGTATGTACTTCACGTGTCCGAAACCCCGAACAAACATCAAGATTGGTCGCCGCTAACTTGCAGTTCACGCGACTACAGATATAAAAAATATGAGTATGAGCGAGATAATCACTCGAGAGAGTCGTTGCGGGCGGAGGGGCAGCGGCGGCATCGGTGTCTTTGAATCGGTTTGGATTTCCCGTCTCTAATGACGTCACAGTAGGTGTTAAAAATTCGGCACGCTTGGTTTCAATACAAATCGTGATACTTGCGTTATCTATGTAAATCTATATCTGTGATATTTTAGCTGTGTTTGGTTCGATGAGTGACAGATAATCTACCTTAAAGCTACGAATATAAAGATGACGAAATAACTTCGACATTATCAACTATTTCATTTTCCTCCCCCAAAACATTTTGCTAGAAGTCGGTATAGGTCCTCTTCTATCTTCTTCTTACCTGTGCAATCGCCGGATGACCTCCTGCTCTGGCACGAAGCTCGCGTTGCTCATGGACATGAGGGTGTTAGCCAACGCCACGATGGACAGCAGATGGTTGGTAGTCAGGGTCGTGCTGAGCTCCCAGTGGAGTTTCGACGTGAAGAGTCTGGAATTAACAGCTTGCTGACCATCACCCTTAACTCTCAAACCCCTTTTGGCCTGGTTGGGCAAAGGTTACCCCTACAACTATCGCTGGCCTTCTCTGGCCAATGAAATGAAACCTACAAGCCTAGTAACATAACGGTTATGAGAATAATCTGCTTTATCTCATTCTTCATTCGGGATCGGAGGCGCTGGAGGAGACTTCGATCCCTTTCAGCGTTCAATGAGCCAAACGCCTTTCGGCACCGGTAACACTGAGGTGCCTAAATTTGTCTTGTCTTATTTTTTGCCTATGTTACCTCTGGTGTCTGTCTGTGCCGGATTAATGTTTTTTTCTTTCTTTCTTTCATTCATTCATTCATTCATTCATTCATTCATTCTTTCTTTCTTTCTTTCTTTCCTTTCTTTCTTTCTTACTTGGTGGTCGTGATACTGTCAGTACCCTAAATAGCCTCTTATGTGCCCGTTGCTACCTCCTACAACTGCGCCGTTGAAAACTTGGTCCAGGGGAAGTAGTTATTCACAGTGGACGGAAAGTTTCCGATGTCGGAAAAGACAGCTTCCATCCTGCTTTTACAAATGAATTAGAAGAAGGATGGAAACTGTCGTTTCCGACACGGAATCTTTCCGTTGACTATGAATACCTCCCCTGGTCTATTCAGTTCTGCGCCCCTCCACGGTCTGCGCCCTATGCCTGTGCACCACTGATTCAAATTCAAATTCAAATCGTTTATTTTGTTTAGGCCTACGGGGGCCCTTACAAATTGTCAATTTTTCATTTTTTTTCTCCTATATCTACAACCGGATCGGAACGCGACCTCGAATGAGAAGATCCAGCAAGAAACTCAGCGGGCTTGTCTTTTTACATTTGTATTTTTTTAATCGCCAATGCTTATGCTACTAATATTATAAATGTGAAAGTTTGTGAGTGTGGATGTATGTATGTATGTTTGTATGTATGTTTGTTACTCCTTCACACAAAAACTACTGAACGGATTTGAACACAGATAGTTTATAACCGGGATTAACATATAGGATACTTTTTATCCCGATAATCCCGAAATTTTTGTTACGTAAATACTACGCGGACGAAGTCCGTGGGCACAGCTAGTAATCAATAATTACAAAGGGTAGTAGATATTAATATAAATATAATAGCTTCAGTGTGTTGCCATTTGATATTACCAAGAATTACACAAATAGTACTAACACCGCCCTAGTCAGGGCATGGGTATTATGACTATAATCGCTCACCTGGTGAGTTTCTCCTGGCTCAGCAACTCCGGTGGTAGGTTCGAGGTGGCGAGGAGTGGGTCGTCGGGTACGGCGGCGCAGGCGTCCGCCCAGCTGCCCAGCCACGTGGGCAGCTGGACCGACATGTGGCCGTGCCGGGAGACCACGCCGAAGCAGACTGGCACCTGGTGATAAGCACCATCATGTATGAAAACCTTCTTGTAACATTAAAATAATTAATACCAACATTACTGTAATATTTTTTTGTACAGACCTAGATAATCTAATAAATATTTGCAAACGCTCACATACCTACTTACACAGCTAAAACATTCCACACTACACCACACCAACACTCAACATATCCATAATCACAACTATTACACGCATGTACGAATGCTCCTAACTAAACCTAAGTAAACTGTACAAGCCATAAGATCATGTTGTAAGTATTAAGGAGGGTGGGGATCTGGTGATCTGTAACACAGGCATTTATGCCTACTTCAGACACGAGCTCCTTACAAAATTGTTAAGCTACTATTATGGTTACAATGTATCACTCTTGGTTTTGTGTAAGGAGTAATAAATCAATTTTTATTTATTTATTTATGTATCAGTATGGCACTTCAGGAAACATCACTATAATTGAAGCGTCAATAGCCTAGTGGTTAGAGGGGCCGTCCTCGTAGCTGAGTAGTTCCGGGTTCGATCCCCATCCTGACCATTAGACTATTGACGTGAGCCCACTCCTAGCACAAGCATTAGCTTAGTTGGAGGGGCTACCGGGAATACTAGTAATGTGATAAAAACACATTGCTAGTCATCTTAAAAAAATAATAAACATCGCCAGACTGACACACCAACTGTATGGTCCCAAACTAAGCAACGCTTATACTATGGGTACCTACCGTACAATGGATTGGCGGAGATCCCAGTGACACCCAGACCTGGGCAAACCTATTTGGGTGTCACTGGGGCCGCTTCAGAGCAACGGTACTCATACAAGCTTGGCATAGATTGGGACACATTGGGACTTATACATGGTATGGTATTCGATATTAAAACTTACCATAGGTCTCAGCAGTCCCAGCTTGGACTCGCAGACCCTGTCCAGGTCTGGGTCTAGGCCCCAGGCGTGCAGTAGCGAGATGAGAATCTGGGCGATCTCCATCGTGTGCGGGGGCTCTGCGAGCGACATGTCTCTGGGTCTCTGTCGTTTTGTCTGGGTGCCGTCATCTGGGACAAATAGAAAAGTAACATAAATATTTCAGGTATTCATTCAATATTTATACAGTAGTGATGGCAGATTGAAAATAAGCAACTGGCGATAAAAAAAAATGACATGTAAAAAGACAAGCCCGCTGAGTTTCTTGCCGGATCTTCTCAGTCGAGGTCGCGTTCCGATCCGGTTGTAGATATAAGGAAAAAAAATATGTAAATTGACAATTTGTAAGTGCCCCCGTAGGCCTAAACAAAATAAATGATTTGAATTGAATTGAATTGAATTATCAAATAACACGTAATACTGTAAATCTAAATATATATCACTCAAAGGTGACTGACTGACTGACATAGTGATCTATCAACGCACAGCCCAAACCACTGGACGGATCGGGCTGGAATTTGGCATGCAGGTAGATGTTATGACGTAGGCATCCGCTAAGAAAGGATTTTGATTAATTCTACCCCCAAGGGGATAAAATAGGGGATGAATAATCCCGAAATTTTTGTTAAGTTAAATTACACGCGGATGAAGTCGCGGGCACAACTAGTGTTTTATTAATATCGCCAGACTGACACACCAACTGTAGGGTCCGAAACTAAGCAACGCTTGTACTATGGGTACCGTACAATGGACTGGGGGCGATCCCAGTAACACCCAGACCAGGGCAAATTACGAAAAGGCTATTTCCTAAATTGTCCCCGGAGGGAATCGAGCCCGCAACCACCATGTGCAGTGAGCCGAGCGGCCTGCGCTAGAACCCCTGCGCCAAGCAGTTGTCAAATAAGCTATCATTTTCCCCGTAGCTTTACTAGCGTCGATTTATTTTTTTGGACGTCAACAACAGCGCCACCTACCGTGTCAAACTATATCTAAGGACCATCATATCAAGTGACACTGTAAGCTCAAAAAGCTCATCAAAATCGGTCAAGCCGTTTCGGTGGAGATGAATTACGGACACCTGCACCGGAATCTTAAATAGGTACCAAAGTATTGGTTGGTGGTTTGAAGCACAGATATAGATTTACATAGGTAACGCATATGCATGTACTTCGCGTGTGCGAAACCCCGCCCAAGCGTCAAGGTTGGTCGCCGCTAACTTACAGTCCGCGCGACTACAGATATAAAAAATATGAGTATGAGCGATATAATCACTCGAGAGAATCGTATCGGGCGGAGGGGCATCGGCGGCATCTTTCAATCGATTTGGATTTCCCGTCACTAATTTCGCCACAGTAGGTGTTAAAAATTCGGCACGCTTGGTTTCAATACCAATCGTGACACTTGCGTTATCTATGTAAATCTATATCTGTGGTTTGAATCAATCGAATCTTTGTACAGCAGATCCTGTTCAACCGTTTGAATGTATCTGCCGATCCCTTCAGTGATTGCTATCTTGTTGATGTGTGCGAACTTTTCCTCATTTCTCGGCCGCGGTGGAATTTGTAGACAAGGTCAGTCAGTGACAGACACACGGCACATTCATTTTGATAACAACATTATTATAACTAAGATAGGTTTATTAAATAAGATAGGTTATATTATATAGAAACAGTGATAGCCGATTGGTAACAGCACGCGTCTTGCGGGTACCAGGTCTTGGGTTCAAACCCTGGCTCGCACATCTGGATTTTTTGAAATCTTTGTGCGAATCCTAATTTCAATATGATTATCACTTGCTTTACGGTGAAGGAAAACATCGTGAGGAAATATGCATGTCTTAGAAGATCTAACCAATTTTCGAAAGACATGTGAAATCCACCAACCCGCACTGGGCCAGCGTGGTGGGTTATGGCCTGAATCCCCTCGTGTTGAGAGGAGGCCCGTGCCTAGCTAGGAGTGGGACGTCAAAAGGGCTAAATTATTATTATAAGATAGGCATGCCCTCGTATTGTATGGGACTAGTCCCCCCACACACTACCGCCATTGTTACTCCTGTAATTCAGGATCGACAGTGGTGTCCAATGATGACCCCGAGGTTTGACCGTCGACGAGTCCCGAGACCGGAAACGGAACCCGCACGAGTTTATCGAAAGAGAGAATAGGAGGAGTTGGAAGGAAACCTAATCGTATAGGTAGGTATACTAGTTGAACCGGCAAACGTTGTTCTGCCATATAAATGGTTTCTAGGTATGAAAAATTGATGTTGACCGATTCTCAGACCTACCCGATATGCACACAAAATTTCATGAAAATCGGCCAAGCCGTTTCCGAGGAGTATGGTAACTAACACTGTGACACGAGAATTTTACATATCCTACTAATCCTACTAATATTATAAATGCGAAAGTTTGTGAGTGTGGATGTATGTTTGTATGAATGTATGTATGTATGTTTGTTACTCCTTCACGCAAAAACTAATGAACGGATTTGGGTGAAATTTGGAACACAGATAGTTTATAACCTGGATTAACATATAGGATACTTTTTATCCCGAATACTTTTTATCCTGTATGTTCCCGTGGGACAATTATCGATCCTACTGAACGGATTTGGATGAAATTTGGAACACAGATAGTTCAAAACCTGGATTAAAACATGGGATACTTTTTATCCCGATAGAATGTTTCCGTGGGACAATTATCGATCCTACTGAACGGATTTGGATGAAATTTGTAAACCAGATAGTTCAAAACCTGTATTAAAACATGGGATACTTTTTATCCCGATAGTATGTTCCCGTGGGACAATTATCGATCCTACTGAACGGATTTGGATGAAATTTGGAACACAGATAGTTCAAAACCTGGATTAAAACATGGGATACTTTTTATCCCGATAGAATGTTTCCGTGGGACAATTATCGATCCTACTGAACGGATTTGGATGAAATTTGTAAACCAGATAGTTCAAAACCTGTATTAAAACATGGGATACTTTTTATCCCGATAGTATGTTCCCGTGGGACAATTATCGATCCTACTGAACGGATTTGGATGAAATTTGGAACACAGATAGTTCAAAACCTGGATTAAAACATGGGATACTTTTTATCCCGATAGAATGTTTCCGTGGGACAATTATCGATCCTACTGAACGGATTTGGATGAAATTTGTAAACCAGATAGTTCAAAACCTGTATTAAAACATGGGATACTTTTTATCCCGATAGTATGTTCCCGTGGGACAATTATCGATCCTACTGAACGGTTTTTGGATGAAATTTGGAAACCAGATAGTTCAAAACCTGGATTAAAACATGGGATACTTTTTTATCCCGAATACTTTTTATCCCGATAGTATGTTCCCGTTGGACAATTATCGATCATACTGAACGCATTTGGATGAAATTTGGAAACCAGATAGTTCAAAACCTGGATTAAAACATGGGATACTTTTTTATCCCGAATACTTTTTATCCCGATAGTATGTTCCCGTTGGACAATTATCGATCATACTGAACGCATTTGGATGAAATTTGGAAACCAGATAGTTCAAAACCTGTATTAAAACATGGGATACTTTTTATCCCGATAGTATGTTCCCGTGGGACAATGATCGATCCTACTTAACGGATTTGGATGAAATTTGGAAACCAGATAGTTCAAAACCTGGATTAAAACATGGGATACTTTTTATCTCGATAGTATGTTCCCGTGGGACAATTATCGATCCTACTTAACGGATTTGGATGAAATTTGGAAACCAGATAGTTCAAAACCTGTATTAAAACATGGGATACTTTTTATCCCGAATACTTTTTATCCCGATAGTATGTTCCCGTGGGACCATTATCGATCCTACTGAACGGATTTGTATCAAATTGGGAACACAGATAATTCTTAACCTATAGAATATTATCGATCATACTGAACGCATTTGGATGAAATTTGGAAACCAGATAGTTCAAAACCTGTATTAAAACATGGGATACTTTTTATCCCGATAGTATGTTCCCGTGGGACAATGATCGATCCTACTGAACGGCTTTGGATGAAATTTGGAACACAGATAGTTCAAAACCTGGATTAAAACATGGGATACTTTTTATCCCGATAGTATGTTCCCGTGGGACAATGATCGATCCTACTGAACGGCTTTGGATGAAATTTGGAACACAGATATTTCAAAACCTGTATTAAAACATGGGATACTTTTTATCCGGAATACTTTTTATCCCGTATGCTCCCGTGGGACAATTATCGATCCTACTGAACGGATTTGGATGAAATTTGGAACACAGATAGTTCAAAACCTGGATTAAAACATGGGATACTTTTTATCCCGAATACTTTTTATCCCGATAGTATGTTCCCGTGGGACAATGATCGATCCTACTGAACGGCTTTGGATGAAATTTGGAACACAGATATTTCAAAACCTGTATTAAAACATGGGATACTTTTTATCCGGAATACTTTTTATCCCGTATGCTCCCGTGGGACAATTATCGATCATACTGAACGCATTTGGATGAAATTTGGAAACCAGATAGTTCAAAACCTGTATTAAAACATGGGATACTTTTTATCCCGATAGTATGTTCCCGTGGGACAATGATCGATCCTACTTAACGGATTTGGATGAAATTTGGAAACCAGATAGTTCAAAACCTGGATTAAAACATGGGATACTTTTTATCTCGATAGTATGTTCCCGTGGGACAATTATCGATCCTACTTAACGGATTTGGATGAAATTTGGAAACCAGATAGTTCAAAACCTGTATTAAAACATGGGATACTTTTTATCCCGAATACTTTTTATCCCTATAGTATGTTCCCGTGGGACCATTATCGATCCTACTGAACGGATTTGTATCAAATTGGGAACACAGATAATTCTTAACCTATAGAATACTTTTAATCCCGATAGTATGTTTCCGTGGGGCAATTATCGAAAACTACGAGGGCGATGCGGTGAGATTTTTGTGTTTTTTATGTGCAAGCCATTATCGCCAAAATAGTGAACCTTAAATACAATAATAATTATAATAATAATTTAGCCCTTTTTAACGTCCCACTCCTGGGCACGGGCCTCCTCTCAACACGAGGGGGATTCAGGCCATAATCCACCACGCTGGCCCAGTGCGGGTTGGCGGATTTCACATGTCTTTCGAAAATTGGTTAGATATTCTAAGATATGCAGATTTCCTCACGATGTTTTCCTTCACCGTAGGCAAGTGATAATCATATAGAAATTATGATTCGCACATAGATTTCGAAAAATCCAGAGGTGCGGGCGGGGTTTGAACCCAAGACCTGGTGCCCGCAAGAGGCGTGCTTTAACCAATCGGCTATTACAGCTTATAAGCTTAGCTTTAAATACCTACAATAAAAAATGATAATTTATTTTGAACTAACTGGTGGCCGAGTCTTATTACCTACTACGACTTACTATTAGGATGTACATTTAGTAGTAACAAATTAATCCTTAAATCAAAATAAATACTTTCATCACTTCTGGTATTTAAAGTACTGGGCGGACCGATTTTGACGGGACTTTCACTAGCAGCTAGCTTATGTTATAATAAGTAACGTGAGCTACTTTTATTAAAAAAATACTTTCCGTAAACTCTGCGAACTAGACAATTTTTTTTGTTCAATAAAATTTTTGTTAAGTTAAATTCAACGCGGACGAAGTCGCGGGCACAGCTAGTATTATAAATGTGAAAGTTTGTGAGTGTGGATGTATGTATGTATGTTTGTTTGTTACTCCTTCACGCAAAAACTACTGAACGGATTTGGATGAAATTTGGAACACAGATAGTTTATAACCGGGATTAACATATAGGATACTTTTTATCCCGATAATCCCGAAATTTTTGTTACGTTAAATACTACGCGGACGAAGTCGGGGGGCACAGCTAGTAAGAAGATAAAAAAGAAACACTATAGACTATAGTCTCAAACTAAGCAACGCTTGTGGCTACCATGGGAACGATACAATGGAGGGGGCGCGATCCCGGTGACACCCAGACCTGGGCAAATTACGAATAGTCCATTTCCGAAATTTGCCCAGACGGGAACGAGCGGCCTACGTTCGAAATACGGAAAAATGGCGTCTAACGTTGTTTAATTTCATTGTATTAATATATGCGCTCTTGTTAGTAGTTCAATGGTATATATCAAACCTATTATTATATGGTTATATACAGTCATAGTCCGTTTCGTAAACGCGGTTGTGCCTCGTCGCCATTCCTCGCGATGTCACAACAGCCCGCGGACGTTGGGTTGGGGCCGAAGCCGCGCCGCGTGGTTCCCATTCCGTAATACCATGATAGATACATAATTTGAACTGCGCTATGTACACACCTGTGTGACTTCATTGTATGACGATATTTTACACGCAAGCCGCGTGCGCATGTATCATTCAACATCATGAGTCGTTATAACTATATGAGAAATAAATAAAATATATTTAACTGACTTCAAAAAACCCGGGTGCACGAAGCGCGTCTTAATACATTGATATCAAGACTGAAAGTCAAAAGCGTACTTAAGATCACCCTCAGACTACATTATATTTACACTAGCTGTGCCCACGGACTTCGTCCGCGTAGTATTTAACGTAACAAAAATTTCGGGATTATCGGGATAAAAAGTATCCTATATGTTAATCCCGGTTATAAACTATCTGTGTTCCAAATTTCATTCAAATCCGTTCAGTAGTTTTTGCGTGAAGGAGTAACAAACATACATACATACATCCACACTCACAAACTTTCACATTTATAATATTAGTAGGACTACGCTAGGACTTCTTTTTTCTGAATGTTCAAAATCAGTCCACTATTCACAAAGTAATCGGTGAACATACATAAAAAATCATACAGACAAACATAGAAACTCCTCCTTTTTTTGAAGTCGGTTAAAAATAATAAACATCGCCAGACTGACATACCAACTGTACGGTCCCAAACTAAGCAACGCTTGTACTATGGGCACCGTAGAATGGACTGGGGGCGATCGCAGACACACCCAGACGAGGGCAAATTACGATAAGGCGAAGTCCGAAATTTACTTTGACGGGCATCGAACCCGCAACCACTCCGTGCAGTGAGCCGAGCGGCCTACGCTCAAACCACCGCGCCGTGCGGTCGTAAATGTAGATATTTCATCAGTATTAACAAGGAGTAATAAAAAGTAATTTGCTAAACTTTAAACAAAGGAATTCGCATCGGTATCAACCGGCAGTGGAACCGGTGACCTCAGGCTACTAGGTCAAGGCTTGCCGCCAACAATCCATTACCTTACATAACCATATGAATGTTGGTAAGTGCATATTATAACTTTAGAGTGAAATGTAGCTACTTAAAAGGCACAAACAACACATTGACGGTGAGACATAAGCTGTGGCTAATTCATTGCACATTGAAATTGATGGAATCCGGCATCAATTATTGCCAGGAGAAGGTTCTTATGAATGAAAAAAATAAGAAAGTTGAGCGGAACAATTCGACTTCAATACTCAAAGTTAAGACGATAACGTCTGTCGGGTCAGCTAGTAACTCATATAATCGTTTCGAACATGTGCGATTTTCAGATTCCATGTGTATTAATGTAGGTATATACCACAAAATAATATCTTATGAGACCCTTTCTAAGAGCTGACTTTTAATTAAATCACTTACTACAAGCCCGCTGTACTTACTAACAGAATCCTACTAATATTATAAATCCGAAAGTTTGTAAGTGTGGATATATGTTTGTTACTCTTTCAGACAAAAACTACTGAACGGATTTGGATGAAATTTGGAACACACATAGTTTATAACCGGGATTAACACATAGGATACTTTTTATCCCGATAATCCCGAAAATTTTATGAAGCGAAATACTACGCGGACGTCGTACACCGTGGGCACAGCTAGTAAATGACATAATCCGTTTTTTTTTGTGTCTGGTATCATCTTAAACATTTATTGAAATAAACCCTAATCTGTGTTTTATTACGCCATCTTAAAAATAGCAACAATATCTGAGCAGACAAACAGAAATGGCTAGTATGTAGTTAGACATTGCTTAGGCATGCTGTAGTCAGGGCTGACAAGTGACTAGTTAAACGGATAATATTATTTAATACTAGCTGAGCCCGCCACTTCGTCCCCGTGGAATTTAACTTAACAAAAAGCCCGCTCCCGCGTTCTGAGCCCGCGCGACAGGACCCATTTTTTTTGTTTTTCTAAAATAAAAGGAGCCTGAGTTACTGCTTATAACACCTGCTATCTGCCAGTGAAAATCCCGACAAAATCGCTCCAGCCGTTTCGGAGATACTCTTTGATTTCATGTGTTTTTATTTTTTAGGCGGAACCCTCATTGTTTTTTAAAATTAAAAATCACACAAAATCGGTCGAGCCGTTTCGGAGATTACCCGGATCAAACATACAGACAGACAGACACAGACAAACATTTCTTAAATCGCGTTTTTTGCTGTCGTATGTACTTTCATATGCACTTAGTGAAAAGGTGTTATTTTGATATTACAAACAGACACTCCAATTTTGTTTATTTGTATAGATGGGTACAGTAAACTCGACGGTTCGATCGACAACCCTGTGGTTTAGAAACCGAGGCGGCGGCGGCGGCCGGACCACTCCCCGGCTACGTAATTGTAACACTTGATATACTAGGTACTTGATATATATCTACGAATCAGTTAGCTCGAACAACTCGAATACTGTACGAGTATGAAGATATAAAGTTACACAAACTAGTATCTATATATCTATATATATAAAACTCAAAGGTGACTGACTGACATAGTGATCTATCAACGCACAGCCCAAACCACTGGACGGATCGGGCTGAAGTTCGGCATGCAGGTAGATGTTATGACGT
This sequence comes from Notodonta ziczac, assembly GCA_918843915.1. Taxonomy (NCBI): domain Eukaryota; kingdom Metazoa; phylum Arthropoda; class Insecta; order Lepidoptera; family Notodontidae; genus Notodonta; species Notodonta ziczac. Next base: position 2,216,740 of record OU974065.1, on the reverse strand, counting down.
AGGCATCCGCTAAGAAAGGATTTTGATTAATTCTACCCCCAAGAGAAGAAAATAGGGGATGTATAATCCCGAATTTTTTGATAAGTTAAATTACACGCCGACGAAGTCGCGGGCACAGCTAGTTCTGGTTATAATGGTAGAAATTCGACCAGAAATCATTTAAATTTTAATTTTAAACGTCTTAAGGTTTTATTGTCAAAGAATATTTGATACTGGCACGCAGCATGCACTATGGAAGTCCCGCCCTCCAAAAATTGACACCGTTTGTCAGTCAGACAGTCAATCGGTTAGACGTTACAAATGTGTGTGTGTGTCAATTCATGGTAGTGTGTGAAATGTTTTATTTATTGATTTTAATGTATTTCTAAGTATTATAATCCTATCCTACTAATATTATAAATGTGAAAGTTTGTGAGTGTGGATGTATGTATGTATGTATGTATGTATGTTTGTTACTCCTTCACGCAAAAACTACTGAACGGATTTGGATGAAATTTGGAACACAGATAGTTTATAACCGGGATTAACATATAGAATACTTTTTATCCCGATAATCCCGAAATTTTTGTTACGTTAACGCGGACGAAGTCGGCGGGCACAGCTAGTATAAAAATATTATCATTCTGCACTCCTTCTCTATATAAACTATAAGTGTGCCAAATTTCATAATCCTCTGTCTGCGCAATTTTCGTAGTAAGTGTTTGAAAGTTTTTCCTTCACCTCCTATTAATATAGATCAATGTTGGGGCATATCATCATCTAGGGGCACGGGGGTCCCCCCCAAGTCGAGCACGGCACTTCGAGCGCGGCACGGCCGTACAATCTTTTCTCGAAGCAGTTCAGGCCATTTTAGACCCCCTATAACTTCGTTGTGGATAAAACTAGAACCCTGAATTTTCAGTAACCAAGCAAGCATTGTATAAACACGGTAAATTTCAAATTTCATTCAAATTGAAGCAGTAGTTTAAGAATTATAACTAGTCAAAATTCTCAATTTTGTCACTCACTGACTGACTGACCGATCATCAAAACTCTAAGGCACTTCTAGCAGGCATAGAAGCTTCAAATTTAGAATACAATTAGTGTTTAGTGTATAAACCAAGGAAAAACTAAAATATTTTGTAATTTCGGTCCAGTTTTCTTGTTACACCAACTGTATAAATGTGTATACTTTGTAATCCCATATAAATATATAGGATTACAAATTTACATTTGCAGTTAATATAACAGTGTACCTGTATATATTATGTACCTATATTATAATAATGGAATGGAATAAATGGTATCTAGATATAATTATGTTGAAAAGTAACTTGTAAAATGGTCAACGGAATGAAAAAGCAAGAATGGGACATGTCTTACTTATGATATGAATTGTAGGTGAAGGCGCCTGTCTAGCCCGCGAAATTCAAAATTTTCGAGTATTTTCATAGTTTATCTAAAATCTGAAAACATTTAAGACAACATTTTGTGATTTGCGACAAACACAGTATGCAGTGCGTTTATTAATACATTTATTTTACTCTAAATATTATCACGTTGGATATGATACTAGTAAATCACTAAATATACAAAAATTACCAGATTATCTGGATAGCTGTCGTTCTTGAAATGTTTTAGAGTGAGTTGGATATATTAATAAATGCACTGCACATGGTCTTTGTCGCGAATTACAAAATGTGCCTTTTATTATTGTCAGATTTTGAAAATTTTCTTAAAAACCACAAAAAATTTGAACTTCGCGGGCTAGATGGGCGCTTTAGCCTTAAGTAGACTAAATTGCCCCAAATTTCTATGAAAGAAAGAACAATATCTACAAAAAGAAATGAGATCTCATCAAAAACAAAACTTGTAAAAAAACCAAGTCTCGCAACTCTGTTCTTCCACCGTAAAAAGTTGTGAGATCTATGTAATACCAAGTCAGTTACTATATTAAGTCCCCAATTAAGGGAGCTTCTGTCTTAAGTTATTTTAAGTAGGTAATTAGCTTACCTAACAACATCTTATAGTAGTTACTCTAGATCTTCTGTGAGAGACTGGGTACTACCCAGTGGAGCCAGTCCATGTATGTGCTGTAGTCAACTGGCTACAGCTTACCACAGAGTAAAAAGCAACGCTTTTTAATTAGCTTTACAAAATGACGAACTTTGCAGACTACCAAGTTTGCGTTTCGCTAAAAAACCCACACTTCGAACAGAGAACACGCTTACGTTAACGCTACTTTATGTAAATAGCGGTTAGGTTGGTGGGTCTATCTATATTCTGTGCTATAGACCATGGCTAACATAAATCAGGCCTTTGTAGCTAAGCAAACACCTGGCTATGACGTCAAGACCTCCAAATGCTATGACATTGTATTCTCTCCCCACAAGCCATTAGATTCGCTTATTGTACGCATTAATACTAACAATACTTACTAAATAATGTATCTGTTATTGTTACAGAAAATACCTATGCATTGATTCGACAATGAATCCTGGAATATATGTGAGGGTTTTCCCGCGGAAATTGCAAAGGCTTCCATTTATTTATTTAAATGGGCAGCACAACAAGAGTTCAACTCTGTTAACGACTCACACTCGACTTGCAATATATGAAAGGCCCCGCCTCACCTCCTGGGAACGAGCCAAAGAGCGGGCGCGGCGGCTGAGGGGGCAGAAAATTTGAAACGCCGCAAGTATAGGGTTATCGGCTCCGAGAACATTTTCGCACCGTTTGGAGTCGACACCCTAGGTCCATGGGGTCCAAGCACGCATAATCTCGTTCAAGAGATATCAAAAAGATTGGTCAACGCAACCGGCGACCCAAGGGCTGGGCATTTCCTCGCTCAGCGAGTGGCTCTAGCCATCCAGCGAGGGAATGCGGCTAGCATCTTGGGTACGCTACCGCATGGGCCAAATTTTCTACATTTTTTAAATAATTAGTAAGATTGTAATAATTTATGAATAACTTAATTTTCTTTAATAAATCCAAAAGACTAAAAAAAAAAAAAAAATTAAAACAATATATCAAAACTGACGTATCGCGTAAATGAATACGTCTGATTTGACAGTTTTTTTCTATAGGAGAGCTGTCAAAAGTGACGTATTCAGAACAGGCAGTCGTTAAAATGGTTGGGCTCATGATAAACTGCACTTAAACTATATTATAATAAGATCACTAATCAGCTGTTGTATTGTCCTGGCCAATTTTCGCATCGACGACGATGTGAAAGCACTTTTGTATATATAATTTTATTTCCATTTATATTTTACTATAACTTATGTTATACTAGCGACCCGCCCCGGCTTCGCATGGCTCTAAAATTATCAGTGTTTCTCTACTATATTAAACACTAACGCGCGGCCCGCCCCGGCTTCGCACGGGTACATTGCGGTTACATTATTCGAGTTTTAGTAAGGATCCCTAATTTTTTTGAAAATATATTATAGCCTATGTCACCCGGGGATAGTGTAGCTTCCCAACAGTGAATGAATTTTTCAAATCGGTTCAGTAGTTTCGGAGCCTATTCATTACAATCAAACATATATATAAACCTTCCTCTTGAATCACTCTATCTATTAAAAAAAACGCATCAAAATCCGTTGCGTAGTTTAAAGATCTAAGCATACATAGGGACAGACAGCGGGAAGCGACTTGGTTTTTAACCCCCGACGAAAAACGAGGGGTGTTAAAGTTTATTTAACATGTTTATCTGTGTATCTGTGTGTCTGTCTGTGGCAACGTAGCACCCAAGCTGATGAACCGATTTCAATTGTGTTTCTTTTGTTAGATAGGTATTCTGATCGAGAGTGTTCTTAGCTATGTTTCATGAAAATCGGTTCAGCCGTTTGAAGATCATCAGCTCTTTTGTAGGTTAAAAAGCCACATTCACGGCCAAAACCAACTTCCACGGCTCGAATCCAATCGAAATTTGAGATTATTGGATTTAGATTTATTATATTTTTAAATTATCGTAATAGTCTGAACTGGATTTTTCCAATATTATAAATTTGAAAAGTTTCCCTGATTCTGGAAAAAAATATTTTTTTTCAATTTTTATATGAGATTTGTGTATGAACTAAAGACGTTTCATAAGTCACGTGTCAAATGATGGATACGCGCATGCGTTAAATTTTGTTCGTTTTGTTAATGGTCATGGAATATTACGTTATAATAATTCTAGAGGGCGCTGCTCCGCCATTGAGAAAAAATATAAAAAAAACAAATCTAATTTAAAATAATTTTAGCGTTATTGATAATTCTTCCCCTGGGCTGCTCCCGTCCACCTCAACCAGAGTTATTACATGAAATTGAATCATAATTGAAAATATTTTACTAGGAATTAAACCTCCGTGGCATCAATATTTAGATTCGTTGTCTATTCTAATGTCAATTATTATAATGTCATAACAAAATAATGTCTCATAATTTTACACAGATTTTCTGTTGATTATTGTATGCATTTGTTGAAAAGGTCGTCGCATCGGGGGTTTTTAAATTTTCAATTTAGAGTTATATACTATGTAGTGAAATAGTTATAATACTGTGAGTACATTTTAGTAATCGGTGTAAATAAAACTTAACTAATACACCATATAAAATATCGTGTAATATTAAAATAAGACCATATGGATGGATATGGTACGCGATGACGTGTCGGCGCGTGCGCACGCATGCAGCAGCCGGTCAGACACCAACCTGTTGCGTGGAGAAATGTCAAGGTGACGCTTTTAGCGTTGGTCCTGTTTTACGCAACCTTCGTGGGAATTGTTAACAAGATTGACTGCTGCCCCGTCATGTTTGTTACACATTTTACATTTGACAGACCACCTGGGCCCTAACCACGCTAGCTACTCAAATCGTAATAGAAAAGCAAACGCTCGCGATTACGTTTCAAACGCTCCGCTTTTGACGTTTTGCTGACACGAGCTTCACGATTTCTACTGACATTGATATGGTAACATTGGACTATACCCAGAATGCTGTTGCTGCTGCCGCGTACTCTACTTAACATCGACGCCACCCGCTTGCGTCTTATTGCGTAAAAATCATCCGTACGCGCTTCGGCAAACATCGCAGACGCACTGCAAAACCGCGGCAATCGCAATGACGTCGATTTTTGACCCTCAACGAGTCCCGGGGAAAAGTTAAATTGTCTTGGAACCCGCACGAATTTAATCGAAAGACTTGACAGGATAATCTGGCAAAATAGTCTTGCTTCAGAAAATCCGTCTAAACTGACGTATTCAGTACATGCAAAACGTCAGTTTTGACGTACGTATTTATGACTATCGGTCCGACCGGTCAGTGTCGTTGTCGGCCGATGTGAAAACGGCTGATAAGAATATGGCTAGGACGCCTTAACCATTGGACGCGTGATCTTGCCTTTTCCCGCAGGTATACCCCGCTAGCCAGGAACCGAGAACTTGTACTTGTTTAACTTGTACAGTCGGGGAATTAAAACGTTGACCACCTTAGAGTCGCCTTTTGCATGCACGAGTGCAAGAAACAGTAATGCCAACATTCCAGTGCAAGAAGCAGTGCTGTCAACATTTTAATAACATTGTCAACTTATGATTTTGACAAGTCTCTGTTGTTACCATGTTATGTGTGTAGTATGTGACATTGACCAGCACTGGGAGTAACAATAGTTTTAATAAACATAAAAACCAAAGAGGATATAATTATTACGTATATCAAAAATATTAATGGCAGGTCAAACCATAACAAGACCACGACACGGTAAAAAAAACGCACAACTTCTGAGTATATTGAAGTATGTTGTCAACAGTTAGAACATCATTTTCTATGTAACTGTCTGTTCCATGACATAGTTTTAGAAGCAACACGATAAATGAATCAATTTGAAAACTGGTTGAGGTTTTCATACCCGTACTGTACCTTAGGACACGTCATCTCGATACAGGTATGAAATATAATATTCCATTCACTTTAGCGAGTTCGCTTTCTGGTCAGGTTGGAAACTAGTCACCAGATATGCGTAGGTAGACATTGACGATATAGATATGTCGCAGCCAACTAGCTTAATTCGCCGTTCAATCAACAGCCTAGCCACTTTACTAAACAGCGCCGTTCAACTAACGGCCTGAATGATATTCAGCCGTATCGTCTATTACAACATTTAATAAACTGGCTGGCTAATGCTTAGGCAACTGGTTGACATTTAAGTACTACAAAACTTTTTCAAAATACTACCCAAGCAGAGCGATCCGGATGGGTTTAGGTTAGGTTATTTTTTATAACCCCACAGAAATCCCCAGAAATGAACAGGCTAGGCAAGTAATTAAACGTCATCGATCCAAGTCATTTGCCTAGCTGTTTGATCAAATGGCTGAATATAATTCAGGCCCCTAGTTGAACGGCGCTGTTTAGTAAAGTGGCTAGGCTGTTGATTGAACGGCGAATTAAGCTAGTTCGCTGCGTCAGATAGACAACTATGAATCAAGTCTTATTACAAAATTAGTTTTATTTTCTCGTTCGCGTTTGTTAGGGCAGTATTTATAAATCGATCTCAAGTCTGAGAGCGGTCTTAAGTACACCTTCGACATGTAATTTTGTACTGGTATGACATAATAAATAATTTTAGCCCTTTTGACGTCCCACTCCTGGGCACGGGCCTCCCCTCAAGACAAGGGGGATTCAGGCCATAATCCACCACGCTGGCCCAGTGCGGGTTGGCGGATTTCACATGTCTTTCGAAAATTGGTTAAATCTTCTAAGACATGCAGGTTTCCTCACGATGTTTTCCTTCACCGTAAGCAAGTGATAATCATATAGAAATTATGATTCGCACATAGATTTCGAAAAATCCAGAGGTTCGAGCCGGGGTTTGAACCCGAGACCTGGTAGTCCGCAAGACGCGTGCTTAACCAATCGGCTATCAGGTATGACATAAGAATGACAAAATTTAATTCTTTTTTCCAATATCGCTCTCAGACTTGCCCCTGCCTTTAGAGGCTACCCAAAACATTTTGTATACAAACTCAAAGGATCTTGTAACACACACACTATGGGCTTGCTCGACCGGGCCAGTACCACTCTGTCACAAAAGAGCTGAAGTTTTTACCACCGTTCTTATTTATCTTTTCTTTTAAGTACCCAAAATTTGAGTTAACAGATTGTTATGAATACTTATATGATATATGAATACTTGTAACAACTTTTTAGCCCCCGACGAAAACCGAGGGGTGTTATAAGTTTAACATGTGTATCTGTATGTCTGTGTATCTGTGTATCTGTGTGTCTGTCTGTGGCAACGTAGCGCCCAAGCCGATAACCGATTTCAATTTTGTTTCTTTTGTTAGATAGGTATTCTGATCGAGAGTGTTCTTAGCTATGTTTCATCAAAATCGGTTCAGCCGTTTGAAGATCATCAGCTCTTTTGTAGGTTAAAAAAGCCACATTCACGGCCAAAACCAATTTCCACGGCTCGAATCCATTCGAAATTTGAGATTATTGGATTTAGATTTATTATATTTTTAAATGATCGTAATAGTCTGAACTGGCTTTTTACAAAACTATAAATTTGAAAAATTTCCCTGATTATGGAAAAAATGTGTATTTTGTAAATTTTTATATGAGATTTGTGTATGAGAACTAAAGACATAAGTCACGTTTCAAATCATGGATGCGCGAATGCGTTAAATTTTGGTTTGTTTTGTTAATGGTCATGGATTATTACGCTATAATAATTCTAGAGGGCCCTGCTCTGCCATTGAGAAAAAATATAAAAAAACAAATCTAATTTAATATAATTTTAGCGTTATTGAAAATTCTTACCCTGGGCTGCCCGTCAACCTCAACCAGAGTTATTACATGAAATTGAATCATAATTGATAATATTTTACTAGGAATTAAACCTCCGTGGCATCAATATTTAGATCCGTTGTCTATTCTAATGTCAATTATTATAATGTCATAACAAAATAATGTCTCATACTTTTACACAGATTTCAACAATTTTTTACAAGAACCAACAGATGATTATTGTCACACATTTGATGAAAAGGTCGTCGCATCGGGGGTTTTTAAATGTTCAATTTAGAGTTATCATTTATTATACCTATATTAATACACCGCGATAAACTACATCTAGATCTACGTAAGCACCCTAATGACCCCGTTAGACAACTTGTTTATAAGAGATACAAAAATACTTGTAATGACTTGCTACACAAATTAAAAAGATCCCATGAAAGTCAGGAATTACAAAAAAATAAAAATAACCCCAAAAGGCTGTGGAAAACTATTAAAAACATTTGTAATATTGATACAAAGCAACCTGAATATCCTGACCTTCTAACTACTAAATCAGATACTTGTTCTTCCTTAAATGTTTGCAATGAATTCTTTTCAAATGTTGGTAAAAATCTTGCTCAAGATATCTTGAAAAAACTGGGTAAATCAGAAACGGATATATCGCACTCTATCCACCTAAGCCACAGAACAGAATCATTATTTTTTAAACCAACAAATATACATGAAGTAGATAAAATCTTTAGTGAACTCAAAAATGATAGTGCCCCTGGAATCGATGGGATCCATGTTACTCTTCTAAAATGTATAAAGCCTCATATTATAGAACCTCTAACTCATATATTTAATCTTAGTATCTCAACCGGTGTCTTCCCTTCTGCCTGGAAAGTGGCTAGCGTGGTCCCCATACACAAGAATGGTTCTAAGACCTGTCCTGAAAATTATCGACCAATCTCACTGCTGACAATATTTTCAAAAATTCTCGAAAAGTTAATTAATAGGCAACTGACCAATTTTATTGATACTCAACTCTATAAACATCAATACGGCTTCAGACGAGGTCACTCTACAGAAGATGCTGTAGAACTTTTAGTGGATGTTATCTCTTCACATCTAGACAATAGACAAAACTGTGTAGCCGTATTCCTTGATTTAGCCAAAGCGTTTGACTCCGTCTCACTACCAATCCTTTTAAAAAAACTAGAATACTTTGGTGTCAGAGGTCTGCCTTTAGAATAGTTTCAAAGTTACTTAACTAATAGAAGTCAATGTATAAAAATTGGCGAATTTAACAGTGATAATCGTCCTGTCACTTATGGAGTTCCACAGGGCAGTGTTTTAGGTCCCACACTTTTCATCATTTACATGAATGATTTGCAAAGTATCATAAATAATAATACCAACATTATCTGCTATGCAGATGATACAGCCCTTATATTTCACGGAAAAACCTGGTCAGATGCATTACATCATGCAGAACTAGGAATCAGCGATGCAGCAAACTGGTTAGATAACAACCTTTTAACAATAAATGCCTCCAAAACAAAATTCCTCTGTTTCCATAAAACTAAAATTTCTGAACCAAGCCCACCCATTTCCATTAAGATTCACACCCAATGTAATGATAAAAAAGACTGTAATTGCTGTTTTATTGAACGAGCAAAAACTCTAAAATATCTTGGCGTAGTTATCGACGAACATCTGTCTTTTAAACCGCACATATCAACTTTTGCCACCAAAGTTAGAAAACTGACACATGTAATGCACCGCATTCGTGATGTTGCAGATTCACAAACTATACATTTAGTATATACGGCACTATGCGAATCTATAATTGCATACTGCATTAATTCGTGGGGTGGTGCCTGTGTTACCGCTATGATTGAGTTAGAACGAGCTCAAAGAGCTATTTTGAAGGTTTTGTTTAAAAAAAATAGAAGATACTCTACACAAGCTCTATATTCGGAGGCTCAAGTTCTCAATGTTAGGCAAATATACATACTAAAAGCAGTTCTCATGCAGCATAAAAAAATAATAACTTCCGAAGCTTACCCAGCCTTACTACAAAAGCGAAAATTTGGGGCTCCACCTTTAAGGGTAAACTCTCGGTTCGCACAACATTTTTTACGATTTCTAGGCCCTTACATTTACAATGCCATATTAAAGTTTTGTGACATTAAGAGAGACACTTTAAACGTTGCGAAAAGAAAATTGAAGAATTGGCTATCCCAATTACCATATAGTGACACGGAAGACCTCATGAAAATTATTTTTCATTACTCATGCTCTGAAAGTAGGTCTGAAGTTGCCTGAGAAGCGGGTTGAAAGTAATACTTTTCAGGCCCGGGAGTTTCGCTTTCAACTGACAGCTGTCAAATTATAAAAAAAAACTAGTTCCATTTTCACATTTCTATGGAACCATGTTCAAACTTTTTCTACAGTCACTCAATTACAGCACGATGTAAAATTGAAATAACATAAAGTTAAGTATTAATTCAAGAATATATTTTTTAAAATGACTTAATTATAATTTAGTTTCAACAATTTCTTCAAAATAACATAGATTTGGGCAAAATATTTAAAGATGAATTTGAAAAATAATGGCTAAATAATGAGGTTGGCCGGCCAACGAAAAAAAAACCAAAATAGGCGGCAATCCGATTTTTTTTTTCGAGTTTTAGAGTATTGTTTATACTTCCTTGTATTATTTCTTTGGCCAATTCCTGTTTTTATTTTTATTTCCTTGTATTCGTAATGAAAAGCACAGTGTTTACCTCGGGTGAAAGACTTATTTTGTCCCTCGAACTATTAGCGCCCTCGCTACGCTCGGGCGCCAAGCCCCGTCTCGGGACAAAATAAGTAACTTTCACCACTCATGTAACAATGTACTATTATAATCAGTCATGTACGAAATGAACACGTAGTATTTGTATTAGATGAATTGCTCAATGATGCACAAAAATACTCGTTTTGACAATTTTTCAAGTAGCTGCTATTATTTATACATGCATACACGCACTCACAACAAATACACACACACGCACATACGCACACGCACGCACATACACACACACACGCACATACACACACACGCGCACACACTCCTTGCCAGCCTCTTACATATTTTACCTTCTAATATTCTTTTTTTGAATTTTATTTTTAGTTATATTTTAATTTTTATTTGAGTATTGTTTTGAATGTTATTTTAGTTATATTATAATTTTTATTTTAGTTTCTTTTGTTTTGTTTTGATTTTGATTTGTATAATTTTCTATTATTCTCGACATCGCGATGTCGACGCGCAATTGTTTTGGCAATATATCTGGCCCTTAAGATACAGGCAATGCCTAGTTTAAGGGTCACAAGTTAAGCACTCTTACATAATTATTGTTCTGTTCCTCAAGTCTACGGAAAACATTTGTAAACGAATTAACCTGCAAACATGTAGACTTAGAGATAAATAAATATTTTTTCATTTTTTCATTTTTCATTTATATATTATAATGAACCGCCGCCATATTGAGTTCTAAATTTAAATTCAAGTGAAATGACAGGTTGTCACCGGATCTGGGCGGCCATTGGTCGACATTCTAGCCTAGTGTCGAGCGTAATACGATCGGAGTCGAGATAAAATATCAGATTATTTGTTGCAGATTTTTTTAATTTACTAATTGACGTCGGATTGCAATTTCACTTTCAAATTAGTAAGTTGCAAAGATTTTAATTATCTTCGAAGTTAGCGATGTTATTGATAAACTCGTCTTCAGGATTAAAATAACCTTGCATTCAGAGCAAATCAATACACCAAACGAACCAAACTATGGAAAGTCGAAACTTTTGGATTAACGATATTGATATACATTATGCTTTTACGTATTATCGGGGAGAAAATAATATAAATACACTCATCGATATAATATCGATAAAATCTATCGCATCCCTTTAAACCAGGGCAAACCAGTGCGGGACCTTGTACTTAAGGAAAGTAAACTCGCCCACAACTCGCATTGTCGATAATAATTGTCGACACTAAATAAGGACCCCGCTATGTATGGGACGAAATGTCAAAGTTAAATTATTGCCAGACTGACACACCGACTGTACGTTCCCAAACTATAACGCTTGTACTATGGGTACCGTATAATGGACTGGGGGCGATCCCAGTGACACTTAGACCAGTGCACATTACGAAAAGACAATTTTCGAAATTTGCCCCGACGGGAATCGAACCCGGAACCACCCGGTGCTGTGTGCAGAGATGCCTGCGCTCGAACCACTATGTCAAGCGGTCATCACACACTTATACGAACGAACGAACAAAGTCAAAAAGAGAATAAATTGGAAACCAAAGTTTTATCAAAATAATGTACCTACATCGCCTAAAACCTTGTCTATCCGTTAGATTCCCAGCCAATTACCGAGATACGATTATCTCGATTCAAATCGATTACGCCAGACGGTCAGATAACCTTTGCGTTATCGATACATCGCTACATCATTGTTCGGGGCGAAGCGAATCGCTCGCGAAAAAATAAAGGCCATTCCGTTGTGGATTAAGATTAAGAATGAGTGTCGAGATTTGAAATCGATTTGATTATTTCGATTATCGATATGATTCATTTGGTAATCTTAATTAGATGGAACATGAAGTGAAACTTTGTTCCTTACTTACGTTACTTTTGCTAAAAACATAAGAAAGTTTTGCGTAACAATTCGAATTCAATATTCAAAGTTAAGACACGACAACGTCTGTTGGGTCAGCTATAATAGTACTACTAATATTATAAATGCGAAAGTTTGTGAGTGTGGATGTTTGTTACTCTTTCAGGCCAAAACTACTGAACGGATTTGGATGAAATCTGGAACACAGATAGTTTATAACCGGGATTAACACATAGGATACTTTTTATCCCGATAATCCCGAAATTTTTGTTCGGTTAAATACGACGCGGACGAAGTCGCGGGCATAAACTAGTATCTATATAAACATTGAAGGTGGTATTCATGAATTGATCTCAAGTTTGAGAGCGAACTTAAAAATTGCATTCTAATGCCAGATTCCAGCGCAATATTTCAGTGTACTCAAATACCGTATCAATCAAGAGTTAGGATTGATTTATTTAATACCAGCAGCAGCGTAAGGTTTTATTTTATATCAGATCTATATCTGGTGGATATCAGTTTGATTCCCGGTGGGGAAGAATTCGGAAATGCTTTGGTCTGGGTGTCACTGGGATCTGGGGACGCAGATAAATGACACAGATATAAGTAGATTTTCCCGACCAGACAAATGTCAGTGTCACTTTTCATAAACATGTCTTCCCGTGCGCGCGTCGCGCAGAATCTGTGCCCTCACTACAACACGAGACGCAGAGCGTGACAGACACATGTCTGCGTATCACTGCGCTGCGTGACTGAGCAGAATTTGAAACACTGCACTGCATTTGTCAGGACTGGTCAGCTCTTCTGTTCTGGCAATATTCTGGGCCTATTACTTCATTATTTGTGATGCTTTATTTATCGACCCTACATTCTCCTCACACCTCTAATTATACCTATTGTAAACATAATTTAAAAAAAGAGAATAGAAAAGATGTATCCATGGACTTTCTTGCATGTTCTTCTCCATAGGATTTAGTTTTGGAACATGCACCTAGCTCTTGACTTTTTAAAAGTGCCAGTTAATTGGCCTATTTGAAACGAAAATATTTGAATTTGAATTATCGTCTGACTCAAAGTTCAGTTCCCACACACAATTCATGCAACGCGAGTTCATATCGTGAGACGATCTAGCGTGGTCTAGTTCACACATAGTGCTAATTACCAATTTGTTAAGAACTTGAATCTTAAAGGAAATATCTAATGGAGACGTCTAGCTGTCGCACGCGTAATGTACATAAATTTCCGTACTTCAACGTTTCAACTGTCAATAATGAACACAACAAAAAAGAATTAGCGAAATCGTTCCATGCGTTCACGCGTGATGCGATGACCAAGGAAATAGAGATTCAATTTTAAATCCATAGATAGATCGATAAAATTACGTTGTGCGAGAGTTCGTAATTTTTACCCTCCTAAACGGCTTGAACGATTTTGATGATATTTTATGAAATTATAAGGTCGCTTGGATGGCTCTTAGCTTTAGTTAGACCCGGTAGTGTCGCAGTTATTAACATCCATAAAATAAAACCTACGATAGCCTACCTGCAAAATCTAGTTTATACATAGATCTTGATAGGACCTACACAACTACTAGCGGGGGGACTAGTCCTATAAAAAGGACCTAAACTAGCCCAGTAAATAAGCATAAACCTAACTAACTCATTTCCTAAGCCTAGATATATATCCCCCCGTGACCACGGTTGCTGTAAAGCAACCGAAACGTCGGGAACATAAAAAGTAAAAATAAACGCGATATAATCCGTAAAAATAGTTTTATTTCAATGTCTTAGATATATATATTATTATCCATACAAATAAATAAAATTGGAGTGTCTGTTTGTAATATCAAAATAACACCTTTTCACTAAATGCATATGAAAGTACATACGACACCTACAACAAAAACGCGATTTAAAAAAAATTGTCTGTCTGTCTGTCTGTGTGTTTGTTCCGGGTAATATCCGAAACGGCTGGACCGATTTTGACAGGACTTTCACTGGCAGATAGCTGATGTTATAAGCAGTAACTTAGGCTACTTTTATTTAAGAAAAACAAAATTTAAATAATGGATCCTTTCGCGCGGGCTCAGAACGCGGGAGCGGGCTTTTTTGTTAAGTTAAATTCCACGCGGACGAAGTCGCGGGCTCAGCTAGTTATACATATAACCAGTAAGATCGTAGTTTCGCCATACCGACGATATGGCTATCTAGAGCGAATGAGCGCAATGGCTGAAATTAATAATTAATTTGATAAAGGTATCGGATCGATCTGAGATCCTAGTTTAAGATAAGTGTTAACTTTCTAGTCGAACAAAATTATATTTCGTGATTCGTGATTTGACCTGGTCTGGGTGTCACTGGGATCGCCCCCAGTCCATTGTCCGAACTACAAATAGTTTGCATCAAAATACTTCCGAAAATGCATGCGAGGCGGAAAGAAGCAACAGCCATAGAGATTGGTTTGTCTTAGGCCTGTTGTAATAAATCTATCTCTAAGTCTAATAGCGATCTTGAGTACGATTTTGACAGATTATTTTGTGCTGGCATGACGTTAAGATGACATTTCCATGATTGCCCTCAGACTTGAGTTCGATTTATAAATACGGCACTTAAACACTAGAGTAGCATTTCAATACAGTCAGAGTTTCGTTAATTTATCAAAATCTAAAAAAAATACTGCTCAAATTCCTTACTTAATAATTTCAATAATTTACATCTCGACAATTGGCGCAGTGGTTCTGGGGTAGACCGTTCGGCTTACTGCACATGGTGGTTGCGGGTTCGATTCCCGCCGGGGCAAATTTCAGAAATGTGCTTTGCGTAATTTTCTCAGGCCTGGGGGTCACTGGGATCACCTCGAGTCCATTGTACGGTACACGCGTTGCTTAGTTTGGGACCATACAGTTGGTGTGTCAGTCGGGCGATATTTATTTATTAATTTTTCACAAACAATCGAATCGCTTCCTCATGACGCTATAACGGTTAAGTGGACGTCCCATTGGTCGAATCACCTCGGTAGCTCGCACGTACCAAAAAAACCTAATAAGTGTTCTAATAACCAGTTCTCCTTATAACAAACTAGCTGTGCCCGCGACTTCGTCCGCGTGGAATTTAATTGACAAAGTTTCATACAAACTTTCATCCCCTATTTTATCCCCTTGGGGGTAGAATTAATCAAAATCCTTTCTTAGCGGATGCCTACGTCATGACATCTACCTGCATGCCAAATTTCAGCCCGATCCATCCAGTGGTTTGGGCTGTGCGTTGATATGTCACTATGTCAGTCAGTCAGTCAGTCACCTTTGAGTTATAAATATTTAGATAGATAGTTAAGCAAAAGGTGGTTTCGCCACAGTCCGTACCGTACAGTGGCACGACACGGGTGGTGAGCGATTCGAACGCAAAAACATCGCAAGTCAGCTTGCGCAATGCGAACTTGCACTTGGGATTGAAATATCATAGGGTTGCCACTCGCTGCAGATCAAATAACATTTTTTAAAACCCAGCATTACTCTTCTGTTTCTCCAAGGAACAGGCAGAAAGAGCCCTGAGACATTGAGGAAAAAACTAATAACGACAGCAAATTATTTTTATAGTTTCTATTTTATCTTTTAGTACGTTTTACCAAACATTTTGTAATTACAGCAAATACATAAATCTTTATTACAAAACATTTAGTCAAAAAATACAAAAAAATATTTACTAGACTAGAAAAATAATTTGAATTTTTATTTTTTTTATCAGTTATTTAGAGCCACATTGGTATAAGTAAAGTTTTGCATTTGAAAATATGTAACACTAGCTGTGCCCACCGACTTCGTCCGCTTAGTATTTAACATAACAAAAATTTCGAGATTATCGGGATAAAAAGTATCCTATGTGTTAATCCCGGTTATAAACTTTATGTGTTCCAAATTTCATCCAAATCCGTTCAGTAGTTTTTGCGTGAAAGAGTAACAAACATACATCCACACTCACAAACTTTCGCATTTATAATATTAGTAGGATTTTTTATTACTGTCTCGGCATTGTCAACCCTATTTACAGGCAGACTACCTCAACGTTTATCGCAACTGGTGTCCATTACATTAACTTATATTTTATTGCTTTTTTAATATCATTGTCTTTAGATTCGCTTGCGCAGATGCGTTAACGGATCGACACGGCTGATATATTTAAGAATACCGATTTATTAAGATATGTTGTGTATTAAGATTGAAAGGTTGGAATTAAAAAAAAGATTGTAATTGAATAGTTTAACTCAGCAGTAATAGCCGATTGGTTAAGCACGCCTCTTGCGTGCACAAGGTCTTGGGTTCAATCCCCGGCCCTGGGTTTGTCGAAATAATTATCAATTGCTTACGGTGAGGAAACCTGCATGTCTTAGAAAATCTAACCAATTTTCGGAAGACATGTGAAATCCGCCAACCGGCACTGGGCCAGCGTGGTGGATTACGGCCTTAATTCCCCTCGCAGTGGGGGGAGGCCCGTGCCCAGGAGTGGGACGTGAAAAGGGCTAAATTATTAGTATTATAATATTTTATCTCAGGGTGGGCAGTTTTATAAAAACATGTTTTAAATACAAAAAACATCTGGATATTTTCGTTTACAACATCTTTTCAAGCAAAAAAAACAACCATACTAAAGAAACCATTAATAATTGTAATCTACTAACAAACAATGTGATAAATGTATGTATGTCCGTGTGCACATACCTCAAGAACACGACACCGGATCTGGCAGGCCCGGACTTACCAACTTCCTTATAATAGGTATTCATTATTTTACGAGGAATGCTGCGTCATTAACAAACTTACAATTACAGCGATACAATAAAGTGAATAGACGCTATTTCTCGGTAATTAAAGGTCATAATTGATTATCCGTATTGGTAATTGAATGTTTTCTTAAAATTGTTATACCTATACAAAGATATTATTACGCACCGCGAAAAAAAACATTGCACTCCATTTCCAAGGAATAAAGTTGATAATTGGTCTATTTATTAATTTCACGTCGGATCTCATAATTCACAAACATAAATTTAAAATCTCATAAACAGGGTTTTGTACTCTATTTTCAAAAGCATAAAGGTTATAAACGCTCTATTTACCGGTATTGCGACGGCAAAATGATATTGTTTTTATGTCGGAACTCGAAATTTACCAACTTAATTTTGTACACTTTTTGAACAAGTAATTGGCACTTTATTCACCAAGTTATAAAGGTGATAAATGAATATTTCATTATTATTTCGATGGTAAACAGTTATTGGTATAGTGTCAGAGTCCTCGTCGAGGCCAGTGCGCTTATATCATTGGGTCCGGCAGCTGGCCGCGGTAAGGAATGCGGGGTGAAAGGGAAATAGTGATAGGCGGTAGCGGGAAAGAGAGGAAACATGAAATATTTTCTACCAGTTATTGATGTATATCGCTATCGCTTATGCACTATGCTCTCTCCGTTACCCGGTAAGTCGAGAGAACGTGAGGCGAAGGCGTGACGTCCGTATCTAGAATCTGAGCTGACAATACACACACTGTACAGCTAGTATTATATATTAATCAATTAAGAGAGCCCGCGGAACTGGATGGTTATGTAATTAAGAAATTGGAGCTAAGTTAGACTTGATTAACAGGCCTATGTATTAAGTGTACAGGTCTAGATAGGGTTACATAAGGATAAAAAATTAAAATTTATCATACTCCAATGCGACGACTTTTTAAACTACAAAAGAGCTGATAATTTTCAAACGGCTGAACCGATTTTCATGAAACATAGCTAAGAACACTCTCGATCAGAATAGCTATCTAACAAAATAAAACAAAATTGAAATCGGTTCATCCGCTTGGGCGATACGATGCCACAGACAGACACACAGATACACAAATACCCATGTTAAACTTATAACACCCCTCTTTTTTGTCGGGGGTTAAAAATCGAAGATGCGAAGTTAGAATAGGGTATACTAAAATAAACAAAGGAATGTCAACACTCAGGATATCGTATAATAGACTCAAGGCCATCTCAATAAAACTTGGAATCCAAATTCCAATCGTATCTAAGATTTTTTACACTGCCGTGGTCACTACTTATTTACAACTTTAGTCACTATACTATATATTTTAGAGTAGCTATTTCTATAAACACGATTATACTTATGTTACTTATAATTACTATAGCTAAAGCCTGTATTAATAAATCAAACTTAAGTGTGAGAGCGGTCTTGAGTACGCTTGTGACTATAGATTTACATAGATAACGCAAGTATCACGATTTGTATTGAAACCAAGCGTGCCGAATTTTTAACACCTACTGTGACGTCATTAGTGACGGGAAATCCAAACCGCTTCAAAGACACCGATGCCGCCTCCGCCTGCTACGATTCCCTCGAGTGATTATCACGCTTATACTCATATTTTATATTTGTAGTCGCGAGGACTGTAAGTTATCGGCGACCAACCTCGACGCTTGGTCGGGGTTTTCGGACACGCGAAGTACATACATTTGCGTTATCTATGTAAATCTATATCTGTGCTTGTGACATGTCATTTTGTACTCGTATGACATTTTGTATTAGAATGACGTTTCCAAGATCGCTCTCAGACTTGAGATCGATTTACTAATACGGACCTAGTGTTTGTTTCTACCACATGGCTATAGTAGAATTGCTTTACCATATCAATTTTTCTATTGGGGCGGATCTATTTTTCATAATTACCATAGAATACGTCTTGGAAGACGACGTAAGTTGTCATGAAAACAGATTGGTTAAAAATTGTATCTCACGCCGATAAGGATTCTCAGAATTTAAGTCGTGACTAGACTAGTTTCGTAATCGCTAATTATAAGACACATTTCACACACACACACACACACATACACAGTTTTAATAATTAAATTGTATTGTCCATAGAACAAGATACTCGGGGATTGCGAAATCAATGTCAGACATGAGTGTCGTGTGGGGCTGACACCTTGATGGATATCAAATGTCGCAATGGCAAGAAGAATGGTGTAAACCTAGCACATCAACTAAAAAATTAAAATAAAGCACACCTCACTAAACTAGCTTTCTAATTGAAATATCTAAGTCTGAGTGAGATTTGATTACTATTCACTTATTTAGTGACAATGGTGATGCCTGCTCACATTTTTCTGTTCCTAAGAATGTACACCATCTTTTAGTCATTGAAAAGAGTAACCATTGAGTATCTCGCCGAATCTTCTCAGTGGAAGCGGCATTCCGAACCGGTAGTAGATACTGACTATTCATGATGAAATGCTTTGTTGGCTTACATGAATAAAAACAATTTTGAGTTTGAGTCGCTGTGAATATTTTCACAGCCGCAAAAACGAGATACAAGCCTTATACCTTTGCATTAGAATGCTTGCTTGCGCAGCGTATCGGATGTTAATTCAACCGGAACAAATTTTTAATGCCAATCAAAATAAGATTCAGTATTTGAGCAGATTATTTGCATATTAATAACCAGAATGTAAACGTCATTCAAAAATCTTTGGCTTTGTTTTAATTGGTATTTGTGTGTATTGTTGCTGTCCCTTACGGGTGTACACCCGTAAGGGACAGCACCGTGTACATTCGTACGAATGACTGCACGTCTATTGGCATTCGTTATCTATGGGTTCTATTAAACTGGGTGATTCAAACGTAGCGGCTTGTTAAGTCCAAAAGGGGCCTCCATTTTGTTTTTCCAAAGTGGACGGTCACAGTTTTGTATTGTATTGTTATTAAGGTGAAGGCGCCTGTCTAGCCCGCGAAATTCAAAATTTTCGAGTATTTTTATAGTCTATCCAAAATCTGAAAACATTTAAGACAACATTTAGTGATTTGCGACAAACACAGTATGCAGTGAGTTTATTAATACATTTATTTTACTCTAAATATTATCACGGTGGATATGATACTAGTAAATCACTAAATATACAAAAATTGCCAGATTATCTGGATAGCTGTCGTTCTTGAAATGTTTTAGAGTAAGTTGGATATATTAATAAATGCACTGCACACGGTCTTTGTCGCGAATTACAAAATGTGCCTGTTATTATTGTCAGATTCTGAAAAATTTCTACAAAACCTCAAAAAATTTGAACTTCGCAGTCTAGATGGGCGCTTTAGCCTTAAATGTGTTTGTTATTGTTATTTGTTACTTAACACTGGCGAAATACCTACTAAACTGGCTGGGACATATTTTCAAAGAAAGAAGAAGTACTCTAAAAGAATCGAGAGTCTTACGAACTTGACATTTCTGGTAGAGACCATCAAAAGGCTTCCCGCTGGCGCCCTCTTCTGACACTTTCACTATACGTGTATTAGGCATACTTCTTACCTAATGCCCTAATGTTGCAAATCGAAATATCTCGTTTTACGAGTTTGTCGGCACAAAATCGTACGTAACTCGTACTCAAAAGCAATACGGCTATTGCAATACAAAATTCGCTAAGTTCAGCGGCAGCCCACGCTCAAAGCGACAGTTGTCGGTGCTTAAATGTAGCTTAAATATAGCTCAAGTAAAGGTTACAGCGAAGGTAGCCCGATCTGTTATTTAAACAATTATATTCGGCATTTGGCGCGTCGCGTAATACAATTTTTATCTGGCCTTCAAATGTAAACAGACTTCCGTTTCGGCACGCCCTCTATCATTATTATTAAATACTAAACTGCTAATATGGACGTACTTTTGCAAAATAGCGCCATCCCACACACGCTTCTGCAAACTGAAACCAACCTAGAACGACTAATGCAAGGGTTGATTTTGGTATCAAGCAGTACATGTGGGTTGATTCCATTCTGCAAAACGATATCCATACATTTTTACGACGGCAGACCCAAACTGTAGCCGATAGATCGACGTCACAGTAGCTAATATAGATGAGTTTCGTACGATGTGTGAGAGAGCTGGAAGGCGAATTCACCTCCTTCTCTCAAAGTCCTCAGCAGGTGGGCAACGTGTATTGCATATTGTGTATTGCAAGCATCTATAGGCTCATAGGGGTGGTCCGCTTGTATGCATTTTTTTATTAGTATACTAGCTGATCCGACAGTCGAATTGTTCCGCTCAACTTTCTTAATTTTTTTCTTTCATAAGAACCTTCTCCTGACAATAATAAACGCAACAAAAAATAATTAGCGAAATCGTTCCATCCGTTCACGCGTGATGCGATGACCGAGGAAATAGAGATTTTTATATATTTATATAATTTATACTAAGAAAAATCTCAATTTTGATAGCACCAAATTTTGTCCTACAATCGAACTTAACCACTGTCAACGCACATAGAATGACGGCCGGAAACGTCAGCGTAACGCGCCCTCCAAAGCATAAATGTAGTTGTCAGTACAAGGATAATATCGTCCTTCAGACACGCCACTTTCGCTCTATTAGTGCATACATATAGACATATTCGTTCTCTGTTCATTGATGGCCAGTGGAAGCCCCTTCATTAGATACGCTCGAACAGACGGATTAACAAGGTTGCACCACGGGTGTAACAATTTTTGTAATTCTCAAAAGGCAACAGACTAGATCTACTTATTCCAATCACCTAAATACCTACTTCATGTTACTACTAGCTGTGCCCGCGACTTCGTCCGCGTGGAATATTGACTTTGGGTAGTATTTTAAATTATTTAGGCACTGGAACTGGGCTGGACACCTCTGCCGCATGCCGATGCATCTATGGGCGAAAGTGACCACAGTATGGGTCCCACACAACACCAGACCACGCGGCAGACCCAAAAGACGATGGCGGGATGAGCTCGACTCATACGAAGTACATTGGTCTCAGACCGCAACAGACCGAGACAAATGGAAGAAGGGAGGGGAGGCCTTTGCCCAGCAGTGGGATACTACAGGCTCCAAATAATAATAATAATTACAAATAAGATCCAATTTATATCGAATCAACAGGCATCAAATAAGTTTTCAAGCTTCTAGCTCTAAAATAACGATACTTTCATACAACTTTACAGCCCCCCTTTCAATCCCTTAGAACCCTTTTTTCGCATTAAAAAGTAGCCATTGTCCTTTCTCAAGTTCTAGACTATCTGTGTACCAAATTTCATTTAAATCGGTTCAGTAGTTTTGGCGTGAAAGGGCGGAGTTACTTTCGCATTTATAATATTCTAAGGATTAATTAAACGATACTGGCAATTTATAAAAAATATATAAAAATTCAAGCGAGTTTCTTGCCGGAGCTTCTCAGTCGAGGTCGCGTTCCGATCCGTTCGTAGACTAAAGGACAAGATGTTAAAATGACAATTTATTAGTGCCCCCGTAGGTCTTAACAAAATCAACGATTTGACTTTGACTTCAAACGAGACACGCGTTACCCACATAAAAATGTAATAACCCGATTATATATGAAGCTCTCAAATCTGAGCTTAGATTGAGTTCAGCGGTTACTCAGATCACTGGTAGGGTCTCAAAGGTCGACACTGGAAGTGTAGAAACATACAAATAAATGTAAGAAACATGTAATAAACACAAAAATCTACATTGGACTAATAAAACTAGATATTGCATTCCTGTGAGAATTCTGCCAATGCGTCGCCGATACCAAAGAAGTCTATAGCAAAAGAGATAGGGTCCAAACTCGTGTGTACTTCGAGACAGACCACAGGCCAGGAGGCTGCTCACAGGTGTTCTGAAGTTCGGTCCAAAAGAGCGCTTAAAGAGTGAGTAATAAGTTGGAAATTCGCGTGCATACCCAGCAAGGGTATAGTGGGTCAGTGAGGCGAACTATTGCGAGAGGCTGCGCGTGAGTCTTGATATATAAAGCTTGTACGTCCTTCTATTGTAGGGGCACCAACATTTAGGGAAAAAAGAGGATTATATTTTGCTATGGCTCGGTCGCTGATCACGAAGAAATTCGTACAATGACCTGTTATTACCTCTCAGTCTCTGTCACTCCCGCGTAAATCTAATACGTCTCGCTCACACGCAGTTCACACGCAGTTCACGGCAACTGTGTGAGCGAGCGTGGTGCCGGTGATAATATAGGGGATGAATAATCCCGAAATTTTTGTTAAGTTATATTACACGCGGACGAAGTCGCGGGCACAGCTAGTAAGCTATATAAGAGTCATTACTTTATTAAATGAAACGGCTAGAACGATGTCGACATCTCTCTCCGCAAGACTTGGCGACATTAATTTTTGCAACATTTCATGTCATTCCTTCATGATGGCGGTTTTTTGCACTATGTTGCTGTTCAATAAAACGATGTGGCAACTGAAGTGGGCCAACTTCAAAATATAAGTAGTATCTAGAATTAGAAATGAGATCGTTAAACTCGTCGTTCGTTAAGCTAGTTTTTTTGGTTGTAGTACCTTCCTACCGTAAGCAAGTTATCAAATCAATAGTAGAATGAAAAGAGTTGATATCATATGAAATTACTAGCAGTGCCCGCGACTTCGTCCGCGTGTAATTTAACTTAACAAAGAAATCGGGATTATTCCTCCCCTATTTTATCCCCTTGGGGGTAGAATTAATCAAAATCCTTTCTTAGCGGATGCCTACATCATAACATCTACCTGCATGCCTAATTTCGGCCCGATCCGTCCAGTGGTTGGGCTGTGCGTTGATAGATCACTATGTCAGTCAGTCACCTTTGAGTTATATACATTTAGATTTTCATTCATGTAAGCCAACAAAGCACCTATAAATAGTCAGGGGCAACGATAATTTAGCAACGATAATCGATATATCGTGACATTTGTCTTGTCCTAATCCTACTCCATATTTTTATCGTCGTATCCCATTACTAAACGAACGATAGAAAGTTATCGTTGCTAAGAGTAGCACCCCTGAATCTACTACCGGCTCCGTAAGCCGTTTCCACTGAGAGGATCCGGCGAGAAACTCAATGGTTACTCTTTTCTTTATTTTAATTTAATTAATAGGATATGGTGTACATTCTCAGGAACAGCAACAGAATGTGAGCAGGCGACACCATTGTCACTAAATAGTACTAGAGATAATACACTAATAATTAAGTACTATAAGCTAATTAAATCTCACCAAGATTTAGGTATTTAAATTAGCAAGCACATTACAGTTCGATAGTTACAAAATTAACAGGAAAAAAACATGGTTTGTTGATAAATATTCCCGGTTTTATTACAAAAGAAGTTAACACGTGATGAATAATTTGGCTAGACACGCGTTCATCACGTGTCTTACTGTTCTGTATTAACACCGTCCATACTGAGTGTGGCTTTACGGTGACGTGCGTTATTCATTGAAACTGTTTCAAGGCCAGAATGAGCGTCGAACCTGAGTTTCAAGGTTTACTTCCGTTAAGAGAGCGTCTAACATAACAACTAGGCATTGACAACAAATTCGTTGAATTTAGCTTAGCACTGTGGTTTGAGCGCAGGCCACTCGGCTTACTGCACTGGGTAGTTGCGGGTTCGATTTCCCAGGTCTAGGTGTCACTGGGATCGCCTCCAATCCATTGTACGGTACCCATAGTACAAGCGTTGCTTAGTTTGGGACCGCACAGTTGGTGTGTCGGTCTGGCGATATTTATTTATTTATTTAATTTCACGGGACTTGTCCATGAAGTTATATGAATTGTGCTCACCCTACTCCGCATATCACGTATAGCGCGCGGGTCTCGTTGTTCGCACGCCTTTATTTGGTAATGACAGACAACTGTTGACATTTTTACATGACAATCAACTATTACGTAAATGTAGAGCAATAAAAAATGCAATTAAACACTCTGATGCTAAAATAATAAGGTTGAATTAGCTTTATTCGTTTTTAAACAGTGTTGTGTGTTTAAAAGGTAGTTAGAAGAAACAATTATGCATTCTAGTCGGTATGAAAATTAGGTGTTATTTCGTTTGAAGGAGTTATGAAGATTGTTAAAAAAATGCTCAATTCGCGGTTTGAGAAGGTCATAGACAATGAAACCATTTTATTTTTTTATTATCTGTGGATATCTTGTTTATTTCTTATCGTGGAATCCAATCACACGTCTACTGTAATATCTTCGTCCAAAGGCCCGTTCAAACATTACATAAAATACCTACCAACCTTGAGTATAAAAAAGAGACACTCTTCCCGTGACAGCTAGGTCACATGATCAGGCCCAAGATTACGTCATCGGCTAATAATTAACCTTATTTGTATTGAAGATATTATCAATAAATGACAACAAGATCAGTGAAGTAGTCTTGGGCCGTCGTGAGAACATCTGGCGTCAAATTGACTGTACCATGCTTTAAACTGATAACAGGGCATAATCAATTGTTCGTTATACACCCGGGTGGATAAACAGCACAAAGTTCCCTTGTGATTGTCAAATTGTTTACGCTCTACAAATCTTTTGAGTAAGTAACACAATTTAGAAAAAACAATCATACTAATATTATAAAGAGGAAAACTTTGTTTGTTTGATTGTAATGAACAGGCTCCGAAACTAATGAACCGATTTGAAAAAATCTTTCACTGTTGGGAAGCTACACTATCCCCGGGTGACATAGGCAACAATATATTAAAAAAAAAAATTAGGGATTCTTACTAAAACTCGAATAATGTAACCGCAATGTACGCGTGCGAAGCCGGGGCGGGCCGCTAGTATAATATAATGAGGCTTGAATGTATACCAATAAAAGTCGGCCACATATAAACATTATGTAATTAATTATGGCTTTATGCAATTGTCTATGATAATAATATACTTTAGATGTAGAGCGAAAAAAAGACTACACACATTTATTGCCTTGACCAACATACATAAACATATACTAGCTGTGCCCACGGACTTCGTCCGCGTAGTATTTAACGTAACAAAAATTTCGGGATTATCGGGATAAAAAGTATCCTATATGTTAATCCCGGTTATAAACTATCTGTGTTCCAAATTTCCAAAATATATTATGTTTAAGAATGTCGTATACATCCTACTAATATTATAAATGCGAAAGTTTGTGAGTGTTGATGTATGTTTGTTACTTTTTCACGCAAAAACTACTGAACGGATTTGGATGAAATTTGGACCACAGATAGTTTATAACCTGGATTAACACATATAATACTTTACTTAAGTCTACGCGGACGAAATCGCGGGCAGAAACTAGTATACATAATATAAGTTGTACGAGTGTAAGGGCATCGTAACGAAAACAGATACCATGGATTCAACTCATGATTGTAACCCCCAGAGTTGGAATTTACCGTCGATATTTTCATGAATTATGCTCTAATTTTTCCAGTATTTTAAAATTGATTTTATCATTATTATTATTCCTTTTTAATTTTACAAACATTTAGGGTACAACGATTTCACACACCACACTAATACTATAAGAAGAATTAATATAATTAAATCGACTTCATACAAATCTGGGTGTACTAAAAAGCTAGAAATAAGTAGGGACCTTGCAATTTCTTTCATTCGGAGTCGGTGTCAATTCAAGTAGGGTTACCCACCTAAGAAGTAGTATTAGAAGCTAATAGTAGCATCTATGGGACCTCATAGAGAGCACATGCTTACAAACAAACAAAAAAAAAAACTAAAATTGAAATTTTTTAAAAGCCCGATGCGACGACTTTTTAAACTACAAAAGAGCTGATAGTTTACAAACGGCTGAACCGATTTTCATGAAACATAGCTAAGAACGCTCTCGCTAAGAATAACTATATATATAAAAAATCGGTTCATCCGCTTGGGCGCTTCTATGCCACAGAGAGACACACGGATACACAAATATACATGTTAAACTTGTAACAGCCCTCTTTTTAGTCGGGGATTAAAACTAGTGTAACAGACAGACGGGCAACGAAGTGATCCTATAAGGGTTGCGTCTTTTCCTTTTGAGGTACGGAACCCTGATAAAAATAGATACAGACGAACATGGAATCTCTTCTCCTCCTTTTAGCGAAGTCGGTTAATAAAATCGATGGCCTTCACGTGAAGGCCCGCCTTGATAAAGGCCCACATTCAAGGTAGGTAATATTGATATGACATAACTATCTCATGAAAGATGAATGAACGGATGATTCACCGCGGAACGTATGCGAAGCGACGCCGCCGCGAGGAAGACAACTTGCTATAAATAATGGTAATTTTATTAGTCGTTATGTAATTAAATATCGTTATTAAACGCCGTTATAATTCAACGGCGATTCGTTATTGATTTAATGACGGCGGTGTGTGTTGTACATGATTTATTGAACATACATTATATTTTATACTAGCTGAGCCCGCGACTTTGTCCGCGTGGAATTTAACTTAACATAAAACCCCGCTCCCGTGTTCTGAGCCCGCGCGACAGGATCTTTTTTTTTGTTTTCCAAAATAAAAGTAGCCTTAGTTACTGCTTATAACACCAGCTAACTGCCAGTGAAAATCCCGTCAAAATCGGTTCAGCCGTTTCGGAGACACTTTTGGATTTCATGTGTTTTAATTTCTTTACGCTAAACCCTAATTGTTTTTCTAAGATTAAAGTAGCCTAAGTTACTCCTTATAACATCAGCTATCTGCCAGTCGAAATCCCATCAAAATCGGTCTAGCTGTTCCGGAGATTACCCGGAACAAACACACAGACATACAGACAGACAGACAGACAAAAAAATTTTAAATCGCGGTTTCGTTATAAGTACCGTATTTACTTTCATATGCATTTAGTGAATCAGTGTTATATTGATATTTCAAACAGACACTCCAATTTTATTTATTTGTATAGATAAAATTCTTGTGTCGCGATGTTTGTTGCCAAACTCCTCCGAAATGGCTCGACCGATTTTCATGAAATTTTGTGTGCATATCGGGTAGGTAATCGGTCAACATCTACTTTTCACACCTATAAGTAATTTATATGGCAGAACAACGTTTGCCGGGTCACCTAGTCCTACTAATATTATAAATGCGAAAGTTTGTGAGCGTGGATGTATGTTTGTTACTCTTTCACGCAAAAACTACTGAACGGATTTAGATGAAATTTAGAACACAGATAGTTTATAACCTGGATTAACACATAGAATACTTTACTTAAGTCCACGCGGACGAAGTCGCGGGCAGAAACTAGTATTTTATAGATTTTATATTTTATACATTTTTAGGTAGGTTTCATATATATAACCGAGTCGGAAAACAAGCGTAAGACCTGCCTAATGTTAAGCAGTTACCATAGCCTATAGATGCTTGCAATACCAAAGGCATGGCTCGCACGTATCTTTTGCGACCGAATGGGAAGTGGGGACAGGGCGACCGGAAGAAGGTATCGGTTGGGCTTCCGGCTCTATCGCTAAGCTTCCGAAACCGATCTTCTGTGAGAGGGTAGTATTGCCCCGGCGAGCCAGCTATAGTCAATTAGCTACCGCTCATAATGTAAACTTAATAAATGACATTATGACCTTAGCGATCGTCTTGACCTTGACACAACTAGCATCGGTAACAAAACGTATTCAGAAATAGTTACAACATACACGTTCGGCGGTAAGATGCTCTAATTAACTGTCTAATTAACCTGTCTTTCATCATATAGACCCATTGGGTTAATACCGGTTTTTGGAAAGCTTTTTGAAAAACTTTTGATAAAACGAATAGTCTATAAATAAAGCAGATAAAAATCAAGCTATGAGCAAAAACCGATATGGGTTCAAGGAGAACAAATCTACTGTGGATGCACTGCAAAACGCTATAATTGAAATTAGGAAAGCCAAAGTTGAGAAATTACAAGTCCTAGCTGTGTCGCTAGATATCGAAGCTGCATTTGACAATGCGTGGTGGCCATCGCTTTTTAAGGGTCTGAGAGACGAGTGCAAGAGCCATAAAAATGTATTCAAACTTATAAAAAATTACACAGTGAATAGAGAAGTTATATCTGAAAAAAAAAACTGTCTAATTGAACGGTTCTCGACTCACAAGAGAGCTACGAATACTAGGTGAAACAAAAAGGGTAAGTATACAATTTTATTCAAAACTTAACTTTGCAATTCTAAAACTATCAGCTTTGGAGGAAACTTGAAAAACAAAAGGTGTTACAGGAATACAGCTGTTGACATATTTCACAAGTCCACAAAACCTTTAGTACTTCAACTGTCCCAAAAAGCCCATAGTTTTAGATTTACAAAGTAAAGTTGCAAAAAAATTAGTATACTCTTTATGTTTCACCTTGTATATACTCGAGAATATGCACACATCACTAAACCAGCTTTCCAATTTAAATACCTAATTCTGAGTGAGATTTGATTACTATTTACTTATTTAGTGACAATGTTGTTACCTGCTTACATTCTGTTGCTGTTCCTGAGTATGTACACCATCTTTTATTAATTGAAAAGAGTAACCATTGAGTTTCTTGCCGGATCTTCTCAGTGGAAGTGGCATTCTGAGCCGGCGGTAGATTCTGACTATTCATAATTGCTTTGTTGGCTTATATTAATAACTAGCTGAGCCCGCGACTTTGTCCGCGTGGAATTTAACTTAACAAAAGAGCCCGCTCCCGCGTTCTGAGCCCGCGCAACAGAGCCCTTTTTGTTTTTCTAAAATAAAAGTAGCCTAAGTTAATGCTTATAACATTAGCTATCTGCCAGTGAAAGTGCCGTCAAAATCGATCCAGCCGTTTCGGAGATACTCTTTGATTTCATGTGTTTTTATTTTTTTTATGCGGAACCCTAATTGTTTTTCTAAAATTAAAGTAGCCTAAGTTACTCCTTATAACATCAACTATCTGCCAGTGAAAGTCCCGTCAAAATCGGTCCAGCCGTTTCGTAGAATACCCGGAACAAACATACAGACAGACAGACAAATTTTAAATCTCCTTCTTGCTATAGGTGTCGTATGTAATTTCATATGCATTTGGTGAAAAGGTGTTATTTTGATATCACAAACAGACACTCCAATTTTATTTATTTGTATAGACTAAGTAGGGCACAATTTCGTGCTTCTAGACCAGTTTATGCTGTGTTGTCTATCGGTCAGTGAAAGTATTATTACGTACGTTTCATTACGATTAATAAGATGATATATCTAAAACGTATCTTCATACTAGCTGACCCGACAGACGTTGTCCTGTCTTAACTTTGAATATTGAATTCGAATTGTTCCGCTCAACTTTCTTATTTTTTTCTTTCATAAGACACGCCTTGTGACAATAATAAACACAACAAAAAATGAATTAGCGAAATCGTTCCATCCATTCACGCGTGATGCGATGACCAAGGAAATATAGATTATTTTTTATACATATAGACATCTCCTGTAGGTAACTATGTTTGTCACCGAACTCCTCCTAAACGGCTGGACCGATTTTGATGAATATTTGTGTGTTTGAGTGGTTCCGTTTATGGTTTTGATTCACGATGAGATCCGGTAGATGGAGCTGCAATAGGGTTCTAGGTAGGGCAGGACATCTGCCGGGTCCGCTAGTCACTACATAGTATAAAACAAAGTCGCTTCCCGCTGTCTGTCGCCATGTATGCTTAGATCTTTAAAACTACGCAACGGATTTTGATGCGCTTTTGTAATAGATAGAGTGATTCTTCAAGAGGAAGGTTTATATGTATAATACATGCATAATATAGTAGAGAAACACTGATAATTTTAGAGCCGTGCGAAGCCGGGGCGGGTCGCTAGTTATCTTTATAAACCTAATCTTTAGATCAACAAAATGACGTCACAGACCACTTTATTTTTAAACATTTCGGTTTAAAATCGAATCGTACAGGTATTTAGAGTTCATTGTCTATTTACAAAAAGCGCGACAGTTTTTTTTGTTGTCGAGCCATTGAGTAAAAGTGTTTAGTAAGCCGCGATCTTCGACATGTCGGTGCCTTTGTTGCAAACAATCGCGGAGAAATTGGATCTCCTCAATGTAAACAGCGGAATATTGTTCCTGTTATATTGGTCAAGCGTGGATCGTGAGGTTAGGAGTTCGATGTCCGGGTCGAGAATATTGAAAATTGTTATTTTTTTTAATTCTATCTACGTCATACTGAGAGTAGATGTAGGATAATAAGTTCGCCTGTTTATGATATTGAGGGTCAATATTGTTGTCAAAGTGTGTACAAACAGTCAACAGTCCCTTACTTTTTAAATGAGACCTCTGGATGATGTGGAGGGGGGGGCATACCACTATTAAATTTATTAAAAGCTGTATATGTAGAGGCTTCAGATTAAAAAAAAAAATTACATGTCTTGCTTAAGAATAGGAGTTTTAAATTTGTAATTAATTATTAGTTCATGCATCAATCAAAGTTATCTTTCATAGGTAAAAGTTCAGAAAATTAATTATTTTTTCATATTTTTTTTTGTTAAAAATATTCCGAGTGGTCTATTTTTCGAAAACCGCAAACATTACCAACATTCATATAAGTAAAAAAGAAGCGAAGCTTTGCAGTAGATATATTATATTAACGCCACGCATCACGCGTTACGCGTTACGCTTTTCACCGTTTTAGTGCCCGGGTAGCGAGCGCCCCGAACGTCCGTAAAGAAGCTTCGCTTCAACAATCAATTTGTTCCTAAAGTTCTAGGAATTGTCTAGCTACCTACGAGAGCGGAATAATAAAAACTAACAAATGTATGGAAGTGTAACATGAGTTCAAGAATAAGACCTTTACTTTTCTTTTAGGCAATGCTATTTTTTTTTTCGTTGCTGTTTCAAATTATTTATTTATATGCTTATGCTTTTAATGATTGTCACAGACATACCTATATTATTATATCGAAGGATAAAAAAAAGTTACAATCAATTATTCGAATATAATCAAATTTCGAACGCAAGCAACGTTGACATTTTTTCGAACTTGCTTCGATACGTCATTGGCTGGCGCTGTCAGTGGTCACTCCAATTTTAAAAAGTTGTTCACCGCCATTCATTACATACGAATCTATCACTCATACAAAATTATACTCGCTTCCTGACCACCCTTTCCGCCCTTGAGAATGGCCACTTACTTTTTTCAACGCTACGAGGCACGAGCAACGTATAAAAACGGCCGGCGACCAAATGGGGGCAGTCAGTAGCTATCGAGCAGTCTACCCAAGAAGTGCACGATGAGAGTTCTGGTTAGTTGAACTATGTGTACAGAATTAAATCGACATAATTAAATTCGCGATTCGAAAATGTTCCAATTATAAAATTCGCCATTTGAAAATGTTATAAATTAAAATTATTAAATTTGTGCTTGTGCTGTGATGTGGTGATGTGACACGGATTCTATCGATATGTTACATGATTATCGATGTTATAATCGATTTTCTTTCGCAGATTGTAGCCGCCGTCCTCGCCTGCGCCGCAGCCGCTCCCTCCGGTCTGCTGGCAGCACCCTACGCCCACGGCCTGATCGGTCATGGTGCGCCCCTGGCGTACTCCCACGGGGCCCCCTTGGCCGTAGCCCACGGCGTCGCCCCCGCCCTGCCCACCATCTCGCCCGGTGACATCGCCGGCGCTGCCATCGATGCCCACGTCGACGCCCACGACCACGCCCGCGCCGCCGTGGACGCCGCCCGCGAATGGCACGACCAGGCCTCCGAGCTCCAGGGACAGGCCATCAACGCCGCCGAAGACCACTCCTGGCAGGCGGTCGACGCCGTGAAGACCGCTGAGGCTCAGCTCGACGGCGCCGCCGCCGGCGTCGCGCCCGTGCTCGCCAAGCAGCTGGCCGGCCACGCCGCCGTCGTCGCCGCTCCCGCCTACGCCGGTCACGGTGTGGCCGCGTACGCCGCGCCCGCCTACGGACACGCCGCTCTGGCCGCCCCCGCCGTCGCCGCTTACGGCGCCCCTGCGTACGGACACGCCATCGCTTCCTACGCCGCGCCCGCCCTGGCCGCCAGCAAGACCATCGCCACCCAGTCTCTGTCCCAGACCCACCCCGCGCCCCTCGTTCACTCCGCTCACCTGGTCCACGCCGCCCCCGTAGCCTACGGTGCCGGCCTCCACCACGCATGGTAAACTGTGATAGTGTTTAGATACCAAAAAAAAAAGAATACTCAAATGTTTTGGAATGTAAATAAATTATATAAAAAAAAATGCAGGCGAGGATGAGTGAATAAATGAAAATAGTAACTTTACACAGTTTTTTCTTTACTTCAAACGCACTCGTTGATCGATAATAGCATAACACCTTGTTTTGATTCAAATACTTCAACAGAAATTACATAATAATAAGTTGAATTTTAACAGGAAATAACGGCATTTCCAATTAATGTGGTAGTCAAAGATTATTTCGAACAAACACGAGATAATATCTTGAACAAATCGAAATGTCAAGTTCAAATTTAAAATCATCGACCTTAACACAGTAACACTAACATTCGATACACAAATACATAACAAAATACACACATTCATAACATATCGATACTTTTATCGATTAAACACAGCCCTACAAGGATAACTGGCATTCAATAACTTTGTCATAAGAAAATGGCAATGCCAAAAACATTTTAATCTCCAATAAAACGATTCATTTTTAATTATAATGACATGATTAATGACGCAATGACATTTAAATCTAATTACCCTCGCCATAAAACAAATAAATCCGAATAGTTAACAACTTCCTTAGTCGCGAAGGTTTTTATACTCGCAATAAATTTAAAACATAAAATGCGAACTCTACATAACATATCATCAAGCCAACGTGGCTGACCTTTGATATGTTACCAAGACCTTTCTATTTATACCATGGCACACCAACATTAGCCCTAAATACATAATATAAATAACGCCCTACATAAATACCAGACTCCTTTGTAGATTAAACTGCTGTAATAAATTTGAAATAAGGAGTGCTTTTGAAAATTGACCAATTCCTGTTGATTCCTGACGATATGGTGAACATTTTTAGGAGAAGAAAACCTTTAAGCGTCCCCTCTCATCTCTATCCCGGGATCTTTCAGGGGATATTTAGGCAATTGGAAAGGAGGAAAAAAATATATTTATTAGTATAGGCTAATAAATATATTTTTTTTGTGCCCGGTGTTTACAATACTAATTCGCATTGCTCATCTGAAGGGGAGAGGAATATACGAATGGGAAGAGAGGGGGAGGCTTCAGGCTATCAAAGAAAAAGGAGATATACGATAATCGGTATTTCGTTTGAAAAAAAAACTTTAAAAATTCCCTTCCCACCAAGGGACACTTGATCTTTATAATTTAGTCGTATTTAGTCCAGTCATAATACTAAATCCGTGTTGCCAACCACGCCCTATTCCGATTCCGTGATCAGTTTTTGTCGGTCCATGTGAACGTATTCTGGCCAAGGTTACCTTGGTCAAGTGTGTCTTACACTTCCGCTTTGTATGTTACTGTGTTTTAGTGTCAATTATCTATATCTTATATATAAAATTCTCGTGTCACAATGTTAGTTACCATACTCCTCCAAAACGGCTTGACCGATTTTTATGAAATTTTATATGCATATTCAGTAGGTCTGAGAATCGGCTACTATCTATTTTTCATACCCCTAAAAGACAGGACAACGTCTGTCGGGTCAGCTATCTCCTATATAAAAATAAGTCGGGTTTTCCTTCCTGACGCTATAACTCCAGAACGCACGAACCGACTTCCACGGTTTTGCATTCGTGGGAAAGGTCTCGGGCTCCGTGAGGTTTATAGCAAAGAAAATTCAGGAAAAATTTCAACAGAACGCGGACGGAGTCGCGGGGCACAGCTAGTTATATATAAAAATGAATCTCTATTTCCTAGGTCATAGCATTACGCGTGAACGGATGGAACGATTTCGCTAATTCTTTTTTTGTTGTGTTTAATATTGTCAGGAGAAGGTTCTTGTGAAAGAAAAAAAAAATAGGAAAGTAGAGCGGAACAATTCGAACTCAATATTCAAAGTTAAGACAGGACAACGTCTGTCGGGTCATCTAGTTTATATATTATAATAAATATTTATTAACATTTTGGAACTTATTTAGGCATATTTTTAAAACATTTACTAAGTTCAAATCATGCAAGAATCCCTTGCACCACTTTTAATGATCTTATGTATCTTAATATTTCTTTTAATTTTAAATTTGAATACAACTCTTCCATGAATACATTACCGATAGTAAAATAGTCACAAAAATCGGTAGTTTCCGAAAAAAATCCGCACACTTAAGTCTTTTACAAAGAATAACAAAAAAAACTGAGAATAATTATCTTGCGCTTATAATATGGACTAGTTATAAGCAGAAGTAATAATTTATCGGACATAGGCAGCGCCTTTCTACAACAATTAGGTAGTATTATGAAATCAGTTCAAACGGCCGCGGCATAAGTAAAGACGTATAAATTATAGTAAATGGCAAATGTTAGGGGCTTAGGCTGAGTTCTGACTGGACGGTAGGAACGCTGATCTATCTATATATATAAAAATGAATGTTTGTCTGTCTGCCCTTTATAGAATCGCAAACTATGCATTTGATCATGTCATGATCTTCAGAAAAGTGTTGTGCATGGCCCCACAAAGGTTTCTGAGTTGGTACGACAAATCTTTGACAGCGTAGCAAAGCGCGCAGAGTACAGCTAGTCTATACAAATAAATAAAATTGGAGTGTCTGTTTGTAATATCAAAATAACACCTTTTCACAAAATGCATATGAAAGTACATACGATACCTATAGCAAAAACGCGAATTAAAAAATTTTTGTCTGTCTGTCTGTCTGTCTGTCTGTCTGTGTGTTTGTTCCGGGTAATCTCCGAAACGGCTGGACCGATTTCGACGGGACTTTCACTGGCAGATAGCTGATCTTATAGCGGGTAACTTAGGCTACTTTAATTTTAGATAAACAATTAGGGATCCGCGTAAAAACATTAAAACACTTGAAATCAAAGAGTATCTCCGAAACGGCTGGACCGATTTTGACGGGACTTTCACTGTTAGATAGCTGATGTTATAAGCAGTAACTGAGGCAACTTTTACTTTAGAAAAAAAAATTAAAAAAATGGGTCCTGTGGCGCGGGCTCAGAACGCGGGACCGGGCTTTATTGTTAAGTTAAATTCCAAGCGGGCGAAGTCGCGGGCTCAGCTAGTAGTAAATAAATAAATATCGCCAGACTGACACACCAACTATATGGTCCCAAACTAAGCAACGCTTGTACTATGAGCACCATACAATGGAGTGGGGGCGATCCCAGTGACCTGAATTTCGGAAATTTGACCCGGCGAGCATCGAACCCGGTGCAGAGAGCCGAACGGCTTACGCTCAAACCACTGCGCCAAGCGGTTAATAATTTTAAATCTACTATTACACTGAAAATGTGGAAGTTTGTATGTTTGAATATTTGTAACTCAATATCGAAAAAACGGCTGAACGCTTTTAGATGAAATTTCTCACACAGCAACTTAACAACCTGGATTAACACAATACGCCAGCGTGGTGGCCTATGGTCTGAACCCCCTTCGCACACGACTTGTGATTGGTAGGGAGCGAAGGCAACGCATCGTGACTGGTCTATCAAAAATAATAATGGATTGTTATTGGTCGATCGTGAATCATATACAGTATGTGTGTCTTAAAGTGCGGATTCCGAACGGTGATTGGTTCGTCTAAATTTACCACCGTGCCATAACAGGAATGATAGCCAAATGAGTACAACGCTTGTCTTGAAAACGGTGTATATAGGTTCAAAGCCTTTTAGATTATCGGATCCCATCTCCCTTCCTCTCCCTCTGTCCCTCTCCGCTTCCGTTCGGAAACGTGTGAGCTATACCTTTGATATTACAAGCATATTTAAGCTACAGTGACTGCTTAACATCGGCGGATCGCACGCTTGTTTGCCGACATTGTTATATAAACAAAAACAACAAAAAATGTGTAAACCTTATCTATATATTAAAACTTGAAGGAAAAACATTTCAAACGCTTAATACGAAAATTGCGCGGACAGAGGAGTATGAAATTTGGCACACTTATAGTTTATATAGAGAAGGAGTGCACAATGCAACTATTTTTATATTTAAAATACTTAGTAATACGTTAAAATCAATAAATAAAACATTACACACACTACCATGAATTGACACACACACATTTGTAACCTCCACACCGACTGACTGTCTGACTGACAAACCGTGACAGTTTTTGGAGGGCGGGACTTCCATAGTGCACTCTGCGTGCCAGTATCAAAATCACGTATAAAATTAAAATTTTAATGAATTATGGTCGAATTTCAACGATTACAACGGGAATACTAGTTTTCAATAATGTTTCTTACTTGCAGTGTAAAACGCGATTTTAAGGAGGTCATTCACGGCGACTCTATTGGAATTGATCCATTCAAAAACTCGAAAAACACAACACGAATGTGGAAAGCCATGTAGAATGAGTGGCCTCGCTACGACAGTTGGATTTCTAGACATTCGAAAATCCACAACGTGTGTTGAATTCGTCGCGTGAACCGAGCGTTAAACCCGCTCAATATGTATACAGCCTAAACGCGCGTTAACCTAGATACCAGACCTGTCCGCTTCAACTATAGGCTAGATATTACCCTCCGCCATGTTGAATTGTTACGCCAACAATCGAACATAATGATATTGTATTACTTTTTGTACATATAAGTATACTGCTGTCAATAAAAATAAAAATATTTATATCGCCAGACTGACACATTAACTGTATGGTCCTAGCTAAACTAAGCAACGCTCCAACTGTATGGTCCCAAACTAAACAACGCCTGTACTATGGGTACTGTTCAATGGACTGGGGGCGATCTCAGTGACACCCAGAACGAGTAACAAAAAGGCCATTTCCGAAATTCGGCCCGACGGGAATCGAATGTCGTCGAATCGTCATGTACATGACGCTGTTTTATTTGACTATCAAGTACTGCTTAAATCATGTTCAAAACATTTATTTAAAGCAGGAGGAAAAATCAATGATTTTTTCCCAAAATGATTAAAACATGTTTTAAACAAGTCGATTAAATCAAAATGTTTTGTTTGTAACAACCCTGCTTCTAACACAAGTATTAGCTAAGCTTGAGAGACCAATAGGAATAATAGTGATGTGATAAACCCACACTGCTAGTAATCTGCTAGTAAATCTGCTAAACTGCTAGAAACTAAAGATAAACTACATATTATCAGATGTCTAGCGGCCGTTTTAAAATCATATCGCGTATAAACCGCCGCTCGGATTATGCCAGGCCTTTCACTGTGTCGTCACATACGGAAGATTAAATTGAATATGTATTTTATAAAGCCCGCTTAGGTTCTTAACAAAGGCTTACTTAGATATTCTGAAGAGAACTGACCTGGTTTTAATAGACAGAATAAGACTAAATTGTATTTTTAATGTCTTGTAGTAGGTTTTTGCCCAGACCATTGCTGACGCAGATTTTATATTCTATATGTCGACGGCAGCGCCACCTATCGGTTCCAACTATACCTAATACTATCTATGTTACCCCATAAGTGCAAAATAAAACATTAAAATCGGTCAAGCCATTTAGGAGAAGATGAATCACGAACACACGCACACTGAAATTTAATATATAAAGAAGTTTACCCACATACTTAGAAGCGTACATAATATACAAGTTTAAACAGAAAGGGTATACTATTTTTCAAAACTTAACTTTGTAATTCTAAAACTATCAGCTTTGGAGGAAACTTGAAAAACAAAAGGTGCTATAGGGATACAATACAGCTGTTGACCGATTTCACAAGTCTACCAAACCTTCAGTACATACTTCAACTGTCCCACAAAGCCGATAGTTTTAGATTTACAAAGTTAATTTGCAAAAAAAAAAGTATACCCTTTCTGTTTCACTTAGTATAAGGGCCGTGATGGCTCAGTGGGAATAACCTCGTCCAATTTGGGACCGTACAATCGGTGTGTAATGCCCGTAATAGTAAATCGATCTCAAGTCTGAGAGTGATCTTGAAAATGACATTCTTATGTCATACCACCAGTGCTAAATTACACATCAAATGAGTACTCAAGACCGATCTCAGTTTGAGATCTATTTATTAATGCGGGCCTAAGTCTGGCGATATCCTACTAATATTATAAATGCGAAAGTTTGTGAGTGTGGATGTATGTTTGTTACTCTTTCACGCAAAAACTACTGAACGGATTTGGGTGAAATTTGGAACACAGATAGTTTATAACCTGGATCAACATATATAATACTTTACTTAAGTCTACGCGGACGAAGTCGCGGGCAGAAACTAGTTGATTCATAGTTTACTTAGTCTTACCTGGCATCACTCGGTCCTAAATCCTAACGCCTGCAAGATTTCTTATAGCAAGTAACAAACAACAAATTGCTATGGCGTTATAATAAGGCAATATGTTTCGTTCAAATCGAATCGTAACACAAAACCAAACCAAGCACCGCGTATATAATGGATATTTCACACTGCTATGTAGGCAGTCCTAGACAACACCCAGATCAAGATTAAAAATATATTTTTTTTTTTAAAGATATTTTGTGTTTGTCACTTTGGACAGTTTTAGAAGTCTCCTAATCTCAAACCCGGTAAAAGAAAACATTAAAATCAAACTGTAAGCAGTCTTATAATCTTTTATCAGGATTTAACACAATACCAACTTCAAATTCACAATATTTTCATTAATGTAAGCCAACAAAGCCCTTATGATTAGTGAGAATATTCAACCTTCAGTCTTGGAATGCCGCCTCCACTGAGAAGAGCCGGCGAGAGACTCAATGGTTACTCTTTCCAATGAATAAAAGATGGTGTAAATTCCCAGGAACAGCTACAGAATGTGAACAGGCAACACCATTGTCACTGAATAGTACTTGTAATGATAGTTCCAATATTATTCACCAATAGTTTATCGATGGGATGGAACTAGCATAGAACCCGCAACACACACACTGCACTATGAACACAACGGCCCTACAAATAGGGAGTCAAACATGAAAATCTAACAAATCTTAAAAACATTTGAAGAAGTGTAACCTAGGAAAATGGTCTACACCGCCAAACTAAACTAGATAAATCTATACAAATAAATAAAATTGGAGTGTCTGTTTGTAATATCAAAATAACACCTTTTCACTAAATGCATATGAAAGTACATACGACACCTAAAGCAAAAACGCGATTTTTTTTTTTGTCTGTCTGTTTGTTCCGGGTAATCTCCGAAACGGCTGGACTGCTTTTGACGGGACTTTCACTGGTAGATAGCTGATGTTATAAGCAGTAACGTGGGCAACTTTTATTTTAGAAAAACAAGATTTTTAAAAATGGGTCCAGCCGCGCGGCCTCAGAACGCGGGAGCGGGCGTTTTTGTTAAGTTAAATTCCACGCGAACGAAGTCGCGGGCTCAGCTAGTAAATAAATAAATATCGCCAGACGAACACACCAAC
Organism: Notodonta ziczac; assembly: GCA_918843915.1. Lineage (NCBI taxonomy): Eukaryota > Metazoa > Arthropoda > Insecta > Lepidoptera > Notodontidae > Notodonta > Notodonta ziczac. The sequence goes on along the minus strand of OU974065.1, from coordinate 2,176,000 downwards.
TGTATGGTCCCAAACTAAGCAATGCTTGTACTATTGTACCGTACAATGGACTGGGGGCGATCCCTGTGACAGACCAGGGAAAATAACGAAAAGGCCATTTCAGAAATTTATCCTGACGGGAATCAAACCCGCAACCACCCGATGCAGTGAGCCAAGCGGCCTTCGCTCGAACCACTGCGCCAAGCGGCCGTCGAACAAATTCAAACATTACAATAAAAAAATATGAAAAAAAATGACTAAGTGGCCGCTCATTATAAAAAAGTTACCAAACAAAACAAAGATGATTCACATGAAATGGAATCCCGTTCTAAATCCAAACGTATCGTATCGTCCGTTCGCGTCACACGACGTCATCTCATCGCGTGCGGGTCGGTGCCCGCGCATCCTCGGTTCAAGTTCATCCGAACGTAACGACCAATGATGTCCGACAGGTTTTTTTTATAATATATGATTATGATGCTACGTAATCTTGACCTTAAAATCATTTCATCTTCCGCTTGTGAAAGTGAAATTATAATTTAAATCACGACTTCACGACACAGAAATGTGATGTCGCAAGCAGAGGAGCAGAGTTGTGCACCCGTGATGAAGTTAAAACTATTTAGTGGTTATGTCGTAGCCAACTAGCTTAATACGCCGTTCAATTAACAGCCTAGGCACTTTACTAAACAGCGCCGTTCAATTAGTGGACTGAATGATATTCAGCCATTTGATCAAACAGCTAGGCAAATGACTTGGATCGATGACGTTTAATTACTTGCCTAGCCTGTTCAGTTCAATTTAGTTTTACTTTCTGTCACCTAGCGCCGAAACTAACCAAACTGTCATTATGTGATCGGCAAAAAACAACTTTGATGGAATAATTTTATTAGGTACTTAGGTATTTTACGAAATTGTTTAGATCCACTGAATCTACTTGCCGGGTGGGATTTCTGTGGGATCCTAAAAAAAAAATCCCTAACCTAAACCCATCCGGGTCGCTCTGCTTGGGTAGTATTTTGAAAAAGTCTTGTAGTTCTTAAATGTCAACCAGTTGCCTAAGCATTAGCCAGCCAGTTTATTAAATGTTGTAACAGACGATACGGCTGAACATCATTTAGGCCGCTAGTTGAACGGCGCTGTTTAGTAAAGTGGCTAGGCTGTTAATTGAACGGCGAATTAAGCTTGGCTGCGACAGTTACATTATCACCCTGGAGGTTGTTAGTTTGAATCCAAAGAACCGTAGCCTATAGCGCTTGCAATAGCAAAGGCATTGCTCGCCCGTTGCCTCCCCGGCGGCCGCCTTCAGCACGTCGGAGGAGCTCCGGGATCTCCTGACGGAACCCACGCCACCCATTTTCTGTGACACGGTGGTGCTACCCCGTGCGACAGTACCGGATTTAGCAAGCGCGGGGCCTGTAGCAAATTATTCCAAAGAGCCCTTGATCTACTATGGGTTCTTAAGTATAAAGTGGTAAAAAAACAAATCAATAGTCTATACGTTTATTTGCCATCTATAGCCTACAATTTTGTGGGCATTTAGTAAATTACTATAGGCGCTGTTAGGCTCTGGACAAGTACAAAAGGCCACAGATGAGATTTTCTGGCAATATAGAATAATTTTGATAAGAAACTAACATATGCGGGGCCCCCTTTCGCGCGGGGCCCGTAGCAATTGCTACTCTTGCTATATGGTTAATCCAGCGGTGCCGTTCGAGCCAGCACGGCGCTCGTAAATGACTGTACTGTAGTCAATTGGCTCACATTTTGGCTCTACCGCCGTTATCCACCGTTTACATCTCTTTACTCGTTCGTAGAGTTTTGGTTCAATCCGTTTTCAACCGACTTCAAAAAGGAGAAGGTTATTAATTCGTGTGTATTTTTTATGTTTGTTACCTCAGAACTCCGTCATTTATAAATCGATTCGAAAAGTTATTTTTGCATTTGAAAGGATGTCCGTGCAGATTGGTCCCATAAAAAAATTATCAAAATCAGTTCAGTAGTCCCATAAAAAAATTATCAAAATCAGTTCAGTAGTTAGCATTAAAATCAAAATAACTGAAAAAATACATCATCATCCAAGTAAACGAAATCGCGTGATTTGCTATCCTGTGACTTTTCAGTGGGGGTTGCGGTCACTAAAATAGTCTCAGTAAACTGCCTACCTTCCGGTTTCATCATCAGATTATGAAGAAACTAGAAGGTGGGGGCCGGAACCCCGTAATAACACAATATAACCTAGTCGTGTTTGGGGCTTAGTGTAATTGTCATGAGATGCATTCTGGCTATAAGTGCCATATATTGGTATAAGTGGTATACTATGTGTGGCCTTTATTGTCAGGATCCCTTGGTGATACCATAAAAATTTCATAAAAATAGGTTCACTAGTTTGAGAGATATGGACTGTTTACGGTTGCCAGCAATTCGATAAGTAGTTTACCACTAAAAATCATGAAAAAACTTTTTTAATAAAATGATTGAACAAAATTCAAAAAAACCTAGGTGCACTAAAAAGCTAGAAATAACTAGACACTACATAATATATCTGTGTTTTTTTTCGTACTTACATAGTGCATTCTGCGTGCCAGTATCAAATAGTCTTTGACAATAGAACCTTAATGACGTTTAAAATTAAATGAATTATGGTCGAATTTCGACCATTATACGGGAATTGAAATAAAACTATTTTTACAGACTATATCGCGTTTATTTACTTGTTTATATGTTCCCGACGTTTCGGTTGCTAGACGCGTTACAATCCGTAAAAATAGTTTTATTTCAATGTGTAGTATTAGCGTAAATATAAGAAAACAATATTATACGGGAATACTAGTACAGAGTAAGTAGATCAGTTTTAGTGCGATAAACATCCAACTCCGGGAAAACAAGTCGTAAATATAGTGTTATATTTAGAACTTGACAATGTCTCAACTAGTTTTATAATTACGGGAGCGAAATGACAACATTCCGATGGACAAAAAGTGGTCCACGGATTGAATGTTACTTGCTTTTAATTTATAATCATGTGTGATATAAAAATATCGGTTTTTTTGGCGGGTGTACCAAAACTAGAACCATATATTGACGACGGCTTGGCGCAGTGGTTCGAGCGTAGGCCGCTCGGCTCACTGCACCGGGTGGTTGCGGGTTCGATTCCCATCAGGGCAAATTTCGGAAACGGCCTTTTCGTAATTTGCCCTGGTCTGGGTGTCACTGGGATCGGCCCCAGTCCATTGTACGGTAGCGATAGTACAAGCGTTGCTTAGTTTGGGACCATACAGTTGGTGTGTTCGTCTGGCGATATTTATTTATTTAGATAGATAATCGTTCTAATCGTAGATTCCAATTTTATGAGTCCCAAATAATACACCAATAGGTGGGTAAGGTTGATGTTAAGTAGCAATTTATAGCTGCGTTTCGAACGACAGGAGAGAGCCGGAAGCTCCACCCTCCCCCCTTGTCCTCCTTCTGTTTCACTCCCCTTCAGGTCGTCGACACGCGAGCAATGTCTTTGGTATTGCACGCATCTATGGCTACGGTAAAAGCTTAACATCCGTCGGGTCGTACACTTGTTTGCAGCCTTTGTTATGGGTGGGGAGGGGAATTGGTTCTCGGCACTCTCAAACATCGTGCGAAAGGCAGCTATAATAGCGAAATTTACGCCTGTGGCGACCGCACATTCACGTCGCCGACAGAAACGGACAGATGGCGCTAAATGCAGCGCCTCAATACAATGTACGGATTCTTCGTAGAAAAACTGAATCACGATATTAAGAGTCGCAAATATCGTGACTATATATAAAAGACCCCGAGAATAACCAGCGGGGATCTTCTCAGTCGAGTTCGCGTTCCGATCCGGTGGTAGATTTACCCTCGCCACCGCTCCTGGCAGCGGCCCAAGCCGAGGTCGTGTCCCTTGTGGCGCCCGCGAGCTAGCTGCCCCCCTGCCCCTCTGGCTGGAGCGCACTTGCGCTCGCCCTCTGTCCGGGTGAAGTTGTTATGGCCACTTTGGCCAACAACATATAGTCAATTCAAAAAAAAAAATTGCCAGCGGGGCATAGCGGCCGCCCCGCCAGGCATAGCACCCGCCTGGTTAGAAGATCTTCCCTTTTCCGCTAAACGGCGATCTTCCGTGAGAGAGTGGTACTACACCGGTCGAACCAGTATACGAGCTGTAGTAAAGGGTCTACAGATTAGTTCTACCACCGACACAATCAAAGACACTGAAATTTGACCCTCGTAGAGTTCTGGGTAAAAGATAAAATCCTACTAATATTATAAATGAGAAAGTTAGTGAGTGTGGACATATGTTTGTTACTCTTTCAAACAAAAACTACTGAACGGATTTGGATGAAATTTGGAAAACAGATAGTTTATGACCGGTTTTAACACATAGGATACTTTTTATCCCGACAACCCCGATTTTTTTGTCAAGATAAATACTACGCGGACAAAGCCGCGGGCACAGGCTAGTGATCTATATATTAGACCCCGCATGAGTGTAATCGGTGAGGTATTATCCACTACGCTTTATTTCAAAGGGGAAGACAAGCATCACTACTTATAAAACAAAGTCGCTTCCCGCTATCTGTCTGTCCCTATGTATGCTTAGATCTTTAAAACTACGCAACGGATTTCGATGCGGTTTTTTTCAATAGATAGAGTGATTCAAGAGGAAAGTTTACATGCTTAATATAGTAGAGAAACACTGATCATTTTAGAGCCGTGCGAAGCCGGGCGGGTCACTAGTACGAGGGATGCCTTTTAAGTTTTGTCGTTTGAAGAAAAAAACACAACTAGAACCTTACAGTACTTTTTATTGTTTTTCAAAGTATTCACCACGTAGCTTAATACACTTTTCCATTCGCTCAAACCAGTTATTATAACATTTATTCCACTCTAAAGTGGGGGTGTTCAAAATGGCTGACTTGAAAGCGTCGACTGCTTCTTCACTGGACTGGAACCTTTGACCACGAAGACTTTTCTTAATTTTAGGAAATGTAAAAAAATCGTTAGGGCTTAGGTCAGGACTGTATGGAGGATGGTCAAGAATTTCTACTTTTTCCTGCTTCAAATACTCAATCGTTTGACGAGCGCTGTGTGAACTTGCATTGTCGTGGTGCAGGATGATGCGTCGCTTTGAGTTAGATTTTCGAAGTTCGGCGATGACTTGTGGTAAACAAACTGTGGTATACCACTCTGCGTTAACCGTTCTACGATCATCAAGTGCAATAGTCGCAACATGGCCGGTTTTTCTAACGAACGTGGCCACCATCTACTTTGAAGTGCTTCGAGAACGAACAACTTTAGTCGGCTTTGGCTCGTCTTGAAAGACCCAGATTGTAGATTGTTGTTTGGAATCAGGATCGTAGGCATAGATCCAAGATTCGTCACCACTGATGATGTCGTAGACGTGATTTGACTCTCCTCGGTTGAACCTTTGCAGAGTTTTCTTACACCATCTGACGCGGGCCGCCTTGTGATCGTCGGAAAGCAGATGCGGTATCCAACGGCAAACTAGCTTTCTTACACCAAGCGCTTCATGCAAGATCTTCTGAATGGTTGTCCCTGAGATGCCTAATAGAGCCTCTATCTCTCGATACGTCACATGACGATCTTCGAGAATTAGTTGTCTCACTCCAATGATGTTATCTTCAGTGAATGCAGATTTTGGGCGACCTTCGCGAGATTTGTCACTAACACTAGTATGTCCACGCTGGAATTCTAAATACCAGCGTTCGACAGTCCGCAGACATGGGGCTTCATCCCTGAACACAGATATTAGCTCTTCAAAACACTGAAGCCGTGTCAGGCCTCTTCTAAAGTTGTAGAAAATTATTGCACGAACATTTTCCTTAGAAAGATTCATTTTCGTACGTAACCTGACAGATTCTAATCGACGCTGTGACTAAACAATAACATTAATCCTAATACATTCAACTGTTTTGAGATTCGAAATTTAAACACATTCGAATATAGAACAGTTCCAAATTCAAAATTGCCGGGAATTATGGAAACGACAGAACTTAAAAGGCATGCCTCGTAGCTGTATTAACCAATTGCCACAGAATCAAAACTTAGTTATTGTTAGAGTGTTATTAAGAAACTAATCAGAGCCGCGTAAGGCGATTTAACTAAATAATAAATAAATATCGCCTTACACATCAACTGTATGGTCCCAACAATGGACTTTGGGCGATCCCAGTGACACCCAGACCAGGGCAAATTACATAACGGCATAAAGGTTCATGTCCGAAATTTACCCTGACGGGAATCGAGCCCTAACCACTGTGCTAAGCGGTCATCAAAATTTGTGCATAAAGAGCGATCCACGCAATAATAACACAAACGCAAAATTATAGTTCACTAGTTTCTGCTCGCGACTTCGTCCGCGTAGACTTAAGTAGAGTATTCTATGTGTTAATCCAGGTTATAAACTATCTTTGTTCCAAATTTCATCCAAATCCGTTCAGTAGTTTTTGCGTGATAGTGTAATAAACATACATCCACACTCACAAACTTTCGCATTGATAATATTAGTAAGGATTATTTCTCGAAGACGCGTGCTATGACTCTTGTGACCCTGGCATATGGGTCAATTTGCAATAATTTACGAGTCTTTGTGAAATGAACTGACTAAACTTGTTGAAATTCAAGATTGCGACGGGCGGGCGTCACAGAGTGAGCTTCCTGCATTCTTCCCGCCCTCGACGCCCGTGGCGGTTTTTGGGGTACCGTAGGTACATTTCACGCTGTAACGGAAACCCGTAATAATTTACGACCGTGTATATTCAGATGGGGTTGATTTGATGGTCGCGCGTTCTATTCTTAAATGGTCTACTTAGAAGTTGCTCTGGTGATATTTTATTGAGATCACTCCCAATCTATTGTTGGGTAAACAAAATATAAGTGGTGCTTAATTTGGGTCAACATATTTAATTGGTGTCTTGACTACCTATACCTCCAAAGAGATTTCCTTGAGATAGTTTTAGAATTGAGAACAGCTGAAGTCTTTGCTTCTTATTAGTGTATAACTTATTGTTGCAGTGGGATGACATTGACACTTAACAGTAAAGGTAGTCTCTCGCTCTCTTTCCGACCCCGCTATTGTTAATATTTGTGGTGACACTGACAGAAGTAAAGTGACAGGTAACTTAACTGAAACCTAGTCCAATCAAGCGACATATGTGCTGATTTTCTCTCTCACGGATCTAATTCGCTAATATTCTATTCCCTAAGTAGATTTACATCGAACCGCAAGGTGACAGTTTCTTACTAATTATTGCGGACAATTATTGTTACTAAATTAAAAGCGTTTAATATCAATACAATTGATATTTTCTTTTACTTTTACACCTAGAATATTTTATTTAAATAAACAGGTACAGAACCCGTCCTCATATTACAGCCAACGCTTGCCCACGACACTTTTTTGTTGTTTTTATTTAAATAGTTCACCTGAGAGTCCAGTCCGCGTATAAATACGATGCGAGCAGTGATGATATTGATCAGTAGCCATCGCAGCCTCCGATATCAAGATGAGAGTTCTGGTTAGTTGGTACTTGTGAACACTGTGTTTGTGACGTGCTTTTGAAATTGGAGCGTTTATATTTTTGTCGTAATTCTTGTTGAGATTACAGTCTGAATATTTTTTCTGGAGTCGACATGAAAGGCGTGCAACAATTAGGCTGCAGACATATAATATACATGTTATAATATAATTGGTAAAAAATCATTCAAAACGGAATTCGTAAAACAAGGTTTAAAAATTGCGGGTGAATTAGATTTATTTTTCATGTTTTTTTATAAGTAAATAACTGTTTGTGATTCGGAGTATTACTAGTTTCTAAATTGTGTTTCTTTTTCATATGCGATAATCTTTCCGCCAAATACATATTATCTAAAAAGTTACAATACATTTAAGATGTCATCACCGAATCACTTTTGTTTTGAAAAATGTGATTTTAAGCAATTATAACCTGCTAAACATTTCCATTTACAAATTTAGCGATTATTATATAAAGAAATCAAACCGCGAAGATTGACAGGATGATCCTCCTTTTGTGGCTTTCCCCACTACCCCCCAGCCTCCGCCCACGCGAGTATTCAAAACGACGCGTCCACACTTTCCCCAAGTAGAACCTACCATAAACTTCACCCTTCACTTTTAATGGGCCATGGTCCAGAGGTAGTAATAATCCTTTGTTCCCTTTGACTCGTCCAAGTCGAGTGTCAGTGCAATTAATCAATAGCCGTGTTCTGACCGACCGAGCAGCCTCGCGAGGCACAGTTAATTCGTGCCTCGACGAAGTGCCGTCATTTTTATCGCTGTTAATATGCAGAAGGAAAAAAAAATACCACTGCATTTATTTTTGTTGTTCCTAGCATTCTTATGAGTGTTTATTACTTAGCGTTTTGTAATTACAGCAAATAATTTATTAATACGAGGCATTAGACAAATATTTGCTGTTCCTACAAAATAGGCAGTAAAAACTACTAAAAGGACTACCAGGAATAAAAAAAAGCCATTTAGTGTCTTTACATTTTTTTCTAAGTCATTCAAACTGAAGTCAAACAGGTTGTTCAGATGAACACGAAGGCAGCAGAGCGACCTCGCGAGGTTTCTCCCTCAATCAGTGCGCGGCTAATCAATTCCGATAGATTTTAATCAATCTAGACACAACCTCCAACCGATAACATATATTAATAAAACATGTCGCCCATACAATATTTAAATAATACAAGTAATTACCATTTTACCTTCGATAACAAGTATTGACAATCAAACTAATGAATTATTAATATTGCAAAAAAAATTGTTGTGACTGCGGTTGCAAAAAAGTTGCTGAATATCAAAGTGAGTTGTAACTCTACATTCGCACTTGACGATTGCACTTGTTTTTTGAAATGACCTTTTCCTAATTTTCCCTAGTCTTGGTATCACTGAGATCCCCATCCACCATTATACGGTACCTATAGTAAAAGCGTTGCTTAGTTTGGTGCCATACATTTGTTGTGTCATTCTAGCGATATTCATAAAAACAATGATTTCCTCCACAGATTCTCTCCGCTTTCCTCGCCTACTCCGCGGCGGCGCCTTCAGGCATCCTCGCACCGTACGCCTACTCAGCAGTAGGGATCCCAGGGATCGTGCCCACCATCTCTTCTGGAGACATCCAAGCCGCCGTCATCGACGCCCAAGTCCAAGCCCAGGACTACACAATTAAGGCTATCGACGCTCAAGTACAAGCAACAGATTTGGCCCGTGCAGCGGTTGACAAAGCTAAAGAACTAACCGAGCAGGCGATTGAAAATGTCGACGTTAAATCTATAACCACTGTTGATCAGATCAATGAGAAGAATGTTGAAGCTTTCTGGTCTGCTGAGGACAAGAAGTGGCAAGCAGTTGACGCTTTGAGGACCGCTCAAGCTCAGGTTGACGGCGCTGTGGCCAGCAACTCCCCCTTGTTAGCGAAAGGGGCTGTAGGGGTATTCCCTTATGTTACTGCCTTTGCGTCTTCACCCATAGTTGCGCCAATCTCTCCTATCGCGTACTCTGGAATCATTGCCCCGATCGCCGGCGAAGCTGCAACTAATGAGAAGGCCGCTGGTGGTGAAGCCACTGGTGGTGCCGCTGGTGAAGCCGCTGGTGGTGAAGCTGCTGGTGAAGCCGCTGTCAAAACCGCTGAAACGACAGTGGCCGAAAAGTCCGAAATTAAGGAAGAAAAAGTTAAAGGCGAGGCCGTGGTTAAGACAGCCGAGGTTGCGGTGAAAGACAAACCGGAAGCCTGGACTCAACCCTTGATCGCTCCCGTGGGTATCACCAACGTGTACAGATACGACGTCGTGGCCCCAGGATTGGCCCCAGGATTTGCGCCAATCATCGGCCAACCTTTGGTCAAATACGCGGGACTCCAACAGCTACACGGGGTTGTCGGTCCCACTTTGGTTAAGACTGTTTGGTAAAGAGGTAAATTCTTTGGTACACTAGTTAAAATATTGCTATCTTGATCATGTTGCAGATGTTTGAGCAGGATGGCAATATATTAATTTCTGCAAGAAGGATTGGGTAGCTGGCAATAACAATTAAAATTGGTGATTTCGAAGCTTTGTTTTATTCTAAGCATAATAAATCCTATTTTATTATTTAGCCACAAATTCGAGTTCCACAAGGTACACATCAGGTAGAGTCTTCTACTGCAGTTAGACAATAGACCTAAATTTTAGTAAGAGGCATTCCAAACATTTCAGACTTTTAGGAACAGGTTAGCCCATCGCAAATATGCAGTTTCGAATGAGATAGATAGCTATAAATAAATAAAAATCACCAGATTGACACACCCACTGTATGGTCCCAAGCTAAGCAATGATTGTACTATGGGTACCGTACAATGGACTGGGGGCGATCGCAGTGACACCCAGACCGGGACAAATTACGAAAAGGCAATTTCCGAAATTTGCCCCGGCGGGTATCTAACCCGCAACCACCATGTGCAGTGAGCCGAGCGGCCTGCGCTTCAACCACTGCGCCAAGCGGTCGTCAATGCTATGTAGATAGGTGTATATAGAAGCCATGTTGGAAACCTTCAAGCCACCTAAAACCTTTAACACCAGAGTTGACCACTAGCTCTTACGAGCTAACGAACAAAGAACCAACGATGATATCAATGGCTTATGGTGCATTTTAAGTCCTACGACATCCACCTACAGTCTTATTTAAACAATACACAATATTTTACATAAGACCTTAGCAAATGATCAAGATGATATACCTAAGTACCTACCAGAAAAACAATCTCTTGGTATAAACCTTTTCTGTTTATTGGTTGCAAGCAAAGAATTTACAAATTCTTTGGTTGCAAGTGAACTAATCAAAGATCAGCTGATAGAAATAAACCTATCACAGTATGGTAGGAGTAGGTACTACATCCTACTAATATTATAAATGTGAAAGTTTGTGAGTGTGGATGTATGTATGTATGTATGTATGTTTGTTACTCCTTCACGCAAAAACTACTGAACGGATTTGAATGAAATTTGGAACACAGATAGTTTATAACCGGGATTAACATATAGGATACTTTTTATCCCGATAATCCCGAAATTTTTGTTACGTTAAATACTACGCGGACGAAGTCCGTGGGTACAGCTAGTCAACTATATAATTCTGTGAGGCATCATGCACAGTGGTTGATTATAATAAGACGAACTATGCAACCCAAAACTAAAATATGTCCTCCTCCCACAAGACGCCCTCCGTCAACTTATTTCGTAACGCACCGCTGTTCGGATTGATCTTTAATTAATTTATTCACCATTCAGGAATGAGGATGTAAGGCTCCATATCACAGAAGTTATGTGTTGATATTTACATCGTATGTTAATAAGCGATAAAAGAAATATTATTGAACGATACCCACAGTTACGGTATTTTTTTCGTTCATAAGCAATATAGGTAACTAGTTGATGCCCGCGACTTCGTCCGCGTAGTATTTAACTTAACAAAAAATTCGGGAATACCGGGATTAAGAGTATCCTTTATGTTAATCCCGGTTATAAACTATCTGTGTTCCAAATTTCATCCAAATCCGTTCAGTAGTTTTTGCGTGAAGGAGTAACAAACATACATCCACACTCACAAACTTTCACATTTATAATATTAGTAGGATTTACACGTTGTGTAGCTTTTCCTTAATTGAACCATGATGATATCATACATACATTTAAGGTTACAGCACGGAATATTAAGTTAATTATTATTGGAATATGAAACTTATTGAATAACCAAGCTATACCTACAGAAATATTAAATATAACTTTTGTGTAGATAGCCTAAACATATGGCCCTAAAATCACGTTTTAAGGCCATCTAACTGGCCGCACTGTTTACGTCTAACGCCTTAAGTAGTTTTGCCTTATTTCATCAATGACCTATTTAATACTTCGTCTCAACTAAAAAAAAATAAAAGATTCCCATCAGTACACGAAATACAAAAACGAAACCAGGTCCAGGTAATGTTTACACATATAATATACAATCAAGAGTTTATCGCAATGCCATTACATATGACACCACAATTCACGAAATTAACATCAGAGAGCAGACAACAAAACAGTAAAAACAACATAGTCATTTCGCTGAATGTCAGACGTGTCGACATTGACCGCAGCTCGGTCTGCAGCATGAGACAGTTTCGCGACGAGAGCAATCTTGTTATTTTTGCGTGTTCATTTATTACCGGTTGGCCTTAAATGCATTCCATACCATGACTTTTATTATACAGGGTGGTCTCTTGTACTCACAATAATCTATAATAATTTTGCCATTTTGAAGTCACTATGAGGGGTAGGAGCAGGGGTAGGGGTAAGGGTAGGGGCAGGGGTAAGAGTAGGGGTAGGGGTAGGGGCAGGCCGTAATCCACCACACTTACCCAGTGCGAGGATAGGAATAAATATCAACATTCATATTTTAAACAAGGTGATATTTACTAAAATATCAACCTGTAAAACAGAGTTACAAAAAACGTTAAAATAAATTTAATAAAGCTTTTTTTGCATAATTCATGAAAATATTATGGCTGAAGCGCCCATCTAGCCCGCGAAGATCAAATTTTTTGAGGTTTTTTAGAATTTTTTCAAAATCTGACAATAATAAAAGGCACATTTTGTGATTCGCGACAAAGACCGTGTGCAGTGCATTTATTAATATATCCAACTTACTCTAAAACATTTAAAAAACGACAGCTATCTAGATAATCTGGCAATTTTTGTATATTTAGTGATTAACTAGTATCATATCCACCGTGATAATATTTAGAGTAAAATAAATGTATAAATAAACGCACTGCATACTGTGCTTGTCGCAAATCACAAAATGTTGTCTTAAATGTTTTCAGATTTTGGATAAACTATACAAATACTCGAAAATTTTGAATTTCGCGGGCTAGACAGGCGCCTTCACCTTAATGGAAAATACAAACTTTGGGGATCCAGAATCATGAGTTAAATCCATGTTATCTTTTATCATGTTAGTTTTCGTTACGACGCCCTTTACACCCTGTTTACATATATATAAGAAAATATTTATAAGTCTCAAGGGAATCCGTATGTATGGCGCTTGTTTATCATTTAAACTTGATACATAAACGGCAAAACTATTAATTTAGAGGTAACAGCTTTACATAAATTATATAAATAATTATCACCAGACAAATACACAAATAGAGGCATTATAGTTTATACAGGGAGTCTCAAAGTACGAAATAAAAATTGTTCAATATTTTTATCCCACTATTTGAAAAAAAAAAGATTATTAATGGCTGCATACCCCTAAATGCAGTTTACACTGTTCTTCATGCCATTGTATTTGTTCTAAGGTCGCAAAAATTAAGTTGTGACACATAAAAAGCATAGCAGTGATAGCCGATTGGTATAGCAGTGATAGCCGATTGGTTAAGCACGCGTCTTGCGGGCTACCAGGTCTCGGGTTCAAACCCCGGTTCGAACCTCTGGATTTTTCGAAATCTATGTGCGAATCATAATTTCTATATGATTATCACTTGCTTACGGTGAAGGAAAACATCGTGATGAAACCTGCATGTCTTAGAAGATTTAACAAATTTTCGAAAGATATGTGAAATCCGCCAACCCACACTGGGCCAGCGTGGTGGATTATGGCTTGAATGCCCCTCGTGTTGAGTGGAGGCCCGTGCCCAGGAGTGGGACGTCAAAAGGGCTAAAATTATTATTTTTAATACATAAAAAGGCTTGTAACATTGTAAATACGATAATTGCGTATAATCTGTCTTCACTAGGTATCTACATAATAACCTACCGTATACTTACCTAAATGATTATTTCGACTTTTGAGACACCCTGTATATTAAAAATACCAATGCCTATTCTGAGATACTAAAAACATTAAGAGCTAATCGCAGAACCAGTTATTCTCAACCTGCCTCCTTGTATAAGCGCCTGCGTCAATTGTGAATATAGGCCAATAAGCCGTAGACACCGCATAGCCAGCACCCCTGCTCACCTAACACATGCATTGTCGCTGCAATGTGATTGCGGGTTCGATTCCTGTCAGGATAAATTTCGGAAATGGCCTTTTCGTAATTTGCCCCGGTCTGGGTGTCACTGGGATCGCTCCCAGTCTATTGTACGGTACCTATAGTACAAACGTTGCTTAGTTTGGGACCATACAGTTGGTGTGTTCGTCTGTCGATGTTTATTATAATTTATTTATGTATTGAGCACTAGACATTTTGATTGGTCTATTCACGGCCGTCTTCCGTGATACCCCGCCGACTTTTAACGTTTACGTTCTCATACAATAGTGTACGTAAGCGGTGTCTGCTCTTATTGGTCTGCGATTGTGAACTAATATCAGCTGTCATGATCAGTATTACTTACTGGAAATACTTGAATAGCAATGACGGTGCCGCGCCCTGGTACAGTATGATGTATTCAGTGCATTCGGGAGTGAAATTATTAAGTAATTACTAGCTGACCCGACAGACGTTGTCCTGTCTTAACTTTGAATATTGAATTCGAATTGTTACGCTCAACTTTCTTAATTTCTTCTTTCATAAGAACCTTCTCCTGACAATAATAAACACAACAAAAATATATTAGCGAAATCGTTCCATCCGTTCACGCGTGATCCGATGACCAAGGAAATAGAGATTCATTTTTATATATGTATATATAGAAGATAAAGGTTATCAATATATAGACGAATAAATAATTAAAAAGCCTCTTCTGCGGACCACCAAAAACTATATTATAAACCCTTTTTATGCGTCTCATATAATATTTAAACAAAAAAAACACATTTTATCTAAACTTGAGACTGTAACCGCCTTCATGGAAGGCTTTTTTATTAGGTAACAAAGTCGGCAAACGAGCGTACGACTAGCCTGATGTTAAGCAGTAGCCGTAGCTTGTAGATATTTGCAATACCAAAGGCATTGCTGGCACGTTGCCAACCTGAAGGGGAGTAGGACAGAGGGACTCACATAACGTACGAAACGCATCTATAATAGCAGCTACATTACGCCGATCTTCTGTGTGAGGGTAGTATTACCCCGGTGGAGGAAGCCGTATATGAGCGGCAGTCAATTGGCTACAGCTTAACTCTGCTATAGTAAACATGCTACTTTTGAACCATCCTATATATACAACTAGCTGTGCCCCCCGACTTCGTCCGCGTAGTATTTAACGTAACAAAAATTTCGGGATTATCGGGATAAAAAGTATCCTATATGTTAATCCCGGTTATAAACTATCTGTGTTCCAAATTTCATCCAAATCCGTTCAGTAGTTTTTGCGTGAAGGAGTTACAAACATACATACATACATCCACACTCACAAACTTTCACATTTATAATATTAGTAGGATTAGTAGGATAGAGCCATACGTCATTTCCTTTTAAACCGCGACGAAAAAATATGGGATTTATAAGTTTAACATGTGTATCCGTGTGTCTGTCTGTGGCATCGTAGCGCCCAAATGGGTAAACCGAATTTGTTTTATTTTTTATTAGATAGGTATTCTGATCGAGAGTGTTCTTAGCTATGTTTCATGAAAATCGGTTCAGCCGTTGGAAAATTATCAGCTCCTTAGTAGTAGTTTATAAAGTAGTCGCAACGGGGGTTTTTTAAATTTTCAATTTAGAGTTATAAATATAATACTTGTCATACAAACTTAGAGCACACCATGCAACATTAGTCAAAAAAATGTTACAACTGAACACAAAACCACGTCATTTAACGAAACGACCGGGTCACGGTTGTAACATGTACACACACACACAATGGATAATTGTAAAGATTTTACACAATTACATGTCATATTGACGAGTCGTTTTGGAAAAACCTCAATTAGCTAAATAAATGTCTCAGCCACAGATATAGATTTACATAGATAACGCAAGTATCACGATTTATATTGAAACCAAGCGTGCCAAATTTTTAACACCTACTGTGACGTCACAGATGGCGGGAAATCCAAACCGATTCAAAGACACCGATGCCGCCGATGCCCCTCCGCCCGCTACGATTCTCTCAAGTGATTATCTCGCTCATACTTATATTTTTATATCTGTAGTCGCGAGGACTGTAATTTATCGGCGACCAACCTTGACGCTTGGTCGGGGTTTTCGGACACGCTAAGTACATACATTTGCGTTATCTATGTAAATTTATATCTGTGGTCTCAGCTTTTGTAAAAAAAATGGTTTTCATTTACAACATATACAAAAGGAAACAATTCTGAATATTATTTATGGATTTTCACGCTAATCTTTCAAATAAATAGTTATTGTCTTTTAACATAAATTTAGTCTAGGCATGACGCGTTCAAATACAATTTGAGTTGTGTTCAAGTATTCCGCGGTTGTCTGAGTTTATTATTATTATTATTATTATTTTAGCCCTTTTTGACGTCCCACTCCTGGGCACGGGCCTCCCCTCAACACGAGGGGGATTCAGGCCATAATCCACCACGCTGGCCCAGTGCGGGTTGGCGGATTTCACATGTCTTTCGAAAATTGGTTAAATCTTCTAAGACATGCAGGTTTCCTCACGATGTTTTCCTTCACCGTAAGCAAGTGATAATCATATAGAAATTATGATTCGCACATAGATTTCGAAAAATCCAGAGGTTCGAGCCGGGGTTTGAACCCGAGACCTGGTAGCCCGCAAGACGCGTGCTTAACCAATCGGCTATCACTGCTATTGTTGTCTGAGTAATACAATTAAATTCCCAAATCAATATTACTCAGGAAATATATTACAGTTAAATTAAACCGATTATACAGTGGTTTCCTGTTAGCTATTACTTCAATTGGTCACACCGATTGAAAATGTAATAGGTACATAATTAAAGCGTCTGAAATTAACCCGCTGTTGCAACTTAACAAAAGCACAGGATATTTCAAATGGAACATATAGTTACAAAGATAATAAGTTACAAAATGAAAATAATTAAAAATTTACAACAGCACATTTTGAACTAGATATTCTGAGTGACATTTCATCTAGTACAACCTTGTTTCTTTATAATAAGAAAGTCGGCAAATATATATCTCGATATTCTGTGAGAAGGTGGTACTATGAGGGAAGAGCTGTAGTCAATGGCCGAAATTATTTATAGCTTTTTAGTGCACCCAGGCAATTTATGATATCGGTTTAATTTCTGAAGTGGAAATATTTTCTTCCAACTCCTCCTATTATTTCTTTCGATTAATTGCTTGCGGGTTCCAAGACTATTTAACTTTTCCCCGAGACTCGTCGAGGGTCAAACCTCGACGTCATTATTGGTCACCAGTGCCGATACTGGCTTACAGGAGTTATAGTGGCGAGAGTGTGTGGCGGGACTAGTCCCATTAAAAAAATTAAAAAAATAGGTTTATATTTTTTATAAAAATATTTTTTCTTCATTTTATTTCGTTTTAAATTATTTCCGGACCGGATTTCATTATTGTACTTTGCCAACGAAATGTCAACCCAAACCGCAATGCAACCTAGACCTTTTATTATCTAACATTTACCCAACAAAGGAAGTGATACATTTACACTGAATCATAACATTAGGAGGCACATCACGATTCACGGCGTCCGCGGAACGAGGTGACCAGAACAGTGGTGTAACACTACACGGTCTGCATCTAGTTATGGTCATTATGTCCTATGAATCATATTTGACATTGGTACAGCACTGATTTCTTTGCAATATAAGGATACCCTTTAGACCAATAGGAGCGCTTCATTTTGCAAGGCTCATCAAAATGAATGTAAAGTGTGAGTAGGTATGCACACTTCACTAAACTAGCTTTCTAATTTAAACATCTAACTCTGGGTGAGATTTGATTACTTATTTAGTGACAATAGTGTTGCCTGCTCACATAATGTTGCCGTTCCTGAGAATGTACAACATATTTTATTCATTGAAAAGAGTAACCATTGAGTTTCTCGCCGGATATTCTCAGTGGAAGCAGCATTCCGAACCGGTGGTAGATTCAGACTACCTATTCATAAATGCTTTGTAGGCTTACATTAAGGAGAAGGCGCCTGTCTAGCCCGCGAAATTCAAAATTTTCGAGTATTTTTATAGTTTATCAAAAATCTGAAAACATTTAACACAACATTTTGTGATTGCGACAAACACAGTATGCAGTGCGTTTATTAATACATTTATTTTACTCTAAAACTTATCAAGGTGGATATGATACTAGTAAATCACTAAATATACAAAAATTGCCAGCTTTCTGGTTATCTGTCGTTTTTGAAATGTTTTAGAGTAAGTTGGATATATTAATAAATGCATTGCATGCGGTCTTTGTCGCCAATTACACAATGTGCCCTAAAATATTTTCAGATTTTGAAAAATTTCTAAAAAACTTCAAAAAAATTGAATTTTGGGCTAGACGGGCGCTTTAGCCTTAATAAACACAAAAAAGAATGACGCGACCCTTTTTGTCGAATGCTACCCCAGCTAGCCCAGGCAGGCTGCCTTTCTTAACTGAACGGGTAACCTTAGGGTCTCTTCAAAATATCATCAGCGAAAAGTGGGTGGTTCGAGTCCCAAATTGCAGTAGTTCCAAATCTATATTGATGAGTCAGTGAATAAGGAATTCTCTGTCTATCATAATAGACAACATTGACCTTCGCATTCCTGCCAATCAAAACATGTTTCAATACATCGACAATAGATGTCACTGAAACACCTTATCAAGGTCGCCCGGCGCTTTTTGTACCCTGTTTATGACACGGCACATTTTATACAAAGGAATACGTCGCGATGGCTAAAATTTGAACTATTTATTGTTATTATAATACACAGTCAGGTTTCAAAGTGGCCGTTCCTTCGTTCGTTCGCATCAGCTCGTGGCCAAATCTGGCCAAATTTGAGAACCGTGTTAGCTGGGACAGACAGCTTAACGTGCCCTCTTAAGCACGAATGGAAACACTCAGTCACATAGGTCTGGGGTGAACGTGTAAAAGTCTCGTTAAAATAACGAAACAAATCAACGAATGTGATCGCAGGCCACTCACAATACGGTGACTTGTACGGCAGCTGTCTTACGCCGATATTCTGTGAGTGAACGGTACTACCCAGCCAGATGATCTAGCCAGCCGGTGTATGAGCTACTAGCTGTGCCCCCCGACTTCGTCTGCGTAGTATTTAACGTAACAAAAATTTCGGGATTATCGGGATACAAAGTATCCTATATGTTAATCCCGGTTATAAACTATCTGTGTTCCAAATTTCATCCAAATCCGTTCAGTAGTTTTTGCGTGAAGGAGTAACAAACATACATACATACATCCACACTCACAAACTTTCACATTTATAATATTAGTATGATAGTAAATTGGCTCTATCACTTTTCAAATTAGATAATTCATTATTATTACATAGTATCAGTGGCGACAGTGCGGCGACGCAAAAAAACGTTAATTGACAATGGCTCCAGTCTGTTGAGCCGTAAAAAATGTGGACCGGATGCTTGGAAGTTCAATGGCAAAGCTTTAATTCAAGTACTTTGGGAAATCATACCCACAAAATACGTATGAATAGTTTCGATACTAAAGACATCAACGCGTGCCTCGTTAATGGTCGCTTTAATTAATCGAATTAATGTTTGAGAGCGGTCTTGAGTCCGCTTTTGACATTACATTTTGTACCGATATGACATAACATTAACCTCTCCAAGCACACTCTCAGTCTTGAGATTGACTTATTAAAACGAGCCTTAGTGAGGCACGCGTTGATGTCTTCGTCGTTGATGAAAAACCTCCCCAAGGTTTTCCTAAGTTTTACTACATACCTACATACATAGTCATTATTTTTTGATTTTCTTTTTTACCTAATTTTAGGAGGACTCAAATGCGATCTAATACATTATTGTAAGTATAGTATTGTTTCGTATCAGGTGTTAAAATTATTTTCTTAAGCTGAGCACTTACAATTAGAAATGACACCTATAAGAAATAATGAATACACCTAAAAACAAAAAAGACATACTTAGTAATTTAAGAGGATTGAGCACCACCCAAATATTTTGGCTACAGAGCTCATGAACGAAGACCAAAAAATTTACCAGACTAAAGCTGGCTCCAATCGATTTGATTAACCAGCTAAGAATTGGGCAGGCACAAAGACTGTCTACCCTAAAAATAATAATAGGGCGGTGTTATTGAACACTGACCTGCATGTCCTTCTAAATCAAAAACAAAAAAAAAATTCAATGTCCGCCGAGAAATATAAAAGAAGAAAAACTTTTAAATTTCAGTATCGATAATTATTTTCCTTAAATACAAATTACCTGTTGCATTAATATTTGCGAACTAGCAAATTGCACTATTACACATATTAACGGCACACTTGCACCTATAATTAAAGCATTTATTCAATTTAAAATGTCACGTGTCAATGGAAATAAGAAAATAACTACCTAATTGTTCGCCAATCTACGTTTGTTCGCGCTGGAATGCAATATTCAAGAAACTATCAACGCATGCGAATTTTAACTCTATCATAAATGCGCACAGTTCAATTTGTATTATCAAAGTGATTCCTCGTTCATAACATGATATAATAATAATTTAACTATAAATTGAAAATTTAAAAACCCTCGATGATTTTGATACTACAAAAGCGCTAATAATTTTTCTAACAGCTGAACCGATTTTCATCAAACATAGCTTAGAGCACTCTCGATCAGAATACCTTTCTAACAAAAAACTAAATTGAAATCGGTTCGTCCGCTTGGGCGATACGATGCCAGACACACAGATACACATGTTAAACTTATAACACCCCTCTTTTTTCTTCGGGGGTTAAATATATGTTTAAGCATTTATATTTTCGACGTCTCGACTTAATAAAAATTGTCAATTATCAACAAATAAGCACACATCAATGTTCTGTATATCGAACTTATTTCTTTCTGAAATCTATTACCGTGTAACTTTTATCTACCTTGGAAGATAAGTCATCTTGGGACTGAACAGCTCAAATATATATGGTGGGTAATAATTTTAAGCGTAGGGTGTCTTTGGTCTAGTAGCACGAAGTACTATTGATTTATTGGCTATTTATATAGATATATCTATCATCTATGTACAATTTAAGAAGATGTCTTATGTACACAAAAAATAATTATACCTATTAAATATATACATGCTGAAACAGAAAAGGTTTTCAATTTTTAGTAGTAATTTAAAACTATCGGCTTCGGGTAAAAGTTGAAGAACAAATGGTGGAAGGATATAGCTGCCCAAGAATTAAAAAAAAATACGAGTATGTTAAAAAAGTGCAACGTCTCAGGTGGGAAAGTGTCAGAATTACAAGAACATTGAGTGTTGGTAAGTAACAGGGATTCTAATCTGTGTGCATTGTAGGTACACAAGTCTACTAATTGATTTGCAGCAAGAATGTGCTCATCAATTTGTTTTTGAGAGGTCATGTATTTGCTGTGTAATGAATGAAGAGACTCCTCTAACATTTTTATTTCTGATTGTAGGTGTTGAGTATCTATTTCATAGATATTTTTACTATCTTCTAGTTTAATTTCATACTTTTTTAATTTGTTAATTAATGAAACACGTTCCTTCCTGAGTTGATTAGTTTTGGATAAGTGTTTCTGTTGTTTTTTTAACCTATTACATTTTTTAATAATTTTATTAAGTTTTAAGTATTTTTTTATTTTATTATGACTAATTACATCGTGTGATTTTATAAAGGAATCTTGCTCAGTGAGGTCAATAGTGACAACAGGGTTCCCCAAATCGGACTTTATATTTATTAATTCATCATACAAACTATCAGTTGACACAGCCTGAGTGCATTCCTTTTCCTTTTGTAATTGGGCTATTATATTGTTAGCATCATTTAATTTCTCCTCTAGGTCCCTAACCTTACACAAAGCATCTTCATATAGATTGCTGCAATTAGAGAAACCATCTGTCACCATCTGGAGTTTGTCCCGTTCATTGACAACATCCAGATATTGCTGATGCAACCCCGCTGAGTTTCTCGCCGGAGCTTCTTAGTCGAAGTCGCGTTAAAAATGTTAATAACTCTAAATTGAAAATTTAAAAACCCCCGATTCGACGACCTTTTCATCAAATTTATACAATAATCAACAGAAAATCTGTGTAAAAGTATGAGACATTATTTTGTTATGACATTATAATAATTGACATTAGAATAGACAACGAATCTAAATATTGATGCCACGGAGGTTTAATTCCTAGTAAAATATTATCAATTATGATTCAATTTCATGTAATAACTCTGGTTGAGGTGGACGGGAGCAGCCCAGGGGAAGAATTTTCAATAACGCTAAAATTATTTTAATTTTTTTTAAATTTAGATTTGTTTTTTTTTATATTTTTTCTCAATGGCGGAGCAGCGCCCTCTAGAATTATTATAACGTAATATTCCATGACCATTAACAAAACAAACAAAATTTAACGCATGCGCATATCCATCATTTGACACGTGACTTATGGAACGTCTTTAGTTCATACACAAATCTCATATAAAAATTGATAAAATATTTTTTTTTCCAGAATCAGGAAAACTTTTTATATTTATAATATTGTAAAAAGCCAGTTCAGACTATTACGATCATTTAAAAATATAATAAATCGAAATCCAATAATCTCAAATTTCGATTGGATTCGAGCCGTGGAAGTTGGTTTTGACCGTGAATGTGGCTTTTTAACCTACAAAAGAGCTGATGATCTTCAAACGGCTGAACCGATTTTCATCAAACATAGCTAAGAACACTCTCGATCAGAATACCTATCTAACAAAAGAAACACAATTGAAATCGGTTCATCAGCTTGGGCGCTACGTTGCCACAGACAGACACACAGATACACAGATACACATGTTAAGCTTATAACACCCCATTTTTTACGTCGGGGGTTAAAAATGCATAGGCCTGAACTAAAACACCATTTGAGTTTGCTGTTTGAGTTACTTCTCATTATTTTTTTGTAATCCATATTGGCAAACAAAGCACTCATGAATAGTCAGAATCTACTACAAGTTCTGAATCCTACCTACCAAAGGCTCCCACTGAGAAGAACCGGCAGCAAACTTTGTATGTTCAGACATTTTGCCCCACAAAATTCATATCTATATACATATATAAAAATGAATGTTTTACTGTATGTCCTTTATAGAATCGTAAACTATGCAATTGATCATGTCATGATCTTAAGCAAAGTGTTGTGCATGAGCCCACAAAGGTTTCTGAGTTGGTACGATCTTTGACAGCGTAGCAACGCGCGCAGGGTACAGCTTGTGGCTAATAAAACAACATTGTCGAAATGTAAATTATTGTAAGCTAAGTGTGAGTGGTAAGGTCGACGCGAATAGCTGATGAAATAGCTGGCCAGGATTGCCGGCGCGGTCGGCGCGAGCACATGGGCCGTCACGGTGGGTGGGTGCCGAAAAGAGGCCAGGTGACGGGATTCAGCAAAGCCTAGTTGACAGTACATTCACACAGTTGTAGAAATAATCTTAAAATGTAAAGACGATATATAGACGACCGCTTGGCGCAGTGGTTCGAGCGTAGGCCGCTCAACTCACTGCACATGGTGGTTGCGGGTTCGATTCCCGCCGGGGCAAATTTCGGAAATGGCATTTTCGTATTATGCCCCCGTTTGGGTGTCAGCGGGATCGCCCCCAGTCCATTGTACGGTACCAACAGTACGAGCGTTGCTTAGTTTGGGACCATACAATTGGTGTGTCCGTTTGGCGATATTATTATTTATTAACTCAAGCGCAATTGCGTTTCAATCCAATTACAACATGCCTTTTATAAACATCGGTACTCCATATTTATATCTTCCGATAAATTAACACAAAGGTATATAATAAATAATTAAAAGTGCAGACTTATAAATACCCATGTGCCCTTAAAAATAATTGTATCAACTATATCAAGGTATCCGTGTGTCACACCGATACCCAAATTATACGGGATTATTTTCTTCACTACATAGTATAAAACAAAGTCGCTTCCCGCTGTCTGTCCCTATGTATAGATCTTTAAAACTACGCAACGGATTTTGATGCGGTGTTTTTAAAAGATAGATTGATTCAAGAGGAAGTTTTATATCCTAGTAATATTATAAATACGAAAGTTTGTGAGTGTGGATGTTTGTTACTCTTTCAGACAAAAACTACTGAACGGATTTCTAAGAAATTTGGAACACAGATAGTTTATAACCAGGATTAACACATAGGATACTTTTTATCCCGATAAACCCGAAATTTTTGTTAAGTTAAATACTACGCGGACGAAGTCGAGGGCACAGCTAGTGTATAATACATGCATAATATAGTAGAGAAACGCTGATAATTTTAGATCCATGCGAAGGCGGGCGGGTAAATAATAATTTAGCCTTTGTAACGTCCTACTTCTGGACACGGGCCTGCGCTCATTACGAGGGGGATTCAGGCCGTAATCCACCACGCTAGCCCAGTGCGGATTGGCAAATTTCACATGTCTTTCGAGAATTGGTTAAATTTTCTAAGACATGCAGGTTTCCTCACGATATTCTCCTTCACCGTTAGCGAATGATGATCATATACAAATTAAACGCACATAGATTTCGAAAAACCCAGAGTTGCGAGCCAGGGTTGGAACCCGGGACGTGGTGCCCGCAAGACGCGTGCTTAACCAATCGACTATGACCGCTTACTTTTCATAAGCTTATTTATTTTAAAGAAACCACACTCATCATTGTACTCCTCTAATCTAGGGTTGACAGTGATGTCCAAGGATATCAATATTTAACCCTCAACTAGTCCTAGGAAAAAGGTTTTATTTAGCCTAGTAAGTGTCCCACAAGTGGGCCAATGCTTAGCTAAGTCCTTTGGCCGGCGCGGACTAGTTTACGATTGGAATATCAGATAACGGCATCGAGTGACATTGATCGGAATTCGATAGGTATGCTAAAACAATATCGATTGGCAATTAATGCCTTCCTATATTTTATTACAGGAAATTTATCCGATTTGCATTGTAAAAGTACCCTTGATTCGTTGCAAGTTTGGAATTTTATAGTATACTAGCATTGTAAAATTTTACGCGCAAAATCGATTACTTAAATGTCACCCTATTTTATAGGTATCACTTATATTTTTATGCAACCTATAAAATGTCACCCAACCTGCCGATGTCACCTAACCCCTTGACGTCACCTATTGTACTGTATCCATTCGACGTTTGAAGCGGTATTAGCCACATTCCTGGGATTCTCCGAGGCACACCACAGTATATTCCAATCTACAAACCCATGTTTTAAGTGTCACCTTATTCATGTCTATGTATAGTTATGTCGTGCGGGTTTTATGACAATTTAGCTTTTCCCCGGGACTCGTCGTGGGTCAAACCGCTGCTGATTCAAGTCTCAAACATCTACCCTATATATGTCACTTAGGTTACGTCTTAATCATCAGTGATCAATGTCACCCATCCTATCGATATGTCCCCCATTCTGCCGATGTCACCCATTGTTTCGTATGCATTTTATGTTCGCATCGGTGTGAGCCACAGTCCCGTAGCGCGAGTCTCCAAGACTGTCTACTTCATCGTCCGCGTTAAATGTCAACCACGAGACTCGATCACTTTTTTCACCAGTGACTACTTCCTGCTCCACCTAGCCGATCAGCCATTGTTGTTATGTAGAGCTAGTATGGTGTAGAGCCGACATCTTTATATAATAAAAATGCAGCAACCGTATGTCTTCGTACGCAAAACTTGCAAAATTAATTGATGGGATAACTTGAAATCTTTACGTAATAACACATTGAAAGAAGAGAAGATGAAGAAATACAAACCGTATTTCTAAATTAGAGTGAACTTTATTAATTGTGAGCCATAGCGCGGAATGGTAGGGTTTTGCTAGTAATTTTATAAAACAAAACAACGGCGGAAATAATTGCGACGGTACCTACCATCAATGTCTAAATTACAAAGATTTCGGCCATATTCCCGATTCTCTTTGTATTTAAATCAGCTTCCAGTCTCCATAGTTATGGGTGATTACCAATATTGACATTAAACCATATCGGAAGCTTTTGGCTAGCCTGAAAACTCTAACACCAAAATTGGCCATTAACTCATCTGAATGAGATTTGCGAGATTACCGGTACCTAAAGAGGTTGGAAGACTTTTCAGTTTATTTTTTAGGCTTCTGACCGCCCGTAACGACAGTTAAGACATTAAAATGACAGCCAACTTAATCTTAACACGTGAATAGATTCAGAATATCTTAGTAGCACTAAAATTGTAAACACATTCCAATGGTGTAAATCATACATATTTATGCAAAACTCTGTACTCCTCAACTTCATGGAGCGTCGCGAATGAAAAAAGTGAATGTCAAAAAATTAAAAAAGTATGCAGACCTTGCCCGCATCGATGCTCAGGCAGGTCTAATCCTTCATCGCGTCAATACACGTTCAGACATACGCGGTATCTTCCGTGGTACGAGATGTCCATTGACGCATTGCCACAAAGATTATTGGTTTGCTAACATACCAAATCGTCAATGTAGGAATAATTTACAGATCTAGGTTGGTTTTAGTCAAAATCGCCTTTTCTTTAAAGCTTCATCATCCCACCACCTGTTAATAGGTCAAGCTATTTTAATTACAAAACTAAATATCGCCAGACTAATACATCAACGCAAATTAAGCAACTCTTTTACTATGGGTACCGAACAATACAATGTACTGGGGGCGAACCCCGGTGTCACCCAGACTAGAGCAAGATACGAATTGGCCATTTCCGAACTATACCACGACGGGAATCGAACCCATAACCACCTGATTCAGTGACAAAAGTGCAAAGAGCACTTATTCAGCGTCGATACTTTGCAAGTTCAGAATTATTATAATCTCTTTGTTGTCGAAAAACAATTTTCGAGTTGGCCCGAATACCAAATATGTGTGAACGAGCCTTGATACGAAACAGGTACTCCCAATGATTACCGGACACTTTCAATAGTAAACACACCAAGTATGTACAGGGTAGACGTATAAAAGACCAACCGTCCGTACCAAAAGCATTCAGTAGCTATCGTGCAGTCTGACAAAGAAGTGCAAGATGAGATTTCTGGTACGGTACCAATTTGATATTTAATTAAAAATCCCGAAATAAATATTATTTTTTAAAAAAATAACAGTGACAACGGAACGCATTTATAAAAAAAAAGCTTGAAATTTTAAGCGCCAAGTGAAACTTCAATCTATTTTCAAAATTGTTTCGGTAATTTGACAAATGACAGATTAAAAAGTGATTCTTTATTACAATTTGATTGGGATATTATTACATTTAGTTCCTCTGGTATACTATTAAATTATTTATTTGAATTAACGTTAAAACATTTTATTAATTATTCCAACAGTGACATTGCAACTATTTTTAATCACTAAGAAAATATATAAAACATCTAATTAAATATGCGTTCCGTTGTTACGCCCTAATTGTTAACAGCCTAGTCATACTATAGCCAATACCATATACCACAATAATTACATATTTTGCTTATTAACTTATTTGTAATACATACTCATTCGACACCGCATATAAGATTCCTTTACAAACTATATTGATAAAAAAATGTGATGATTAGGTTGAATTAAGTAACGTGCTTTATTTATTTTTGTTTTAAGAAAATAGGAACGAAATGTATTCCGGCGTTAATTTCAGAAATAGAGACCATACCTGAGGTTATTTAGCTGCGTTAGCTTGCATATATTTGGGCAGATTTTAAAACTAAATCACCATAACAGAAGCTCCAAATAATCGTACACCTCTATAGCAATCGAATCTAGATCCTCACGAGCAACCTCCGCGATCACATAAAACGACAATATCATCACTTCGTGCGTTAAAAAATAAATGTTTGTATTGTCTATGACGGTCATTTTTTTAAAATTCATAGCATGTGTCAAAATGCCCGCGCAAATGTTTCACGGCGCAGAGATAAATGTCAATCATTCGATTTATGAGCTATTTGCGTTGTCAATGCTTATTTATTGATTTACTATAGGTTTCAAATGCAATAAGTAAGTTATACAAATACTTTAGAAATCCAGTTTTTAGTTATCTTATTAAAACTTGATTGTATTACATACAATCTAAGCTTCCAGTAATAATTAAAATATTATTATAGATTAAATTAAAAGAAATAAGCAGATTCTTAAATAAATAATAACTAAGGAATCTTTCTCTTTTATGTCTTCATTTAATATGATTAGCCAATAACCTGTTCTCCATTTTCCCACGATTATACACAATCGATTTCATAAGAAGTAATTTACCAATTATGTTTAGTGGCTTCTTTGGCATCGTAATTAATATTAATTGAAGTTAGATCTAATGTTGAATTTCAAAGGAAGTTAGTATAATACCTAATACTATCAAACTAATAAATACTAAATATTTTGTGTATCGAGTACTTCTTTTCGATGGTTCCGGAATATATAAATATGTTACATTCTAGTAAAATTATTTATCTATATATATAAAAAATGAATGTTGGTCTGTATGTCTTTTATAGAATCGTAAACTATGCATTTGGTCAAGTCATGATCTTCAGCAGAGTGTTGTGCATGAGCCCACAAAGGTTTCTGAGTTGGTACGACCAATCTTTGACAGCGTAGCAACGCGCGCAGGGTACAGGGTACATTATAAAGCCACCTGATACTATTTTATTCACTTTCCGTTTCTCTATCATCTTTTTAGGAATGTTTGAGGGATTCATCACATATCAATAACATACTGCAACGCGATTCATTTATGAATAACATTTCCCCTATTTTTTTTTGCATACCTAGTATTTAATATTAGGAACATCACCAGTGACTCAACATTCTAACCATCCCTATTCTCCCCAGGTCGCTTTCGTTGCCCTCCTCGGCTATGCCTCCGCCAGCGTGATCAGCCCACTAGTGTTGGGCGTGAACGCGGGAGACGCTCAGGCCGCCGCCATCGACGCCACCGTGGCCGCCCAGGACCACGCCCGTGCCTTCGGCGAAGGCCAGGCCCGTGCTGCCGAAGCCGCCGTCCAATACAACACTGAAGCCGTCCGCCAGGTCGCTGAAGCCAACCGTGACTTGCATGAGACCGCTTACTGGGGTACTCTTGCCGCTAACCAGAACGCCGTGGCCGCTGCTCAGTCCCAGGCCGCCGCTCTGAGCGGAGTCGTCGCCGCTAAGTCTGCCCTAGTGGCCCCCGTCGCCTCTCCCTACGTGGCCTCCCCCTACTACGGCTCCCACCTCGGCCTTGCCACCCCCTACGGCGCTCACCTCGGTCTCGCCACCCCCTACGCCGCCGCTGCGTACGGTCTCGGCTACAACGGCCTTGGCTACCGCGCATGGTAAACTGATCCAACCAACCTGTTCCCGGTAACAGTTATTTGAAGAATGACCTAATATTTTTTTAGATAACTGTTACTGAGTATCGGGCATATCCCTATTGTGACGGTATTAACTGGAAATACTGGCGATTTTTTTTTAATAAATCTTCGACAGTGTTGCTAGTTAACGGTTGGCGCTCAGTGTTGCCACACTCAACTGCTCAAACGGAAGGAAACCTGCTCAAACGATTAAAGGTCTCAATTTAGTAACTCTCTTTGTAAATAAATAAAAAAATACGTCATGCCATCACTGCCAAAGTGTAAATAAACACGTTTTTTACGAAACAAATGTACGCATTATTATTTTCCTACCTACCTTACCTTTAAATGCACATAGCTAATGATAATACAAGATCATATACAGAACATATTATACCTATCAGATAGACAACATTTTTAGGGTTCCGGACCTTTAAAGGAAAAAACGGAACCCTTATAGGATCACTTTGTTGTCCGTCTGCCTGTCTGTCTGTCTTTCTTTCTGTCAAGACTCTTTTTCTCAGAAACGGATAGAGATATCAAGTTGAAATTAATATCAAATATAAAAAATTGGGCTTCTAAGACAACGCAATCAAAAGATATGGCCATTCATGTCGCATATTTAGATACAGTTTGCAAATTCACTCATCAAAACAAAGGAATCAACGCACAGCCCAAACTGATTGTGTTAGAATCGTGACATTTTGACAGAAGGTACCTTTTATACCGTAAATATCCACTAAGTAAGGATTTTGTGAAATTCCACCCCTAAGTGTAAAAAATAGAGGCAGAAAGTTTGTCATCATCATCATCATCACCTTGCCCTTATCCCACACTAGGTGGGGTCGGAGCAGCACGTTCTCTTCTTCCATTCAAGCCTATCATCCGTCATCTCTGCACTCACTCATACCCTCTTCCACGCAGTTCATCCACGTCTTTTTAGGACGTCCCCTACCCCGACTACCGCTCACTCTCATAAGGGGAGAAAGTTTGTATGGGTAAAAAAAATCTCGAATTAAACCCTTGAAAATTAGTAATAAGAGTACTCATTACCAAAAAAAAAATGCGTTTTATAAAATTCCACCCATAAGTGTGTTAAATAAGGGAAACCAGTTTGTATTGGGGTCCCGAATTTGTTTAAGCTGAAAACGTGGCTTTAGATAGATCTTGCTGTAAAAACTGAACACTAGCACATGCCACGACATCGCAATAAAAATTTTAACAGGAGAAATAGACTCACAAAATCACGAGCTACAGCCGACCAAGTTAAAGTGAAGTTAATTCTCCGTCGTTTCTGAAAACTCAATACTAAGACACAACAATCAAACGCAAATATAACTTTGTTTCTTGTGTTTCACTATTTTGGTTATAGATACAATAAATCTTCGCTATTGAAATGGGTCCGGAAGCCTTCATTGTGCATGTTCTGATGTGCACATGACCGGTTTTTGTTATTTAGGCTGGCAATGATGGTATTAATGAATAGGTCTCAAATTCGCTCTCAGAGTTGAGATCGATGCATACCCGTCTAAGTACCCTAACGAGTACCTACAAGGTTTGAGATTCCAAATAAGTATTTAAAAAATACCAAGGAAGTTGAGTAATAAAATAAATATTTTTAAAATATATATTATTAAAATTATGGTGGTTAATTTTATAGAACCTAAACAAATAGTTTTACGCCTTTAATATAATAATATGGAATGATTTATTTATCATTTGAAATATTGGCTCCAGTTTTTTAATCCTCACTAATATATTTTAAATGCGTAAGGAACTCTGTCTGTCTGTCGCGCTTTCACGCCAAAACTACTGCACCGATTTAAATGAAATTAGTACACAGATAGTCTAGAGCCTGAGAAGGGACATGGGCTGCTTTGCGAAATAGGGGGGGTGAGAATTTGTATGGAAGTATCGTCATTTTTAGAGCTAGAAGCTTGAAACTCATTTTCAGGATATAAATAAACATGACAGTCAATGTTTGTATTAAAAATGCTACCCAAAGACACTATTCCACGCAGACGAAGTCACAGGCACAGCTAGTTAATCATATTATAAAATTACACTGTAAAATGCAGGAAGTATGAGAGAAGAAAATGTTTATTGTTTTAATACTTAATGATTTGTTATGAGCAGTGATAGCCGATTGGTTAAGCACGCATCTTGCGGGCACCAGGTCCTGGGTTCAAACCCTGGCTCGCAACCCTGGGTTTTTTTGAAATCTATGATCAGATTCCGATAAGTACGCCAAAACAATATCGATTGGCAATTAATGCCTTCCTATATTTTATTACAGGAAATTTATCCGATTTGCTTTTAAAAGTACACTTAATTTGTTGCAAGTTTGGAATCGCATAGTATACTAGCATTGTAAAATTTGACGCGCAAAATCGATTACTTAAATGTCACCCTATTTTATTAGTATCACTTATGTTATCATGCGACCTATAAAATGTCACCCAACCTGCCGTAGTCACCTAATCCATTGACGTCACCTATCTATATATATGTCGCCGCCAACTAGTTTAATTCGCCGTTCAATTAACAGCCTAGGCACTTAACTAAACGGCGCCGTTCAACTAGTGGCCTGAATGTTATTCAGCCATTTGATTAAACAGCTAGGCAAATGACTTGGATCGATGACGTTTAACTACTTGCCTAGCCGTTTAATTACCTGCCTAGCCTGTTCATTTCAATTTAGTTCTACTTTCTGCCACCTAGCGCAGAAACTCACCAAACTGTCAATATCTCTATATTCTATATTTTCTTTGGTCAATATGGCGTCGGAAAAAAACAACTGATGGAATAATTTTATAAGGTACTTTGGTTTTTTACGTTTTTTTTTAGATCCACCGAATCTATATGCCGGGTGGGGTTTCTGTGGGGTCATAAAAAAAATAACCCTAACCTAAACCCATCCAGGTCGTTCTGCTTGGGTAGTATTTTGAAAAAGTTTTGTGTGTACTTAAATGTCAACCAGTTGCCTAAGCATTAGCCAGCCAGTTCGTTAAATGTTGTAATAGACGATACGGCTGAATATCATTCAGGCCGTTAGTTGAACGGCGCTGTTTAGTTAAGTGCCTAGGCTGTTAATTGAACGGCGAATTAAGCTATTTGGCGGCGACATATATATATATATAACTCAAAGGTGACTGGCTGACTGACTGACATAGTGATCTATCAACGCACAGACCAAACCACTACACGGATCGGGCTGAAATTTGGCATGCAGGTAGATGTTATGACGTAGGCATCCGCTAAGAAAGGATTTTGATTAATTCTATCCCCAAGGGGATAAAATAGGGGATGAAAGTTTGTATGAAAATTTGTCAACTAAATTCCACGCGGACAAAGTCGCGAGCACAGCTAGTCGTACTATATCCATTTGACGTTTGCACCGGTATGAGCCACATTCCTGCGATTCTCCGAGGCACACCACAGTATATTCCAATCTACAAACCCATGTTTTAAATGTTAAACCTTATTCATGTCGTGCGGGTTCTATGAAAATTTTCCTTTTCCCCGGAACTGGTCGAACTTCAGCGTCATTATTCGAAACCACTGTTGATCTATGGCTCAAACATCTACTCTATAGGCGTGTGTCGTAACGACTGTCAAGCCATTAGAA
The DNA here is from genome assembly GCA_918843915.1 of Notodonta ziczac. Lineage (NCBI taxonomy): Eukaryota > Metazoa > Arthropoda > Insecta > Lepidoptera > Notodontidae > Notodonta > Notodonta ziczac. The sequence continues at coordinate 2,142,954 of OU974065.1, read as the reverse complement.
TGACAGCCAACTTATTCTTAACACTTGAATAGATTCAGAATATCCAAGTTGCGCTAAAATTGTGAATAGATTCCAATTACGTAAACCATACATATTTATATAAGTACATTCATGCAAAACTCTGTACTCCACAAATCGATGGAGCGTCGGGAAAGAAAAAATAAGTAAATGTCAAAAAATTAAAAAGTATGCAGACCTTGCCCGCATCTATGATCAGACAGGTAGGTCTAATCCTTCATCGCGTCATTACACGTTCAGATATACGCGGTATCTTCCGTGGTACGTCACACTACGAGATGTCCATTGACGCACTGCCACAAATATTATTGGTTTGCTAACATACCAAATCAAGGTACGAATAATTTACAGATAATAGTCTAGGTTTGTTTTGGTCTAAGTCGCTTTTTTTTAAATAATCATTTTAATCCACACGACCTGTAAATGAGTCAACCAGGTTTAACTAAATATCGCCAGACTAATACACCAAAGCAAATTAAGCAACGCTTGTACTATCGGTACCGCACAATACAATGTACTGGGGGCGGACCCCGGTGTCACCCAAACGAGGGAAAGATACGAATAGGCCACGACAGGAATCGAACACATAACCACCTGATTCAGTGACCACCCTTGAACCATAAGCCCTAACACTATTTAACTTGAAAAACAGCCATCCTATACTTTAATAATATTTTGCTAGTACAGAATTAATATAAACTCTTTGTTTGTTTTTCGAGTTGGCTCGAATACCAAATATGTGTGAACGAGCCTTGATACGAAACAGGTACTCCCAATGATTACCGGACACTTTCAATAGTAAACACACCAAGTATGTACAGGGTAGACGTATAAAAGACCAACCGTCCGTACCAAAAGCATTCAGTAGCTATCGTGCAGTCTGACAAAGAAGTGCAAGATGAGATTTCTGGTACGGTACCAATTCCATATTTAATTAAAAACCTAAATAAATAATAATTAAAAAAAAAGTGACAACGGAACGCATTCATAAAAAAAAGTGAAAAATTTTAAGCGCCAAGTGAAACGTCAATCTATTTTCAAAATTGTTTCGGTCATTTGACCAATTACAGATTAAAAAGTGATTCTTCATAACATATTGATTGGGATATTATTACATTTAATTCATCTGGTTTACTGATAAATTATTTATTTGGATTAGAGTTTCATATATTTTTAATTATTCTGACAATGCAACTATTTTTATTCACTAAGGAAATATTCAAAACATCCATTTAAATATGCGTTCCGTTGTTACGCCCTAATTGCGTAACAACCTTGTCATACATATTTTTCTTGTTAACTTATTTGTAATAGATACTAATTCGAAACCGCATGTAAGATTCCTTTGCAAACTATATTGATAAAAAAAACTTTGTTATGACAAGGTTGAATTAATAAATTAACGTGCTTTATTTCTTTTTGTTTGAAGAAAATGGGAACGAAATATAATCCGGCGTTAATTTTAAAAGATAGAGACCATAAACCTCAGGTTATATAGCTACGTCAGCTTACACACATTTGGGCAGATTTTAAAACTAAATCATCATAACAGAAGCTCCAAATAATCGTACACCTCTATAGCAATCGAATCTAGATCCTCACGAGCAACCTCCGCGATCACATAAAACGACAATATAATCACATCGTGCGTTAAAAAATAAATATTTGTATTGTCTATGACAGTTACATTTTTTTAATCCGTAGCATGTGTCAAAATGCGCGCTAATGTTTCACGGCGCGGAGATAAATGTCAATCATTCGATTTATGAGCTATTTGCGTTGTCAATGCTGATATAATGATTTAATATCGGTCAAATGCAACAAGTTAGTTTTACGAATACTTTAGAGTTCTAGTTTGAGTTATTTTATCAATACTTTAATGTATTACATATAATCCAAGCTTCCAGTAATAACGAAAACTTATAAAACGTTAATATTAAAAAGTTGAAAACTCATTATGATTCTTATTACAAATGATGTAAAAAATGTTTAAAATATTATTATAGATTACATTAAAATAAATAAGCAGATTCTCAAATAAATAATAACTAAAGAATCTTTGCTCATTTATGTCTTCATTTAATACGATTAGCCAATAACCTGTTCTCCATTTTCCCACGATTATACACATTCGATTTCATAAGAAATCGTTTACCAATTACATTGCAATTGTTATTTGAAAGCAATTATTTGCACATAATAGTGATGGTCACTAACATGGAAGTAATTTAACTAGTCAGTTATTTTCTTACAAATAATAAAAATACCATCATCTTGTGTGGTTAAATAATACACATAAATCCTTTTCGCTAACAAATTTTGGTGAAAACGAATCTTCAAATCTGTCAGTGTTATGTAAGAAGCTTTATAGAGCATATCCCAAAATCATTCATAATTCCAAATAACAACAAACAAATGACATAAGGATTATTAACGATAAGTATAAATATCAGTTCCTTATTTGTAACAGTCATTGTCAAGGTTACAAAACAAATAAATAACAATAGCTATTAAAAATAACAGTACGCTATTATGCGTTCCGATTCACGCATGCCTTGTCAAAACTGAGGCCGAGTAACGAATATGGTTGCGTTTTGAAATATGTACACGATATGCATACAGATGTTGCATGGTCGGCCAAGGACGATGTATTGTTGAATAGATAAAATTAGCGTGTTGTTACTGTGAACGAATATAGGCATAGACAATTGATGGATATATCAATACTATAAGAAAGTTACAATATTAGGTTAATTTCCTCGTTGTGCATAAATCCTAAATTAGACCTCATTTTGGCCTGTAAATATGGGACGACGGTAAGCTGAGTAAATAGTGATGTTCCTAGGATGGGATTCGTTTCATAAAATAACCATTTATTATTGCGAATTGTACATATATATGATCACTATTAAATTAGTTGATTTAAAAATTATACTCTAGATTCAGTTATTTACAGTCAAGTAAAAATACAAAAATACGTTTTGTTAAATCACAAATGGTATGCGTAAAACATTGCGTCTTGGTCAAGAATCCAATAATATATTGCTCTGAGTATTTATTTTTAGAAACATATTTTTAGTAACGGCTAATTTACAAATAACAGTTCCAATAATTTATATATTTATCGTTCCAAATTTGAATTGGTGAAATCAGAAATGTAAACCTTTTCCTAATTATTAAAGTTACACATCTACATTTCGTAGATAAGTACCATATAGCCAGGCCATAAGAGTTCATTTACCTATTAGCAAAAACCTTCAAAATTCTAAGCACTATTATACCCCGTGTCTACCCTATTAGTCACGTCAAAGAATATCGGGTCAATGTCATAGCGCCATTTGTTACTCTTTAAACGGCTCTTTTAAAAGGCTCTTTAAACTATTAGATTTGTTCTAGTTATTGTTGAGTTCAGTATTGTGAAATGTAAGTTGTGCTGGCAACGCCCATATTTAGTAGTCATTATATTGTCACGTTGGCATGATAATATTAGTTTAACTGAAACTGAATTCTAAAATAACTCTTGACATAGTTTGTTTTCTGACGTTTTTACTATTCATCTACTGCACAAAGATTCTGTAATACTGCGATAATTCAAAGAAATAAAAAAAATCTTGCTAAAATTAGAGCGTACTGTTCAATCATAAATATTCACCAACAAAACGTCCTTTCAACGAGTCCACAAAAACAGCTTTACACAATAGGATGTGTTGCATAGATCCCGCGAATCAATTAAACGAATTAGCATTAATGCCATTTACATTTTGCAATTTTCACCGAATGCATGCGCGGTTATAAAACAGTAACATTCTTCAATTAATTGATATTCGTAACAGGTATCAATAACAGGTTAAGACCTTAGTCAATATGTACCCTTGTAACCTTTTATTTTTGGGTCACGTCACTAGTTTTTTTTGACCACTATAAAAATCTTCATTTGCACTGAAATTGCGTGGGAGATAAACTTTAACCTTTCTCCTATTATAATCAATTCATAGTTAATGCGCCTGATGATTAAAGTTAATTTTACGAGCAACCCATACTCTAATAACAGGTACACGAGTACTCATTGATACAACAATAGACCGATTACGAACTGATTAGTATAGTTCCAAGGCGTTGTACGCAACGCAAATAACGGAAACAATATAGGTACTAAGCGTCGGTAAATGTAAATTTCATGCCTGTTGGTTTTCTAATTAGAAGTAACATTATCCAATTATGTTTAGTGGGTTGTTTGGCATCGTAATTAAGATTAATTGAAGTAAATTTATATGTTGAGTTTCAAAGGTAAGGAAGTTAGTATAATACCTAATACTATCAAACTAATAAATACTACCTATCTAGTGTATCGAGTACTTCTTTTCGACGGTTCCGGAAATATAAATATGTCACATTCTAGTATAATTATTTATATATTATAAAGCTACCTGAGATTATTTTATTAACTTTCCATTTCTCTGCCATGATTTTAGGCATGTTTGAGGGATTAATCACATATCGATAACATACTGTATGGCGATTCATTTACGAATATATTTTCGTTCCTGTTTTTTTTGTATATCTAGTATTTCATTTTAAGAACATCACCAGTGATGATCATTCTAACCATCCCTATTCCCCCCAGGTCGCTTTCGTTGCCCTCCTCGGCTATGCCTCCGCCAGCGTGATCAGCCCACTAGTGTTGGGCGTGAACGCGGGAGACGCTCAGGCCGCCGCCATCGACGCCACCGTGGCCGCCCAGGACCACGCCCGTGCCTACGGCGAAAGCCAGGCCCGTGCTGCCGAAGCCGCCGTCCAATACAACACTGAAGCCGTCCGCCAGGTCGCTGAAGCCAACCGTGACTTGCATGAGACCGCGTACTGGGGTACTCTTGCCGCTAACCAGAACGCCGTGGCCGCTGCTCAGTCCCAGGCCGCCGCTCTGAGCGGAGTCGTCGCCGCTAAGTCTGCCCTAGTTGCCCCCGTCGCCTCTCCCTACGTGGCCTCCCCCTACTACGGCTCCCACCTCGGCCTTGCCACCCCCTACGGCGCTCACCTCGGTCTCGCCACCCCCTACGCCGCCGCTGCGTACGGTCTCGGCTACAACGGCCTTGGCTACCGCGCATGGTAAACTGTTCCAACAAACCTGTTCTCGGTAACAGTTATTTGAAGAATTACCTAATATTTTTTTAGATAACTCTTACTGAGTATCGGGCACATCCCGATTGTGTGGGTATTAACTGGAAATACTGGCGATTTTTTAAAATAAATCTTCGACAGTGTTGCTAGTTAACGGTTGGCGCTCAGTGTTGCCATACTCAACTGCTCAAACGGAAGGAAACATGCTCAAACGATTAAAGGTCTCAATTTAGTAACTCTCTTTGTAAATAAATACGTCATGCCATCACTGCCAAAGTGTAAATAAACACGTTTTTTACGAAACAAATGTATGCATTATTATTTTCCTACCTACCTTACCTTACATGAACATAGCTAATTATGATACATAACATTTAGCAAAAATAAATATGTTTAATATAAATATTATAAAAATATGGTGCTTAAGACGAGGCAGTCGCAATTTTTGGGTTTTTAATTCGAAATATTTCTATCATTTTATAGATTAAGAAGCTTATTTTCAGATATGTGTTATTCAAGAAAATTAACTAGGATTACATATATAGGAAAACACGATTAAGTGAAATTTCCTCGATAGAAAAAAAATCCAAAGTTGGCTGTTATTGCTTTTTATTTTCATTTCATCCACGATATTATTACGAATTAGATGACGATATTTTTTTTAAACATAGTAAATGATAATATCTAGGATCGCTTATAAGAAAAAAATTAATCCATTCCCTAGTTTTGTTAATAACCAAAGAAATATTGTTTAGCGCTTATGTGGTTTACTTCCGAGCGCGCGGTCACTAGTGTCATCTCATATTTTCTATACATGAAGTCATTGCATCACTGTCATATTCTAACTAGCTCAGTCGTCTGCGGACGTCATCGAGGTCGGACCTATGCCGATTTTTTTCAGATCCGAATTTAAATAAATTCGTCGTTACCAATACGTAAACGGAGAGAGTGGAAACTCCTTTGGTCAAATAAAAAATATTTCAAGTGCGAGTCCGATACTATATGTACTTGTATATCGTAGTAATTTGACAGATTTTTAGTATTTTTTTAAAGTTCATTATTCTATTTCCATATAATTTCCAACGTAAATTTTCACTTGCTGAACGGCGAAGGGAGACATTATGAGAAAACATACGTTTATTTAAAGACATGTATTTCAGTAGACATTGCTTTTGAATATTACTTAACGAAATGGTTATTTTATAAATGATTTATTAATTATATTTTATATTATAATCATTGTTTATTTATAACGTCGTTCAGGGGGAAGGGGTTTTTAAAAGTCAACTTATATTTTTGACTATTTAAAATGTACTAAAAAATATAATTTGGCCGCCGCTTGGCGCAGTGGTTCGAGCGTAGGCCGCTGGGTTCACTGCATCGTGTGGTTGCGGGTTCGATTCCCGACAGGGTAAATTTCGAAAATGGCCTCTTCGTAATTTTCCCAAGTCTGGGTGACACTGGGATCATCCCCAGTCCATTGTATGGTACCCATAGTACAAGCGTTGCTTAGTTTGGGACCATACAGTTGGTGTGTTCGTCAATATTAAAAACAGGAACTTCAAGGACGACCTGCGAAATGAAACCGAAACTAGACCGGTCGAGTCGTACGTCATCAAAGTTTAAAATTAACCAATCGGCAATATTTAGTAAATGGGATTTATTTTTTAAAACTGGTAACCTACACTATAATTATATTGCTTTCAATATTTAAACACAGTTTTGTAGCGGTACCAAAAATCCATTTTAGCGCCAGTTTGCAGCCTTCTAGCCTCTGAATAAAAGGACTGTGACGTCGGGCGCTCGGACAGAGTGACATGACCAAATTATCTGGGGAACCATAGATATAGGAAGAAGCGAAAACTAGGAGTACTATACTTCATAAAACATAGCTTGATTGTTAGAAATAAAATAAGGTTTTATTTAAATTTCATATTTGATTTCTTTTTCTGGATTTATTATCTGTCAATTGTTTAAGAAGATCAATTGTCACTCTCTTGTAATTTTTCGTTCCTTTATGTGTCAAATAAATTTACTAACTAAATTTATTATATACTAGCTGAGCCCGCGACTTCGTCCGCGTGGAATTTAACTTAACAAAAATCCCGCTCCCGCGTTCTGAGCCCGCGTGACAGGACCCATTTTTTTTCTAAAATTAATTATACTGCTTATAACATCAGCTATCTACCAGTGAAAGTCCCGTCAAAATTGGTCCAGTCGTTTCGGAGATACTCTTTGATTTCATGTTTTTCTTATTTGTGATTTCATGTGTTTTTATTTTTATACGCTGAACCCTAATTGTTTTTCTATAAATTAAAGTCCTAAGCTATAGCCTAAGTTACTCCTTATAACATCAGCTATCTGCCAGTGAAAGTCCCGTCAAAATCGGTCCAGCCGTTTCGGAGATTACCGGGAACAAACACACAGACAGACAGAAAGACAGACAGACAAAAAATTTTTAAAACACGTTTTTGTTATAGGTGTCGTATGTACTTTCATATGCATTTAGTGAAAAGGTGTTATTTTGATATTACAAACAGACACTCCAATTTTATTTATTTGTATAGATTTCATTTCCATCCCACTGAGCTCTGCAATAATGAGTCATAAAAGAGATGCCATGACTAATATTGATATCTGCGACTTAAGTCAAAGTGATATTTATAGGGTTGTGAGGATTGAAAAAAATTTCGATAGAAATTATGGACGTTTCTTGCTATCATCAATGCTAAAAACTAATATTTTAATATAAAATGACATTTATTCTCTTAAAGGAGTACAGCCCAAATCTATGTCTGGATCAGTTTCTGAATCGCTAAAACAATCTTGTAAATTAATTATAAACTCTTGTTCGCAAATATTATCAAATCGGACGTCCCGCTCCCGAAATTAGATTTTATTTACTCACTATTATTTTAGATCCAGTATGCACAAATGTAAATAATGTTATGATATTAAAATATACAATAAAATTAAAAGATAAATTAAGTTTTATTTCAAATATCGTCTGTGGTCACGATGATTCATCGCCCATCACTAATTAGATCGGCATGCCCATAAAGTATGACATTGACAGGTACTGTTTGTACTATTATGAAATTCAAGACTTCATAGGCGTGATTTTACTGACAGTTGTCGCAGAGATCAAGCTATATTTTATGAAGTATAATTATGAGAATTTTTTAATCCCAAGTTGCGGACTATTATATATTATTTTGGAAAATCTGGCATATGGGTATAATTTTCTAGGTTTTTGGCGTGCCGATTACGATTATGACGTAAATTTTGGATTCCAAGATGACAGACGACCGACCTTACTATCGGTTTATAATCTAGCTAACTACCGAATTTAAGAAAATACAATTTTTCGGCATAATTCAATTTGCAATTGCCTTTGTGTTTTAAGACTTATTACCTGGTTTTTTTAAACGGAACATCTTTACTTCGACTATGTCGCGGGCACATGGAATCAGTATACTTGACGCCCAAATTTTTGATGTAATGGGCGACTAAGGAATGATAAAAAAAATAGAACTGACTTCAATAAAACCTGCATTAAAAAGCTAGAAATGACAATTTATGTCATATGGAGTCGCTGCGCTGGTGGAATCTTTACGTTAGGACAGCTTCTTAGGTACCTACCAACTCCTACTTACTTGAATTGACACTGACTCCAAATTAGGGACCTCCAAATTTCTAGCGTTTTATTTAGAACACCCAGTTTTATTGGAATCGATATTTTTTTTATAAAGTTTTGGTCATGTTTTTCATGGTAAACTACGTATTGAATTGCTGGTAACCGTAAATAGTCCATCTCCCAAACTACTAAACCGATTTTGGTGAAATTTATATGGGTCCTACAAGTATCAATAAATAATAATATAAACAATAAAAAATATCAAATAAATAAATATTCTTTCAAATTGGTTCATAAATGACGGAGATCTGAGGTAACATACATAAAAAACAACTGAACTGAGAACTTCATCCATATTTTTAATTCTGTTAAAAAATAACTATTTAGACTGCTCCATAGATTTCCGTAGTGCCGAGGTAATGACGTGGCTAGCGAACGCAAGTGTCAGATAGCCCAAAACTGATATTCATTTTTCTGGCCTATTTTAAAAAGTGATAAAAAAAAATTGGCGCTATGTAATAAGTATAGCAGTTTTGAAATACCTATTTTGTAATTGTTTAAGCGTCAATAGCATAGTGGTTACGGGAGCCGCCTTCGTAGCTGAGAGGTTCCTGGTTCGATCCCCATTCTGGCCATTGAACTATTGACGTGTGCCCAATCCTAATACAAGGATTAGCTAATGTGATAAACTCACACAGCTAGTAAACTTTTTAACAAACAAATTAAATTGTATTCAATCTACGATTCCTGATTTGTTTACGTAAGCTACTGGCGTCAATTTCAATAAAATGGAACCTAGTACAGACTAGTTCTATTTAGTATCGAGTACATACTAGTATTATTTTTATGAATATTGTTACAACCCTAGGTACTGAAGGACACAAATGTAGAGGGGGTAGAAAAATATGTACTTAATTAAACTTTATGATGTTCAGTCTAGAACCCATTGTACTCTAGTGCAACTTAAATAACATAGTCAACAGTGGTTTTGTTGCCTTGATCATTAAACCGCTTTCGGATAGCTTAACGCCTTTTATATATGGAATTATAAATAACTTTGGAATATTGGCTCCAGCTTTTTAATTAATCATATTTTGAAATACACTTTAGAACGCACGAAGTAAAATAAAATCATTTATAATTTTAGCCCTTTTGACGTCCCACTCCTGGGCACGGGCCTCCCCTCATCACGAGGGGGATTCAGGCCATAATCCACCACGCTGGCCCAGTGCGGGTTGGCGGATTCCACATGTCTTTCGAAAATTGGTTAAATCTTCTAAGACATGCAGGTTTCATCACGATGTTTTCCTTCACCGTAAGCAAGTGATAATCATAATTATAGAAATTATGATTCGCACATAGATTTCGAAAAATCCAGAGGTTCGAGCCGGGGTTTGAACCCGAGACCTGGTAGCCCGCAAGACGCGTGCTTAACCAATCGGCTAACACTGCTGCTTTAATTATTTTCGGATTTAATTATATTGCATAAAATAAAATAAAAAATGAAAAGCTCAGGGTAACACCTTTTATAAACAGTTATATTACGGGATTTTCGGGAACAATTTTTTTTGTGAAGATCGACAGTAATGTGTTATCTAAATATATATAACTCATAGGTGACTGACTGACTCACTGACATAGTGATCTATCAACGCACAGCCCAAACCACTGGACGGATCGGGCTGAAATTTGGCATGCAGGTAGATGTTATGACGCGCATGACGTAGGCATCCGCTAAGAAAGGATTTTGATTAATTCTACCGCCAAGGGGATAAAATAGGGGATGAAAGTTTGTATGAAACTTTGTCAATTAAATTCCACGCGGACGAAGTCGCGGGCACAGCTAGTCTCAATATAAAACTTATAATCCAATACAGACCATTAAATTAATTGCCTGGAAATTCCTCATGTTAAGGCGCCTATATCGTCCGATTCCGGCCTAACCAATCCTGACCAAGTGTGCGGAAGCCTGGATAGGGCGTTCTGTGCGTAATAAAATCAACGCCACCACTAGGGCTTCAGTTTGAATAGTCACTGACGAGATATAATTATTAAATTACTAGCTGACCTGACAGACATTGTCCTGTCTTAACTTTGAATACTGAATTCGATTTGTTCCGCTTTGTTCCGCTCAAGTTTCTTATTTTAACGATTCTTTAAAGGACATTAATAGCGCCTATGTATATAATAAAATGCATATAATAAAATGTACTGGGGGCGACCCTAGTGACACCCAGACCTGAGCAAATTACGAAAATACCATTTCCGCAATTTGCCCCTGCGGGCAATCGAACCCGCATCTACCATGTGCAGTGAGCCGAGCGGCCTACGCTCGAACCACTGCGCCAAGCGGTCGTCAAACATTCAGACAAACATTCATTTATATATATATAGATTATGTATAACCACCTTCACATTAAACCATAAGGAACTTGACGCCCAAAGAACAAAGAGCCCATACATTTCAGTGCATTTCGCAAGCACAAATGCCGCGACAAAGTGACCTTTAGAATAATGGTGATAAGGACCAATTACGTGTGGACGTGGGCAAGTAATGGTGGACTCGTTTACCTGATATCTAGTCTGCCTTGATGAGGGCGTAGGCTTTTGTTGGTGGGGACACAGAGGTTTAAAATTTGTCGAACATGTTCGATGACATGTTGGTCAAATGTAAATGTAATTACTAAAATATAGTTCATCCTTTTTTAATTTGTATTAGGGTCGATTTGGCTGACTGAGTTCCAAGACTCGACTAGTGGAAGACTTGTCAAAATCTTTTACGCGTGTTACTTCCCGTGGTAACTGTCATAATACAGATGTTCGAATGAGAACTGGTATTACCGATGGCTAATTTGCACGGAAGCGCCTAAGGACGTCTGATATAATGATTCAGCAACCTATCCAAATCTGAGCTGGCTTAATTATCCTTTATAACACGTATCAATTAGGCTAGAACATTTTTTTCGTAAATTAAAAAATACACTACACTGTCTCTCATGGATATTAAAAAATATAACAAGTTATATCTGAAATTATCGGTTTTCATGTGCGTCAATTTGGCTGTGGTCCAAATCCCCCTGGCATGGTGGTTAATATGCTCGGTATAATGGCAATAGTTTAGCACCCTTATACATTGACACTTAACTTACCATCCGCATAATATGTTACACTGGAGTGTATATTATCTGTGGCCACCATTTCAGAGACAACAAGTGTGATAGTGTTGAAACCTACATTGTATATCATCAAAGCACTATAAAAACTATAAAAAGAGGCCAGCTTTTTATATTTACTATATTTAAATTCAGTGTACTTTGTATTGGCAATTGTTTTTATATTCGATTCTTTTCTGCCTGTCAAATACGAAGTACATAAACATCCTGTCTGGTCTTCCTATGTTTTTTCATTTAATCAATCACGATCTGTTACTCTGTATAGGACTCAAGTTCCAATAGATAGCGTGAACACTCAAGTACAGTACAATGCGCTCGACGTAATACCGACCCGTGTGTACCCAAAAAGGTATCATTTGGACAAAATTATTTATGATTGTTGGTCACCTTGGGAAGCTTACTATGTTAATAATAACGATATCTAATTGCGTGTAGAATTAACATATTTTGCATATGACATTACGTTACGTATTTCCTTTGTAGATAGGTGTTATTATAATATATAGACAGATAATAAAAAAACAGTGCCGTCTAGATACGCCCGAAAGAAGCGAAGATTTATAGTATAAAGCGCAGGGCGCCGCAGCTGCCTCTCAGGGGGGCTATTCTTATTAATTCCCCCATCTCCATTCTACCATCGGACGACAAGACGCACGGATTCAATGCAGCCATACACCGTGGACATTCCTTCAGTTCGTACCAAGCGTTTCGCTTCCACTTTTATTGTGCGAACTGCCAAGGAATGGAACACCTTGCCGGCGTCTTTGTTCCCGGTTGACTATAACATGGATGTTTTCAAGTCGAGAGTGAACAGGTACCTTCTAGACCAGTATGCACCACCGTAGACCACATCGTCACTTACCATCAGGTGAGATTGTGGTCAAATACTTAGCTATTTCGAAAAAAAGAAAAAAAACGATAATCGATATTTCCTAACATTCGTATTGTCGAGTTCTACTCTAAATACCATCTTTTTGCCGTCGTATATCGTTTGAACAAACGTTTGTACAAAATTTTGTAATGTTCGTTCACTAATCGATACGACGGCGAAAACTATGGAATTGAGAGTAGGATTCGACAATAAGAATGTCACGATATATCGATTATCGTTGCTAAGAGTAGCAACCCTGTAGACCTATATATATCGTGTAACGCTATTAACGTCTGACGCTTAGCCCGGATAGACGGACGCACGCACGGATTCGTTTCAAAACGCCAGATTAATACATTAACAGTATGATTCGAAACAAAGAAACGCTTGTACTATGGTTACCGTGCAATGCTTCAATAACTAGTGGGGGCCGCCCTCTTAGCTAAGTGGTTCCGGGTTCGATCCCCATCTTGGCCATCAAACTATTGACGACCGTTTGGCACAGTGGTTCGAGGTGGTTGCGGGTTCGATTCCCGCCGGGGCAAATTTCGGAAATGGCCCGTTCGTAATTTGCCCTGGTCTCGGTGTAAATGGGATCGCCCCCAGTCCATTATACGGTACCCATAGTACAAGCGTTGCTTAGTTTGGGACCATACAGTTGCGAGTGTCAGTCTGGCGATATTTATTATTATGAAATGGCTGTGACTACTCTTCGGGATATAAAGGTATGATGGCGTTTATTTAATATTCAGTATTGAGCCTTTCTTACCGGTTGTTCACAATATAATAATTGCAAGGCTGTCGACCACGCCCGTTGACACCTACTGTTTAACTTGTACTAGACCCGGTTTGAATACTTGTTTTTAGTTTCCTAATATATTACTTACAATGTACATTAGACACATAATTATTTCGTCTATGAACAAATGGTCTAAGATGAACAATTAAGTTGTTAAATTAAACTCACATTTATAACCAGATCTAAAGTTATGTATAGAATAGAATCGATTACATTTGAGAAATATCGTTCAAACTACGGCGTAGTGGTTAGAGGGCCCGGCCTCTTGGATGACAGGTTCCGGGTTTGATCCCAATCCTGGCTGGTAAATGTATAACATTCTTAAATGATTGTCTTTAAGTTGTATTTTTAAGTCTGTGGTCTTTTGTTATTACTGTTGAAAGAATATCAGTTTGTCATTAGTTTCAACAGTACATACCCATATACATTAAACTATTGACGGAAGCCCACTCCTAAAAAGGGCACACGATTAGCTGGAGGGGCTAACAGGAATACTAGTAATGTGATAAACTCACATTGCTGGTAATATTTTTAAATAAGAAAAATATTAATTAATAATAATCCGATAGGAGCCATCCTTAACAACATTTATCAACATAGATGGTTGATAATTTTCTACGAACTCCTATTCTTACCTTCAATTAAACTCGTGCAGGTTCTACTACAATTGAACTGGTCCCCGGGACTCGTCGAGGGTCAAACCTCGGCGTCATCATTGGACACCACTGTCGATCCTGGCTTACAGGAGTAACAGTGGTAGGAGGTTATGGAGGGGCCCGTCCCATTAATAAAAACATATCACTGCATAGTATAAAACAAAGTCGCTTCCCGCTGTCTGCCCCTATGTATGCTTAGATCTTTAAAACTACGCAACGGATTTTGATGCGGTTTTTCTTAATAGTTAGAGTGAGTCAAGAGGAAAGTTTAAATGTATAATACATGCATTATATAGTAGAGAAACACTGATAATTTATAGCACCCGTGCGAAGCCGGGCCGGGTCGCTAGTACATTAAAAATTAATTAGTATTATTTGACGTTTTGGTGTTATGGCGTAAGACGTTAGCCGGTGACTGTGTGTAAATAAATAAATAAGTAGGAGAGCTGAAAAACAAATGCTGAAAATTTCACAAAAAAAACCAATTCTCGTCGTCTTGTGAATCAAATCCCCACTTACCTTTCTGCTCGAGGTGGCTTTTCAACTGCTCTGCTTTCGCCTGAAGTCGTGTCTGGACAGTCTCGGCGCCTTCTTTCATCTTAGCCAATATACCTGAGAGGGAAACACTATACTTTACTAGGTTAAACAGAAAGGGTATATATTGTTTTCTTATATTTACGCGAATACTACACATTGAAATAAAACTATTTTACGGATTCTATCGTGTTTATTTACTTTTTTATGTTCCCGACGTTTCGGCTGCTTAACAGCAACCATGGTCACGGGGGACTGAGGTGTTAGACGTCCTGATGTCATAGTTAATAACTGGGTACCCTCATATTTAGTTGGTGTTTCGTATACTATTGTTCTTTGCAACCTTACTTTGTAAATCTAAAACTATCGGTTTTGTGGGACAATTGAAGTACTAAAGGCTGTGTAAACTTATGAAATCTGTCAACAGCTGCATCCCTGTAACACCTTTTGTTTTACACGTTTCCTCCAAAGCTGATAGTTTCAGAATTACAGAATTAAGTTTTGAAAAAAAAAGTATACCCTTTCTGTTTCAACCTGTAGACAATAATATCGATCATAATCTACACTTGTGATATAATAAGTGTATGAATTATTTATTCAACTAAGCTTACATCCAACATTGTATTAGGGTTCAAAAACGTTATAAGTGTTACCACCATTTTGAATTCTAAATATTATATTGATGAGTATTCATCAAGTGTTTAAGACCTTTATAAAGAAATTAATCTCAAGTCTGAGAACGCTCTTGAATATGTCACTTCAAAGTCAAACTCAAAATTGCTTTTATTCACGTAAGCCAACAAAGCATTTATGAATAGTCAGAATCTACCACCGGCTCGGAATGCCGGTTCCACTGAGAAGATCCGGCAAGAAACTCAACTCAATCTTATGGCATACCAGCACATATTATAATGATATCTCAAAAGCGGACTCGAGATCGCTCTCAGACTTCAAATCGACTTATCTATGTCGCAGCCAACTAGCTTAATTCGCCGTTCAATTAACAGCCTAGCCACTTTACTAAACAGCGCCGTTCAACTAGTGGCCTGAATGATATTCAGCCATTTGATCAAACAACTAGGCAAATGACTTGGATCGATGACGTTTAATTACTTGCCTAGCCTGTTCATTTCAATTCAGTTCCACTTTCTGCCACCTAGCGCCGAAAAACACCAAACTGTCAATATGCCGTCGGCACCAAACAACTTTGATGGAATCATTTTATTAGGTACTTAGGTATTATACGAAATTGTTTAGATCCACCGAACCTACTTGCCGGGTGGGATTTCTGTGGGGTCATAAAAAAATAACCCTAACCTAAACCCATCCGGGTCGCTCTGCTTGGGTAGTATTTTGAAAAAGTTTTGTAGTACTTAAATGTCAACCAGTTGCCTAAGCATTAGCCAGCCAGTTTATTAAATGTTGTAACAGACGATACGGCTGAATACCATTTAGGCCGTTAGTTGAACGGGCGCTGTTTAGTAAAGTGGCTAGGCTGTTAATTAAACGGCGAATTAAGCTATTTGGCTGCGACATCTATACGGGATTTATTTTCTCACATTTTAAGTCTTATTGTATAAAACCGTGCAATAGAAGGACTCCCCAAACGAATGTAAGGGTTGTTTTTTTATAAAGTTACTAGCAATGTGTGTTTATCAGATTACTAGTATTCCCTTTAGCCCCTCCAACTAAGCTAATGCTTGTGCTAGGAGTGGGCTCACGTCAATAGTTCAATGGACAGAATGGGGATCGAACCCGGAACCTCTCAGCTACGAGGACGGCCCCTCTAACCACTAGGCTATTGACGCTTGGATAATTTGCTTGTTTTGTATGGAAATCGGCGCGAGCAGAGCTAGCGAACCGCACGCTCGCCCGTTCGCTCGTTTTCGTCTATTCCAGAAGAATACCTACCATGCTTATCTTTCTCCTTGAGCATCCTTTCCATATCGCCGGCCTTGTCTTTCACACGGCCAAAAAAATCTATCCGTCAGCGTGAAACAATATAATAATAATTCTTTTGACGTCCCACTCTTGGGCACAGGTCTCCCCTTACTACAAGGGGTATTCAGGCCGTAATCCACCACGCTGGCGCAGTGCGGGTAAGCGGATATCACATGTCTTTCGAAACTTGGTTAGATTTTCTAAGACATGCAGGTTTCCTCGCGATGTTTACCTTCACCGTAAGCGAGTGATAATCATATAGAAATTATGATTCGCAAATAGATATCGAAAAATTCAGAAGTGCGAGCCGTGGTTGAACGCCCAATGTTTTAGAAGAGGGATGGCTTATCTAAATATATATAACTCAAAGGTGACTGACTGACTGACATAGTGATCTATCAACGCACAGCCCAAACCACTGGACGGATCGGGCTGAAATTTGGCATGCAGGTAGATTTTATGACGTAGGCATCCGCTAAGAAAGGATTTTGATTAATTCTACCCCCAAGGGGATAAAATAGGGGATGAAAGTTTGTCAATTAAATTCCACGCGGACGAAGTCGCGGACACAGCTAGTTTACATTATATTCCTGTGTGTATTGGTCTATGATTCTAGCACTGAGCAATGTTTTTGTACCTGATATTCTCTTGGTGGCATCGGGGCTCGCAGACTGCGTCAGCGCAGCCACCTTCATGTACTCGCTGGTTATCAGACCGGCGGCCTGCCAACATAACAAAACAAACTCAATTTTTATTTTCTTATTCAAAACTAGATCTATATTTTATTTATTTATTACTTCAGCACTCACAGTTTCCCAAACCGTGCTGAGAGTCACGTTAAAACAAGTATGTACTAAAATAAACCTATATACATAATATAAAATTATTAATTGCATATTAAAATCCATTCAGTATAAATAAAAATTAAAACTAATAAATTAAATAAAATTGGCTAAAACATAATTATAAAACTTACACGCCATTATTAAAATTGGCAAAGAATTGTTTAAAACAACGTATGAAGTCCCCTAGACTAGTCATACTAATATTATAAAGAGGAAAACTTTGTTTGTTTGATTGTAATGAATAGGCTCCGAAACTACTGAACCGATATTTTAAAAAAAAACTTTCACTGTTGGGAAGCTACACTATCCCCGGGTGACATAGGCTATAATATATTTACAAACAAAATTTGCGATCCTTACTAAAACTCGAATAATGTAACCGCAATGTACCCGTGCGAAGCCGGGGCCGCTAGTATTCAATATATCGACACTAGGCTGCTGGGCAATGAGAGTGTTGAGCAAAGAGATGGCTTGACGCTATGTGAGTTTATCACATCACTAGTATTCCCGTTAAACCCTCCAGCTAAGCTAATGCTTATTTAAGGAGTGCGCTCAAGTCTAGTTTAATGTCCAGGATGGGGATCGATACCGGAACCTCTCGGCTACGAGGACAGCCCCTATAACCACTAGGATATCAAACTCAAACTCAAAATTGTTTTTATTCATGTAAGCCAACAAAGCATTTATGAATACTCAGAATCTACCACCGGATCGGAATGCTGCTTCCACTGAGAAGGTCCGGCAAGAAACTCAATGGTTACTCTTTTCAATGAATTACAGATGGTGTACATTCTCAGGAACAGCATAAAATAATAATATGAGCAGGAAACACCATTATCACTAAATAACTAATAGTAAATAATAATCAAATCTCCCTGAGATTTAGGTATGGATATATATTGACGCCTTACTATAATTAGTTAATTCACGGCTTTACGGTTTAACAAACCGAACTAGTGGAGATTACGAAAAAGGCTTCAGAATATCATTTGCAGGAGGCAGAGCCAAATTGACTACAGGTTATAGACCGGTGTAGGACCACGCTCGCACAGAAGATTGGCGCAAAGTAGCTTTTATAGCTCGTTTCGTACGACGATGAGAGATCCGGAAGGCCAACCGGGAGGAGGTTGGCTCCCCTGCCTTTATACCACTTCTCTTGAAGTCGGCAACGCCCCAGCAATGCCTTTGGTATCGCAAGCATCTACTAGGTGACGCATAATGGGTATACTTTTTTTTTCAAAACTTAACTTTGTAATCCTAAAACCATCAGCTTTGGAGGGAACTTGAAAAACAAAAGGTGTTATAGGAATACAGCTGTTGACCGATTTCACAAGTCTACAAAACCTTTAGCACTTCAACTGTCCCACAAAGCCGATAGTTTGAGATTTACAAAGTTAAGTTGCAAAAAAATAGTATACCCTTTTTGTTTCACCTAGTATAGGCTATTAACTGGTACCGTAACCCATAACCACCTGATTCAGTGACCACGATCGAACCATTAGCCCTAACACTATTTAACTTGAAAAACAGCCATCCTATACTTTAATAATATTTTTCATTACTCATACTCTGAAAGTAGGTATTGTTCATACTTCCTTGTATTATTTCTTTAGCCAATTCCTGTTTTTATTTTTACTTTCCTCGTATTCGTAATGAAAATCACAGTGTTTACCTCGGGTGAAAGACTTATTTTGTCCCTCGAGCTATTAGTGAAACCCCGTCTCGGGACTAAATAAGTCACTTTCACCACTCGTGTAACAATGTACTATTGCAAGTACAGAATTAGTATAAACTCTTTGTTTGTTTTTCGAGTTGGCCCGAATACCAAATATGTGTGAACGAGCCTTGATACGAAACGGGTACTCCCAATGATTACTGGCACCGTACCGTGTTACTGGCACCGGGTGGTACGCTTGTTCGCAGACTGTTACATATTTAAAAGAGTAATTTTAAAAAATCTGGCTAAGCGCGTATCGTGTCCCGCACAATGTAGGGTTGCGTAGCGCATTTCAATAACGAAATTATATTTTTTATAACTAGTTTTGTCGGTTATTATAAAATGCAAGAAGAGTCGGAATACAATGCGTAAATTTTGATTAAGCTTTGATTAAATCTTTCTTACCAAATTTCGTCAACTTCCGACAAAAACTGTAGAAGTTATGGTACTGAAACAGGCTGGGACGGACGGACGGACGGACTGGATGATCTTATAAGAGTTCCTAGTTGGGACTATGGAACCCTAATAAATAATTTTTAACATTATATCACCTCAAGACTGGCGGGGCTCATGGCGGAGTACTCCTCGCTCAGCAATTCCACTATCAGACCCTCGATGTCGAAGAACAGGATGTGACTCTCGGGATCTGTATAGAGATTAAAATGTTTGAAAAGAGTATCCATTGAGTTTCTTGCCGGATCTTCTCAGTGGAAGCAGCATTCCGAACCGGTGGTAGATTCTGACCATTCATAAATGCTTTGTTGGCTTACATGAATAAAAACCATTTTGAGTTTGAGTTTGTTCAGTATATTTTTTTATAAATGTAAGTCTGTTCAAAAGCTCAAAAAATAAGGAACCATAGACCATTATGATGACCAGAAGGTTGAAATTATTGTTTTTGGGTATTTTATTATTATCAATAATAGTTCTATCGATACAATTATGGTGCAGTCTGGATAGGATTCGGATGGGAGCTAGGGGTCTAGGGCACGTATGAATAAATCCATCTCATGTCTGGCAGCACGCTTGTGACATGTCATTTTGTACTGGTGTGACACAAGAATGACATTTCCAAGATCACTCTCAGACTTGAGACCGATTTGTTAATGCTGGCCTAAGATTTGTACATAATTGATATCGTCTTAAAGTTTTGGACCTCCAGATTTTATACTTTTTTGTATTTTATTTTTACAGATAAATTGATTGCAAATTTAAATTTCTGTAATTGATCACTGAATCATCACGGAAATAAAAAAAAATGTTTTGTTAGTAAAAAGAACACTTGTCATATTTGTCACTTTTTGGGACGGGATCTGGGTGGGATTCGGATGGGATCTTAAGTCGAAATTTTAATAAGACGATGTAAAATGATAACTAGAAATCTTACTATTCCGTGTTTGTCGTTAGTTAATTAAGTTATATTGAGCAAGCCGTGCTTGGTGGTTGGATCTTGTTGGGAGCTTAATCTAGCTGGGATTCGCATGTAACCTTGATGGTAATCACGGGGGATCCAGCCGGGGTTTTTTATCGTAAGTTGGTGGGCATTGAGCAAGCTGTGCTTAACGGTTGAATCTTGTTAGGAGCTTAATCTAGCTGGGATTCGTATGGAACCTTGATGAGAGTAGAGTGGAATCTCGCCGGGGTTTTTTATCGTAAGTTGGTGGGCATGCTGTGCGTAGCAGTTGGGTCTTGTTGGGACCTTAATGTAGCTGGGATCCGGATGGGATCCAGCACGGCGGCGGGCGACTGACCGGCGGGGTTGGAGCGGAAGCCCTGCACGGTGAGCTGCGCGCGGCGGGCGCGAGCAGGCTCGGCGAGCGGGCCGGCGCCGCCGGGCGCGGCGTGGTGCAGGGCGGCCAGGCCGCGCTGCGTGGCCGCCCGCATGGCCGTCAGGTTGCGGTGCCGCAGCCCCCTGCCGCACCACACATTCCTCAATTCTATTTAGACGACCGCTTGGCGCAGTGGTTCGAGCGTAGGCCGCTCGGCTCACTGCACATGGTGGTCGCGGGTTGCGATTCTCGCCGGGGCAAATTTCGTAGTTTGCCCCGGTCTGAGTGTCACTGGGATCGCCCCCAGTCCATTGTACGGGGCCCATAGTACAAGCGTTGCTTGGTTTGGTACCAGTTGGTATGTCAGTCTGGCGATATTTATTTAATTAATTCACCCTTTTACTGTGTCCCACTCCCGGGCAGTTATTTATAACCGACATCAAAAAAGAGGAAGAGGTTCTTTGTTTGTATGTATGTATTTTTTATAATGTTCACCGATTTCTCCGTCAACTGAAGATCATTTTTTTAAAGGGCATACTCTCCAGGTGGTCCCATAGAAATTTCATCAAAATCGGTTCAGAGGTTTGGGAAATATGGACAATTCACGGTTACCAGCAATTCAATAAGCCGTTTATCACAATAAATGACGATGAAAATTATTTTTTTTTTACGATTCGAATCGATATCGGAAACGGGTTCGAACACCCTAAACAACTATATTTCGGGCATTTTAAAGTTACTTCGAAAATTATTACACTGTTAGTAATCGATAGACATATTCGTTTACCAACATACAAGTATTTTTATAACAAAACACTTCCACTTTCCGCGAGAAAATCCACCAACATTGGTGTTTCTGTTCTCTCAAACGTGGTTTGAAAATCGTTTCATGGCTGAAAATGAGGCACATTCCTGAAAAATACACGACCAGGTTCCAAAAAGTCCACCGAAATGAGTGATTCTGTTATCTCAAACATGGTGAACCATTGAGTTTCTCGCCGGATCTTCTCAGTGGAAGCGGCATTTCGAACCGGTGGTAGATTCTGACTAATCATAAATGCTTTGTTGGCGTATGTGAATAAAAACAATTTTCAGCTGAGTTGAGTTGGTTCTGAGTATTTTTCACGGCTGAAAATCTGGTACCGACCTGAAGAAGTGAACAGCCGGGTTGGCGAGCCCCTGCAGGTCGCTGGAGCCGCCCGCCAGGGACCCGCCCAGGTCGTCCGCCAGCGCCTCGTCGCACGCCGCTAACACTTCCTCCGCTATCATACCTGCCACACGGACACATAGCAATAATATAAAACCTTTAGCCCGTATTAAATAATCCATCTCAAAGTCGAATCGTTTATTTTACACTTTTACTTGTTTCATTTTTTTTTAGTCTTGGGGCACTTATAAATCGTCATTTTTACATATTTTTAACCCTCGACTAAAAAAGAGGGGTGTTATAAGTTTAACATTTGTATCTGTGTGTCTGCTTGTGGCATCGTAGCGCCCAAGCGGATGAACCGATTTTAATTTTGATTTGTTTTTTTAGTAACGTATTTTGATCGAGAGTGTTCTTAGCTATGTTTCATGAAATTCGGATCATCCGTTTAAACATTATCAGCTCTTTTGTAGTTTAAAATGTCGTCGCATCGGTGGTATTTAAAATTTTCAATTTATAACCTAAGCTGTCACCCAAACACTGTGCAAATAAATAAATAACTAAACAATTACCCTTTGTAGTGACACAATAGATTAATGCATTGCGCCATATACCTAGGTTAAGTTAGTCGATATTACACCGTACTTGCGACAACACTTGTTTTAAGCGTCAATAGCCTAGTGGTTAGAGGGGCCGTCCTCGTAGCTGAGAGGTTCGCGGTCGATCCCCATCCTGGCCATTAAACTATTGACGTGACCCCACCCCTAGCACAAGCATTAGCTTAATTGGAGGGGCTAAAGGGAATACTAGTAATGTGATAAACACACATTGCTAATATTGTTTTCTTATATTTACGCGAATACTACACATTGAAATAAAACTATTTCTAGTGTACCATTGCAAGACCTCGAGACACTGTGAGCACTTTCTGCGTGGATCAGACCGCAAACAACAACTTAATATGAGGGTACCCAGTTACTAACTATGACATCAGGACGTCTAACACCTCAGTCCCCCCGTGACCATGGCTGCTGTAAAGCAGCCGAAACGTCGGGAACATAAATTAAATAAACGCGATAAAATCTGAAAAATAGTTTTATTTCAACACATTGCTAAAGCAGGGTCGCTGAGCACGAACCGTGACCGCCGTCCTCGGGGATTGTAAACGGCAACTGTGTGAGCGAGACGTATTAGATTTACGCGGGAGTGATAGAGACAGGTTATAACAGGTCATTGTACGAAATTCTTCGTGCTCAGCGACGCTGCTTTAGTAATCTTATTAAAAAAAAAAAAAAATTACTTTCTCCCCCTTTAGTGCTGACCCCGACGTGATCTCTCCTCCTAGACCCTTTGTAAAATCCCCTGAAAAAAAAAAACTTGCTCACCATGCAGGACCCGGTCCAGATGTCCCGTCTCCATCTGCCACACGAACACCGTGCCATCGCTGCAACCCACCACCATGAAGTCGTCGGCGGGCCGCCACTTGATGCTGACCACCGGGAACAGGTGCCGCGACGCCAGCGTCACGCACTTGCGCTCCGTCAGACCTGGGGGGGGCACGGGGTGTCAGGGGGGGAAGAGGGGAAGGGCGGCCTTTTTTATTTCTGCTGCCTTTTGTTTTTATTTGCAGGATGAATCTTTTTGAAGTCGTGTTCTGTTTAAGTCACATATATAGATTTACATAGATAACGCAAATGTATGTACTTAGCGTGTCCGAAAACCCCAACCAAGCGTCGTTGGTTGGTCGCCGATAACTTACAGTCCTCGCGACTACAGATATAAAAATATGAGTATGAACGAGATAATCACTCGAAAACATCGTAGCGGGCGGAGGGGCATCGGCGGTATCGGTGTCTTTGAATCGGTTTGGATTTCCCGCCATCTGTGACGTCACAGTAGGTGTTAAAATTTGGCACGCTTGGTTTCAATACAAAACGTGATACTTACGTTATCTATGTAAATCTATATCTGTGGTTTAAGTCTATGAGCATTCTTAAGTATATACCAAGGCACACATTTGAGACGCTCATGATCATGTTGTTATTTATTTAAAAACATGGCCCACCCAGTCTAATAGGTGTTGGGTATCGGTGTGACATAAGAATGACATTTCCACGATCGCTCTCAGATTTGGAGATCGATTTATTTTTATGGACCCAAAACTGTACCATTGGCTTTTGAAAAGTCTTTTTTTTTTCGTCAGTATTTTGTCCATCCGCGCACACTTCAAAATTTCACCCTGTACAACCTAATCAAAGGCGGCAACCGTAGTCTTTGGACATCTTTCTTGATTGAATAAATCTATATCCTACTAATATTATAAATGTGAAAGTTTGTGAGTGTGGATGTATGTATGTTTGTTACTCCTTCACGCAAAAACTACTGAACGGATTTGGATGAAATTTGGAACACAGATAGTTTATAACCGGGATTAACATATAGGATACTTTTTATCCCGATAATCCCGAAATTTTTGTTACGTTAAATACTACGCGGACGAAGTCGGGGGGCACAGCTAGTATTATATAAAAATCTCGCGTCATGGTGCTTGTGGTCGCACTCCTTCGAAACGGCTCGACCGATTTTAATGTTCTTTTTTATGTATATGGTAGGTATCAGAATAGGTCGTATATTTCATAACTAGAAGTCATTTATATGGCAGAACAACGTTTGCCGGGTCAGCTAGTCTATATATATATAAATGAATCTCTATTTCGTTGGTCATCGCATCACGAGTGAACGGATGGAACGATTTCGCTAATTCTTTTTTTGTGTTATGTTAATTATTGTTATTTCTATTAATTATTGTCAGTAGAAGGTGCTTATGAAAGAAAATATTAATAAAGTTGAGCGGAACAATTCGAATTCAATATTCAAAGTGAAGACAGGACAACGACTGTCGGGTCACCTAGTCTATACAAATAAATAAAATTGGAGTGTCTGTTTGTAATATCAAAATAACACCTTTTCACTAAATGCATATGAAAGTACATACGAAACCTATAGCAAAAACGCGAATTAAAAAATTTTTGTCTGTCTGTCTGTCTGTCTGTCTGTGTGTTTGTTCCGGGTAATCTCCGAAACGGCTGGACCGATTTCGACTGGACTTTCACTGGCAGATAGCTGATCTTATAGCGGGTAACTTAGGCTACTTTAATTTTAGAAAAACAATTAGGGTTCCGTGTAAAAAAATAAAAACACTTAATATCAAAGAGTATCTCCGAAACGGCTGGACCGATTTTGACAGGACTTTCACTGTTAGATAGCTGATGTTCTAAGCAGTAACTTAGACTACTTAACTTAGACTTTTATTTTAGAAAAACAAAATATAAAAAAATGGTCCTGCCGCGCGGGCTCAGAACGCGGGAGCGGGCGTTTTTGTTAAGTTAAATTCCACGCGGACGAAGTCGCGGGCTCAGCTAGTTAGTAATAAATAGATATGTCAATGGCTAGATACTCACTCAACAAGGTCACACTGTGGTCCGAAGCTACCGAACAGATGCATTTTTGTATCCGCGGCTGTAAATGAAATTAAACCTAAAGTTCAATTCACATAAGATATAAAATAAAAATGAATATCGCCCGACTGGCATACCAACTATATGTTGAAAAACAGCAAGGGTATACATTTGTTTTCAAAACTTAACTTTGTAATTCTAAAACTATCTGCTTTGACGGAAACTTGAAAAACAAAAGGTGTTACAGGGATACAGCTGTTGACAGATTTCACAAGTTTACAAAACCTTTAGTACTTCAACTGTCCCACAAAGCCTATAGTTTTAGATTTACAAAGATAAGTTTTAAAAAAATAGTATACCCTTTCTGTTTCATTAGACCTAGCCAAAACCTTAAAGTACGCCTCTCGGCGCATTTTAAACTTGAAAATATTATCTAACTTGACACACTGGCTAAATGCGAAAAGCGAACCTAAAACTAAATAAAAAAACATTTCATATTTGTGAATGTGAGATCTCCACTAAAGGGTATCTGTGCGAAACTAAGCCAACTTCTGTCTAAAAAAAAATTTATAGTTATGGCACTGTCACAGACTGGGACTGACGGACTGAAGGACAGACGGACTGGATGATCTTAAGGCTTAATAAGGGTTCCTCGCAGGGCCTAGGGGATCCTAAAGATCGCATATGGTGGTGAAGAAGGACCTAGGGGCTCCTAAAGATCCCATATGGTGGTGAAGAAGGCCCTAAGGGATCCTAAAGATCCCATATGGTGGTGAAGAAGGACCTAGGGGATCCTAAAGATATCATATGGCGGTGAAGAAGGACCTAGAGGATCTTGAAGATCCTATATAATAAATAAATAATAAATATCGCCAGACAAACACACCAATTGTATGGTCCCAAACTAAGCAACGCTTGTACTATGGATACCGTACAATGGACTGGGGGCAATCCCAGTGACACTCAGACCAGGTAAAATTACGAAAAGGCCATTTCCGAAATTTACCCTGACGGGAATCGAACCCCGCGATCACCCGATGTAGTGAGCCGAACGGCCTACGCTCGAACAACTGTGCCAAGCGATCGTACGGTGGTGAAGAGGGACCTAGGGGGTCCTAAAGATCCCATATGGTGGTGAAGAAGGACCTAGGGGGTCCTAAAGATCCCATATGGTGGTGAAGAAGGACCTAGGGGATCCTAAAGATCCCATATGGTGGTGAAGAAGGACCTAGGGCATCCTAAAGATCCCGTATGGTTGTGAAGAAGGACCTAGGGGATCCTAAAGATCCCATATGGTGGTGAAGAAGGACCTAGGGCATCCTAAAGATCCCGTATTGTTGTGGAGTAGGACCTAGGGGATCCTAAAGATCCCATATGGTGGTGAAGAAGGACCTAGGGGATCCTAAAGATCCCATATGGCGGTGAAGAAGGACCTAGGGGATCCTAAAGATCCCATATGGCGGTGAAGAAGGACCTAGGGGATCCTAAAGACCCCATTAGGTGGTTAAGACTCACACTGCAGGCGTGGGGGGGCACGGTGAGCTGGGCCACTTCGCCAGCATGCACGCAGAAGCGGTGCAGCAGCGCGCCGCTGAACAGGTCCCACAGGCACACCGCGAAGTCGATCCCGCCCGACACCAGGTGCGACTTGTCGTATCTGGCACGACAGACGACCAAAGGTGGTAAACTGTATTCTTAAGATTCGGATTTAGTAAACAATCTTAGCATGTCGTTATACTGTAATAACATAATTCATTAATAAAAAAAAAAAAAAATCAGCACAGGAGTACACACATAAGAAAAGAACAGCACATAATTATAAAAGAAGTAAAATAAATAGACATAAGGTAAGAGAGCTGCATCTCCTACAGTGTGAGCTGTACCGAAAGGCATTTGGCTCAGCATGTGCTGGAGAGGAATGAGATCTCCTCCAGCGCTGATTTTCAGCCAAAGCCTCCTCATACCCTGTCCACACACAACTTGGGCTACCCAAACAGAAATAATAAAATAAATAATAAGAAAAAAAAACAAACTTTATTTTGAAACCTCATTCAAGTTTCATTGACAAAGACTATTTGATACTGGCACGCAAAATGCACTATGGAAGTCCGGTCCTCCAAAAACTGCCACCGTTTGTCAGTCAGACAGTAAGTCTGTGTGGAGGTTACAAATGTGTGTGTGTTATTTATAGCCGATTGATTAGGCACTCGTCTTGCGGAAACCAGGTCCTGGGTTGAAACCCCGGCTAGCACCTCGGGGTTTAGAAATCACAATTTCTATAATGATTATCACTCGCTTACGGTGAAGGACGACATCGTGAGGAAACCTGCATATCTTTGAAAATCGAACCAATTTTCTAAAGGCATGTGAAATCTGCGTACACGCACTGGAAGATAGCTGATGTTATAAGGAGTAACTTGGGCTACTTTTATCGAAGTGCCACGCGGGCGGAGCCGCAGGCAACGACCAAATATAAAATACAAACCTTGGGTGTACATGATGCGGGTAGAGTAGACAGTTGACGCGACCGTTGTGTCCGAGCAGCAACTGATGAGAGGGCCAATCTGAAACAAATGTATAAATATATATTATAAAATACCAGCGACACGATTTCATTGAAAACTAAATTGGGCGATTTGATTGGAAACTAAATTGGCCAATTTGATTGGCCACTAAATTGGGCAATTTGATTGGCAACTAAATTGGGCAATTTGATTGGTAACTAAATTGGGTAAATTTGATTGGCAACTAAATTGGGCAATTTGATTGGCAACTAAATTGGTAAAATTATTACAGAATTGACTATAGCTCATATACGGGCTACCTCAATCTAGGTAGTCCAGACTATCGCTCGTATTAATAAAGTCTGAGAGCCATATTGGAAATTACATTCTTATGACATACTAGCTGTGCCCCCCGACTTCGTCCGCGTAGTATTTAACGTAACAAAAATTTCGGGACTATCGGGATAAAAAGTATCCTATATGTTAATCCCGGTTATAAACTATCTGTGTTCCGAATTTCATCCAAATCCGTTCAGTAGATTTTGCGTGAAGGAGTAACAAACATACATCTACACTCAGAAACTTTCGCATTTATAATATTAGTAGGATACCAGTACAAAATTACATGTCAAAAGCATACATTACATGTCAAGATCGCTCTCAGACTTGAGATCGATTTATTAATGCGAGCTTGATACACTAACCTTCAGGGAGAGAGAAGTGGGGGAAATGACAGCTTCTATCTGACTTTTACAAATGAGCAGTGTGACGTGGTCAATATTAAATTGTATAGTAGTGGCCGCCGGACGCGCGGGGTGGGGGCGTCACTTTTGCGCTGTCAGTCGTACCGAGCGGACGTTCGGCCACGGCTATAGTGAAATACCAAAAACGTGTTTTATTTACTCCCCCCTGTGGCTAGTGGACGTCACAAGCAGCATTCCGAACCGGTGTTGGATTCTGACTATTCATAAATACTTTGTTGGCTTACATGAATAAAAACAATTTTGAGTTTGAACCGATATTATTTTTCACCCGCTCATCCTACTAATATTATAAATGCGAAAGTTTGTGAGTGTGGATGTATGTTTGTTACTCCTTCACGCAAAAACTAATGAACAGATTTGGATGAAATTTGGAACACAGATAGTTTATAACCGGGATTAACACATAGGATACTTTTTATCTCGATAATCCCGATATTTTTGTTAAGTTAAATACTACGCGGACGAAGTCGCGGGCATAAACTAGTCCTTTATAAAATCTGGTGCTGGGCTCACCGTCTAACTGGTGATGGTTGCCGTGCAGGAGCTGCAGCTGCACCGTGTGAGTGGCGTTCACTATCACGATGGACCCGTCCTCTCTGCCGACCACCAATCTATTAGCGGCGAGGAGATAAATGGACGCTGTCAGCTTTATTTCTGGAACAATAAAGATAAAGCATTATATATTTTTAATATAGCCAGACTGACACAGTCCCAAACTAAGCAAAGCTTACAAGCTTTGTTTAGTTTCATAGTACATATGGGTACCGTACAATGGACTGGGGGCGATCCCAGTGACACCCAGACCTGGGCAAATTACGAAAAGGCAATTTCCGAACTTTGCCTAGACGGGAATCGAGCCCGCAACCTTCATGTGCAGTCAGCCGAGCGGCCTGCGCTCGGACCACTACGCAAAGCGGTCTTCGAGTAATATGATATGCCAGGGATATCCTACTAATACTATAAATGTGAAAGTCTGTGAGTGTGGATGTATGTATGTATGTTTGTTACTCCTTCACGCAATAACTACTGAACGGATTTGGATGAAATTTGGAACACAGATAGTTTATAACCGGGATTAACATATAGGATACTTTTTATCCCGATAATCCCGAAATTTTTGTTACGTTAAATACTACGCGGACGAAGTCGGCGGGCACAGCTAGTTAATAATAATAAAGCCCTTTTAACGTCCCTCTCCTGGGCACGGGTCTCCCCTCAACAACGAGGAGGATTCAGGCCGTAATCCACCACGCTGGCCCAAAGCCGGCTGGCGGATTTCGCATGTCTTTCGTAATTTTGTTAGTATTCCTAAAACATGCAGGATTCCTCACGATGTTTTCCTTCACCGTAAGCGTGAGATAATCATAAAGAAATTATGATTCGCACATAGGTTTTGAAAAACCCGGAGGTGCGACCCGGGGTTTCAACCCAGAATCTGGTGCCCGCAAGACGCGTGCTTAACCAATCGACTACCCTTGCTTAGGTACTTGAATTGACACCGACTCCGAATGAAAGAAATTACTAGGTCCCCAGTTCTTTCTAGCTTTTAAGTGGACCCAGGTTTTTTGAAGTCAGTTTCAACTTGAGCATATCAACCACAGATATAGATTTACATAGATAACGCAAATGCATGTACTTCGCATGTACGAAGCCCCGACCAAGCGTCAAGGTTGGTCGCCGTTAACTTACAGTCCGCGCGACTACAGATATAAAAAAATATGAGTATGAGCGATAATCACTCGAGATAATCGTAGCGGGCGGAGGGCATCGGCGGCATCGGTGTCTTTTAATCGGTTTGGGTTTAATTTCGGCTGTGACGTCACAGTAGGTGTTAAAAATTCGGCACGCTTGGTTTCAATACAAATCGTGATACTTGCATTATCTATGTAAATCTATATCTGTGATAGCAACCGTATCAGTATTACCTGGCTCCTCAGGGTGGTGCAGCTGGTCCAGGATGCCGACGGGGCTGGGGTTCATCTCCGCCCACGCCATGTCCAGACTTGTCATCACTATCGGCGCGTGCGCTGGAACAACAAATCATAAATTGATTTTTTTTTCGATATAGGCAAGTATTTGACCACAATCTCACCTGATGGTAAGTGACGATGTGGTCTACGGTGGTGCATACTTGCCTAGAAGGTACCTGTTCACTCGCGACTTGAAAACATCCAGGTTATAGTCAACCGGGAACAAAGACGCCGGCAAGGTGTTCCATTCCTTTACTAACAAATAACTATTACACAACTAGCAATACTAAATTAAATTAAATGTTAATTTTAAACACCATATAGGTTTTATTGCCAAAGACTATTGGATACTGGCACGCAGAATGCACTATGGAAGTCCCGCCCTCCGAAATTTCACCGTTTGTCAGTCAGACAGTCAGTCGGTGTGGAGGTTACAAATGTGTGTGTTAGTGTGTGTAATTTTTTATTTATTGATTTTAATGTATTTCTAAGTATTATAACACAAAAATATTAGAATTCTGCATTCAATTTTCGTATTACGCGATTTAAAGTTTTTCCTTCACGTAATAATATAAAGATGACTTCTATAACATTTTGTATAATTTTATTTTTTATAAACTCTATATAGTTCGTTCATTTTACGAGAAAGCGTCCTGTGAGTGTGACTCTTATGACACTTGCATATGGGTTAATTTGCAATAATCCACGCGTCTTCGTGAAATAACTGACCAAACATAATATAATTATCTTCTTTCTAAGGTCTCTAAATGGACGTGTAAAAGTCAAAGCAAATTGTCATTTTTATATATTACTAGCTGAGCCCGCGACTTCGTCCGCGTGGAATTTAATTGACAAAGTTTCATACAAACTTTCATCCCCTATTTTATCCCCTTGGGGGTAGAATTAATCAAAATCCTTTCTTAGCGGATACCTACGTCATAACATCTACATGCATGCCAAATTTCAGCCCGATCCGTCCAGTGGTTTGGGCTGTGCGTTGATAGATCAGTCAGTCACCTTTGAGTTATATATATTTAGATTCTTATATCTACAACCGGATCGGATCGCGACCTCGACTGAGAAAAATACCTTCTAAAGGGACTTTTCTTTTCTTTTCTCAGACTTGAGAATCTTGAGATCGATGTATTAGTACGAGCCTAGGACATACTATACTCACAAGGCAGTTGATTGGGTGTCGGCATGGCTGCGTCGTC
Source organism: Notodonta ziczac (assembly GCA_918843915.1). Classification (NCBI taxonomy): domain Eukaryota; kingdom Metazoa; phylum Arthropoda; class Insecta; order Lepidoptera; family Notodontidae; genus Notodonta; species Notodonta ziczac. Next base: position 2,110,819 of record OU974065.1, on the reverse strand, counting down.
CACATTCCACAGAGACACAACACCGGCGGAGTCGCCGCGGAGCAGCAGTCGCCTGTGCTTCCCGCCCACAGATGTGATGATGAAGCGCATGGAGGGCGGGCAGGACAGCAGCTAAGTAGGAAAGGGGGCCATTAATTCTGCGAGGCGATTTCCACAGTTTCCCGAGCCCCTCTCCCGCCATACGCATGGAGGGCGGGCAGGACAGCAGCTAAGTAGGAAAGGGGTGCCATTTATTCTGCGAGGTGATTTCCACAGTTTCCCGAACCCCTCTCCCGCTCTGGTGAGAAAGATAAATAAATATAGACAAACTGACACACCAACTGTATGGTCCCAAACTAAGCAATGCTTGTACTATGGGTACTGTACAATAGACTGGGGGCGATCCCGGTGACACCCAGACCTGGGCAAATTACGATAAGGCCATTTCCGAAATTTGCCCCGGCGGGAATCGAACCCGCAACCACCATGTGCAGTGAGCCGAGCGGCCCTACGCTCGAACCACTGCGCCAAGCGGTTGTCAAAGAAGACGAAGTCATGTGATTTGGCTCAACACCCGCAGCCAAACCCTAATCTCACGTGAGATTTAAAAAAATGCGTTTTTGTCTTCAAGCTTCTAGCTCTACAAATGACGATACTTCCATACAACTTTTTATCCCCCCTTTTCAACCCATACAACCCTTTCTTCGCATTAAAAAGTAACCCTTTGTCAGGCTCTAGACTATCTGTATACCAAATTTCATTTAAATTGGTTCAGTAGTTTTAGCGTGGAAGCGCGCAGACAGACAGAGTTACTTTCGCATTTCTAATATTAGTAAAGATAACACACTGACCTTGTTATCGGGATGGGCTAGTATCCCAAACAGCACTGGGCTGTCATGGTCAACCGTGGGCCCGTGGAATCCTTTGTGGTCCGGCACGGAACTATACAAATCAATACCATAGACTACTTAGTACAATTATGAAATAAAAAAATAAAAAGAATGTCAACAACCCTATTCTATTTTTTTGTAAACGATTAAACTAAATCAGTGAGAGTATATTTTTAACCGACTTACAAAAAGGAGGCGATTCAATGTTCGTCTGTCTGTATGTAAAGTTATGTATTGTTTTTATGTATGTTCACCGATTTCTCCGTGAATTATGGACGGATTTTGAAAATCCATCGTTTTGTTAGATAGGGTGTACTCTCCAGTTGGTCCAATAAATGACTCCAAATAAAAGAAATTCAAGCTCCCTAGTTACTTCTAGCTTTTTAGTGAGGCCAGGTTTTTTTTATTACAAATCATTCAAATCGTTATCGGAAACTAAAGGCTATTTTGTTATTTTATTGTCACTGTTAGTAGCAGAATGAATAATAATAGTGAAATAAATATTAAAATAGCATTACAATTAACAAAAATAATGACGTTCAAAGTGGGCGAATCCGTTTCCAATAATTCTACACACTATTTAAATCGGACCACACTAAATCTGTGTTAGCACGAAAATGTTAAACACGTGTTAAATTTCAGATATTACAAGTATTTTTAATAATAAAGAAAAAATACGGTTATCTTTCTCGAGATCGATAATGAAGTCGGCAAACTAGCGAAAATCCCGCGTGATGTTAAGCTGTTGCCGTAGCCTATATACTCAATAGATGCTTGCAATAACAATGGCATTGCTCGCTTGACGACCTGAAGGAAAGTGGCAAAGAGGGAGATTTGTATCACAGTAAGTTTAATCGTTTTTTATTCACAGAATAGGGTTGTTGACACTTCTTTCTAAATTACATATTTTATAATTATTTAATGATCACTAAACAATAGTGAAATAATAGTTATAATTACTCTGAAATAATACAAATACGGACGGGTATTCCGTTTCCTATTGAGAAAAACGCAAATAAAAGTTTAATTGGTCATAGTTTTGCAAAAAGGATTCAACCCACGCTTACTCCTGCAAACTAAAATCAACCTCAGTTGAAGTGACTGTAGCTTGGTTTTAGTTTGCAGAAGTATTGGATGGTTGGATCCATTCTGCATATCTATATCCAATTGGCCTTAAATTCTTACGTATACAACTAAAATATATATATATTTTAATTACAACTATTTATTTACATAGGGCACTTTTGGATACTCAAAGAAAAATGGATATACCATGATTATTAATTTAAAGGCGAAAACACGTAAAATAAATAATGGATAAATATGAAAGTTTGTGCATATGCAAATGAAAACAAAACTATACTAATTTTCAATTGACAAAAATAACTAAGTATCTACTCAAAAATTAAGGCCGAGTCATAGCGAAAGCGATAATATTTTTCAGAGCTATGCTTTTAATTGGACTCATAATGATATTGTTTAAGAATTTTATAAATTACTATCGCCATATTGGTGGATATATCCGTCTCATTTTCACTCGTTGGTAATTCACGTCTAACGTGATATCGTCGTACTCTTACGATTTACACAAAAGCGGAAATGAGAAGCGATTAAAATGGACGTCGCAGCGTCATGTGAATGGGAAACATAAGGGCATCGCTCTCGCATTACACATAACTTTAACTATAACTAAAGGAAATCCTAGTAACAGAAGCTATAAAAAAACTGTGCAAGCAAATTATTCTAACTACTGAACATAAATAATTTCACAAACATATATTTCTGTGCTGACCTACTGATAGCTCGTCCGCGAAGTTTGCTACAACAAGAAATGTTTTATATCTTCATATATTATAGTATAGTATAGCTTTGTGTGTAGCTTAAGCTTAATGGTTAGTTTAATATTGCCGTGATGGCAATGGAAGTTTTTTTTTAATATTAAATGGACGGAATTAAGGATTTGTTCGTAAACAAAGTTTTTTTATAATAATAAAATACTAGCAATGATGTTGTCTCATTACTAGTAGCCCCATTATCCAAGCTAATGCTAGGATTCAAAGGTGCAACCGTCGTTGATGGGAATCGAACCCAGGAACTGTCGCAATAACATAATTTATTTGAAAATATCGTCATTAACAATTAGATATGAAACCTCGGTTGGAGGTTATAATACGGTTTATGGACAAATCCTTTAAAAAAAACACAACTAGAACACAGCCAATAAGTGCTCCGATAACAAATCTACTAATGAATTAAACAAATGATCCATGCCGATGTCAAACAAAAAAAAACCTAGTTATTGTTTCATTTGTACTCATTAAGGCTAAAGCGCCCATCTAGCCAGTTCAAATTTTTTGAGGTTTTTTAGGAATTTTTCAAAATCTGTGCATTTATTAATATATCCAACTTACTCTAAAACATTTTAAGAACGACAGCTATCCAGATAATCTGGCAATTTTTGTATATTTAGTGATTAACTAGTATCATATCCACCGTCATAATATTTAGAGTAAAATAAATGTATTAATAAACGCACTGCATACTGTGTTTGTCGCAAATCACAAAATGTTGACTTAAATGTTTTCAGATTTTGGATAAACTATAAAAATACTCGAAAATTTTGAATTTCGCGGGCTAGACAGGCGCCTTCACCTTAAAGATTTCCCAAAAATGATAACCAAGAATTCTCCTCCAAGAACTCCCGGCACGATTGTAGTGAAGCGTTTATACAAACATTTTTTAAAACAAAAATAAATCTTGACATCGTGTGGTATAGCATCGCACACACTACAACAGTACCTTAACATACATTATATTAAGATAATATAATTTAACCCTTTAACGTCCCACTCCTAGGCACGGGCCTCCCCTCAATAGGGGATTCAGGCCGTAATCCACCACGCTGGCCCAGTGCGGGTTGGCGGAATTCACATGTCTTACGAAAATTGGTTACATCTTCTAAGACATGCAGGTTTCCTCACGATGTTTACCTTCACCGTACGCAAGTGATAATCATAATATAGAAATTATGATTCGCACATAGATTTCGAAAAACCCAGAGGCACGAGCCGGGGTTTGAACCCAGGACCTGGTGCTCGCAAGACGCGTGCTTAACCAATCGGCTATCACTGCTTACACACATCACTGCTAAATGCAGATATACATTATAATACATAATATTCAAAACTTACTTCGCAGGCAGTCTGTACAGGTATCCCTTGCCTTCAGTGGACCAGACCAGCACCCTGTCAGGTGCAAGGAAGTCACCAGACATCCACCTCTCGCCAGATGGCGCTTGTATCGAACAGAGTACTGAGAAATCACCTGGGGAGATAATAAAAACTTTTTCATAACTTTTATTATCCAAAATGATACTTTTTTAAACGACTTCAATAATGGAGGAGGTCTTATGTTTTCGTCTGTGTGTTTACCGATTTCTCGATCAATTGTGGACCGGTTTTAAAAATAAAGTCGGTTCGAATCGGTACCACTGTCTTTATACTACTTTAGGACTACTTCTTAGGTAGGTAACTACCTACACCTACTTGGATCAGCTCCAACTCCAAATGGAATACGTTACAAAGTTCTAGTTGTTATTTCCAGCCTTTTAGAGCACCTAGGTGTTTTTGAAATCGGTAATAGTACATTGTTACATGAGTGGTGAAAGTTACTTATTTTGTCCCGAGACGGGGTTTGGCGCCCGAGCGTAGCGAGGGCGCTAATAGTTCGAGGGACAAAATAAGTCTTTCACCCGAGGTAAACACTGTGCTTTTCATTACGAATACAAGGAAAATAAAAATAAAAACAGGAATTGGCTAAAGAAATAATACAAGGAAGTATAAACAATACTCTACAACTCGAAAAAAAAAATCGGATTGCCGCCTATTTTGTTTTTTTTTTGTTGGCCGGCCAACTTCATTATATAGCCATTATTTTTCATTTTCATCTTTAAATATTTTGCCCAAATCTATGTTATTTTAAAGAAATTGTTGAAACTAAATTATAATTAAGTCATTTAAAAAAATATATTCTTGAATTAATACTTAACTTTATGTTATTTCAATTTTACATCGTGCTGTAATTGAGTGACTGTAGAAAAAGTTTGAACATGGTTCCATAGAAATGTGAAAATGGAACTAGTTTTTTTTTTTAATAATTTGACAGCTGTCAGTTGAAAGCGAAACTCCCGGGCCTGAAAAGTATTACTTTCAACCCGCTTCTCAGGCAACTTCAGACCTACTTTCAGAGTATGAGTAATGAAAATATTTTTTTTGTAATGAAAAAAAAACTAGTTCCATTTTCACATTTCTATGGAACCATGTTAAAACTTTTTCTACAGTCACTCAATTACAGCACGATGTAAAATTGAAATAACATAAAGTTAAGTATTAATTCGAGAAGAATTTTTTTTTTTTACTTAATTATAATTTAGTTTCAACAATTTCTTTAAAATAACATAGATTTGGGCAAAATATTTAAAGATGAAAATGAAAAATAATGGCTAAATAATGAAGTTGGCCGGCCAACGAAATAAAAAACAAAATAGGCGGCAATCCGATTTTTTTTTTTCGAGTTGTAGAGTATTGTTTATACTTCCTTGTATTATTTCTTTAGCCAATTCCTGTTTTTATTTTTATTTTCCTTGTATTCGTAATGAAAAGCACAGTGTTTACCTCGGGTGAAAGACTTATTTTGTCCCTCAAACTATTAGCGCCCTCGCTACGCTCGGGCGCCAAACCCCGTCTCGGGACAAAATAAGTAACTTTCACCACTCATGTAACAATGTACTATTGAAGTTTTTTTTTTTTTTACAGACTTCCAAAAAAGGAGGAAGTTATATGTTCGTCTGTAATATTTTTTGTGTGCACACCGATTACTCCGTCAATTGAGGACAGATTAAAAAAAAAATTTTTGAAAGTGTATACCGACTCCAATGAAACAAATGACAAAATCCCTAGTTATTTCTAGCTATTTAGTGCACCCAGGTTTTCTATTTGGTATTTTTTTAAATTATTTTTTTTTATTGTCTACGTTATAAAAAGTACATGATCCACACTCACCAGCGTCGTATATCTGGCAATACTTGGCGCATACAATCAGTACTGTGCGCTGGTTGTACGCACAGCAGTTCAACGATAAGGCGTTCAGGCATCTAATCTGTTTAGATTCGTTCTCGTATATCGGCTCAGATTGCTTGTTCTCGTGGCCCAGGAGAGACCAGACCTGTGGACAGTAACATACAATAATAATACCCCTTTTTATGTCTCACTGGATGCCGTCTACATAGCCAGCCTTTAGCGGCAAGAAGTCTTCTGACGGCAGAATTTAGACCGTGTCTCACTAGGCACTGGAAGGCGTCCATATAGCCAGGCCTCGGGCGGCAAGAAGACTTCAAATTCTGCCGTCAGAAGACTTCTGACGGCAGAATTTAGACCTTTCCCACTTGGCACCATAAAGGTCTATAAAGGCAACCTCGGGCGGCAAGAAGACTGCTTGCAACGGCAGAATTTATAGCGGCAATATCGTAATCATATACATGATATTTCAAACGTCCGAAATAATAATTAAGGCTCGTATTAAGGAATCGATCTACCCTCGTGGTCTGGCTGTTTCGCTAATTCTGGATGATGCTATGCTGCATCGCGTCTCAACATACGCCTATCCTCAATGGGAACCAGACAAATAAACAAACAAATATCGTCAGACTGACACACCAACTGTACGGTCCCGAACTAAGCAACGCTTGTACTATGGGCACCGTACAATGGACTGGGGGCGATCCCGGTGACACCCAGACTGGGGCAAATTACGAAAGGGGCATTTACCTTTACAGTGCCGGTGATCGAGATAGCAAGCACAACGTCGTCTTTTCTCGATGACGGACGAAGTACCTGAAAAAATATAATAATAATAACTACGAGAGGGATGCAGGCGGATTCGGATGGCGGATTTCACATGTCTTTCGAGAATTGGTTAGATCTTCTAAGACATGCAGGTTGCCTCACGATGTTTTCCTTCACCGTAAGCAAGTGATAATCGTATAGAAATAATGATTCGCACATAGATTGCTAAAAACCAAGTGGTGCGAGCCGGGATTTGAACGCAGGACTTGATGCCAATTCGGTATCGGTAATCTAAAATCGTTATCGTGGCGTATCGATTGAAATGCTGCTACACTAGTGATGTCCAACTGACATTATGACCCGTAATAATAAACCAATCTCAAGTCAGAGAGCGATGTTAAAAACGCTTGTGACATGTCATTTTGAACCGGTATGACACAAGACCTGCATGTCTTAGAAGATTTAACCAATTTTCGAAAGACATGTGAAATCCTCCAACCCGCACCGGGCCAGCGTGGTGGATTATGGCCTGAATGCCCCTCGTGTTTAGGGGAGGCCCGTGCCCAGGAGTGGGACGTCAAGAGGGCTTAATTATATATATCCTACTAATATTATAAATGTGAAAGTTTGTGAGTGTGGATGTATGTATGTATGTATGTATGTATGTATGTATGTATGTATGTATGTATGTATGTATGTATGTATGTATGTATGTATGTATGTATGTATGTATGTATTAGTGATGTAACGAATGTTGGATTTTTGACATTCGCGAATGCGAATGCGAATGCGAATGTTGACTTTCAAATAAATCTAAATTGAAAATTTTAAAATCCCCGATGCGACGACTTTTTAAACTACAAAAGACCTGATGATTTTCAAACGGCTGAACCGATTTTCATGAAACATAGCTAAGAACACTCTCGATCTCGAATCCCTTTCGAACAAACGAAACAAAAATAAAATTGAATCATCTGCTGCGGCGCTACGATGCCACAGACAGACACACAGATCCACATATTAAACTTATAACCCCTTTTTTCTTCGAGGTTTAATAAAGAGCGCGGAAAACGTTAGATTGTTTTGACATTTCGTGTCGGCCGAACCCAGCCGAACCCATACCAGTTGAAATAACGAAGTTAGTCTCACATAAAGTTCATACGAAAATATTTGTTTTGATTTGAGGGTAGTTTAGTATTATTGCATTAATCAAATTTAGTCGATATTCAAATTTTATTGAGTTTGTTAATATTTTAATTAGACTAACAAGAACAATAGCGGAACATCCTATTAATAATTTAGTTTCCTACCTCAAGACAGTCCCATATTTTAAAAAAATGCAAATATAAATAAATAAGTGCATTATGTACAAGTGAGCTAAGTTGATAATTACATTCCGATCGAGGCTGGTTTGTAGCTGGAGACTAACGCGAGAGCTGTGATAGAGCCAAGGTGTGTAATGAGCAATGCTCACGCGTTTCATACGACATTTTACAACATGCGAGTTAAAAATATTTAAATTTTCATTGAAAAAAACACTATTCAGGAATTTAATTAAGACTTAAAGAATTTCAGAACGAATGAAAAATATAACAAATAGGCGCGCCATTAGTTTTTAGGGTTTCGTAGTTAAACTACCCTTATAGTTTCGCCACGTCCGTCTGTCCGTCTGCCCGTCCCTCTGACATCACAGTAATTTTATTCAGAGATTATACGTTATGTACCGCTATAAAACTGTATATTTATCCCTCGAGTTCGGTATTTTTAGTACGTATTTTAAAATAATTTAACAGTTTCTTTGACAGTTTTTCAATATTAATTCCCGTTTACGAAATATTGAGCTTAAAACTGGCCTTTTTTACGTGAGAAGCGAGATTCATCCTTTAACTTAGAACCACATTATAAATGGTTTATTATAGGAAATAAATAGTTATTTACTTTTAAAAAATCATATTGTCATTATTTTTAAGAAATCGAAAGTTTGGACTGAGTCTCAAACGCACGCACCACTGATTGTCCACCCAGTCTAATCACAACATAATTATTGGAATTAAAACTGCTTTTAATAACTTTTCATCAGTTCAAAAAGAAAATAAACGTTTATGTCACTTTTCCTTAAGATGTCTATGAATGCCGGTTAATAAATTTAGTAACAGAATTTCTTACTCTTTATACGGTTGCCAATAGTTTATTTCGAGAAATTTATAGGTTACGAGAGCCGCTGTATTCGATGTTTCATCAATAAAAACAATATCCCTTTTATTTTTAGGTTTCCCTATTATCGACAAGTGGCGGGATGTCTACGGAACCCTATAGTATGCGTAGTCTGACATGCATTTGGCCGGCTATAATTATCTATGGGTCTGGCAAAGCCGCTAACAATTATTATATAATTTGAAATAGTAGTAAGTTTCATTTACAATGAAATTTAATGTGAAATAAATATTAAATAAAAATAATACTATTTTTGGGATAACTCTTTAGGTACTAAGATTAAAAAAATGTAAAGTCACAAGCGCTAGTGCGTAATAAGCTGCTTTATGAACCTAAATCGGTGCAATAAGGGCACCCTACGAACAAGTTTGTTATAAAAATATATATCTCTTACTAGTTGTATTAAAATTTCATATCCATCTATACAAAATTTACTTTTTGTTTTTTAAAAACATTCGCATGGATTCTTGCGAATGCGAATGTTAAAAAACATGCGAATATTCGCGAATGCGAATGCGAATGCGAATATTCGTTACATCACTAGTATGTATGTATGTATGTATGTATGTATGTATGTATGTATGTATGTATGTTTGTTACTCCTTCACGCAAAAACTACTGAACGGATTTGAATGAAATTTGGGACACAGATAGTTTATAACCGGGATTAACATATACGATACTTTTTATCCCGATAATCCCGAAATTTTTGTTACGTTAAATAATACGCGGACGAAGTCCGTGGGCACAGCTAGTATTATATATATTATTATTATGACACAAGAATGACATTTCCAAGATCGCTCTCAGACTTGAGATCGATTTATTAATACGCGCGTATGTCATTTGAGACTTTGTTTTTAACCCCCGACGAAAAAGAGGGGTGTTATAAGTTCAACATGTGTATCTGTGTGTCTGTCAGTGGCATCGTAGCGCCCAAGCGGATGAACCGATTTTAATTTAGTTTCTTTTGTTAGAAAGGTATTCTGTCCGAGAGTGTTCTTAGCTGTGTTTCATGAAAATCGGTTCAGGCGTTTGAAAATTATCAGCTCTTTTGTAGTTTAAAAAGGCGTTGCATCGGGGATGTTTATATTTTCAATTTAGAGTTATTTGAATAAGGTGTAGTTACTTACATGCAATGCCGATATCCAATCAGGGTTCATCTTGGAGCTTAGTGAGAAGAGTATTTCCAACGAGAAGGGGTCCATGATCAGGATCTCTGCATAGTACCCGTTGCAGAAGAGACGCAAGTCTTCACTGTTGCACATGTGATACGCCTGGGACAGGTCACGGAATAAGTAATTTATTGGAAAGAAAACTTGTGGTTAGGCGTCGCCAAACGGAAGGTCAGGGGAGGTCACTGACCTCAGTGACCTCTGACCTTCCCTTTGGCGACGTATTCATGTTCGTTATACGTGAGTATTGACACTTATCCTATAAAATAATCGTCAACAAAACTGACGTAGGTATTCAGGTACTCGATACGTCACTTTTGACACTTTTCCTATGGAATAACTTTCAAACCTGACGTATTCATGCACGCGATACCTCAGTATTGACACTTTTCGCATAGAATAACTGTCAACAGTAACGTATTCAGGTGCGCGAAACGTCATTTTGACACTTTTCCCATAGAATAACTGTCAAAGTGATATACGCGATACGTCACCTTTGACGTATAGATCTTCCACACTTAAAATGGGACTAGTCCCGCCACACACTCCCACCACTGTAACTCTCGTAAACCAGGATCGACAATGGTGACCAATGATGACGTATCGCGTAATCTTCCAAGTTTATCTCACCTGTATGTTGGTGTGTATCTGAGACAGCTTGACGCTCTCCCGGCACTTGCCGTCGACGAGGTCCCACGTACACATCTCCCCAGCCTCCGAGGAGCTTACTATGAAGTTGTTATCCTGCAATACAATATATAATATGAATACTACATTTTGCTTGATAGCCGATTAGTTAAGCACGCGTCTTGCGGGCTATCAGGTCTCGGGTTCAAAACCCGCCTCGAACCTCTGGATTTTTCGTAATCTGTGTGCGAATCATAATTTCTATATGATTTTCACTTGCTTACTGTGAAGGAAAACATCGTGATGAAACCTGCATGTCTTAGAAGATTTAACCAATTTTCGAAAGACATGTGAAATCCGCCAACCCGCACTGGGCCAGCGTGGTGGATTATGGCCTGAATCCCCCTCGTGTTGAGGGGAGGCCCGTGCCCAGGAGTGGGACGTCAAAAGGGCTAAAATTATTATTTAATACTACATTTTATATGGTGGCAGGCCTGGTTGTAGCCAATTGACCCCTGTATATTGTAAAGTGAAACATTGCTATTTAGTTTAGTTAAACTAAATACGTACGGGTACTAAGACAAATTTGATTCAAAGTTTTTGTTTTGTTTTATTGAAAGGTAGTTTGTCAAAAAAGTTGTCACATGCCCCATCTCTATCATTAGTTCCGTGGCCACTCACTGCTGTTATTAGCGCCAAAATGACATTATCAAATACAACATCTACCTCCTGTAAAATTTACTAATACACAATTCATTATGTATTATACAACTAGCTGTGCCCGCGACTTCGTCCGAGTAGTATTTAACTTAAGGCTAAAGCGCCCATCTAGGCCGCGAAGTTCATATTTTTGGAGGTTTTTTAGAAATTTTTAAAATCTGACAATTATTAAAGGCACATTTTGTAATTCGCGACAACTTACTCTAAAACATTTCAAGAACGACAGCTATCCAGATAATCTGGCAATTTTTGTATATTTAGTGATTAACTAGTATCATATCCAACGTGATAATATTTAGAGTAAAATAAATGTATTAATAAACGCACTGCATACTGTGTTTGTCGCAAATCACAAAATGTGTTAATCCCGGTTATAAACTATCTGTGTTTCAAATTTCATCCAAATCCGTTCAGTAGTTTTTGCCTGAAAGAGTTACAAACATCCACACTCACAGACTTTCGCATTTATAATATTAGTAGGATTCATTTATTTCAATGCATAATGCACAATGCTATAGATTATTCTAGGGACTTAGACAACCGCTTGGCGGTCTGGTTCGTGTGTAGGCCGCTCGGCTCACTTTACCGAGGTGGTTGCAGGTTCGATTCCTGTCAGGGTAAATTTCCGAAATGGCCTTTTCGTAATTTGCCCTTGTTCGGATGTCTCTGGGATCGCCCCCAGTCCATTGTACGGTACCCATAGTACAAGCATTGCTTAGTTTGGGACCAAACAGTTGGTGTATTCGTTTGGTGATATAAAATTCTTTATTTTATTTATCCCACCTGAATAATGGATGCCCTGGACAAACACGTCACCGGAGCCGTATGCCCCACCAGCAGACACCTCGGAGTCATCTTCAGCGTCTCCGGTTCCACCTGCCAGATGCAGATCTGGCCATCATAGCAGCCGGTGACGAGGGTCTTCTGGTCGCGGGACAGGTACACTGATGATACGCAGTGGGTCGGGGCGTGTTTGCCCCATAACACCACCGGTACTATGAGGTTGGTGCCTGGCATGGTGGTCTGTGGAGAAAGAGAATGACAATATAGGTATTAGTTTGGTAGAGATGATCTGTTGCCAATTGGCTTTTTTTGCCCCTTTTTTGCCTTTTTATGCCCTTTTTTGCCCTTTTTATGACCTTTTTTGCCCTTTTTTGCCCTTTTTTGCCTTTTTATCAATTACTGAATGAACAATACAAAATGATTGTTAGTTTAGACAATATACAACTGCAAGAAATATGGAATTTAGAGTAGGATTCGATACTACAAATGACACTAAATATTGATTATCGGTGCTAAGAGTAGCACCCCAGGGCAGTAGGTACCACACTCACACGGAACATCAGCATTATTATATGATTATATGATTTCGATTTTATTGATATTTTTATTTATTTTATTTGTTATTGTGTTTGTAATGTTAATTTAATATGGGTATTTGCCTGAAATAAATGGATTTATTATTATTATTATTATTATTAAGTAGCTATGTTTCGTAGAATAACTGAGACAGTTGGAAGCCCAATGCCCACTTCCTTCGTCTCCCTCCATCCATCTCTTTAATGTTGGCATCATGCAAGTAACGCCTTTGGTATTGCAAGCATCTACAGGCTACTGTTATTGCTTAACATCAAGCAGGTTTGTTTACCTACTATGTTATACAATAAACTGTTTATTTTATGAGAGTTTGTATGAAGTAGATTTGTGTGGAGTTAGTGACTGACTGCACAAGCGATAGCCAATATAGACAATGTCTTTAACAGATTTAGCAGCAAAGGGAAGGTCTCTCGGTCAGTCTGGTGTTACGCCTGGCATAGCACATGCCTACTCAATGTCGTGAATATGTATGTGATAGTAAGATTAAAACGTAACGAAAAGCTGAAAAATTCATCGTTAAATACACATATTATCTGGCTATGTTCATAGTTTTTAAATTTCAAGGTATCAAAATATACATTATAGACACAGTAGTAGGAATGTGTCTCTATTAATATTCATGTAATTAACACAGATATACAATACCATTTACCTACAAAAATAAAAACAAGTATTTATTAATTGTCCTATAAGACTGTACTTATCAATGTGTTGTGATGATTATTGATCACATTCCTATAGAATGGTCGTTAGGTAATAAGACAAATAACATATAAATTCACCGCGAAAATGTTTTATTTGCATAACAATAATATAAGACATGAATTTATGTGAACACTACCCAACTACCAAGGCCAAATCAAGATATTACCTGCCCAGCTCTCGCTAGAGCCGATTAGAAGATTCCGACAGCTAGTTCACTATCAAAAGTTCATGGATAATAACAGAAATAACACAAATACGCAGTAATTATATTTTAATTAATAAAAAATAATCGCACTGCGACAAAAATCAATCACTAGCGCTGTCAAAATTTTGACAGCTGATTACGATTTTCGTGACTGTGGATGACAGCGGACGATATGTGGGGGTGGTAGCGCTGTTTTAGAGATGACACTTGTATGATACAGATCTTTAATATTGTGATAATGCCGGTGTTTATAGAAAACCGATAATCAAAAGAAATAGATTTTTATAATAAGTAAAACAACACATTTGTAGTAAATGTTCGATTATTTCTGCAATAATACATTCCGTAAAAAAATATAAATAGTTTGACAAAGTCCACACAATTTAAAAATAGAATAGTTTCTGTAAATATTCAGTTTATTTATGAAGTCTTCCTGACATATATGACACCAGTACATGCAAAAATACAATTTATATATTTCTCTGATTATTAGAAAATGTAAGAAATGGAGAAACAAAAACCCTCTGTTACAAAAGTGCGCTCAAAAGCCAATACGAAAGAGGAGAAACTTGCAGATTTGGCTAGTAAAATAGAGGAAACCGATGAAATGAAGTTGAAAATGCTAGGTGCGTTGGAAAAACCGGATCCAGATGATTTGTTGTACCCGCCTGAGCTAAATGCACATTTGATTGAACAACTTAAGGTAAATTATATTAAGATATTTTTAGTTTACTTTGAAACTGAGTTCCAATGAGGAAGAAAGTTCGAGTCGTACGTTTTCGGAGTGAGACTGCAGTTATTAGTCCATTCCAATATCAAGATGTAAGGGTACCTGTTACCACATCTATAGATTTTCAGTTAGTATAGATCGATTTGTCTGGACCATCACTGGAGCTAAGTACTTGCTGAACTATAGTTATATTATCATGGCTTTACTTAGTATGTACATATCGTAGGTAGGACTACCAGAACTTACGTGCCAGAAATTTATGTCATCGTCATTGCCGTATCCTCCTTAAATTTTCAGGTAATGACATGTGAAAGCAACGAACTCAGAAAATGTCTGTTCACCAAGGACCAAGACATAAAAGAGTTGAACAAAACGGTCGCAGATTTAAACCAGCGGATCCGCGACATAATATCCGGATCCGGTCCGGCGATATCGTCCAAGTCCGCCGGCGTGATTAGTTCCAAAATCACGGAACTATGTAAACAGAATAGACATTTAGTGGCCGAAGTTGAAGGCTATAAAACTAAAAATGCAGCGCTCGAACGAAAGGTTATGCAATTAGATTTACTCAATAAAGAACATGAAAAACTCGACATTTGTGTATGTAAAGATGAACCTATCGACGCAAGCCCTGACGAATTGAAGGAATTAAACCACAAACTGGCTTCAGTTAATAAAAAGCTTTACGAGAGTCGAAATAGGAACTTGGAATTAAAGAATGACATCTTAATGGCGACAAAGATACTCCAGCAAGAGCTGGGAGATAAATTCACGAGTATCAAAGAGTTGCAGAATGATATTGCTGGTTGGAAAGGCAGGGCGCAGCAAATTGTATTGCTGCAAGCTAAAATTGCGGATCTGGAGGAGAAATTGAATGGAAAACAGAAGGATAATAATATGTTGTATGATGTTAAGAAAAAAGATCCTAGTCAGGTACACATCTAAGGCCCTAGAGTAAGGCCTAGGGTATTAATAAATCAATCACAAGTCTGAGAGCGAATTTGAGTGCGCTTTTGACCTGTCATTTTGTTCTGGAATGACTTTAGAATGATATTTCCAAGATCATTCTCATATATAAGATCGATTTATTAATACAGGGCTAGGAATCCCCAAAATCCAAAAAACTACATTTAATTTGACTTGTGCAAACTATAAACTTATTGGGTGACTTTCAATTTAATTAAAACTTATTTTTAACACCATAATAAAGCAGTAATAATCATATTATAATATCCAAAAAATACATGGTTGTCATATCCAAAGAATACAGTTATTTAAATAAATAGTGTAACTATTTATTATGAGTGCAGCTAAGCTTAACCTTCTGGAAGGTATTGTTAAATATTCTGTACTAACTGTGCCCGCGACTTCGTCCACGTAGTATTTAACTTAACAAAAAAATCGGGATTATCGGGATAAAAAGTATCCTATGTGTGAATCCCGGTTATAATCTATCTGTGTTCCAAATTTCATCCAAATCCGTTCAGTAGTTTTTGCCTGAAAGAGTAACAAACATCCACACCCACAAAATTTCGCATTTATAATATTAGTAGGATCTTGGCTGTACTATTTAGAATTTGGACTCACGTGAAATTTTCATAGAATCCGACTTACATTTTTTTCAGATTATCCGCGAAATAGAATTGAAGAAGAAGAAGGATATAGAACACGCAATGAAGCAAATGGAATTTATCAAGGAGGAGAACCAAGATCTAAAGAAGAAACTGGATGGAGCCAGGTGCAGGATCAGGAATCTGGAATGCGACGCTACTACCATTAGACAGAAGATGCAAACATTCGTTGAGAAGAGCAATCACGACGATCTATTGATTACTGAGCAGAAAGCAAGTATTTTTAAATTTTCTTTACGAAATATTTTTTTGATTGCCCCCGACAAAAAGGGGTGTTATTTTTAAATATTATTTTATCCATATTTGTCCAGGGTCCCTGAAGTTACTTTAATGAGAAATGATCACTCTTAAAATGTTTCGAATATGCAAATCAAAGTAGTTTTTTTCAGAATCAAATCAAGAGTGCTGAATTATACTATCAAGAGATTTTGAAAGAAAATACATTAAAGATGAACAAAATGAATTGCGAAATTGGCGAATACCAGAAATTGATCAAAAACACTGACGCTAAAATTGATGCTTTGCGAAAACAGACGAACGAGAAGGCGGCTAAGATCGAAGAGTTAAGGGCCCAATTATTGAGATATGAGGAATGTTCTTTGCAAAGTATATTCTTCACACCAATGAAGACAGCCACTGATAATGAAATAAAACAGCTCTCCGACTTAGTAGTTACATTAAATAGGCGATTAGATGAAGAAAGACGCAAGTGGGAAGAGCTGGAAATCAATCATAGAAAAATGAAAGAGAGAAAGAGACGATTGGAACGTAAAGTATTGATATTAGAAGAGGAACTGAAATTACAAAGGGACTCCAAAAGGGGGTCAAGAATTTCAAAATCTTCTACTAAAGACCAATTTGATATCGGGGCATCTTCTGTATCAAAGAAAATGTCGTCTGTAGCCGCTTTAGGTGGAAAACCAAGTGAAAGCACAACATCTGATTCTCAGACCGAAAGTAATGATGCGTTAGACAAAGAAGAACTCAAATTTAAACTAGAATTGACTGAGGAGAAATTGAAAATAATGGAAGATAAACTGAGAATGACTGAAGAAGAAAAACAGGAGGATTACAACCATTTGACCGAGATGATACAAACTTCGAAGCAGTTGTTCAACGAGGCGTTAATGGTGTTGCAGCGAGAGAAATGTCTATGTTCGTAGTTTTTTTAGTTATATTTGATTTATTGATTAAATAACTTTAGATAACAATGATTCTCATTTCCTTATAGAGAAATGTTTTAGGGAAAAAAATACAAATAATATTTCCCAATTGATGGTATAAATCTACCATATAATTTTGTTTTTAATATTTTACGGTAGATTTATGAAATCACGAACATTAGGTTGGTCACCCTAACGGCCGCCATTTGTCATATTTTTGGCATGCGCGTTCGGGGATGCTACGAAAATCGTGCTCTTGAGTGTTTTCTTTCAAAAGTGAGTTCAGAACTTTGTTTGTGAATCGTGAAAACTTGTGTTGCTCTGCCGGACATCGGTGACAATATATATTTATTGTGTTTTTGTGTTTGAAACGATCAAAATGAATAAAACTTGCGCAAGGTGTGAGAAAACAGTTTATCCGACTGAGGAATTGAAATGTTTGGACAAGGTAATTTTCACTCGCATTCCTTATACAATGAATTTCCAAGTATTCATAACCGTGTCTAGTATTATTTGTACAAGTTAAGAATAATTCGTGACAAATAATGTCAATTCGAAACTAAGTAGGTGCCTGCCTACCACGAAGTATTATTCGGTGTTCTAAATTTGAAACAACGTAACTTTTTTCGTAACTATTGTCGTGTGCCGAGCTCATCATTCATACAGCCGCCGGACGTGTGACTCATTAAATTATTTAAATTGCCGCTGATATCATTGTAAGCTCTTCATAATACCATATAAGTACTTGCATCGGCCTTTTTACCTAATTAGAGTCATCTTAGGCAATACTCGACCTTGTGTCGCATTCGTATCGATTGTATTCAAATGATAATATCTCGATTCTCACTGGCTAAGTACGGGGTACCTTTGCCTATAAAGTTGAGTAAAGTGATAAAACAAAGTTGGGTTTTTTTCGTAATGGCATTTACTTACCTATGAAACAATTAATATGAATATGCCAAATTGTTTACTTAGCAAATTATCTGGTGATAAGACTGGCTACCTACGTAATGTAATTTGATAAGAAGCAAATTATGTACCTACTCTGTCTCCATAGATTAGATAACCATAAAAGTTAGACAGTCCCACAGAGGACAGTCCCCACCAATTTGCAGTTTTGCGTATCAAAACCTACCAAAAAGTAAAAAAATATATTCATGGTATGCTTATATGTATGGTGGCAATTTTGTTGTCATCAAGTCACAACTTTAGAATAGCCTACGAGAAGGGATAGGAAAATGAATACATTTTTAAATTAAATGTCTTTTTGTTTATTACACAATTACTATTATTAATTTTAATGTTTGTTTGATCTGTGGCATGATCCACATACCTACTCGGTAGAACAAAACCATGTTTGATAGGCTCAATTTAAACCGATTCATAATTTATTCTCATCATAATAATTGCATTATCATTTATTACAATGAGTCTGTCAGTAGGTATGTGCATACTAAACTCATTACATTTTCTAGAAGGGTTAAACATATTATAAGTTTTACAAAACAGGACAATCATTAATTAGGTATTTATTTATTGTTTTCTTATATTTACGCGAATACTACACATTGAAATAAAATTATTTTTATGGATTAAATCGAGTTTTGTGTACTTTTTTATGTTTCCGACGTTTCGGTTGCTTTACAGCAACCGTGGTCACGCGGGGACTGAGGTGTTAGACGTCCTGATGTCATAGTTAAAGACTGGGTACCCTCAAAATTTGATACCATGTGACCACTGTTGCTGTAAAATGTCAAATTTCGGAAACAGCCTTTTCGTAATATACCCAGGTCTGGGAGTCACTGGGATTGTCTCCAGTTCATTGTACAGTAGCCATAGTACTTTGTTACTTTGTTGCTTAGTTTGGGGCCATACAGTAGGTGCGTCAGTCTGGCGATATTTATTTCAATGTCTGTACTTTTGCTTTTGTGCAACTATAAAGTTGTTTTGTAGATGATTTTGCTGTTAGTAATGTTAAGAAATTTGATTACTAACATGCATATTATAATTTGTAGTTGTGATACAGTGAACCCGCGGTAATTCGGCAAACGTTTTGCAGGGCAGTGTCGAACTATCGAATTTGTCGGATTATAGTGTACTGCCTATGAACCCCTATAGTCCGATTTTTTTACAAAATAGTATCTTGTAATCCGACAAATTACAGATGTAATGATAAGATTCTATATGTTATACTCTGAAGTACAAATCATACTTCATTATAGGTATGTAGATTTTTTTCAAATTAAGCAATCGGAATCAAAACAATACCTACGCGTCGAGTACCATAGTGGTAGCGCGTACGAGTTGTAACCTGTTCAATCATGCATTATCTAAGAACATTAGCGAAAATTGACAATTTATTTTTAAATAATAATAGACATGTTGGATAACAAGGGGGGGCCACTGTACTCATAATAACCAAGGTAGATAACACAGATACAAATACCTAAAGTGCCATATAACATCAGCCCAATCCAATGGAGCGTCATTTAGTGAACTGAAAATAATTAATGTCCGATATTTTATCCGGCGGGAAATCTAGCTCGCAAAAATGTTTGCAACGATCACAGATTATACATCGACTAGATGTGCCCGCGACTTCGTCCGCGTGTAATTTAACTTAACAAAAATTTCGGGATTATGGCTCCCCTATTTTATCCCCTTGGGGGTAGAATTAATCAAAATCCTTTCTTAACGGATGCCTACGTCATAACATCTACCTGCATGCCAAATTTCAGTCCGATCCGTCCAGTGGTTTGGGCTGTGCGTTGATAGATCACTATATCAGTCAGTCAGTCAGTCAGTCAGTCATTCAGTCACCTTTGAGTTATATATATTTAGATTAGTTGACAAAGGATAAAATCGAATTTAAAAGCAATGAGCACAACAAATTGAATTACAAAACCAATCATATTACTCAGAGGACGCCCATCGCGAGTACGAAGGCCATAATTTGATGAAATTTATGGATGTCCTAAAATAATTGGGTTGATTTTAAAAAGGACCGTTTGTTAATTAGTCGTTAAGATATCACGAAAATGGCGGTCGGCACTTTGTAATGTTGTCTTTTTATCACCATTTAAATATTGCACAGCCTGATTCATGTCCTACTCCTGCACGAAGGCGGAAGGCGCATCGATCCAAGACCATTTCTTAATGAATTAAGGCCCATATTAATAAATCGATCTCAAATCTGAGAGTGGTCTTGAAAATGTCATTCTTATGTCATTCCAGTTCAAAATGAGACATCAAAAGCTTACCCAAGACTGCTCTCAGACTTGAGATTGAATTATTAATAGGGGTCCTAAACTATTAAAAATTCCTTTAAGGGTTACGGCCGCTCATTGCCAGGTTTATATATGTATGGTGCAGGCTATGCGGTGCACACGGACGGGCGTTGGGTCTTACTTAGGCGGGCTCCGAGTCCGGCCCCTCGCAACCCCTCCAAAGAGCCTGCATCGCTCGCGTCGCTCTCAAAGACAATGCGCCCGTGATATGGCCTAGAGGGTGCCAAGGTATTGATTGCACCCAAGCGTACATGGGCTGCAGTCTTCTGGCAGTCTACTGGCGATAATTTTGATTAATCGCAAATAAATAGCGCCAGACTAACACACCAACTGTATGGTCCCAAACTAAGCAACACCTGTACTATGGGTACCGTACAATGGACTGGGGGCGATCCCAGTGACACCCAGACCTGGGCAAATTACGAAAAAGCCATTTCCGAAGTTTGCCCCGGCGGGAATCGAACCCGCAACCACCATGTGCAGTGAGCCGAGCGGCCTTCGCTCGTACCACTGCGCCAAGCGGTCGTCGCAAGGAAATTTAAGTCCGCACTGTCTCGATCGCTTCCCGCGAGCTGGTCCCTGTACTCATACCGTCACGCTACCAGCAGCGCAATGACTCTTGTCGGCTCAACGCACAGCTATGCTGTCGTTTAGTGCGTTTGTTGCTTGCCGAATAAGCAGGAAAACGAATATTTCCCCTCCAGAGAGGATATACTCTGGTCATAAAAGGACATTCACAAAATTGGACGAATTCTGAATTACTAATCAATGGTCACAGGTCGCTGTTTGAAACTCAGGCAAGTATTAATAAATCTATCTCAAGACTGAGAGCAGTCTTGAGCACGCTTTTGAAATGTCATTTTGTACTGGTATGACATAAGAATGACATTTCCAAGTTTTGTCTCAAACTTGAATCCGTCTTTTTAAGTTCAATAAATTCATTAGTTAAATGACTATTGAAAAAATAATTAATTACTCAACATAAGTAATGGATTTTCGACATTTTATCTGAAGATCAGCTTTTTCGGCAGTTATGCAACTATGGCTAGCGTAGATTTTATTTTCTTGATGATGACAGCAGCCATACTTTCCGTTTCCAACTAAAGCTAAGAACCATCTAGGACCTAGAACTTTATTTATGGCGTGTCACCTAGATTCTAGGTGACGGCATAAATAAAAAAAAACATGATGAAAAATCTGTCAATCTTGGCAGAAGAATTACGAATATACAGACCGCAATTTTAAACCTATAAAGAAGATTGAAAAATCTGCCATTAGTTTAGTTTGTGTACGATAAGAATTAGCACCGTTGTTTTTTTTTCTTTTCACATAGCATAGGTTACATAAATTAAAAATGGCGCGCAATTAACATTGTGTCTATGGTCGGTTAGCAGTTGCACTTTCACACCTCATTTGTTAACGCTAAATGTTTGTTTCGGCAATCTCTTGCGCAATACGTTCGAATTACGATAGCCGCACGAAATGTTTTTGTTTTACGCTCGTGCGGCGCGACAAAATATTGCGACACAAATTGGGAAATAAATTGTTATTGAAGTCGTCAAAAATTATATTCAAATTCAAATTTGAATTTGAATATAAATTCAAATTCAAATCATTTATTTTGTTTACGGGGGCACTTACAAATTGTCAATTTACATATTTTTTCCTTATATCTACAACCGGTCAAAAATTATATTCATTGGGGATTATGAATATTTTTAGGGCATTATTTATTATTTCTTATGTATAAAGTACCTATTATGATGAACAGTTAAAATTCAATTAATTAAAATAATTGGCAAAGTGAATTTAATATTGACAAAAATACAGACGTTTTAAGTTACGAAAAACAGGTCAGACTTAGTATAACGTTATAAACTTATAACTTAGAAGTTAATAGTAGAGTGTTGTGAATTTTAAAACAAAATATATATTTTGAGTTAGGTGCCTAAATTAAAAGATATACTGAAATTAATATGAATACCTTTATTATTACAATTATTGTGACATCGGCAATTGTTAATAGTTACTTTAATAATTACGAGCGAAATCATACTTTAAACAGTTTCTATCGTTCACAGTCATCGATAAAAAAATACATGACTACACTACAAAATAACGCTATTTTGGTACTATTACGCCATGCATGACCAACTAAAACGAAAGTGCGTGTCGAATGCGGTGCGCAATTTGGAGCGACCTCCCAACGGGTTCCGTGGTGTAGTGGTTATCACATCTGCTTTACACGCAGAAGGCCGCCAGTTCGATCCTGGCCGGAATCATATCTATTTTGCAATTTTAATTTTTTTTTCCATAATAATTTGGGTTACGTTGAATTCACATATTTTTTACATAAAATTGAATATAATAAATGATCATCACAGCCGTAAACCTTTACGGTTGATCAGAATCATTTCAAAACATTACCGATTTTGAATATCGATTTTGAGTTTGGCCAATTCTCTCCTTTTACCATTTATGAACTAAGATAATGGCGTTTATTCTGGTGACGCACTGACTTACTAAACTAATGAGACTATTTTAGATGTATCAAAGGCGATGGCGAAAAAAACTAAAGGGTGTGTGCGCGCACGCAACTAAACAGACAGTTTTCAATAACACCAATAGCATTGTGTACTGATCGCCATAACTGCACAACTGACCCGATTCAGCGCAGATGGCGCCAGTGAGGTCGCGGCACGGTTGCACAACGCTTAACCGTCGGTTAAAATAAAAATATAAGAGCGTGACTATATATGGGTTGTTTGTAGATTATTGCAAGTTGTGTGCCCTTACCCTGAGTTTGCACTGGCGTAAAATTGAGACCTATTTATATTGTTGTTTCTATATTTTTAACATCAGTAAAAAACAAAGTCACAACTCGTACATCGACATCGTTCTGAAACTCTAGGGTAATGACTGATTTCCACTGACCAGTCAAAACGTCAGGTACGGTCGTACATATGCAGAGGCAATGTTTATGTTACACAAGCGGGGCGCGGGGGTGCCCGGCTGTGCGGCGTCTATGACTTAATTGTCTGTGTACATGTCGCCGCCAAATAGCTTAATTCGCCGTTCAATTAACAGCCTAGGCACTTAACTAAACAGCGCCGTTCAACTAACGGCCTGAATGATATTCAGCCGTATCGTCTATTACAACATTTAATAAACTGGCTGGCTAATGCTTAGGCAACTGGTTGACATTTAAGTACTACAAAACATTTTCTAAATACTACCCAAGCAGAACGACCTGGATGGGTTTAGGTTAGGGTTATTTTTTTATGACCCCACAGAAACCCCACCCGGCAAATAGATTCGGTGGATCTAAAAAAAATCGTAAAAAACCTAAGTACCTAATAAAATTATTCCATCAAAGATGTTTTTTTCCGACGCCATATTGACAAAGAGAATATAGAATATAGAGATATTGACAGTTTGGTGAGTTTCGGCGCTAGGTGGCAGAAAGTAGAACTAAATTGAAATGAACAGGCTAGGCAGGTAATTAAACGGCTAGGCAAGTAGTTAAACGTCATCGATCCAAGTCATTTGCCTAGCTGTTTAATCAAATGGCTGAATATCATTCAGGCCGTTAGTTGAACGGCGCTGTTTAGTTAAGTGCCTAGGCTGTTAATTGAACGGCGAATTAAGCTATTTGGCGGCGACATACACACAATTGAATGAAACTATCCAATCTCATAATGGAAATGAACCTTTACAATTTCACAATACTGATATAACCTTAACCACAGAATGCCTTAACCTTCGATTAACATTGACCCTAATCGCGCTCGGTGCGACTGACCACACAGTTAGGCTTCGCTTATATCGCAATATCAGAGTAAACAGTTAAATGCGACATAGTTTAACTAGATAACCGCAATGGTAAGATTAGACATGGAATTTTTATAATACTAGTGGTCGCCCATGGTCGAAATTAGACCATAATTCATTTAATTTTTAACGTCAATTCTATTGGTTGGTGGCTAAGGTTCTATTGTCAAAGACTATTTCATACTGGCACGCAGAATGCACTATGGAAGTCCCGACCTCCGAAATAAAGAAAAAAAACTGTCATCGTTTGTCAGTCGAGAGTAAGTCAGTTACCAAGTAAGAGTTACAAATGTGTGTGTGTCAAAAGCATGGTAGTGTGTCATATTTTATTTAATTTATATTTATGCATAATTAAATAAAAATATTAGCATTCTGCACTCCTTCTCTATCTATTATTATCTAAGTGTGCCAAATTTCATACTCCTCCGTCCGCGCAATTTTCGTTAAAAGTGGTACAAAGATTTTGCTTCACGTATTAATATATAGATATGCTTGGTGATGCCGTTTTTCAAGTCATGCCCGTGCGCGGGCGCAGCTTGCGGGGATTGGTCCACTCACTTTCCTCTTAACAACATTGTTGTTAAACTCTATTCATTTATTAAGCATGGAAGGCATTACACCAAATCAAATATCTATCTTCTTATCCACCACCGTTTTATTTATTACTAGCGGACCCGACAGACGTTGTATTATACAATATTCAAAGTTAAGACAGCTTAAATTTGAATATTGAATTTGAATTGTTCCGCTCAATTTTCGTATTTTCCTTTCATAAGAACCTTCTCCTGGCATTTGACAATAATAAACACAACAAAAAAAAAGAATTAGCGAAGACCAAGGAAATAGAGATTCATTTATATTTATACAGGGTTATAGGGTAAGTCGACCTAAATCCTTTAAGAGATGGTAGTTTCCATCATTCCTGACAGATTTGACTAGGAAACCCCATATACCAAACTAAACCGTTCTCAAGTTATCGGCCTTTGAATTTATTTTATAAAAATTACAGATTTTTTGTCGATTGCCCCCTTCTTTTGTGTTTTGTGTTTCAATTTGTTTTGTTTTTGCTATTTTTGTGTAGTAGACTAGTTGCTTTATTATTTTAAACCATAAAACTGCAAGTAACTGTACCAAATGAGTCATAGTAGACAGTCAATTGATGAAAAAATTAAAAAAATTGAAAGAATTTATTTTTCTTTGTAAGATATTTTAAAAAAAGTCTATGACAGATGTGCTGCAGATGTACTATAAAATATCTACGGTTCTTCAGCTTTCCGATAAGGTATAACATGCTAGGGTATTGTTAGGATTCTCGGAAAAAACTTCAAACAAAGACGCCCAAGTAGCAAACGTTAAGTTGCTCGCAGCGCCTATTGTCCAGCAATGGGTGCGAGCGGGACATCTTTCAATGTAAACAGGTACGAGTGAGACAAGTTATTCCATGTAAAAACTATTTTGTTGTTATTGTGTGTATTTTTTAGTCAGTCTGCTTACGCGATTCGTCCGTGGTAGATGCGATACTTGGTGTTCTTTGTTTTTTATTCGATTTGGCTTGTTTTCTGGACTGTTTCTTCCTATTCGTGACTGTGCTTGTTAACTGGACCTTGATTTGTGCTTCTGATTTTGAACTGTTGAAGATGACGACCTTTACGAACGAAGAATATGCTGATATTTTGATTTGTTATGGGTACTGCAACTGTGTATCTTTACGAGCCCGTGAAGAATACATAGTACGTTATCCTGGCCGCCGAATACCGGATATTAGTGTCTTCGACGGAGTTTACCGACGACTTAGAGAGACTGGCTCTGTTTCAAGGCGACGAACAGACCTGGGTAGACCACGAATGATGACGATGAAGAGCAAGATAATGAGATAGTTCGACGATTTCGACAGGATCCGACTACGTCAACCAATGTTGTTGCTCGGGAACTTGGACTCTCACAGTGGAAAGTGTGGTTTACAGTGCATACTGCCGGTCTCTACCCCTACCACTACACGCCAGTACATGTCAACGAAGAAGGAGATCCTGCGAGGAGGCTGGACTTCTGTAGATTTATGCTCAATGCAGATTTGGAAGATCCATCCTTTTTTAGAAGCATCTTGTGGACTGATGAATCGAAATTCGATCAAGACGGGATAACTAATTATCACAACGCACATTATTGGGCCCCAAAATCTCAAAGAAATCCCAATAAAAAAAGGATAAAGGGTTCACAGAGACGTTTCAGTCTTAACGTGTGGATGGGAATAATTTCCAATCATTTGATTGGGCCTTACTTTCTACCCCAAAATTTAAATGGAGAAAACTATGAAAATTTTTTGAGACAAGATTTATCTGGTTTGCTCGACGATATTCCATTAAACCTCATCCGTGACATGTGGTTTCAACACGATGGGTGCCCCGCGCACTTCAGAAGGAGTGTCAGAGAGTGGCTAGACACTAATTATCCCAATAAGTGGATCGGAAGAGGTGGACCTATACCGTGGCCAGCCAGGAGTCCAGACTTGACCCCTATGGACTTTTATGTGTGGGGACAAATGAAAAGTTTGGTGTACCATGAACCGAACCCAATACAATCGATTGAGGTTTTAAGACGAAAAATTATTGATGCCGCTAACGAATTAAGAAGAGGACTAACGACTGGTGTTGTAAAAAGTGGCCTAAGACACAGAATGCGTGTATGTGTGCGAAACAGAGGAGGGCACGTGGAACATTTTTTATTGTAAAAAAGACCAATAAACAAAATTTGATATGTATTTGGATTGTTTTATTTTGTTTTCTGACTCAAAAACAACGCTTGATTATCGTTAGTATTTACTACTACCTGGTAGTATTTCATCAATGTTTTTATTAGATAAGTCTAATAATACCCTATGTTATTATACCTTATCGGAAAGGTGAAGAACCGTAGATATTTTATAGTACATCTGCAGCACATCTGTCATAGACTTTTTTAGAAATATCTTACAAAGAAAAATAAACTCTTTCAATTTTTTTTATTTTTTTAACAATTGACTGTCTACTATGACTCAGTTGGTATAGTTACTTGAGGTTTTATGGTTTAAAATAATAAAGCAACTAGTTTACTACACAAAAATAGCAAAAACAAAACAAATTGAAACACAAAACACAAAAAAAGGGGGCAGTCGACAAAAAATCAGTAATTTTTATAAAATAAATTCAAAGGCCGATAACTTGAGAACGGTTTAGTTTGGTATATGGGGTTTCCTAGTCAAATCGGTCAGGAATGATGGAAACTACAATCTCTTAAAGGATTTAGGTCGACTTACCCTATAACCCTGTATAGATAGATTATTTTGATTTTGCAAACATTTGAATTAATGTAAAGTGTGAATACACTCCTCACTAAACTAGCTTTCTAAATTAAATACCTAAATCTGAGTGAGATTTGATTACTATTTACTTATTTAGTGACCTGCCTGCTCACAGTCTGTTGCTGTTCCTGAGAATGTACACCATCTTTTATCCATTGAAAAAGCAACCATTGAGCTTCCTGCCGGATCTTCTCAGTGGAAGCGGCATTCCGAGCCGGTGGTAGATTCTGACTATTCATAAATGCTTTGTTGGCTTACATGAATAAAAACAATTTACTTTGTAAATCTAAAACTATCGGCTTTTTCGGACAGTTGAAGTACAGGTTTTGTAGACTTATGAAATCTGTCAACACCTGTATCCCTGTAACACTTTTTGTGTTTCAAGTTTGGGGGCGTCCATTAATTACGTGAGCATTTTTGGGAATTTTAGACCCCCCCCCTCCCCCCGTGGTGAGATATCGTAGGATTTTCTTTAACTCCCTCGGCCCTCCCCTCTCCCCTAATCTCACGCGAGATTCTTCAAAATGTATGTTTTGGCTGTAAAGGTGTTAGATTGTTGAGAGAAAAAATTTGGAAAACGGTTAAAATTTCATGTCTAAACTTCCCGCTAATTCCATACTTAATTCTCCCGCTCAAAATTGCACTTGTCCATATTTTGTTCTAGAAATAATTTTTCACGCAATTTTACACCGTTTTCTGCTAGAAAAATAATTGCGTGATATTTGCCAAGACCCCCCCTCGCCCTAAGTGAGATTTGTTAAGATTTAGCGTGATCCCCTCCCCCCTAGAACACCTCACGCAATTAATGGACGCCCCCTTTCCTCCAAAGCTGATAGTTTTAGAATTACAAAGTCAAGTTTTGAAAAAAAGTGTACCCTTTCTGTTTTTAACCTGTGTAAATAAAAAGCAATGATGCATTTAATATGTTATAATAGGGATTGCAAAGTGTACCGAATGGCGATTATTGTTTACAACAAGAACTATTTACGTACAATGACTCATAATGAATGTTTGTACGCCCCATTTAATTCTCTCGAGTAATTAATATTACTCAGTAATCACTTAGTAAGCCGTGCCAGTGCCATAGGAATGACGATAACTAATAGAAATTATGTTTAAACTGTCATAGGCGATTGGTTAAGCTCGCTGCTTGCGAGCACAAGGCCCTGGGTTCAAACCCCAGCTCGGACCTCTGGATTTTGCGCAAACTATGTGCGAATCTTAATTTCAATATGATTAGTTATTTAAAATTTTTGTCACCCAATAATTTCTAAATTTAGCCACATTTCACATGCCTCTCGAAATTTGGTTAGATTTTCTAAGGCATGCAGGTTTCCTCACGATGTTTTTCTTCACCGTAAGTGAGTGATGATCATATTGAAATTATAATTCGCACATAGATTTATAAAAACGCAGAGGTGCGAGCCGGGGTTTGAACCCAAGACCATGTGCCCGCAAAACGCGTGCTTACGTCATTATAAAATTACCTCCATGCTACTGACATGACGGTTTGGTGGTTGCGGGTTCGATTCCCGCCGGGCAAATTTCAGAAATAGCCTTATCGCAATTTGCCCTGGTCACTGTCACTGGGATCGCCCCCAGTCCATTGTGCGGTACCCCTAGTACAAGCGTCGCTTAGTTTGGGACCATACAGTTGGTGTATCAGTCTGGCGATATTATTAACTATTGCAATGCGCTAATCGCCTCGAAATTGTCTGTACATTGTTTAATTGTTGTATTATTAAATGTGGGAAGTAGGGCGGCTGGCGGCTTGCGAAAATGATTACATAATAAGACGATGGCTTCATGGGCTTACCCAGCTTTGGCTGGGGGGGAGGTCAGAGTTGAGACCTTAAGGAGGGGCTATCAGGAACACAGATAAGGAGGAGCTATCAGGAATTCCTCTATGTCACGGTCAAGCCACAGTGTAGTGAATCATACAGTCAGCCGTCGTCTCCCCAATTCTTCTAATAATGTGTTCTTATTATTGTTAGCTGCTCAGGCTTTCGTTGGACATCTGTATGATTTACTACACTATGGTCCAACCGGCTTGTACCTTTGGGTTTTTCGAAATCTATGTGCGAATCATCTAAATATATATAACTCAAACGACTGTCTGACTGACTGACTGACATAGTGATCTATCAACGCACAGCCCAAACCACTGAACGGATCGGGCTGAAATTTGGCATGCAGGTAGATGTTATGACGTAGGCATCCGCTAAGAAAGGATTTTGATTAATTCTACCCCCAAGGGGATAAAATAGGGGATGAAAGTTTGTATGAAACTTTGTCAATTAAATTCCACGCGGACGAAGTCGCGGGCACAGCTAGTAATTTATATGACTAGTGGCTGGTCTCGGCTTTGCATGAGTGGAAATTCAGAGTAAATTTCTGAGTAGTTCTGAAAAGAACTGCCTAACTTAACCTATTTCATTGATGTGCACAACCCTCTTCCGTAATTCTGTTTATTTTTCTATTAGTATTTGTTCAAATAAGTAGGGATAGGTTCCTAAGAAGTTGTCTTAACGTAATAGCACTGACTCCCACCGGAACAAAGACTAAGCAAAAAATTGATATTTTTTTGTAAGTTCCGTATATTATACGCATTAAGACAAAAGCAGTAATTTAGGCATTATGTAAAAACAGACACTTCAATTATATTTATGTGGATACACTATTCAAAATTGTACATCTAAACGGTAGTCACACATGAATACATATTTCATTGACTCTGAAAGCGAAAGGTCTCGTCCATAAAATTGAAATCACTTTCGTCGTACGGCCTTAACCTTTGCATATTTATTTGGTTGTTATTAGTCACTAGCCGCGTTGTACAGCGTACAAATAGTTATACGCCGAATTCTCTCTTTCACTCATCATTAATTTTACATTTGAAAGAAGAAGACGAAGAATAGTTTTGTATTTTTCATTACTCATACTCTGAAAGTAGGTCTGAAGTTGCCTGAGAAGCGGGTTGAAAGTAATGCTTTTCAGGTCCGGGAGTTTCGCTTTCAACTGACAGCTGTCAAATTATAAAAAAAAAAACTAGTTCCATTTTCACATTTCTATGGAACCATGCTTTTTCTACAGTCACTCAATTACAGCACGATGTAAAATTGAAATAACATAAAGTTAAGTATTAATTCAAGAATATATTTTTTTAAATGACTTAATTATAATTTAGTTTCAACAATTTCTTTTAAATAACATAGATTTGGGCAAAATATTTAAAGATGAAAATGAAAAATAATGGCTAAATAATGAAGTTGGCCGGCCAACGAAAAAAAAAACCAAATAGGCGGCAATCCGATTTTTTTTTCGGGTTGTAGAGTATTGTTTATACTTCCTGTATATATTCAACCTGTATGTATGGGGGGTAGTGGTGGTTGGGTTGGAGTGTAGCCTTAGGGGCGCTATGCCTTAGGTTTAGGTTTAGGATAGGTTAGGTTAGAACAGTGACCATAACGCGCGAGCCGGCCGGCGAAGCGCCAGAATCCGAATGTGTCATTAGGTTATGTTAGTTCCCAGTTAGGGGGGCTATGGAGCCAGGACTTAGACGAATTTTCGAGAAATTTTGTTTTTTCGTTTTGATTACTGTTGTAACCTAACCTAAACCTAAACCTAACCTAACCTAAGTCATAGCGCCCCTTTTTTTTTTTTTTTTTTTTTTTTTTTTTTTTTTTTTTTTTCGTTGGAAAACCCTTTATGGGTCCCCTCACGCCTCGGGGGAGACGAGAGGGGTATGTGGGAGTCCTGCACCTGAAGGGCGCAGTATACCCACTAAAAACCAACGGTGTACCACCCTCCGCCATGCAGAGGGGCGCCCCGGGTCCACTGAAATGCTCCGAGACGCCCCGGCGGACGGCCCGGCAATGACTTGCCGGGCCACAGGCGCTAAAGGGGAACGACCTGGTACCACCCCAGTCATCCCCCAGACGGCCGAAATCGTGCAATAGGTAGTGGGTCCCCCGACCCACCACCTGATTTCGGCTAGTGGGGAAGAAGGCGATCGTAACGCCTTCTTCTCCTCCCCACACGTCTGCGCCGGAGCGGATTTGCCAGGGGGTCTTCCTCCCTGGCCCGCTCCGCGGCCTCCTTCCGCGACATCACATCCTCGCAGAAAGAGGCCATCGCCTCCCAGGACCCCTCACTGTCGAGCATAGACAGAACTATACTCGGCAGTGAGAGGTCCCTTCCGACCGCCGCAACCAGAATGCGGCGCTGCTCGACCCACGCAACACACTCTTCCAGGGTGTGTTGCGCGGTGTCTTCCGCCGCGCCGCACTCATGGCACGCGGCGGTGGGCTCCCTCCTGGCTACTCGGTGCAGGTACCGACCAAAACACCCATGTCCCGTCAGCACCTGCACCAGCCTAAACGTCAGGGAGCCCCGAGGCCTCCCCACCCACCTCTCGAGGACCGGACGGACTGCGTCTATGGTACGTAGACCATAGGTGGAGTCCGCCAGGTCCTCCGCCCATCGCCGCAGCGACTCCTGCTGCGCCCGACGTCTGGTGTCCAAAAGTTCCTCAAACGTCGGGCGGTTGCCGTCGCCCAAGTCATAGCGCCCCTAAGGCTACACAATGACCGGTAGTTGAAGTATTACGGTCGTAGAGCCAGGCTGTAGCCGATTGAGTACAGCTCAAATATGAGTTGTGATTGAGAGAGCTGAAAGTCCAACCTCCTTTGTCCTTCCTCTGTTTCACTCCCCTTCTAGTCAGCAAGGCGCGAGTAATGCCTGTGGTCCGACTTTTGACGGCCGCTTCACTGGCAGATTTACCAGCAGGCTGAGTAGGCTGGAGCTTAGGGCGGCAGATTTTTGGGGACCGTTTTTTTTTTTTTGCAAGCTCATAGAAATCAAAAGTATTTCTGCATGATGTACATTCGGTGTAGCAAACTTTGATCAGACCAAAAATAAACCCAAAAATTTATTTAAGTGCAATGTCGCCGAATTTTTTGGATTTTAAAAATAATCTAAGACATGACAATTGTAGAGGCACGGGCGGCAAAAATTTACAGCCTATACCTTGGAAATTTGAAAATCAGCCGCTGGACCACTTGGCGCAGTAGTTCGAGCGTTGGCCGCTCGGCTCTCTGCACCGGGTGGTTGCGGGCTCGATTCCCGTCGGGGCAAGTTTCGGAAATGGCCTTTTCGTAATTTGCCCAGGTCTGGGTGTCACCGGGATCGCCCCCAGTCCATTGTACGGTACCCATAGTACAAGCGTTGCTTAGTTTGAGACCAAAGAGTTGGTGTGTTCGTCTGGCGATATTTATTATTATTTATTACTAGCAGACCCGACAGACATTGTTGACATCCTGTCTTAACTTACTATATTGAATTCGATTTGTTCCGCTCAACTTTCTTGATATTTTCCTCTGACAATAATAACCACAACAAAAAAGAATTAACGAAATCGTTACATCCGTTCACGCGTGATGCGATGACCAAGGAAATAGAGATTCATTTTTATTGTATATGTAGATTTTGTATATGTATCGATGTTTTATTGAATCAAGTAGATATGTGATAAATTAGGTCATAACCATAGATAATCTTTCCACTTCCAGGTGTGGCATAAAGGCTGCTTCAAATGCCAGGAATGCGGGATGACCCT
Organism: Notodonta ziczac; assembly: GCA_918843915.1. Classification (NCBI taxonomy): domain Eukaryota; kingdom Metazoa; phylum Arthropoda; class Insecta; order Lepidoptera; family Notodontidae; genus Notodonta; species Notodonta ziczac. The sequence goes on along the minus strand of OU974065.1, from coordinate 2,077,488 downwards.
CAACATGAGGACCTACAAAGGATACGGGAAACTTCCCTACTGCGAAGCGTGAGTATCTGAATCTTCATACAATACGGTATATTTGACTATAATCTTATATATAAAATTCTCGTGTCACAATGTTACTTACCATACTCCACCGAAACGGCTTGACCGATTTTTATGAAATTTTATTTGCATATTCAGAAGGTCTGAGAATCGGCTACTATTTTTCATACCCCTAAAAGACAGTACAACGTCTGTCGGGTCAGCTAGTTAATATATAATTAATATCATGTCTCTTAACTACCAACAGTGTAATGATCTTCAAAATAACTTCCAACATTGACAAGTTGCGAAAACAGTACCGGTGTTGCCAGATCCAAAAGTTGTAATTATCGTTTTTCGAGAACATAATCGTACTGCGTCACATTTTTGCTTCTCAACACCAGTCAGGACAAGGAAAAATTTAATTGAGAAAATGTTTTGCTGTTCTGCAAATAGTAGGTACATTTCTGACGAAAACCAACATGAATCACAACTATGTCTTCCAGTCTGTTTACGGTTTTATTTTGTCTGACAAACATGCGTATGCATACGAGTGTGGGCCGGAAAGAGAGACTAGCGAGGTTGTTTAATTATGTCCAAATGACAAAATACTTTTTGCTCATTATTATTAATACGTACAACGTACCGGTGGGCAAATTATCGTACGCCCCCATAATTATCGTACGGGCTGGCAACACTGGACAATACCTACGTCCACTGAGTACTTTGTATCCTACATCAGAAGTCATAACGCTCGTAACTTTCTCGTTCTTTTAGCAATCTCTAATACCGAAAATTTGTTCTGGCTCAATAGCGAAAATGTTTTTTTTATTAATCAACTACTTTGTTTGGTGTTATGGAGGCGTCTCCCTGGCCCACTTGTCCTCGCTTCAAACTCTTTGTAGGTAGGTTAGTTTGAATGGGCCCAGACTCGGAGTTATAATGATACAAATGAACCACAAGTATGTATGACGAATATCCGTTAAGGAAAACCAATCTAGTCTGGGCTATTTTCAGACAGTAATCATTACTTACATAAATGACCTAATTATCACGTTACATTTTAAAGTTTACTACTCAAACGTCTTGCAAATACTTATTTACAGACTCACGTAAACGAATTCATGTCTTAAAGACTTCATAGGGCAAAATTGACATGGGTTTATACGTTTGAAATCTTTATTTGGTGGTCTTAACGTAACATAGGTACTTGTGTGTATGGCAAATTATTAAATAAACGTTAAAAGCGGAGCGTTTGAAACGTAATCGCGAGCGTTTGCTTTTCTATTTCGATTTGAGTAGCTAGCGTGGTTAGGGCCCTTGGCAAATTACGAGAAAGGCCATTTCCGAAAATTACCCCGGCGGGAATCAAGCTCGCAACCTCTCAGTGAGCCGAGCGGCCTACGCTCGAACCACTGCGCCAAGCGGTCGTCAAATGAAAGTCTAATTCATCGCTTTGCGGAAATATTGTTTTTTCGTCGTCGCGTTCATCGATCGAAAGCAAATACCGTTGGCAGCAATTATCCACAGTCGCTATTTCAATTTGTAATTGGTAACACTAATTGCTAGTGTTGTAATTTTTTGTTAACACTTATACGGCTGAATATGTAAACTCTGCTCATACCTATAACATTAAAATAAAAAATATATTCATAAAAATATTGAACCGACAAAAAAACCTGTTTGCACTAAAAAGGTAGGAATAATTAGGGAACCTAATAATTTGTTTCATTTGGAGCCTGTGTCTTCTTAGGTACCTACTACCTGCCTACCTACTCCCCTTACTACTTCCTTCTACTTATTTCAATTGGCACCGACTCCAAATTAAACAAATTGTGAAGTCCCTAGTTATTTCTAGTGCACCCAGGATTAGTTTGAAGTTTTTTTTATGTTTTTTAGTTGTAAGTAAGCTAAGTACGTATGTATTGCTGGTATCCGTCAATAGTCCATATCTCTCAAACTACGGAACCTATTTTGATTAAATGTCTACGGGACCAATCTGGATGTACATGCTTACAAATAAAAAATATAGAAATAGAATTTTTCAAATCGGTTTATAAATGACGGAGTTGTGAGGTTACAAACGAATTAAAAGAAAAATACAATCGAATTAATAAATACCTCCTTTTTTGAAGTCGCCTCTCGTTGTGGGTATACCCTTTCTGTTTCACCGTGTATACTAAGGGGGAATTGAAAATCAACGTCAACGGAGCTGTGGCTTCATCATCATCATCAGCTGTGGCTTAAATACTAATAATAATTTAGCCCTTTTGACGTCACACTCAACACGAGGGGTATTCAGGCCGTAATCCACCACTCTGGCCCAGTGCGGGTTCGCGGATTTCACATGTCTTTCGAAAATTGGTTAGATCTTCTAACACATGCAGGTTTCCTCACGATGTTTTCCTACACCGTAAGCGAGTGATAATCATTATAGAAATTATGATTCGCTTAACTCAACTCAACTCACACTCAAAATTGTTTTTATTCATGTAAGCCAACAAAGCATTTATGAATAGTCAGAATCTACCACCGGCTCGGAATGCTGCTTTCACTGAGAAGATCCGGCAAGAAACTCAATGGTTACCCTTTTCAATGAGTAAAAGATGGTGTACATTTTCAGGAACAAAATGCGATTATTATGCGATTAGCTTATACCTATTGTATATTTCAGGCACGTGCCGAAAGCGAAGCCTACCACAATGGCGGAGACACCGGAGCTCAAGCGGATAGCTGAGAACACGAAATTGCAGAGCAATGTCTCGTACCACGCAGCCTTCGAGAAGAGTAAGGGCAAGTTCACACAGGTAATAATTAGAGTGAGACCAAGTTCACACAGGCAAACCCTTTTGTTTCACCTAGTTATATAATAGTTTAGTCCTTTTGACGTCTCACTCCTGGGCACAGGCCTCCCCTCACTACGAGGGGATTCAGGCCGTAATCCACCCCACTAGCCCATTGCAGGTTGGCGGATTTCACATGTCTTTCCAAAAATGTTTAGTAATGTTTTCAAGACACGTTTTCCTCACGATGATTATAGAAAATATGATTCGCTTTAAGATTGCGAAAGACCCAAAAGGCGTGAGCCGGGGCTTGGTGCCCGCAAGACGCCTGCTTAACCAATCGGCTATCACTGCTATAAATTATATTTGGTAAATTATATCCTATTCCAGGTGGCGGACGACCCTGAAACACTGCGAATCAAAGCGAACACTAAAATCATTAGCAACGTGGCCTATCACGGGGATTTGGAGAAGAAGGCTCAGATGGAGAAGCAACGCCAGATCAATGAGAATGGAGAAATAGTCGGTGAGTACATTCTCATCCTCATTATTATGGTATCATTAAGCTGAGTTCACACGTGAGTTACTTTTATGTGAGTGAATTTGTTTTTGTTATTATCCTTACTTGCTGTTGCCAGCGAGTCTGTTCGCGTGGTACGGAGATAAAAAGTAGCCTTAGTTACTCCTTACAACATTAGCTATTAGCCAGTGAATGTCCCTTTAAATCGGTGGCAGGAATGTCCCTTTAAATCGGTGGCAGCAGTTTCGGAGATTAGCTGGAAAAAACAGACATACAATTTTTTTTATCATTTTCTCGTTTGCATTATTAAAATAATTACACTAATATATTATCATCATTTCTATTCGTGACGACAAAAGAAAGAGACAACCTATAATTGTTAGTTGCGAACGTTTTGCCAGAGCAAACCGACTGGCCCGAGACTGGGTGTTACTGGGATCGCCCCCAGTGCATGTTACAGTACCCAAAATACAAGGGTCGCTTCGTTTAGTTTATCTAGCGATATTTTAGTCTCAAACTTTACCTTTTTAGGGACGCCAATCTATGTAGTTTAAGTTTCCAAAATAAATGGGGATATTGTAGTTTAAGGTTTAAGGAAAAAATATTAATGTGACTCACTCAAGCGTATAAGCAACTCAAATGTGAACTCCGCCTTATATGTTGTAATGGTTTGTGGTGACGTGTGTTTATGTGGTCATGGTCCATTATTGTGGTGGACTAAATGACTTGATTGAACAATATTGATTGAATTATTGTTGGTTTTATCCTCAAATTTAAAATGCAAAATTTATTAGAAGCATTTGATCGTTATAATTGACGCTTTTTCCCCGTTGGTGTAGGTTCTGTTCCCGGCTGTAACAAGCGACTTTACAAAAATCCTCGAATGCAGTGATACTTACTTTTAAAAGTAAAGGATACCGATGTTAGCTTTGAGATAATTTTGCTACCATCAATATTTAGGACAAATTCCCTCCAAGTCTCAAACAAACCCGGGTTCCTCCACTATACAAAACAGGATGTACCGTGCAAGAAACGCAGAGGGGCTGGAGGCACAATACCCTCTATCTTATTATATCACTACATAGTATAAAACAAAGTCGCTTCCCGCTGTCCGTCTGTCCCTATGTATGCTTAGTTCTTTAAAACTACACAAAAGATTTTGATGCGGTTTCTTTTAATAGATAGAGTGATTCAAGGGGAAGGTTTATATGTATTGGGGTCGTTTACACTAAACTAGCTGTGCCCGCGACTTCGTCCGCGTGTAATATAACTTAACAAAAATTTCGGGATTATTAATCCCTATTTTATCCCCTTGGGGGTAGAATTAATCAAAATCCTTTCTTAGCGGATGCCTACGTCATAACATCTAGCCGCATGCCAAATTTCAGCCCGATCCGTCCAGTGGTTTGGGCTGTGCGTTGATAGATCACTATGTCAGTCAGTCGGTCACCTTTGAGTTATATATATTTAGTTACATGCATAATATAGTAGAGAAACACTGATAAAAAATACCCGTGCGAAGCTGGGGCAGGTCGCTAGTTATGGATACATAAATTGTATTTTTATTAATCTTCTCTTACTTGTCTAAAACAAACTCGCTCTCCATGTGTGTTTGTTTGTCTTCTAAACTACCCAACAGATTTTGATGCGGTTTTCACTATCACATAAAGAATTTCTCCCGAAAAGTTGGTCGTTAGTAAATTTATATGGTAACAAGGCATTTAGTCCATCTACAATCAATTATAAACCACAATGCTCATGGTATAGCACTCATATTTAAATGCAGATATTGGCTCGATACATGACATGCGCGTACTAGCTGACGGACCAATCACGTGAAACCCTCCTCTCATCTAGGGTTACCAGATCAAATAATAAGATTTCTTTACAATGTGCCTGCCTCTTCAGTAATATTTCTGACGTTTAGTCTATGTTATATCTACTGAAGGCAGCGTAATTTAAAATCCCTGTTACCCTGACAGAGGGCCAAAATTCAGGATAGTCCAGGCAAATTTCTGTCGTCTGGTAACCCTACTCCAACCGGAGACACCTATAAATCGACTCCTGCGCAGCTTATGTCACGTCTCGAGCCGATACCTGCGTTTGATATCACCATGGTTATGAACATTATGTGTGGCTAACTTGATACATTACAAAAGCTTTATCAGAAAGAATAATTAGGAAACAAATAGGTAATTAAACTATTTATTTTGTATTACTACTAAATATAAATATTGGTATTATAATTCTTCTGATAAAGTTTCATCCATATCCATTTGTGTTTTTAATTCGTTCGTTTGTTCCACACCGCTTTATCAATAGAAGTGCCGCCCGACAACTATCATCAACAAATCGACAACTACGCGACAGAAATGCTGCCGCCGAACGTGCCGCCCCCGAACCTGCCGCCAAAAAACCACTATCAAACACCGACAACCCAGTACCAAACACCCCAGTATCAGCCGCCGACACACTACCAACCTCCGACACACTACCAACCTCCGACACAGTATCAACCTCCGACACAGTATCAACCTCCGACACAGTACCAACCTCCGACACAGTACCAACCTCCGCCGCAATACCAATCGCAACCTGCCACACAGCAACCGGTTCCAACCGCCACAAACCAGGTTGGATCTCACAACCGCCAGTACCAGGAGCAGTATTACCAATCGCAACCACAAGAGCACTACTTCAACCAGAATTATCAATACCAAAACCACCAGGGAGGTCAGGGAGGTCAGTTCCCCCCTAATTATCAAGTGCCGCAGTCGAAGATCGGGAGGATTGAAGACTACGACCCAATTAGTGATGGCCCCAGGGCAGTGCCTAATACCCAGAGGGCGTCCGCGACGCTCATTTATAACAGCACTAGTGAGGGGCAAAGAGGTTTGTGTTATATGTCGCTTATCACAACTGACTACTTAATTGAATCGTGGCTCAAGCGACGAGCTCTTTCAGTGTGAAATAGTTTTAAAATGTATGTACACACTTTTGAAGATCAATATAAATAATTTTGCCCTTTTTAAGTACCACTCCTGGGCACGGGACGCCTAGAAGGGCAAAGGGTAATTCACATGTCTTTCGAATATAAGACATTTAGGTTTTCACACGATGTTTTCCTAAATAAATAAATATCGCCAATCTGACGCACTAACTGTTCCGAACCGGGCACAGACCGCTTGGCGCAGTGGTTCGAGCGTAGGCCGCTCGGCTCACTGCACATGATGGTTATGGGTTCGATTCCCGCCGGGGTAAATTTCGTAATTTTCCCTGGTCTTGGTGTCACTGGTATCGCGTCCAGTCCATTGTACGGTACGCATAGTACAAGTGTTGCTTAGTTTGGGCCCGTACAGTTGGTGTGTCAGCCTGGCGATATTTATGGATTTTAAAATAGTTATTGTTATGTGTACACATATTATTTGCGTTTAACAGTAATAAAAACTGATATAAAGAGCGCCTTTCGTGGGTAGCGTGAGCTGCAATGGGTTATAAATGTGGGCTTCATCATTTTGGTGTTGGTTCTCTTCTGAGAAGACTCTATAATCATACAATTGGACGTGGTTTTGCAAAATGGAACTAACCCACACACACTTTTGCAAACTGAAACCAACCTAGAACCACTAACACAAGGTTGGTTTTGGTCTACAGCAGTGCATGTGGGTTGAATCTATTCTGAAAAACTAAATCCAAATTAGTTTTTTATTTCATGCTTCTCTTGTCTCTTTCGAAAGACGTTTTCGTCATCCCATACTGGGCCAGGATGGTGGATTATATCCCTCTACACTTTGGGGGGTGTGCCAGTATAGGCATAAGCACCAAAGAAATTGTAATAATAAGATATTAGAAGTCGCATATCCGCATAAACTTGTCGCCACACTGGTGTCGTGATTGGACACCAGTGCGCAAAAATATGATTCAGTATTACAATAGACGTTGTCCGAGACACATTGAGTCAAAAAAATAGTGTTTTGCAGCATTTTTCTTTGGGCTCGCACCTATTTCATTGGGACCCACAAATATAGATTTACATAGATAATACGTAATATCATAGATGTACTAAACCCCGACCAAGCGTCAAGGTTGGTCGCCGTTAACTTGCAGTCCGCGCGACTACAGATATAAACAATATGAGTATGAGCGAGATAATCACTCGAGAGAATCGTAGCGGGCGGAGGGGCATCGGCGGCATTGGTGTCTTTGAATCGGTTTGGACTAAATTTCGGCTGTGACGTCACAGTAGCTGTTAAAAATTCGGCACGCTTGGTTTCAATACAAATCGTGATACTTGCGTTATCTATGTAAATCTATATCTGTGTTTGGACCTAAAATTCAATTTTAATTGGACGAAGTCAACTGGCAGGTTCTTATGACACTTCTGCATAAAATACGACAAAAGGATGCAATTGGATTGAACAATTACATTTCCCGCTGTCAGAATACTTCTTCATAATAAAAATCACTGTATAAATACCACAATCGAAATGCTCATCCCTTTTTTTTGAGAGTTACCTCCAGTAAGCTAGGATCAAAAGTGATAAGTGTTAAGTACACCACTGGCTATCTCAACAATGAAGATAGCCGTAATGATATGTTGAGTAGGTATCCAGACCTCACTGAACTAACTTTCCAATTTAAACACCAAAATCTGAGTTGGATTCGATTACTATTTACCTATTTAGTGACAATGGTGTTGCCTGCTCACATTCTGTTGCTGTTCCTGAGAATATACACCATCTTTTATTCATTGAAAAGAGTAACCATTGAGTTTCTTACCGAATCTTCTCAGTGGAAGCAGCATTCCGAGCCGGTCACAGATATATATTTACATAACGCAAGTATCACGATTTGAATTGAAACCAAGCGTGCCGATTTTTTTACACCTACTGTGACGTCATTAGTGACGGGAACTCCAAACCGATTCAAAGACACCGATGCCGCCGATGCCCCTCCGCCCGCTAAGATTCTCTCGAGTGATTGTCTCGCTCATACTCATATTGTTTATATCTGTAGTCGCGTGGACTGCAAGTTAACGGCGACCAACCTTGACGCTTGGTCGGGGTTTCGTACACGCGAAGTACATGCATTTGCGTTATCTATGTAAATCTATATCTGTGGAGCCGGTGGTAGATTCTGACTGTTCATAAATGCTTTGTTGGCTTACATGAATAAAAAACATTTTGAGTTGAGTTTAAGTTTGAGTTGTGATCTTCCAGCAGCTCAGCAGTCCGCCCCACAGCAGCAGCAGAGCCGCCAGATAGGGCGCGTCACAGACCTGGACCCTCTCGCCAACGAAGCCCCGCGCCAGGCCACCAACCATCAGAACCAGGTACCTACCTACCACAGATCATTCCTACACGCAAATAAAGCGCTGTCCAATCCGTAAAAAAGCGCTTAATCACGCCGAGAATATAATAAATATCGCCAGACTGACACACCAACTGTACGGTCCCAAATTAAACGACGCTTGTACTATGGGTACCTCGGTGACACCCAAACCTGGGCGAATTATGAAAAAGGCCATTTCTGAAATTTGCCCAGGCGGAAATTGAACCCGCAACCACCTGGTGCGGTGAGCCAAGCGGCTTACCCTGGAACCACTATATTAAGGGGTAAATCAAGAACATTTATACTTATGACTGGCTGTTTCCTAAATTACTCTTTATAACATCAGCTATCCGCCAGTGAAATTCCCGTCAAAATCGGTCCAGTCGTTTCGGAGATTGGCCGCAACAAACAGACAGACAAACAACAATTTACAAATTCACGCCGTGCCCGTTAGTGAAAGCGGCATTTCGAGCCAGTGGTAGATTCTGACTATTCATAAATGCTTTGTTGTTGAATAAATTTATATTGTTTTTATATTTTTTTGTTACAATAAGCCCTCAAATAACTTTGGGAACTCCACTTACTAAGTTTTGAGTGCGGCTCTGATTGGTCTATTAACTTTAATGGAGTATTTTGGGGATGTATTAATAAATAAATCTCAAGACTGAGAGAGATCTTGGAAATGCCATTCCTGTCATCCCAGTACAAAATTACATGTCAGAAGGCTTGAGGCAATCCTTAAAACCGTTGGCTAAAGCGCCCATCTAGCCCGCGAAGTTCAAACTTTTTGTGGTTTTTTAGAATATTTTTCAGAATCTGACAATAATAAAAGGCACATTTTGTAATTCGCGACAAAGACCGTGTGCAGTGCATTTATTAATATATCCAACTTACTCTAAAACATTTCAAGAACGACAGCTATCCAGATAATCTGGCAATTTTTGTATATTTAGTGATTAACTAGTATCATATCCACCGTGATAATATTTAGAGTAAAATAAATGTATTAATAAACGCACTGCACACTGTGTTTGTCGCAAACCACAAAATGTTGTCTTAAATGTTTTCAGATTTTGGATAAACTATAAAAATACTCGAAAATTTTGAATTTCGCGGGCTAGGCAGGCGCCTTCACCTTAAATCGAACTCAGCGCGCAAATAATAAAGCTCGTTTTTATTTTTCAGCGAGTTTACATCGCCATGTACGACTACGAAGCGAGCGATAGTGATGAGGTAAGAATAAGGGTCAAAACAGACAGACGTAGTGACGGAGTTACTAAATTTAGTAATAGTCTCCTCTACAAGGAGATAGCAGCACATCTGTTCGCCGCATCACGTGACCGGCGGGCTGGTCTGTTTTTCGCGCAAAGAATAAGCCTCGCAATTCAGCGCGGAAATGCGGCCAGCCTCCTGGGCACTTTTGGTATCGACGACGATGTGGAAGCACTTTTGTACATATAATTTTATTTTGTTTATTTATTTTTTATTTAAATTTACTATAAGTTCGTTTATAAGTAGTTGTTATCCTGTAATAGTCTAAATTATACTCAACTAGTATTCCCGTTGTAATGGTCGAAATTCGACCATAATTCATTTAAGTTTTAATTTTAAACGTCATTAAGGTTTTATTGTCATACTATTTGATAGTCTTAACTTTGAATATTGAATTCGAATTGTTCCGCTCAACTTTCTAATTTTTTTATTTTATAGGAACCTTCTCCTGACAATAATAAACACAACAAAAAAAGAATTAGCGAAATCGTTCCATCCGTTCACGCGTGATGCGATGACCAAGGAAATTGAGATTCATTTTTATATATAATACTAGTTTCTGCCCGCGTAGACTTAAGTAGAGTATTCTATGTGTTAATCCAGGGCCCACGCTAGCTACTCAAATCGTAATAGAAAAGCAAACGCTCGCGATCACGTTTCAAACGCTCCGCTTTTGACGTTTTGCTGACACCATACCATATCAATGTCAGTAGAAATCGTGAAGCTCGTGTCAGCAAAACTATCTTTGTTCCAAATTTCATCCAAATACGTTCAGTAGTTTTTGCGTGAAAGAGAAACAAACATACACCCACACTGACAAACTTTCGCTTTCATAATATTAGTAGGATAATGTATCTATAATTAGTTAATCAATGTAATTGGCTCCTGGACGTTCTGTTTAAACTTTAAATGAATACCATATTGTGTCCAGGTGTCGTTCCGCGAAGGCGACCTGATCTCCAACGTGACGTCCATCGACGAGGGCTGGATGACGGGGCAGGTGCTCCGCACCGGCCGCACCGGCATGCTGCCCGCCAACTACGTGGAGCGGGCGCCCCACCACCTCACCAACTAGACCACCACCATCCCCCAGCATCCCCCACCTCGCCACCGATGGACCTATACTTGTCTTAACAGGACACAAGACTTTTGAAGAATAGGTATTGTCAAACATCTATTGCTATGCCCCTTACACCCTTATAGCAATCGATAGTATCGATACAATTGCTCGTATCAATAGCATTGGTTAATTTTCGATAGATGCTACCGACACCATCGATAGCCCTATCGATATTATGTCCCTTTACTATGCCACCTGAGATGTAATTCTGTTTTTTGCGTTATATCCACAAATATAGATTTACATAGATAACGCAAGTATCACGATTTGTATTGAAACCAAGCGTGCCGAATTTTTAACACCTCCTGTGACGTCATTAGCGACGTCACAGGAGCACGCAACGCATGCACGGCAAATCCAAACTGATTCAAAGACACCGATGCCGCCGATGCCCCTCCGCCCGCTACGTTTCTCTCGAGTGATTATCTCGCTCATACTCATATTTTTTATATCTGTAGTCGCGCTGACTGTAAGTTAGCGGCGACCAACCTTGACGTTTCGTCGGGGTTTCAGACACGCGAAGTACATGCATTTGTCTTATCTATATAAAACTATATCTGTGGTTAAGTAATTTTGTGACTCTTTGAAGTTACTGCTTGCTCTGTTAACCATTAGGTATTGGTTGGTCTATTTTAATCATTTATTTAACGGATAATTTGCTTTATTTCTTATTTGACCGAGTAACTTTGCCATCTGAGTTTTGTAGACCATTCTCCACACCAGATTTTTCTGTTATTTGATGAATAGAAGTTATATTTTGTCTGTGAGTAACAGCGAATAGATACTGCTGGTTGCTTGACGTTGTTTTATGATTGAATTAAGTTAAATTATTGTCTTTTGACTAGAGCATCGACTGGTTAATTTGGGTTGATACATAAAGACTCTGTTTTACATCGAGTTTAGATGTTTTATCGCCTTATTTGCCTTTAAACGAATATAATGCAGAATTAATGGAATCGCTAAAATATATATTTTGGCGATACTCGACCTTATTATTACTGTAATAGAGTTGGCAGTAGCGTTAGTTACGTTATGTCAGCCATCTTTGTATTTAAGTACGAAGCGATATCATGAACGTTTTATAAACACATTTTATGGCTGGACCAATTCCGATGAAAACTATATCGAGTTATGTATGCAAGTTTACATTTTAATATTAAATAGTATCAAATTTAAACTAAATGTATATCTGTCCTGCTCATTTATTACCATGATGAGTGGGATGGAGATAAACAATACACCAATCTTATGATATTTTAGTTCGAAACGTTACGCATTGCCACTAGTATGTAAATCATTGTTTTACATTAATTTTATAAGCGATTTTTGCAAATAAATCTTTATCAGAGTGCCTGTTTCATAATTTCCGGCGATATTTCTACTATTTGTTTTCTGCCAGACGGAGATTCGTTCTTTCATTCTTAAATGATAAAGTATTTATTAAAGATGGCTTACAACAGTGTTCGATCTTAAGTCCGTATTAATAATTCGATCTCAAATCTGAGAGCGCTCTTGTATATGTGATTCTTATGTCATGCCAGTACAAAATGACACGTCCAAGCGAACTCAAGCTCGCTCTCACACTTAAGATCGATTTATTAAAGCGGACAATATTTTCATTGAGCAGTGAGTTGTTTGAAACAGGTAATAAAGATTTTTATTCATGTTCTCGGCTTATACGACTGTTTATTGATGTCAATTTGCTACCAATTTGGTAGTTTTTTAGAACAGACAGTTTGTAAAAATATTTAAGCCACACGTTAGTCTAAGCGGACTGAGATATATACGGTAAATAGGTATTTATTCTACATTTTAATTAATATTCACAATGATTTGGAAGTAAATTGAATAATACTAACTTCTAGTGTTCCAAATTATTTTAACAACAGAACTTTTGTGGACCATAATGGAATCTTTAACTCGATTCCATGATTAATTTTAAAACGTTATTTGCTTTCTTTTAAGTATTTATCTTTTTTGTCAGACGTATCGTATGTAATTCTATCTTTTGAATCCTCAGAAATTCTATTCTCTTAATTCATTGTTTGGGTTTTGCTAAGATTCATCTACAATCCGTTGTAGTCAGAGAGATGTACTCTTTAAATGGTCTAAGGTTGTAGTACCTATAATATGGTTGCTTAGTTTTGGCACCAAATACAAAGGAGTTTAAATACTTTTACAAAACATTTTCTTAAACTGGAAATGAAATTTAAGTTTTCATAGAGGGATTATGATTGTTTGCATTGAAATAAGAAAATACTTTTCATTGGAATGGCAAAGAGAATACAATATGAATGGGATGAATATTAGAATTATAAACGATATGATACACAAAATAAATATAATATTGTTATAATTTTTGTAGGATTAGAACTAATATTATAACGCCGCGTAGAAAAAAACGCGTTGTAAATACATCTGTAGTTTTACAAGCGGTTTTAGACCATATAATACTATATCATAAGATATATTTTTATATATAAACTAGCTGTGCCCGCGACTTCGTCCGCGTGGAATTTAAAATAACAAAAACATAATTTACTAAAAAAATATTAGTCTCAGTGTTTACGAAAAGTTAACAATCCTATTAATAAAGAATGAAGTTGATAAAGATATACCTATGCTAAGTTTAAATCTCATTATTTTTTTTGCTATTAGTTTATTCGTGTTTTATATAATACATATCGCAAATATCGCAAAAGCCCGCTTGCGCGTTCTGAGCATTCGGAACAGGCAGCATTTGTGACCTTTTATCTTTTTCTTTAATAAAAGCCTAATTTACTCCCTATAACATCAGCTACATGCTAGTCAAAGTCCGGTCAAAATCGGTCCAGCCGTTTTGGAGATAACCCGGAATAAACATACAGACAGGCAGACAGACAAAAATTAAATACGTTTTTGTTATAAGTACCGTATTTACATTTAAATAAAACAATTTTTTTTGGGATTTTATCGTGTTTATTAACTTTATGTTCCCGACGTTTCGTTTGATATCCGAAAAAAATAGTTTTATTTCAATGTGTAGTATTCGCGTAAATATAAGAAAACAAAACCGTATTTACTTTCATAATGTACAAAAGGTGTTATTTTGAAAATATAAACAGACTCTCAATTTTATTCATTTATTTTTATATATTTCAATCATATTTTCCCATCATTTATACCTAGTTACTTATAATTAGTAAAACACATAAATTTAGTTTGTGAGGAAAGACGTACGGATGTATATGATGATTGATGGTAATGCATAAGTTATAGGTAGCTACTGCAATACACTCCTATAAACTATGTTAAACGATTTTTTTCGTTCAGCATAAACATGCAGATTTTGAGATTTAGAAACGCGTGAGCAAGCTACGTACAGCTGACCGTGGGAAAAACATGGCTTGCCCAAATGTATGCCTGCTACCTTTAAGGTTTGACCCTGCGATTTATTGATAGTCATCGAAAATGCTACTTTTAATGGGAACTGCAGGCGTTTAAAATTAAATGGTAAGTTATTGGGTATGATTGGGATGCGTGGTATTAGAACATTATCTCCCTTGGCTGCTCCAGTTAAGATTGTGGCCTTCACAATATGCCTTCCTAGTTCGGTGACTCGCAACCGAGTACCGTTGCATAATCTTGGCGCGTCCAAGTTACGCATTAACAAAACGGGTACACCTAACTTTAATTCCAACTTATGTGATGGCACCCCAGTTAACTCCAAAGAGTTTAGGAACTCCACGGGATAGCTCGTAGTGTCATCGGATGACATGACTGTGTCGATGGAGTTATACACTGATGTTTCGCTGGTTATTTTGTCCATGATTATTTTATTTATTTTCGCAACAGTGTCATTTTTTGGTGCCAGTATGGTTCTTTCACACAACCAATTTTCGTCGAGTATATTTGGTTGCAGATTCGGAAAAACTTGATCAATGAGTTCGTCTTCCGACTCCACAACGTGACAAAATTGGTGTGTGAAAAGAACCATACCTTCTTGGTCGGTATCCAGGTGGCCTTCACCAATTTCTAGGAGTTTTTGAGCATATGCTCCTGACTCGACATCGCTGAATAACTGGACTCGCATGTTAGTAGTAAGATAAAGCTTTTCAACTTTCGTCCACAGATATGATGCTTTCAGACATGCGTTAATTTCGTCTGCTGCAGTACCTCTCTCGATAACAGGTAAAGTCTGTCTGAAATCTCCTGCCAATAACACTACCACACCACCCATCAACTTTCGATTACTTTGAATGTCTTGCAGGCAGCGATCAAGCGCCTCGATGGCGCGTTTGTGTGACATAGTGCACTCGTCCCACACGATCAGCTTACATTGTTGCAACAGGGCGCCGCGGGCAGTGTTCTTACTGATGTTGCACGTTGGGGTTTCTTCCCTGGCCAGATTAAGAGGTAATTTAAAAACCGAGTGTGCTGTCCGTCCACCGCTCAGTAATGTTGCAGCGATCCCAGAGGAAGCCACACCTAATGCAACATTACGGTCCTTACGAATTTTTGCTAGAAGCAAATTAAGCAAAAACGTTTTGCCTGTACCGCCCGGGGCATCAAGAAAAAAAAGGCCGCCTTCACCAAGCTGAACTCGTTGTAATATTTTGTTATAAATGTATTTTTGCTCGGGTAGCAAGCGTGGCTCAGTTTCGCTGACCTGAGCATCCAATAAAGCGGTATCGTAGTTTAGCTCTTTGATCAAATCGGTCGACAGCTCTCCTCGACGCTGTGGTGTGGGCATACCGAAGTCGGACAATTTCTTTCCGGAAATAGTTATTATTTTGTCCTCTATACGTCTCAGTGCTTCATTCAAACATAGATCATTGTTGACTTGATCTATCCTATCAAATCTGTGCAAGATATCCTCTGATAATGCAGTTTTATACTTATTCCATAATTGAAGAGGATTGGATAAACCGCAAGTGCATATCAATATTGCAAATAGCTCTCTTATTTGCGAAGGAGAGCGACACAGCACGGCCTCTTCCATTGTGGCATCCCAGTGGTTGTCATCTTCCAACAACCCCAACTTCTGACACGCTTGTCGAAAAGTTTCAAGTTCTTGGCCGTCAACTGTTTTTAGATCCAAGAAGTTAGTGGGGCCCTGTATTACATTCAACAACATTCGCAAACAGTAACATTCGAAGTTACTAACGTGCACTGTGTAAATGCGTCCAAGAGCATCTCCTGCCTTGACACCTGGCCAGCCGTCGACAGGTGTTCCTTGTAAACGACGTTTCCATTCTTTGAACGACACGTTCCATGTATAGTAGCGGGGTACGTCAACATAAAGTAATGTTTTTGCAAATGCGTCATTTTGGCAAAGCAGGAAAAATGCAGTTAGTGTCGTCTTAGGTGGTGCGGCCATTCTCTCTCTAAAATTGTTTTCAGTGAAGTAAATTCTCTCACCATTGGGCAGATGTACCGCAAGATGAGTGACTGTTGGGTGTCTCTCATGCAGAGGTAGACCCAAGATACGCCACGCTGCTTCGTTACTACTAACATATCGACCGGCTCGAAATATTTGCACCTCATCTCTCGGGTCAATATTAACATTCCCTTGCTGTCGGATGTTAAAAATAGCCTGGTCGCTACCTTTGTTTATATATTTACAAATATATTTTATCGCCTGTACCGTATTGCAGAATTCAACATTTGTATGGCAATTAAAAATTTTAGAGAGAAGAGGTGAATATGGGACAATCCATCCATTGTCAACCAAAATTTCCTGTATTCCACCTCGGGTTTTTTGAGTTATGGTACGGCCACCATCATCTGGTGCTCTACGCCTGTACAGAGGATAGCCTTTGTCGTTGGTTTGAGTATCTTTTAAAAGCGCCCTTGGATACTTTTTGCTACATTTTCCTTCCTTCATGCATGGTGATGACGGATTTAGTGTACCACAGGGACCGTGAATCATATTTTTCGTCACAGTATCATAGAGCTTTCGATCAGTTTCTGGGTTTGGTATCTCCGCACTTATGACTTCGTCAATTTGGTTAGGGCGTAATTTTTCCATCAACCACAGCAGTAAGTGCACGTGAGGCAAACCTCTTTTTTGCCACTCGATCGAGTACATGAAGCACTTCATATCACCAATTATTTTACCTTTTGTAAGTAGAGCAACAAATTTTTGAACTTTTATTTTAAATACTCTGGCTGTTAAGTCATGTCTGTCCGTTGAATTTTGACCTGGAATGAGCTCTCTAGTGATTTCAGGCCAGGCGGGATTACATGTCATTGTAATAAACAGATCGGGCCTCCCGTAGTTACGCACGTATGTGAACGCATCCTGCGTGTATTCATGTAGATATCTGGGGCTATTTACAAATGATGACGGGAGAATTACCATTTGACCCAAGTTATTTGGATCTATATCCGCATCATTCCTTATCGCGTCTTGTAAATGTATGTAATTTTCTGCTCGCAGTTTCGTTTGGTTCAAGGCAATAAACCTTAAGCGCTCACTCTCCACTTTGACGTACATGTCCACCAAAAACTGAAGAAGGAGAAGTCTACATCGAAGCAATAAATTAAAATTGTTGCGACGTACCATCATATGATACGCATAAAAGTCTTTGCAGGACACTTTTTTGTTTGGTATGGGTTGTTTTGTAATTGGATTTGTCTGAGGAATATCAAAACTGTATCCCTCTTGTCCTTTCCAAAAAATTATTGGGTACTCGAGAGCATCATAAAATCTATGAGTGTCCGGAACTCTAGTGAGCCGGCCACCGTGCGCCTGAATAACGATGTCCCGAGACGCAGTTTGTTCACTACTAACTACTACAGCAGCTATTTCATTTGTAGTCGGGGCATTGAATCGTCTTTCGTGTTCACCACGTGGTACACGATCTGGGTGTATCACAACCTTGTAATTATCGCTAGTCACTCTATCTTTAGCCATTTTAAATTCATTCACTAAAATGTTGTGATCATGTAGAACTTGTTGTATTTTTTGAACCGTGTTTCTTTCCACACCCTGTACGTACTCTGAACGCCTATTAACTTGTGCTTCCTCATCGCCCATGAAATAAACTTGCAAAAATTTTGGTTGCGTATTGGTAGTAGGAAGCAAAGAGCCAATTGTGTGGTATATTTGCCCTTGGATTGTGAAGGTCGGACAAAATCCTGGCATTGAAACGATGTTTTCCGCCCCAAAAGATGTCATATGGAAGCATGTATTGTATTTCCTTATGTTTTTTAGAAAACGCCGAGACTCATCTGTTTCATAAGAGAAAAGTTGTTTAAGAGGTTCAACTGGCTCGTCTATTGAAGGAAGGGCTACTTTTCCTCCTGAACAACACATGCCTGCAGCTTCCTCTTTCCATTTCAGAGCACCGCAAAATCTGCAATCTTTATTCATCGCTTCTATTTTTATAAGCTTGTGGCTTTCGTAATCAAGGGTCTCGTCGTACTCAAATGCAGCTTTATCGAATACCCCCCACGTGTTTCTTGTGAATATTAGACGTCGCTGTTGTGCCCTTTCAGCAACAGCGCGTCTGCGAGATTCAGCTGCTTCCACGGTTTCTGTAGCTCTTTGAGATGCCATGTAAGTTGCCTGCTGAAGACGCTGAGCTTGGGACTGTTCGGGTGACTCAGAAGCCCGTTGAGATGTCATACGTTCAGCGTTCTGTTGACGTCGAGCTTGCGACTGTTCAGGTGTCTCAGCAGCCCGTTGAGATGCTAGATACTCAGCATGCTGTCGACGCCGATCTTGGGACTTTTCGGGTGTCTCATCAGCTCGTTGAGATGCCAGATATTGAGCGTTCTGTTGACGCCGAGCTTGGGACTGTTCGGGTGTCTCATCAGCTCGTTGAGATGCCAGATATTGAGCGTTCTGTTGACGCCGAGCTTGGGACTGTTCGGGTGTCTCATCAGCTCGTTGAGATGCCAGATATTGAGCGTTCTGTTGACGCCGAGCTTGGGACTGTTCGGGTGTCTCATCATCTCGTTGAGATGCCAGATATTGAGCGTTTTGTTGACGCCGAGCTTGGGACTGTTCGGGTGTCTCATCAGCTCGTTGAGATGCCAGATATTGAGCGTTCTGTTGACGCCGAGCTTGGGACTGTTCGGGTGTCTCATCAGCTCGTTGAGATGCCAGATATTGAGCGTTCTGTTGACGCCGAGCTTGGGACTGTTCGGGTGTCTCATCAGCTCGTTGAGATGCCAGATATTGAGCGTTCTGTTGACGCCGAGCTTGGGACTGCTCTGGTGTCTCAGCAGCTCTATGAACTGCCTCACGCTCCGCCTGTTCAAGCCTTCGCTGTTCGGCTTGAGGAAACGTCTCGTTAAGTCTAGCTACTTTCATAGCTCTAGCTTTATTAGAGCATTGGGAAAGATTAGACTTACGCTTTCGCGTCATAATTCTTAGTAGGTACTTTTTACACCAATTCTACGCATTCATTCTTCTCTTCTTCTTTCTTTAAAAATATGGCCTACCCGAGTTACTTAATAGGTATTTCGCCAGTGTCAAGTGACAAATAGTCATAACAAACACAATGCTTCTTCAATCAACGGATTCCAATTTAAAATTTATGCAAAAATAATCGGTGTAAGTATTTGACATAATCTTGTTCAATGACATTATGATGATTGACATTATAATAGACAACGAATTAACAACCGTACAATCCAACTTCAAAATTTTTAGATTATCATTAAAAAAAAAAGCCTCACCTACCGACCATCAGTCACATAAAACTCTGTTGTTGGCAAAATCATCGACTACCTAACGATGAAAGCCATATTTTAAAAAAGAAGAAGAAGACTCTAAATATTGATTCCACGGAGGTTTTATTCCTAGCAAAAGTTTATCAATTATGCTGCAATTTAATGTATATATAGCTCCGGCTCAGGTGGACGGGAGAAGCCCGGGGCTTGAATTTTAAATTTTTAAAAACGGTTATATTCTTTTTTTTTTTGTTTACGTCACGGCCGAGTAGCGCCCTTTGGAATTATTATTGCGTAATATTCCATGACCATAAACAAACCAAAAAGAATTACGCATGCGCATATCCATCATTTCAAATGTGACTTATGGAACGTTTTTAGTTCATACAAAATCCCTTAGAAAATGTATGTTCGAATTTTCTCGAACCCTGGAAACTTTAATAAATGTCCCACGGGAATATACTATCGTGTTAAAAAGTATCCTATGTGATAATCCAGGTTATGAACTATCTGTGTTTTAAATTTCATCATCCAAATCCGTTCATTAGGATTGATAATTGTCCCACAGGAACATACTATCGGGATAAAAAGTATTATATGTGTTAATCCAGGTTATAAACTATCTCTGTTCCAAATTTCATCTAAATCCGTTCAGTAGGATCGATAATTGTCCCACGGGAACATACTATCGGGATAAAAAGTATCCTATGTGTTAATGCAGGTTATAAACTGTCTGTGTTCCAAATTTCATCCAAATCCGTTCAGTGGGATCGATAATTGTCCCACGGGAACATACTATCGGGATAAAAAGTATCCTATAATTGTCCCACGGGAACATACTATCGGGATAAAAGTATTCTATGTGTTAATCCACGTTATAAACTATTTGTGCTCCAAATTTCATCTAAATCCGTTCAGTAGGATCGATTATTGTCCCACGGGAACATACTATCGGGATAAAAAGTATCCTATATGTTAATCCCGGTTATAAACTATCTGTGTTCCAAATTTCATCCAAATCCGTTCAGTACTTTTTGCGTGAAGGAGTAACAAACATACATACATTCATACATACATACATACATCCACACTCACAAACTTTCACATTTATAATATTAGTAGGATAAATATTAAAAGCATTCGCATGCATAATAATTTAGGCACTGGGTTTATTCTTGAATCTTCAAGCATTTTTTTATTACATTCCGTTTTGTAATGCTTTATAATTTAATTCCGTTTAAACAGTGCATGTCCTAGAGAAGTCTTACTAAAGTAATGTATCTTTATGATAGCTTGTATTCATTTCTATTTTCTTAAGCACCTATGTAAATTGAGATTATTAGATGAATGCTAAAAATGAAAATTGTAATTAGATTTTTCACTATTTTGGTACAGCGTTTGTAGCATTCCTAATGTTTCAATCATATCACACGGTATATTTAATGATTATTTAACGACTAAATCATTGTATAAAGGTTTTATGTAAACGATTATTTATTACGCTTTATCTAACAGATATGAGAATTAATTTAGAAATGTTCGCGCATCACATGAACGCATAGGAACAGTATTATGTCCGATACAGTGCCTTTTGTAATGTTTAATAAATTTTATAAGCTATCAAATTACGTTGTTTTCTTTATTTTGAACAGGCGAAGTATATAGAAGTGAATTTATGAAAATCCAATGCCGAACAGATGTTGTCATAACTAAATAATAAGAAAAATACCTTATAAATGGTTCGGCTACTGCACTATACGCAGAATATAATGCTATGAACTAACTTATCTGTGGTACCTCTCATTTTTAAATTTAACGTCATCTATCGTGCAAAAGCTGAAGTATTTTTTATCCTGGTACTTTTAATCATAATATGTTCTATAGTGCAATGGCTGAAGCTTTTGGCCTTTTTATAGAATTGTTCTAGCTATAGTACGGTAGACGTTATTACTATATTTGGGATTATTTTCCAGACTCATGCGACCCTGGTACTTCAAGTCAGATATTCTACGTAGCGCAAGCATTAGGAAAATGATAATTCTGGCTATTGTGCCAGAGATTTCGCTCCACCTCTGTGAACTATTTTGTATATATCCTCCTAGTCCCTGCGACCCTGGTACATCAGGTCCATGGATGATTTAACATTCTATTATTTTCCCAACCATACAAATCAATTTCCTACAAACTTGGAATTCCTTCTAAACTTTTCAAGCTATTTATTGTACACTAGCGGCCCGCCCCGGCTTCGCACGGGTACATTGCGGTTACATTATTCGAGTTTTAGTAAGGATCCCAATTTTTTTTGAAAATACATTATAGCCTATGTCACCCGGGGATAGTGTAGATTCCCAACAGTGAAAGAATTTTTCAAATCGGTTCAGTAGTATCGGAGCCTATTCATTACAATCAAACAAACAAAGTTTTCCTCTTTATAATATTAGTATGATTTAGATGGCATTGCTTACCTCCTATCAGTTTTTACTCCTGGTACTTCAGTTTCAACAAATGGACGATAGATGTCAGTACTTTCAAAATAATTATCGACTCAAGTTGTACCTGGTACTTTTGTGACAACTATTGCTCAATAGATGTCACTGTACTCTGAAGAAAAACAAGAGTTTGGCGCTATTTTCTTTAATTTCTAAATAACTGATCTATATCTCTGTGCTCCTACTGTTTCATTTCAGCTACTGAACATGAATTTCCAAAGAAAACACACGAATTCGTCTTTTATACATTTATTGATTGACTATAATATAATAATTTTATACATTTCACTACAACTAGTTCATGCAAAACATTTATATTAAAATAAATCTTATGTTTTAATATTTAATACTCCGTAATTGCAACGAGCGCGGACCTCAGAGGTCGTGTTAAGGCACTTTTGAGGACACCTTATTCTAAATATCAAGGGGATTTAGAATTCGCGAGCGGAGACGAGCCTCATCTTACCCACTCATCGTTGCTCGCGTTATCTTGGCCGATAAAATAGAACAATTTCATTGTACATAATATAAAAGCCAAACTCCATATATATAAAAATGAATCTCTATTTCCTTGGTCATAGCATTACGCGTGAACGGATTGAACGATTTCGCTAATTCTTTTTATCTTGTGTTTATTATTGTCAGGAGGAAGTTCTTATGAATGAAAAAAATAAAGTTGAGCGGAACAATTCGAATTCAATATTCAAAGTTAAGACAGGACTACGTCTGTCGGGTCAGCTAATAAGTATTATATAAATTATTATCAACAAACCTTTAAATTTGTTTTTGTATTTTATATTGTCACCATCGCAGCTGTTGTACGTTACATATTTATATATTTTCTGAGGGTTTTCTGGAACTAATAACCACCACACATGTGTTTACAAAGAAATACCCAGAAATATAAGAAATCATTCTATGTATAGAGTTTGGCTATACCATAGCTTTGTTCTAAGAAAAATAAACATTATTATAAATGTAAATAAATTACAAATGGATCCCAGATATTAGACAACCATTCGGATTAAACCAACAAGTGGTAATCTTTTTTTAAAATATACAATAAAATCTGTGTTACAATATCTATGAAATCAGCAAACAAGCAACAAGGTCGACAATCGAGCATACAATCCGCATCATGTTAAGGCTAAAGCGCCCATCTAGCCAGCGATGTTCAAATTGTTTGTGGTTTTTTAGAAAATTGACAAAATCTGACAATAATAAAAGGCACCTTTTGTAATTCGCGACAAAGACAGTGTGCAATGCATTTATTAATATAACTTACTCTAAAACATTTCAAGAACGACAGCTATCCAGATAATCTGGCAATTTTTGTATATTTAGTGATTAACTAGTATCATATCCACCGTGATAATATTTAGAGTAAAATAAATGTATTATTAAACGCACTGCATACTGTGTTTGTCGGAAATCACAAAATGTTGTCTTAAATGTTTTCAGATTTTGGATAAACTATAAAAATACTCGAAAATTTTGAATTTCGCGGGCTAGACAGGCGCCTTCACCTTAAGCAGTTATCGTAAGCCTGTAGATGCTGGCAATACCAAAGGCATTGCTTGCACGCTGCCACCCGGAAGGGGAGTGGGATAGAGGGAGGGGAGTGGAAGGGGAGTTAGGGCTTGGACGCAGCTTTAATAGCTACATATACGAGCAAGCCCTTATACAGGTTGAAACAGAAAGGGTGGGTATACTTATTTTTCAAAACCTAACTTTGTAATTCTAAAACTATCAGCTTTGGAGGAAACTTGATAAACAAAAGGTGTTACAGGGATAAAGCTGTTGACAGATTGCATTAGTCTACAAAACCTTTAGTACTTCAACTGTCCCACAAAGAAGATAGTTTTAGATTTACAAAGTAAAGTTGAAAAAAATAGTATACCCTTTCTGTGTCACTCAGTATGAGCTGTAGTCAATTAGACAATCTGACATTGTTGCTCAAGAAACAGGATAGGTACTTGGATACTCAGTACAATTTCAGTACACGTAATAAGGCTTCAATGATAATACCTAACTGACGCGATAACATATTTCACGAGACTTATATAAAAATATAAAATATCATTTTGGTAAACTATAATAACATGCAACAGCTACTTTTGATTAAATAAAAATACTACTATCAGTGAGTCATTACATCACTAGTAGTCCCGTTAGCCCCTCCAGCTAACCTAAACACTTGAGCTAGGAGTGGGCTCACGTCAATAGTTTAACGGCCAGGTGGGCTATTCTTAGCAACGATAATCGATATATGGTGGACATTCGTGTTGTCGAATCCTACATACTAAATTCCATATTTTTAACTGACTTCCAAAGAGGAGGTGGTTCTATGTTCGTCGGTATGTACTTTTATTTTGTGTATTATCATGTCGTATAACGACTGAACGAACGATAATTTAGAATTGTTCATTCAGTAATCGATAAGACAGCGAAAAAGGATGGAATTTAGAGTAGGAGTCGAGAATACGAATATCACGATATATCGATAATCGTTGCTAAGAGTAGCACCACAGGACGGGGATCGAACCCGGAGACTCTCAGTTACGAGGGCTTCTCTAACCGTTACGCTATTGACGGTATGTTGGGGGAGATGAATTAAACAATAATATCTATGTAACAATGATAAATCTATGAGTACATAACAACCAAGATTAAAGCTAAATAATAAAATGAAGTATTGCAGTATGGAACTAACGCAAACACACACCTGTGCAAACTGAAACCAACCTACAATGTCTCGTGGTAGGGTTGATTTTGGTCTGCAGCAGGGCATACTACACATTCAATTATTTAAATTGCAGCTGCCTACTTAGATAGTGTAAACGAGACTAAATTTCAGACAATCAGATGCCATATCCTCATAGATATAGATTTACATAGATAACGCAAGTATCACGATTTGTATTGAAACCAAGCGTGCCGAATTTTTACCACGTACTGTGACATCATTAGTGGCGGGAAATCCAAACCGCTTCAAAGACACCGATGCCGCCGACGCCCCTCCGTCCGCTACGGGATCTCTCGAGATATCTGTAGTCGCGCGGACTGCAAGCTAACGGCGACCAACCTTTTCGCTTGGTCGGGGTTTCGTACACGCGAAATACATGCATTTCAGTTATCTATGTAAATCTACATCTGTGCATATCCCCATATTAATTAAAAAATCGATCTCAAGTCTGAGACCGATCTTGGAAATGTCTTTCTTATGTCATACCAGTACAAAATGGCATTTCGAAAGCGAGCTCAAGACCGGTCTCAGACTTGAGTTAGATTTATTTATACGGGCTTGAGAATGACAGATCTATACGGCAAAAGTTACAGTTATCGAGGTCCTTTTCCTTCGTTTAGCGCTGTTATTCTTCATCATTCACATTGGGAAGTTTTGATCCTCTCTGAGGAGAACTCTCTTCAGAGAAAAATGGCATTCAAAACCGCTAAAATAACGTAATCTAGCCCCAATCCCCCTTACATTGAGTGGGGTTGCGCCCGCTATAATAGAAATATATATGTGACAAACACTTACCTACCCCTTCTCGGAAATACCTACCGTGAAGATGTATTTTAGGATATTACTGAGAATCTTTGAAACTCAATCTCGCTTACACAGAGTTTAAAATAGAAATACTAATTACATAGAACCTTAAATGTTTAAAATAAAAGTGTATTTTAAAACCTAAAAGTAAACCGCGCAAACATATTAAATTATATTACAATAGTTATATAATTATAAATGATTACATGACCCGCACGTTATATAGAAGATGGTAGTCATAGACAACTAAGCCATAGACGCTGCATGTGTATGACCGCACCCGACATTGTGATTGGTCCATTCACGAATCCACCTTGAGCGGACCAATCAAAATTCGCCGTCTTTTCCGACACCACTATAAACTCTTGACGATTGCGTTCTCATACAATATCGGACGTGTGCGGTGTCTTGTCTTATTGATCTGTAGTTGGTTGTGGATCAAATTTGATAGCCGAATGTCAAGTACAAATAAAACGACCCGTATATTTAGAACAATTCTTTCGACAGTCGTCGATTGGTACCATCAACAAAGTTGACGCTTGATCAGTTTGTCAGTCAGTTGTCTCGCCCATTGTTGTTTTCCAATGAGACGAAAGGCGTCCGAAGAGACAAAAGCCCTTTTTTGGAAAGTCATTTGTTTCAATTGTTTTTATGACCGTGCTAGTCGCATGTGGCTGCTGGTCACTGCACACAAAATGCAACTTTAAGGTGATCAAGCGTCGAGTTTGTTGACTGTACAATGAGGCTCATATTAATGAATCGATCTCAAGTCTGAGAGCGGAATTGAGTACGCTTTTGACATGTCATTCTGTACTAGTATGACTTAAGCATGACATTTCCAATACCATTCTAGATCTACAAGGTACCTTCTAATAATTTTACCTGCATCAGAAGAGTGAATCATCACCCTTATCAAGTAATATTAGGTAAATAGCAAAAGATGAAGCCACCAACACAGTATTTTTATATACATTTTGTGTGACACGGGTCATGTTATCATAGAAATTTAATTAAAAATAAAACTATCAGCTAAGTACAGTCGGCGATAATTGGAAATGCCGACTGTAGATACAACAAACTTACAATTAAGTAAATAATTACTAGTTTAAATGATGAGATGAATACTATTAGTACTAAAAGTATACTCCAAACGCATATGACCCCTTAAAGACAAACCTCGAAGACTTAAACGCACTTGAGGCACTTTTCAAGTGTATTTTTTTAGAGTGCGATTTCTTATCGCAATCGTTTACTTTACCCCCATATTTTATAGTCATCCATATAGACAAATCAATGCAAATAATTTTTTTACTTAAATCAAAATGATTTTTATGAATAAATCAATACTGCCAAAATCTGTAGAACCTACTGATCTTATAAGGGTAACTCATAGGGACTACGGAACACTAAAAATCAATGATTTAAACAAGTGTCTAATCTGTAATATAACTTCTTTAGACAGCTGTGTGGCAAATTCAATTGAAGGAACCGGACTTTTGTAAATATAAACATGATAAATTTGTTTTTTAAATCATGTTTTTTCTTTCTACCTCTGAAGAGACAACGAGTCAATTCTACTTCATTTTAAGTGCGATTTTTTCGCAACAAAAATATTCAATTCCATAATTTTTTACGTATATTTTGGTATCGTCAAGGAAATCATTATTTGGCATTAATTTCCTTCAAAGTCCAAAATAAACACATGTAGTCCTGTCCGTGTTTTTCATAGACTAAGAACATTTCATGTCTAGTCTATGACATTAGCGAAATATCGCATTAAAATCATCTCTAATTGCATGACGATATAATCATAGGCACCGCATAATTGACTGAGGATGTCATACAATTCGTCTATCCCGTCCATACTCAAACACAACTCAAATCCGAGAGCAGCTTAATTTTACCGCGCCGCCGTACCAAACCGATGTCTCAAGTAGCGCAGTCAGACATTTGAGTAGCGGTTGAGTACACCGCCGTACGTGTCAATGTCCTTGAATCGCTCAGAGAACATTGTCGACCTTATCGTGTCTCTCCTTAGGCTCCATACAAAAACTACAATCAGTGCTGGCTTTACACCTATGACGAAGTCTCAGGGGGCGGTAGCGTCGCCTCCAAAGCGCCTGGCATCGCCTGCGGTGCTCTCAAGTACCTGTGTTGTCTCCTAGAGGGCGCCACGGTGCCGATAGTTCCCGGGCGCCGGTGGTTAGTTGTTGGTGGCGCACAACAAGAGGGCGTCGCTGTCGTCGACCCGCTCCAGCCGATAGGTGGAGTTGTCGGGCATGTGGCGCACCAGGTCATCGGTGAGGCGGACGCGGGCGCCGTTGGGGCCCGACACCAGCACCGTCTCGCACTCCTGCTGGCAAATTCATTAATGATGTTAATGGACATAAGCACTAGGACACTTTATGGGCGACACGAGTGTCACGACGCTTCTAACAATGGCGGTGCGGCGCTTCTATAGTGAAATCGCGACGCTTCTATAGTGAAATCGCGACGCTTCTATAGTGAAATCGCGACGCTTCTATAGTGGCGTCGCGACGTTTCTATAGGGGCATCACGACGCTTTTATTGTGGCGTTGCGACTGGGGCTGTTGTGAGCCCATTTAGTATGTGTGTATGTGTGTGTGTGTGTGTAGCGCAGTGTGTGGGTACCTTGGCAGCGGCTCCTTGCACGAGCTGGCGCAGCTTGTCGCGCAGCTCGCTGTATGTATGTATGTGTGTGTGTATGTGTGTGTACCTTGGCGGCGGCTCCTTGCACGAGCTGGCGCAGCTTGTCGCGCAGCTCGCTGTATGTGTGTGCGTGTGTGTGTGCGTGTGTGTGTGTGTGTGTGTATGTGTGTGTACCTTGGCGGCGGCTCCTTGCACGAACTGGCGCAGCTTGTCGCGCAGCTCGCTGTATGGGTGTATGGATGTTTGTGTATGTGTGTGTGTATGTAGCGCAGTGTGTGTGTACCTTGGCGGCGGCTCCTTGCACGAGCTGGCGCAGCTTGTCGCGCAGCTCGCTGTATGTGTGTGCGTGTGTGTGTGCGTGTGTGTGTGTGTGTGTGTATGTGTGTGTACCTTGGCGGCGGCTCCTTGCACGAACTGGCGCAGCTTGTCGCGCAGCTCGCTGTATGGGTGTATGGATGTTTGTGTATGTGTGTGTGTGTAGCGCAGTGTGTGTGTACCTTGGCGGCGGCTCCTTGCACGAGCTGGCGCAGCTTGTCGCGCAGCTCGCTGTATGGGTGTATGGATGTTTGTGTATGTGTGTGTGTGTAGCGCAGTGTGTGTGTACCTTGGCGGCGGCTCCTTGCACGAGCTGGCGCAGCTTGTCGCGCAGCTCGCTGTATGTGTGTGTGCGTGTGTGTGTGCGTGTGTGTGTGTGTGTGTGTATGTGTGTGTACCTTGGCGGCGGCTCCTTGCACGAACTGGCGCAGCTTGTCGCGCAGCTCGCTGTATGGGTGTATGGATGTTTGTGTATGTGTGTGTGTATGTAGCGCAGTGTGTGTGTACCTTGGCGGCGGCTCCTTGCACGAGCTGGCGCAGCTTGTCGCGCAGCTCGCTGTATGTGTGTGTGCGTGTGTGTGTGTGTGTGTATGTGTGTGTACCTTGGCGGCGGCTCCTTGCACGAACTGGCGCAGCTTGTCGCGCAGCTCGCTGTATGGGTGTATGGATGTTTGTGTATGTGTGTGTGTATGTAGCGCAGTGTGTGTGTACCTTGGCGGCGGCTCCTTGCACGAGCTGGCGCAGCTTGTCGCGCAGCTCGCTGTATGGGTGTATGGATGTTTGTGTATGTGTGTGTGTATGTAGCGCAGTGTGTGTGTACCTTGGCGGCGGCTCCTTGCACGAGCTGGCGCAGCTTGTCGCGCAGCTCGCTGTATGTGTGTGTGCGTGTGTGTGTGCGTGTGTGTGTGTGTGTGTGTATGTGTGTGTACCTTGGCGGCGGCTCCTTGCACGAACTGGCGCAGCTTGTCGCGCAGCTCGCTGTATGGGTGTATGGATGTTTGTGTATGTGTGTGTGTATGTAGCGCAGTGTGTGTGTACCTTGGCGGCGGCTCCTTGCACGAGCTGGCGCAGCTTGTCGCGCAGCTCGCTGTATGGGTGTATGGATGTTTGTGTATGTGTGTGTGTATGTAGCGCAGTGTGTGTGTACCTTGGCGGCGGCTCCTTGCACGAGCTGGCGCAGCTTGTCGCGCAGCTCGCTGTATGTGTGTGTGCGTGTGTGTGTGCGTGTGTGTGTGTGTGTGTGTATGTGTGTGTACCTTGGCGGCGGCTCCTTGCACGAACTGGCGCAGCTTGTCGCGCAGCTCGCTGTATGGGTGTATGGATGTTTGTGTATGTGTGTGTGTATGTAGCGCAGTGTGTGTGTACCTTGGCGGCGGCTCCTTGCACGAGCTGGCGCAGCTTGTCGCGCAGCTCGCTGTATGTGTGTGTGCGTGTGTGTGTGTGTGTGTATGTGTGTGTACCTTGGCGGCGGCTCCTTGCACGAACTGGCGCAGCTTGTCGCGCAGCTCGCTGTATGGGTGTATGGATGTTTGTGTATGTGTGTGTGTATGTAGCGCAGTGTGTGTGTACCTTGGCGGCGGCTCCTTGCACGAGCTGGCGCAGCTTGTCGCGCAGCTCGCTGTATGTGTGTGTGCGTGTGTGTGTGTGTGTGTATGTGTGTGTACCTTGGCGGCGGCTCCTTGCACGAACTGGCGCAGCTTGTCGCGCAGCTCGCTGTATGGGTGTATGGATGTTTGTGTATGTGTGTGTGTATGTAGCGCAGTGTGTGTGTACCTTGGCGGCGGCTCCTTGCACGAGCTGGCGCAGCTTGTCGCGCAGCTCGCTGTATGTGTGTGTGCGTGTGTGTGTGTGTGTGTATGTGTGTGTACCTTGGCGGCGGCTCCTTGCACGAACTGGCGCAGCTTGTCGCGCAGCTCGCTGTATGGGTGTATGGATGTTTGTGTATGTGTGTGTGTATGTAGCGCAGTGTGTGTGTACCTTGGCGGCGGCTCCTTGCACGAGCTGGCGCAGCTTGTCGCGCAGCTCGCTGTATGTGTGTGTGCGTGTGTGTGTGTGTGTGTATGTGTGTGTACCTTGGCGGCGGCTCCTTGCACGAACTGGCGCAGCTTGTCGCGCAGCTCGCTGTATGGGTGTATGGATGTTTGTGTATGTGTGTGTGTATGTAGCGCAGTGTGTGTGTACCTTGGCGGCGGCTCCTTGCACGAGCTGGCGCAGCTTGTCGCGCAGCTCGCTGTATGTGTGTGTGTGTGTGTGTGTGTGTGTGTATGTGTGTGTACCTTGGCGGCGGCTCCTTGCACGAACTGGCGCAGCTTGTCGCGCAGCTCGCTGTATGGGTGTATGGATGTTTGTGTATGTGTGTGTGTATGTAGCGCAGTGTGTGTGTACCTTGGCGGCGGCTCCTTGCACGAGCTGGCGCAGCTTGTCGCGCAGCTCGCTGTATGGGTGTATGGATGTTTGTGTATGTGTGTGTGTATGTAGCGCAGTGTGTGTGTACCTTGGCGGCGGCTCCTTGCACGAGCTGGCGCAGCTTGTCGCGCAGCTCGCTGTATGGGTGTATGGATGTTTGTGTATGTGTGTGTGTATGTAGCGCAGTGTGTGTGTACCTTGGCGGCGGCTCCTTGCACGAGCTGGCGCAGCTTGTCGCGCAGCTCGCGCGCGCGGCAGGCGTGCAGGTAAAGCGCGCTGTAGACGCCGCCGCCGCACGCGCTCACGTACACCGTGAGCCGCGGCTCGATGCGCCTGCGCAACAAACACGCGCACTGTTATAACCCTTATTTCTATGTGCATAAAGCACATTCAGCACTGTAGCTTCTGATGCTGTGTTATCCTATATGCAATTCAGCGGACCAAACAAATTTAACGATTGCGTTCCCATACAATAGTGGACATCAGCGGTGTCTTGTCCTATTGGTCTATGTTTTGGATAAACGTTACCTTACCACCAAGGGATATAAACATGAGACTCAAAACATGGATTTATTAGGTACATACTTATTGAAAAGAAATAACTTATTTATGCATTTTTAATTCAATAATAACATATTGTTATCACTATAATGAAGCAGTATTTATCATAAAAACTTAGTAAAATCCTACTAATATTATAAATGTGAAAGTTTGTGAGTGTTTGTGAGTATGTATGTTTGTTACTCCTTCACGCAAAAACTACTGAACGGATTTGAATGAAATTTGGAACACAGATAGTTTATAACCGGGATTAACATATAGAATAATTTTTATCCCGATAATCCCGAAATTTTTGAGACATTAAATACTACGCGGACGAAGTCCGTGGGCACAGCTAGTTTATCATAAAAACTTAGTAAAAATACCAACAGTTTAAGGTCATAATTACATAAGTATTCATATCATCTGTGTAAAGTGTTTGCATTCAACTCACTTCGCATGCAGTGCGTTGAACAGACGAATACCGTCCGCCAGCCCGCAGATTTGGATGATGTCATCTCGAGACAGCCTGACAACAAAACGACAATAGTTATACGGAACAAGTTCCTTAACGCACCTTGCGGTAGAATTTAAATGGCAGACAATCAAACAAGGAATAACTAAAATTGAAAATTTAGAAAACCCCCGATGCGACGACTTTTTAAACTACAAAAGATCTTATATTTTTCATTCGGCTGAACCGATTTTCATGAAACATAGCTAAGAACACCTATCGAACAAAAAAAAACAAAATTGAAATCGGGTCATCCGCTTGGGCGCTACGATGCCCCAGACAGACACACAGATACACAAATACACTGTTAAACTTGTAACACCCCTCATATTTTTGTCGGGGGTTAAAAAGCGTTATGCCCCCTTGAGGGATGCTACTCTTAGCAACGATATCCTAAACTAGGTGAAACCGAAAGGGTATACTATTTTTTTGCAACTTTACTTTGTAAATCTAGAACTATCGGCTTTGTGGGACAGATGAAGTACTAAAGGTTTTGTAGACTTACGAAATCTGTCAACAACTGTATCCCTGTAACACCTTTTGTTTTTCTATTTTCCTCCAAAGTTTTAGCATTACAAAGTTAAGTTTGAAAAAAAAAAGTATACCCTTTCTGTTTCAACCTGTATATGGTGTCATGTGCCGTATGGCCGTATCGAATCCTACTCTAAATTACCGCGATTTTTCAGTGACGGCAGGGCGGGGCTTAGGTTTTCGTCACCTAGTCAATAACCTCTAAGAAAATCTCGCGCTTTTTCGAGCTATTTGCAAAAATATATTAATAACCGTATTTATTAGGCATGGAAATGATTGCTACCTGCAATTCATTTTCACTATGTGAAATTATATTTCTGTTTCACTGTTATTTCACCTGTGATTTTTCACAGCTAATCATTTTATTCATAGTTAATTTTCACCATGACACGTAATCCTATGAAGTCACTGGTCGATTGTTTATGATAGAAACCGCGACAATACCGTACGCTGTGCGATTTCATTGCAATAATTTCAATTATTTTTAACAGTCTACCTATGTCGGTAGCAGGTGCTACTTATGAAAACCTATATAATATGATTTTTCACACGCTATCTGTGAAATGTTCCATTACTAGTATTTATGAATTACTACGTGAAAACCAGAGGGGAAGAGGGGGTCTTGGCATGTACTACGGGTGATCACCGACGGGTGGGAGGGGGTTAAAGAATTGATCACCTAGTATAAGTCAAAAAGTCGGTTGTCTTTTAAGGTGAAGGCACGAGAGCACATTCGCAAGAAGTTGGTAGAATCGTCACAGCGGTAATTCGTTGGACTTTGTTTTTTTTTCTTAACAATTTTTTTTTATATGTATTTATATGTATCTACGTATTTATCAATAATATGTATATAGGTATAAATTACTCTCTATTTCTCTCGTATAAGTTGCACCCGCCATGTTGTTTCTGCACCACCCTAAGGTCGACTGGTAGATAATGCCTAAGGCATTAAGTCCGCCTTTGTACATTGTATTTTTACTTGTGCATAGAGTTTAAATAAATAAATAAATATAAGTAGGTTCAGTAAGTTCAGTGTTCGTCTATCCCTGACCTGAGCAAGTCTGCGCCCGAGAAGTTGGTGAACGTGGCCGCGTGCTGTGCGAACCGCTGCTGCGACAGCCACGCCTGCGTCTCGGACGCGCTCGCCTCCTTCGACAAGCCGCAGCTCTGGGGACAACGCACAAAACAAGTCGGCAAACGATCGTACGTAACGCCACAGGTTAAGCTATAAGCTAAGCGCCTACTGCGCAATTCAATAATTGTAAATAGATATATACTAGGTGAAACAGAAAGGGTATACAATTTTTTTGCAACTTTACTTTGTGAATCTAAAACTATCGGCTTTGTGGGACAGTTGAAGTGCTAAAGGTTTTGTAGACTTGTGCAATCTGTCAACAGCTGTATCCCTATAACACTTTTTGTTCTTCAAATTTCCTCCAAAACTGATAGTTTTAGAATTACAAAGTTAAGTTTTGATAATAAAAGTATACCCTTTATGTTTCAACCTGTATACCTAGTTTCTGCCCTCGACTTTGTCCGTGTTGACCTAATTACAGTATTCTATGTGTTAATCCAGGTTATAAACTATCTGTGTTCCAAATTTCATCCAAATCCGTTCAGTACTTTTTGCGTGAAAGAGTAACAAACATACATCCACACTTACAAACTTTCGCATTTATAATATTAGTACGGTAACATAGTAATTTCACCCTTTTGACATCCTACTCCTGGGCACTGGCGTCCCCTAAGTAAGAAGGGTATTCAGGCCGTATCGCCAGACTGACACACCAACCTTAACGATCCCAAACTAAGCAACGCTTGTACTATGGCTACCGTACAATGGACTGGGGGCGATCCCGGTGACACCCAGACCAGGGCAATTTACGAAAAGGCCATTTCCGAATTCACCCCGATGGGAATCGAGCCCGTAACCACCCGGTGCAATGAGCCGAGGGGCCTGCGCTCGAACCACTGCGCCAAGATCTAAATATATATAACTCAAAGGTGACTGACTGACATAGTGATCTATCAACGCACAGCCCAAACCGCTGGACGGATCGGGCTAAAATTTGGCATGCAGATAGATGTTATGATGTAGGCATCCGCTAAGAAAGGATTTTGATTAATTCTACCCCCAAGGGGTCAAAATAGGGGATGAAAGTTTGTATGAAACTTTGTCATTTGAATTCCACGCGGACGAAGTCGCGGGCACAGCTAGTGTCGTATATATTGTTACCTTGTCAGGGTCCTCAGCCGGCTGCGGCAGGTCAGGCAAGATGGCGCCGGGCGAATGGCAAACGGGCGCGGCCACTTTCACGTCATTGCTACTGAGGAAAGAGTATAATTTAGCCCTTTTAACCTCGAACTCCTGGGCACGGGCTTCCCCTCAACACGAGGGGGATTCAGGCCGTAATTCACCACGCTGACCCAGTGCGGGTTGGAGAATTTAAGGCGCTACGGGCAGAAAAATGAATCTCAGTTTTGGGGCGTGGTTTAGCGTAGCGAGTGCCCCGAGCGAGATCTATAGCTCTCGCTCGCAATAGTCACGTCATCACGTCGCGGTTGCCATGGTTTTGAATTCGGCACAGAACCATGGAGGGGACTTTTATAGTTTTTTTTAAATAAAGCACACTTGTTTATTACAATATGTTACTTCAATATTATCTACTACATTATTATTTGTTAATAGGTTATCAAATATGTTATTATGAATGTATGTATATGTCGCCGCCAAATAGCTTAATTCGCCGTTCAATTAACAGCCTAGGCACTTAACTAAACGGCGCCGTTCAACTAACGGCCTGAATGATATTCAGCCGTATCGTCTATTACAACATTTAATAAACTGGCTGGCTAATGCTTAGGCAACTGGTTGACATTTAAGTACCACAAAACTTTTTCAAAATACTACCCAAGCAGAACGACCTGGATGGGTTTAGGTTAGGGTTATTTTTTTTATGACCCCACAGAAACCCCACCCGGCAAATAGATTCGGTGGATCTAAAAAAAATCGTAAAAATCCTAAGTACCTAATAAAATTATTCCATCAAAGTTGTTTTTTTCCGACGCCATATTGACCAAAGAGAATATAGAATAGAGAGATATTGACAGTTTGGTGAGTTTCGGCGCTAGGTGGCAGAAAGTAGAACTAAATTGAAATGAACAGGCTAGGCAGGTAATTAAACGGCTAGGCAAGTAGTTAAACGTCATAGATCCAAGTCATTTGCCTAGCTGTTTGATCAAATGGCTGAATATCATTCAGGCCGTTAGTTGAACGGCGCCGTTTAGTTAAGTGCCTAGGCTGTTAATTGAACGGCGAATTAAGCTAGTTGGCGCCGACATATACATACGTAGTTATTACGGAGTGCCGCTACAGTCCGTTTCTATCCGTGATTTTACCTAGATTTATATGAGATTGATCGCGTAATTTATACCTACTTAGATATAACCCATATTCTCGAGTTTGACACACGGATGTCTTATAATGTAAGTAAATAATTTTGTGACGTATTTTTTATATAAAGGCGTAAATAAAATCCATAGAAGATATTGGATCAAGGTAATCCAAAGCAATTGGATTATTTTTTTCATAATTATCCGTAAGGTCTTTTCACATAGGTACCTCCTGTTTATTTTATCGACTCCTTAGAATTGAAAAAGGATAATAAAACCGGTCAAATTCGTGTTGGAACACGCATACTTTAGGGTTTCGTAGACATTGCACCACTTTTCAATAATAATAAATGTACTTGTTTGTAAATATATATGTATGTATAATGACGACCGCTTGGCGCAGTGGTTCGAGCGTAGGCCGCTCGCTCACTACACCGGGTGGTTGCGGGTTTGATTCCCGTCAGGGTAAATTTCGGAAGTGACCTTTTCGTAATTTGCCCTGGTCTGGGTAGATGAGTTATCCCCTTTTGGCAACTGTGCTTTGCACCCAGGGCAACTCTTAGTAGCGGAAGGTAAGGATACGCACGCACGGTGGTACCCCGCAGCGCATTTATTGCATCTGACATATTCAGTCACTGACGTATATTTTCCGCAAGCCCCGCATTTGGTAGCTATTATTAAATGTGTCTAAATATTGGCGTTTCCACATTTTATATTTTTTTATTTTCCCCATTTTTAATGTACAATTACTATGTACTTTTAGACAGTTTATCCACACTACACACAAAACTGACAATTTTTAATATGAATTATACCGATATAAAAAAACAGGCATAAGTATGGTTATGAAAATGCCAGTGATGCATTTACTTAATGTACGGAAAATATGAGATGATGTAAAAAAAGAAAAACCCGACACGGATTTTAATTTATATTAATTCTAGATTTCTACCTAAAGTAGTTATACGATCACTAGAAAATTATATTCAGAAGTGACATCTTTTTGGCACATGTCAGATGCCTTATAAAACAACAAACATACTTAAGGAGGTGTTATTCTAACTTTATATTTAACTTGTTGTTTGCGCATAGCCATGGGCCAACGGGCTCACTCGCTATTGGTTCCCGATGACGCGACATAATCAAGAGCACCAATCAGAACGCGCGAACGATGACGACGAGAAAGTTGCGACAGTTACAATTTTCACACAATATAGACGGCACGCACGGTGACCTACGCATTTAAATTTTTTTTTCTAAATGGAATAACTTTGTAAAAGCGAAATTAAGGTCTATATATTTGTCAATTACACAAGATTTACGCATTTGGATTTCCTCCACCTCATCGACCTATGTGAGTTGAAGAACTCAAACAATTGTATCCCAATAAAATCGATTCAAATTTATATCGTTTATTTTGTTTAGGCCTACGGGGGCACTTACAAATTGTCAATTTTTTTTTTTCTTATATCTTCAACCGGATCGGAACGCGACCTCGACTGAGAAGATCCAACAAGAAACTCAGCGGGCTTGTCTTTTTACATTTTTTTATATTTCTTTTTGGAACGAAGTTCCTTATGGCTCGTTGCGAAAGGGGGCTAGACGGAAACAATTAGTTATGCTATAGTTGTAAGCCGTGCGGCGTGCGCGTGTTTAACTGTCTGTCTCTATAGAAAGCAAGCCTTACATTTACTTTTACATTTACATTTACACTTACATTTACATTTACATTTACATTTACATTTACATTTACATTTACATTTACATTTACATTTACATTTAAGGTACTTACGCCTTGTAAGGCCCATTTTTTGCAATATTGAAATAAATTAAAAAATTGAAATAATGAATGGAAACAAACTTTAACACAATATATTTAATTTATTTGTGAATACAATCAGCATACAATTCAACATATTAGATAAAATTTCTTTAAGAAAACAATTGTTTTTAAAAACCTCCAAAGTGGGCCTTTTTAGGAACATAGGTACCTATCATGGCCCGTTATTAATTACGTAATTTATAAACGCTATCAAAAGAAAAAATATGTACAAACGTAAAACGTAACCTAACATATGAGATTCTTGGTAATCAATATGTTACAATCGTTTTTTTTGGTCATTAATTGTACGATGGGCCATCTTAGGCTTAGCAAAACTTAATCTACCTACAAAACAAAAATCTCTGAATAAAATCAATAAAGAACACTATTGTGACGTGAATCTAACTATTACGTTTGGTAAAAACAAGTTTTCTTTTTAGATATGGTCAAAATATTTTTCTCCACGATTTCGGTGGGCCTTATTAGGAGTAGTATAAAAACAGTGGAAGAGGAACTTAGAATAACCACAAAGTTTAATAGTCTCTTCGTCACATTATGGACATAAGATAAAGTTCAATTTTTAGAGATGAGAAAAGTGCGATTTTTTATTTAGAACCACGTAATGTGGTTACGCTTACCAGAAAATATTACAGATTCGACGGAACACACTAAAGATGTGAGAACTTTAAAATTCAAGCTTAAAGTAGTATCAAGAATGTAGGTAACGAACTAAGTAAAAATATAAATTCCAGTGGTCCACTACAATACTAATAACTAAAAAATAACCGAAATAACTCATATTATCTTATAAGTTCCAAAGAAACTATAATATTTTATAGTCCTAATAAGGCCCGGGCCATCTTGGGAACCTGTGTGGTGGACCTTTATAGGGACTTTACCCGCCTACAAGAACTACTTATATAAAAAGAATAATAATCAAGAACACAAACAACATATAACTTCTCACGAGCGTCCAAAAACCTTAGTAACGGTGTATTAAAAAAAATACGAAATCTGTTAGTTTTTCTAAAGAAATACTAAAAAGTTTGTGAGTATGAGGTTATAAATCGTAAGCCGTTTGCAACGTCACTGACAAAATGTCAACCACTGCAAAGATGACGGCTCCCTTACTTTGATAAGAACTTGCAGTTTTGTCTATAGCACTAACCGAACATGGGCATGAAATTGAAACTCAGTGGAACTTTATAAAAGTATGAAATTTTGTGATTGGGCTATCTTAGGAACTGGGCCATCTTGGGCGTAAGTAACTTACATTTACATTTACATTTACATTTACATTTACATTTACATTTACATTTACATTTACATTTACATTTACATTTACATTTACATTTACATTTACTTTTACTTTTACTTTTACTTTTACTTTACTTCTAATTCTACTTCTACTACCATCGACGATTGACGACCGCTTGGCACAGTGGTTTGAGCGAAGGCCGCTCGGCTCACTGTACCGGATGGTTGCGGGTTTAATTCCCACCGGGCCAACTTTCGGAAATGGCCTTACTGACCTGTGAGCATAGTGAGTATCTTCTGCGAGAGCTCGTAGTCCAAGTCGGTGTACTTGGAGTCTGTCATGTCGTAGATAAACACGAGGCCGGATAATAACAATAATGAATCCTGACAGTGATTCTGCATAAGTTCCGGATATTGCAACTTCGTTCCAACTGGGTGTCCCTTGACACCTCTCAAGTTTTTTTATCGCCAGTTGCTTCTATAGTTAATAATTACAAACTAGATATAAATATAATAGCTCCATATTTAGGGTGTTTTTATTTGCCATCCGTCATCTTGGAATTCAAAATAAACGTCATAATCGTTATCAGCACATTAAAAAACCTAGAAATCGATACCCATGTCGGTACTTTCGATTTTTTGCCACCCGCCATCTTGGAATTCAAAATAAACGTCATAATCGTTATCAGCACATTAAAAAACCTAGAAATCGATACCCATGTCGGTACTTTAGATTTTTTGCCATCCGCCATCTTGGAATTCAAAATAAACGTCATAATCGTTATCAGCACATTAAAAAACCTAGAAATCGATACCCATGTCGGTACTTTCGAATTTTTGTCATACGTCATCTTGGATTCCAAAATTAACGTTATAATCGTTATCAGCACATCAAAAAACCTAGAAATCGATACCCAAGTCGGTGTTATCGATTTTTTGTCATCCGCCATCTTGGATCCCAAAATTAACGTCATAATCGTTATCAGCATATCAAAACACCAAGAAATCGATACCCATGTCAGTTTTTAGAATTTTTCATTTTCCGTTATAAGCTCTTGGACAGTTTTTTTATTAGACTAAAGGCGACATAAGGTGACTCCACTCTCTTTGTATCCTGTTTGGTTACCCATTCGGCACGCGACCAAATTTCACCCGGCTAGGAAAATTTTATTGTTTTATGTTATTTAAATTGGTGTTTAGCCTCCCCATTATTTAATTTATAATTTATATTTACTTACTAGTTATTACAAAATTTATTAACGTAAAATTTAATCAAATTTACGAATATGCTGATCTGAAAAAAATCGGCATAGGTCCGACCTCGATGACGTCCGCAGACGACTGAGCTAGTTAGAATATGACAGTGATGCAATTACTTCATGTATAGAAAATATGAGATGACACTAGTGACCGCGCGCCCGGAAGTAAACCACATAAGCGCTAAACAATATTTCTTTGGTTTTTAACAAAACTAGGGAATGGATTAAAACTTTCGGTTATCCGATCCTAGATATTATCAATTACTATGTGTTAGAAAAAAAATCGTGATCTAATTCGTAATAATATCGTGGATGAAACGAAAATAAAAAGCAATAACAGCCAACTTTGGATTTTTTTTCTATCGAGGAAATTTCACTTAATTGTGTTTAGCTTCTATGTAATCCTAGTTAATGTTCTTGAATAACACATATCTAAAAATAAGCTTCTTAATCTATAAAATGATATAAATATTTCGAATTAAAAACCCAAAATTTACGAAGGCCTCAACTTAACATGTTTTTCGTAAATTGGTTCGATTTTCTAAGACATGCAAGTATTTTGTACCGGTATGAAGTAGGAATGATGTTTACAAGATCGCTCTCAGATTTGAGTTCGATTTATGCATATCGGCCTGAGTATTGTAGATATTTTAAATGAAATTGTGTCTAGTTTCTGTTCACAAAAAAATATATTGTTCAATATGCTAGGTGAAACAGAAAGGGTAACCAATTTCATTGGCAACTTTACTTTGTAAATCTAAACCTATCGGCTTTGTGGGCCGCTGAAGTACTAAAGGTTTTGTAGACTTATGAAATCTGTCAACAGCTGTATCCTTGTAACACCTTTTGTTTTTCAAGTTTCCTCCAAAGCTGATAGTTTTAGAATTACAAAGATAAGTTTTGAATTGAAAAAAGTATACCCTTTCTGTTTCAACCTGTATAGTATTCACCAAAATAGACATGTTTGAAAAACAGTGTTTGTTTAGGTGCAAAAGCATCCACAACAAACAGATAGTATTGCCAAAAACTAAATTCGCAACAGCGGCCTTGAGATAAGCCGGTGGAAACTAGTATATTTATTTACGCAACATTGTGGTGGTAAACTACAGACCAATAGGACATACACAAGGCACAGCCGGGCGGGCGGGCCCGTGCTAATAAATATCGCCAGACTGTCACACCAACTGTATGGTCCCAAACTAAGCAACGCTTGCACTATGGGTACCGTACAACAGACTGGAGGCGATCCAGTTGACACCCAGACCTGGGCAAATTACGAAAAGTCCATTTCCGAAATTTGCCCGGGCGGGAATCGAACCCGCAGTCACATAATATTATAGATTGTGTATAATAATACTCACTCCTGACAGTATGTCGGCTTCATTTGATTGGCAGAGGCAAGAATGGCTGTGGACAAATGCATTCGTTACTAATCTGGGGGTAGTGGGGGGGGTTATTTTTAAACCATTCGAAATTTAATCGTGTAATGAATGTCATGTTAAGTTATTTTGACAAATGATTGCACTGTTGTACATAATCGTAAGACATATTCGATTTCTAACATTAAATTTGTTTTTTTTGGGCTTGGACGGATTTTGACGGTACTTTCACTGGCAGATCCCACTAATAGTATAAATGTGAAATTTTGTGAGTGTGGATGTATGTATGTATGTATGTATGAATGTTTGTTACTCCTTCACGCAAAAACTACTGAACGGATTTGGATGAAATTTGGAACACAGATAGTTTATAACCGGGATTAACATATAGGATACTTTTTATCCCGATAATCCCGAAATTTTTGTTACGTTAAATAGTACGCGGACGAAGTCGGGGGGCACAGCTAGTAGCTAATATTATAAGGAGCAACTGAGACTTTTATACTATCGAAGTACCAAGTGGGCGGAGCCAGAGCCGCGGTCGACAGCTAGTTGAAAATAATAGAGGATCGTGATTACGTCCATCTGAAATCTTCTACACTTTAATAAGTGTATGTGTTTTGTTAACTCTCGTGTTACAGTAAGAGAACGTACCCATACTATTACTATACCTACAGGTTGAAACAGAAAGGGTATACTTTTTTTTTCAAAACTTAACTTTGTAATTCTAAAACTATCAGCTTTGGAGGAAACTTGAAAAGCAAAAGGTGTTACAGGGATACAGCTGTTGACAGATTTCACAAGTCTACAAAACCTTTAGTACTTTAACTGTTCCACAAAACGAATAGTTTTAGATTGACAAAGTAATGTTGCAGAAAAAATAGTATACCCTTTTTGTTTCACCTAGTATGAGCCGTTCAGGGGGAGAGGGAGGTCTTCAAAACACCACGCATGGCCACATGGCTTAAGTTTTTGTCACACAGTCAATATCCTCTAAGCAAATCTCGAGCTTTTTCGAGCTAAATTAAAACACTAACGACTCGCCCCGGCTTCGCACAGGTACAATAAATGATCAGTGTTTCTCTACTATATTATACACTAGCTGTGCCCCCCGACTTCGTCTGCGTAGTATTTAACGTAACAAACATTTCGGGTTTATCGGGATAAAAAGTATCCTATATGTTAATCCCGGTTATAAACTGTCTGTGTTCCAAACTTCATCCAAATCCGTTCAGTAGTCTTTGCGTGAAGGAGTAACAAACATACATACATACATACATCCACACTCACAAACTTTCACATTTATAATATTAGTAGGACTAGCTGTGCCCGCGACTTCGTCCGCATGGAATTTAATTGACAAAGTTTCATACAAACTTTGATCCCCTATTTTATCCCCTTGGGGGTAGAATTAATCAAAATCCTTTCTTAGCGGATGCCTACGTCATAACATCTACCTGCATGCCAAATTTCAGCCCGATCCGTCCAGTGGTTTGTGCTGTGCGTTGATAGCTCACTATGTCAGTCAGTCAGTCACCTTTGAGTTATATATATATAGATATAAACCTTCCTCTTGAATCACATCTATTACAAAAAAACCGCATCAAAATCCGTTGCGTAGTTTTAAAGATGTAAGCATACACAGGGACAGACAGCGGGAAGCGACTTTGTTTTATACTATGTAGTTATGGCGCGCAGCGTTTACAAAACATAATTGAAAACCATATTTATGTTTATATAAATAATAATAATAATTTTAGCCCTTTTGACGTCCCACTCCTGGGCACGGGCCTCCCCTCAACACGAGGGGGATTCAGGCCATAATCCACCACGTTGGCCCTGTGCGGGTTGGCGGATTTCACATGTCTTTCGAAAATTGGTTAAATCTTCTAAGACATGCAGGTTTCCTCACGATGTTTTCCTTCACCGTAAGCAAGTGATAATCATATAGAAATTATGATTCGCACATAGATTTCGAAAAATCCAGAGGTTCGAGCCGGGGTTTGAACCCGAGACCTGGTAGCCCGCAAGACGCGTGCTTAACCAATCGGCTATCACTGCTGTTTGTATTTATGTTTACTATGTGATAACTACAGGGGAAGGGGTCTTGGCATATGCTACAGGTGCTCACCGAAGGGGCAGGGGGGGGTAAAAACATTTTAAAAAAGGGTCAAGTAGTATGGGTACATTCCCTAAGGAGTTTAAACGGTGGTCAGTTTGTGTGACACTCACCATGTTGTGGCAACGCCGGTTTGCTGACCACAATAGGACTGGAAACCGATTTCGGAATGACACTGA
This sequence comes from Notodonta ziczac, assembly GCA_918843915.1. Classification (NCBI taxonomy): domain Eukaryota; kingdom Metazoa; phylum Arthropoda; class Insecta; order Lepidoptera; family Notodontidae; genus Notodonta; species Notodonta ziczac. The sequence continues at coordinate 2,033,348 of OU974065.1, read as the reverse complement.
AACAAACGAAATATTATTAGTATCATTATTTTGAACCCCTGATGAAAAAAGAGGGGTGTTACAAGTTTAACATGTGTATCTGTCTATGGCATTGTAGCGTCCAAGCGGATGAACCGATTTTAATTTTGTTCATTTTTGTAAGAAAGCAATTTTGATTGAGTGTTCTTAGCTATGTTTCATGGGAATCGTTTCAGCCGTTTGAAAATGATCAGCTCGTTTGTAGTTTAAATAGTTGTTGCACTGGGTGGATTTTATTAATTTTCAATTTTAGTTCTTCTATTTATATTAAAACTAGCGGCCCGCCGGGCCCGGCTTCGCACGGGTAAGTTACGGTTACATTGTTTTTAGTTTAAGTAAGGATCCCTATTTTTTTAAAAATATAATACAGCCTATGCCATCCAGGGATAGTGTAACTTCCCAACAGTGAAAGAAATGATCAAATCGGTTTATTAGTTTCGCCGCCGCCGGCCCCCTGCCCGCTATGTCCCTGCATTTAAAATCTGTGATATCTTCTAAAATATTCGTTTAAATTACATGCTGTAAAGGGACATATTGATCTATATTAAATTCACAATTTATTTAAGGTACTTAATTGGATAAGGATTAATGAAGTATTGCTTAAAACCGCTTCGTAAATAAGCCATTATTTCTCGTAAAAATTAAAGGATAAAAAATGGTTATTGTGGGTTATCCCTAAAAGATAGACATACGAACATTGCGGACTTTTTTGTGGACCTTTTACAAAACTGTAGTACATTTTTTTGATCTAACTCGTAGGGTTTAGCCAGCGTTTGCAATGTAAGCGCAAAATGGTATTTCAGAAAATGTTGAATAATAATATAATCTATACAAATAAATAAAATTGGAGTGTCTGTTTGTAATATCAAAATAACACCTTTTCACTAAATGCATATGAAAGTACATACGATGCCTATAGCAAAAACGCGAATTAAAAATTTTTTGTCTGTCTGTCTGTCTGTCTGTCTGTCTGTCTGTCTGTCTGTCTGTGTGTTTGTTCCGGGTAATCTCCGAAACGGCTGGACCGATTTCGACGGGACTTTCACTGGCAGATAGCTGATCTTATAGCGGGTAACTTAGGCTACTTTGATTTTAGAAAAACAATTAGGGTTCCGCGTAAAAAAATAAAAACACTTGAAATCAAAGAGTATCTCCGAAACGGCTGGACCGATTTTGACGGGACTTTCACTGTTAGATAGCTGATGTTATGAGCAGTAACTGAGGCTACTTTTATTTTAGAAAAACCAAATAAAAAAAATGGGTCCTGTCGCGTGGGCTCAGAACGCGGGACCGGGCTTTATTGTTAAGTTAAATTCCACGCGGGCGAAGTCACGGGCTCAGCTAGTGTTTAATAAAATTTAAATATCTCGAAAATCAGACAATGTGAAGCCTAATACGTGTGTTAATTTACGGTCGCCATGGTAGCGCCAGGCTGTATATGTATACTAGTGATGTAACGAATATTCGCATTCGCATTCGCATTCGCGAATATTCGCATATTTTTTGACATTCGCATTCGCATTCGCATTCGCAAGAATCTAGGCGAATGTTTGGCGAATGTTTTTTGAAAAACAAAAAGGAAATTATGAATAGATGGAAATGGAAATTTAATACAACTAGGAAGAATTATGTTTTTTTTCAACAAACTTGCTCGTAGTGTTTTATTATTGCACTGCTTTTAGGTTCATAAAGCAATTTATTACGTACTAGTGCTTTTGAATTTACTTTTTTGTAAATCTTAGTAAATAATCCCAAAATAGTAAACATTTTTATAAAATAAATATACAATGTTTATTAAAATATTATAAAGAAATACATCTGGCTTTGCCAGACCCATAGATAAATATAAGTGGCCAAATGCATGTCGGACTACGCATACAATATGTATAGGGTACCGTAGACATCTCGCCACTTTTCGATAATTTTACGATTTTATTGATATGAAACATTGAATACGGCGGCTTTCGTAACCTATTAATTTCTGCGTAGTTAATTAACGATTGGCTACCGTATAAATATAATAGTAAGAAATTCTGTTACTCAATTTATTAAACCGGCATTCATAGTCATCTTAAGCAAAAGTGCCATAAACCTTTATTTTCTCTTTGGACGGCTGAAAAGTTCTTATTAGGAATTTAATTAAAATAATTAAGTCATGATTAGACTGGGTGCACGAGCAGTGGTGTGTGGGTTTGAGACTCAGTCCAAACTTTAGATATTTTAAAATTAATTATATTTATTTTTAATAGTAAATAACTATTTATTTCCTATAATAAACCATTTATAATGTTGTTCTAAGTCAAAGGATGAATCTTGCTACTCACGTAAAAAAGGCCTCTTTGACGCCCAATATATCGGAATTAATATTGAAAAACTGTCAAAAAAACCTTCAAATTATTTTAAAATACCTACCGAACAATACCTTACTCGAGGGGGTGAGTGAACATTTTTTTTCACTCCCCTCCTTAAGTACGGGATGTAAAAAGTATTAGTTGCTTTCAAAATATAAATACTCAGTTTTGTAGCGGTACATAAAATCTATTTTTTTTGCCAATTTGCAGTAGTTTATCCGTAATAGTCTCTAAGTAAAATTACTGTGATGTCAGAGAGACGCACAGACGGACGTGGCGGAACTACGAGTACAAGGGTTCCGAGTTTGACTACGAAACCCTAAAAGCTTACAGTATTTTTTCATTCATCCTGTTTCCCCAATTCTCTATCTCCCCATCCCAATTCTCTAGCTCTGAAAAAATTCGTGAACGGTGATTTTTTTTCAATTAAGATTCTAATATTTCAAATATTTTTTACAAAAATATGGGACTGTTTTGAGGTAGGCAACTAAATTATAAATAGGATCTTTCTCTAGTGTTCTTGTTAGTCTAATTAAAAATTACCAATTTCAATTAAATTTGATTAATGCAATAATACTAAACTACCCTCATATCAAAACGAATCTCTTTGAATTAACTTTATGTGACTAACTTCGTTCTTTCAACCTGTTTGGGTTCGGCTATGTTTGGCCGACACGAAATGTCCGACGAAAAAAGAAGGGTGTTATAATATTAATTTAGCATTTTTTGGTATTCTGATCGAGAGTGTTCTTAGCTCTGTTCCATGAAAATCGATTCGGCCGTTTGAAAATTATGAGGTCTTTTGTAGTTTAAAAATTAGGCGTCGGAGATTTTTTTAAATTTTAAATTTACAGTTATTTGAAAGTCAACATTCGCATTCGCATTCGCATTCGCGAATGTTGGAGCCAAATATTCGCATTCGCATTCGCATTCGCGAATGTCAAAAATCCAACATTCGTTACATCACTAATGTATACTAAATCCTGTCATCTGATCAAGACAAACCAAATGCTAACTAGATTTAACCGAGAGCTACTGGCTCAGATTCTGAAAATAAACCAATAATAACAACTTCTGTCTAAAACTGTAGAAGTTGACAGTATGTGACAGACTGGGATGAACCTAGTAGGGACTACGGAACCCTATAAAGGTAGTGTCTACTAACTTCCACCTAGACACCCTACTTCGGGAGAAGCTAGGTAGTTTGAACCACCTAGGTTCTAGTTAGAGTATATTGTTATAGCGGCCCGCCCGGCTTCGCAAGGGTACATTGCAGTTACATTATTCGAGTTTTAGTAAAAATCCCTAATTTTTTTTAAATATATTATAGCCTATGTCACCCGGGGATAGTGTAGCTTCCCAACAGTGAAAGAATTTTTCAAATCGGTTCAGTAGTTTCGGAGCCTATTCATTACAATCAAACAAACAAAGTTTTCCTCTTTATAATATTAGTATGATAACCATCCGTTGGGGGATTTGCAGGCAGTTAAACAACCAATGGTAATCCAGTTAAAAACAAAAATAATTAATTATTCATCTTTCGATACATCTTGTGTACATAAGATCATAGGTTCAAATAGGTTATAGCTCGCACCACTGGCTTTTTCTAAATCTATGTGCCAATCATAATTACGCTATGATTATTAGTTGCTTACAATGTTTTGGGGTGTGCATTGATAGTTTATTCAATAATTAATCATTGTCTACTATTATAGTATACTCAGTATAACAGTAAGCTATATAGTTTTTTTCCTAAACTTGACCTTGCCTTGGCTAACTTCCCCCTTGAAGCAGATAAATTTAGATTCACCATGTTACAAAACAAAAATAGTCAAGCCTGTTCCACCTTGTATATTGATACATACTTATTGATCATCCTGTAAGTGGACAACCAGCAACAGTTTAAGAAAACAAATATTTACGCTAATCTCGACCGTCGGGCAGGTCTGACGTGGACGTTCGCCGCGGTCAGCCTCCTCGCCAGCTCCCTGTACGTCGCCGGGTCCGCTTCAATCTCCACTTCAGCCTTCAGGAGGGAGAATTTCATCCGCCACCCTTGCGCCTCCACGCCGTGCACCAACCGTGCGTTCAGAACTACCCCGCGCCCCAAATGTCGCGCACTCAGTCTCTGCTCGAGCACGAGCATCTTACTCGTCAGCTGTAGTCCTGTCTCGTCAGATTGAAGAAGATGAAGGCACCAGATCCAACGCGATACGCGCGCCCGCACGCAACCACCATAGCTGGCTCCCAAACCGCTTCAACAACCATTTGTTAGGATTAAACCGCTCACAAATAACAACCGATCGGAGAGTACTAAACTTCGTTTCGATTTTTTCACTTGTCTAACATTATTGCACAGTCAGCTGCCCGCGAAAACGGATACGCGAATGATGCACAACGGTTGATTACGCGATCACTCGTTCCCGGGATGTCGTAGATGTTGTTGCGGTGTGAAAATAAATGATTGCTAGACGGAAAATAGTTAATATTTGCGAGACACAAGAAACAAAAGAGTGTGTGACACAAGGCGGAGCGCGAACGACTGGGCGAAATGGCCGCTGATTGGTCGAGTAGTGAGGCGCGCGCACCTCGTTTGGATTGAAACCGGTTGGAATCGGTTCGCGGAGGCCGCGGCCGGCTCGGGTCGGTGCATCGCGCGCCCGTCTACGTGTAGTGATGTGACACACATGTCCTTACGGTATCGATACGGTTTTTTTAAGGTTTCATTTTTGTTTCGCTATATTTTCTTTTGCATGATAAAGACATATTATCCATAATAAAGCAGTTTCTGAAGCTATTTTTAGATGTGTGCGCATAATAATTTAGGAGATGGACGAATCGGCATCTAACCGGATAGCTATGGTAATAGCTTTATGCGGACTCGGCCAATCGTGTGTCAACTTATACTGAACTCATGCAATCCGGTTTTTGCAATAAACTGCTTTAATGCTAGTTTTAAAAGAACATTTTTTTTATTAAAGTCGACATTGCACTAGTTGCGTTCTACCCACATCATTTTGAGGCTTAAAAATACTCATAGCTACTCTGTCTATACACACAGCTGTCTGGCTTAATAAAAACACTAAAATCCTATAAATAGCGCAGTTTGTTTATTGTGTAGTTTCAACGACGAGTAGACAAAGAGAGACGACGAGTAGTCTTCACATTTGTTGGTTGGAAACAAAAGTCTCAAAGTCAAACAATGTGATTACGCTCGATTTACGTATTTTTTTACACATAATTACAATAAATAATTTCATATTCAGTTACTTAGGTCAGCCATTACGCGCGCGTTATTTTAAGAACAAATATGGCCTGCCACATGTAGGTACTTTGTTTTTTTATATATATACATATGGAGCTGGTTCCATATGTGGTAAGTAGTCCTGTGAGTCATAATGGATATTCCATAATGAGTCATGGGTCATGGGTCACCCATATATGAACTGTCACAGTTATTGTAACGAATTTAAACCAGAAACAGAATAAGAGCATCACTGCACAAACTTAATGTAATATTGTATCAACAACCCCACTAAACGGACCTAAGACAACACGGTAAATGCTGCCAGGCTAAGTGATTCCTTTCGTCACAATACGTAACTACCCCACTGCCATAAAATAGCATTAACAGTAATTTTACATGCATGATGCCCAAATATTAGGCGTCAATAATATAATGGTTAGAGGGGCTGCCCTCGTAGCTGAGAGGTTCCGGGTTCGATCCCCATAATGGTCATTGAACTATCGACGTGAGCCAACTCCTGACACAAGCATTAGCTTAGCTGGAGGGGCTAACGGGAATACTAGTAATGTGATAAACTCACATTGCTAGTATACATAAAATAGAATAATGATAATTTTGCAGATTGAAACGATAAGATTGGAAATTTAAGACATTTTTAGTTTATTTCAATTAATTTATGAATGTATACTAATGTTTATGTTATTAAGGTAACGGCCATGACATGAAATAATGGAAATACGAGATTCTCGGCCATCAGTATTCTATGCTGACTCTGAAAATAACTTTGCCTAGTGTTGGTGAAGCAAGCTTCTAATACATAATATCAAAATTCTAATTAAACCACTCATCATTTAGATAGTATTCTTTAATAAACGTTTTAGAATCCAATTTTATAACGCGATGTTTCAAAATTAGAAACTTCAGTTAATAAATAAAATAATAATAAATATCGCCGGACGAACACACCAGCTGTATGGTCCCAAACTAAACAACGCTTGTACTATGGACACCCTACAGTGGACTGGGGGTGATCCCAGTGACACCCAGACCAGGGAAAATTACGTAAAGGCCATTTCCGAAATTCACCCAGACGGGAATCGAACCCGCAACCACCCGGTGTAGTTAGCCGAGCGGCTAACGCTCGAACCACTGCGCCAAGCGGTCGTCAAATAATAGGAGGATTAGTGAATGTCTTTATTAACTTACAGTTGGAAACAGTATAACTATGTTACATAAACATAAGAACACATTACCTACTATTGAGCCGTTGCTACAAGATATAAATTAACAACTTGTCAAAGGGTGCCCGCTAAAACCAATGCCGATTTAGTTATATCTGGTTGCGGGCGCTTCCGTTCGACATTTGCGGCAAAAACTAATTGACTGCGCTGTTTATTTAACGCGTTACGCCTGGTAGATTTTAGTGCAAATGGCAATTAATACGACGAGTTCTAACCGAATTCCATTTCACGATTCTACATCAGTCATTTCTCGAGAATCAGCTGAGGAGATAGGATTATGGAATGTTTTTTTCCTGCACGTGTTTTTTTTATCTGCTGTTTATCTGGCATTGATACAGATTATAAGTGTTTTTATTATTTCCGTATTCTGACACTTCCCTAAATAAATTGTTAGTAAAACAAGATATTTATTAAGCATTAATCTAGAATTCATTACTTGTACGTAGTATTAATTCGTCTATGGTTCATTATTATATTTCGATTTCAGTTGTAATCAAGTTTAAGGTTTAAAAAAGTCCGAAAACTTGCCTATGGCATATCCATACTTTCCATCTATATTTTGCTGAAGGCCATGTACTTCAAAGCGTTGAAACGTAAACGTGTTTTATTAAGAAGTATCAGCCAATCTCTAAGGCTTATTCAGATTGTAGTAGTGCTTCATCTCCGTGCTGTAAGCAAAATGCACACGCAAACCTCAGACAACAGATAACGGATACATCTGAACAGGACATGGGCATTATAGTTCATTTTGCAGGTTTCCAAGAAGAGCGTCTTCGTTGTGCTGATTTGTAACACCCACGCCGCGAGACCGTTGCAAAATGCACTTTATTGTTGTGGAGATTACGTAAACGCGATATCCAATCCGAGATATAAATGGTGTGATTATACTGTAGATACCGGCCACATGGTAATCTCGGCTACGATTGAATCAAATTAATAGAGCAAACTCTGATCGAATGAATCTAGTCGCATTAAATGTCGTTCTGCGAAGCGTATCTCAAACGAGAGTACGTCCAATTCCAGCCTATATTTCAAGGTCCAGATCAAGTTTTTTCAGTATAGTGGCAGACGAAACAACCCCTGTATTAGGTATGTCTTCCTTAAAAGCCTAAGACACAAGTCACTTATCACCTATTCCTCGATCAATATGATACATCGATCCAATCGAAGAATTTCAGACATGCCCTTTCTACTATTAACCTCTATTTTTCAGTTGCTAATGTTGCTATATCTGCTGCATTGAACGGCATACCGTGTGATCTCACTTTAATTCAAATTGCATTGCCAGGTCGTTACAGACTCCGAACTGCGAGCGATCCGGATTGCTGTCGTTATACTTGCTTTGGTAATAACCTGAATTTCTCACGAGCGCACTGGACCCGCTGCTCTTAACGTTTAATAGATGGATTTGATCTTCACGATCTAGAGGTTAGATCTCCATGGATGGTAGGTTAACCTATTTATAATTTTATAGATGGAAGAATTAAGAGGAAAGAAAGGGTGGATGAATTCATGCCTCAATTTTGGTTTAGTGCCGTAGATGCACAAAAGCTAGTCTTGGAAAATCTGAAAGCTACTGTACATTTTGACCGAAGTATATGCAAATTGTCTGGTATCAATATGAATCGCTTATATTCTGCATAATTCATATTGCTTTGAAACATAAAAACAAAACGCCATAAGGGGACGCAATTGTAACCACTATCGGCACAAGAATTCCTCTCATAGAAAAACAACGGTTGCCGTTGCATAAACAGTATGCGAAGCGAGTCAACGACCCGCACAAGCCCTGTGTTCTAAATAGGTTACACCGTACAACTGAGCGCGCACCAATCATACTACGGTGGAAAAGGATGGAGATAAAACTATTGCATGCCAAAGCGCCACGCTGCAAAAAACATAGAAGAACTGCTGGTAGTCGGCTTTGCATCTTAAAAAAAAGAATCTGATTAAGTATACTCAAGGAAACTGACGTAATTGAAACGGTCTGAAATTTGAGAAATAAAGTACTGCTGCATGGTCTACAGAATTACGGTTAAGAAAGTAAACCACAGATTGGCATCACCTACAAGAGAAAACATATGATAACATGAGTAGGATAAATTAAGGATCAGAGCCCAATAACATTTAATTATAATGTGCGGAAGCCTTTGATAATATTTAATTATAATGTCGTTGTAAAATGTTGCTTGAATGCTACTATGAGTCTTATACGAAGATATACAAATTTAAAAGAAAGTCCTCGATAAACGGTTTGACCTTTCTGTAGTACATCAATCTACGAGCAACTACCCGCACATATTGTGACGAATATTCCTCAATAGCAAAGGTTATGATAGAATTGACAGGTCAACAATAATGTCTGCTTACAATGCACAGCATCCTCTTGATCCGGTTCGCACTAGATCCAAGCCTGAGCGAGACATAACGAGTGCATTCTATATATAGAACTGTACAATTTACTAAAATGGGGTCGGGTTTCGAATGTTCGGCTGTTTGATTGCTAGATGAATATGTGGCGGGTCATTATATTTGGGGTGTTATATAATGTGATAAATTACTTTTTGATTGATGTATTATGTTATATGGAGATTTGAAATGTCTATTGGATGATTACACAAAAACAGTTGTGCATCTTAGGATAAGAGGGTACGATATGAACATACGATAAGTTTTAAAAATAATAATAAAATGACGGATAAAGTCATCATGGAGTTTCTTCATAGATATACCTACCTACAACATTATCATATTATACGAGTATAAATAAGAAAGATGACTAGCCAGCACCACAATAATTAGCAACCATTGTTGTTATTCAACTTAATTCATGGCGTGTCCGACAAAAAACGTAAACACAATAGTACGACATTGAAACGTGCGCATACTAATTGCAGCCCTAATGGGCTAGCATTGAAATGAGCATGTCTGTCATTACACAGTGTTGATAGTTCTATTTTTAAATGTCGCTAGTGATGTTCGTTTGCAATGTCGATAATATTTCGTAAATTTACGGTTTTTTATTTGTAGCTTTGAAAATGGAGGCATTGAAAGCGATGAGCCTTCTTACCCGTATTGAGTTTTCAATTATTTTAAAAATGTAGCTCAGTCCACTTTTTCAGTGAGAACCTTAATTAAAATTAGTGATTTGAGGGACATATGAACACTTAAAAAGAAATAGGAAGAAAAGTAAGTGATAATAATATAGCTACAGTCGATGGCGAAAGGACTAAGTTATGAACTTTATTTTTGATTAATACTTATTTTACATGATCATTACAGTTATTGCAAAATGGAAGCAACCATGATGAAGGCTTGGATCCTCTGCAACGTATCCTATACTCAATAGATACTGAACTGGTAGGAAGGAAACGGCATTTGCCTTTCAACTTTTGATTGATAATAATTGCCGGACGGACCGGCCGGGCCGGCTCGCTAGATGGCTAACATAAAATTGCCGCTAATACGGACAATAGAGAGCTATATAAGTCTATGCGGGCGGGGGTTCCGTGGGGCATCGGTTTTGAAATCGCGGTTTTATAAACACGCATTGGAAAAGTTAGGGTATGAAGTGAATGGCAAGAATGATGCAAGAGGGTATAAAACATGGTTTCTTTGTCTGCGGCATGGATGTAGTTACGGTCGGTTCACTCGACAAATTCTGAAATGCTTTTTTTTCTATTTAGCCTTGGTCTAAGTTTAACATGGATTGGCCCCAATCCATTGTTCAGTACTCTAGAGTAGAACCGTTGCCTTGTTTGGGAACGTACAGTCACTATATTAGTTTAGTGATATTTATTTATTTACTAGCTATTGCGCGCGTGGTACTTAGATACAATAAAAGTAGCCGTAGTTACTCCTTATAACATCAGCTATCTGCCAGTCCCGTCACAATCAGTCCAGCCATTTTGAAGATAGGCCGGAACAAACAGAGAGACACACATTTTTAAAACATGTTTTTATTTTAGTTATGTACCCTTAAATAACTTATAACTCTCGTGTATGTACCGTATATACTTCCATTTGCATTGACAAAAAAAGCTATTATTTTGATATTACAAAGAGACACTTAAATTTCATTTGTTTGGGTTGAGATCATTAGTTTAAAGTAAACTCCGAAGCGCCCGAGAGTCTTGATCATATTATTAGACTTTTCTAATTTCACATCAATTTCAAACAGCTTGAAACTGGAATATTCTGATACAAATCATCCTGTTAAAAACACAGTTGATAAATTTAAAGCATAATGAGCTAAATTAATTTTATTGAGTGCGCAGAATTAGAATTGACGTTGTTTATCGTGCCATGCATCGCTAGTTTTGCGAATAAGAAAAAAAGTTGAGTGATTAGTCTAGTTGAGTAAGGTCTGGGCTGTTACTTAAATACTTAATAATAGGAGCCACTTCGTAACGAATACAAGTATGCCTAATGTAAGAGAACCTTAAAGAGAACCTTAAAGTGAAGATAAACATCACAGATATAGATTTACATAGATAACGCAAATGTATGTACTTAGCGTGTCCGAAAACCCCGACCAAGCGTCAAGGTTGGTCGCCGATAGCTTACAGTCCTCGCGACTACAGATATAAAAATATGAGTATGAGCGAGATAATCACGCGAGAGCATCGTAGCGGGCGGAGGGGCATCGGTGTCTTTGAATCGGTTTGGATTTCCCGCCATCTGTGGCACGCTTGGTTTCAATACAAATCGTGATACTTGCGTTATCTATGTAAATCTATATCTGTGATAAACATGAAGGGATAATACATTTCTTTATTTTTGCTAATTTCCCTACGCTTTTCAATTTAAATTGGTTCCTTTTCCTTGTGATTCGAGTAAGTCTGTTACCGACACAAGCTTACCTACCACTATCCTCATTCTGGTATCTAATAATATCTGTATGTAAACAACTCTGGAAAAAACCGGTGAAATCTCGGTAATTCGTGACTCGCAACACATGGCACATCGCGGTTCGTTTACTTATTTGGTAATAACAACTCTATTATGGCATTACCATGCGCGATTGAACAGATTGTAAGATTACAAACTTAAAAAACACCTATTCAAGCAATGAAGTGTGAAATCGATTTAGGACCTGAAAAATGCGCTAGGGATCTTTTTAAATAAGTACTCTTTTCTATCTAAAATCGGTAGTTACTTCTGTGGTAGTTACATTCTACTGCTTTATACCAGAAAATTCCGAAAAAAGGAAGCTTGTGGTTCACTCAATGTAGCAAAATGTCAATGTCGAGTGGCCGTAAAAAAACCCTAAACCTCTCATGGGACCTTGACTTTCTCATTTGTTTCACAACAGTAGAGGATTTTTTTTATTATTAGTTTTTTAGATTTACTTATAATAATAATAATTTTAGCCCTTTTTGACGTCCCACTCCTGGGCACGGGCCTCCCCTCAACACGAGGGGGATTCAGGCCATAATCCACCACGCTGGCCCAGTGCGGGTTGGCGGATTTCACATGTCTTTCGAAAATTGGTTAAATCTTCTAAGACATGCAGGTTTCCTCACGATGTTTTTCCTTCACCGTAAGCAAGTGATAATCATATATAAATTATGATTCGCACATAGATTTCGAAAAATCCAGAGGTTCGAGCCGGGGTTTGAACCCGAGACTTGGTAGCCCGCAAGACGCGTGCTTAACCAATCGGCTATCACTGCTATTAGTTTTTTAGATTTACTTAATATTTCTTATTCTATGGAATTTAAAAACCAGTAATTTATAAAAAATATCGGTTGTATTGTGAACATAGACAATAAAAAATCTTCGTAAGGTTATGTGTGAGCAGTGCACTGCTGGTGGGAATTTTAATTTCAAAATTACGAATACTCCACTGCTGTCAAGTGGTTTAATGAAGTAATTAATCAATTATAACAGGCTGGATTGGCGTGTTCGCCGGTGTTGACCCGAGTAAACGACCTCATCTCGCCACGGCGGGCGACGAGACGCAATACCGGTTTTTTATTACAGGATTGCCAGATATAATTTTTCTTTTACCCCAATTTTGGTTACCTTGGTAACCTAGTTATCGCCAGCATTATGAAAAAAACCCTTAGAAAAACAAAAAAGGGGTAAGGAGGTGTGGAAGGAAGTTTAAGGATGTAAACAAAATACGATTCCAATTATAATTAATACCGATGTTCAGCCGATCGTTACTATACTATTATTATCTATCACTTACCATAATTCGGGCGAGTACGGCGGCGACGTGGTGACCAGAGATGGCGGCGGCAGCAGAGCGTCGTTTGACAGCTGTCAACAAACAAATTATTCAGTTTTCTCGCATAGATTCATGACTTTCTTACGTCCATGGTATTTCTTTGTTACATGGGTAGCACCAGTTTTAAAAAAGGCGTCTGTTGTTATGAAAAATAAAAAAAATGATTCAAAAAGGAGGAATATAATTTCGGCCGGTATTTTTGTTCATCTGTTCTCTCATAACATCTAAACTACTTCGCTCCGAACCTACCCAAAACACATACCTACTTTATGCATATGACGACCGCTTGGCGCAGTGGTTCGAGCGTAGGCCACTCGGCTCACTGCACATGTTGGTTGCGGGTTCGATTCCCGCCGGGGAAAATTTCGGAAATGGCCTTATTGTAATTTGCCCAGGTCTGGGTGTCACTGGGATCGCCCCCAGTCCATTGTACGGTACCCATAGTACAAGCGTTGCTTAGTTTGGGACCATACAGTTGGTGTGTTCGTCTGGCGATATTAATTATTATTTTACTGTGTTATGAGTGGGGGGGCGTGTTACCGTGGTGAGGACGGTGGCCTCGCAGCCGGGCTGGTACTTGTCGAGGTCTGGCCGCGGCCGCCGCAGCACCTTCTCCCGGTCCTGCTTGTGCTTACGGTCGGCGCCCTTCAGCTTGAACACCTGCCGCCAAATCAAACAGGGTTGCCATTACAAAAAAAAAACACCCAAATTTGGTGGAAATTTCATTGCATTTCGTCGCCGGGCATTGGAAACTTTGTAAGTGTAACAAAATATTTTTACGATTTGCAAATTACTTAACAAAAACTCTTTGAAAATCTGTTTTGCGAAACTTTAATACCACTATGTAATGGTTTATTCACTTTTTATTAGTGTTTAAATTAAAATACCAATTTTATAACAATGTACAACTGCTTTAAATTTAATAAACTCGTTATTTTTTCTAGCCCTGAAAATCACGTATATGCCGCCGCGACTTCGCCGAAACGACCAAGTCTGCACTACTTGGCCGCCTCGACTTGGCCGCCTCAACTTGGCCGCTTCGACTTGGCCGCCCAACTTGGCCGCCCCGGCTTGGCCGCTTCGACTTGGCCGCCTCGACTTGGCTGTCTCGATTTGGCCGCCTCAACTTGGCCGCTTCGACTTGATCGTACCTTGATTTGGCAAGCGGCGGCGTGCAGGCGCGTGTGGTCGTCGCTGGCGAGATAAGTCTCCACCTGGATGCGGAAGGGAACCCCCTTCTCCCCACCATGCTTCTTGGCCGTGAACTCCGTCGATATGCAGTTCACCTGCGTTGAAGAGAAACGAAAATATAATATCTAAATAAATATAACTCAAAGGTGACTGACTGACTGACTGACATAGTGATCTATCAACGCACAGCCCAAACCACTGGACGGATCGGGCTGAAATTTGGCATGCAGGTAGATGTTATGACGTAGGCATCCGCTAAGAAAGGATTTTGATTAATTCTACCCCCAAGGGGATAAAATAGGGGATGAAAGTTTGTATGAAACTTTATCAATTAAATTCCACGCAGACGAAGTCGCGGGCACAGCTAGTTTTTATATATATAGATTACAAGATCCAATCCATATCGAACCAATTACATTACAATTATTATGGATAAGTACATAAACGCCATGGTGTATGGTTGGTGTGTCAGTCTGGCTATATTTATGTATTTATTGATTTATTACATTTATATATCAACTTTCTAAAGAGTTATAAAGTTTAATCAGGCCATAGACGTGCCGTCAAATAATTTTGGACCATCGCCTGAGTATTAATTTATAAATCTCAGTTCTGAGATCGTTCTGAGTACACTTTTGACATGTCGTATTGTACAGGTATGACATAAAAATGACATTTCCAAGATCGCTCTCAGACTTGTGATAGATTTATTAATACAGAACTTAGATTATTAACCTAATTTTATATTTTTTGAAGATTACTATAGTTTATACTTTAGCCCCTTCAACTAAGCTAATGCTTGTGGTCGGAGTGGGCTCACGTCAACAGTTTAATGGCCAGGATGGGGATCGAACTCAGAACCTCTCAGCTACGAGGGCGGCACCTCTAACCACTAAGCTATTAAATAAATAATAAATAAATATCGCCAGACGAACACACCAACTGTATGGTCCCAAACTAAGCAATGCTTGTACTATGGGTACCGTACAATGGACTGGGGGCGATCCCAGTGACACCCAGACCAGGGCAATTTACGAAAATCCCATTTCCGAAATTTACCCTTACGGGAATCGAACCCGCAACCACCCAGTGCAGTGAGGCTAGTGGCCTACGCTCGAACCACTGCGCCAAGCGGTCGTCAAACGCATTAACCTTAAATATTAACTTATTACCTTAATTGAAATAATACTAATTTGCGGATTATATCGAGTTTATTTACTTTTTAATGTTCCCGACGTTTCGGCTACTTTACAGCAGCCATGGTCACGGGGGGACTGAGGTGTTAGACGTCCTGATGTCATAGTTAATAACTGGGTACCCTCAAATTTAGTTGTTGTTTGCGGTCCGATCCAATAAAAAAAGTAAATAAACGCGATATAATCCGTAAAATAGTTTTATTCAATGTGTAGTATTCGCGTAAATATAAGAAAACATTATTACCTTAATGTAAACGCCGACATCTTTGGTGGGGTCCCAGTAGACATGAAGCGCGTTCAGGCAGGCCGGCTGCTCCACCCGGATCACGCCGTACGAGAGGGGGACATCCACCTTAGGGGGGAAATAATAACCAATTGTATCTTTTGTCTTGGAACCCGCACGAATTTGATCGAAGGGAATAATAGGAGTTGGAAGAAAAAAACAAAAAAAAACTTTTCCCCGGGACTCGTTGAGGGTCAAACCTCGACGTCATTATTGGTCACCATTGCCGATCCTGGCTTACAGGAGTTACAGTGGCGGGAATGTGTGGCGGGGCCAAAAAAAAAAGTGTCTTTTGCCACCATTTTGGTGTGGGCCAGTAGGACAAGTAAGTCAAGATACCGCTCACGCCCACTATTGTATGAGAATCAGTAATGGAACATTTCACAGGTAGCGTGTGAAAAATCATATTATATAGGTTTTCATAACGAGAACGTGCTACCGACTTAGGTAGAAACTGTTAAAAATCATTGCTTTTGAATCGCAAAGCGTTCGGTGCTGTCGCGGTTTTAATGATAAATCATCGACCGGTAACACCATAGGATTACGTGTCATATGATATTTCACTAAAATTTAAAGAAAAATTTAATTTCACGTAATGAAAATGAATTGAAAGTAGAAATCATTTCCATGCCTAATGTGAATGCAATCATCAAACGTGGGGGGAGTGTCGGGGAAGAGACATATTATAAGCTGAATTCAATTTGCTACAGCTTGACTCTTCTATCCCCCAGTGTGCTGTTGCAAGGGTGAGTAGTGGTGCAGAGTAGTGTTGCCTGACTGTCGATAGATAATGTATCGATGAATTGGGTCCGTTTGCGGCGAGCAGAATTCGTATTTATTTTATTTTTTTAGTTCCATATATTATTACTAGTATTCCCGTTGTAATGGTCGAAATTCGACCATAATTCATGAAAATTAAATTTTTATACTTCTTTAAGGTTTTATTGTCAAATACTATTTGATACTGGCACGCAGAATGCACTATGGAAGTCCCGCCCTCCAAAAACTGTCACCGTTTGTCAGTCTGACAGTCAGTCGGTGTGGAGGTTACAAATGTGTGTGTGTCAATTCAAGGTAGTGTGTGTAATGTTTTATTGATTGATTTTAATGTATTTCTGAGTATTATAATATAAAAATATTATCATTCTGCACTCCTTCTCTATTAAACTATAAGTGTGCCAAATTCCATACTCCTCCGTCCGCGCAATTTTCGTATTAAGCGTTTGAAAGTTTTCCTTCACGTATGGATTTTATATTCTTTAATTTTTATTTTTCTGTTAGTCTGTTAGTCGCTATAAACTTTTTCTCTCTTTCTTTCTTTCTTTAGATACTATTGGTCGTTATCAATATTATAGACGGTAGTGTCTATAATTTCGATAGGCCGTGGATGTTGTGACAAGTTCCCAAGGTGTGGCTAGTGTTGGCGGAGGCTGGTGTCGCGGAGCCTACCTCCAGGATCCTCTCGGCGGGTCGCTCGGCGTGCCACTGCGCGATCTGTTCTCGCTCCATGTACTGCAGCCTCCGCTCGTGGAAGCAAATCTTGATCACGCTCTGCCGCAAACAGTTTCATCATCAATATAATTGTCAAAAAAAAGAAAATACCGACTTCAAAAAACCTATAATAATAATAATTTAGCCCCTTTGACGTCCCACTCCTGCGCACGGGCCTCCCCTCAACACGAGGGAGATTCAGGCCGTAATCCACCACGCTCAGAGCGGGTTGGCGGATTTCACATGTCTTTCGAAAATTGGTTAGATCTTCTAAGACATGCAGGTTTCCTCACGATGTTTTCCTTCACCATAAGTAACTGATAATCACATAGAAATTATGATTCGCACATAGATTTTGAAAAATCCAGAGGTGCGAGCCGGGGTTTGAATCAAGACCTGGTGCCCGCAAGACGCTTGCTTTAACCAATCGGCTATCACGAAAAAACCTAGATGCACTAAAAAGCTAGAAATAACTAGAGACCACATAATCATAATCCAACATGTTCAAGCCCGTATTAAAGTTTCAATCTCGAGTCTGAGAGCGATCTTGGAAATGTCATTCTTATGTCATACCATTACAAAATGGCTTGTCAAAAGATTACCTTATGACAAATTTTAAATGTATTGTCCGTATGTTTGTCCCGGCTAATCTCCGAAACGATTTTGACGAGGCTTTCACTGGCAGATAGCTGATGTTATAAGGAGTAACTTTGGCTTCTTTTATTTTATCGAAGTAGGCAATTAATAATAATTATTAATAATAATATATATCTATGTTCTACTCTTCGATGTTATAAGACATGCAGGTTTCCTCACGATGTTTTCCTTCACCGTAATCAAGTGATAATGATATTGAAATTATGATTTTCACATAGATTAAATTGCGAAAAACTCAGGGAAGCGAGCCGGGGTTTGAACCAGGACGTGGTGCCCGCAAGACGCGTGCTTAACCAATCGGCTATTACTGCAATAGTCAGGTTTATTATATCGTTATTTTTATAATATATTATCTATATTTAAAAAAATAATCTCTGTTTCCTTGGTCATCGCATCACGCGTGTACGGATGGAACGATTTCGCTAGTTCTTTTTTCGTTGTGTTTATTATTGTCAGGAGAAAGTTCTTATGAAATAAAAAAATAAGAAAGTTGAGCGGAACAATTCGA
Organism: Notodonta ziczac; assembly: GCA_918843915.1. Classification (NCBI taxonomy): domain Eukaryota; kingdom Metazoa; phylum Arthropoda; class Insecta; order Lepidoptera; family Notodontidae; genus Notodonta; species Notodonta ziczac. The sequence goes on along the minus strand of OU974065.1, from coordinate 2,014,930 downwards.
ATTCGATATTCAAAGTTAAGACAGGACAACGTCTGTCTGGTCAGCTGGTTTTATACTAGGTGAAACAGAAAGGGAATACAATTTTTTTTTGCAACTTTAATTTGTAAATCTTAAACTATCGGCCTTGTGGGACAGTTGAAGTACTAAAGGTTTTGTAGACTTATGAAATCTGTCAACAGCTGTATCCCTGTAACACCTTCTGTTTTTCAAGTGTTCTCCAAAACCGATACTTTAAGAATTACAGAGTTAAGTTTTGAAAAAGAAGTATACCCTTTCTGTTTCAACCTGTATAAGTCACAGAATAGGACTCTACCTTCAATATCTTCCCTTTGTAATGCGAAAGGTCGCCGAGCTTCTTCAGCTTGATCTCGTAGGGCTGGCCCTGGTTCAGATACGTCAGGGTCTCCTCGTTCTGCTTGGTGGCGATGGACGTGGCCGCCGCCAGCACGTACTGGAACCTGTGCAAGGGGAGGTAGCTAGGGAGAGCGGGTAGTGGGGATGTTGGTGGGGGGGAGACTCGAGCCTGTGTCCCACTGCTGACGCCTCTTGGGCACGTTGCTTCATACCAGCCTCCCTAGCCAAGTGGCTTCGTCTGCATTCGTTTCGTTTCGTAGGTTAATTATGATTCGGTTTTTGTTATAATTTTATTTAATATTATTCGTTTTTTTTATATAGTTTTGGGTACGAGCCCTTTAGTCCCATTTTGCTGAATTGGGTCCGGTTGTGGCTAGCAGAATTTTTTGAATTATTGTTATTTCCTTTTTTATATATATTATTTTTATTCTATCTGCTAGTCACAATAAAGTTTTTCTTTCTTTCTTTTCTTTCTACAATTCGCTTCGCTTCATGTATGGAAGTGACATAAGTCACGTGATCTACTTATCGACTTGTAATGTCATTTCCATACATTTAAGCGTAGCGTTTTGTAGAAACGCTAGTAGACGAAGCCACTTGGCTAGGGGGGCGGGGGGACTTGGACCATCGTCCCCCTTAACCTTCACTATTCCCCCCTTTGTCCTTACATAGAAGTGAATGCTTAGCTATGCTAGCTATCTTAGCTGTGCTTAGGTTCTTCGTACTGTACGTAAGAGTTAGTGACCAGCTTTGGTCTCGGTTTAGGCAGCTCTAAGCCTACCGACACGGCTTATCGACTGTGACAGCCGGGATCGACGTCTTATGATAAAATCTACGTTGAAAATACAAGTAAATAAATGAATAAATATCGCCAACTGTGTGGTCCCAAACTAAGCAACGCTTGTACTATGGGTACTGCACAATGGACTGGGTGCGATCCCAGTGCGAAAAGGCCATTTCCGAAATTTGTCCTGGCGGGAATTTAACCCGCAACTACCCGGTGCAGTGAGCCGAGCGGCCTACGCTCGAACCACTGCGCCAAGCGGTCATCAAATATGATGAATACCTCATGTCGTCCTTGAAGCAGGGGTCGGGGCGAGCTTGGACAGGCGAATGTAGGAACCCATCCAGGGAACCCACCGGCGAACACATCAGCAGACCAGCATCTACACCATAAACAATGTATTTATCACTATCGACCGTTTGACGCTGTGGTTCGGACGGCGTCAGTAATATCGACCTGTTTGCCGTCACGGCATGACGCCAACCATGCCGTCATGCCGCCTCTCCGCCGCTGCTCTCGACTCACTGGGAATCGAGAGTCCCTCTCTCAAGGCTTCTTCACGATGTTTTCCTTCACCGTAATCATACTGACATTATTATTCGCACATAGATATGGAAAACACACGAGGTGCGAGCCGGGGCTTCAACCCAGGACTATTTACTATTTAGAGACAATGGTGTTGCCTGCTCACACTCTGTTACTGTTCCTGAGAATGTACACCATCTTTTATTCATTGAAAATAGTAACCATTAAGTTTCTGGCCAGATCTTCTCAGTGGAAGCGGCATTGCGAACCGGTGGTAGATTCTGACAATTCATAAATGCTTTGTTGGCTTACATGAATAAAACCCCGACCAAGCGTCGAGGTTTGGTCGCCGCTAACTTGTGAGCGAGCGGGACCACAGATATATAAAATATGAGTATGAGCGAGATAAACACTCGAGAGAATCGTAGCGGGCGGAGGGGCATCGGCGGCATCGGTGTCTATGAATCGGTTTGGAGTTCCCGTCACTAATGACGTCACAGGAGCTGTTAAAAATTCGGCACGCTTGGTTTCAATACAAATCGTGATACTTGCGTTATCTATATCTGTGAATAATACCAATTCTGAGTTTGAGGACCTTGCCCGCAAGATAGATACTGTTTATCAATGGTAATTACAAGGTGTTACTAACTCTTATTCTCTCCGTTGGGTGAGTATCCGTTGAGCGGCATCATGGCGCCCGCAGGCATTGTGGGCTGGCACTGCAAGCTCTCCGGGCTGCCTGCACACGGACAAACACTACTTTAGGCCTGGGCTCTTCGATATATCTATCTATACATATATATAAAAATGAATGTTTGTCTGTACGTCCTTTATAGAATCGTAAACTATGCATTTGATCATGTCACGATCTTCAGCAAAGTGTTGTGCATGAGCCCACAAAGGTTTCTGAGTTGGTACGACCAATCTTTGACAGCGTAGCAACGCGCGCAGGGTACAGCTAGTATTCAATACATAAATATCGCCAGACTGACACACCAACTGTACGGTCCCAAACTAAGCAACGCTTGTACTATGGGTACCGTACCATGGACTGGGGCCGATCCCGGCTACACCCAGACCAAGACAAATTACAAAAAGGCCATTTTCAAAATTAACAAAGCGGGAATCGAGCCCACAACCACCATGTGCAGTGAGCCGAGCGGCCTACGCTCGAACCACTGCGCCGAGCGGTCGTTTAGGACTAAACAATGTTAGTTTGACGTTGAAAACGCGTCGTCGGTGTTGCCAGTACGCACCGTGTTGCGTCATCATGTTGCCACTGTGGTGGGGCGACTGCTGGCACCCCCCCTCGTCCATGGGATCGCGGTTGCCGCTGTCCACCACCATGCTGGTGATCTGGGGATTAATGTTTGTTTAACTTATGGACAACCAGCTACATATAAAATATTAAGCATCTAAGTCTAGAAACAGAAAGCCAATGGAAGGTTTTCACGTATAGCAATAGATAAGTACAATAGATGCTTATGCAAACACTTAAAACTTCCGGGTTCGATACCGATTCTGGTAAATAAAACTATTGACGTGAGCCCACTAACCTTTCCACTAACACAAGCATTAACTGGGACTAGTCCCGCCACACACTCCCACCGACCACGACGATTGCTTTACAAAAGCAGAACTTTTTCAATTAATAAAAAGGAACAAACCGCTCTTTTCACTCAACCTTTGCAAATAAATTTTATTTAAAAAATATATTGTTTTGCTCACCCTACCTAACTTGTTAGAATTGACAGCTATGACGTCACAATATGGCGCAAAGTCGATCCTATTCTTATTTGAATCGCACTATACAAAATGTAGCATGGTCGAGCTGGAGGCTGTGTTACTTAGTGAATCGCACGGCTGATCTGGCAGTATGGGCTAGTTTCCTTGCCTGTCCTATTGGTAGAATATTAATTACTAGCTGTGCCCACGGACTTCGTCCGCGTAGTATTTAATGTATCAAAAATTTCGGGATTATCGGGATAAAAAGTATCCTATATGTTAATCCCGGTTATAAACTATCTGTGTTCCAAATTTCATCCAAATCCGTTCAGTAGTTTTTGCGTGAAGGAGTAACAAACATACATACATACATACATCCACACTCACAAACTTTCACATTTATAATATTATATATAGTAAGATTAATGCTTCATTAAATGGGAATCTACCTGTCTATCGTCGGCCCGTCTCTGCGGCCAGGAGCGGCGCGGCGGCGACAGCACGGCGCCGGTCGGCGACGGCGCCTCCTGCTTGAACACGGCCAGCGACGGCAGCGACAGCAGCGCATCGCTGCGGGGGTGACACGAACTATTTGTTAGAGTTGACGGATAGCCGGGTATAGATGGCGTTAGTTGTACGTGGACGTGTTACATCGCAAAGAGCGCTTGAATGAAAGAAAATGATATGAGACGTTTATCAGCTCAGGCACAGACTACATCATACTTTGTAACTAATAGAATAGAAAATATAGATATGATAATTGCAATGCTTCAGACCATTCATTATAAGCAAGTATTCATTTTGGGAATGTTTTCTTTTCGGGAAAGTGGTAATTTAAAGGGACTGAACATTTTGGGAAAGTGGCACTTCGTAACCGACTTCACACAAGGAGGAGCTTCTATGTTCTTCGATTTCTCCGCCAATAGTAGACTGATTTAGATTTTTTTAAATTCGGATTCGGTGCCATAATTCACGTAAATAGGGGTAAGTACCTAAGAAGTAGTCCTAATGATGTTTAAAGATAGCGGCACCGACTCCAAATTAAATAAATTATAAGGTCCATAGGTAAGGTCCAAATTATTTAGTGCACCCAGGATTTTTTGAAGTCGGTTAAAATTTTTGTTAGAAATTGTTTTTGGAAAAATATTGTCCATTCAAAGTGTGCATATCGGAGCTGATGGAACTTACTTCATAGACAGCTCTCCGGGTAGATCCAGATCGAGGTCGTTGACCTGCCAGGCGGGAGACATATGTGAGGACGACGAGCTGCCGCCGCTGCCGCCCATGTCACTCAGCGCTGCTGCAACAAGGAACAGAGATCAGAATTTTGCCGCACCACTGGGCCATGAGATACAAACGATCAGAGTTTCACACACATTTCAGAGGTAACTCCCTAGTCTGAGAGCGGTCTTGTCTGAGGTCAGTTTTGGCATGTAATTTTGTACTGGTATAACATAAGAATAACATTTGAAAGACCGTTCTCAGACTTGAGATCGATTTATTAATACGGAACCTAGAACAATAATGCCCTAACGGCTATCGTTGTCATACTATAATATCATACTAATATTATAAAGAGGAAAACTTTGTTTGTTTGATTGTAATGAATAGGCTCCGAAACTACTGAACCGATTTGAAGAATTCTTTCACTGTTGGGAAGCTACACTATCCCCGGGTGACATAGGCTATAATATATTTTCAAAAAAATTAGGGATCCTTACTAAAACTCGAATAATCTAACCGCAATGTACCCGTGCAAAGCCGGGCCGGGCCGCTAGTCGTTAATAAATCAATCTCAACTATGAGAGCGATGTTAGAATTGTCATTTTTATGTAATACCAAAATGCCCTGTTTTGGGTCCCTGACACTCATCACAGGCGGACACTTGACTGATGGAGTTCGGTCTTGTTGGGGTCTTCTATTATTGAGCTACTTATTTGGTTTATAATTTTGGAGGTTGACAAGCCGGGGGTCTTGTCAACGGGGGAGGGGGAGGGGGTTTGCCAAATAATTTCAAGTACAATAGAATCCCGCAAAGTAACGCACGAGACAATTAATTAAATATTACAAAATAACATGTCAAAAGCTTTATTATACTAGCCTTGGAGTCATGTGAAAATTCGCTATGAAAGTGATTTACTCTGAGCACACGCAGCGCGGAACAATCAGCTAGTTACAATTAAACTAAAAATAAATAAATATCGCCGGACGAACACACCAACTGTATGGTCACAAACTAAGCAACGCTCGTACTATGGGTACCGTACAATGGACTGGGGGCGATCCCAGTTCAAATTCAAATCATTTATTTTGTTTAGGCCTACGGGGGCACTTACAAATTGTCAATTTTACATTTTTTTCTCTTATATCTACAACCGGATCGGAACGCGACCTCGACTGAGAAGATCCGGCAAGAAACTCAGCGGGCTTGTCTTTTTACATTTGTATTTTTTTTTAATTGCCAGTTGCTTAGTGACACCTGGGCAATTTACGAAAAGGCCATTTTCGAAATTTGCCCCGGCGGGAATCGTATCCGCAACCACCATGTGCAGTGAGCCGAGCGGCCTACGCTCGAACCACTGCGCCAAGCGGTCGTCACACTAACTAGTTAACTCTTTGTTAAATGAAAAATTCACTGCTTTTAAATCATAAAACAAATTGAATGTAAAATCTACCGCTCGGTGCGGGCGCAGATAACATTTATAACCAGAACGAGTTAGTTAAGCGAGGCAATTAACTCATTGACCGCAGATTGTGACCGCATGTTTACTGGATATATTCTTCGAATTAGCGTGGGACTGGTTTTTACCCGACTGCCCTGGAAGGATTCTGTTTTTAGGGATCCGTAGTCCCTATGTGAAAACCTCATAAGATCACCCTTTCCATCTGTCCGTCTGTATATGTCACAGTACTGAAATTTTGTTCATAGATACTTTAATAATATCTCCGTAGATAGAAAGTGGGGATACTTTTTAGGTACCTCGTCATGTGGAGTACATTAAAAAGGTCTTATCAGCCTTTTTTTGCGAGATTTTAACCTCTAATGGTTAAAAATATGTAAATAGAGGAAACCTACTTATATCATTTCGGTTGTTGTTTTGACCGGGTGGTAAAGCTGGCCAAAAATTTGTATTCACTATTTAGATGGGTACGGAATTCTATAATTTGTGTCACCCGAGTTGCACTTGGCCGGATTTTATTTAATATTCGCGCGTAATAGTAGACTCGAGAGACTAGGAGGTATTGTAAGACAAGACTTTGTCACGGATAAGTCGCTCCGATTCGCGCTCTCTCTTCCAAAGTCATAAAAGAAAATGAGACGAAATCGATTTGTCTTTAGGTATTCTGACCAAGTTTAGATATGATTTCAATACACTGTATAATAACAAAACAAGTGTCCGCCATTGAGTATCTTATCTCAGTCACTTTGACCCGCACAGCGGACAGAGAATTGCACCAGATAAATCTAGATCGCAGTTTGCCTGGCATTAATTTCTTTCTTCCTCAGCACAAATTGCTATTTCCTTCACAATAGGAGTTCAAGGGCTACCAATATATCTAATCATGTGTCTAAGGCCCGTTTTAATAAATCTATCTCAAGTTTAATTTCGATCTTGAGTACTTTTTGACAAGTCATTTTATACTGGTATGCAATAAGCATGACATGTCATTTGCCGTTACGTCAAATGGCATGACGCTCTCTCATGCCGTCACGCACGTACGCCGCCGCTTTCGACTCCCTTGTGTGTGTGTGCGCGCACTATACACTATACATGTTTCACATCTGCCGGGCGTCTCCTTACGGACAACTTTATTTATTTATTATAATTTTACGTTTCTCGGTCAAGCATTTTTACTTTGACTTCCTTGAGATAAATAAAATTAAATTATTGTGTAATTTTTTGTTACAGTGTAACTTATAATTACGGTTGATGGTAATTAACCTAATTTTTAATCTATTTGATTGCCACAAGGTTCAATGTACGAATATTAACCGCTTAGTGACTGAGACTAAAATAATTGTAACTTGGTATTATTAGTATTTAACCCCCGACGAAAAAAGGGGTGTTATAAGTTTAACATGTATATCTGTGTGTCTGTCTGTCATTGTAGCGCCCAAGCGGATGAACCGATTATAATTTTGTTTTATTTGTTAGAAATGTATTTTGTTTGAGAGTCCTTGGCTACTTTTCATGATTGTTTAACTTTTCAATTTAGAGTTATTTAATATTACACAGTTGGCAAACAAGCGCAAGACCTGCCTCATGTTAAGCAGTTATCGTAGCCGCAGGCATTAGTTGCACCTTGCCAGACTACAGGGGCAAGGGGGGAGTGGGACAGAGGCGCGGGAATGAACGGAGGATTCGGGATATCGGGCTCTCTCACTCATCGTTCGAAATGCAACTATAAAACGTATGTATAGCGTAAATGAATCCGTCAAAACAATTTTTCGGATTTTTATCGCGTTTATTAAATTTATGTTCCCGATGTTTCGGGTGCTTTACAGCAGCCATGGTCACGGGGGGACTGAGGTGTTATACGTCCTGATGTAATAGTTAGTAACTGGGTACCCTCATAAACGTTTAATAAACGCGATAAAATCCGAAAAATAGTTTTATTTCAATGTGTAGTATTCGCGTAAATATAAGAAAACAATATGTGAATCCGTCAAATTTGACAGTGTTCTATAGGAAAACTGTCATAACTAACGGGTTCGGCTACGCAATACGTCAGTTTTGACGTATCGGTATTGCGGGTCGAGTGTGAATCGAGTCGGGTCCCTAATTACTCGTGAATGAACTGTATGGAGACAATTAGACCACGCGACCGGAATTTGAATACGTTTAAAACTTGTATTATCACCACAGAACAGGAAGTATCTATACAAATAAATTAACCTTTTCACTAACTGCATATCAAAGTACATACGATACCTACAGCAAAAACGCGATTTAAAAAAAAATTGTCTGTCTGTCTGTCTGTGTGTTTGTTCCGGGTAATCTCCGAAACGGCAGGACCGATTTTGACGGGACTTTCACTGGCAGATTTATAGGGAGTAACTTAGGCTACTTTAATTTTAGAAAAACAATTAGGGTTCCGCGTAAAAAAATAAAAACACATGAAATCAAAGAGTATCTCCGAAACGGGTGGACCGATTTTGACGGGACTTTCACTGGTAGATGGCTGATGTTATAAGCAGTAACTAAGGTTACTTTTATTAATGACTTTAGAGATTTTAGATCAAACTACATTTAAAAAAATGGGTCCTGTTGCGCTGGCTCAGAACGCGGGAGCGGGCTTTTTTGTTAAGTTAAATTCCACGCGGACGAAGTCGCGCTCTCAGCTAGTCTATAAATATATTAATACGTGAAGCATAAACTTTCAAACGCTTAATACGAATATTGCGCGGACGGAGGAGTATGAAATTTGGCACACTCATAGTTTTTATAGAGAAGAAGTGCAGAGAGCTAATATTTTTATATTATAATACTAAGAAATACATTAAAATCAATAAATAAAACATTTCACACACTACCATGAATTGACACATACACATTCATAACCTCCACACCGACTGAACGTCAGACTGACAAACGGTGACAGTTTTTGGAGGGCGGGACTTCCATAGTGCATTCTGCGTGCCAGTATCAAATAGTCTTTGACAATAAAACCTTAATGACGTTTAAAATTAAATTTTAATTGATTATGGTCGATTATCGACCATTGTAAGGGGAATACTAGTGTAAATTAATACCGTAAGCATTATATGTAATGCTAGCGAACGCCTGCGCACCGAACTCGGTGAATCTCCGTCCCTCTCTCGCTTCTCTTGCCGCGAACTGCAGCACCGCAGCCGCAGAGACGCGATCCGACTGCGGCGTCGTGTCCTCCACCATGTCTGACAGTTTGACGACTGCCGCCTACAGATGGCGCTAGTGGCGAGCAAATGTTGCGCTCCCTCGCGGACAGATGGCGTTGTTTTCAAATTTGTTTTAACTCACTTTGTTTTGTATTCTTCTCGGTTTATGTTATTTAAAGGGCTATTTGGTTATGTTTAATGAAAATATGTGATTATGTTACAGTCACTGTCAGAAAAACCAATTATAAATGAACGTCCACACGTTGCATTGGTTTAATATTATGTTCCTGAAGCACTTAGTTGCACTCCTGTAGTGTTTCAATTTCGTCATTTTATTTTGTAATGTCTTTGTTTTCACTGCACTTTTTTTTAGGGTTTCTTGAAACCGTTTTGTTATTATTTCAACATAATTAAAAGTTGGTTAAATTTTTACACTTTTTATTGGTGCACGATAGATTAGACGACTAAATGCATAGAAAACCTCGCTAAATTAGTATTCCTCCAGAAAAAAAATGTTCACAAAAAATCGGGAATCTTGAGAAGTACCAAAAGAACTGACTGAGTTGAGCTGATCTCTCTTTATAACATGAGTCAATAATTAAGGGAGCTCAACTTAATGTTGAAAATGCACCCTGCGATGTGCAGCCTACGGTACTAGGTTATTGAATGTACCACATTCAGCTAAACTTCCTACAAACCCCAGTGAAAAAATCATAAACATAGGCCATGAACCTATTTTTGGAGAAAATTCGCACACACGAACAGACAAACCTACGGGTTAAAAATCAGATCCTCCATTTGGAGTCGGTTAAAACGAGCATCCAGAAAACAGGTAAATATAAAAGGCGTCAATAGCCTAGTAGTAGAGGGGTTGCCCTCGTAACCGAGAGGTGCCAGGTACGATCCCCATCCTGGTCATTGAACTATTGACGTGAGCCCACTCCTAACACAAGCATTAGCTTAGCTGGGCGGGCTAACAGGAATACTAGTAATGTGATAAACTCACATTGCTAGTAAACTTTTATTTTAACCAAAAAAGGTGATTGCGAAAATCGTTACTTTCGACACTACACTCTTTCTGATATGAAAACGTACGAACAGCCACAAATCATGTGTTTGACTTAGATAAAATGGTTACGTCAGAGCGATAATCAGACGTGTTATAACGTTTCTGACAAAGTAAGCATAGAAACACGAACCCAAGCCCGGGCGCACGGGTTGTGAACAGTTATCAATAAAGTTGTAAACAAATCAATATCTAAAATCCGGTTCTGTTCTAACACATTGCCCATTATTTGTTTTGTTATCGTCCGGTTTGCAACGAAACACGCCTTATCTTTCTACTAGTACTTGAGTACCTCTGTCTAATTCTTGAGTACCAAATTCCAATCGCCATCGGCTTCGTCAATAAATAAATAAAATAAATATCGCCAGACTGACACACCAACTGTATGGTAAACTAAGCAACGCTTGTACGAAGAGTACAATGGACTGGGGGCGATCCCAGTGACAAGGGCAAATTACGAAAAGGCAATTTCCGAAATTTGCACCAGCGGGAATCCAACCCGCAACCACCATGTGCAGTGCAGCCGAGCGGCCTACGCTTGAACCACTGCGCCAAGCAGTCGTCTAATAGTGATAAGGGATAATCTGCTCCGTAGGAATAACATTGCAAAGGTGGGGCAGAATCATCTCAAAATCATCTCATATCACAGCAATGTACATTCGTTTCACCGCTGGTATCTTGGGGACGAGCCTATGGCCATGACACCAGCCACCAGGCCACACTCACCTCAATACGAGGGGGGTTCAGGCACTATTCCAACACGCTGGTAAGCCTCCACACACGCCATGTTTACATTAGCCGTTCAGCAAGTGATAATCATAATTTAAAAAATATTTTAAAATAATAATAATAATTTAGCCCTTTTAACGTCCCACTCCCGGGCACGGGCCTCCCCTCAACATGAGGGGGATTCAGGCCATAATCCACCACGCTGGCCCAGTGCGGGTTGGCGGATTTCACATGTCTTTCGAAAATTGGTTAGATCTTCTAAGACATGCAGGTTTCCTCAAGATGTTTTCCTTCACCGTAAGCAAGTGATAATCATATAGAAATTATGATACGCACATAGATTTCGAAAAATCCAGAGATGCGAGCCGGGATTTGAACCCAAGACCTGGTGCCCGCAAGGCGCGTCCTTTAACCAATCGGCTATCACTGCTTATAAAAAATATTTTAGTTAAAAAAATAAACAGACTTCAAAAAACTTGGGTGCACTAAAAAGCTAGAAATACCTAGGGATCTTGTAATTTATTTCATTTAATATCGGTGCCATATCCAGTAGGGATAGGTAGGTCCCCACCTAAGGAGTCCTAACGTAGTTTAAAGGTAGTGACACCGACTCCAAATTAAAATAATTTCAAGGTCCCTAGTTGCTTCTAGCTTTTTAGTGCACCTAGGTTTTTTGAAGTCGGTTGAATATATTTACTAAAATATTTTTTTTTATTATTTTTAGTGGTTAACTAGGTGCGTATTGAATTCCTGGCGACAGTAAATCGTCCATATCTCTCAAACTACTAGACTGATTCTGAAAAAAATCTTTTAGACCATTTGGAAAGTACTATACAAACAAAGAAATTTCAAAATTGACGAAAGCAATTGACGGAAAAATCGGTGGACATACATAAAAAAAGAAGTCGGTAAAAAAATGCAAGTGAAAACCAAATATCCTAGGTCTGAGCCAGGTTCGAATACCCTTGTTTCCAAGGGAAGTTTAGCAACTTGACTAAAGTTACAAAACAGGTCGCTTATCAGACTTAACCTATAAATTGCTGAATCGCAGACCACAACCAGTATGGCCGGCTTGGGAGCAAGAGGTCGGACGATAATGACAACAGACTGTCACCGTTTGGAGCCACGCGCGAGCGCAAAGGTTACTAGGCATTATCAATATTACGAGCAGGCGAAAAATATTCATCTCCATCATGTGTTTTGGGCGTGATTATGCAAAAACATGTAAGGTGTTATTTAAATTATGCGCGATATTTTGCATAACGTCTTCCTAAATGCTAGAGGTGAAGTGCCAACCACAAAGTAAAATCTGATAGGTTTCTTCCGATCTGACCTTTGAAGAAATCACTCGCTACCAACCACTTGTATTCAGTCCCACCAATAGAAAAAATACTATTGACAACCGCTTGGCGCAGTGGTTCGAGCGTAGGCCGCTCGGCTAGGTCTGCCCAGGTCTGGGTATTACTGGGATCGCCCCCAGTCCATTGTACGGTACCCATAGCACAAGCGTTGCTTAGTTTGGGACCATACAGTTGGTGTGTCAGTCTGGAGATATTTATTTATTTGGTTTTTTTTGTGTCAGGTTAGGTGTTTACTAATGCGACATGCAAAATATCGTGTATTCTTAAAATAATACCCTCTTGTACTTTTGCATCACATGACAACAAGATGAGGATGCGCCTCAGTAGAGAGCTTTGTTATATGGGGCTGTCGCACCAGAGTAAACTGAAAGAACAGTACAGAATAAAATGGTGAAATGCTAAGAAAAGTATTAAAAAGCCACCAGATTAGATGCTGAGCAAAAGGAAGAGTAGGTCCTTGGATCGGACCTTGAGGTAAGCCATTGCGGTAGACTTAAAAATTACTGATGATTCTAGATAAGTTAGAATTTAAACCTCATTTGGTTAAATGATTAAACCATTCAGTTACATGAGATGGTCGTAACCAGATTACTAGAAAAATATGGGATATCGAGTCAAAAGCTAGTGTAAATTCCAAGAGAGCTTTTGAGCCTCATCTTAGGCAATGTTAGTTCCACTACTTCGCTGGCACAACGACCCAGAGAGTGCTGGATGTGTTTCCAAGAGTGTTAGAACGTTGAATGTCCCTGTCTACCTGTTAAGCCAGTCTACGCCAATGATAAATAGGATAGTATAAGGCTAGTCGTTAATGATTGGACTGTTCGCATCGTCTTTCAGTCCGTATCAACAAAGACAGATAGTCTTCACCGCCGAATCCGACAGCCAGCCATCCGTCATGAATTAACTGGTCTTTTATTCATTGAAACGAGTAACCATTGAGTTTCTTGCCGGATCTTCTCAGTGGAAGCAGCATTCCGAACCTGTGGTGGATTACGACTATTCATAAATGCTTTGTTGGATTACATTAATAAAACAAGTTTGAGTTTGAGTTTGACCGTACATGGTGCCTTCTTGCAGCCAGGTTGCCCCAAGATCCGCATGTAGAAGTAACTGGTGGTTCAAACTGTCAAGGCATTTTTATTTCGACATTTATCGAAGCTAATGGAGTTCTGAGTGGGTTATGAATGTGGTAATCAATGCATATTAACAATTAATGACGATAGAAGTTAATATGATTACAAACATTCTAGAGATCGGTGTAATTATCTTGGAGACTTTGTTGCCTACTTTACTGTGCGAATATAGCGCAGGAGTCTGTCACAGAGTCAACATCGTCAACCTAATGATAACACTGATAAGGACAATGGTAATGACCTTCGTGTCATAAAAATATGGAAAAGATATGTGATACATCACAGAAAAGCCGGATTTTTGGTAAAATAATTAAACATCACCCAAAATAAAAAAGAAAAAAATAAAAGAAATAAAGATAAATGATAAATAAATATCGCCAGACTGACACACAGACTGTATGGTTCCAAACTAAGCAACGCTTATACTATGGGTACTGTACAATGGACTGGGGGCGATCCCAGTGACACCCAGACCAGGGCAAATTACGACGAAGCCATTTCCGAAATTTACCCCAGCGACCCGCAACCACCGTGTGCAGTGAGCCGAGCGGCCTACGCTCGAACCACTGCGCCAAGCGGTCGTCAAGATAGAAATAAAAGTATTAATTGGGCAGCCAAAAACAAAGAATACAGTGTGTAAAATAACACTGAAAGCCTGAATATAGGGTAAAAGCTTACAAAATGCGTACTGAAGCCCCTGAATCCCTATAAGTAGTAATAGAAGTTGGAGTGCGTACGGCCAAATCTCTAATCATGTAACGTACTTCTTATTGTATATGATGTATCAGCTCAGTGGAAGCAGCATTCCGAGCCGGCGGTAGATTCTGACTATTCATAAATGCTTTGTTGGCTTACACGAATAAAATCAATTTTGAGTTTGAGATATATCTTAAGTGTTTCTAGCCGAATACTATTTTATATGATATACATATTGCAGTTCTATTTAGGTATATTCCTTGGCATTAGATAGCCGAATATCGAATTGCGAGCCCACATTTTTCCAGTTGTGGTTTGAGCCAAGTTGTCTAACACTTCGAACTATTTATGGGCAAACGTGGCCAGGACCAGGCCAATTACAGACATGAAGAGTGGAGACTCATCATTGAGGTTTTGAATAGGTAAGCTAGTAAACAATAATGGGCGATTGGGTCTGGATAAGTATTGTATCTTAAAAACCAGATCGTTCTTGCACCATGAATATTAGCGAGACCTCTATAATACTAGAGAGACAAGAAGGCCTTGTTATGTTCCAGGTAAAATTAGTATACTCGTATATTTAGAAATGTTCTTCAACACAATATGATTTTTACAAACACTATTTTGACACCCAAACGCACTATAGTATTATTATCAAATCACACTATCAATTAGCACGTACGACAGAATAATCGCAACGCGTTGCGATTGCGACGGAATAATCGCAGTTATCAGACGCGTCACACGGCCGCGGCGTATCCTCAAACACTGTTTTGTATATGACGATTGCATAATTTGTTATCATTATCAATGTATTAAAACATAGAATAGTTTAATATTGTGCAATGTTTTGTGCCTACAAGGAGATTTCCTCTCCGAAGACATCGCTTTTTGTATGTCGGAGTACAGATGGCAGTAACTCCATATAAATATCACCAAGTTTAAAGGCTAGGAAGAAATAATATTGATAAGCCTACCATTTATCTATCAGCCCGAAAACGCCCACTGTTGGACATGAACATCCACCGCTGGACTTATACATCCACCACTTGTTACAAACTTCCAGTGCTGGACATATGTGTCCACTGCTGGATATAAACTTTTCCAAAAATAAACCGCATTCTTAATTTGCAGTAATGAGCAAGCATTATTTTGATTTTGCTTGGAACCTATAGGATAACGAAAATCATAGATTTATTAATAGGGGAATAAATCTATCTCAAGTCTGAGAGCGAACTTAAGTACGCTTTTGACAAGTAATTTTGTACTGGTATGACATAAGAATGACATTTCCAAGATCACTCTCAGACTTGAGATCGATTTATTAATACGAGCCATAAAGGTACCAGAACAGACGAACAGAACTTCATAAGTTTATCACCTCTGCGTTTTTATTCTTTGAGAAGTCATCGTCGATTGGTTGTCTCGTGTCAACAAGAGTGGACTCACGCTAAGAATACCCAGATCATTGTTCAGCCCGGCGAGGGGGCTCCATTAGCGGTACCATGCGAATCAGGACTTAAATGTGTTTATTATATATCAAAGTTTAGTTAGGTGCTTGTACATAGATGGTTTGTTACTGTTTCACGACCGTTTCGCGCTGTGGTTCGAGCGTAAGCCGCTCCGCTTACTGCACATGGTGGTTGCAGGCTCGATTCCCGATGGGGTAAATTTCGGAAGTGGTCTTTGCGTAATTTTACCTGTTCTGGGTGTCACTGGGATCGATCGAACGATTCCATTGTACGGTACCCATAGTACGAGCGTTGCTTAGTTTGGGACCATACAGTTGGTGTGTCAGTCTGGCGATATTTAATTATTTATCTTAATGTATATACATTAAGATAAATAATTAAATATCGCCAGACTGTACTGTGTCTGTTTTAGTAATATCACAGGGCTTCATTTATATTACCTAAGCCCGTATTCATAAATGGATCTCAAGTCTTGAAAGCAGTCTCAAGTACTCTTTTGACATGTTTATTTACCGGTACAAATAACCATGTCAAAAGAATGACATTTCCAAGATCGCTCTCAGACTTGAGATCGATTTATTAATAAGGGCCTTAATCATGTTCATTTAAATCTTTATTTGCACACGAAAGAACACCCATCAAAGATTGGCCAATGAAATCAATTTGAGTCAACGCAACAGCAATCGCCGAGGTGGGTAACAGAAATGAACCACTCACCCATAATCTTCTTCGGCGGCATCTTCCGCTGCTCCTTCTCCTCGCTGCCGTCTCGCCTCATCATCTTCCCCTCCCCCTGCCACTTGCGCTTCCTCCCTTCCCTTTCCTCGAGATACATCCCGATGTCCTCCTCTCTCCCCACCAAGGCCAGCCTCACAGACGACTCCCAAGTGAACGCGTCCTCTTTACGGCCGTCATGCATAGTATAGTCTTTCTCCTCAGAATAATATTCCATTACACTAGGGCCATAGCCCCACTCACACAATAGTCACTGAATGATGGATGAACGAATGATAATGATCGAACGGTTCCGGCGAATCGGTTAGAACAAGACGAAGAAGGAGTTGTATAACTTTTTGATGCCCGTCGTTTCTCTCTGGCGGTGGCTCTGAAGCAGTACGTTCTCGATTCTCAGTAGCATGTTTGTGCTAGACCGACACAGGTGGTACTGTATGTGCGGCACCAGGCCCGGGTACGGTTTCTTTGTGAAACGGTTGCCGATCAAATAAGTTCGCGTGTGGTTGAGAATGGCCTCCATGGGGTCCAATTGGTGCTGGTTGAACCGAGTTGGTCGATTCTGCGTTGGCTCCTGGCCTATTGGGCAAGGTCGGCGTGATACTACGGCTCCTGGAACAGAAGAGAAACTGGCTTAGGATACTTTCGAATGCGTAGACGCTGTCTGCGGAGTTGGTTTGGGC
The DNA here is from genome assembly GCA_918843915.1 of Notodonta ziczac. Taxonomy (NCBI): domain Eukaryota; kingdom Metazoa; phylum Arthropoda; class Insecta; order Lepidoptera; family Notodontidae; genus Notodonta; species Notodonta ziczac. The sequence continues at coordinate 1,997,810 of OU974065.1, read as the reverse complement.
GTTTCTTGGGGTAACATCAAACATCGGTGGCATAGTTTCACGGAGCAATAAGCTATGACGCCTCTTATGTATATTATTGTATGAGAATGCGATTGAAAACAGTTGGCGGGGTATCGAGGATGGCGAATATTGATCGGTCCATTTGATATGACCAATCAAAATGTCTGGTGCCGTCATAAATTTATGATAGACTAGCGACCCGCCCCGGCTCCTCACGGGTATTTTTTATCAGTGTTTCTCGACTATATTATTAGTGATTCAATCACTCTATCTATTAAAAAAAACCGCATCAAAATCCGTTGAGTACATTTAAAGATCTAAGCATACATTGGGACAGAGAGACAGCGGGAAGCGACTTTGTTTTATACTATGTAGTGATGATGATGCCCTATGCGCAGTATAGACGTCTGATTATTTTTCGTCACCCCTTAAAACCGGTTTAATTTGATGAAACTACTGAAAATACTGAGACGGACATAGCTATGTCAATAAGGACTCAATGTCAGCGAACCGTTAAACAATAACACTAAACGAGTATAACCCTAATAGAGCAACGCTTAATTTTTTTTGATCTGGACTATATGTTGTTGGCCAGTGGCCATAACAACTTCACCCGGACAACTACTTAAATTTATGTACTGAAGGCGTTCCTTGTAACACCCAGATCAGAGAAAGTAATTGAAACAAATGGGGAGGGGAGAAGTCGGTCTACACCGCAAGACTTAAAAAAAATCGATTCATAGAGAAATAAAGGGCTAAATCTAACATTTTAACCCCAGCTATGACGGCACAGGGTTCTATTTAAAACGGGGCAAGCACAAGTTTTTGTACTGTCGCCGAATGGATCTTGACTTAGTAGCTGACCCGACAGACGTTGTCGTATCTTAACTTTGAATATTCAATTCGAAAGGTTCCGCTTAACTTTCTTATTTTTTTCTTTCATAAGCACCTTCTCCTAGCAAGAATAAAAACAACAAAAGAGAATTAGCGAAATCGTTCCATCCGTTCACGCGTGATGCGATGACCAAGGAAATAGATATTCATTTTTATATACGAGTATCTAGATTAACTTTAGTAGCACGAAGTTAAACTATCAAAAGTACCTACATGATTTTGGTGTCGTAATTTTTGGAATAATAGCCGAACAAAACGTGAGACGTTCATTGAATTCAGGTCAAAAACCGTTCCCTAAACCCTTCGCATCACGAACATTACCCTACAGTAGTCAATTAAGAACCAAAACATTATCTAGAACCAAAGATCACCCATCTCACAACCGACTGAAACCAACAAAACCGCTTCAAACTAAAACACCCCGAACATAATTAGCACACCAACAAAACCATCCCGAAAACGGACTAAGGCGTGACTTACCTAAACACCGGTGACCTATCCAAAAATCAACCTTACCACTCCCCACTACAGTGCACTCTTGCCAAAAAATGCCTATTACCTCAGCGATATAACAGGGCATATCACTCACACGTTTGATTCAACAGAAACGCGACACGGGTGTGCTGATTCTCGATATATACCTAGTTATGATAGCAAAGATTATGAACATAGAAGGGACAGTTCTTATAAGTCACCATTTTAATAGGACAAGTTAAAATTCAAATCGATTATTTTGGTTAGGCGTTAGGGGGCACTTACAAATTGTCAATTTTTTTTTTATATCTATATCTACAATCGCATCGGAACGCGACTTCGACTGAGAAGATCCGGCAAGAAACTCAGCGGGCTTGCCTTTATACTTTTTGTTATATTTCTTTTTTTTTTAATCGCCAGTTGCTTATATATTTAATAATTACAAAATAGATATAAATATAAAATAATAATAGCTCCAGTGTGTTGGCTTTTAAGACAACACCCAAGACCTACCACTGTACCTCCTGTAAGCCAGGACCGACAGTGTCTAACGATGATACTATTGTGTAAAGACAGCGCAGAAGATTTCACTATTATAGTATAGTAATTTCGCCCTTTTGACGTCCCAAGCCACGGGCCTCCCCGCACTACGTGGGGGAATTTAGGATGTTATTCAATACGCTGTGCCCAGAGCAGATTGGCGGATTTCATATTATGTCTTTTGAAAATTGGATAGATTTTCTAGGACATGCAGGTTTAATCACAATGTTTTACTTCACCGTAAGCAAGTGATGATCATATTGAAATTGTGATTCGCATGCCGATTTCGAAAAACCCAGAGGTGCGAGCCCAGGACCTTGTGATCCGCAAGACGCGTGCTTAACCAATCGGCTATCACTGTTGTTACTATAGTACTATGGTGATACTAATAATTATATTATAACTAGAGTTTAAAAATATTTGAAAGTGCATATTTTATTTCCTGGATATTCACCACAGCGCCCTACCATGTCCAACTATATCTAAGAACCATCAGGATGGCCGCATAAGTACAAAAATAAAATCATTAAAACCGTTCAAGCCGTTTAGGAGGAGAAGATTTACGAACACACGCACACCGGAATTTCAAATAAAAGATTTCAATACTGTTATAATTATAACATTATGTAGGATTTCTCAAAATTTCTAGGCCCCTATTAATAAATCGATCTCAAGTCTGAGAGCGATATTGAAAATGTCATCCTGACGTCATCACAGTGTAAAATGACATGTCAAACGCGTACTCGAGATCGCACTCAAATTTGAGATAGGTTTATTATTATTAATACGGGTTTTAAACCTCTGAGATGTTTGCATTGTCAATTTATTATTGAGATTTCAATAAGAGGAGCAACAAATGTGGTCCTTATGACAATCGCCCGATTCTTAGAACTGCCCGATGAATAAGTTCAATCAATTTTTTATTAGTACTTGATAATAGATGTATTGGCACAACAACTGATTACTAGATACCTACTGCTAAGTATCACTATCACTACATAGCATAAAACAAAGTCGCTTCCCGCTGTCTGTTCCTATATATGCTTAGAGCTTTAAAACTACGCAACGGATTTTGATGCGGTATTTTTTAATAGATAAAGTGATTCAAGAGGAAGTTTTATTATTGAAATAAAACTATTTTACGGATTTTATCGCGTTTATTAATTTTATGTTCCCGACGTTTCGGTTGCTTTACAGCAGCCATGGTCACGGGGGGACTGAGGTGTTAGACGTCCTGATGTCATGGTTAGTAACTGGGTACCCTCATATTTAGTTGTTATTTGCGGTCCGATCCACGCAGAAAATTAATAAACGCGATAAAATCCGTAAAATAGTTTTATTTCAATGTGTAGTATTCGCGTAAATATAAGAAAACAATAAGTTTTATTATGTATAATACATGCATACTATAGTAGAGAAACACTGATAAAAATACCCGTCCGAAGCGGGGGCGGGTCGCTAGTAAAATAATAAAGTGCGTAACTAATGAGGGCAAAAACAATTCACTAGATGTCGCTTGATACGTCTGGGCTGACTTCTGTCTACCAACCTGCAGCCAATTGACTACACCTCATAAACGGGATGGCTCAAGCGATGTAGTACGCGCTGCCTCACATAAGATCGGCAGAAACTAGCTATCAGAGCTGCGTTTCGAACGATGAGTGAGAGAGCCGAAAGCCAAACCCCCTGTCCGGTCCCCTGCCTTTAACTGACGTCCCTTCTGGTCAGTAACTTGTGAGCAATCCCTTTGGTATTGGACGCATCTATAGGCTACGGTAACTGCTTAACATCGAGCGGGTTTTACGCTCGTTTTCCGACTTTGTTTTATTTAAAAAAAAACAAATCTTCGCGAGGTCGGAGAGAGGGAGAGAGATAGACTGTTAGTACTGTCAGGCCATACCAAAAAGCGTCGCTCTGGTGGGAAATAAATCCTGATATTGATTAAGAATCATGGATACAGACAGAACATTGGGACAAAGTATTCGATACATAAACAAAGATATTATGTCGCGCAGGTTATTTTGTTAACCACCGACTATTAAAGAGGGGTGTTATAAGTTTAACATGTGTATCTGTGTGTCTGTCTGTGGCATCGTAGCGCCCAAGCGGATTAACCGAATTTAATATAGTTTTTTTTTTGTTAGAATTAGGTATTCTGATCGAGATTGTTCTTAGCTATGTTTCATGAAAATCGGTTACGCCGTTTGAAAATTATCAGCACTTTTGTAGTTTAAAAGCCGTCGCAGCGGGGGTTTTTAAATTTTCAATTTAGAGTTATATTTAATTCTAAGGACATGACTAGCCAGATACAGCTAGAAAACACTCATTTTCTAACACTCCTCACAGAGGATCAACAAACGTAGGCACAAAACTCCCACAAAAAATATCTACGCTCCACACTACATAATCTTTAGTTGATATTATGACAGCACCTCTAGCATCGCTTATGGTAGCGACCTAGTAACGTTTAATATGGGTCACATATCAACAAAAGAGTCGACAACAGCCGGAGGATGAACAGATAAAAGCACAAAATACTAGTTAAATCTATGTCTTATTTGAATGGTAGCACAGCGGTGAGAAAGGACGGTTCTTCTGACGTGGACCAGTAAGGACTAGTCTGCTGATATACTAGGTGAAACAGAAAGGGTATATTATTTAAAACTATCGGCTTTGTGGGTCGTTGAAGTACTAAAGGTTTTGTAGACTTATGAAATCTGTCATCAGCTGTATCCCTATAACACCTTTTGTTTTTCAAGTTTCCTCAAAAGCTGATAGTTTTAGAATTACAAAGTTAAGTTTTGAAAAAAAAAGTATACCATTTATGTTTCAACCTGTATAGAAACAACTAAATCAAACTACACATGCATCTGAATCCTACTAATATTATATGTGAAAGTTTGTGAGTGTGGATGTATGTTTGTTACTCCTTCACGCATAAACTACTGAACGGATTTGGATGAAAATTGGAACACAGATAGTTTATAACCGGGATTAACATATATGATACTTTTATCCCGATAATCCCTAAATTTTTGTTAGGTTAAATACTGCGCGGACGAAGTCGGGGGGCACAGCTAGTATACTATATTTCTATACAGTTTTGTGGATAAAGGCCGCTCGACTCATTGCATCCGGGTGGTTGTGGGTTCAATTCCTATGCAAGGATTTTGGAAACGCTTGTTGCGTCGCTTAGTTTGGGGCCAGTTTGTGTGTTTCTTTGACTTGTACTGTAGGTACTTTACAATGGACTGGGGGCGATCCCAGTCACATCCAGAGAAGGTCATTTCTGAAATTCACCCTGACGGAAATCGAACCTGCAACCATTCGGTACAGTGATCTGATCAGTCGTTATTTTAAAAACTACCAAAACCGTTACACACTTTATCTCACCCCGGCACAAAAATTGCAGATGATCGCATTCCTAATTTCATAACGACCGATTACCCACATAATACAACGTAAATGGACTTATTTAACTTTGGCAACACAAATTGAACGTCAGGGATCATCCTCAGAGTTTATTACCTAACGAGGTAATAACGGAAGGGCTACTATGACAGAATTCATAAGGATGTGAACTGAAATTCAACACCAAACAAAGGAGACTAAAAAGATAATAGGTCAAGAGAGTATATTCTATGTGACTATTTTTTTTTTTAGTTTGTGTTTGAGTCTTTCACATTACTAGTATTCCCGGTAGGCTCTCCAGCTAAGCTGATGCTTGTGTTAGGAGTGGACGTCAATAGTTTAATGACCAGGATGGGGATTGAACCCGGAAGCTCTCAGCTACGAGGGCGGCCTCTCTAACCACGCTATTGACGCCATAAATAAATATGAAATTTGTTGTAAGCTAACCCATGGTGGTACCTGCCCCCCTAGCCAAGTGGTTTCGTCTACAAGCGTTTCTACAAAACGGTACGCTTAAATGTATGGAAATGACATTACAAGTCGATAAGTGGATCACGTGACTTATGTCATTTCCATACATGAAGCGTAGCGATTTGTAGAAACACTTGTAGACGAAACCACTTGGCTAGAGGGGCTGGGCTAGGGTAATTCTAAACCATTACGAGTAACAATGGCTCTACAAAGATTTTTCAGAACAAGTGCTTTGGATTGCTATTGTAGATAAATAAATATCGCCAGGCTGACACACCAACTCCATATTGCTGCTAGGTACAAAGTTTGCCCACTAGCTTGCCTCGTGTTTGACACAATTATGGCTGAGATGGGCAGAACTCAGAACAACTAGTACTTATCCTGACAATACGCCTGACAATTTTGATATAGACTACAAAAAAAATGCTTTACCTAAGGAAGAATAAAGCAAAGCCGATAGTTTTAGATGTACAAAGTTGCAAAAAAATAGTATACCCTTTTTGTTTCACCGAGTAGATGTTTGCAGTACCAAAAGCATCGCCCGCACGTCGCCCAACTTAAGGGAAGTGAGTAAGAGGGAAGGCGAACGGGGGGTTGAGCTTCCGGTTCTCTCTAAATCGTTTCGTACGCAGCTATATTTATTTATTTATTGAAACTCTATGCACATGTAAAAAACACAATGTACAAAGGCGGACTTAATGCCTTAGGCATTTTCTACTAGTCGACCTTAGGGTGGTGCAGAAACAACATGGCGGGTGCAACTTAAACGAGAGAAATTTATACCAATAAACATATATTGATAAATACATAGATACATACATACATATAAAACAAAATTGTAAAGAAAAAAAAAGCAGTCCAACGAATTACCGCTGTGACAATTCTACCAACTTTTTGCGAATGTGCTCTCGTGCCTTCACCTTAAAAGACAACCGACTATAATAACCACTTTACGTTTGATCTTCTGTGTGACGGTGGTGCTACCCAGTAGAGCCAGCCCGTGTGTGAGCTGTAGTCAGTTGGCTACAGCTCGGGTCTACCACTGTAAGTACCGGAGTACCTTCTATATGGAAGTATGAGTAGGTATGCACATCACACTAAACTAGTTTTCTCATTTTATTGACATACCTAAATCTGAGTGAGATTTGATTATTATTATTTACTTTTAGCTTTAGTGGCAATGGTGTAGCCTGCTCATATTGTTTTTTTATGCTGTTCCTGAGAATGTACACCATCTTTCATTCATTGAAAAGAGTAACCATTGAGTTTCTTGCCGACTCTTCTCAGTGGAAGCAGCATTCCGAACCGGTGGTAGATTCTGACTATTCGTAAATGCTTTGTTGGCTTACATGAATAAGAACAATTTTGAGTTTGAGTTTGAGTTTATGGTACACTAGCTGTGCCCACCGACTTCGTCCGCGTAGTATTTAACTTAACAAAAAAATCGGGATAAAAAGTATCCTATGTGTTAATACCGGTTATAAACTATCTGTGTTCCAAATTTCATCCGAATCCGTTCTGTAGTTTTTGCGTGAAGGAGTAACAAACATACATCCACACTCACAAACTTTCGCATTTATAATATAATAGGATGTATTAAATAATTTGATTTATTCAATTACTTACATACATTAGAAACGAGAATACACACCCTTCAGTGGCGGATTTACCAGCAGCCTGGGTAGGCTGGAGCCTAGGGCGGCAGATTTTGGGGCGGCAAATTGGGGGAACGAATTATTTTTTTGCTACCTTATAGGAATCTAAAAGATTTCTGCATGACGGTTTTCTGATGTTTTACAGATATAAGTCTGCAACCAATTTTGCCGATGACTTTTTTACGTGCAATTTCAACGAAATTTTTGGATTGTGAAAATAATCTAGGAAATGACAATTGTAGAGGCAAGGGCGGCAAAAACTTTACAGCCTTAGCATACCTTGGAAATTTGTAAATCCGCCACTAACGCCCTTACTACCAATAATAGTGTGGCAGCTTAAGAGGGCCTCAGGTAAGCTTTTATAAGGTGCAAGCAATAATAACCAAGTGAATTGAACAGTCGCCTTCAAAACAAAATGGCCAAGGTGCCATCCCAAGCTTCCATCTCTGAAATTTTCGAACTTTATGTGCAGATAGTGAGAAAACCCGCATGTCTTAGAGAACATGAGTTTTACAAAAGCGTGTGACGGTGTGACATCCAACCCAAACTAAACCGATGGCCTGAATCCCCTTTGCATTGAGAAGAGGCAGTGGCACAATAGAGAACGTAAAGAAATGATCCTTATCAAGATATGTAAAGCAAAAGGATGCGTACCAACATGGTTTACCAAAAGCAGCATTCATAGCAGAGTCCCTATAAACCCACAAAGGGCCCAATCCACTGTCTCACCTTTCTGACGAGTCCTTAGAAACAATAGCACACATTCAAGACAGTCCAAATAACAGCACTAGTCTATTTCACACAGCCATATTGGCGAGTAGTAGAATATTTTCATCAACACCTCTCTCGTCTTTCGGATACATTTTCAATCCACCATTTTGAAAAAGTTCGTTAAAATTGCGCGCGAATCGGATTTCCGTTCCACAATTCGAAATTCGAATATACAAAATATTCAAATCAAATTGTCGCGAGCTGTCACCGCGTGCGGACGTCAAACGCTCGGGCCTCTATTGCTAAATTGACGGTACGCAGACGGTCAAACGAATAAGTACGCAATATTGTCACTAATGAACTGGCCAATCACGTGCGGGTAACGCAAACGTCGTGTGGATGTCGGGAATTGGGACCACTTGGCTGGCACAGGGTCGCCTAACCGCCAGGTCAAGATGTTACTTCATGGGTACCGCACAGGAAGAGGGAAGGTTCCGTTTATAATATCCAATGGCATTACACCTTACACCAGTAGCAGTGATAGCCGATTGGTTAAGCACGCGTCTTGCGGAATACCAGGTCTCGGGTTCAAACCCCGGCTCGAACCTCTGGATTTTTCGAAATCTATGTGCGAATCATAATTTATATATGATTATCACTTGCTTACGGTGAAGGAAAACATCGTGATGAAACCTGCATGTCTTAGAAGATTTAACGAATTTTCGAAAGACATGTGAAATCCGCCAACCCGCACTGGGCCAGCGTGGTGGATTATATATATATGACCTGAATCCCCCTCGTGTTGAGGGGAGGCCCGTGCCCAGGAGTGGGACATCAAAAGGGCTTAAATTATTATTATTATTTATTACACCTTGGTCGAGAACGTGCGAGAAATGTCGAGAATGACAGAATTGATACACTCTATTATTCTTGCACTTACTATAATCAAGAAGGAAGCATTTCTTAGTCGAGGTTGTCTTTCAATACTGTTGTAGATATGGAAAAATATGAGTTGCTCTAACATAAACAATTTGAATTTTGTTTTTTTTTAATATCGAGAATACTTGCCACGATTCTTCTGAAGCTGATACATGAATGATTTTAGTTTCATTAGACCAATCCGAGAACTGCTACTGAATGACATTGAAACCAATTGTAATGGGACACAAAGCGAATTTGACATTTATCGCTATCCTTGTCACGTCTTCAATGCATGAAAAGGACGACAATACTGTGCAACCGAATTAGGGTCACTGACATATGCCGATTTATAATAGATTTAAACCGGTAGTTAAGTAATCTTGAATCACATTGTTTGAAGAACAAGGTGCCATAGACGGGTTGAAACAGAAAGGGTATACTTTTTTTTCAAGACTTAACTTTGTAATTCTGAAACTATCAGCTTTGAAGGAAACTTGAAATACAAAAGGTATTATAGGTATACAGCTGTACACAGATTTCATAAGTCTACAAACCCTTTAGTACTTCAACTGTCCCACAAAGCCGATAGCTTTAGATTTACAAAGTAAAGTTTGAAAAAAAATTGTATACCCTTTCTGTTTCAGTTTAACATGTGTATTTGTGTCTGTCTGTGGCATCGTAGTGTCCAAGCGGATGAACCGATATCAATTTAGTTTTTTTTTTATAGTTAGGTATTCTGATCGAGTGTTCTTAGCTATGTTTCATGAAAATCGGCTCAGCCGTTTGAAAATGATGAGCTCTTTTGAAATTAAAAAAGTCGCCGCATCGAGGGTTTTCGAAATTTTCAACTTTAGTTATTATTATATATTTTTCTCTATAAAAAATCCTTGTTCAGCTCGTGGTTCGGTTCTATACACGACATCTGAAATCTGCAACATCTGTGCCCTCACCATCTTCGCGACAATTAGAAGCAATCACACGTAATGCCGAAGCGTGTGTCGCACATACATTTTAATTGGTATTTATTGGAGACAATTATGTACATAGTACATGCTTCACGACACTGAAATGGTGACGCGATATCTTAGGGGCCCTGGGAATGACCACCAAGGTAGGGGCATGGCGATATTGTTAAAAAGTGGTCTATTTTTATACAGGTTGAAACAGAAAGGGTATACTTTTTTTTGCAAAACTTAACCTTGTAATTCTTAAACTATCAGCTTTGGAGGTAACTTGAAAAACAAAAGGTGTTATAGGGATACAGCTGTTGACAGATTGCACAAGTCTACACAACCTTTAGTACTTCAACTGTCCCACAAAGCCGATAGTTTTAGATTTACAAAGTAAAGTTGCAAACAAAATAGTATACCCTTTCTGTTTCACCTAGTAGATGCTTGCAGAACCAAAGGCATAGCTCGCACGTTGCCAAACTAACTGGAGACAGAGGCACAGGGAGTTTGCCTACCGGTCATTTCTCTCATCGTACTAAAAGCAGTGTTATACCTACTTTACAAACAGAGCTTTATCTTGTGCGAGTGGTACTACCCGGGTCGAGCAGACCCTTATATGACCTGTAGTCAAATGGCTCTAGAAAATCCTACTAATATTATAAATGTGAAAGTTTGTGAGTGTGGATGTACGTATGTATGTTTGTTACTCCTTCACGCAAAAACTACTGAACGGATTTGGATGAAATTTGGAACACAGATAGTTTATAACCGGGATTAACATATAGGATACTTTTTATCCCCATAATTCCGAAATTTTTGTTACGTTAAATACTACGCGGACGAAGTCGGTGGGCACAGCTAGTGTTGAAATAAGCCAAACTAGAACTTTAAGACTTGTTGACAACAAAACGGTGTCTTTCTAGTCATTAAAACTCCATTGGTGTAAACTTCCAAGCGAATGAACGCCGTATCCATATTCTCCAATCAACGTTAGAAATAAATTCAAATTCAAACCGTTTATTTTGTTTAGACCTACGGGGCACTTACAAATTGACAATTTTACATTTTTTTCTTATATCTACAACCGAATCGGAACGCGACCTCGACTGAGAAGCTCCGGCAACAAACTCAGCGGGCTTGTCTTTTAACATTTTGTTATATTTCTTTTTTTATCGCCAGTTCCAAGTTAATAATTACAAAGGGTAGTAGATAATAAATAATAAATAAATAACAAATATCGCCAGACTGACACACCAACTGTATGGTCCCAAACTAAGCAATTCTTGTACTATATGGGTACCGTACAATGGACTGGGGGCGATATCAGTGACACCCAGACCTACGCAAATTACGAAATTTTCCCCAAACACCCGGTGTAGTGAGACTAGCGGCCTACGCCCACCACTGCGCCAAGCGGTCGTCAAAAGGACAATAGACACAAAAGACTCAGCCAACGAGATACCACGATACATCTAAGCTAATTAAAAGCGTGGTAAGTCCACGAGATTCTGAAGTATGACGTCATACACGGCTCAATTGCAAGGGCACAGTAGCTACCGATCACAAATGGAAGTATCAATGGAACATAGAATGGGCTTGGTTTAATATCCTCTACCTCTCCTATACCATCTATTCAATGCAGGCGTGTATAAAGGTTTTAAAGGTAATTTTATCGAGATGACTATAGAATAGACATGGGCGCCGCCCCCGAATATTGCGGCGGCGGCGTGCTGATGAATCTAACCCGGCGGCGGCGTGGCGCCGGCGGCGCGGCGGCGTGGCTAATTTATATGCCATATGAGATTAAAAAAAAAAAAGTAACAAAGTAATGAATCGTTTTATTTATTAAAAAAAAAAAATAGTAAACAATAAATTAAGAAAAAAAATTTTTTTTGTACATACTACAAAATTTATTTTTCTACATAAGTAATTTTTGTGTTCTTTATAATTGTCGTGAATAAAAATTATTTTATTCACTCTTTGTGGACTCAACCGAGATCTTTTTGCGGAAAGTACCATTCTAGCAACCGAAAATACCCTCTCACTCGGAGTACTTGTAGCGGGTATGCACTTGGGGCGCCAGCGCCGATGTGCTGCGTACAACCGGTCTCAGTTTGGTGTACTCAGCAGCAGAGTACTGTGCACCAGTATGGTCAAATAGTGCACATGTGCTGCATGTGGACACCCAGCTGAACCAGACCATGAGATGCATATCTGGAATCTTAAAATGTACCCCCCTCCGGTGGCTCCCTGTGCTAAGCCATATAAGCCCACCCCATTTGAGAAGACAGCAAATACTACTACGAGAGGCCCAGAAGATCTACGGAAATCCCAACCTGCCAGCTCACGCGGAGTTTACTGATCCGCCACCCCACCGTCTGAAGTCACGTCACCCACCATACCAGACCGCATGTGAACTCGTGTCCGGTGGATTTAACACCTCTGCTGAGTGGTTGCAGGAATGGAACGCAAAACCCCCTGATAGCATGGGAGTTACCATCAACCCTACTTTTAAACCTGCTGGTTTTGCGCTCCCAAGAAGGGAATGGTGCCAACTGAATAGGGTACGAACTGGATGCGGGCGAAGCAATGCCTTCATGTCCATGTGCGGGTGAAGGGAATCACCGGAGTGTGAGTGTGGAACTGCTGTCCAGGATGTTGAGCATATAGCTAGAGACTGCCCACTCACAAGTTACCACGGCTGCCCAACAGACCTGTTCTCTCTCGAAAACGACGCTATCCTATGGATTCAGCAATTAAAAGATAGAATAATTTTATAATTTTAATTTTAATTTATTGTGAACAATTGTAAGAATGCCATACGAATAAATAAAGTTCCAAAAAGATAAAAGATCCTAATTTTTTATCTCCGTTGACCCAACAGCAGAAGCGAGATATCGCCAACATTCTTGGTCTTGTGGATCATCCTCTTCAATTCCATGACTAGAACTATGTTTTTTCGCGAGTTTACTTAAAATTGATGAGGAACTGCTGGTATTTAATGAAACGGAAGGCTCCGATTCGCTTCTATCACAATTTCCGGGCAAATCATGTAACTCTATAACTTCCTTTATATAAGAGGCAAGGAAGGTAGCCTTTGACATATTTTGTGACTCTAAATATAAATCTAACCCTTTAAGACCCATGAACCGCTTATCCAAAAGAGCTGCAGCTACAACTGGTTTAGTAACAGGAAATCTTTTATCGATATTCGCTAACTTGTCGCTATTTAAACGAAACAGAAGCAATGATTCGTCATCAGTAAGTGATTTTAGAGCGTCTATTATTTCAGAGCGAAATACAAGTGCAACATTTATAGTGCAGGTCTTTTGGGATGACATAATTTCGATATATAACTCGATAAATAACCTCAGATATGCTGACGACACTACCCTTCGCGCACAGACTAGAGAAGACATGGAACATCTTCTGACCCGTCTAGAAAGTACCAGCCTCCAATTCGGACTTGCTATCAACCGAGACAAGACGAAGATGATGATAGTAGACCGAGCTGAACAAAGTTGAACCAACGTACACAAAATAGCTAACTGCGAAGTGGTACAGAACTACATTTACCTCGGCTCTAATATATCAAGCACTGGACGATGTGGCGACGAGATCAGACGACGGTGCGCCATCACCAGATGTGCAGTAGAACGGCTGGGAAAGATTTGGAAGGACAGGAGAATTACCAACAAGACCAAAGTCAGATTGATGAAATGCCTTGTGTTTCCAATCTTTCTCTATGGGGCCGAAACTTGGTCTCTGAGACTGCAGGATCGCCGCAAAATCGACGCATTAGAGATGTGGTGCTGGAGACGCCTCCTAAAGATCCCGTGGACGGCATTTCGCACCAATGCATCCATCCTCAAAGAGCTTTGTATTAAAGTCAGACTATCATCTACTGTGCAGCTACGAATACTAAAGTTCTTTGGTCACATCTCTAGAAATGAGAACTCGATGGAGAGACTGGTAGTTCAGGGCCAGGTGGAAGGCAAGAGATCACGCGGTCGAGTACCAACCCGCTGGATAGATGTCATGACAAAGGCTACCGAGTCCACCATGGTGCAGTGTACTCGCGACGCCTCTAACCGTCAGAAATGGAAGCACATCGCCTGGAAAGCCACCCTCGGAAATGCTAAGGCCTCACCAAACCTTCCATCATATACCTCTTCAGCGCAACCACGACCACTCTGACAAGAGTGCCCGACTAAGAAGAGAGAATTTCGTCATAATTTTCGTTTTAGCGTCAAAAAGTATTGTTATTGAAAGTTTACTTAAACTAGTATTAAGTAAAGTTGTCATTTTCAAAATAATCAAAATGGCATGTGTTAGTCCAACTCACGCCGCGCCGAGCTACAAATGGCGCGGCGGCGGCGGCGCGCGGGGTTGACGCGGCGTGGCGGCGCCGGCGCGGCGCCCATGTCTACTATAGAAACAGCCTAATCGAAGGCCGATAGGACAACGGGGGGGATTTGTAAAATCGAAGTCAACGTCGAATCGTTTATTTTATACATGCTTACAGGGGCACTTACAAATTGGCATTTTTACTTTTATTTCTCTTCAAGTCTACCTACAACCGGATCGGAACGCGACCTCGGCTGAGAAGATCCGGCAAGAAACTCAGCGGGCTTGGATCAAAAAATTCCATTTTAGCTGGATTCATTACCTGTTGAGATATTAAAACAGTATTTCCACTTACAACGCAGTGATAACCGATTGGTTAAGCACGCGTCTTGCGGGCACTAGATCCTGGGTTCAAACCCCGGCTCGCACCTCTGGGTTTTTCGAAATGTATGTGCGAATCATAATTACAATATGATTATCACTTGTTTTCGGTGAAGGAAAACATCGTGAGGAAACCTGCATGTCATTGAAAATCTAATGAATTTTCGAAAGACATGTGATATCCGCCAACCGCACTGGGCCAGCGTGGTGGATTATGGCCTGAATCCCCCTCGTGTTGAGGGGAGGCCCGTGCCCAGGATTGGGAAGTCAAAATTATTATTATTACTAGCTGTGCCCACGGACTTCGTCCGCGTAGTATTTAACGTAACAAACATTTCGGGATTATCGGGATAAAAAGTATCCTATATGTTAATCCCGGTTATAAACTATCTATGTTCCAAACTTCATCCAAATCCGTTCAGTAGTTTTTGCGTGAAGGAGTAACAAACATACATACATACATCCACACTCACAAACTTTCACATTTATAATATTAGTAGGTTATTATTTATTTTCACTTACCATTAACAGCAGATAAAAGTTAGCAAGTCTCAGTACAATATCTCGAAGACAGCTAACTTTATATTCATTACAGTAGTAATCAACGTAATGGCAATTAATTCCATTAATATTCTGTGGACAACGGTGCTGAGGAAGAGGTATTGTCTCGCTCTGCCGCTCGGAAGGTGGATGATGCTGTCCTTTTCAGCAAGGCGTGGGTGGCACTGTCTTTAGACGATGTCTATGTATCTGGAAGAAAGGAAATGAAGATAAATTAGGAATTAATTTAAATTATGGGATGGGTTAAAAGCCTACTTAATATTATACATGCGAAAGTTTGTGAGTGTAGATGTATGTTTGTTACTCCTTCACGCAAAAACTACTGAACGGATTTGGATGAAATTCGGAACACAGATAGTTTATAACCTGGATTAACACATAGAATACTTTACTTAAGTCTACGCGGACGAAGTCGCGGGCAGACACTAGTAATTTATATTGATAATTTATATCCTTTGTATTTGACCTATGGATTATTGCAGTGGTTCGAGCGTAGGCCGCTCTGCTCACTGCACAGGGCGTTTGCGGGTTCGATTTCCGCCGGAGCAAATTTAGGAAATGATCTTTTTGTGATTGAATGTCACTGTGATCGCCCCCAGCCCATTGTACGGTACCCATAGTACAAGCGTTGCTTAGTTTGGGACCATACAGTAGGTGTGTCCGTCCGACGATATTATTTATTATTTCCGTAGGATAATTTGAAAAAAATCAACGACTAACAAAATCCTTTCCTTGGGATTTCTGAGCAGACAATTCAAGTATGTAAAACCAACCCAAGTACATGACCCATAAGGTAGGTAGTCTTAAGTAGCTATTATAGTATAGCTGCGTTTCGTAGGATGAGTGAGAGATCCGAAAGCCCAACCGCTTCCCTATATCCCAATCTACTTCAGGTCGGCCACGTGCGAAAATGCCATTCGTATTGCAAGCATCTATAAGCTACAGTAACTGCTTAACATCAGGCGAGTCGTAAGCTTGTTTGCCGACTTTGTTTTGTAAAATTAAATTTACGAAAGCGATTTTTTTTTGATCTTGACTAAATGTTGTTGTCCAGAGTGGCCATAACAAATTCACCCGGACAGAGGGCGAGCGCAAGTGCGCTCCAGCCAGAGGGGCAGGGGGGCAGCTAGCTCGCGGGCGCCACGAGGGACACGACCTCGGCTTGGGCCGCTGCCAAGAGATGGCGAGGGTAAATCTACCGCGAAAGACAGACAGACGACGGACAACAAAGTGATCCTGTATGGGTTCCGTTTTTTTCCTTTTGAGGTACGGTACGGAACCATAAAAACAACATTATGTATAATTTCTAAAATGTAATCTGTGGTATAGAATCATCGATTACTTAACGCGGTTTTAAATTAAACGCATCCAGTTGCTTTTAGTTTCAGCCATTCATCTTGAGCAGATTCTGTACGGACTGGGACTCGAACCGGAGACCACTCGATTCGCTGACAAACCTTCAACCATCCAAACAGAACAGGGGGGCTAGTACGAGTTTTGAAACTTATTCAAATACCAGTAAAGCTACACATTTCCCCTAGGGCGCCCCTAGTTGCCTAGTAGCCCCTGATGTGCAAGGTTTCGAAAAGATTCTGTCACCTGATTGGTAGGTATTGGATACCATCAGAACCTGTGCCAATCCCCCAGATGTGGAAATTAGATATAGATTCGTCACGTGAAAAGTGGGGGGTGGCACATCACCACAAACATGACAGTTCTACTTCTACTAATCTATGGTTCCTTCCTTTGTATCGTCCACAGAGACACTAGGGAATGCTATTCAAACTTGACACCACACAGGATAACAATTGAGTCTAAATTGCCATAAACCATCCATCATTACACCACCGTCTTTATCTTACGCAAAATCTTCAGCCACGTGAAGGGAAGAACGTATTTTAACAATTACCGCATCAATTTAACACATTGCAAACGAATATAGACCCTATTGCGGTGTAATAAGATCGACGCGTGATCGTAGCGTGCGCGGACGCAGCTCCAGCGCGTATAAAGTAAGATTTATTGTAATAGGGTTCAGTATAAACCGGTTTACGCTGGCAATGGGTGGCGCTTGGTTTTTTTGTATTTTTTTACTGTGAAAAAAATAATTTTGCATGATTACCTAGGTAAATAATTAGATATTACTGAAGATTTTACTGGCTTTACATAGGTAAAATTTTTTTTGTTGATTGGAAATGTATTTTGTAAATTCTACAATATAAATAAGTAAGCACATGATTTACTGAAATGTTTTTTTTCTTATACCCTATTTTTTATTATATCCTATCTTGTACCCCTACTTCATTTCTTAATTTTCTATATTTTGTAAGTTAATTTGAAGTTAATTTATGGCTCACTCTAGCATAACTAAGAGTATCAAGTTTTAATTTAAAAAAAATAATACAAAATGTAGTAAATTATTCAAATCACATGCATGATCAATATTACAATAAAATAATTAACACTACAAATTTTATTAATTAATAAACCAGCTTCGAATAACTTATTACACAGACAAGTTACGTAACCCCATCCGAAAGTTAAAAAACAATAAATAGAAAAAAAACTCACCAAAAAGCGTCGTACGCGCCGCTTGCGTAATGATTAACTGCCATTTTAGAACTTTTTAGAGGAAACAGACTTTTTTGGGGCAAAGGAAACTGAATGCAAGCGGAGCAGCGCGAGCGCAGCGTTTAAATCCGACAAGAGGCTGGACTGCAGTGTACGAACGACGCTACAATGAGGGGGAGACACAATTGGGAACAGACTGTTAAATAGTATAGAGTCACATTATTTGGGAACCACAACCACAGATATAGATTTACATAGATAACGCAAATGCATGTACTTCGCGTGTACGAAACCCCGACCAAGCGTCAAGGTTGGTCGCCGTTAACTTGCGTCCACGCGACTACAGATATAAAAAATATGAGTACGAGCGAAATAATCACTCGAGAGAATCGTAGCGGGCGGATGGGCATCGACGGCATCGGTGTCTTTGAATTGGTTTGGTGTTCCCGTCACTAATGGCGTCACAGGTTTTAAAAATCCGGCACGCTTGGTTTCAATACAAATCGTGATACTTGCGTTATCTATGTAAATCTATATCTGTGGGGACAACACATCTTCTTTCTCTACTGTCAATATCCGATCGAAGTTTTCGAATCAACTAAACTGAATTAAAGTGCGATGGCTTCAATGCGTGCAGGACGAGGGAGTCATGGCCCTTTGCCCAAATGTGGGACACTACACTATTATATATGTATACCGAAAAAAACCAGATTGATTTGGGTCCCTGACACTCTCACGGACAACCAAACCGTTTATAATACGGTGTGTTGGCTAAAATGAGGGACAAAGCTATAGGCGAGAAGAGATACGCAGCTAGCAAAAGACGCGGAAGATCCATCGTGTGGTGGACCAGCCAAATTGGGACTGCAATAAGTGGTGTCTCGCGAGAAAGACGGTGATTGAAAATTGCCCCCAAATTGTCAACCACACTACCGATCTCAATGAAAAAAAAACTAAACCTTTAAGAGTATGACGAAAGCAACGAGCCAGTTCACAAGGGTACATACAGTACGCTTTAGGTACTTAATTGAAATTTTGGTCTTAAGTCCACTTTAAAAAGGTAGAAGTTAAATAAATTGTTGTTTTTATTTTTTATTATACGGAACACATAACAAATATTTCCTTGTAACGCTTGGCCATTTTTTTTATTATGTACGAACAAACTATTATAGAGTTGTGTGCAGACAATTTTGCCTTGTTACTACGCAATGGATGTATGAAAGGAATTAGGAGTTTGGAGCTGCAATTTTTTTTATTACTTTATTTATTAATTTTATTTTATTACTGTTGTAGAAGGCTTACAGACAAATAAAAAAAAACTATGTTTATCTTACACTAAATTAACAAAAATTGCTTATTACAAGCCTCCATATATAGGTTTGAACTATTACTTGTATAACTTAAATAGGTAAGTACATGAGATAAACAATATAAAATATAAAGAAAAAAAAAAAAAAAACGGTAACGGTAATAACAAAGTCGGCAAATAAGCTAACGACTCGCCTATTGTTAAGCAGTTACCGTAGCCTATAGATGCGTAAAATACCGCTCGTTGCCGCCATTTGGACGGCCGCTTGGCGCAGTGGTTCGAGCGTAGGCCGCTCGGCTCACTGCACATCGTGGTCGCGGGTTCGATTCCTGCCGGGGCAAATTTCGGAGATGGCCTTTTCGTAATTAACCCTGTGCTGGGTGTCACTGAGATCGCCCCCAGTCCATTGTACGGTACCCATAGTACAAGCTTTGCTTAGTTTGGGACCGTACAGTTGGTGTGTCTGTCTGGCGATATTTATTTATTTACTAGCTGAGCCCGCGACTTCGTCCGCGTGGAATTTTGATCCTTTCTTAGGGATGTCTACGTCATAGTAGCTTTATGCATGCAAAGTCTCAGCCCGATCGGTTTAAAATTGACAAAGTTTCATGCAAACTTTCATCCCCTATTTTATCCCCTTGGGGGCAGAATTAATCAAAATTCTTTCTTAGCGGATGCCTACGTCATAACATCTACCTGCATGCCAAATTTCAGCCCGATCCGTCCAGTGGTTTGGGCTGTGCGTTGATAGATCACTATGTCTGTCAGTCAGTCAGTCAGTCACCTTTGAGTTATATATATTTAGATTAAGGGCAGTGGGATTTGGGCTTCCGTGGGTATCCAGTTCTGTCACTCATCGCATGGAACGTAGCTATTATACGTACTTTTCACCGATCCCTTGTGAGAGAGTGGTACCACGATGAGGGACGGAGTCGGAAGACCAACCCCCCCTTCCCTATCATCCTATCATATCCCACCACTCAAATCACCTAAGACAATATCTGTTATACATATAAAAAACTAGCGACCCGCCCCGGCTTCGCACGGCTTTCTCTGCTATTTGCAAATTTAATTAGAATGTATTATACATATAAACCATCCTCTCGAATCACTCATCTATTAAAAAAGACCGCATCAAAATCCGTTGCGTAGTTTTAAAGATCTAAGCATACATAGGGCATACAAGCGACTTTGTTTTATTATATATTGATAAATTAAAACCTAGTGTACCCCCCGGTATCGCGTCCAATGGACAGAGCTAAAATGTTCTAGTAGCTTCATGGTCGTCCTAATCATCGCAATGATGAGACTGCACCCCGCGAGTACTGTCCACAATAACGTATATATGTCGCAGCCAACTAGTTTAATTCGCCGTTCAATTAACAGCCTAGGCACTTTACTAAACGGCGCCGTTCAACTAGTGGCCTGAATGATATTCAGCCATTTGATCAAACAGCTAGGCAAATGACTTGGATCGATGACGTTTAATTACTTGCCTACCTGTTTAATTACTTGCCTAGCCTGTTCATTTCAATTTAGTTCTACTTTCTGCCACTTAGCGCCGAAACTCACCAAACTGTCAATATCTCTATTATATTCTCTTTGGTCAATATGGCGTCGGCAAAAAACAACTTTGATGGAATAATTTTATTAGGTACTTTACGAAATTGTTTAGATCCACCGAATCTACTTGCCGTGTGGGATTTCTGTGTGTCGCTCTGTTTGGGTAGTATTTTGAAAAAGGTTTGTAGTACTAAAATGTCAACCAGTTGCCTAAGCATTAGCCAGCCAGTTTATTAAATGTTGTAACAGACGGTACGGCTGAATATCATTTAGGCCGCTAGTTGAACGGCGCTGTTTAGTAAAGTGCCTAGGCTGTTAATTGAACGGCGAATTAAGCTAGTTGGCTGCGACATATACATAGGTACAGTCAACAAAATTGACGCTTGATCACTTTAAGATTGCATTTTGTGTGCAGTAACTAGCGGCCACCGGCTAGTATGGTCATAAGTATAAGCCGTTAAAACAAATGGCTTTCCAAAAAAAGGCTTTTTCTCTCAACGTAATGGTTTTCGTCTCATTGGACAACAACATAATGCGCGAGGCGAGCTACGATTACTAACTGCAAGCGAGGTATTAAAAACTGATCGAGCGTCAAGTTTGTTGATGGTACATGGACGCGACAAAGGCTGATGCCGTGGTCGCTACAGCTTGTAGCTTTGCTTGCGGCTAAGCCAAAAGGAAGGGTTATGATTTTAGCAGTCTATGTATGTATGAATGTATCATTTTTATGTTCCACTGTAGCGCCTAAATTGCCCATCCGATTTTGATGAATGAGGTGTTAATGGTCCGGGTGACATAAGCTAAACTATATACGAACAAAATCAATAAGACGGATGTTACAACCAAAAATATGGCGTCCCTGAATTTTGGTTTTATTTTATGCTGTCGCATCGAGTGGAATGTCTGATGAAAGAGGAGACAATTTTGATTTCCCTAATGTAAATATAGTACAATATAAAATATACCAAGCGACAAAAAAAAATATTACCGGAACTTGTGCAGAAACACTGTCAGGATTCATTATAGTTATTATTTTTTACTGACCGACCGACCGACCGACTGACTGACTGACTGACCGCGTACATCGGCTCTCGTACGGTCACCGAAGTTAAGAATTGTCGGGCACGGCCAGAACTTAGATTGGTGATCGCTTGATGACACTATATAACTCAAATGGCATGCAGGTAGATGTTATGACGTAGGCATCCGCTTAGAAAGGATTTTGATTAATTTTACCCCCAAGAAGATAAAATAGGGGATGAAAGTTTGACTATGACGTAGACATCCCCTAAGAAAGGATCAAAATTTCACGCGGACGAAGTCGCGGGCTCAGCTAGTATAGGCATATGCCTATATCATACTAATATTATAAAGAGGAAAACTTTGTTTGTTTGATTGTAATGAATAGGCTCCGAAACTACTGAACCGATTTGAAAAATTCTTTCACTGTTGGGAAGCTACACTATCCCCGGGTGACATAGGCTATAAAATATTTTCAAAAAAATTAGGGATCCTTACTAAAACTCGAATAATGTAACCGCAATGTACCCGTGCGAAGCCGGGGCGGGCCGCTAGTGCTTATATAAACATAGCGTTATTGTAAACGAGAGAGGTAAGAAATAAGAATTTAATAAATACCTACATTCAGAATTTTTATCTGCTTGTCTGTGTTCTATGTTCGAGCATCACGGAAAATCGGCTGAACCGATTTCGACGGGGTTTTCACTATTAGGCTGCCTATACCACGCTTTAAAAATGAGAGTCAATATTATCACGATGTAACAATTAGGGGGAGCCAAGTTGCGAGTTTCAGCTACTTAAGTAGGTAAATAACATATTGGCAGTGCTTATGTAAATATTTTATTAGAAAATTAATATATTATGTACAAATAAATGTGTACTCATAACTTAAGTATTGTTATAAAAAATCTGTAAACACTTCAAAATGGTGGTTCAATGACGTCACACATTGCAATTTAGTTTTGGAACAGAGGGCTCCTTGGAAACTGTTTTTGAAACAGAAGAACACCCTTCTCGCTCTCGCGTGGACCAATCCCATGGCGCACATAACGCACGGCTCCCGCATTAGGTATATATAGTAACCAGTACATAAATACGGATAATCATTTACATCCAAATCACTTTCGGACAAATCATTTTTATTTAAATAGTTCCTCGCGCCAAATTTCGTATTTGGATACACATTTTTTAAATGCAGATGTAATTCTTTATTCAAACCGCGCAGACTAACGTTTTCTTCGTCAGGAACATCCCAAACGCCGCCATTTTGAGTTTTCGCTACATTGTCTATGGCCAACATGGCCGCATGTTGTACAGGGTGATTCTCTCGATTGTCAAAAGTAACTGCAACAACTGACCCAATCAGAGGGTCAATAACCACTGCGGCGTTCGTATCTCTCAATAAAATGTCAGAGAGTTCCAAATTTGGATTTGTTCTGCTCAAATGCCATTTTGCTATTTCAAATGTCATCCCCATATATTGTCTATGGCTACGTAACTCATTTTCATTGAAAAATTGTCCGCTACATAACTCTTCTAAATACTTATTAGGGTGGAAATTGCATGACCAACTTTTTACACTCTCCATGTGTTGCTTTTTAAGCTTTGGGGGTAATGCTGGCACATCTAATATTTTGAAATATTCAAAAGAATCCTTTAATTCACTGATATTTTGTATGATATACTCCTGTATTGATTCCTGAGTCAGTGTGTTAAGAAAATGAATGGGACACAATATTATGTCTCTCTTTCTCGCTCTCTTCAAATGACTCAACTCTTTCAATGGTATTCTCTCGTTCAAAATTGATATAATTTTAGACATTTCTTTAATGTCTTTGACTCTACCAACATACATTTTGAGCAGAGGTATTGGATCACACAATTCGTTACCAAGAACTGGTTGAAGGTTTATTTTGGAATTGACAATGTTGTCTATGAAACTGTCTATGGTTTCTATGTCTGCCATCTTGGCTCGTTTCTGTGCTGGTTCTTCAGTCATGGTGGTCTGTTCTGTGTTTTTACACTCTTGGATACATGAAGAGAAGACTGATCGTTCCTTGGTTACTCTGTCTAAGATGTTTTCCTCCAAGATGTCATTCCTTGTGTGCTGAAAAGAAACAAACAACACCACTATTTCATTACACACACTGCATGTAAGTAATCACTTAACACTTTTTTTTATTTTTGGCACAGGCTTTTCTTTTGAATTCTACAGACCTACTAAAACTGTTTATACTAATGGTATACATTGAGGACCTTACGCAGATGAGATAAGGTTTGAAATTTGTTTAATACTCCAAAGTAGTCTTTTAAAAATAAATTATTATAGGTATTTGTTTAGCTGCTGACACATCCACTAAAACCAATCTAAAACCGTTCACAAAAAGGTTGGTTTTGGTCTGCAGCATTTAGCAATACTATATCAAATTATAACTATGATACCGAATGAAGATGAGGTACTTACTTACCTAACCTATCTATTGTAAATACTAATATAATACAGCTTAAATGTTACCAGCGGCAGATAGCAGGTGTCTACATGGGTACCATCAAGGTGTTTGAGACAGAATTACTTATAATAATATAAATAGCACATTACCCCATTAGAGGCGACAGTGTAGCGATTCAGAGTGTTATCAATTAGACCCGTTGTTGACAAAAAACGCGTTAATAAAACCGTATACGATATAATACAAAAATGGTAATAGTAATGACGCCATTTAACTAGAAATATTGAGCTGAACATTAATATATATGCATTATTGTGACACAAAAGCCATGAACTCGCACGACAATCCCGCATTAACGTTTAAAATAAATGTGAAAATTGAATTTTTTTACTACGATTTACCTTAGGTTGGACTTCGGTTTTAGTTGTGAAGTATTGTTATCCGGGGAAGGTATTTTCATCCCGAACGCAGAATCTTTAATGCAGCTATCGTTGAATCACTATAAATCTTTATAATTCCACTAAAAACAACCAATATTCAAATTTGTCACTCACATAAAACGCAAATATGTAGCAGCCATTAGACAGCTTGTCATTAGTTGTCGTTTACAAAACGTGGTCCATATGTGCCGTTTCTTATTGGAGAAAAATCTGCAGTTTCTGAAAAACGACCAATGAAAAGATGAAAATAATAAATGACGTGAGAGTCTATGGTGCCGACTGCCGAGCCACAGACAATGTAAGATTATTTATTGACTTACGACTGCGTAACATAGAACGCACTGGTTAATGTTGTTCCATTACACGCATTAATTGTATAATATTTATTATACAAACAAACTACTGAAAAAAATAAAGGATATATTATGTGAAAAGAAAACAAAAAATAAAATCTAGCCTATTTTCCCCTATGATTAATTTAATTATGTTGCGCATTCAACCTTCTGAATTTCAAGCAAACCTTGTTTTTTGCAAAACACTAACATTAATTCCGAGACAGTTTGCCCAATAGATATAAAAGATTTGACTTCAGTTTATCTCTATCATAGGGAACCCACCTATGTGTAGTATTGAAAAATCTCTCTACGATAAATAATATAGCATACATACCACCAAACCAACTCAAATATCTAATAACCATGTGTTTATAGAGTCCATTAAGACTAATCTTCGTGTACACAGATGAAATCTCACAGGTCCTAAAGCAATTAGGCAGTGACCAGCGTCTCCGTGCGAGACTAAAGTTTGATAACTCTCGTGTTTATTATACGACTTGCTTTCGAAATTGTAGTATAAGTAAAGGGTTTATTTTGAATTATTCATGCAATATGAAATATATAAATATTATACATACTGAAACTAACCGAATAAAAATTAAGATAATATAAATATTATTATGAGTTAAATATGTGAGTAATGGAGTTTTTAATCCTTTCTTCATTAGGGTATTGGCCTACGAGGGTAGCAGTGGTGGGAGTGTGTGGTTTGGTGTTACTACCACACACCAATCGATGAACCGCCGTTGTTTTATGTAGAAAGAAACTGCCTATCAGCGCCGACTTATCTCATAGTACCATTGATTAATGGATCTACCTTACACATTGCGACGACTGACGATCACAGAGTTGACACATTATTCTTAGGCATATTCAGACCATAATACAAGCCCAGGGACGCTAACATCCCTGGTTACGTCCTCAGACATGCAAGTTTCCTCATAGTAGACCCATCAATAATAGAAAAGTAAGGAAAGAAAGAAGCCGTCTTTTAATATTAAATTGTTTTTATTTTTTTACAAGTCAGATTAAACATAGCGGTAAATAACATGTATAATACTTTATTTTATCCAATATATTGTGTTCCATTACACGCTTATTTAACATACGAAGTAGATCAATTTACTTGTTCTCTGTGGCCTGGTACCACGCCTGGCATGTTTCAGCCGCAATCTCACACAGCGCCGACAGAGCTCGTCCGGTAGATTCGTATTCTGGAATTAAACGACGATTTTACATAAACATTCAGAGCCCTCGAAAGATACGACCTTTAAGCCTTTAAAGTTTTTTAGAAATATGCTTATGGATAAGGCCGTGTAATACTAACGAAAAGTTACTTCATGAACAACTTAAGTAAAAATAATAATTAATTAGGTATATTTTTAGTTGTGTGTGTGCTGGACATGCTTTCGTATTTTTGTTGAAAATTTGTCCTATATATAGATGGATATAGTTGTAGGCGTCAAGCTATATTCTGAGTAAGATAGATTTTGCTTGAAAAACAACTGAATATCCCATATACTCACCAACATTGCCTCTTTTCCCGAAAATGGATCCATTGAAGGGTGGTTTCCTGTAATTAGCCTCAACAGTATGGAGTAGGCACAATGCCACAGCGACAGCCACACAGAAGGCAAATAGGAAACGCATCGTTACCTAAAAAAGAAAAAATATTATAAGAACATGAATGTCAGCTGAATTCTCAACCCAAAATCATAGTCTGCTACAGTGCTAGCCAATCTTAACGCCCGCCTGAAGTTGTCTCAAACGGCTTTGCAATACGCAAATTGTTCTAAAATCGTGTACCAAAGCAACGTCAGAGGGGCTATTAAAATTGGCGCGTACTAGGCACATGTTAAAGTATCGTATGTTAATTATTTATACGATTAAAGATTATACACCGACGAAGGATCCAATCATGTAGACTGCGGTGTTTACAGGGATTCATGTTGGCAAGATGACTCGTCGACTTGACTCGCTGCATTTAGGTAGGTACTTAACAAATTCCCAATTGGCAAGAGGGCAAGTATCACCATGACATCTCTATTCCTCGAAAGACGAGAGAGTTGCGAGAGTTGTTTTAGATATCGGTCAATTAGATCAAAGGTTCTTCAATCACTTCACTGGCCAAATTCTTAGCCATACTTTGTCTGCATCCAAGTTTATGACACTAGCATTACGGACACTGGCAGAATTGTGGCAAATAGCTACAAACGCCACTAACAAAGAAGAAGAAGAAGAAGAGTTGCGAGAGTTAAGATGAAGGCGCCTGTATAGATCGCGAAATTCAAAATTTTCGAGTAATTTTAAATTTATCAAATTTCTGAAAACATTTAAGACAAAATTTTATGATTTGCGAAAAACACAGTATGCAGTGCGTTTATTAATACATTTATTTTACTCTAAATATTATCACGGTGGATATGATACTAGTAAATCACTAAATATACAAAAATTTGCCAAATATTACAAAAATTATCTGGATAGCTGTCGTTCTTGAAATGTTTTAGAGTAAGTTGAACATATTAATAAACGCACTGCACACGGTCTTTGTCGCGAATTACAAAATGTGCCTTATATTATTGTCAGATTTTGTAAAAGTTCTAAAAAACCTCAAAAAATTTGAACTTCGCGGGCTAGATGGGCGCTTTAGCCTTAAAGCAAGAAGGCTCGGGACTAGTCCCGCCGCACACTCCCACCACTATTACTCCTGTAAGCCAGGATCGACAGTGGTGTCCAATGATGACGCCGAGGTTTGACCCTCGACGAGTCCCGGGGACAAGCTGTATTGTCTTGGTACCCGTACGAATTTAATGAAAAGCAAAACCAAATTGTGGAGTTATTAAAAATATTACTTATCCACTTCCATCAGTTGCAAACTGGGAGACGAAAATAACTGAACAGTCGACCGGTTGGCGCAGTGGTGCGAGCGTAGGCCGCTCGTCTCACTGCACATGGTGGTTGTGGGTTCGATTCCCGCCGGGGCAAATTTCGGAAATGGCCTTTTCGTATTTCGCCCGGGTCGTCCCCAGCCCATTGTACGTTACCCATAGTACAAGCTCTGCTTAGTTTGGGACCATGCAGTTAGTGTGTCAGTCTGGCGATATTTATTTATTATTTAAAATAAAGAACTACACATTTTAAGGCACCTACCAGATAATAAGGGAACTGATAAATTTGTCTTCACAAGAGATGAATAGTGACTGATGCATCTGCACAGCTTCCCTGATCTTTTATACTACAAGCATGCCGCCATAAAAGTTCCTAATTAGATAAAATAGCAATCTGGTGCAATATTGTGTGTTGATGAAGTTAATAAAAGAATTTATTTCCCAAGAGAGAGGCCGAGTTAGATAAATTTGCTTATTTGTTTTAACTTTATATTCTGACTAGCTGTGCCCGCGACTTCATCCGCGTGTAATAAAATTTCGGGATTATTCATCCCCTATTTTATCCCCTTGGGGGTAGAATTAATCAAAATCCTTTCTTAGCGGGGATGCCTACGTCATAACATCTACCTGCATGCCAAATTTCAGCCCGATCTGTCCAGTGGTTTGGGCTGTGCGTTGATAGATCACTATGTCAGTCAGTCAGTCAGTCAGTCACCTTTGAGTTATATAGATTTAGATGGAAAAATATTATTATGTAGATATTTAGAGTTTCAGTTTAGGTGATTGCCGGTACCGGAAGTTAACACCATGAACTACAATTTTAAATAATCTAGGTATTTCGTGTCATCCTTGTGTCATAGACCGCCATAAATAAATACCTAATCAATCCTGATCTAAATGATTGCTATTTAAGATTGATATTAAGATCTATTCGACGATATCTATTAAGACGTCCGCTTGGTGCGGGTTCGATCCCGCTGCGGACGTCCGGGGCGCTCGCCGCGCGGCCACTCTACCCGTGCTAAGCGTCAGTAGCGTTACCCGTTGTTCCGTGACGCTTTATACTATAAAGCTTCGCTTCTTTCGGGCGTCCCTAATTATTGCAGCGGTTTTATTCGAATCTCGTAGGTACTTATGTGCAAGTGGTTCACTAGTAAAGATACCTACAAAGAATTTGAAATAATAAGACATACAAACTCTTTGGATACCTAATAATAATAATTTTAGCCCTTTTTGACGTCCCACTCCTGGGCACGGGCCTCCCCTCAACACGAGGGGGATTCGGGCCATAATCCACCACGCTGGCCCAGTGCGGGTTGGCGGATTTCACATACCTTTCGAAAATTAGTTAAATCTTCTAAGACATGCAGGTTTCATCACGATGTTTTCCTTCACCGTAAGCAAGTGATAATCATACAGAAATTATGATTCGCACATAGATTTCGAAAAATCCAGAGGTTCGAGCCGGGGTTTGAACCCGAGACCTGGTAGCCCGCAAGACGCGTGCTTAACCAATCGGCTATCACTGCTATACCTACCTACCTACTCGTTACTAGTGAACCACTTGCACATATTAAAAAAACATACACTCAAAAATTGGGCGCGTTCTGCTCAATCTTTTCCGGATTACAGGCGTGATATTATGAGACCAGTTAATCCAATATGGCGGTACATCCTCCAACTCTAAACACTCGCTATAACCCCTTCCATATTTCTCCCATTAATCTTATGCACTAACGAAGTTACAATCCCTTGGGCTAACAGTCAATATGCGGTCAGTATCCAGTAATCCAATAATTGAGCGGCCATTCCCGACGTCCCGGATTCGTGGTATAAATTGCCGGGAGATTCCTTCCACAGCATCAGTTGACGTTCGCCAACGAGCAGTGATACCAGCGAGAAATACTTACACTCCTAAGAAATCGAGGTAATTTAAAAAAATATATTCCTTTCCTAACATTATTCCAAGTATTATTTTATTTAATATTTTCTCATAAACGCACATAAGAAATGTTTTTAATATTTAAAAATTCTGAAACAAGTTTTTTTTTTGCTTTAAACCTTAATAATTGCATTTCTTGTTACCGTAAGAAAAGCCATTCAGTATATACCTACCTATATTTCAGAGCTTACCTAGAATAGAGCCCTATTAATAAATTAATCTAAAATCTTAGAGCGATCGTGGAAATGTCATTCTAACGTCAAACCAGTACAAATTTGCATGTCAAACGCGTACACGATTGCTCTCAGACTTGAGAATACAGGCCATAGAGTTCTGATTGCATCCTATCATTAAATAATTGTGTTATTAAATTCCAGATGTCTGGAGACATGATGCGTTTCACCATCAGCGTGGTCTGCGTGGTAGCTGTGCTCCTATCCCTGGCTGAACTCAGCGAGGCCAACTACAAGAATGCACCCATGAATGGCATCATGTTTGGCAAGAGGGGACCCACTGGTACGAAAATTCTAAGTATTTTATCGGTCAGAAACATTCAAAGCATCTGTAGGATGGGATCCATAGCCACATCATTTAGACTTTGATATCTGTTAATTGAGAATCGGGCCTGTTAAGAATCTCTCTTTGATTCTGTTGTTTTAAAATTTGTGATACGAATAAAGCCTGACAGGGGGTGCAATATTGGAAGAATATATCAAACCCTTAAAATGTATTTGTTTCAGAATACGATAACCGTGGCAAGACTTTCACGGCGCTCTGCGAGATTGCCACCGAAGCGTGCCAAGCGTGGTTCCCACCTCAGGAAAATAAGTGAACTCGTATTTAGATAACTATGATGTATCGCCGACAATAGCATTTGGTTTCGGATTATGATTGATTACCTCCTATACTAGAAAATGTAATTGTATTATTAGCTATTGCAACATTTATAAGAATTTGTAGCTACCGCAATTTTTATTTTAAAGAATATACTTAAAATTAATTTAGAGGTAAATATTAAATTAAGGCTGGATTGTACTTAAAATTATTAGAAAATAAAGAATTTAGAAGAATGGGAGTTTATATTGCATTTCTATTACATGATGTGTGTGGTGCTAGTCGTCGAGTTTCCTAGGTAATAATTATATTGCCTGAAATTTTAACGGTCGACATCAAGTTGCATTGCTCCCGTGATTCAATCGGATTGTTACTGGGATAAACAGATTAGTTGATACATTTCCGGAATAACTCAACATGTTGGATGTACATTTACGCAAAATTAAACTGCGTGAAATGAACTGTGAAATTGGCCTACTTTCAATATTTTATCATGGCAGCACCGTGGGAACTCTTCGATAAGCGTAACTTTCGATTTGTGTTGTTGTCTAATGTTTTTGCCTTCTAAGTGGTATCCAATAAGAATCACCTTTTCAGCATAGAAATTATGATATTTTCCCACGGAAGAAAATGTTGCGTTTCAGTTTATAAATTTTATAGTGGTGGTGACGAAATCAAAATAAAACACTGATAACACTGAAATCAAAATGTCAATAACAATTCAGTGACGTTTCGCATTCGGAAAAATCATATTTTCGTACGAATCTACCTTACATTTTAAAATGTATTATTTAAGTGCCGAACTCGTGGTGAAATAATGATAAAGTTAATAATATTTATTTAATTTACTAAAGTTTATTGTAAAATATCAAAATGACTACGAAGGAGCTATACACGAAGGTAAAATTGAGTGAAATGTGTTCCCTTCATAATTTGTTTTTATTTTTTGGACTTTTGCATTTGGAATTTAACATAGGTACATCCTCTTCTGATATTTTTTTTTAATTTATATCGAAGCTATGCTATCTTTTTGGCCAATATTTATATGATTTATTGCATACTATGTTTGACCTATTAAATATTAAATTTATTGATAGTCGACATTAAAACATTACACAAAAATGAAATCTTTAGTTCACTGATAACTTAGGTTTAGGAAGAGCGATTTCCGGAATGACGCAAATCGGCGTTGATCATCACATTCCGCCCCTAAACACATCCTTACGTTGTTGATAATTTATCACAAATCACAATAAATGCAACTGCACATAATCATTATTTTCTTTGTACACCATATTTTGATGAGGATATCATAAGTTAAATCTGTTAAATCAATTAAAAATGTAATCACTTTTACTATCTGTATCACTGACTTACATCATGTTCCTTTTTAAAAAAAACATGAATTTATGAAACATCATTCTTACTTTTTTTTCAAGCATGCATACTGCAGTATTACTTCATTATGTTAATTGATTTCTAAAATGATAATTATTTGGATTATTGCCATAATTGACTTATCAAGCATGCTTGCATTATACTTATTGCTTATCTTTGTCTATATGTTATTGCCAGCATTAGGGTTTTGTTTCTTCTTGATAATAAAATATAATTACCTATTTTCATGATGATGCAATTTGGAATAACAATAATGCAGTATGCAGTAACAAGAAACATATTATTATAGAGTTTACTAATGGAACTCGCGTAAAAATAATAACCATAGTAAAATTAACTGTTGACACTCCCTGAAATGGCAATTAAACAAATAGCCACTCATGCTACAACCCAATAAAATGCTATTCAGCTTGTACAGCACTGAATGCATAAAATTACTTGCTAATGAGAGTATTAGTAAAACTATCTCAAATTTGAGAGTGGTCTTGAGTATGCTTTTGACATGTCATTTTGTAGTGGTATGACATAAGAATGACATTTCCAAGACTGCTATCAGACTTGAGATTGATTTGTTAAAACTGCTCTTAAAGTCAAAGTAAAAGCATAATTTTTAGTTAATTATCTAGGATGAAAAAAATATTGCAGCATTGTGTGACAAGCCCATGTATTGAGTTGTCCCACTGTATTATTTACACTGTGGCCATGTGGCTTTACTGCTGATGTCACAGCTTACATCATTTCATTAATTTGTTCAATAAATAATATCAGATTCATCTCTAAACAAAATGCATTCAATAAATGTCCTTGACAAAAGGTCAAAGTATTGGAATGTGATTGGTATCATGTGTAGTTTGTTAATTTAACAAAGACTTTTGTTGTGATTCTTATGTCACCAACATATGGGTGAATTTGCAATAAATCACAGATCTTTATAAAATGAACTGACTTTAAGCTAACTATTAGATATTATTTTAATAGTTTGTTTAGCACGTGCCTTGCTGGCTTGGGGGACCAGGGCCTGGGTTCAAACCCCGACTCACACCTCGGGGGTTTTTAAAATCTATGTGCGAATCAAAATTTCTATAATGATTATCACTTGCTTACAATCAAGGAAATCATTGTGAGGAAACCTGCATGTCTTAGAAAATCTAACAAATTTTAAAATCAAAGACATGTGAAATCCGCCCACCCGCACTCGGCCAGCGTGGTGGATTTCTGCCTGAATCCCCCTCGTAGTGAAGGGAGGCCCGTTCGCAGGAGTGGGACGTCATAAGGGCTAAATTTTTATTATTTACATGCGCAAAGTACGATTGAGAGGTACTTAGTGGGATTGTGCACCTTTTAATTGGGGGATGGTAGGGGTGTTGATGTTCAGGCATGTCTTCAGTTGTGAGAGGGACACAGTTCCACTGGGGACCATCTCCTTTGGCTCGTTTTTTTTTCTAAAAGCGTTAAAGTATAATAGACCTTTGTGTAAGTTAATAAAGTACAATATCCAGTGTGTTACATTATAACAGAGAATTAAATCCATGATTGTAATAACGCAGTGAGGGGCTTGCTTCATGGCAATCTATATCATTCAAAACTTAACTTTGTCATTCTTAAACTATCAGCTTTGGAGGAAACTTGAAAAACAAAAAGTGTTACAGGAATACAGCTGTTGACATATTTCACAAGTCTACAAGACCTCTAGTACTTCAACTGTCCCATGAAGCCGATATTTTTAGATTTAAAAAGTAAAGTTGCAAGAAAAATAGTATACCCTTTCTGTTTCACCTAGTATATGGGCCTCCCCTTTATATGAAAGGAGAGGTTACATATTGTAATCATACTTCATACTAATATTATAAAGAGGAAAACGTTGTTTGTTTGGTTGTAATGAATAGGCTCCGAAACTACTGAACCGATTTGAAAAATTCTTTCACTGTTGGGAAGCTACACTATCCCCGGGTGACATAGGCTATAATATATTTTCAATAAAATTAGGGATCCTTACTAAAACTCGAATAATGTAACCGCAATGTACCCGTGCGAAGCCGGGGCGGGCCGCTAGTGTATGATAAAGGGGTAATCTTTTTCTGCTGCCAGGGAGCCCGAATATGGGTGGAGCACCCAGAGAAGGTGTGGGAGAGTGCCACGGTGACGTCGGACTACCGCTCCGGCGTGCTGATCGTGAAGCTGGACCAGAGCGGGGAGATACGCCAGATCAAGGTCAGCGGTACCCTCTAGAATCCAAGAAAAATAATCTTTACCCATTTAGTATAAAACAATAAATATCGCCAGACTGACACACCTACTGCATGGTCCCAAACTAAGCAGAGCTTGTACTTTGGGTGCCGGACAATGGACCGGGGGCGATCCCAGTTACACCCAGACCAGGGCAAATAAAGTCCATTTCCGAAATTTGCCACGGCGGGAATCGAACCCGCAACCACCATGTGCAGTGCAGCTGAGCGGCCTACTATGTTAAAATATGTTACGTTAAAAAGGTACATGTATACGTCTGTCTTTAGCCATGCAAATGCAGCAGCAACTAAATTAAGTATTCTACGTGTGTGTTGGTGTGTGTGTGTGTGTGTGTGTGTGTGTGTGAACGTGGGTTTGCACTGGCGCTACATTTACAACGATATATGTTGTTTTCTCTACTTTTTGAGATCACAAATTAAGAGACACCATTTGGGAATCGACACCATCAGATCTTGTAATAAGAACTGCATTACGGTGATGTGTTGACGTATGCAGTTCTCTTGGATCGAATTTTGATGAAAAGTGGAAATTCCAAAATTGAATTCCAATGTCCGCGGTCACCGGTGACCGCGAGTGCGTTCGAAGAATATATTTTGTTCAACAGATTGCAGATGAGAAGCACATGCCGCCGCTCCGCAATCCCTCGCTGCTGATTGGTCAGAATGACCTCACATCCCTATCCTACTTACATGAACCAGCGGTACTGCACAACCTCAAAGTCCGGTCGGTATCAGCGTTCTTATTACACATTATTTAAAAAAAAACCTTTTCTTAAGTCCCACTACTTGAAATAGGCCGTCCCTCAATACGAGGCGGATTCAGGCAATCCACAAAACTGGCTCAGTACTGGTTGGAGGATTTCATATGTCATCCAAAAGTTTGTAAGATGGTCGGATATGTAGATTTCCTCACGATGTTTTCCTTCACCGTGAGCGAGTGAGAGTTGTATTGAAATTATAATTCATACATAGTCTTTCAAAAGAAACCCAAAATCGGAAATTGAACCTGGGGCACGCAAGATGCGTGCTTAACCAATTTATAAGCTCTAGCTAGACGCTTTGGATGTTGACACTTTAGCGGTAAATGCAAACAAATATAGTTAACAAAATACAGTGCAACCTTAATATAACGTACCTCAATATAACGACTTCCTCGATTTAACAAATTCTTCGTAATCCCCTTGAATTGTTCATAAGAGTCAATATAAAATATACCTTTACATTGCGAACATTCTTTGCGTACAACCTCTTAATAACGAATTTTCAACTATCAAGAAAAAGTATTCATACCTCTAATTAACGAATTTTGCCAACCCAAAACCTTTATATAAAGTTTCCACCAATAATATAACTCTTAATCTTATAATGTGATTCATGTCTCGACATGTTTCGACACGCTTTTGTTTGAAAAGTAATCATTGTTTGTTGTTTTGATGGAAAGTAATGTAAACACCTCTGTTCGTCACTATTGTTAAAGATTTAAGTTAAAATGGGTCAGAAACGTAAAAGGTGTTCCATCGGTCGCAGAAAAGCGAAACATAATTAATTATGTTGACCAAAATCCCATGACGAAAAAATTAGACATAGCTAATAAGTTCGGGATTCCCGCAAGTACATTGGCTACAATTTTAAAATTTAAAGATAAGTTTTCAGAAGAAAGTGGTGTGAATGTAAACAGTAAAAGATTAAAATCATGCGAGTTCAAGGACGTAGAGGAATGTGTGTTAAAGTGGTTAAAACAGTGCCGAGACCAAAAAATCCCAATCGGAGGCCCTATTCTTCAGGAAAAGGCTCAGCGGTTTGCAGTAGAATTGGGACATGAAGGGTTCCGTGCTAGCAACGGGTGGCTTCAAAATTTCAAAAAACGAAACGAGGTTGTTTTTCGAAAAATATGCGGTGAAAGTGGTAGTGTTAATGAACAAGTATGTGATGATTGGAAAGACAAACTGGCAGAGCAAAACTATTCTTTTACCTCTTTATAACGAATTTTAGACCAATCTAACCTCAACATAACAAACCTCAGTTCAACGAATTACTTGATATTACGAATATTTTCTTGTTCCCCTCCGATTTGTTATATCGAGGTTGCACTGTATACTCACATTATCTCAAAAAACAGTCGAGTTATATTCCTAAGAACGTGACACTTGTCCAAACACTGAATCACCTGCATTCTTTCCGAAGCTTAAACTCTTGGATTATCGAGCTTGTTTACTTAAGCATTAAGATCAAAATTGTTTGCTTAAGTGTTAGGGTGGTATTCTCATTTTTAATGAATAAACACATTTATTTTAAATGGAATTAGGTTCAATGTTGGAATGATTACTTCATGGCCATGAAATGAAGGTAAAAGGTCAAACACCCATATGTCTCAAAGGAATTTAAGCGTGAATAGCCTAGTCTTTGGAAGAGTCGTTCTCGTGACGCACATATCGGTTCGATCCCCATCCTAGCCAGTAAACTATTGACGTGAGCTCACACGTATTAAGAGCGTTTAGCTTATTTAAGTGTAAGGTTTATTATTCATTAACAGGTTTTGCGATCGCAACGCCATCTACACATACTGCGGCATCGTCCTAGTCGCCATCAATCCTTATTACGATTTACCAATTTACGGTAAGTTGTATACCTTTTATATATTTATCAAAGTCCGCAGACAAGCCTTCGACCCCGTGATGGTAAGCGGTAACCATAGCTTATAGAGGCTTGCAAATACCAAAAGCATTGCTGTCCTAAAGGGGAGTGTGACAGAAAGAAGAGAAGAGAGGGGGGGGGGGGTAGTAGTAATAGTGTGTATAGCTACTTTATTTTAAACTAGCTGTGCCCGCGACTTCGTCCGCGTGGAATTTAATTGACAAAGTTTCATACAAACTTTCATCCCCTATTTTATCCCCTTGGGGGTAGAATTAATCAAAATCCTTTCTTAGCGGATGCCTACGTCATAACATCTACCTGCATGCCAAATTTCAGCCCGATCCGTCCAGTGGTTTGGGCTGTGCGTTGATAGATCACTATGTCAGTCAGTCACCTTTGAGTTATATATATTTAGATGCTGCTTTTATTTTTATGCTGACCTTCTGTGAGAGGGTGGTACCCAGGTTGAGCCAGCTCGCTGTATATGAGCTGTAGTCAGTTCGCTATAGCTTGGCTCTACATATTAACCCACGCTTGGAACCTTCCATATGGTAGGTAATGGTATTGCAATAAAAGCTATTATTGCATGGCAGGTGATGAAACCATTATGGCGTATCGCGGACAGGCGATGGGTGATCTGGACCCACACATCTTCGCCGTATCAGAGGAGGCGTATACGAAGATGGAGAGAGAGGCCAAGGACCAGAGTATTATCGGTGAGTTGGGTCGAAACCCATCATATGTCGCTTAATTGGACTTGGGTGCCGTTATCTTTCTATTCAGTTCTGTTTTCTGTGTTCTTATCTTTTTCTATGAGCAAAGGTTCTCCCTGATTTCTCCACAAAACACGGTTTTGTGTTGTTTCGGGTCACGTATCTCGCGCAAAAGCGACCAAATCATTCCGACATTTTCTCTTGGGTCTAGCCGGAGTAGACGGAAATACCAATTACCGTAGAATTATAAAAAAAAATTTGCTTCATAAACACCACGTTACGTTCCACAACAAAAATAAATGGAAATGTCCTACTAGACTGCCAAACTCAAGTGAACAGAATGGAACATCATGGAAGAAACAGAATAGAACCGGATAACTAGGCAACAATTTAAATTAAATGGGTTTCTGGATATGGAAATGGATGGAAAGAGATGGCCGTGATCATCTTCACTCCTTCGACATTGACTCGCAAATAGTCGTTTGGGAATGGGGGATGCCCTTGCCCAGCAGTGGGAGACGTAGGTTAAAAAAGAAACTAACAAACACTCATTATATACTAGGTGAAACAGAAATGGTATCCCATTTTTTTGCAACTTTACTTTGCAAATCTAAAGTTATCTTAGGCTTTGTGGGACAGTACAAGTACTAAAGGTTTTGTAGACTTATGAAATCTGTCAACAGCTGTATCCCAATAACATCCTTTGTTTTTCATGTTTCCTGATCCAGGATGATCATGCGGTCAAAAGGACGATGGGTATGATAGTGAGCGGTAGTCGGAGTAGGGGACGTCCTAAGAAGACGTGGATGAACTGCGTGGAAGAGGGTATGAGCGAAAAGGGAGTGAGTGCAGAGATGACGGATGATAGGCTTGAATGGAAGAAGAGAACGTGCTGCGCCGACCCCACCTAGTGTGGGATAAGGGCAAGGTGATGATGATGTTTTTCATGTTTCCTGAAAAGCTGATAGTTTTAGATTTACAAAGTTAAGTTTTGAAAAAAGTATACCCTTTCTGTTTCAACCTGTATAATAGCGACTTAACGCACACCTTCTGTGAGAGCGTGGCTACTACCCCGGTCGAACCCGCTCGTATAAGACCTGTAGTCAATTGCTACAGCTAGTCTCTCCACCACACAACATCCTTATTATGTATGTTAAGGCGTCAATAGCCTAGTAGTTAGAGGGGTCGCTCTCGTAGCCGAGAGGTTATTATTATTATTTCTTTCGATTAAATTCGTGCGGGTTCCAAGACAATTTAACTTTTCCCCGGGACTCGTAGAGGGTTAAACCTCGACGTCATTATTGGTCACCATTGTCGATCCTGGCTTACAGGAGTTACAGTGGTGGGAGTGTGTGGCGGGACCAGTCCTATTAAAAAAGCCGAGAGGTTCCGGGTTGGATCCCCATCCTGGCCATTGAACTATTGACGTGGGCCCACTCCTAGCACAAGCATTAGTTTAGCTGAAGTCGCAAATGGAGATACTAGTTATGTGATATTAGCCTGTGCCCGCGACTTTGTCCGCGTAGTATTTAACTTAACAAAAATTTTGGGACTATCGGGATAAAAAGTATCCTATGTGTTAATCCCGGTTATAAACTATCTGTTTTCCAAATTTCATTCAAATCCGTTCAATAGTTTATGCGTGAAAGAGTAACAACATACATCCACACTCACAAACTTTCGCATTTTTATAATATTAGTAGGATACTCACATTACAATCTTTTTTTATAATTTTACCAGTGAGCGGGGAGTCCGGCGCTGGTAAGACAGTGTCAGCCAAGTACGCGATGCGTTACTTCGCCGCTGTCGGCGGTAACGCCAGCGAGACCCAGGTTGAAAGGAAAGTGTTGGCCTCCAGCCCTATTATGGAGGTAAGTCGCTTCTTTATACAAGGTGAAACATAATGGGTATACTTTTTTTTCCAAAACATAACTTTGTAATTCTAAAACCATCAGCTTTGGAGGGAACTTGAAAAACAAAAGGTGTTATAGGAATACAGCTGTTGACCGATTTCACAAGTCTACAAAACCTTTAGTACTTCAATTGTCCCACAAAGCCGATAGTTTGAGATTTA
Source organism: Notodonta ziczac (assembly GCA_918843915.1). Classification (NCBI taxonomy): domain Eukaryota; kingdom Metazoa; phylum Arthropoda; class Insecta; order Lepidoptera; family Notodontidae; genus Notodonta; species Notodonta ziczac. Next base: position 1,958,073 of record OU974065.1, on the reverse strand, counting down.
CAAAGTTAAGTTGCAAAAAAAATTGTACACCCTTTTTGTTTCACCTAGTAGTACGAGCCAGTGGTCACACGCCCAAGTGCGTATTGACAATGATCAGTGGTCTACTAACCACTTATAAACTAGGATCTACTTCCAATCAGTGGGTAAAACTCGTGTTTTATTACACACGAATTTTGCGTGCCAATATTTGTATGTCGGTGAGTCCCGGGGACTTAAATATTAAAACTTTTGTTCGCGGTCACCGGTGACCGGCGTGTTGTTGATAATACAAAACATATTTTTGCGGTCACCAGTGACCACCGTGCAGTAGTATCCAAATCTATTTGCGGTCACCGGTGACCGCGGCGGCCTGAACGAAGGAGTTTTTTTTTAATATATACTTTATTTTCAGGCCATAGGCAACGCGAAAACCACACGCAACGACAACTCCTCACGTTTCGGTAAATTCATCGAGATCCATTTCGACGCTCAGTACCGTATCTCTGGGGCCAGTATGCGAACCTATCTGCTGGAGAAGTCCAGGGTCGTCTACCAGAGCGCGGGCGAGAGGAACTACCACATATTCTACCAGCTATGCGCCGCCGCGCACCAGTTCCCGGCGTTGCAGTTGGGTAAGTGACATTAGCCGAGGCTTGGAACCGGATGGGTGGCAGGGTCGTCTATCAGAGCGCGGGCGAGAGGAACTACCACATATTCTACCAGCTATGCGCCGCCGCGCACCAGTTCCCGGCGCTGCAGCTGGGTAAGCGACACTAGCCGAGGCTTGGAACTGGATGGGTGGCAGGGGTCGTCTACCAGAGCGCGGGCGCGAGGAACTAACACATATTCTACCAGCTATGCGCCGCCGCGCACCAGTTCCCGGCGCTGCAACTGGGTAAGCGACACTAGCCGAGGCTTGGAACTAGATGGGTGGCAGTGGTCGTCTACCAGAGCGCGGGCGAGAGGAACTACCACATATTCTACCAGCTATGCGCCGCCGCGCACCAGTTCCCGGCGCTGCATTTGCGTAAGCGATACTAGCCGAGGCTTGGAACTGGATGGGTGGCAGGAGTTGTTCACCAGAGCGCGGACGAGAGGAACTACCACATATTCTACCAGCTATGCGCCGCCGCGCACCAGTTCCCGGCGCTGCAGCTGGGTAAGCGACACTAGCCGAGGCTTGGAACTGGATGGGTGGCAGGGGTCATCTACCAGAGCGCGGACGAGAGGACCTACCATATTTTCTACGAGCTATACGCCGCCGTGCACCACTGGCCGGAGCTGCAGTTGGGTAAGCGACACTAGACCAGGCTTGGAACTGGATCGGTGACCACACCAGAGCACTGGTGGGAGGATCTGCTACAGGCTATACCAGGGTTCTGCCACTTGTCGCAGCTACAGCTGGGTAACACCAATCCAGGCTTAGAAATATATGAGTGACCATATATTAATTTTGTAATCTTGTTCCAGATCATCAGGACTCGTTCCATTATTTAAATCAAGGCGGCAGTCCGAACATAGATGGAGTTGATGACTTGAAGACGTTCAATGAAACTAGAAGCGCTCTCACCACGCTAGGTAAACTCAAAACTGAAACTCTAAATTGTTTTCATTCATGTAAGCCAACAAAGCATTTATGAATAGTCAGAATCTACCACCGGTTCACAATGCCGCTTCCTTTGAGAAGATCCGGCAAGAAACTCAATGGTTACTCTTTTCAATGAATAAATATACCATCGAGGCTTATTACCCCGAAAGGGTAAGATGAGGGGCAAAGCAAGGGGGGGAAAGTATCCGATGTCGGACACGACAGCTACCATCTTTCTTTTGCATAAAAATATGACAATAGAAGACGGATGAAACCACAGGACACCCACATTTAGACGACGGTATTTCGGTCCCAATGCAATAATAATATATCGGACAATATATCGTTGTGAGAGGGCGAGATAATATATCAGAGATTACCAACCACAATACACACAAAACTAGATAAATTTAAAAAAGTGCGGTCAGGGTACCCGCTCTGGGACAAGTGTTTTGCATGTATATTTGTTTTAGTTTATAGATGTCGCACTATACAGTCACTTGAATAACTCACTTACTCCATCTAGTTGATGTATGAGAGAACTTTTTCGCAGTGGACGTTACAAAGTTACGTATAACGCTTTCCAAGCGTGACGATATCGGCCGTTTAACTCCTACCGCAAGCCACTTCGATCCATCAAAAAAAAGTAAACTTAAAAACTAAAAAAACCGAACTGCTTTTTTATTACATTTTATGTCTCACAATTTTTATTAGGAAACTGTACATTATTATATATAGTATGTGTATTGATTTTCTGAATTCCTGGTGACCGAAAATCGTTCATATCTTTCAAACTACTAGACCGATTTTAATATAATTTCTATGGGAACACCTGGAGAGTAATCCCTATCAAACTAAAATCGGTCCATAATTAATAATAATATAATATCGCCAAACTGACACACCAACTGTATGATCCCAAACTAAGCAACGCTTGTTCTATGGGTACCGTACAATGGACTGGGGGCGATCCCAGTCCATTGTATTTTCCCGCCTGGGCCTGGTCGCCCAGCCTGATGGCTGAGCGGGAATGCGGGTCGAGCACCGCGTGGTGGAGCTCCCCGCGGAGCCTCTGGTGGCAGGCACGGGGGGGTCTGCCATTACAGCATGGGCTCGAGAGGGGGCGCTGTGTTACTTGTGTCAACACAGCGCCTGAGGTCGGAGTGGCGCCCCCAGTGAGGGGGCCTTACCAGGCTGAGTAGCGCCGGGTTGCGGTTGCTTATAGCATTCCAGGGACCCGGCACATGCGACCAAGAGGATACACCGTTGGGGGCGATCCCAGTGACACCCAGACACGGGCAAATTACGAAAATACCATTTCCGAAATTTGCCCCGGGCGGGAATCGAACCCGCAACCACCATGTGCAGTGAGCCGAGCGGCCTACTACGCTCGACCACTGCGCCAAGCGGTTGTCAATTGACGGGAGTAATCGGTGGTCATACATAAAAAACAACATATAGACAATCTTATAACTTTTTCTTTGTTTGGTAGTCCAGTGTCTTGTTTTTTAACCCTTCTGACCTGTAGCTTTCAAATTGTAACATGTATTTCTGTCGGCAGGGGTGTCAGAGTCAGACCAGCGGGACATGTTCACAATTCTAGCCACCATACTCCACCTGGGCAACGTGCAGCTGTCCCCAGTCGACCCAGACGCGCCGCCCGCCACCGAATCAGAGGAGGGCGCTTATATCAGCGTGAGTTCTTTTATACTACTGAGCATTTTTAAGGTGAAGGCGCCTGTCTAGCCCGCGAAATTCAAAATTTTCCAGTATTTTTATAGTTTATCCAAAATCTGAAAACATTTAAGACAAAATTTAGTGATTTGCGACAAACACAGTATGCAGTGCGTTTATTAATACATTTATTTTACTCTAAATATTATCACGGTGGATATGATACTAGTAAATACCTAAATATACAAAAATTGCCAGGTTATCTGGATAGCTGTCGTTCTTGAAATGTTTTAGAGTAAGTTGGATATATTAATAAATGCACTGCACACGGTCTTTGTCGCGAATTACAAAATGTGCCTTTTATTATTGTCAGATTTTGAAAATTTTCTAAAAAACCTCAAAAAATTTAAACTTCGCGGGCTAGATGGGCGCTTTAGCCTTAAGGCGTCAATAGCACAGATATAGATTTACATCAAAGTTGTTTTTTGCCGACGCCATATTGACAGGTGAGTTTCGGCGCTAGGTGGCAGAAAGTGGAACTCAATTTAAATGACCAGGCTGGGCAACTAATTAAACGGCTAGGCTGTTAATTGAACGGCGAATTAAGCTAGTTGGTTGCGACATGGGTATGGGTATGTTGCGAAATCCAAATGTCGTCTGGGTGTCACTGAGTCCATTGTACAACATTTTGTACTAATATGACATTTTGAAGATCGCTCTCAGATTTATAAATCGATTTATAAATAAATAAATACATATCGCCAGACCGACACACCAACTGTACGGTCCCAAACTAAGCAACGCTTGTACTATGGGTACCGTACAATGGACCGGGGGCGATCCCGATGACACCCAGACCAGGGCAAATTATGAAAAGGCCATTTCCGAAATCTGCCCCCGCGGGAACCCGCAACCACCAAGTGCAGTGAGTCGAGCGGCCTTCGCTCGAACCACTGCGCCAAGCGGTCGTCCAAAATACGAGGCTAAGAGCTCCCCCCATTTCCGAAATTTGCCCCCGCGGGAATCGATCCGCAACCGCCATGTGCGAGCGGCCTACGCTCGAACCACTGCGCCAGGCGGTCGTCCATAATGCGAGGCTAAGAGTCCCCCCCTCCCCCGCAGTCGGAGGACCCCCACTTGGGCGCGGCGTGTTCATTGGTGGGGTGCGCGCGCGCTGCGCTGGCCCGCTGGCTCACGCACCGCCGCATCGCGTCCGCGCACGAGGTCATCGTGTCGCGCGTGCCCGTCGCACGCGCGGCCGCCGCGCGCGACGCGCTCGCCAAGCGGCTGTACGGCGCGCTGTTCGCGTGGCTCGTGAAGGCTGTCAACAGGGCCCTCGACACCGGACACGCAAAGAACCACTTCATAGGTCGGTTCAATTTTATCATCATCATCAGCATAATCATCATCATCATCATCATCATGATCATCATCAACATCATCATGATCATCATCATCATCATCATCACCATCATCATCAGCCGGAAGACGCCCGCTGCTGAATTGCCTCCCCCATAGAACGCCCAACGAAATTGTATTATACAACGTGTCAATTTAAATTGGGCGGAATTTGAAATTGGTTTGTTCAGAATCGAGACACTAATACCAAAAATATTTTAAGGCTAAAGCGCCCATCTAGCCCGAGAAGTTCAATGTTTTTGAGGTTTTTTAGAAATTTTACAAAATCTGGTAACTTTTAAGACAACATTTTGTGATTTGCGACAAACACAGTATGCAGTGCGTTTATTAATACATTTATTTTACTCTCTACCTTAATAAAAAAAATTATGACTTAAAATGACCTGGGTGCACTGAAAGGCTAGAAATAACTGGGGACCTTGTAATTCCTTTCATTTGGAGTCATAAATTTCAAAATTGATTTGAGACACTTGATCCTCTATATCATCTATCTTCTTCTTTTATATATATATAAATTAATGTTTGTCTGTATGTCCTTTATAAAATCGTAAACTACGCATTTGATCATGTTGTAAGGGGGAGATGTAACCGTGTATGATTATGTACTTGTGAACCGATATATAAACCCTGTTGTGTTATAATAAAGACAGTTGAGACGTGAGAACCGTTGTGCTTCTGGCATCTCACATGTGCCCACAAGTGCAGACTGGGCTGCGAATATCCACAATAGCCGGGAGTCCGTTTCTACACAGTAAAGCAGTGATCAGGGTTGTGAGCTACCCTAATTCTACCCCCTTGGTGAAGCAATACGCTCAGGTGGAAAGCTATTGTGGATATTCGCAGCCGAGTCTGCACTTGTGGGCACATGTGAGATGCCAGAAGCACAACGGTTCTCACGTCTCAACTGTCTTTATTATAACACAACAGGGTTTATATATCGGTTCACAAGTACATAATCATACATGGTTACATCTCCCCCTTACAATGTCATGATCTTCAGCAAAGTGTTGTGCATGAGCCCACAAAGGTTACTGAGTTGGTACGACCAATCTTTGGCAGCGTAGCAACGCGCGCAGAATACAGCTAGTACGAAATAAAAACACGTGTTTCAGCATTTTGGAAAGTTCACCCCCTATAGGCGTGAAAAGGGGTGATAAATACCGCCCCCGTACACACCCCAGCAGAAAGGGACATCACTCTGCTCGTTTTGTGCAACCATGACCCCCTCCGTTTAGTACAAAGCACAGACTAATAAGCCATAGACATGCCACCTGACATTTCGATTTTTCCTTTCACGACTCGACCTTGACCGGACCACTCAAAATACCCCGTCTTCCCCTATACTCCGCCAACTATTGACGACTGCATTCTCATATAGTCGTGGACGTAAGCGGCGTCTTGTCCTATTGGTCTGTGGTATGTCTTAATGTTTTCGAGCCAATGACAATGATAACAGTTACGGCTGGGCTCATGAAATATGATTTGCCTTCAGGAGTCCTCGATATTTACGGCTTCGAAACGTTCGAGATCAACTCCTTCGAGCAGTTCTGCATCAACTACGCGAACGAGAAGCTGCAGCAGCAGTTCAACTCACACGTCTTCAAGTTGGAGCAGGACGAGTATATTAAAGTGAGTCGCGGCTTTTAAACTCTTAAAATTAGTACCTTCTGGTGTCCAATAAAGAGTTTTTATTTTATATCGTACTAGTTGTTGCTTTGATGGAGTAAAATTAGCCTTAGTTACTCCTTATAACATCAGCTACCTGTGGATGAAAGACCATTCATAATCGGTCCAGCTGTTTCAAAGATTGGTCGGCATAAATATACAGTTATTTTTTAAAATTAAAAGTACCGTATATTGACAACCGCTTGGCGCAGTGGTTCGAGCGTAGGCTCGGCTCACTGCACCGAGTGGTTGCGGGCTCGATTACTGCCAGGTTAAATTTCGTCAATAGCCTTTTCGTAATTTTCCCTAGTCTGGGTGTCACTGGGATCGCCCCCAGTCCATTGAACAGTACCGACAGTACAAGCGTTGCTTAGTTTGGGACCATACAGTTGGTGTGTCAGTCTGGCGATTTATTATTATTGTTATTTATATTGTGATGATATTTTCTTTCGGTTTTTACACCGGTTTACTAGTGTGCACGGGCCTAAGGCAAGTGTACATCAGGTTGCGTATTTGTGAATGGTGATGGTTGGGATTCAGGTTGTGCGATTATTTCGTCTGCGATAGGGGTGTGCAAGCTTAGTTGGAAATTATTTTAAGTAGTGTGTGTGAGCGGTGGGGCATCAGTGCGTTGAGTATTGATATGAATGTTGTCTTGTTATTATTATCTATTAGTGACCACAGGGTGGGTCCCACACAACTCCTGACCACGCGGCAAACCCAAAAGGCAATGGCGGGATGAGCTCGACTCATATGAAGCACATTGATCTCAGACCGCAACAGACCGAGACAAATGGAAGAAGGGAGGGGTGGCGTTTGCCCAGCAGTGGGACACTACAGGCTCCTATATAAAATAAATAATTTTAGCCCTTAATGACGTCCCACTCCTGGGCACGGGCCTCCCCTCAAGACAAGGGGGATTCAGGCCATAATCCACCACGCTGGCCCAGTGCGGGTTGGCGGATTTAACATAAAATAATAATAATTTTAGCCCTTTTTGACGTCTCACTCCTGGGCACGGTCCTCCCCTTAACACGAGGGGGATTCAGGCCATAATCCACCACGCTGGCCCAGAACAGGTTAGCGGATTTCACATGTCTTTCGAAAATTGGTTAAATCTTCTAAGACATGCAGGTTTCCTCACGATGTTTTCCTTCACCGTCAGCAAGTGATAATCATATAGAAATTATGATTCGCACATGGATTTCGAAAAATCCAGAGGTTCGAGCCGGGGTTCGAACCCAGGACCTGGTAGCCCGCAAGACGCGTGCTTAACCAATCGGCTATCACTGCTACACAGGCTCCTAATAATGATAATATTATCATCTCGCAGGAGGAGATCTCGTGGGAGATGATCGAGTTCTACGACAACCAGCCGTGCATCGACCTGATCGAGGAGCGGCTGGGCGTGCTGGCGCTGCTGGACGAGCAGTGCCGCGTGCCCGGCGGCAGCGACGCCGGCTTCGTGGCCGAGCTGCTGCGGAAGTGCGCCAAGTACCCGCACTTCACCAAGCCCAGGTTCGGGAACGCCGGTGAGGATCCCAACTACTTTATACTTTGAAGACCGCGGCTCACTGTACTATCAACAAAGTTGACGGTTGATCAATTTTTAACACTTTTCCCTTGCAGGCAGTAATCATAGGATGCCTCGCCCATTATGTTGTCGTCCAGTGAGACGAAAAGCGTCCGATGAGACAAAATACCTTTTTTTGGAAAGCCATTTGTTTTATTTGTTTTTTATGACCATGCTAGCCGCAGGTGGTCACTGCATACAAAATGCATCCTTAAGGTGATCAAGCGTCGAGTTTGTATACTGTACATGGTGGTTGCGGGATCGATTCGAGCCGGGGCAAATTTCGCAAATGGCCTTTTTGTAATTTGTCCAGGTCTGGGTGTCACTGAGATCGCCCCCAGTCCATTGTACGGTGTCCATAGTATAAGCGTTGCCTAGTGCGGGACCATACAGTTGGTGTGTCAGTCTGGTGATACTTATTTATTTATTTTATTTATTTATTATGTCAATCTCCAGGGTGTTTTGAGAGTATTCTTAGCTATGTTTCATGAAAATCTTTTTAGTTTAAAAGGTCGTCGCATACGGTTTTTGAAATTTTTAATTAAGAGTTATTAAATTTAATATTATCGTATATTTTTTTTTTATTCCAACTCCTTCTATTATTTCTTTCGATTAAATTAAATTCGGCTCACAACTAATACCAAACGCATTGAACGCACGTTTACCTGCCTTAAGCGGAGGATGACAGATGTAGGGGTAAAGGCCCCCCCCTGTGGACTTCCGGCTCTCTATCATCGTACGAAACACAGCTATACACCGTTCTATCAGGTTAGCCAATGTCGCTAAAACCGGCCTATTGTCCCCAGCGTTCATAATAAAACATTTCGCTGACAACGTGGAGTACCAATCGGGTGGTTTCCTCGAGAAGAACAGGGACACAGTCTCCGAAGAACAGCTTGAATGCATCAGATCGTCGACCAACTGCCGGCTCATACATGAGATGCTGGCGGAGACGCCGGTGGACCATTCCAGCACGCTCCCCCCACCATCGAAGAGGAGGACTACGCCTTCCGTGCCGATCACCAGTCTTACTGTAAGTATATTTAAGCTGGTCTACTGAGTAGACCGTGGTCTTTTGAGAAGACCAACCAGGAAACTGATTCAACTGGCCTATAGGTTTACCAGATTAATTTCCTACCGAGTTTACTAAGAATAACAATTGGTATTTCAGTAGACCAACTTTTTTTAAAGACAGATTAGTACATGCTTATTAAATTCACCATCTCTAGCTCCGTCTACTAAGTAGACCATGTTATTTTGCGAAGACCAGCCAGCAGATTACTCCAGAACTTGCCCAAGCCAACTTCAAACATCATCCAGCTCAGTCTACTCAGTAGACCGAAGTCTTCTAACCCTGGTCTTTCCACCAGCAACCGCCGCGTCGCGCCTCTGGTCACAAGCAGACAGTCGGATCCCAGTTCCGTGCTTCATTGTCGGCTCTGATGGCAACCCTGTCGGCCACCACGCCACATTACGTGCGATGTATCAAGCCCAATGACACTAAGGAACCCTTTATGTTCGAGCCAGCCAGGGCTGTCAGTCAACTGAGGTCAGTATCAATAAATATCGCCAGACTGACACACCAACTGTATGGTCCCTAACTAAGCAAAGCTTGTACTATGGGTCCCGTGCAATGGACTGGGGGCGATCCCAGTGACACCTAGACTTGGGCCAATTACGAAAAGGCCATTTCCGAAATTTGCCTTGATGGGAATCGAACCCGCAACCACTCGGTGTAGTGAGACGAGCGGTCTACGCTCAAATCACTGCGCCAAGCGGTCGTTAATCAAGGGTGTCGAAAATAATAATATCAGATTTTTTTTTCTTTCTTGTTATAAGCAGTGATAGCCGATTGGTTAAGCACGCGTCATGAAGGCACCAGGTCCTGGGTCCAAGCCCTGGCTCGCACCTCTGTGTTTTTCGAAATCCATGTGCGAATCTATTTCTTTATGATTATCACTTGCTTACGGTGAAGGAAAACATCGTGAGGAAACCTGCATGTCTTAGAAAATCTAATGTATTTTTGAAAGGCATGTGAAATCCGCCAACCCGCACTAGGCCAGCGTGGTAGATTATGTCTTGAATCCCTCTCCTATTGAGGGGAGGCCCGCGCTCCGGATTGTGATGTTAAAAGAAACAAGTGCGAATTTCAATACTGAAACTATCACTTGTTGAATGGTGAGGAGAAAAAAAATGTGGAGAAACCTGCTGGACTTTTGCAAGATGTGTGAAGTTCGCCAAACAGCAACAGAATAGAGGGCAAGACTGGACCCGCCACACACTCCCACCACTGTAACTCCTGTAAACCAGGAACGACAATTGTGACCAATAATGACGTCGAGGTTTGACCCTCGACGAGTCCCGGGGAAAACTTAAATTGTCTTGGAACCCGCAACAATTTAATCGAAAGAAATAATAGGAAGAGTTGGGGAGTTGGAAGAAAATATTTCCACTTCCCTCTGGTGCAAGTGGCTATTTTTGTCTCCCGCTTTGCGGCCTTGGTTGCCATAGAAACAAAACTGTTACAGCTGATTGAAGACTATAATGACTAATAGATGTAAGAGCTGTCTGGAGAACAAAAGACTAATGGGCCGAACCCCCTTCGTATGGAGGGTAATTGAGCTCGTTCTTCGCCAAACTGCACTGCGCCAGCGTGCTGGACTATGACAACCCCCCTTGCAGTGAGGGGGAGCCAGGGCTCTAGCTAGTAGGATGTTAAAAGGTTTACTATTGGTTGCAGAGCATGTGGTGTCCTGGAGACGATCAGAATTTCTGCAGCCGGGTTCCCTTCGAGATGGCTGTACCAAGACTTCTTCCAGAGGTGAGATAATTTTATCCCCTTTATATAAATAAATGTATCAATTTACAATGGCTATATTTGTAAGTGCCCCCGTAGGCCTGAAGCAAAAATTTAACCGACTTCAAAATTACCTGGTTACTAATCAGTAATCGGCTATCATGTTAAGTTAGATTTGTGTAATGATTTAATGCTAAAATCAATTTAAAAATTCTGTATAATTTTCACATAATTCATGAAAATATCAACGGATAATTGCAACTCTGTGGGGTCCAAGATCATGAGTTGAATCCATGGTATCAGTTTTCGTTAGACCCCTTACACCCTATACTAGGTGAAACAGAAAGGGTATACAATTTTTTTTGCAACTTTTCTGTGGAAATCTTAAACTATCGGCTTTGTAGGACAGATGAAGTACTAAAGGTTTAGTAGACTCATGAAATCAGTAGACTCATCAACAGCTGTATCCCTATAACACCTTTTGTTTTCCAAGATTCCGCCAATGCTGATATGCTTTAGAATTAAAAAGTTAAGTTTTGAAAAAAAAAACGTATACCCTTTCTGTTTCAACTGTATACAGTCGAACATGATCCTCTTTGACGACTGCCTGGCGCAGTGGTTAGAGCTTAGGCCGCTCGGCTCACTGCATACGGTGATTGCGGGTTCGATTCCCGTCAGGGTAATTTTCCCTGGTCTGGGTGTCACTGGGATCGCCCCCCAGTCCATTGTATGGTACCCATAGTACAAGCGTTGCTTAGTTTGGGACCATACAGTTGGTGTGTTCGTCTGGCGATATTAAAAAAAAAAGACAAAAAAAACAATTTTTGGAAGTCGTTACTAATAAATTCGACTTGTACATCGACTTGTCCAGGTACCGGCTGCTGTGCCTGCGCGCGGAGATCGACCGCGCCGACGTGAAGGCGACTTGCGGAAGGATCCTGGCGCGCCATCTCCGGGACCGCGACCAGTTCCAGTTCGGCGCCACCAAGATCTTCTTCAGGGCCGGACAGGTACCGATTTTGGACCACCATCACATATTCACATACCCATATTATCCTACTAATATTATAAATGTGAAAGTTTGTGAGTGTGGATGTTTGTATGTATGTATGTATGTTTGTTACTCTTTCACGAAAAAACTACTGAACGGATTTGGATGAAATTTGGAACACAGATAGTTTATAACCGGGATTAACATATAGGATACTTTTTATCCCGATAATCCCGAATTTTTTGTTACGTTAAATACTACGCGGACGAAGTCGGGGGGCACAGCTAGTACATGAATAAAAACAAGTTTGAGTTAACTTTGTCTAGTATCACCCGTGCAGTTTGGCACAACGAACGGACTATGTTAAATAGACACTATGAAAATACACAAATAGATACGACTACTATAAAAAGAGTATCTAACCATACACAAATAGATACTATGAAAAGAGTCACCATTGAGTTTCTTGCCGGATCTTCTCAGTGGAAGCAGCATTCCGAACCGGTGGTAGATTCTGACTACTCATAAATGCTTTGTTGGCTTACTTGAATAAAAACAATTTTGAGTTTGAGTTTGAAATAGCCTGCAAGTGACAGATGTATTACACAGACCTTGTGGAAACCAGGGACAATTGGATATAGATATGCAGAATGGATCCAACCACCCATATTTCTGCAAACTGAAACAAACCTACGATCACTTTAACTGGGGTTGATTTTACATTGCACGAATAAGTGTGGGTTGGTTCCTTTTTGCAAAACTATGTCCAATTTCCGTGCGTTCAAGCGCTTTTGCCGTCTTATTATTACACGTTCTTTGGCTTTTGCCATACCTATTATTGGAATCAAGTATAATCACCTCACGAGTTTAGGTCCAATTAGTATTATGACGATCCGTGGCGCCTTACAACTTGTCTTCAATCAGCTGTAACAGTCTTGCTTCTATGGCAATCAGCCCATACCAGCTATTCTTGTCTCCCGCTTTACACTGGAGGGAAGTGGAATTTTCTTCCAACTCCTCCTTAGTTCTTACGATTAAATTGCGGGTTCCAAGACAATTTAACTTTTCCCCGGGACTCGTCGAGGGTCAAACCTCGACGTCATTATTGGTCACCATTGTCGCTCCTGGTTTACAGGAGTAACGGTGGTGGGAGTATGTGGCAAGATCAGTCCCATAAAAAAAAATATTACTATTATGTATGACTATACTCGTCAGCCATTTTATTATTTTTGTATTCCCACCCTATCGATCCGGCCATATTGATGGCCGGCGCCTGTCTGTAACCCCGGAAAATTAGTCCCCCACATCCTTGTAGGATGTGTGCGATGACTTCACGAGCCAATCGGTCGTTTGAACATTTCGGGATGTGGCCATTTTAGGAAATTGACCAATTTAGGTAATTGAACATTTTGGGAAAATGACCATTTTGGGAAAGTGACCATTTTGGGAAAGTGACCATTTTAGAAAACTGTCCATTTTGAGAAAGTTACCATTTTGGGAAATTGTCCATTTTGGGAAGTGACCAATTTAGGAAATTGACTATTATGGGAAAGTGACCATTTGAGATTTACCATTTTCGCAGTGTCAATTTTGGGAAAGTGACCATTGTAGAAAAGTAACCATTTTAGGAAGTTGACCTCTTTAGGAAATTAACCATTTTAGGAAATTGACCATTATAGGAAAGTGACCATTTCGGGAAAGTGTCAATTTATATGCGCATTTGAATGGTTCGAACGGTGTGGTTGCTAGTGTCGCTAACGGCCGCAGGTGGCGTACCTGGAGAAGGTGCGCGCGGAGCTGCAGCGCGCGTGCTGCGTGCGCGTGCAGAGCTGCGTGCGGCGGTTCGTGGCGCGCCGCAAGTACCTGCGGCTGGTCGCAGCGCTGCGCGGCTTGCAGGCGCGCGCGCGCGGCTTCCTCGCGCGACGGTTTGACACACCACCTTTATTTTTGTTAAAATTCCCTATGAAAAAAAAAACATAAATAATAATACGAGATATATATAAAAATTTAGCCCTTTTAATGTCTCACCAATGCATGAGGATGCAGGCCATAATCCACCGCGCTGGCCTAGGGCGCGTTGGCAGATTTCACATGTCTTCCGAAAAGGTTTCTTGACTCTTAAAAATACACAATGCACGTCCGCGGCACGACGCTAACGCTCGTGTGAGCCAAGCACCTTACGGTCTTTGGTGTTGAGTGTAATAAATAAATATCGCCAGACGAACACACCAACTGTATTGTCCCAAACTAAGCAACGCTTATACTATGGGCACCGTACAACGGACTGGGGGCTTTTCCGGTGTCACCTAGACCTGTGCAAATTACGAAAAGGCCATTTCCGAAATTTGCCCCGGCGGGAATCGAGCCCGCAACCACCCGGTGCAGTGAGCCGAGCGGCCTGCGCTCGAGCCACTGCGCCGAGCGGTCGTCTAATGTGTGGTACCGCTGACGACGCAGCAAGGCGCAGGCGGTGCGGCGCGAGCGCGCGGCGACCACTCTGCAGCGCTACACGCGCGGTTGGCTAGCCCGGCGCGCCTACTTGCGCGCGCGCGGGCTCGCGCTGGCGATTCAGGCGCGCGCGCGCGGCCTGCTCGCGCGCCGCCTCTACAAGGACAAGAGGAAGGTCCGAGCCGTGAGTATATACAATCTATCTGTCATCTGTGTTTACCACTTTTCTACCTGTCTATTCCTTACTAGTACTCCCGTTACAATGGTCGAAATCCTACTAATATTATAAATGTGAAAGTTTGTGAGTGTGGATGTATGTATGTATGTATGTAAGTTTGTTACTCCTTCACGCAAAAACTACTGAACGGATTTGGATGAAATTTGGAACACAGATAGTTTATAACCGGGATTAACATATAGGATACTTTTTATCCCGATAATCCCGAAATTTTTGTTACGTTAAATACTACGCGGACGAAGTCCGTGGGCACAGCTAGTTTGTCCATAATTCAGTTAAATTTAAATTTGAAACGTGATTAGGGTTCTATTGTCAAAGACTATTTGATACTGGCACGCGGAATGCACTATGGAAGTCCCGCCCTCCAAACTGTCACCGTTTATCAGTCAGACAGTCAGTCGGTGTGGAGGTTACAAATGTGTGTGTGTAATAGAAGCGTTTTACCTGAAAATAAAACGCTTATTAAATATTTACCTTATTTGAAACTTTACTTTTATTCCTACCTGGTGACTCAATGGTTTGAAGAGGCACGCGGGCCCCCGTAAGCCCGACGTCGCCCTGCCAGGTGGGGATGAAGGATGCGCGAGCGAGAGGGCAATATGAGGTAGAAAAGTAGGAAGTAGAGCAGGAAACAGATAGTGCCTATCTCAAGTATAAAGTTTCAAATAACGGTCAAGTGTTTAATGTTTTATTTATTAATTGAAATGGAGTTCTAATTATTATTATATCGAAATATTAGCATTCTCCACTCCTTCTCTAGATAAACTATAAGTGTGCCAAATTTCATACTCCTCCGTCCGCGCAATTTTCGTAAAAATTGGTACAAGTCAGTCAGTCGTGGTTCTTCTCGCGCCCCCCTAGGGGGAAGCGGGGATACTGTTACAGGGCTGTGCCCTTTTTCAGTGGTTTCTTCACGCCACCCACATCTGTGGGCGGGTCATTGGTTAGCGGCGGGTGCCGTGTTTTTATTTAATTCTCCGGTCGGGAGTTTGTGTTTCCGGTGGTGTCGGCGGTGTTGTGTTCGCTAGTTTAGGCGATGAGGCTTCTGGCGAACGGGCAGCGTACGGCGTCTGGCGGGCGGGTATGTAGCGGTGCTATTCCCCTGAGGTGGGGGTGTAGCGACGCGTCGGCCCTCTGGAACATTTTTGTGGCTAGTCTCGAGACGAATGAGTCCAGGCTTTCGACGTTGAGGTCTCGCGCGATGGTCGCGTTCCTCACGTATCGCGGGGCTGCGACTATGTGGCGGAGACTGATGTTCTGTCTAGCTCTTAAGCGCTTCCGGTTCGTCTCAGAGAGCGAGGCGAACCAGGCTGGAGCGGCATATGTGAGTCGGGACCTAATGTATGCTTTGTAGATCCCGAGCTTCGCTCGCATGGGGAGGTTGGAGGAGAGCACGGGGCGGAGTTTGCCCTGCGCTGCCTTCACCTGCGCGACCACTTTGTCTGTGTGGTGTTTGAATGTCAGGTTTCGATCGATGGTCACACCCAGGTATGTTATTGTGGGTTGCCAGGGGATTTCCTGATCATAGACTTTTACTGGTTTCGGTGGATGCTTTCTGCCTGTCACAATGGCCTGAGTCTTTCCAACATTTATTCTCAACTTCCATTTTCTTAGCCACGCTGGAAGGACGTCTAGTGTTCTTTGGATTTGCTTGGCAGCATGGCCGCTATTTATTGACGACGCGTAGTATGCGGCGTCGTCAGCGTACAGCGCCAGCTGTGCTCCGCCAATGGCTGGAATGTCGTCTGTGAACAGAGAGTATAAGTGGGGTGAGAGACAACTACCTTGGGGAACGCCGGCCCGTATGGGGCGTTCCGCGGACGTGGTGCCCTCCACCACCACGGAGAAGGTTCTCTCTTGCAGGAAGGATCGGATGATGGATACTAGGCGGCGCGGGGAGGAGGAAAGGGACAGTTAATTGGTACAAGTTTTTTCCTTCATGTATTTATATAACTGCTGGGCAAAGGCCTCCCCTCCCTTCTTCCATTTGTCTCGGTCTGTTGCGGTCTGAGACCAATGCGCTTCGTATGAGTCGAGCTCATCCCGCCATTGTCTTTTGGGTCTGCCGCGTGGTCTGGTGTTGTGTGGGACCCACACTGTGGTCACTTTCGCCCATAGATCGTCGGGCATGCGGCAGAGGTGTCCGGCCCAGTTCCACTTTAATTTGGCAGCTGAGTGGCCTGAGACACTACAGGCTCCTAATAATAATAATAATTTATATAACTAGCTGTGCCCGCGACTTCGTCCGCGTGGAATTTAATTGACAAAGTTTCATACAAACTTTCATCCCCCATGCCTACGTCATAACATCTACCTGCATGCCAAATATCAGCCCGATGCGTCCAGTGGTTTGGGCTGTGCGTTGATAGATTACTATGTCAGTCAGTCACCTTTGAGTTATATATATTTAGATATAGATATTCCCTTTCTTTTTACCCTAAGGAAAAATACACCATAAGTGGCGTCTTTGCTTTTTGGTCTGTGGTTATTTAAAATGTGTGTTTCCCAGGTTATCACGATACAGAGGTACGCGCGCGGCTATCTCGCAAGAAAACGTGTCAAGAAGCTAAGAAGACAGATCATCATCGCTCAAGCTTCTGTGAGTATTCGTGTGCCACTTAATAATAATAGTACTCCTTGGGAATCGAACCTAGTACCTTATGATAAGTAGTCAATGTGATAAAGAAATTATAATAGTCAATAGGGACAGACAGACAGCGGGAAGAGACTTTGTTTTATACTGTGTAGCGATAATTTAGGCCTTTTAACGTCCTACTCCTGGGCACAGGCCTTCCCTCCCTACGAGGTATTCAGGCCATAATCCACCACGCTGTCCCAGTGCGGGTTGGCGGATTTCACATGTCTTCCGAAAACTGCAGGTTGCAGGTTTCCTCACGATGTTTTCCTTCACCTTAGGGATTAGCGATCATATATTTATCTTTTTTTTGACGACCGCTTGGCGTAGTGGTTCGTGCGTAGGCCGCTCGGCTCACTAACTGCACATGGTGGTTGCGGGTTCGATTCCCGCCGCCGCCGGGGCGAATTTCGGAAATGGCCTTTTCGTAATTTGGCCCAGGTCTGGGTGTCACTGGGATCGCCCCCAGTCCTTTGTACGGTACCCATAGTACAAGAGTTGCTCAGTTTGGGACCATACAGTTGGTGTGTCAGTCTGGCAATTAAAGAAAAATCTATTTTTCATTACTCATACTCGGAAAGTAGGTCTGAAGTTGCCTGAGGAGCGGGTTGAAAGTAATACTTTTCCGCCCTAGGGAGAATCGCTTTCAACTGACAGCTGTCAAATAATAAAAAAAAAAATAGAACCATTTTCACATTTTTATGGAACCATGTTCCAACTTTTTTAAAGTCACTCAATTACAGCGTGATGTAAAATTGAAATAACATGAAGTTAAGTATTAAAAAGAATATATATTTTTAAATGACTTAATTATAATTTAGTTTCAAATAATTTATTTTAAATAACTTAGATTGGGGCAAAATATTTAAAGATGAAAATGAATAATAATGGCTTAATAATGAAGTTGGCCGGCCAACGAAAAAAAAACTAAATAGGCGGCAATCCGATCTTCATTTGTTTTTCGAGTTGTAGAGTATTGTTCATACTTCCTTGTATTATTTCTTTAGCCAATTCCTGTTTTTTATTTTTACTTTCCTTGTATTCGTCATGAAAAGCACAGTGTTTACCTCGGGTGAAAGACTTATTTTGTCCCTCGAACTATTAGCGCCCTCGCTACGCTCTGGCGCCAAACCGCGTCTCGGGCCAAAATAAGTTACATTCACCCCTTGTGTAACAATGTACTATTATGTTCATTATTCTCTATATATAACATCTCAGATCCGGCGCTTCCTTGCGCGGCGCCAGTACAAGCGTTTACGCATAGAGGCCCGCAGCCTGGACCACGTGAAGACTCTGAACAAGGGCTTGGAGAACAAGATCATCAGCCTGCAGCAGCGGCTCGGCGACGCCCTGGAGAAGGCCAAGGGAATAGAGCCCTTATTGCTGCAAATTGCCGACCTAAAGTGAGTGATAATGCGGTGACCAGCGGAATCTTAAACATAAAATTCTCGTGTCAAAATGTTAGTTACCATCACAGATATAGATTTACATAGATAACGGAAGTATCACGATTTGTTACAACCAAGCGTGCCGAATTTTTAACACCTCCTGTGACGTCATTAGTGACGGGAACTCCAAACCGATTCATAGACACCGATGCCGCCGATGCCCCTCCGCCCGCTACGATCCTCTCGAGTGATTATCTCGCTCATACTCATATTTTTTATATCTGTAGTCGCGCGGACTGTAAGTTAGCGGCGACCAACCTTGACGCTTGGTCGGGGTTTCGTACACGCGAAGTACATGCATTTGCGTTATCTATGTAAATCTATGTCTGTGGTTACCATACTCCTCCGAAATGGCTCGATCGATTTTCATGAAATTTTGCGTGCATATCGGGTAGGTCTGAGAATCGGCTACTATCTATTTTTCATGCCCCTAAATGTTAAGGGTGGTCCATATTCCACGCGGATGAAATCGCGGGGCACAGTGAGCTAGTATTTGTGTAAAATCCTATCAAAAACAAAGGAAGAGAAGTTGTGTGAGGAAATTTGTATGAAAAAGTGAATGAGTGTAATAAACTATGGTCCGTACTAATAAATCGATCTTAAGTCTGAGAACGGTCTTGAGTACGCTTTTGACCTGACATTTTGTAATGGTATGACATAAGAATGACATTTCCAAGATCGCTCTCAGACTCGAGATTTGATTTATTAATACACACCAATTACTCTAATCATATACTGAACTAGCTGTGCCCGCGACTTCGTCCGCGCAGAATTTAATTGACAAAGTTTCATACAAACTTTCATCCCCTATTTTATCCCCTTGGGGGTAGAAGTAATCAAAATCCTTTCTTAGCGGATGCCTACGTCATAACATCAACCTGCATGCCAAATTTCCGCCCGATCCGTCCAGTGGTTTGGGCTGTGCGTTGATAGATCACTATGTCAGTCAGTCAGTCAGTCACCTTTGAGTTATATATATTTAGATTGCCGATAGATGGCGCTAGTAGTATACATAAAATTAATATCGTCAGACGAACACACCAACTGTAAAGTCCCAAACTAAGCAACGCTTGTACTATGGGTACCGTACAATGGATTGGGGGCGAAATCGGGTAAAAACCCATTCTGTAAGCATCGAACACGAAATATTTAAGTGTGCCGTCCCGCTCACATGACAGATTTCATAGATAAGAGGGACAGGGACAGCATGCGTTCTCGATGACGATACGATTACAATAGGAGTTTCTGCTAGACAAACAGACTTCGCATTCTTGTGGGTCGTTGCAATCTAGAAAAAATGCCTTTTTGTAATTTACCCAGGTTTGGGTGTCACTGGGATCGCCCCCAGTCCATTATACCGTACCCATAGTACAAGTGTTGCTTAGTTTGGGTCTGTACAGTTTATGATGTCGTCTGGCGATATTTATACAAACATTTCTTTGACAGGATAAAACTAGACTCACTAAAGCACGTGGAATCTGAAGCCAAGACTTTAAGATCCGGTATCCACGACAAGGACAGCCTGATAGCCGCTCTGCAAGCTGAGCTGTCGAGCGAGAAGGACAGCAACACACGTCTGCTGCAAGAGAAGATCTCGATAGACCAGAAGTATAAAGAGGACAGAGAAACGTGGGAGGGTGAAAGCGCGAAGCTGGCCAACGAGTTACGAAGTGCCAAGGAACATTACGAGCTGGCCATAGAAGGTGAGATTAGAGCATAAACCTTTTTCAATTTTCTCTCTTATTGTTGTAACAATAAAGTTACAAGTTGTTTATTAATAAAAATATAGTCAAAATTTTGAAAGGTGTAAGGTGTGTCGTAACGAAAACTGTTACTTAATTATGCTCAAAATTTTCACCATTTTTATTTTGATTCAAGCTTGAAAACACTATACAAATATATATCAAGTGAATTTACATAAATAAATAAATAATTACTATTTTAGACATTCACCGCAATGTAAATTAAGACTCAATACGCTCGAGCGCGCATGTCACGGGCACGATAGGGATCGAACCCGGAACCTCTCAGCTACGAGGACATCCCCTCTAACCACTAGGCTATTGACGATATATAGGTTTATAGAGTGGCAGCTGCGGCGCCCTACGCTTTATTTATTTATTTATTACTCCAGCACTCACACTTTCTCAAACCGTGCTGAGAGTCATGTTACAACAAGTAAGTATGTAGTAAAATAAAATTATATAATTTAAAATTATTAATTACATATTAAAATCCATCCAGTATAAATAAAAATTAAATCTTATAATCAATTAAAATTGGCTAAAACATAAATAATTATAATAAAATTTACACGACATTATTAGAATTGGCATAGAATTGTTTAAAACACCGTATGAAGTCCTCTAGAGTAGTCCTACTAATATTATAAATGCAAAAGTTTGTGAGTGTGGATGTATGCTTGTTACTTTGAAATAAAACTATTTTTACGGATTATATCGCGTTTATTTTTACTTTTAATGTTCCCGACGTTTCGGCTGCTTTACAGCAGCCATGGTCACGGGGGGACTGAGGTGTTAGACGTCCTGATGTCATAGTTAGTAACTGGGTACCCTCATATTAAGTTGTTGTTTGCGGTCCGATCCACGCAGAAAGTGCTCACAGTGTCTCGAGGTCTTGCAACGTCGGGAACATTAAAAGTAAAAATAAACGCGATATAATCCGTAAAAATAGTTTTATTTCAATGTGTAGTATTCGCGTAAATATAAGAAATCAATATATGCTTGTTACTATTTCACGCAAAAACTACTGAACGGATTTGGATGAAATTTGGCACACAGATAGTTTATAACCTGGATTAACACATAGAATACTTAATCTAAGTCTACGCGGACGAAGTCGCGGGCAGAAACTAGTATTAAATATTAATACTAAAAAGCTTCGCTTCTTTCGGGGTGCACTAGACGGTACTGTTTTTTTATTACACTAGCAAGCAGAGTACTAATAAAATTAGCGCCATATCACCGATAGCAGATTAAGCTTCATAATATATTGTGATAACAAGATACGCGCTGATAAAAATATACTCACTAATTAAAATCTCGCTGATAGCAAGTCACCGCCGCGGTCAATAGTGTCCCACACATATTTTGGATATGTCGTTTTAACGCAAACATATTGGCCAACTAGTTGGGCGATTTGTTGAGCGTAGATTGTGAACTCTAAAATTAACTGGTGTAAAGTGCTTTTTCATTATTAAATAAGTCGTGTTCGTTGTGCGTTTTTGTTGACGTGTTAATAATAATAAATGTGTAAATTAATAGTACATTGTTACACGAGTGGTGAAAGTGACTTATTTAGTCCCGAGACGGGGTTTGGCTAATAGTTCGAGGGACAAAATAAGTCATTTACCCGAGGTCACTATTCAAAAGGCTGATCTCAGTTTTGTTTAAATATGCGGTTGTATTTTTTTTAATCGATGTCAAGTGAAAGGCAGAGACGATAGATAACAATCATATTTTCTGAGCTTTTGAATATTTGTCACAAGTCTGCGGCCTTAAAACACATCAAATGATCTAGAAAACAGTGCCAAAGCAAGCAAGCAGCCATATGTATCTGTCATCATCATCATCATCATCATCAGCCGGAAGACGTCCACTGCTGGACATAGGCCTCCCCCATGGAACGCCACAATGGACGGTTGCCCGCTATCCGCATCCAATGGCTCCCGCGACTCTCACCAGATCGTCGGTCCATCTAGTGGGGGGCCGTCCAACTCTGCGTCTTCCGGTTCGAGGTCGCCACTCGAGAACCTTTCTTCCCCAACGGTTGTCGGTTCTACGAGGGATGTGGCCTGCCCATTGCCACTTCAGCTTGCTGATTCACGATATGTATCTGTATATTAAAGAAATATCGAATTTTATGACCGCCATAAATATCCAAACTCGTTAGTATTATATCAGACTTTTGAAACAACTGTTCCAGTGCTGTTAGTATCCTTTTAAGCGTTTACATTGAAATCTAATAACGATATAACTGGGCCCTAACTACGCTAGTAACTCAAATCGTAATAGAAAAGCAAACGTTCGCGATTACGTTTCGTCTTCTGACACCACACCATATCAATGTCAGTAGAAATCGTGAAGCTCGTGTCAGCAAAACGTCAAAAGCGGAGCGTTTGAAACGTAATCGCGAGCGTTTGCTTTTCTATTACGATTTGAGTAGCTAACGTGGTTGGGGCCCTGAAACTAAAACGACAGCGGACTGAAATTTGTGTTGGTGCTCGTGAACAAAGCCTTTAAAACTGAACGTTCGTAATCTCTCTTAATAAAATTGATGTGATGTGTTGTGTTCCGTAAACATTTCCAATGCAACAAAATGTTGGTGGTTCCCGTCATACAGAAGGATATCAAGGGGGTCGATTCCCATGACCAGAATGTAAACGGGAGTGATTCTTATATGGATAACGTGATAGATAACGTGATAGATAACGTGATAGATAAAGATTGTTATCAGAGTAACGTGATAGAATCTGATTCATATGTGGAGAAACCTCATGAGTCGTTTGTAGTTTGGTCCAAAGAGTTTGAATCGAGAGCGCAGTTTTGGAAAGGTAACCTCTACGTAATAACATAATAATTTAGCAATTTTAGGTCCATATTATTAAAACAGCAGTGATAGCCACCTTGCGGCCACCAGCACCTCTAGCCAAGTGGCTTCGTCTACAAGCGTTTCTACAAATCGCTACGCTTCATGTATGGAAATGACATAAGTCACGTGATCTACTTATCGACTTGTAATGTCATCTCCATACATTTAAATGTAGCGTTTTGTAGAAACGCTTGTAGACGAAGCCACTTGGCTAGGGGGCCAGGTCTAGGGTTCAAATCCCGGCTCGTACCTCTGGGTATTTTTAAATCTATGTGCGAATCATAATTTCTATACGATTATCACTTGCTTACGGTGAAGGAAAACATCGTGAGGATGCCTGCATGTCTTAAAAAAATCTAACCAATTTTCGATAGACATGTGAAATCCGCCAACCTGCACTAAGCCAGCGTGGTGTATTGTGGCCTGAATCCCCCTCGTAGTGAGGGGAGGCCCGTGCCCAGGAGTGGGACGTGAAAAAGGGCTAAATTATTATTCAATTTATTTTATCATTATTATTAAATCGATCGCATGTCTGAGAGCGATCTTGGAAATGTCCTCCTCACGTCATCCCAGTACAGTAAATAACCCTAAATTTAAAATTTAAAAACCTCCGATGCGACGACTTTTTAAAACTACAAACGAGCTGGTCATTTTCAAACGGCTGAACCGATTTTCATGAAACATAGCTAAGAACACTCTCGCCCAGAATACCTACTAACAAAAAAGAACAAAATTAAAATCCGTTCATCCGCTTGGGCGCTACGATACCACAGACATACACACAGAAACACATGTTAAACTTATAAAACCCCTCTTTTTTCGCCGGCGGTTAAAAATGACATATTAAAGCGTACTCAAGATCACTCTCAGACATGAGATAGATTTATTAATAAGCCCCGTAAGTTTATTAAACTACACGATAGCCGATTGGTTAAGCACGCGTCTTGCGGGCACAAGGTCTTGGGTTGAGATTGAGAAGGAAAACCAGTCACTCTCTCTACCACTCTCCTGCAGGTTGGTAGCGTGCGAGCAATGCCTTTGGTACTACAAGCATCTATAGGCTACGGTAACTGCTTAACTGTAGGCGGCTCGTACGCTTGCCGACTTTGTTATATATTAAAAACATGTTTACTGTGACTGCAAACTGGGGCCTAACTCTGTTAACCGCTGGCATCTCGTACGACTCAAATTTTACGTATCGAGCATCTGAATACGTCACTTTTAACTGTTCTTGTATGGGAAAACTGTCAAAACGGACGTAGTGATGTATGTATCAAGGATGTAATCAGATAATAGATTGGTGCCAAAGTGGGCTAGTAGATGTTTCACATTTAAAATCATTTTCAGACCGTGACAAACAGCACGAACAGGAGAAGAAGGCTCTGAGTGCTGAGCTTGAAGCGGAGAGGCAGAGCCGACAGAAGCTGCTGTCGGCGCAGTACGAGCTGCAGGAGAGGATCGACACCCTGCAGAGGTACTGTCATCTATATCTATACAAATTTTAGCGGATCAGATCAGATCTTCCAGCCAGGCAGGTGTTATGCCTGGCGGGGCGGCCGCTATGCCCCGCTGGCTATTCTTGGGGTCTTATATATGTAGTCACGATCACAGATATAGATCTACATAGATAACGCAAATGCATGAACTTCGCGTGTACGAAATCCCAACCAAGCGTCAAGGTTGGTCGCCGCTAACTTACAGTCCGCGCGACTTCAGATATAAACAATATGAGTACGAGCGAGATAATCACTCGAGAGAATCGTAGCGGGCGGGGGGGCATCGGCGGCATCGGTGTCTTTGAATCGGTTTGGATTGCCCGTCATTAATGACGTCACAGAAGGTGTTAAAAATTCGGCACGCATGGTTTCAATACAAATCGTTTTTATTTTACAGTATTCATAGTAGAAGCGTTGCTTAGTTTGGGACCATACAGTTGGTGTGTCAGTCTGGAGATATTTATTATTTATTTATTACGCTCAGATTTGAGATCGATTTATTAATACGTGTCTTAGTAAAGTGTCGTCTGTGTTTGCAGGGTCCCAGCGCCGAAGGAACACAAGAGGTCTCTCTCGGACGCCAGCACCAATTCGCAGCAGGAGACGACGGTCGAAGACGTAAGTTCTTCTTCTTCTTTCTTTATAAATGTGGCCCACCTAGTTTAATAGGTGTTTCGCCAGGGTCAAGTAACAAATAGCAATAACAAACACAATTAATAACAATACAATACAAAAATGTGCCCGTCCATTTTGGAATACCGAAATGGTTTCAGGTTTGCTGACGTTCATTGGTCCTGCGGTACACAGACTAAACTAGTTAGTTTGTTGCCATCCCCTTTTGGTCTTGCTGTTCATAGAATGCACACAATTGTTTTTATCAAAATAAGTAGAGTGATTTTCGAGTTTTTGCACGGCAATTGGTTTTTATATAAGTAGATTCTTATGTGCGCGTGTTTGTCTCTGAACTCCTCAACGGCTGGACCGATTTTGATGACTTGTTTAAATTGACGATTGATTGATGATGATTTGTTTAGATTCACAATTTGACTCGTTAAGTGGCGCTGCGATCGGGTTAATTATTAATATATGTATCCAGGACTATGGGTACGGGTCGGTGCGGTCGGTGGAGAGCACGCGGCCCGCGCTGGAGGCCGTCAACTGGTCCGCCGGCTCACACAACGGACCCACGCCGGTATGATACCACTAACTCAGATTTAATTACTATTTACTTATTTAGTGACAACGGTGTCGCCTCCTCACATTCTGTTGCTGTTCCGGAGAATGTACACCATCTTTTGTTCATTGAAAAGAGTAATTATTGAGTTTCTTGCCGGATCTTCTCAGTGCAAGCGGCATTCCGAGCCGGCGGTAGATTATGACTATTCATAAAGGCTTTGTTGTTTTACATGAATATAAACAAGTTTGAGGTTGAGTTAACTTTGTCTAGTACCACCCTATCACGGAATATCAGCGTCATATAGCTACTGTAGCTTCTTTTCGTACAATGAGGCGTCCCGTCATAAACGTCAGGGACAATAGGAATATTGAAATAAAACTATTTTACGGATTCTATCGCGTTTATTTACTTTTTTATGTATATGGTCACGGCGGGACTGAGGTGTTGGACGTCCTGCTGTCATAGTTAATAACTGGGTACCCTCATATTAAGTTGTTGTTTGCGGTCCGATCCACGCAGAAAGTGCTCACAGTGTCTCGAGGTCTTGCAATGACGTCTAACACCTCAGTCCCCCCGTGACCACGGTTGCTGTAAAGCAGCCGAAACGTCGGGAACATAAAAAAGTGAATAAACGCGATAGATTCCGTAAAATAGTTTTATTTTAAAATAAAACTACATGAAAATAAACCCTGCCCGCGTGGGATGGTGCCAAGCATGCTGGCTGCATTTCCTCGTTGTATGGATGATAGGCTGATTTTTTTAACGAGGAAATTAGCCAGCTCTCTTGTCACCTGTGGAGGCAACAATTAAGGGGATTAAATTATTAATAAATTACTATTTATTTATTTAGTGACAATGGTGTTGCCTGCTCACATTCTGTTGCTGTTCCAGAGAATATACACCATCTTTTATTCATTGAAAAGAGTAACCATTGAGTTTCTTGCCGGTTCTTCTCAGTCGAGGTCGCGTTCCGATCCGTTGTAGACTTAAGAAAAACATCTAAAAATGACAATTTGTAAGTGCCCCCGTAGGCCTACACAAATTAAAAGCTATGTCTTTGACTTATGTCCTACCAGTACAAAATTACATTATCTGTCTGTGTGATTGTTCCGGGTAATCTCCGAAACGGTTGGACCGATTTCGACGGGATTTTCACTGGCAGATAGATGATGATAAAAGCAGTAACTTAGGCTACCTTATTTTAGAAAAACAAAGAAAATATCACAAATGCTGCCTGTCGCGCGAGCTCATAACGCGCGAGCGGGCTTTCGCAAATGATAAATTAAATTATTGTTAAGTTAAATTCCACGCTCAAAGTCGCGGGCACAGCTAGTTAATTATACAATTCTTCTTTGGTGTAAGTGGGATTTTGTCTAGATCGCCGACGCCGGCTTGGTGTTGCGTATGCGCAACAGGATATCAGCACTGCAGAGCGAACTGTCCCGGACTACCAAGCGAGCCGCTGATTTAGAAGACAGACTTATGAGTAAGAACAAATAATAATGATAAATAATCTAGCCCTTTTGACGTCCCACTCCTGGGCACGGGCCTCCCCTCAACACGAGGGGGATTCAGGATTCAGGCCATAACCACCACGCTGGCCCAGTGCGGGTTGGCGGATTTCACATGTCTTTCGAAAATTGGTTAGATCTTGTAAGACATGCAGGTTTCCTCACGGTGTTTTCCTTCACCGTAAGGAAGTGGTAATCATATAGGAATTATGATTCGCACATAGATTTCGAAAAATCCAAAGGTGCGAGCCGGGGTTTGAACCCAAGATCTGGTGCCCGCAAGACGCGTGCTTTAACCAATAGGCTATCAGAGCTTATATAAGAGAACTAATAAATAAATAAATAAATATCGCCAAACTGACACACCAACTGTGTGGTCCCAAACTAAGCAACGCTTGTACTATGGGTACCTTACAATGGACTGGGGGCGATCCCGGTGACACCCAGACCTGGGCAAATTACGGTACTCAAACCCGCAACCACCATGTGCAGTGAGCCGAGCGGCCTGCGCTCGAACCACTGCGCCGAGCGGTCGTCAAACAACAAATATAAACTACCTTTTGCCCGCAATGTAGTAATGCCAAGCTGTAGCCAACTGACCGACTGGGGTAGTATCTCCCTATCACAGAAGATCAGCGTAAAGCAGATGTTCCGGCCCACTAATCTTGCTACTAGCGCCATCGTCACCGTCCCTCGTTTTTCTAACACGGCAACACATTTTCATAATGTCATTACGACTTTCATATATGTATAAGAAAACTTAATTGTTGTAATAAATCCTACTAATATTATAAATGCGAAAGTTTGTGAGTGTGGATGTATGTTTGTTACTCTTTGACGCAAAAACGACTGAACGGATTTGGATGAAATTTGGAACACAGATAGTTTATTATAACCTGGATTAACACATAGAATACTTTACTAAAGTCAACGCGGACGAAGTCGCGGGCAGCAACTAGTAGATCCTACTAATATTATAAATGTGAAAGTTTGTGAGTGTGGATGTATGTATGTACGTATGTATGTATGTTTGTGACTCCTTCACGCAAAAACCACTGAACGGATTTGGATGAAATTTGGAACACAGATAGTTTATAACCGGGATTAACATATAGGATACTTTTTATCCCGATAATCCCGAAATTTTTGTTACGTTAAATACTACGCGGACGAAGTCGGCGAGCACAGCTAGTAATAAATAAAGTAATCAAATTGGCATCACCCTTGAAATCCGATTCATTCAGCTACTCTTACGCTCTTACCTACTACTCGGAGCGGGGCGAGCTAATAGTATTATTATTATTACTAATAGTATTTCTGTTTCGTTTTAATTTCTTTGAAGAAATGTTATTATCCGTAACCTCGGCAGATGAGCTCTGCACTAGAGTTATTTACGTACAGGCTGATCCAAAATGGTATTTCAGAAAATGTTGAATAATTCAATAAATAATAATGTTTCATAAAATTTAAATATCTCGAAAATCAGAAAACGCAAAGCCTAATATGTGTGTTAATTTAATGTCACCATGGTAGCGCCAGGCTGTATAAGAAAACACACGCATATTGTTCATCCTTTAATTGTTTTAATAAATATATAATAAACTAGCTGTGCACCCCGACTTCGCTCGCGTAGTATTTAACGTAACAAAATTTTCGGGATTATCGGGATAAAAAGTATCCTATATGTTAATCCCGGTTATAAACTATCTGTGTTCAAAATTTCATCCAAATCCGTTCAGTAGTTTTTGCGTGAAGGAGTAACAAACATACATACATACATCCACACTCACAAACTTTCACATTTATAATATTAGTAGGATAAACTTATTGATAATAATTTATGGAGTTGGAGCCAACGCATTATTAATTAACTAGCGACCCGCCCTGGCTTCGCAAGGCTCTAAAATTATCAGCGTTTCTCTGTTATATTATGCATGTATTATACATATAAACCTTCCTCTTGAATCACTCTATCTATTAAAAAAACCGCATTTAAATCCGTTGCGTAATTTTAAAGATCTAAGCATACATAGGGACATACAGACAGCGGGAAGCGACTTTGTTTTATACTATGTAATGATACATCCTGTTCAGTAGATTATATAGCTGCGTTTCGTCCACAGACCGCAACTCGTCCGCGCCGACGAACCCGAACATAGACAGATACAAACTAGAAGAGTTGGAGATTGAAAACAAGAAGTTGCGGGAACATCTGGACCGGCTTCGGGCCGCCGGAGACTCCGTGCTGCTGTCCAAAGAAGTCATTGGTAAGTAAACAATCCTTATTAATATTATAAATATAGCATAACTGCCTAGTAGAAATAAGTTTATGACATGGCAATATTCTGGGCCTATTACTTCATTATTTGTGATGCCTTATGCATTACCCTACATTGTCCTCACACCTCTAATTATACCTACTGTAAACGCAAACATAATTAAAAAAAAGAGAAAATAATAAATGTATCCATGGAGTTTCTTGCATGTTCTTCTCCATAGGATTTTATTTTGGAACATGCACCTAGCTCTTGACTTTTTAAAAGAGCCAGTTAATCTGGCCTATTTGAAATAAAAATATTTGAGTTTGAGTTTGAATGCGAAAATAACTGGAAGCGTCAATAGCCTAGTGGTTAGAGGGGCGGTCCTAGTAGCTGAGAGGTTCCGGGTTCGATACCCATCCTGGCCATTAAACTATTGACGTGAGGCCACTCCTAGCACAAGCATTAGCTTAGTTGGAGGGGCTAAAGGGAATACTAGTAATGTGATAAACAAACATTGCTAGTAATATTTATTTTAAAAAAAGATAGCCTAGAGCCTGAGAAAGGACATATACGGATAAAGGGTTGCAAGGGGTTGGAAAGGGAGGGATGAAAAGTTGTATGGAAGTATCGTCATTGTTAGAGCTAGAAGCTTTAACTTAAAGCTTTAAATATGACATTCATAGTTTGTAAAAGTTTTAGCCTCAAGGGCGTGACACTATTCCACGCGGATGAAGTCGCTGGCTCAGCTATTAATCTATACGAGTATATACAGGTTGAAACAGAAAGGGTATACTTTTTAGTTTAAAAGCTTAACTTTGTAATTCTAAGACTATCAGCTTTGGAGGAAACTTGAAAAACAAAACTGTTGACAGGTTTCATAAGTACACAAAACCTTTAGTATTTAAACTGTCCCACAAAGCCGATAGTTTTAGATTTACAAAGTAAAGTTGCAAAAAAATAGTATACCCTTTCTGTTGCACCTAGTATATCGTGTAACGTTACTGACGTTTAACGGATAGAGTGGCCGCGAGGCGAGCGCCCCGAACGTCCGTATATAATTTTCGCCTCAAAACAATATATTTTTTAATTCATGAAGACCAGAGGTTCTCAAATTTTTTTGGCCATGGAACCCGTATCGAAAACGAAACGTTCGATGGAGATCTAAAATAAACAAAAAATGGTTTTATAATCGTACATGTATTCTTCATTTAATCATAATACATCACCTTTGGAGTTCGGTTTTTATGTCAATATAACCAGTTTTTTTCGCGGAGCTCTCACAGAGGCTTTGCGAAGCCCTAGGGCTCCGCGGAGCACACTTTGAGTATGGCTAATGTTCATGCCAACAAAGCCCTTATAAATAATTAAAATTACCATTAGTTCAGAATGCAGCAGAAGATCCGGGGGGAAACATGATAATTACTCTTTTTAATAGAAAAAAGTTATCCCAAGACGTGAGCTCATAAACATTAGCTTAGCTAAAGGGGCTAACGGGGATACTAGTAATGTGATAAACTCAAATTGCTAAAATAAAAAATAAACCAACTTCAAAATTTTCTTTTCATGATTTTAGTGGCAAACTACGTATGAAATACTGATAACCGTACATTGTCTATATCTCTCAAGCTACTGAACCGATTTTGATGAAATTTCTATGGGACCACCTGTAAAGTATAACCTTTTCAAACAGGAAATATTTGCAATCGGTCAACAAACATATAAGAAATCCATGCAGACGAACAAAGAACCACGTCCTTTTTGGAAGTCGGTTAAATATATAAAATACTAGCTGTGCCCACGGACTTCGTCCGCGTAGTATTTAACGTAACAAACATTTCGGGATTATCGGTATAAAAAGTATCCTATATGTTAATCCCGGCTATAAACTATCTGTGTTCCAAATTTCATCCAAATCCGTTCAGTAGTTTTTGCGTGAAGGAGTAACAAACATACATACATACATACATACATACATCCACACTCACAAACTTTCACATTTATAATATTAGTAGGATATTCTGTATTATTCATCATTATGTTCTTATTTGTAGGTGGTGAAGGTTTGGTTTACATTGTTCAGCTTATTCACACAAGGAACTAACATAAAAATACTCATTTGTACTGTAACAATAATATTCAGCTTGTGTTTACATCGCTTTCACTAGCGACCATTAAAAAAACCCGATCTGTAACGATTTCCATATACTTTGCTGAATATAACTATCACGAGCTTTCACTTACAAATTGGCTTACTTAAATCGTAGTATGCCACTTTAATATAATAATAATCCTACTAATATTATAAATGTGAAAGTTTGTGAGTGTGGATGTATGTATGTATGTATGTATGTATGTATGTTTGTTACTCCTTCACGCAAAAACTACTGAACGGATTTGGATGAAATTTGGAACACATATAGTTTATAACCGGGATTAACATATAGGATACTTTTTATCCCGATAATCCCGAAATTTTTGTTACGTTATGTACTACGCGGACGAAGTCCGAGGGCACAGCTAGTAATGTCTATATGAATATCACTTGCTTACGGTGAAGGAAAACATCGTGAGGAAACCTGCATGTCTTAGAAAATCTAACCAATTTTCGAGAGATATGTGAAATCCGCTAACCAGCTCTGGGCCAGCGTGGTGGATTACGGCCTGAATCCCTCTCGTAGTGAGGGAAGGCCAGTGCCCAGTAGCCGGGACGTTAAAAGGGCTTGATTTATTATTATTATTTTATCCCACTTTAATAGTATAGTGATAGTACAATTATAGGCAATATTGCTTTGAGCGTTGAGATAATACTATGACAGCACAGGCTACATTCACACGGCAAAGAACACAACGTTTTTCGATAATTTTGACTCAATTTCTCCGTCTTAATTTATTTTTTCGTGTTGGTAATATTGAGTTAAATAATATTTGTATGTTGTATTTATGCATCAAGCACATAAAGGTCCTTGGCGGTCTTATTTATCCCCCTACCCCCCAAAATCTATCACGAAAGTAGCAGATACTTTGCTGACAAATTGCCAAACTTCTTGGGGTGAACCACTTTCACCAATGTAGTTCCAATCGCCACACACACCCACCCACCCACACATCCACACACACACACACACACACACACACACACACACACACACACACACACACACACACACACACACACACTCACACACACTCACACTCACACTCACACACACACACACACACACACACTCACACACACACAAACACACTCACACACACACACACACACACACACACTCACACACACACTCACACTCACACACACACACACACACACACAGAGAGACACACACATTTGTGAACATACAATGGTTAATATTAAAAAAAAAAACATTTTATAATATAAATAAACACACGTTTTCGAAATGTAAACAAAGAAATGCAACAACTTCTTCTTTCCCACTATTATCTGCCAAGAAGTCTTCCGGAGTGTTTGACACTCCTCCACTTCACTTTAAAAAAATACTATAGTGCTTTAATCGCGCAGATAGTCGATGCTTTTGCCAACAACAGAGTTTGATGGGACTTTTGATCGGTAGTTGACGCTTTACAGATTACAAAAGAACAAACTAAAAAAAGAAAACTAAAAAAAAAGTCGTTTAAAAATTTCGCTTCGCATATTGACACCTGAGTAATGTCTAAATGTATGGACAATTCGTTGTTTTCTGCCATGTGAATGGCCGGCAAGGGAGCTTTAAGTAGATAAATAGACTCAGTGGAAAGAGGCCAATAACACAAAAATAAGTAGATAAATAGGTATTCATAATTCAGTCTCAAGTCTGAGGCGTATCTTGTGTACTGGTATGACTTAAAAATGACTTTGGCAAGTTTTCTCTCAGACTTGAGATTGATTAATACGGGGTTAAGGTTCCGTAGTTTAATAATATTATTTTGTTTGGTTCAACAGATCAAATGAACATAATGCAGAAGGAACTGGACAGAAGAAGAGATGAATGCGTCCAACTGAAGAGTGTCCTCACTAATCAGGTATGTACTGACATCCAAACATGGCACAGATTATATTATATTATCTATTCTATTCCATTTTTATTTAGGATGCGCATTTAGTAAACATTCTTGGCATGTGTTTATAATATTTAATTCTTAAATATCTGTTTATAATATAGAATTACAATTATAATTATCGATTATAAGACCGGTAATCATGTACGGCTCGGAATGCTGGGCGACTAAAGTGCGGGAAGAAAAACGTCTCCACTCTGCCGAGATGCGAATGTTGAGATGGATGTGTGGAGTGACGCGAATGGATAAGGTGAAGAATGTGTATATAAGAGGTTGTGTCAGGGTAGCGCCAATAATAGCTAAAGTAAGAGGTAGGAGGCTGGAATGGTTTGGACACGTGATGAGAAGGGATGAGAAGCATGTGACTAAAAGAGTGATGAATATGAATGTGGATGCATACAGTGCGAGAGGAAGGCCCAAGAAAAGATGGATGGATTGTATCAAGAGTGATATGAACGAGGTTGCAGTGGATGTGAGTATGACAGGAGAGCGCGATGAATGGGAGGAAAAGACATACTGCGCCGACCCCAGATAATGGGATAATGGTAAGGCAGATGATGATGATAGAATTACTAGTTTCCCAAATGGTATTAGATTAAAAAGTGTTCATAATTGTGTTAAAATATTATAAGAACGTCTTTTAATAATTTCGAAAGACGAATTACATTAAAAAGACATGCGTGTTTACAAGATTGTTTACTAAATCCGAATCTTAAGGAAACATACACTATATAAACATATTTATCTTCGAAAAGACTTATAAATAAATGACGGTGGTGCAGCTAATTCACTACAACTCACATACTGGCTGGATCAACAGAAGTAGTACCACCTTCTCACGAATGATCGGCGTCAAGTATTTATTATATTTGAGTTTCGAACGGTGATAACGCGAGCCGGAAAACACACATACCTAAAACCGTGAGTTCGCACTGGACGAAACATGTACATGAAACGTGTTGTTGTCTCTTTCTTCTGTTGTCATAAAATGGAGACAACAGTATGTTTTGCCAACATGTTTCGTCCAGTGCGAACTCACGGTAAGTAGTACAGTACACAGATGTACATTGCTGGCTGATCGGAGACGTCTCTCTGCAATCCGGTTTGATAGCTTATCATAGATAACATTCTGATAAAAAATATAACGGCCATCAACAACAAAGTGTTTTTCATACTAATATTATAAAGAGGAAAACTTTGTTTGTTTGATTGTAATGAATAGTCTCCGAAACTACTGAACCGATTTGAAAAATTCTTTCACTGTTGGGAAGCTACACTATCCCCGGGTGACATAGGCTATAATATATTTTCAAAAAAATTAGGGCTCCTTACTAAAACTCGAATAATGTAACCGCAATGTACCCGTGCGAAGCCGGCGCGGGCCGCTAGTGTTTAATAAAATAGTAATAGTATTCTATTGTTGGTCGTGATACGAATTAATAAGTTTTTCAATGTAATGTAATGTAATGTTATGTATAGCTGTCGCCTGTGTATTACTTTGGTATAATTAAGCTAATAAAAGTAGCCTAAGTTACTCCTTATAACATCAGCTATCTGCCAGTGTAACTCGCGTCAAAATCGGTCCAGCAGTTTCGGAGATTAGCCGAAACAAAAAATAAAAGCTACATCTACTTATAGAAATAAATAAAATTGAGGTGTCTGTTTGTAATGTCAAAATAACGGCTTTTTACTAGATGCATATGCAAGTATACTTATACGGTACATATTTATAAAAAAAAAAACAAATTTTCAAATATACAAGGTGAAACATAAAGGGTCTTTTTTTCAAAATTTAACTTTGTAATTTTAAAACTATCAGCTTTGAAAGATACTTGAAAAACAAAACGTGTTATAGGAATACAGCTGTTGACAGATTTCACAAGTCTACAAAACCTTTAGTACTTAAACTGTCCCATAAAGCCGATACTTTGAGATTTATAAAGTAAAGTTGCAAAAAAATTGTATACCCTTTTTGTTTCACCTAGTATGTCTGTCTGTCTGTTTGCTCCGGGTAATCTCGGAAACGGCTGGACCGATTTTGACGCGAGTTAACGGTACTTTCACTGGCAGATATCTGATGTTACAAGGAGTAACTAAGGCTGCTTTTATCTTATTAAAGTAACACGCAGGTGGAGCCGCGGTCAACAGCTAGTGTCAAATAATGTCACACGCAAACTGTGATAAAGGTAAAATACAACGACCGCCGACGTAATAAAGTCTATTTATCTTTAGCTCATGATAATAAACATCTCTTTTCTATAACATCTGAAATACTTATCATTAATTCTGAAAAAATATCTAGTTCTGTATCATCTCGATACTGAGGGAGTCGTTTATCACGTAACAAGTGAATTTAAAATTTGGGTCGCTTTGAAAATATTTGTTTAACAAGATTACTGGCCGGCGGAGGTTATCTAATGATAAATTATTGTTTATGCCTACTAGAGGTAAACTATAGATATAGGAAGTGCGAAGCGAAAAGTTCCAAAAGGTCTATGCGGTAAATAGGAGATTTTCTAACGCTGTTTAATACCGTAAAACCTGTGTTATACAAATTAAATTGTTTGATTATTGCCTTCTTATCGTACGAGTTAGTGATGAACTCTAGTGTCAAAGTGTTGAGGCCGCCCGAAGGTCTCTGGATAGCCGGGACAGCTTAACGTGCCCTCTGAAGCACGAACGGAAACCGCTCAGTTGATTGTTTGATTGATTGACTATTACTTACGTTAACACGTTGAACTAAGTGCTCGTGGAAATATAGCGTGTGGATTGCTTAGACCAATAACACGTAGACGCCGCATGGCCGGGCACCCCTGCTCGTCTAACATGCATTGCCACTGCATAAATTTGACCGCAGCTGGCATTTTCATTGTTTCATTCACGGCTTGACCTTGAACGGATCAATCAAAATTTGCTGCTTTCCCCTATGCCCTGCTAACTTTTGACGATTGCATTCTCATACAAGAGTGTGTCGTATGCGGTGTCTTGTTTTATTGGTCTGTGGGATTTGAAACCGCGACTCGCGTTAGGGCTTTAACTTTGACGGATTGTTCGTTTGATTCGTTAGGAAGTGAATGTATAAATTAGTGTGGTTCATTTTAGAGCCTCATTCACACGGTATAGTATTGCACGTGTGGGAGTCAAGCCTATGCAAAATTATGTATAGAAAATGGTTGTAATGCGTGATGCATAATGTGCACAGAGTTTGGAGGACTAAAACTTACCAAATTTTGAAAATATAAGTATTTTGGGACAGTGTTTCAATGATCTAATGTTGTGTTTTTTAATAAAATGATAAATGATTTTTAATAAAATAAAAAGTGTTAAAATAGTGCAACTATGGCGCTACCGTTGACTGGTATTAGAATATCCAAAACATTGTTTATGGATCAGCCGATACATCGGAGCAACTTCTATTATTGTCAAAAAGAGGTATGTTCACGGAAAACTATCACTACATAGTATAAAACAAAGCTTCCCGCTGTCTGTCTGTCCCTATGTATGCTTAGATCTTTAAAACTACGCAACGGATTTTGATGCGGGGTTTTTAATTGATAGAGTGATTCAAAAGGAAGGTTTAGATGTATAATACATGCATAATATAGTAGAGAAACTATGATAACAAATACCCGTGCGAAGCCGGGGCGGGTCGCTAGTTATTTATTATAATATGTTCTTGTTTGTGAAAAAATATTATAATAAAAAAACGCCAACTGCTTGTCGAGCCATGCACAATGAATGAAGGGTTATTGAAGGGAATCTGTTTAAAATTTCACCCCAGGTTGAATTACTAAAGTTTTTTACATACCACTACCGACATCTATCGACACCTTTACATACTAAGAAATACACTTAAATTTTATATTTTTGAAAGTGAGATCTACTCTTAAAGTATGTTTGTACCAAATTACATCAACATCCGTCAGAAACTGTAATAGTACATTGTTTCATCTTTAAATATTTTGCCCAAATCTATGTTATTTTAAAGAAATTGTTGAAACTAAATTATAATTAAGTCATTGATAAAGATCTATCCTTTAATTAATACTTAACTTTATGTTTTTTCAATTTAACATCGCTCTGTAATTGAGTGACTGTAGAAAAAGTTGGAACATGGTTCCATAGAAATGTGAAATTAGAACTAGTTTTTTTTTAATAATTTGACAACCGTCAGTTGAAAGCGATTCTCCCTAGGGCGGAAAAGGATTACTTTCAATCCGCTCCTCAGGCAACTTCAGACCTACTTTCCGAGTATGAGTAATGAAAAAGTTATGAACCTGTGACAGTCGGACGGACGGACTGGATGATCTTATAAGGGTTCCGCGCAGGGACTACGGAACCCTCCAAACAACCGTGTGCACTAAGCCCGTATTAATAAATCGATCTCAAGTCTGAGACCGATCTTGAGTACACTTTTGACGAGTCATTTTCTTCTGGTATGACATAAGGATGACAATTCCAAGATCGCCCTCTATGCTTGCAATACCAAGAGCTTTGCTCGCGCTTTGCTCAACTGAAAGGAACTAGGACTGAGGGAAGGGTTGGGTATTCCGGATCTCTCACCCATCGTGCGAAACGCATGTATAATATTATTTATTTGTTATTGTGTTTTGTAATGTTAATTTAATATGGGTATTTGCCTGAAATAAATGGATTTATTATTATTACTAGCTGTGCCCGCCGACTTCGTCCGCGTAGTATTTAACGTATCAAAAATTTCGGGATTATCGGGATAAAAAGTATCCTATATGTTAATCCCGGTTATAAACTATCTGTGTTCCAAATTTCATCCAAATCCGTTCAGTAGTTTTTGCGTGAAGGAGTAACAAACATACATACATACATACATCCACACTCACAAACTTTCACATTTATAATATTAGTAGGATTATTAAATAGCTACTTTAGGCCGACCTTCTGTGAGAGTGTGGTACTACCTCTGTCCAGCTAGCTGTAGCCAATTACAGCTTGTGTCTATCACAATTGGTTCATGGTTTTATTGACATTATATTGGTTTTGTGAGAAAGATGAAAGATTTTTATTAATTACTAGCTGACCCGACAGACGTTGTTCTGTCTTTTAGGGGTATGAAAAATAGATAGTAGCCGATTCTCAGACCTACCCGATATGCACACAAAATTTCATGAAAATCGGTAAAGCCGTTTCGGAGGAGTATGGCAACTAACATTGTGACACGAGAATTTTATATACAAGATAATGTATATTTAGTTAGTTAATTCGTTATTGGCCTCTGGCTGTGCTATTTTGACTTTAAATAAATACATGTTGTTGGTAACCTTTTCAAAGTTTTGTTTTCAACAACAGAAACCGTGGTTCCAAGCACTGAAAAACGTCGTGAGTAATGTGTAGACAAGTCATATATCCACTACCGCTTTCCATAACTATTTGTCTTTTTTTTAATAACTACCTACTACTATGAGGTCGTCGATCACTAGTAAGGGAGCGTCCATACATTATGTGAGGCGTTCATGGGGCGGAGGGGGTCCAAACGACTCTTATGTAATTTTTTTCCACAAGGACTATAAAATTGCGAGAAAATTGTGTTAACTTAAGTAAAAAATATTGCTTTAATAAAATATGACCTAATCTTACACAATAATATGTATCGGGGTTTTGCGAATGCCGCAAAGTTTCAGAGTAAATTAAAATAGATATGATTCTTTTCATTTTTATTAGAATAAATCCAACGAATATACAATAGAAAAACGCATTTTTTTAAATATCATGCGTGTTTGGGGCATGGGGGAGGGGGTCTGGAAATCTCAAAAAACGCCTCACGTAATTAATGGACGCACTCTAAAGTCGAATTTTAAATTAGACATGTCAGTTTTTCATTGACACATAACAAATATAAGGTCATTCACAAAGGAGGCGACACCGTTTTATCTATACTTTTTGTTTTTTGATGATATATGTATTTGGCATCTGAATACAGGCTAATGTACAGAACATATTGTGCCGGGTTTGCCGTGTGAATGGCTGCTAAGTTTCTAATTCATGGAACAGTCATATTTCTAGCTGTCAACTTACATAGTCTAATTAAAATTGGACTTTAGTCCCGTCAGTCTCTCTAAATAAGCTTAATTCTTGTATTAGGATTCACGGCAGTAGTTTAATGGCTGGGATCGAACCCGGAACCTCTCAGCTGCGACGGCGGCCTTATTACTAAACTATTAACGCTACTACTTCCCTTTTTGTAGTTAATTTAATCTTTAGCTCATAAACCAGTGTCATACATTCGCGAGATATGATGTCACCAATCTTAACAAATTCATGACTATTACTTTTATAAATTAAATAAAATCGCTATTTTTAGGAATATAGTCGCCCAATCGTGGAATTCACCACAAAATTACAATGATTCCCAGTCGAAATTCTAACTGTCATATCCTTAATTTACCCAGAAAAATTATAGTTATTTTTTACCACCCACATTAAGATAATTATTGGACCTACGTCCTTTGAAAAATGTAGCCAACCCACACACACTTTTGCAAACTGAAACCAACCTAGAACCACTAACACAAGGTTGGTTTTGGTCTACACTAGTGCATGTGGGTTGATTCCACACTGCAAAACTATATTAAATTATGCTAAAATTAGCGGTCTCTCCCACAGAGATACGTAGTATTTATAAGACTGTGGTCTAATAGACTAAAATTTAATCACAGGGATATATCATTATTGATATTTTAAACATTTGTATTGAAAGTTATATGTGACATAATTTTGTTATATTTTTTATTTCCTCACGCATTCTTTTGCGGTCATCGCATGGTAATTTATATTTCATAGAATATTATTTTCATTAAAAATATTTTTTTTATTTATAATCAGTCAGCAAAATTACTAAAAATAAGCGATGTTATAAAATGAATCTTATTCTCTCAGACGGTGAATCTAAAGTCGCTCGCGTCATCCAACTACGGGTCTGACGTCGACATTATCAATGAGGACGGCGAACTGGCGACCGCTTACGAAGCACAGAAAGGAATAAACAGGTAGCTATAAGATGGCCACCTCTTATACAGGTTGAAACAGAAAGGGTATACTCTTTTTTCAAAACTTAACTTTGTAATTCTAAAACTATCAGCTTTGGAGGAAACTTGAAGACCAAAAAGTGTTACAGAGATACAGCTGTTGACAGATTTCATAAGTCTACAAAACATTTAGTACTTCAACTGTCCCACAAAGCCGATAGTTATAAATTTACAAAGTAAGTTAAAAAAAAATGTATACTCTTTCTCTTTCACCTAGTATATTATACAGGATGAATTTTTCAAGTGTAATGTCTAACAAAAAAAATGAAGAAACGGACTTACTTTTTGTATATTTTATCCCAACTCGCCTATTTTTTATGTTTCTATAGGTCTGAATTCGAGAACAAAAAATATTCGAACTATAAAAAGGTGACAACCCTAGGTTATGGCCCTTACAGTATTCGCTTGTAACCAGGGCCGTTAAACTAACTATAAAAAAAATACTTACAGTATTCCAAATTTAAGTAATACCATTTGACGTTTCATCTTTTTCAAACAACCTTTCACGCAATATCAATCAATTATGAACATAAATGTATTATGTTACAAAATAATATAATTCTATTTTTCATACACAATGCGCGTCCAATAAATGTGACGGCTGTCAAATGGTATTTCCTAGAGCTTTATTAATAAATCGATCTCTAGTCTGATTGCAATCATGAGTACACTTTTGACATGTCATTTTGTACTGAAATTATGTTAAAATGACATTTCCTAGATTGTTATCAGAGTCAATATCAAAGCGTTTCTTTTGTTGAGGCCTACGGGGGCCCTTACAAATTGACACTTTTACATATTTTTCTTAAATCTACAACCGGATCGGAACGCGACCTCGACTTAGAAGATACGGCAAGAAACTCAGCGGACTTGTCTTCTTCCATTTTTAAATATTTTTTTATAGCCAGTTGCTTGATAACGATTTATTAAAACTTGCTATAACAACTTTAGTCTTGGAGAACTAGTAAACGTAATTAATATTTTTGTTACTATAGACAATTGCAAGAGGAACTCATCGCCGAGAAGAAGTTCTACTCTGAACACATTTCTAAATCGAAGACTGAAATCGATAGACTTCGTGAGGATAACGAAAAGTATCAAAAGTGAGTATGAATATATTTTCAATGTATGTATGTCTGGCTTTTGTCCAACCTTCGTCAATCTCGAATTTACATACAAACATTCATCTCCTATTTTACACACTTAGGGGTTGAATTTTCCATTATGTACTCGTATTTTTAATTTTTGATTTGTAGCCTCTATGCTGATTTTTATGTCTAGTCCCGCCACACACTCCCACCACTGTTACTCCTGTAAGCCAGGATCGACAGTGGTGTCCAATAATGACGCCGAGGTTTGACCCTCGACGAGTCCCGGGGACAAGCTGAATTGTCTTGGAACCCGCACGATTTCATCGAAGGAAATAATAGGAGTTGGAAGAAAATTATCTACTTATTATTTAAGTTTTATGTCTCAAAAAAAAATCTAATATTTCTAATATTTCATCCCCTATTTCACACCTGGGTACAGATTCTAAAATCGTTTCATACTATTGTATGAAACGATTTTAGAATCTGTATCTGTGTGTGGCTTACGGTTTATTATTATAAACCGTATTTCCAAGCGTGGCAAGGGTATAAATTCCGTGTGTAGTATTATCACATCCAAAACAAAACACAATCAGAGTATGTGCTCCAATGCAAAAGCTACCTTATCCTATCTATTCCAGCGACGAAGATAGCATACAGCTGACACTGCGCAGACTTTGCATCGATAGTCCAAAAGAATATATAAAAAATGCCTTCCTTAGCGAGTTGTTCGTACAACTAACATTCTCAATTCTGAATGTGTTGAAAATGTAAAATCTTTATTTGTTTCATTGTTTAATAATTGAATTTTAAAATTAATGTAAATTAAATATTTTAATGAAAATGTTATATAATGTTAAATGTAAAATAAGCCTATAGACAATTGTAAATTTACACCGCAAAAATATTTATTGTATTCGTGAATTTGTAATTTTATTTTATCTGAATGCGCATTCGATCACATTAAGGACTCCCCGTAACCATCAAATAATTGAGGGCCCTTATCAGGGCCGCATTGCAACCAAAAAGTATCCAAAGGCTCTTATTAGGGCTGCATTGCAACTAACAGGTAACCAAAGGCTCTTATTGGGGCTACATTGCAACAAACAAGTAACCAAAAGCTCTTATTGGGGCCGCATTGTAACTAAGAAGTAACCAAAAGCTCTTATTGGGGCCGCATTGTAACTAAGAATTAACCAATGGCCCTTATTGGGGCCGCATTGCAACAAACAAGTAACCAAAGGCTCTTATTGGGGCCACATTGCAACAAACAAGTAACCAAAAGCTCTTATTGGGGCCGCATTGTAACTAAGAAGTAACCAATGGCTCTTATTGGGGCCGCATTGCAACAAACAAGTAACCAAAGGCTCTTATTGGGGCTACATTGCAACAAACAAGTAACCAAAAGCTCTTATTGGGGCCGCATTGTAACTAAGAAGTAACCAAAGGCTCTTATCGGGCCGCATTGTAACCAAAAAGTAACCAAAGCCTCTTATTGGGGCCGCATTGCAACTAAAAGTAACCAAAGGCTCTTATCGGGGCCGCATTGTAACAAACAAGTAACCAAAAGCTCTTATTGGGACCGCATTGCAACAAACAAGTATCCAAAGGCTCTCATTAGGGCCGCATTCCAACCAACAAGTATCCAAAGGCCCTTGTCGGGACCGCATTGCAACCAAAGATCTTTATCGAAACCTCATTGCAACTAAGAAGTAACCAACGGCTCTTATCGGGGCCGCATTGTAACTAACAAATATCCAAAGGCCCTTATCGGGGCCTCATTGCAACCAGCAAGAAACCAATGGCTTTTATTGGGGCCGCATTGCAACAAACAAGTAACCAAAGGCTCTTATTGGGGCCGCATTGCAACAAACAAGTAACCAAAGGCTCTTATTGGGGCCGCATTGCAACAAACAAGTAACCAAAGGCTCTTATTGGGGCTGCATTGCAACAAACAAGTAACCAAAGGCTCTTATTGGGGCTGCATTGCAACGAACAAGTAACCAAAGGCTCTTATTGGGGCCGCATTGCAACAAACAAGTAACCAAAGGCTCTTATTGGGGCCGCATTGCAACAAACAAGTAACCAAAGGCTCTTATTGGGGCCGCATTGCCACAAACAAGTAACCAAAGGCTCTTATTGAGGCCGCATTGCAACCAACAAGTATCTAATGGCCCTTATCGGGGCTGCATTGTAACT
Source organism: Notodonta ziczac (assembly GCA_918843915.1). Classification (NCBI taxonomy): domain Eukaryota; kingdom Metazoa; phylum Arthropoda; class Insecta; order Lepidoptera; family Notodontidae; genus Notodonta; species Notodonta ziczac. The sequence goes on along the minus strand of OU974065.1, from coordinate 1,914,155 downwards.
AACAAGTATCTAAAGGCCCTTATCGGGGCCTCATTGAAAGCAGCAAGAAACCAAAGACCTCAAGACCTCATTGCACTCGACAAGAAACCAAAAGCTCTTATTAAGGCTGCATTCCAACCAAGAAGCATCCTAAGGCCGTTATCGAAACCTCATTGCACCAAAAAAGTAACCAATGGCTCTTATCGGAGCCGCATTTTAACCAACGAGGCCCTTATCATGGCCACATTCTAATGAAGTCGTAACAAGAACGCTGTCAATAAAGGTATTACAACAAATGTACTAAAACCATTTTGTTTTAGATTGCTCAGCACGGAGCTCAGTCAAGATCCGAAGAACAAGGCGCAGGAGTTTGCGCAGAATGAGATCATCCGATTGGCTGCGGAGACGCTCGCCTTGCAGGTAAACTAACCTTCTAACTTACCACTGACTGTGCAGGGTGCAAATTGAATTCTATAGTAAAAAAAATAAAAATATAATGAGACTAGCTGTGCCCACCGACTTCGTCCGCGTAGTATTAAACTTAGCAAAAATTTCGGGATTATCGGGATAAAAAGTATCATATGTGTTAATCCCGGTTATAAACTATCTGTGTTCCAAATTTCATCCAAATCCGTTCAGTAGTTTTTGCCTGAAAGAGTAACAAACATCCACACTCACAAACTTTCGCATTTATAATATTAGTAGGATGTACAGTAACTGCAACAGAATCACGATAAAAAGTCAAATCGAAAATGACAGTTGTCAATAAATAAGACTATTATTTTTTATTATTATATTATTATTATATTATAAGACTATTATACCAGGTGAAACAGAAAGGGTATAACAATTTTTTTGCAACATTACTTTGTACGTCTAAACCTATCGGCTTTGTGGGACAGTTGAAGTACTAATGGTTTTGTAGACTTGTGAAATCTGTCAACAGCTGTATCGCTATAACACCTTTTGTTTTTCTAATTTCCTCCTAAGCTGATAGTTTTAAAATTACAAAGTTTAGTTGTCAGTCCCGGCTATCATGACTATCTATTATCGAAAGAAATAATAGGATTATTATTATTATATATTATTTGTGTTAATAGGAACGTGTGGACAAGTTGTCCGAGAGCTGCCGCCGCTACAAGAACCAGATTCGATTGCTGGTGAACAAACTGAGGGAGGTCGGCGTCGAGGACGTCAACGATATACTCGAGAATAATGGTAATGATAATCTCTGATACAGGTTGAAACAGAAAGGGTGTACATTTTTTTACATAACTTAACTTTGTAATTCTAAAACCATCAGCTTTGGAGGAAACTTGAAGAACAAAAGGTGTTATAGGAATACAGCTGTTAACAGATTTCATAAGTCTACAAAACCTATAGTACTTCAACTGTCCCACGAAGCCGATAGATTTAGATTTACAAAGTAAAGTTGCAAAAAAAATTGTATACCCGTTTTGTTTCACCTAGTATATAAAATTCTCGTGTCGCGGTGTTTGTTGCCAAACGCCCCCGAAATGGCTCGACCGATTTTCATGAAATTTTGTGTGCATATCGGGCAGGTCTGAGAATCGGTCAACATGTATTTTTCAAACCCCTAAATGTTAAGGGTGGGCCACGGCTTAATTTTAGTTTTTTTGTCAAATTTAAGACAGGACAACGTCTGTCAGGTCACCTAGTATAATCTAGAATTGTTTTTGCCACTAGCTCCTCTAGTCAAGTTGCTTCATCTGCAAACGTTTCTACAAAACGCTACGCTTCATGTATGGACATGTCATAAGTCGCGTGATCTACTTATCGACTTGTAATGCCATTTCCATAAATTTAAGCGTAGCGTTTTGTAGAAACGCTAGTAGAAGAAGCCACTTGGCAAAGGGGCTGGGCGACGCCACTTTGGTTTTGGCTGACATTGACAGTTCTGTGTATGTGTATTATTTCCTTCTGAAATGGCGTTAATTAGTATTTGTGGTGACACTGGCAAAGGTGAAGTGAATAAGTACCTAATTTAATTCGTACAATAAATAATTTTACGGGTGTAAAATGAAGCTCATTTATGAATACACTAGCTGTGCCCCCCCGACTTCGTCCGCGTAGTATTTAACGTAACAAAAGTTTCGGGATTATCCGGATAAAAAGTATCCTATATGTTAATCCCGGTTATAAACTATCTGTGTTCCAAATTTCATCCAAATCCGTTCAGTAGTTTTTGCGTGAAGGAGTAACAAACATACATACATACATCCACATTCACAAACTTTCACATTTATAATATTAGTAGGATTTGTTTTTTACACTATTTCAGATGGATTTTCATATCTTTAAACTATCATCCCATATTTTCCACCATTAGTGGGTGAATTTAATAAAAAAATAAATAAAATAACAATAACAATAAAATTTTCGAAATAGCTGGTATACATTTTTCAATTTTTTTTGTCTCTACTTATGTTCATATTCATATCGTTTAGTTTCAAAAATAAAGGAATTTTGTACAAATTTTATCCCTCTTAGAGATTGATTTATTCTAAATCCCTTCTTATTGCTTGCCTACGTCATAAAATATACCTACTCTCGAAATTCCATGTTTCTATCTTCATCGATTTAGGCTCTGCGTTGGTGAGTCAGACTGTCAATCAGGTTTTTCCTTTAATAGTTTAGTATGAAAAGTCATATTGATTTCTTATATTTACGCGAATACTACACATTGAAATAAAACTATTTTAAACCGCAAACAACAACTTAATATAAGGGTACCCAGTCACTAACTATGACATCAGGACGTCTAACACCTCAGTCCCCCCGTGACCATGGCTGCTGTAAAGCAGCCGAAACGTCGGGAACATTAAAAGTAAAAATAAACGCGATATAATCCGTAAAAATAGTTTTATTTCAATGAAAAGTCATGTTAAAAAAGAAGCGATGCTTTCCACACTCGGCTGAACCTTTCCTAACCGACCAAGTAAGATAACATAAAAAAATCCAGGCGTTCTTTAAAGAATAATTAAGTAAAAAGTCTTTACCTTATGACAAAGCAATACATAAAAAAAGTTTTTGCGTAATTAATTATAATATAAAAATCATAATTTAGACCTTTTTTAACGTCCCACTCCTGGACACGGGCCTACCTTCAATGTGAGGGGGATTCAGTCCATAATCAAGGCTCAAGACGCGGCTATTACTGCTTATATCGATTTAAGAAAACCGCATCAAAATCCGTTGCGTAGTTTTAAAGATCTAAGCATACATAGGGACAGACAGACAGCGGGAAGCGACTTTGTTTTATACTATGTAGTGATAATATTATATTTACAGATACAGTGGTGCCCGCTAATGCGTCGACGACCCTCGAGATGGCGCCCGTGACGCGCAAGAAAGAGAGAGAATACCTCGGGATGTTCGAATACAAGATACAAGACGAAGGGATTATTATCAAGAAACTCATCACAGGTGACACTTTAAATATCGCCAGACTGACACACTTAGGTCCGCATTAATAAATATATCTCAATTCTTCTTTTTTATTTCTCAGTGATTTGAGTACACTTTTGACATTGTCATTTTGTACTGTTATCTGATGGTATCTGATGACATAAGAATGACATTTCCAAGATCGCTCTCAGACTTGAGATCGATTCATAAATACGGGTCTTAATTTAATTTATTTATGTTAAATCACTTGATATAGATTTGTACAATGATTTCCAACTAAAATCAATTTTAAAATTCTGAGAAATTTGAGCGTAATTAATTAAAATATCAACGGAAAATTCCAACTCTGTGGGGGCCCAGAATCACGAGTTGAATCCATGGTATCAGTTTTCGTTACGTTGCCCTTTACACCCTGTATAAAAAGAAAATTATCCACGGCCAGCGAGAAGCGATACAAGAATGAATAGATTATTTTATTGACGTCATTAACGTCACATTTGAGCTCAAGCGGTCGTTGGTGCATCGGTTCGTGCGTAGGGCGCTCGGCTCACTGCACATGGTGGTTGCGGGTTCGATTCCCATTGGGCAAAATTTCGGAAACGGCCTTTTCGTAATTTGCCCAGGTCTGGGTGTCACCGGGATCGCCCCCAGTCCATTGTACGGTACCCATAGTACAAGCGATGCTTAGTTTGGGACCATACAGTTGGTGTGTCAGTCTGGCGATATTTATTTATTGGATTGATACTACTCCTCGTTTAGGCCGCCTCTTTTATCAACTGTAATCAAACTCAATTGGCCACAGCTTGGCATTACCATCACTGTACGAACCAGGCTAATGAATTATCAACCTTACCCCCGCAGATTTAAAGCCGAAAGTGGCGGTGACCCTGCTGCCAGGGCTGCCGGCCTACATCCTGTTCATGATGCTGCGGCACATGGACCACGTGGACGACGAGCCCAAGATGCACCAGCTGATGAAGGCGGTCCGCACCGCCGTCAAGAAGAGTCTTAAGAAGCGCGTCGACAGCGTGGAGTACAATGCTCTGTGGCTTGCCAACATGCTGAGGTATACCATCACGACCGTTTACTATTGATGGGATAGACAGGTGCACTGTGGATAAGCCACATTTACGTCCACTGTTTCCAAAAGCCGAAATAATTATGTTTGTACATACATTCGGAGAATAGTTATGTTTGTAAAAAAAACCGCCTTCAAAACCACAAATAGGCACTCAAAAGCGAAAAATAAAATAAGATAATTATTATAAGCGCTACCCACACATCTATTCGAAGTCGGTGCCAGCCAAGTCCAATAGGTAGTAGACAGCTACTACCTAAAAGTATATACTTACTTACTACATTCATAGCATCTATCTACTACCTACTTGTCTTGGCTGGCACCGACTTCAAATAGATGAGTGGGTAGCGCTTTGAGTGCCCGTTTGTGGTTTTGAAGTCCGTTTTAATTTACAAACATAATTTCCTAGCTGTGCCCCCCGACTTCGTCCGCGTAGTATTTAACATAACAAAAATTTCGGGATTATCGGGATAAAAAGTATCCTATATGTTAATCCCGGTTATAAACTATCTGTGTTCCAAATTTCATCCAAATCCGTTCAGTAGTTTTTGCGTGAAGGAGTAACAAACATACATACATACATCCACACTCACAAACTTTCACATTTATAATATTAGTAGGATTTTATTGTTTTCTTATATTTACGCGAATACTACACATTGAAATAAAACTATGTTTCGGATATTTATCGCGTTTATTAACTTTATGTACCCCGTGACCATGGCTGCTGTAAAGCAACCGAAACGTCGGGAACATAAAGTTAATAAAAGCGATAAGATCCGAAAAATAGTTTTATTACAATAACTTATTTTACCAATTTTTGTGCAAACATACGTCGACTCTAAGGCACGTATAAATAAATTGATCTCAAATTGATCTCAAGTCTGAGTACGATCTTGGAAATGTAATTCGTACGTCATACCAGCACAAAATGACATGTCAATACCGGATCCGAGACCCTTCTCCGACTTGAGATTGATTTCTCAATACGCGCCCATGAGGGCCTTCCAAAAAGGAGTTCGGGAGGACTTTTTTGTTTAACTTTATACCTGTTGAATTATTTAAAATAGTTTCTGCCCGCGACTTCGTCCGCGTAGACTTAAATAAAGTATTCTATGTGTTAATCCAGGTTATAAACTATCTGTGTTCCAAATTTCATCCAAATCCGTTCAGTAGTTTTTGCGTGAAAGAGTAACAAACATACATCCACACTCACAAACTTTCACATTTATAATATTAGTAGGATATATTTAGTAATTAATTATTTCTGTGTCTTCAGGTTGCTTAACAACCTTCGCCAGTACAGCGGTGACAATATCTACCAAGCTGGGAACACGCCGCGCCAGAATCAACAGTGTCTGAGGATCTTCGACCTGTCTGAGTACCGGCAGGTGCTTAGCGACATCGCCGTGTGGATCTACCAGGGTAACCTGCCTTTTTAGAGTCCCCTAGTCCCTACGAGGAACCCTTATTAGATGATCCAGTCCGTCCGTCCGTCCGTCCTAGTCGGTCACAGTACCATATCTTCTACAGTTTTTGTCGGAAGTTGACGAAATTTGGTACAGATATTGTATATACCTTAAGAATAGATGTCACTTTCAAAAATATAAAAAGTGTCAAAATTGCTTTCTTTGAGGTACCTCCCCGTATATTCGAAGAGGGGATATATATATTTTTTTTTGTTACCCCATCATGCAGGTTATCCAATGAAATAGTGTTTCGATACAACATTGTGTATAATCAGCCATTCCGTTTGTGAGATTTTTAACTCTTACATTTTTATGATAATCGACACAATTAGTTAGACAAAAATATCATTTCGTTACTGAAATGGCAACGGAACCATACATTGTGTGTGGCACGACATGCACTTGGCCAGTTATATTATCTTTCGGGGGGATATCCTCAAACCGGCACGGAGGCGAGCGGGCATCTGGAAAGACGGCGATTTGGTCCGTTCAAGATCGAGCCCTGAATGGAGCCATCAAAATCATACATATGCTGTGGCAATGTTAGGCGAGTGGGGACGCCCGGCTGTGCGGCGTCTATGGCTTATATGGTCTGTGGTTCGGGACCATACACTTGGTGTGTTAGTCTGGCGATATGATTTTAAATAACGAAATAAATATCACCAGACGAACACACCAACTGTACAGTCCCAAACTAAGCAACGCTTGTACTATGGGTACCATACTATGGACTGGGGGCGATCCCGGTGACACCCAGATCTGGGTAAATTACGAAAAGGCCATTTCCGAAATTAGCCCCGGTGGGTATCGAATCCGCAACCACCATGTGCGGCCTGAGCGGCCTACGCTCGAACCACTGCGCCAAGCGGTCGTCGTTTAGTTTTGGACTATGTTTTTATGAACACCCATCATCTTCCAGGGCTGATTCATCTGCTGGAGCGGCAACTGGAGCGGCTCATAGTTCCTGCCATCTTAGAGCACGAAGAGATCAGTGGCCTCTCCGCTCCGGGCAGCGGCGGCAAGGCGGCAGTGCCGCCATCCTCGGCGGCAGGCCCCGCCCGTCTCAAGCAGGAACTCACCGCCACCCACGAGCACTTGCACACGTACGCCGTCGACCAGCCGCTTAGGCTGACCATATTCAAACAGGTGCAACAAAAAAACGCAAGTGCGACTAATAATCGCAAGTGCGATTTATCGCTTGTGGATGGTTTTGTGACCATAGGTGGAATTGGGAATGGTTATTGCGACTATTAGTATGTGCGATTAAAAGTCGCATATGCGATTTATGGCATTTGGCTACGCAGGGGTTTCTTATCATGCGATTTGTACTTATTTAAGTACTGGTAATAAATTTCATCGGCAGCAATAAAATAAACTTTATTGCCAATAATCGCACTTGCGACCAAAAAATCGCACTCATCACATTTGTGTCCCCCTCCTCCCGCAGTTATTCTACTACATCTGCGCGTACAGCCTGAACCAGCTGCTGCTGCGCAAGGACCTCTGCTGCTGGGCCAAGGGTCTGCAGATCCGGTACAACATATCGCACCTGGAGACCTGGATCAAGGAACACCTCGCTGAGTACGGGCAGAAGAGCGTGAGTCCTCAAACGAACCTTAGAAAAAATATTTTAAGACTGCTTGGCGCAGTGGTTCGAGCGTAGGCCGCTCGGCTCACTGCACATGGTGGTTGCGGGCTCGATTCCAGTCAGGGTAAATTTCGGATATGGCCTTTTCGTAATTAGCCCAGGTTTGGGTGTCACCGGGATTGCCCCCAGTCCATTGTAGGGTGCCCATAGTACAAGCCTTGCTTAGTTTGGGGCCGTACAGTTGGTGTGTCAGTCTGGCGATATTATTTGTGGCGATGTTATTATGGTGAGGTGTTGGTCATACTCACTTTAATGTCCTTGCTTGCGGTGGCTTTGTGGAGCGGGTCACCCTCTTCCCTCAATTATGGTTGAGGAGAGTGATGCCGCTTTTCAAGTCATGCTCGTGCGCGGGCGCTGCTTGCGGGGATTGGGCCACTCACTTGCCTCTTAACAACATTGTCATTAAAAACTATTCATTTACTTAGCATGGAAGGCATCACACCAAAGCAATTATATTATTATGCACCTGTTTTATTAATTGTTATTTTGGTTCGTAAACATTTAATTTGATGTAAGTATGATTAGGTATGACCACCACACTAAACTAGCTTTCTCATTTTATCTACATACCTACATCTGAGGGAGATTTGATTATTATTTACTATTAGTTATTTAGTGATAATGGTGTTGCCTGCTCATATTATTATTATTTTATGCGGTTCCTGAGAATGTACACCATCTGTAATTCATTGAAAAGAGTAACCATTGAGTTTCTTGCCGGATCTTCTCAGTGGAAGCAGCATTCCGGTGGTAGATTCTGACTATTCATACATGCTTTGTTGGCTTACATGAATAAAAACAATTTTGAGTTGAGTTTGAGTATTATTATTATTCCTCAGGTGGAAGAAATCCTGGGTGTCCTGAAGCCCATCACGCAAGCGGTCCAGCTGCTGCAGGCCAGGAAGTCCATGCAAGACGTCCAGTCCACCGTCGATATGTGCGCCAATCTGAACGCGATGCAAGTCTGCAAGGTCAGCCACATTTACCTACACTGTATAGACAATATAGTCTAGGGCAGGGGTCGGCAACCTTTTGAGTCGGAAGAGTCAAAAATTACAATTTACAAAAATTTTAAGTTTTTATAAAGCCACAATTTATTTTTGCTGCCACGAATAATACCTACTTGAATAGAAACTATTCTACTCATAACTATTAACTAGTCATAAGAAAAATATCTATGAAAAGCGAGTACAAGTGGCTGAGAGATAGATATGGTGCCCAATCCTCGTTAATCGATTCAGAACGATATTTGCGTATGGAACTAAAGAGCCGCAGCTTCACATCCAAAGAGCCGCAGGTTGCCGACCCCTGCTCCAGAGCTTTTAATAAATCGATCTCAACCCTAAGAGTGTTCTTGGAAATGTCATTCTTATGTCATTGACATGTGTTACACACACACTTATGTGTTTGACTACCGCTTGGCGCAATGGTTCGAACGTAGGCACAATATACACATGGTGTTTGCGGGTTCAATTCCCGGTACTTGGAGGTACTTGGATAAATTAGAAGTACCCTAAGTTACTCCTTATGGCATTAGCTACTTGCCAGTGAAAGTCCCGTCCAAATCGGTCCAGCCGTTTCGGAGATTAGCCGGAACAAACAGACCGAGAACATATTTTTTTTTTATTTAAGTACCGCTTAAACATACTGTCATTCTATACATTTAATAAAATGCTATTATTTTATTATGATATTACAAACAGACATTTCAATATTGTTTAGCTATTTGTATTGATATAGATGCTTTCGTGTACTGGGACTTTGAGCTCAAGTTGAAAGATGAATGTTTTCCCTCAGATCCTGAACATGTACACTCCAGCCGAGGAGTACGAGGTTAAAGTGACCCGCGAATTCATCCACGAAATACAGAAGAAGATGCTGGAGAAAGCGGGCACCAACCCTGACAAGGAACCGGTCAGTTCTTACAGCTATTGATATTAGACGACCGCTCGGCGCAGTGGTTCGAGCGCAGGCCGCTCGGCTCACTGCACATGGTTGCGGGTTCGATTCCCGCCGGGGCGAGTTTCGGAAATGGCCTTTGGCCTTTGGCCTATTGAGTTTCTTGCCGGCTCTTCCTAGTGGAAGCAGCATTCCGAACCGGTGGTAGATTCTGTCTATTCATAAATGCTTTGTTGGCTTACAGTTTTGAGTTGAGTTGAGTTTGCGGCGATCTTTGTACCGCCTCAGCAAAATGTTGTTTTTGTCTTGAGCTTTTAACCGACTTCACAAAAAAGAGGTGGCTCTATTGGTGTTTTATGTTATATAATATTTACACTAAGTTAAGACAACTTCTTAGATACCTACCCCTACTTAAGTGAATTGACACCGACTCTAAATGAAATAAATTTATAAGGTCACTAGTTATTTCTAGCTTGCTGTGCACCCAGTTTTTTCTCATTTATTTGTCTATACAGATTGAAACAGAAAGAGTATACTTTAAAAAAAAACTTAACGTTGTTATTCTAAAACTATCCGCTTTGGAGGAAACTTGAGAAACAAAACGTATTACAGGGATACAGCTGTTGACATATTTCATAAGTCTACAAAACCTTTAGTGCTTCAACTGTCCCACAAAGCCGATAGTTTTAGATTTACAAAGTAAAGTTGCAAAAATATAATTTACCCTTTCTGTTTCACCTAGTATTATTTATATTACTGCTTATTTAAATAACATTCTCATAACTTCTTTTCACAGCAAAATCTTCTCATGGACTCGAAGATGATATTCTCAGTGCAATTCCCGTTCAATCCATCGCCGATACGCTTGGAAGCCATCGAGCTGCCCGAAGTACTGGAGCTGGAGGGTCTACTCACCAAGATATAAGGAGAAGACCGAGAAGAACGAGTAGAACCAGTAGACCGAACGGTCTTCGAGACTGGGAAAGTAATTTTCTTAAGTTTAAACGTTAATTTAGTATTTTAAGGACGAATACTGCGTAACAGCTCCAAGCAACTTCAAGAATTCTTGGAAATTTTACAACGGTTTTGATCAAGAAAGTCGAGAAAAGCTTCGTCATCATGTCTTGGTTTTTTTCTTTCATTTTTCTCTATTATACATATAAACGTCCCTCTTGAATCACTCTATCTATTATAAAAGAAACCGCATCCAAATCCGTTGCGTAGTTTTAAAGATCTAAGCATACATAGCGACAGACAGACAGCGGGAAGCGACTTTGTTTTATACTATGTAGTGAATAATTTTCTTCCTATTCCTCCTAATCTTTCTTTAGATTAAACTCGTGCGGGGTCCAAGACAATTCAGCTTGTCCCCGGGCCTCGTCGAGGGTCAAACCTCGACGTCATCATTGGACACCACTGTCGATCCTGGGTTAAAGCAGTAACAGTTGTGGGAGTGTGACTATTAGTCCTATTAGTGGAGGTTTGCATTTGAAATGTTGCGCAATAATTGTACCTTTTAATACTTTGTTTAGAGCTTTATCCACTGGTTTTAATATAGGCTGGTTGTCCATTAGAGAAGTATACTGACAATTTGACGACCGATTGGCGTAGTGGTTTGAGTGTTAGCCGCTCGGCTCACTGCACCGGGTGGTTACGGGCTCGATTCCCGTAAGGGCAAATTTCGGAAATAGCCTTTTCGAAATTTGGCCAGGTCTGATTGTTACTGGGATCGCCCCCAGTCCATTGTACGGTACCCATAGTACAAGCGTTGCTTAGTTTGGGACCATACAGTTGGTGTGTCAGTCTGGCGATATTTATTTTATTTAATCCATTTACAGGGTCATCAATCTTCCATAATCGATGTTTTTTTTAATGTAAACCCAGCCTTAAGGTTCTAAGAATCAGTGGATACTAGCACTTATTTATATTGCCCTAATTTCCATATTTATTATGTATGACGAATATTTCGTTCTATTATTGCCATACTAAAAATTCGTTCAATCAGGTGCCATTCGTTGTTTTTTTATAAATTGGTAACAAAAAAATATTCTTCCATTTTTTATTTGTTTAAGTTTATAACCTTTTGAATTATTAATAATATGTTTAGACATTAATTATATTTGTGAATTAATTTTGTCGTGCGATTATTAATCTAACGTCGTATTGGTTTTGTAATGAAATTACGACGAGACCCAACGGTGTAGGATTGTTATTTATCACTGATCATAATCTTGTATTTGTTAATGGGATTTTCCTTGTATGAAACGGCTTTAGCTTCCAGTCTACCTAGGTCCTTCGGATATCCCGTACCTAGCCCGTTCACACGAAAGTATAATCATTACAAAATAATAAATAATTTGCTTTTAACATTACCTATTCTATCCTTACTTTGTTATATAAAATATTCTTATTATTATTTTTCTAATTTACCTCAATTAATTTATTCCATATAAAATTAACCGTTTGTCGTAAACAATACGATGTGGTTGTAATATTAAATCAATTGAAATATTTCGTCATCACATTATTTTGTACAATAATAATTAGTGTGCAATAATATACATAGTTAAACATGCTTAGTAAATATTTAGACCAAGACCTCGGTTTCCTAGACCTCAATTCTGGCTTAAAACTTGTATAACTGCTGCTGTATAATAAATATTGTCTTATGTGTATAATTCAAGTAAATTTGCGTTAACAAATAGGCAAACTAGAAGCGACACGGCCATACAGTTGGTGTGTTCGTCTGGCGATAATTATTTTGTTATTGCAAATTGATCCATATGTCAGTGTCATAAAAGATTCACTGCACGCGTCTTTGTGAGATGAACGAACTATAACCCTTGGTATTAACGTTTTCCCCCTTGACATACAAAGCATTAAACTGATACTGGGAAAACACGGACCAATAAGCCATAGACGCCGCATAGCTGGGCACCCTCCCTCGCCGAACATATGCATTGCCACTGCATATGTATGATCGCACCTGACGTTTTCATTGGTCGTCATCCACGGCTCGAACTTACGGACCAATCTAAATTCGCGCGTATATCCCGATACCTCACCAACTTCTGACGATCGCATTCTCATACAGTAGTGGACGTTAGCGGTGTATTGTCTTAATGGTGGTGACAATAGTTTAAGATTCAAATAGTTAATGATTTATCAATATTATAAACGCTGAGATACGACAATATTCCTTTTATTTTTTCAATTTCCGTATTGTGTGTTGACTTCTCTAGTTGCATGCAATGTCATACACAGGATATGTTGAATTGAAACTAGTTCTACAAATAATTTAATTTTCGAACTAATGTCTTAAATAATGTTAAAATTTGAAATGTTGTTAATGCTACTTACAATTGCGACACCAAAATAAATTTGACACATTTATAAGCATTTATGTGTCTCACTCATAAGTTAAGAATAGGCAAAGGATGGCAATACTGTTTAGTCAAGTTTAATTTGTGTACAAATTGTCGATAATCTGAAATGGCACAAGCGTATAATATCTAGAGTTTGTTTAGGATTTCGTCAGTGTCTAAACAAGCCTCAAATCAAAACTTCCAACACGACAATACAAGTCTATCTCAGCGGTGTTTCTACTTAAATTAAGTTATAATCAACGAAATTATTATTTAATGTAAGATTTATATAATTTTTTATAGAAAAAATTGTTATTGCTACCGATTAGTTCAAATTAGTTATTTTACACCACAAACGAACGGGTCCGATGTGGTGAAATAAAACGTGTTAGAAAAATCTTTATTATTTTGACTTTATATCTTTATATTAAAATGTGTCATTCCATTTTACAAAAATATAATATAATGTAGTAAAATAATAGATTTTAGACACAAAGTGTTCAAGTGTTTGAAAAAGTTGCGAAAATATATTGTTTTTAATTCGGGAATAAAAGATGCGCTCTTCGACAAGTTGTGTAGTAATACTCTCGTGGCAATAAAAAACCTACAAAAACGATTTACCTAACCTATGTATAGCGTATAATAACTTTAAAATGATATTCTGGCAACTTTTTTCAAAATACCATGGACTCAATAAAAATATGTTAATAGATAGTTCAATAATGTTACCATTTATTACGATAGGTGCTTGCATACATTTAATTTATATCATAAACTATCGATACTATTATCATTCCAAAATAATAATGTAATTATATCATTAAAAAAATATATATGTAAAATAAAATTAGGCAATTATTTTGTCGTATAATATATTAACCAGATGTCGTATAATCAATGAACATGTTTGGCTGTAAATCATAGACAACTGGCGTTATGATTAGATTATAATATTATACATTTTAATCGCATAATATTAGCGTAAACAGGTCCTAACTATTTATTTAAGTAAGAGAAAAATATTTGTATTTAAATCAGTATTTCAATGTACTTAATTTATTTGTTCCTTATTTTTTATCGCAGTAGATAAAACAACTTTTGTTTTAAACAATAATTTGATACTTATGAAACAAGCGTGTGTTTAACTCCTTTCACATATTTTGATAGATGTATAATAAATAACACATAATCAAAAAGAATGTCCGGCAATTAAGACAGTTGCGAATTTTTTAATTTTATTCGTGGAGCTTAATCAGATATTGTGGGATAAGTCAATGTAACGGTGTGTTCTCACTGACATAACATTTACATTGACTTCCGTTGTTGTCTCTATTTTATTGCTTAAAAAAAATAGAGACAGCAATATATTTTTGTTTAAATATTTCGTCAGTGCAAACCAAGGGTAATGTTATTATTAACAATATAAATATAATTGTTGTTGTGTTGTATAATATATGGGAAATTCTATATTAGGTGCTCAAGTTTAAAACTTTTCGAGTTATACATTCCAAAAATATGTAACTGCACCTTACTTAGTGAAATTGTTAATCAATCGTCAATTTATTGTAAAAAGTTGTTGCAATTAAATTGCAATAGACTCAATCGTTAACAAATGTAGTAATTTATTTTACAATAAAGCTCTCAACATAATATCTGAATAAAATTAAATGTTGCTTTGTGTGGCAGGCCAAAGATTCACCCAACAAATTGGCATGGTTTTGGCTTCTAAGGTGAAACAGAAAGGGTATAGGTACTTTTTTTTTTCAAAACTTTACTGTGTAATCCTAAAACTATCAGCTTTGGAGGAAACTTGAAAAACCAAAGGTGTTATAGGAATTCAGCTGTTGACCGATTTCACAAGTCTACAAAACCTTTAGTACTTCAATAGTCCCACAAAGCCGATAGTTTGAGATTTACAAAGTTAAGTTGCAAAATAAATAGTATACCCTTTTTGTTTCACCTAGTAGATGCTGTACGGCTGTATCAATCCATCGACCGTCCATCGTCGATTCAAAGTCGATCGGTGGTAGATTGATAGGACACTTTAACCCTCTCCCAAAACTACTTAAAAGTACGTCGGCACAACCCCTCGAGGGCACTCGACTCAGTCGAGTTTGCACCTTATTACCGCGTCGCGAGAGCAGCTTTCATTTTTTTGTGTACATGCTCCGTGACGCATGCGTACTAAGTACCAATATGTAGTCTATGGTGTGAGGTAATACATTGGCGTCCATCAATTCAACTTTAATTGTTAAATACATTTAGGTTTCGTCGTCACACGTTACGATCGTGAGTGCCGAGCTCAATATTTCCACATTCTTCCATTTGTTCATCATCATTCTTACCTTGGAAGTTTGGCCTGTCTTAGTCAACTATCATAAAATAACTGATAAAAAACTGATATGGATGAAATTATTGCATTTCAATAAAATTTATGGGTGTAACTTTTACGACCGCGGAACGTCATATCACCTAGATATGAATTTTAACAGCATTCGGTCGATTCATAAAAAGTATTTTCAACGCGTAACACTCGAGATTCTCGCAAGAATTCTTAACAAGAACTTGAAACGTTTGCAAGAACAGTAGAGCTTGTTCACCTTCTAGTACTCTCCTTTTCTCGTATGTTCTGGGATAGAGTTCAGTGCAACTAACTCAATAAGTAGCCTGAAAAGATGAAAGACAGGCAGCTGCTAGGCTTCTTTTACTTTTAACTCGGTCTCGTTTAGATGATCGGAATCTATAAGGTATCTTTTAGTTAATCAAACTTTTCAAACTCTAAAGCAGGTCATTGTTGCAGGGCAGTTGGTTTCATATTTAAAAAAATAAATAGATCATTAACCATTTGTCGTAACCAATATGACAATACAGGGTGTACGAGGCATCGTAAGGAAAACTGATACCATGGATTTAACTCATGGACCCCCCAGAGTTGGAATTTTACGTCGCTATTTTCATTATATTATGCTAAAAATGTTCGGCATTTTAAAATTGATTTCCGCATGAAATGTCCGGTCAAGCTTATTAAATATTTTTTACATTGCAGTTTATGTCTAAAATAGTAATTATTTAGTTATGTATAGTCACTTGAGATCACTTTGTATAATGATTTCTTTCTGAAGTCAATTTAACAATGCTGTAAATTTTAAGCATAAGTAATTCATGATAATATCGATGGAAAATTCCAACTCTGGGGTCCAAAATCATGAGTTGAATCCATAGTATCAGGTTTCGTTATGACGCCCCTTACATCCTGTATATTAACAGATCTTCTGCCTTCGTATAATTTGAAATAAATGTAAAAAGCAATACGTCGCATATCTTTATAATTCTTTTAGTAATTAAACTACAAACTGTTCTCATGATTGTTGGGATATTTATCGATTAGTAAATTCTCTCTTTTAACGTTCGACCATTTTGTGTGTTAAATTAAGTCGTCGTTGTGTTTTTTGTTTTCGTGAATAGGCTACAGAGTTAAGCCATTAAGCCTTTTTGTTAAAATATGTAAAATATTGTTAAAATTAATGCATTTAATTTTGTGAAATCTATTATTTTTGTCAAACGCTAATCTTATACCTACCCACTTATTTACATCAAAATATTGTATTCAATTATCAATTAATTTTTGGGAACTTTACGTTCCATACGCATTACTAATATTTATTTATTTATTGCAAAATTTATTTATTATTGTACTTATAAAAATAAAGTTATTTGTGTGCTGTGACCTGTTAATTCCATAGACTATAGACGTTAGTGTTTTATGCAGAAATATGTATTATGTTATAAAGTGCATAAAGAAATAAAATAATGTTAGCAAAAACTGAGTTTCAAAATCTATGCCCTAAATAATAATAGCAAGCGTGTATTTTGATTTCAATATTATTATATTATATAACAATTCAACTTTATCCAAATCTCTTGTAATTACTATTAACATTTCAATTTTTTATACATCACGACCCGCCTCAGCTTCGCACGGCTCTAAAATTATCAGTGTTTCTCTACTATATTATACATGTATTATGCATATAAACCTTCCTCTTGAAGCACACTATCTATTAAAAAAACCGCATGACAATCCGTTGCGTAGTTTTAAAGATCTAAGCATACATAGGGACAGACAGACAGCGGGAAGCGACTTTGTTTTATACTATGTAGAGAATTCGGTGGAAAAACGTGCTATGCGACGTGCCTGAGGCCGCATGCCATCCGCGCACCTAGTTATTCATAAGGTTTAAGTACCTACTTTCATTATCAGTAAGAACTGGTGCTTAAGTATGCTTCACTTGTTTAAATACACCGTGCCCTATCAGGGTACCGATTGTTCATTGTTTGCAAAATATTATAACCGGCTTCGGAATTACAGTAGTCAGTTGAGCGTACCGGCGATTCGAATACGACATTTTATTGCGGAGCGATACTTTTGCGTCAATACGTCAAAGTACGTACTACAGTTTAAGTATGAATATGTTTCACAATATTTTTCACTACCTACTCATACTCTGAAAGTAGGTCTGAAGTTGCCTGAGGAGCGGGTTGGAAGTAATAATTTTCAGCCCTAGAGAGAATCGTTTTCAACTGACAGCTGTGAAATTATAAAAAAAACTAGTTCTATTTTCACTTTTTTTTTTCAACAATAGGCAAACATTTGGCAATGATCTCAGCCACTCAATTACAACGCGATTTAAAATTGAAATAATTAAAATGAAAAATAATGGATGAATAGCTGGCCGGCCACAGAAAAAAAATAAAAAATAGGCGGGAAAGCGGCAATCCGATCTTATTTAGCTAATTCATGTTTTTATTTTACTTTCCTTGTATTCGTAATGAACATCACAGTGTTTAAAGTCTCGGGTTAAAGACTTATTTTGTCCCTCGAACTATTGGCGCCCGAGCATAATCCCTAGGGTAACAATCAAAGAATTTGTAATTTGGTAACAATGTTTTATTAATGGTTGCGTTTGAGTGAAAGAGCCGGAACCCAAACCCCCCCTCCCTATGCCCTCTCTGTCCCACTACCATTCAGGTTGGTTACATTTTTTTTAAATTACAAGATAGGCACATGTTTGACCACGATCTCACCTGTTGGTAAGTGACGATGTGGTCGACGGTGGAGTATACTTACCTAGGAAGTACCTGGTCACTCTCGACTTGATAACATTCAGATTATAGTCAGCGGGAAACAGACGATGGTAGGGCGTTCCATTCCTTGGCAATGGCTTTAGTATCATAAGCATCTATAGGCTATGGTAACTGCTTAACATCGAAGTGTCATACGTCGCCGACTTAGTTCTCATATAAAAAAGTAATTGGGATTAAGGCCGTAATCCACCACGCGGGCCCGGTGCGGGTCGGCGGTTTTCACATGTCTTTCGAAAATCTGTTGCATTTTCTAAGACATGCCTTCCTCACGATGTGTTCCTTCACCGTAAGCAAATGATATTCATATAGAAATTATGATTCGGACATAGATTTCGAGTTAGTTTTATATAAATAAAAGAAACCGGTATTAGCTGTGGTGGAGCCTAGCTATAACCAATCAAGAGCAATTAAACTCAATTAATTAGCACTTAAAACTTACAAACTGCAATTAAATAACACTAAGTAATTTACTTTTAGAGCTAAAAAACACTTAGTTGATGTAAGATTCGTGCTATTTTAAGGTTTCAATTTATTTTTAACTAGCGGCTGTATAGCCGCGGTTCTATCCGCGTGGTCCTCAGCCCTGGAACCATATTTTTCGAACCGGGGCAGGAACTTAATAGTGGCGCCCTCTCTCCAGCTTTGAGATAAATCACTTAAAAATAATAATAATAAATAAATATCTCCAGACTGACACACCAACTGTATGGTCCCAAACTAAGCAACGCTTGTACTATGGGTACCGTAGGTACTATGGACTGGGGGCGATCCCAGTAACACTTACAATCATACCCAGGCAATTTTAAAAAACTGAACGTTTGGTTCTGATAAAATTATAAATAAAACATAAAATACACAAGACCGTTAAGAGCGGCGCAAGAGAAGGGATTCTTACAATTATACTTAGGTTAATAATACACAAATTATCACTACATAGTATAAAACAAAGTCGCTTCCCGCTGTCTGTATGCTTAGATATTTAAAACTACGCAACGGATTTTGATTCGGGTTTTTTAATAAAACTCCAATTTTTTATTCACGTAAGCCAACAAAGCACTTATGAATAGTCAGAATCTACCACCGGTTCGGAATGCTGCTTCCACTGAGAAGATCCGGCAAGAAAGTCAATTCAAAATTCAAATATTTTTATTTCAAATAGGCCAGATTAACTGGCACTTTTAAAAAGTCAAGAACTAGGTGCATGTTCCAAAACAAAGTCCTATGGAGAAGAACATGCAAGAAACTCCATGGATACATTTTTTCTTTTGTCTTTTTTAAAATTATGTTTGTTTATTTACAGTAGGTATTAAGAGATGTGAGGACAATGTAGGTTAACGCATAAGGCATCACAAATAAAGAAGTAATAGGCCCAGAATATTGCCATGTCAATAGTTACTCTTTTCAATGAATTACAGATGGTGTACATTCTAAGGAACAGCATAAAATAATAATATGAGCAGGCAACACCATTATCACTAAATAACTAATAGTTAATAATAATCAAATCTCACTCAGATTTAGGTATGTAAATAAAATGAGAAAGCTAGTTTAGTGTGGTGGGCATACCTAATCATACTTACATCAAATTAAATGTTTACGAACCAAAATAACAATTAATAAAACAGAGGTGGATAATAAGATAATTGCTTTGGTGTGATGCCTTCCATGCTAAGTTAATGAATAGTTTTAACGACAATGTTGTTAAGAAGAAAGTGAGTGGCCCAATCCCCGCAAGCAGCGCCAGCGCACGAGCATGACTTGAAAAGCGGCATCACTCTCCTCAACCATAATAGAGGGAAGAGGGTGACCCGCTCCACAAAGCCACCGCAATCAAGAATAGAAGAAGAATAGATAGAGTGATTCAAGAGGAACGGAAGCCGGGGGGTCGCTAGTATAAAATAAAATACAAGGCTTCATCTTTCCTTCAAAAGGGTGACACCTGTAATACTATTGCAGCGCGGTCACTTGTTTTCACGGCTTCCTGCTCACCCCGGCAGTCCAGTCGTCATGAATGGCCGGTAACATCAACTATCGTTTTGTTGTTTTCCCAGTCTGGGCCAAATCAATTGTTAGACCGACTTTGTTTATCAACCGCGCTGCCTCGGATTGTTTACCTCATTGTAACGTTATGTTCACACGATAGGACGCTTTATTTTGTAATATCAAAGCGTCTACAGGTCAGATATACATAGATTTACATTGATAACGCAAATGCAGGTACTTCGCGTGTCCGAACCCCGACCAAGCATCAAGGTTTGGTCGCCGCTAACTTGTGAGCGAGCGGGACCACAAATATAAAAAATATGAGTATGAGCGAGATAATCACTCGAGGGAATCGTAGCGGGCGGAGGGGAATCGGCGGCATCGGTGTCTTTGAATCAGTTTGGATATCCCGTCACAAAATTTCGGTTGTGACGTCACAGTAGGTGTTACAAATGAACTAAAAATTCGGCACGCTTGGTTTCAATACAAATCGTGATACTTGCGTTATCTATGTAAATCTATATCTGTGGTCTACAGCCTAGTGGTGGTTACCGAGAGGTTCCGGGTTTGAATCTCATGCTGTCAATTAATCTATTGACAGGAGAACACTCCTCACAAGCTTAGCTTCATCATTTCAGATGATAGACGATCTGTGATATAGATCCACTGGACATAGGCTTCCCCAAGATATTCCAAAAAGACTGATCCTCTGCTGCTCGCATCCAGTGGTTTCCCGCGACCGCCAAACTCTGTTAACCACTGGTATCTTGATCAATTCGCAATACGTCAAAACTGACGTATCGCGTATCTATACAAATAAATAAAATTGGAGTGTCTGTTTGTAATATCAAAATAACACCTATTCACTAAATGCATATGAAAGTACACACGGTACTTATAACAAAAACGCGATTTAAAAAATTTTTGTCTGTCTGTCCGTCTTTCTGTCTGTCTGTCTGTCTGTCTGTCTGCCTGTGTGTTTGTTCCGGATAATCTCCGAAACGGCTGGACCGATTTTGACGGGATTTTCACTGACAGATAGCGGATGTTATAGGGAGTAACTTAAACTACCTTATGTTAGAAAAAATAATGTTAGAACAAATGTTGCCTGTCGCGTGGGGTCAGAACGCGCGAGCGGGCTTTAGCGATAGGAGGTATATAACACACGAAACATAGAATGGCGTAATATGTTAAATTACATTTTTGTAAAGTTAAATTCCACGCGGACGAAGTCGCGGGCACAGCTAGTCTGAAATACATCAGTTTCTATAAAAAATCAGATGGGTTTTCCAAAATGGACGGTCACATTTTCGTAATTTATTGTTATTAATTGTGTTAGTTATTGGCTTGCTATTCATTACTCGACATTGGCAGAATCACATTGGGCTTGACCCAATTGTAAGAGGCCATTAATATATACATATATATATATACATATAGAAAAGAAGAAAAAATCTGATAGTGTCAGTTTTGAAGCGAAGCTTCTATACGGAGGTTCGGGGCGCTCGCCGCGCGGCCACTCTATCCGTGCTAAGCGTCAGTAGCGTTACACGATGACGTCAGTAGCGTTATACAATATATATAGGTATACAGAGTGGCAGCTGCGACGCCCTACGCTTTATACTATAAAACTTCGCTTCAGCCGGGCGTCCCTGGACGGCACTGTTTTTCAAAAGAAAATCTGTCAAAGCTGACATTATTTACAAACGAGATACGTCAGTTTTTGCGTATTGCAATTGATTGAGAAGCCAGCGGTTAACAGAGTTCGGCCCCAGGTCGTTGGTCCACCTTGTGGGGGCTACCCCAAGCTACGTCTTCCGGTGCGTGATCGCCAATCCAGAACCTGTCCGCCCCGTGTCGCCGACCATCCGTTCTTCAGCCTATGTGCCGAGAGCCAATGTCACTTTAGCTTACTAATCTGTAAGGCCATATGGGTGACCGTTGCCTGCTTTGTAAGATTACTCATCTTGATGGAGTTTATTGACACTATGAATAGGTAATTATTTAAATAATGCACGATTTTGCATGACGCCTTAGTAAATGTTAAAAGAGATGTAAGTACTTACCACAGTCTAATAATAATCTGATGGTATTATTTTCTGTTAGTAGCCAGTGATTTAATTAAACAACAGCTGTTGGAAATAAACTTAACTAACTTGAAGATTATTATCCCTAATTTCGTATTGCAACTCGTTAGCCGTGGTGTAAAATCTTCGTTGGGAGATTCAAACATGATAGCAAGCGACGGTAATTATACCGTACGTCAAAATCGTGATATCAAAAGCCTTAAGAAACAAAGTATAAATGCATACAAAAAATAGTAAGTAACAGCTGGGTTTGAACAACAAGGTAATCGCGGCATACCCGTCAGTTTCCCGCGCGACGCATGCGCGAGCGGACGCCATATTGGTGATCTTTTTTTTTAATCGATGTAGATTATAAAAGTCGTTTCACAATAAAAATAAAGTGCCAATTTAAGTGTGTGATAAAATGCGTTGTCGATTACCTGAGGATTAATATCAATCGAGGTTAGTTTATGAGTTTTATTTTTAACTTTAACGTCAGTATCAATAAAAATATCTCAACAGAATTTAACGAGCGATCTCGAGGGCTGTCTCGAGAGTTATTGTTATTTTGTACTAAAATGAACTGTCTTTTTTAAGTTAAGAGATGCGATCACATACTTCTAGGTACCTACTGCACATGTCTAGTTAACTAATTAGATAGTTTTTATTATTACACTAAAAAATCTACAATTGTGTAGGTACCTACGTCTCCACTTTTAAAACACATTATCGTAAAGATAACCAAGATAATACCGGTAATACATTATAAATATTAGTTTTACTCACTGCAATTAAAGAAAAAAAAACGTTAGTCATTGAGATCTTAGTTTATCCTTATTTATTATTACGTTGGAGGTAAAGTGGGCACTTAAAAATCAAAATAATTGTCTACTGCTCTTTGAATAATTAACTTAATTATACAAGAGGCAAATAGGTGGGTACCTATAATACACCCAACGAGAAGCGATACCAAATGCTGATAATGTTCGAATTAAAGTCGGTCGCAAACGGGCTCGCCAACTTCGGGCGGACTTTTTCTAAATTTGTCGTACATTTTGTGTCCAAAACCTGGGCACGGGCCTCCCCTCACTACGAGGGGAATCAGGCCGTAGGTAATCCCCCAACACTGGCCCAGTGCTGGTTGGCGGATTGCACATCTTTCGAAAATTGTTTAGATTTTCTAAGACATGCAGGTTTCCTCACGATGTTTCCATTTACGATATATATTTTTTTTACAATGTGGGTAAACAACCGTACGTCCTGCCTGATGTTAAGCAGTTACGGTACACTATACAGGCTTGCAATACCAAAGGTATTGCTCGCCCGATGCAGATCTTAGGGAAAGTAGGACAGAGGCTGATCAAAGGGGGAGTTAGAACTCTGGCTGTAACATATCGTACGAAACACAGCTGTAAGCTTCTTTACGCCTGTTTTTTGTGAGAGGCTGGTACTACCCCTGTAGCCAGCCCGTATATGACCTGTATAGTCACTTGGCTACAGCCTGGATCTACCACCATACAATTATACCTTAACCCTTTGGCACCCGTGATGTTTAATTCGCGCACATCCGAAGTCCCGCGGTCATATGCCGTATCGCGGCGTCAAATTACAAGTGTCGTAAAAAACCCTCTCATTCAAATTCTATTGGCACTATCGCCTTTTTGATGACTGTTTTAGTTTCTCGAATAAAGGGGCCGTATGTTGCAAAGTAAACAATCATATTATAACCACTCATGAATTCATTAAAACAAAAACACTAAAAAGTCGGGAGGCCGTGCGTTCACTCACCAAGGCGTTAGTGACTGATGAATGAAGCATGATTTCTTTATGATACAAGCCAAATTTTTTTTATTATTGTCTAAGTACGTGTGGAATGTAATGCCAAATAAGAATAACATTACTTCAAGCAAAAATATACCATAGCTTTTTAGAAAAACGGTTTTAATTAGCCTGCGTCCTGCAAACACAGTACTGTGCCACCGCACCTTGCCGATAGATAATAAAACTAGCATTAGTGTGCCACCGGGAATCAAAGTGTTAATGATAAAGCGCCCATCTAGCCCGCGAAGTTCAAATTTTTTGAGGTTTTTTAGAAATTTTTCAAAATCCGACAATAATAAAAGGCACATTTTGTAATTCGCGACAAAGGCCGTGTGCAGTGCATTTATTAATACATCCAACTTACTCTAAAACATTACAAGAACGACAGCTATCCAGATAATCTGGCAATTTTTGTATATTAAGTGATTAACTAGTATCATATCCACCGTGATAATATTTAGAGTAAAATCAATGTATTAATAAACGCACTGCATACTGTGTTTGTCGCAAATCGCAAAATGTCGTCTTAAATGTTTTCAGATTTTGGATAAACTATAAAAATACTCGAAAATTTTGAATTTCGCGGGCTAGGCAGGCGCCTTCACCTTAAGGATATAGGTAGATAGATTAAATACTTCAAATAAATAAAAAATAAACTTATAACATTTATTTACATTAAAAAAATGCCCGTTTGACGTCCAACTCCTGTGCACGGGCCTCCCCTCACTACGAGGGGGATTCAGGCCGTAATCCACCACGCTGGCAAAGTGCAGGTTGGCATATTTCACATATCTTTCGAAAATTGGTAAGATGCATCCTCACGATGTTTTCCTGTACCGTAAGCAAGTTATAATCATATAGAAATTAAGATTCGCACATTGATTTCGACAAAAACCCAGAGGTGCGAGCCGGGATTTGGACCCAGGAATTGGTGCCTTCATGACGCGTGCTTAACCAATCGGCTATCACTGCTTTTTACATAATTATACGAAAATAACTAAAAATACCATTGTTATATAAACATTTGTTGTCATTATAATTTAGTCTTAATCTAAATATATATAACTCAAAGGTGACTGACTGATCTATCAACGCACAGCCCAAACCACTGGACGGATCGGGCTGAAATTTGGCATGCAGGTAGATGTTATGACGTAGGCATCCGCTAAGAAAGGATTTTGATTAATTCTGCCCCCAAGGGGATAAAATAGGGGATGAAAGTTTGTTAAGTTAAACTCCACGCGGACAAAGTCGCGCTAGTTTTATATATCTCAGCTAGTTTTATATATAAAACAATATACCTATGCTATTTATCTAAAAGCACCATCTGGCATTAAAACACCTGCAATACAAAAACAAAATAATTATTGTAAATCTCTGAATGTGTCCATACCTAATAGTATACCGGTATACCTAATTAGTCATATTACGATCCGTGGTGCCTTACAAGCTTACACCTGCGCTTCAATCAGCTGTAACAGTCTTGCTTCTATGGCAACCAGCGAAATAATTTGTAATAATAATGTCTTATTATTACAAATTCTTTGGCAATCAGCCCATACCAGCTATTTTTGTCTCCAGCTTTGCACCGGAAGGAAGTGGAATTGTTTTCTTCCAACTCCTCCTATTATTTCTTTCGATTAAATTCGTGCGGGTTCCAAGACAATTTAATTTTTCCCCGGGACTCGTAGAGGGTCTCCTCCTTAACGGCTTGTCCGATTTTAATGAGTTTGTTATTATTGAAAATTTAATGAGTTTAATGAGTTCCGATTTTAATGAGTTTGTTATTTTATTACCCGTAAACTTACCAGCGATGCACGCAGTCATGAAACAAATACCGCAGGCGGCGAAAAACGCGCGTACTGCTACCTGTAACGATATATAAACAATTTCGTTATCAATAAGTACCAATAACAATATCGTTATATTCTACTACTAGCTGTGCCCACCGACTTCGTCCGCGTAGTATTTAATGTAACAAAAATTTCGGGATTATCGGGATAAAAGTATCCTATATGTTAATCCCGGTTATAAACTATGTGTGTTCCAAATTTAATACAAATCCGTTCAGTAGTTTTTGCGTGAAGGAGTAACAAACATACATCCACACTCACAAACTTTCACATTTATAATATTAGTAGGATAAACTAGATGACCCGACAGACGCTGTCCCACAGATTTAGATTTACATAGATAACGCAAGTAATACGATTTGTATTGACACCAAGCGTGCCGAACTTTTAACACCTACTGTGACGTCATTAGTGACGGGAAATCCAAACCGATTCAAAGACTCCGATGCCGCCGATGCCCCTCCGCCCGCTACGATTTTCTCGCGTGATTATCACGCTCATACTCATATATTTTATATCTGTAGTCGCATGAACTGCAAGTTAACGGCGACCAAACTCGACGCTTGGTCGGGGTTTCGGACACACAAAGTACATGCATTTGCGTTATCTATGTAAATCTATATCTTTGCGCTGTCCTGTCTGAACTTTGAATATTGAATTCGAATTGTTCCGCTCAACTTTCTTAATTTCTCCTGACAATAATAAACACAACAAAAAAGAATTAGCGAAATCGTTCCATCCATTGATGCGATGACCAAGGAAATAGAGAGTATTTTTTATATATATAGATAGATTACGACATTA
Organism: Notodonta ziczac; assembly: GCA_918843915.1. Lineage (NCBI taxonomy): Eukaryota > Metazoa > Arthropoda > Insecta > Lepidoptera > Notodontidae > Notodonta > Notodonta ziczac. Next base: position 1,887,616 of record OU974065.1, on the reverse strand, counting down.
GTTTAATGGCCAGGATGGACATCGACTCTTGAACCATTTACCTACGAAAGCGGCCCCTCTAACCACTAGGCTATTGACGCTTCAATACTCACAGCGGACAGTGTCTCCCTCTGGTTGGGCGCCATGGCGGCGATGGCTCCGATCATGATCCCCGCAGACCCAGGGTTGGTGAACCCGCACAGGGAGTAGGTGGCTATCAGCTCCGCACGAGGCTGGAAACCAAACCAATAGACTACAGTTGCTTTCGACCTATGACCGCTTGGCGCAGTGGTTCGAGCGTAGGCCGCTCGGCTCACTGCATATGGTGGTTGCGGGTTCGATTCCCGCCAGGGCAAATTTCGGAAATGGCCTTTTCGTAATTTGCCCTGGCGGGAATCGAACCCGCAACCACCATATGCAGTGAGCCGAGCGGCCTAGCAGTCTTGGCACCCTAAGCCCTGTAGGCACCAGCCGCCCCCTTCTTAGTTTATCGTTTACTAAGACGTATAATATGATTTAAGTTTCTTGCCATCGACATTTTATTGACCCGGTGACATTTTGTTTAGTTTAATTTTTTGTTTGTGCGGCACCCATTTGCGAGTCTCATCGGAATAATCCCCCTGCTATGATAAGCAAGTTTTTCGTCAAGACTCTTTCCAAAATACTGCGAGGTTACCCCATAAAAGTGCTTAAATCAACTACTATACAGTCATCAAGAACACTAGAGAATTTCGAGAATGGGAGTGTGAACACGCTCTATTGTTCTTGCCAAATTCTTGGTAAGATTTTTTTATCATAGTGAAATAGAAACAGATGTGTTGTTCTCACGTGTGAATTGAAGAAAAATTAAGGATTATTACCGAGAGCAAGCCTTGTTCTAACATCTCCCCCATGCGTTGGAAAGCGACGAACTCATTTACAATCGTTTTCAGGCCTATGAGAGACCCGACTAGCTCGCACTCCTCCCACGGGACTCCTGAAACATATACAGCATTTTTGGGTACCTACTTATGTGGAAACATAACTAGATTTTCTTATAATATTACCTAGATATTTTAATACAGTTATGTGGATAGTCTAAATAGGTAGGTAGCTAAAGGAATTTAGGTAGAGATATATTATCTATAATCGTGCAATGTAGGTACGTAATATAAAGTACAGTTTTGTTTTATATGTATTTAATACGTTGGAAGGCAGTGAAGATGGAATGATAATTAGCACGAGTAAAAGCGAGACAGTTATAATTTGCGGTACGCTAATGGACCTAGTTTTAAAGTTATTTAGTATCACAATTAAATAGCAGGTGATAACAAGTATATTTTGTATAGGTCGTTGTAATGTTAAATTGTGTGGAGATCCACAACAATATCAATTTCATTAGTGTTTACTGCGTTTCATTAGTGTTTAAGGCGTGAGTTAGGAGTAAATTATGGGATTTTTTGCGGAAAAGAAGCCTGTTGGCAGTTGTTCATACGTATAAGTAAGGAATAGAGAACCAGAAGAAAGAAGGTGATTGGTAATTTGATACGAACACGACACACCAGCTGATAACAACTACAAAAGGAACGGTAGAGTTCGTGTAATATCAGATGGTAAAGAAAATAAAGGAAAAATGTATAAAATAACTCTATTGAGAAGACCGAAGCTAAATTCTGAGAGATAGATTTGTGTTCATACAGATTTTGACTCACCCATGACCCAGCAAAGAGGTATGAAGACCTTTCCGAAGATCCACTCCAGGTTGAAGTCAGGATAGCCGAGCATCCCCCCGCAGTAGCCGAGGAAGCCGTTCACGAACGCTATGAACGCTACGAACGCTACAATATTGGCGATGATGTTCAGTACAAGTGGTATGCCATTCGTGGCGCCTCTGGTCGCTGCGGAGAGGACTGATTGGTCCTCGCTGGGGGAAGAAAAGAGAAGACAGATTGATCGATTAATGAAAGCTTCTTCCCTATATTTATGGTATTTTTTTAATAATGCCCGATATTCTGAATGCCGTGGAGACCTCGACTCGGCAAGCATAGTGTAGGACGCCCTCCGACCAGGTGGGATGACGATCTGTGAAAGACTGCACGCAGATGCTGGATGCGGCAAGCTGAAGACAGGGCGCTATGGCGCTCATTAGGGGAGGCCTATGTCCAGCAGTGGACAAGTATAGGCTGATGATGATGATGATGATGATTCTGAATGCGCCTTGGCAAATAAAACCACAAACAAATATCAATTTGTATAAATATTTTCAGTTAGTTGGTACAGCTAGTTCATAGCAATTGCTTTTAAACGCCAGCTGGCAGAAAGAACCCATGGGTGAATTTCAACAAAGTCGTTTTTTCTTTCATTTCGGTTGAATTTTTTATTTTTAACTTTTTTTAAATTGTATCTGTTATTTATTGTACTTCTTGATATAGTTAATGCAAATTTTTAATGACATCAAAATATCTTAATTAACTTATGAGATATACGTGTTTAAACTTTTTGAATAATTCACCTGCTGGCCTGAATTTTCAATGAAATGAAATAGTAATCAACCGAAATGATAAAACAATTCACCGAAATGAAAATATTATACACCGAAACCCTAAGCACTCACCGAGATGAGAATTTTTATCATTACGGTGAGAATTTTATCATTGCCATTGACAGTTTAGGCCACCGAATCAACCGAAATGAGAACACTGAAATTAAAAACAGGGACAAAAAAATGTATTATAAGAAAACTATTTATTATAGGATGCAGTGAATACTACACAATTAAACGTAGTACAATAAGCTTGCTCACGAATACTTAATTAAATGTACTAGATCATTGGATGACTAGTTATACCTATAAACGGAAATGAAAAGAAATTTGTCCCATCACACCGATATGAAATACTTTCTTATTTTTCGGAACTACGCAGGCTTTCTGCGCACGTCCTCCGACGATAAGCACATAGGCAGCATTAGTACGTAACTTTTAAGGACATGAGGGGGGATCTAGAGTTTTTCTATACAAAAATATTCGTGACAAACTTTAGGTCACCGAAATGAAAGGACTTTCTAGGACACATGCATTTTTACTTACCAGTTATTATATTGAGGGGATATTATTATAAAACTACTTTGTGATAATACTATCACTATTCACGATTAAAATACAAGTTACCATAAATCTGAATAACCAATAGTTTTTGTTGTACGAGGGAAATTACACTGAAACATGTGATGCGGACAGCTACCGAAATGAAAAAAACAGGGTTTTAGGATTTTTTTTTCCTAATTAATTGCTAACCTAATGAATAAATAATTTTGCCTCGCATAGGCACAAACCTCTTCAAGTTAGAAAAAAATAATATAACTGTATAGTAACGTTCCACACTACCGATTTCATCCGATCCGCGTAAATTTTGCTGTTGGGAAATCCACCCCCATATTATATTATTATTATTATTTTTTGCATACAGTACTGGAGTTGACATAAATAGGCCCTAGATTATGAAATCTTTGAGTTGCGAATTCAACTTAGGTGGTTGAGGCAAGATCTTCCAGGCAGGCGGGTGTTATGCCTGGCGGGGCGGCCGCTATGCCCCGCTATTCTCGGGGTCTCCTATGTCGGGTTTATATAGTCACGATGTTTGTGAATCTTAATCGTGATTCAGTTTTTCTATGAAGAATCCTTACATTGTATTGAGGCGCCGCATTCAGCGCCATCTATGATTTCTGTCGGCGTCGTGAATAGCTCGCCACATAACTATATCACACTCGCCTGGTCACAAGTTGCATGTTGTCAACGGTAGTCAGCGACCGTTTGGTCTCTGGCATGAGGAGTTTGGCGTAGCATAAGGCCGCAGGCGCAGACATGATGCTTGAAGTCACCAGGTGGGCTGGCTCGGCGCCAAAATTGATGTAGGTGGCCAAGATTGTGCCTGAAAGTGGAAAGGTCAAATAAGGTATTCCAATTACGATGGTGACAGCACTCTCATTTATTATTTGAAGGTTGAAGTTTGGACCTCTAAATGTGAGCGAATATCAAGAGGGTTAATTACATTTGATTGCCGACTTTATTATTAGTAAAATAAGATGTTTAATTCACTGACCTGACACTGTGGCGAAGCCCGAAGCCATCACAAGATGTATCTCAGAGGGGGTCAGCAGATACAGGTACGGCTTCACTAGCAGCACTGATTCTGTCTGGAAATAACCATTATAATATGCTAGGGCTTCTATATAGTGCGTAAAATACTACCTAGAAACGAAAGATCTATCGCTTCGTTACCCTTGGTATCATTGTTCTGGGTTTAGTATAAAATCCAACAGAAGTGATAATATTTTTTAAATTGTACCTACTGTCTAAAACATTTTCACCTCGTGGCGCAGTGGTTAAATCGTAGGCCGCTACCAGGATGGAAGCATTCAGTATATAACATTTATTAATCAAAAAGGAAATTATAAGTCTATTACATAGAGGTAGCAGTTATTTCACACATACATAGTTCTTATTTTAAATACCCTGCTAATGGATACAGGGACGATGGAAGCATTTAAGCCGTATAAACTTCAAGCAGAATTCTTGCAGTGTCCCAGAAGATGGACTCACCATGCCAAGGAACACATTGCCAATAGATATGACACTCTCCGCTACTGTAGTGCCGGTGGCAGCTCGCAGAAGGCGTCCTAGCTTCAAGCAAAACCACTGCAGAGCGCCCCAGTAGAACAGAATCTCCACAAGCATACTGAAGAAGAATATCACTGGGAGACTCTGCAACCAATATAGCATCATCAGTTTTAATAACGCTACAATCCTCTATTAGTATGTGAAGTACACTAACGCATGCCCGAGAATAACTTGAATGAAAATAAGTACATTTCGTAGTCTGCTTGTCAACGAACTTAGCATTGCGCTGTCAATTTGGTGGACTAATATTTTTGACGTTTCCACCAACCGATTGCGATTGATTTGGAAAATGATTTGTTATTAGCAGATTTGGTCACCCTGTTCTGAAGTTAAATATAATAAACTAAAACTACACCGAATAATATACACAAAGCGGTCATTGATTTCCATACATTTTACTGTGTCTGTGTCTGGGTGCCAAATACTGTCAATAAGGATTTTCATCGGGTGAATGACCGCTCCTACATATCAAACATGTGTTGATATAAAGTATGTTTACAAGGATTATTAATATACTTAATGATGCGTTTCATATAAAACTTACCCAGATAAATTCATAAGTAACAAAGTTAGGTATTAATGATATGAATATACCTATCTAATAAAAAATGACAAGGCAAAAAGTGCTTACCCTAAATGCGAAGACTCGCTCGACATTCACGAGCAGATCTCCAAAGGGGAACGCCGCACCTTCCACTCCGTATGACAAGAATGTCGCAACCTGGTGAACGAAGCATTGCGTTTAATTCCCGCCATTCATATCGACCGTATTCGGGCGCCGATACGGTAAAAACTTATGGAAAAACCGTTGTCGTCATTGCTGTAGACATAAAATCTATAGTACACACTTAATTGCATAAAAAATAAACCCAAGAATAGGTGGGTCATTCCGTAGTTTCGCACCAAAAGCAATTCCAGGCTAATTTACCCATGAAAAAAATACTTAATTTAAAATATTATTTGCGTAATAGGTTAAAACCAAATAATTCTAAAAGGAGTATTTCTAATATTACAGCTTAATTGGTTAATTTTCAAAATAAATAAATAAAACTGCCTGAAAAATCATTCCTCTCTGCGTCCAGCGGGGTACCACGGTTGGTTTTTTAATGTTAATTTCTTTAAACTTAAATTGCTGGCTGTAATTAATACGTAATATTAAAGCCTATATCATCAGGTATTGATTGCGGATTTTCAATAATTTTTTAACACAATTATAATTACAGAAAAAAATATTTTTCTTTTTGTCACGATAAAAACTTCATTACCATCCGTACTCAGAAATTCGATAATTTTAAATAAAATTTATACGTGCCCGACTATAGTTCAGGTCACAATCTGTTTATACTTATTAGCTTGGCATGGCAACGGGGAGAGGTGGATGTTATATCAATCCCTGTTAAAATTATTTACGATCTTCGGATTGTTTTTAGTGTTTCGTCCATAAATCGTCTCATTGCATTCCTTCGATTTTACAAGCTACTGTAATAAATAAAAAATATTTTTATCAAAAAATGTTTCCCTTTTTAATTTACTTAGAAAGTGTTTTCTTAAATATTTGCTAATATGTGCGATTATGTAGTTATCAAGGAAAAAGTAAAATTTTCTCATTCATCGCTCCTTCATTACCATCCTTCCCATCCATTTTTTACGGGAAGGTAATGAACTGTTTTGGAGAGAAATGAATTTTTATTTCATTTAAAACGATTTCGTTATAGTCTATATAATATTTTAAAATGTATAATTAATATTTTAATGAATTTGCATATATTTTTATCAGTAGGTATTCAAATGGCGAAAAGACGTAACATTTTCGTAACAAATGAAGAAACATTGGTAAAAGATTGGCTACGTAAAATAAGCTCATATAAAAATAATCTGGATTATAATATGCTCTAGAAAACGATGAATAAAGAAAAATATACTTATCTGGAAACGAGAAGATGTGTAGAATTAAATAAATTATGCCTACAATGAAAACGAAGAAGACGTAGTCAAAATTACTCTTAAACTACTTAAAATGGAAGGGAGAACAAAAATAGAGAACATCTTAATGGAAAACTCGCCTACGTGAAAAACCTGTAAATCTAGAGCATTGTAAACCAGATCCCTTTATGCTTGCTTAAACAGGTCGAGATCCAAGCAATCAAATGTATGTATACGATTACCTTAGTCCAATGTTATAAAAATAAAAAAGTTAACGGAGTATTGAAGATATACGAGCATAAAATAAAATAAAAGAAAAAGTTAAAATCTGCTGCTGTTTAGCGTAACTATTTCGTTATGGGACTAGTCCCACAACACACTCCCCACTAGTCATAGTCTAGCTAGATTCTAGCTTGCAGGAGTCATCCTGCAAGCTAGAATCAGCAATGGTGTCAAATGACGTCGAGGTTCGGGCCCTCGACGAGTCCAGGGGGAAAATAAAATTGTCTTAGAACCTGCACCAATTTTATTAAAGGAAATAACTTTAAATTTAAAAAAAACCCCAAAGCAACGACTTTTTAAATTAAAAAAGAGCAGATAATTTTAAAACAGCTGAATCGATCTTCATGAAACATAGCTAAGACACTCAATCAGAATAACTTTCTAACAAAAAAAAAACAAATAAATATCGGTTCATCCGCTTGGGCGCTACGATGCCACAGACAGACACACAGATACGCATGTTAAACTTAGAGGACCCCTCTTTTTTCGCTGGGGTTAAAATAGGAGGAATTGAAAGCAAATATCAATTTCACATATGGACAGAAATAACTTTATGGGCTGATTGCCACAGAAGCGAGACTGTAACAGTTGATTGATGACCGAAGACCAGTTGTAATTGGACCTGAGCTGATTATACTTGATCCAATAATAGTGTTTCCACAAGGTCTGTGTAATAAATAATAATTAATAAATAAATAATGCGACCTAATTTAAATATGGCACAAGTACCCTCTATATTTAATTTTCATAGCCTTATAATAGTATTTTTTTTTATAATCCGCCTTCCAGTCTTATCAAAATAAAAATCTGATCAATAAATAAATAAAATAAATGATTAATTATAATTCCTAGCTATTTCATAACTTGTTTGGTGTATTAATCCCGTCCTAAATCATTACAATCCATTACACTTTTCATCACCATCCATACGTAAAATACGTAAAATTTCAAGTGCAAATATCTCAGTAATTAAATAACTTACAAAAGTGCCTCCCAGTTTTTATGACTCAGGTGACGAATTAAATTCTATTATGAGCAAAAAAAACATGAAAACTACAATTTTTTTTTATTCCGCGGAACGGTTCGAATTTGCGCGAAACGGCGGAACGACCCAGGTATTGTATGTTTTACGGCAACAAAACTTTCGTACCTAAACGTACGAGGAAAACAGTCTTCAAACATTTTGTAAAGATTTATTTCAAGAATTCTTGCATCAGGTTGTGGATTCCCCACTATAACCGCTTTGTCCCTGGCATTCTTGAATAGTGCCTTTCGTTAAATTCGTAATAGTAAATAGGTTCCTAATTATAGTAAAAAATATATATAAAGGGCTGTTAGGACCTTATGCGAAAATTAAAAAGTCATAAATAACCATGACGTCAAAACACCAGGACAAATGAAGAAACCGGATAAATCCGGTTGGATGGTAATAAGTCATACGCATACCTTATCGGAGAAGCATTGCAGCGCGATCCTACCGGGGGTCCACCTGATGAAGATTACTCCGAAGAGGAACTGGATCAGCAGCCCCATGCTCACCGTGCGCCAGTCCACGCGCCCAGGGTACTTAGAAAACACGAAACCTGGGTAAAATTCCAGAAAGTCAAGAAGCAAATTATTTAATCACACGAGAAACGTAACAAGATTATCACGGATTCTGTGTCTCTGTTTTTATTTTGTCATTTAATACGGTTCCACTACATTCATGCTGAGAATTGTCCCCAGAATTCTGAGCAAGAAATGACAACTTCGAGAACGATGTAACGTGTTCACACGCTATTCTCTTAAGTTCTCGATGAGAGTGTAGTGCATCGGTGATATTTTTGTTTTCAATAAACGTTAAAATGGTACAACTGATTAATATAAAGAACTCACAAATACCAGTTTTTAAACAATAAATATCATATTTTACCTAGGAGTAGCAGTATGAAAAGACCAAGCAGTGATATGAGCCTCTCTGGACTTTCTCGCGCGTCGAAATACAGGAATACCCCGATCGCAGCCAGCAGCACCAGCACGAAGCACCAGCGGAACCATCTGATAGACAGACTTGCAGTTAAACGATGCTGTGAATGTATTGTTGCCATCGCTACCGATAGATGGAGCTGGCATAGAGATAGCGCGCGGTGGTAAGGTGGTGATGCTTTAGGCTTGAAGCGAAGAGTGTTTGGCTCTTTAATCTGTTCAAATTGTTAATGCATTTGTTGTACCGCCATTATGAACACCATGACAGCTACAATCATCATAGCTTCCTTCTGTTTTTAAATGCTAATAGCATCTAGCTTAATAACTCACATGAATTTCCACAGCTGTCCAGCAACGGCCTCGACTTTACTCCACACAGTTTCCTTGAACCATGGGCCGCAGAACCGCTTCACCAGTTGGAAGTAGATGATGAAGAAGTAGATGATGCTAAGAAATGCTATGAGGCTTCCGAAACCGTAGCACAGTTCTAGAGGTTCTGAGCCTGAAGAGAATAAGTATTCACATAGGTTTATTTTTATCTTACAAAATCGTTTATGGTGAATCAATCGCTACAGACTATATTTATAATAGATTTAGGTAATACCGACTTTACATTCACGTTTCTTTTTTTGCGGCTTTCTAATTCTAACTATTATGAACGAGAATCTATTTGAAAATTTCTCGCCTGGAATTCTCGCCAAAAAATCTTAGTCGAGAATTCGAGAGTACTCGTAGCCGGCTTCAGATTATAAAAATACAAAATAAGAACGTTACAAAGTATGCAAAACTATGAGTGAATTTGGGACTACCACCAAATCAGTGACTTACTATAATTGAGCCAATAATACAGGCTTCCGATGAAGAACCCAATGACAATCCCATTCAGCAGGAACAGCGTGATGACCTTCATGGCGGAGCCGTTCTCCTTGACGAAGGTGCTAGTGGAGCCCCCCACTTGGAACAAGGTCTTCTCCAGCCACCCTGATGGCTCATAGTCTAAAGTTTCGTGGAGTACCTAAACAGTGACAGCAGACATAATGCATTTCAATACATATCAGTGTGTTAATCAATTTGACTCGGTTGTATTTTGGATGAGTGACTGAACTGAAATATTCGATATGTTTTTCCGAGGACATCAAGCTGGTGGTCTGGGTAATCACATTGATAATGTAGTATAAATCTAGTGATAGATTTATTTAATGTATTCTTTAAAATACTGCTGAATACATTTCAAATAATTTTGTATAGAGGTAAAATACTTCAGGGTTTTAATTGTTATCCTAGAAGTTAAAGTCTAGTGTTAAAATAAAATTTATTTCCTTACCGAATCACCTTTAACTTGCGGCGGTAGTAAATCCATTTTGACTAGAAGTGAACACTTAATATTTGTCCCAATTAACACTTAACACTTGAATTTGGTCAAAATTAGCACTCAACACTTAATGTCAAAATTAACACAGCGCTTAAATATGTACTATGAAGATCTAATTGATCTGTGAATGGCACTTCGCCTATGTGACGACGGGCAGCGCGTGTTTCTTCAATCTCTCGAATTTTATAAGTGGCAACATTTTATCTGTAACAAGGGAAGAACGCTAAAAATACCAAAGACCCCAAAATAATGAGGTCTGTGCCCTGAAAAATTATATCTATTATACCGAGTAATACCAGAAACTACAGTGCGTAACAAGTTGAGATGGCAATTTAGTATTTTGAGTTGAGATTTATTTGTTATTATCTTAGACTAAGACTTAGTCTCATGGCAAGAATTGTTGATCAGATTCGTTACCATTTATTTCATTAGAAAATCGGAAGAACGCTTGCACTCTCTTGTTCTTGAGACAAACACCTTCGTCGAGAATGTGAGAGAAAGGTTGACCTTTCTCTCACATTCTCGACGAAGGTGTTTGGACTAATGCTAAATGCATTCGAAAGTGCATTTTTAATATTACTTTTTTATTTAAATTATTAGCCAATTAATACTTACCATACTGTAACTCGTACGCTAATTACTGTGGTAGAATGGTAATCTCTTTGATAACACAATAAAATCAACAAGATTATTGTATAGTACTTTCCTAATCAGGTAGATTCATTGCCGATTACTTATTTGATATGAGTAGAGCGACGTGGCAACTGAAAGGTCTTTCTTTTCACGTTTTTCCAAAGAGGTGTTATGTCCGCCATCCAGCAATAGCGGTTTTCTTGGTGGTAAAGTCTTACTGTAGCCTACTACAGTTCATACGGCTCGGGTAGTATTGTAACATGCTCTCATAGAAAATCCGTGTTAAGTAGTTATTATAGCTGTGTTTCGCACGATGAGTTAGAGAGTCTGCCGACCAGCCAGGGCACGTTTCCCTTCGATGCGAGGGGGATTTAGGACATAGGACACCTTGCTGGCCCAGTTTGGGTTGAAGAAACACGTCTTATGAAAGACGCGCGTGTCCCCACGATGTTTTTCTGTCGCCGTTCAGCAAATAATAGAGTTAAGGGAAAGATAATGATTGTTTATAAGTTTAAAGCATTTAATTTGTGTATTTTCTTGATCAATTTGACACGGAAATGTGTTTGTTTGCCGCGTCATTGGCCTTAAACCACGGTCGGCTTACTCTGAATGCACTCGCGCGTCTCGAACTTGAAACAATATTTAAGATTTATATCAGAATGTGCCTATTCAAGCGGAACCGTTGTCTGTACCGCCGCCTGACGTCATGCACAATGTGGAATAAATAAATATATGAAAAATAAAATACGACAGGTGGATCCTAAGTAGTATTATTTACAAAACGTTTTGTACTTAATTACAACCAAGAAAAACTTCGGGTATTCGCCTTCCGTGCGGAATCACTCATTGTACGTACCATAAAGCATTATTTAAAATAATAATAATAAATAAATAAAATAGCCCTTTTAACGTCCCACTCCTGGGCACGGGCCTCCCCTCAACACGAGGAGGATTCAGGCCATAATCCACCACGCTGGCCCAGTGCGGGTTGGCGGATTTCACATGTCTTTCGAAAATTGGTTAGATTGTTTAAGACATCCAGGTTACCTCACGATGTTTTCCTTCACCGTAAATGAATAAATAAATATTAATTATAATGGCGACTATACGATATGTAAATAAAATATGGGTGCAATGCACTACTATTGTAGTCACACTTGTCTAGCGACACAACGCGTGTCACCTAGTAATGGAACGTTTCACAGTTAGCGTGTGAAAAATCATATTATAGTATTATAGGTTTTCATAAGTAGCACCTGCTACGAACATAGGCAGAAACTGTTAAAAATCGTTGCAATGATATCGCAAAGCGTTCGGTACCGTCCCGACTTTCCTAGTAAATCATCGACCAGTGACGTCATAGGGTTAAGAGTCTAAGGGAAAATTCACTGTGATAAAATCATTGTCTGTGAAAAATCACAGTGAAAAAAAAAGTAATATAATGAATTTAAAGTTGCAATCATTGCCATGCGGCATGCATACTGTAACCAAAGGCATGTCACACTACTGAAACACCGTGTAATTATCTGATCGGTGTGCCATCATGCAATGTTTCTACTACTTGTAAAGCAGGGTCGCTGAGCACGAAGAATTTCGTACAATGACCTGTTATTACCTGCGTCTGTCACTCCCGAGTAAATCTAATACGTCTCGCTCACACAAATGCCGTGAACTGCGTGTGACCGGCAACGGTGTGAGCGAGACGTATTAGATTTACGCGGGAGTGACAGAGACAGGTAATAACAGGTCATTGTACGAAATTCTTCGTGCTCAGCGACCCTGCTTTATGACTTTAAGTGAATTCGGCTATTTATAATGTAGGTACATGTATGGTTCTGTATTGTTATTGTATGACCGCTCGGCGCAGTCGTTCGAGCGTAGGCCGCTCGGTTCACTACACCGGGTGCTTGCGGGTTCGATTCCCGTCAGGGTAAATTTCGGAAATGGCCTTTTCGCCAACCTGTGTCTCAATTCCTACTCCCATTCAGGTCGGCAACGTGATATCAATGCCATTAGTATTGCAAGCATCTATAGGCTATAGTAACTGCTTATCATCGGGCGTGTCGTAAGCTTGTTTGCCGACTATTACTCGCTAGTATATCACTCGCCAAAAATTATAAATATTTTGGCCGTTTCGATGGAAAAATCGTTGTCGTCTTTAACTGAGCTCCAGACATCACTATAATACTTATATCTATCAAGAATATCGACAAGAGTTTTAGAGAAACTCTGACAACACTTTCTCTCACTAGAGAAAGTCGAAAGAATCGGCGCCATTCGTCTATTCTTGGACTAAGTGGGTATATGACATTATAGACCCTTCTTGGAAAGGCTTGTGTTAAAATTAATGATTATAATATAGCAAAATAATATATTTTTTAAATTTTCTTTAAAAATTACTGTAACTGTCGTTTGTCTATACTGTCGCGCTGGGTGTGAACGTTTAATTATAATTTTGTTCGTAATAATTTAGCCCTTTTGACGTCCCACTCCTGGGCACGGGCCTCCCCTCAACACGAGGGGGATTCAGGCCGTAATCCACCACGCTGGCCCAGTGCGGGTTGGCGGATTTCACATGTCTCTCGAAAATTGGTTAGATCTTCTAAGACATGCAGGTTTCCTCACGATGTTTTCCTTCACCGTAAGCAAGTGATAATCATATAGAAATTATGATTCGCACATAGATTTGGAAAATCTAAGAGGTGCGGGCCGGGGTTTGAACCCAAGACCTGGTGCCCGCAAGACGCGTGCTTTAACCAATCGGCCATCACTGCTTTTTTAGTTTTGTTAGTATGTATAATAAATAATAATAATAATAAATATCGCCAGACTGGCACACCAATTGTATGGTCCCACACTAAGCAAATTTATAGGTACTGTGGGTACCGTACAATGGACTGGAGGCGATCCCGGTGACACCCAGACCTGGGCAAATAACGAAAAGACCATTTCCGAAATTTGCCCCGGCGGGAATCGAACCCCAACCACAATGTGCAGTGAGCCGAGCGGCCTACGCTCGAACCACTGCGCCAAGCGGTCGTCACACCGGTTTTTATAATTAAATACAAATCAATAGAAACAAGCATTCGCGAGATGGACGGCACAGTTTTAAGAAACTGTTGCAGTTCGGACGAAAGCAAACTGGTTTGGTAACGCAGTGTGCTGCCGATACCTACTTTGTTTTTAGGGTTCCTTGCTTAAGGCTAAAGTGCCCATCTAGCCCGCGAAATTCAAAATTTTCGAGTGTTTTTATAGTTTATCCAAAATCTGAAAACATTTAAGACAAAATGTTGTGATTGGCGACAATGCATTTATTAATATATCCAACTTACTCTAAAACATTTCAAGAACGACAGATAACCAGAAAAACTGCCATTTTTTGTATATTTAGTGATTTACTAGTATCATATCCACCGTGATAACATTTAGAGTAAAATAAATGTATTATAACAAACGCACTGCATACTGTGTTTGTCGCAAGTCACAAAATGTTGTCTTAAATGTTTTCAGATTTTGGAAAAACTATAAATATACTGAAAATTTGGAATTTCGCGGGCTAGACAGGTGCCTTCACCTTAAGCAACAAAAATTAGACCCTAAAAAATCCTTACGGACGAATGTCCGTAAGGATTTTTTAGGGTTACGAATGTAAACGAATCGCTCGTTTACGCTCGTTTACGAATGTAAACGAGCGTCTATAGCAGATAGTATTTTTCTCAGTAGGTTCCAGATCCAGATGTATAAAATACGTGTCATGGATTAATAAACATGTAATTTTACTTTAATTAAAAATAATCGAAGATTTTACTTAATATTTACTCATTCAACATCATATATTATTACCTAAGTATATTATTTATATATATGTATATGACGATATCAATGGATTGACTAATGATATCCCTAATATAAATGATTAAATTCATAAGACCTAATTTCGATATTCTAGCTTATTGATTTCATTTGAAGACACATTTTGGTATCCGTACGTTGTGTTAATTTTGGAGTAAAATATAAAGAATAAAGAACATAATGGAGATGTCTTTTTTATTAATAGTGCCAATATTATTTTTAAGCAGGCAGCATAAGTAATAATAATTAATAATGTCAACATTATAAGTAGGAATACATCACGCGAGAATATATGAAATAAATATTTCCATTCATGATATAAAATTAATTAATATATTATAAATATTATATACAGTATAACAACTACTTATAACTAACTTTAAGTAAATTATAAATAAATAAATAAACGGTACTTAAAACATTATTTAAAAAAAACCATTAGAATTTAGATCTGACACTCGTAATTGCTAAGATTTCCGGACGAGACATATTTACTTAAAGGTGAAGGCGCCTGTCTAGCCCGCGAAATTCAAATTTTTTGAGGTTTTTTAGACTTTTTTCAAAATCTGACAATAATAAAAGGCACATTTTGTAATTCGCGAAAAAGACCGTGTGCAGTGCATTTATTAATATATCCAACTTAGTCTAAAACATTTCAAGAACGACAGCTATCCAGATAATCTAGCAATTTTTGTATATTTAGTGATTTCCTAGTATCATATCCGCCGTGATAGTATTTAGAGTAAAATAAATGTATTAATAAACGCACTGCATACTGTGTTTTTCGCAAACCACAAAATGCTGTCTTAAATGTTTTCAGATTTTGGATAAACTATAAAAATACTCGAAAATTTTAAATTTCGCGGGCTAGACAGTCGCCTTCACCTTAATACGGAACCCTATATGCAAGCATGTGACTCACGCCCATATTCGCATATAATTGTGATCGTTGCGATTTTCCTGTTCAGATACGCAGTCAACTCTCCGAATCCGAAGCATCCAAATGATTTGCGCAATTATATTGCGTCAACCATCTGAGGATTTAAAATTATATCTCTTTAGTATACTTTTAGTATGCGGTGATAGCCGATTGGTTAAGCACGCGTCTTGCCTTGCGTCTTGTCTTGCTTGTAATCCGGGGTTTGAACCCAAGACCTGGTGGCCACCATTTTTCGAAATCTATGTGCGAATTATAATCTCTATACATGCCGGTAAAATCCACAAACATACCTCAATAATCCAACCGGTTTTTCACCCCACCCCAGCTGTAGATACATCCAACAACACCAAATCACTTCATTTGCTTCTAAGCTCCTTAAAGCAGTCCACTCCACTTGTAAAAAGAATACCACGTGGAGCTAGAATCTCTGTCGCCACTCGACTCACACATTTAATAAACAAATGTGTAGGTACAAATACAACTGCAGACTGGCAGGACCTCTTTATATTTTCCTTTTCAACCCTTCACGCTAAAATTCAACATAGCCATACTTCCATAACACAAACAATAAAAAACAATTGTACCGATCCTTCTCTTTCTCATACAAATTCTAAATTAAGACCATTTAATCTCTTCAGGAAGGTAGAGGATAATGTGAGTGACGGAGATCTCAAAGGTGCTGCACGTATTCTTTTTTCAAGTGATGTCTTATCTCCGGACTCGCCAGAAACCCTCGTGGCTCTGCAAGACAAACATCCCTCAGCTCAATCGGCAGCACCTCAATCCGCAGACCCAGCTGCGGTTCCCACCGCTCCCTGCCACCAATGCAATGAAAAGGACATAACTGGTGCGATATTTTCCTTCAAGACTGGCTCGGCGGCGGGTTTGGATGGCCTGTCACCACAGCATTTCAAAGATTTGATCGGTACTTCTGTAGGCGACGCCGGCCGGCACCTGGTCGCTGCTCTAACTAAACTAGTTAATCTTATGCTGGCCGGACGAGTGAACCCAGCAGTGGTGCCAGTCTTGTATGGAGCCAACCTTATCGCTTTGTCAAAAAAAGATGGTGGGATTCGACCTATCGCTGTTGGTTCCACTATCCGGCGTTTAGCCTCCAAAATTGCTGTCAAACAAATAGTTCCGAAACTGCGAGAGCAATTTTCTCCGGTTCAATTGGGCTTTGGTGTGAGTGGTGGCTGTGAAGCAGCTGTTCATGCCACTCGCACCTTTTTGCACCTTAGCCAGGACAACGAGGTGCTGCTTAAAATTGACGTCAAAAATGCTTTCAATTCGGTAAATAGGGTCACCTTGTTGAATGAAATAGAAAAAAACATTCCAGAATTTTTCGGCTACTTAAACCAATGTTACAGGGAACCTTCTAAATTAATGTATAAAAATCATGAAATTCTTTCTGCGGTCGGCTGCCAACAAGGTGATCCCCTCGGCCCGGCTATTTTTAGTTTGGCAATAAGTTCTATTATACAAAGTTTAGGCTCTAAATTGAATGTTTGGTATTTGGATGACGGAACCCTAGGAGACACTCCAGACAAAGTTCTTTTAGATCTTAAAAACATAATTGATAAATTTCATTCTTTAGGTCTAGAGTTAAATTTTGACAAGTGTGAGCTATTTTTACCTGAGGCCATTCAAAACAAAATTAATATTATTAACCAGTTTAACCATTTGGCTTCAAATATCAAAATTGTAGACAAAAAGTCTCTTCATCTCCTAGGGTCCCCAATATTTCCTGACGCGATAGAACCTACAATCGAAAAATCATTAGCTAAATTCAATGAACATTCCCATAGACTTTTAGGTATTAACTCTCACTCGGCCCTCTTTATTTTAAAATTTTGTCTTTTTGTTCCCAAATTTAATTATCTCCTCCGTGCATCCCCAGTTTGGCTGTACCAAAACTCCTTACTCACCATAGACAACCTCATCAAAAGAACTTTTGAGAGCATAATAAATGTGAAACTGTCTGAAAAGTCTTGGACCCAAGCATCTCTACCCATAAGGTACGGAGGAGTAGGAATTCGCAAAATTTCAAGTATTTGTGTACCAGCTTTTCTGTCTTCAACATACAAAAATGAGAATCTCATTAAGCGAATCCTATCCAGATCCTCGCTTAATGTTGATATTTCTTTTGTGGATGAGGGCAGAAAAGCTTGGCAGATGGCCTGGCCGGGTCTAACTCCATCTGATCCGACCATACAAAAAAGCTGGGATGTTTTGTGTTGCAGTGTCACGTTGAAGGGGTTAAAGGAGACTAGTACAGGCCCCGAGCTCGCTAGGATCGAGGCAGTTTCCCGTAAGGAATCCGGTTATTGGTTACATGCGTTTCCATGTGCGAATACGGGAAACTACCTTGACCCAAATACACTCCGTGTGGCACTAGGTTTGCGACTCGGCGCTGATGTTTGCACGCCGCACACATGCCCATGTGGGGCTGCTGTCGACCGACTTGGACACCATGGACTCTCCTGTGCCAAGAGTGCTGGCCGCTTCTCCCGCCATGCTGCTCTGAACGACATCATCCGACGTTCTCTTGCCACCGCCAACGTACCGGCCATTTTAGAGCCGCAAGGTATCGTACGTGACGATGGTAGGAGGCCGGACGGTATGTCTCTCGTTCCTTGGAGCAGGGGGCGGGCTTTGGTGTGGGACGCGACTTGCGTTGACACTCTGGCCCCGTCTCACCTCCTGGGAACGAGCCAAAGAGCGGGCGCGGCGGCTGAGGGGGCAGAAAATTTGAAACGCCGCAAGTATAGGGTTATCGGCTCCGAGTACATTTTCGCACCGTTTGGAGTCGAGACCCTAGGTCCATGGGGTCCAAGCACGCATAATCTCGTTCAAGAGATATCAAAAAGATTGGTCGACGCAACCGGCGACCCAAGGGCTGGGCATTTCCTCGCTCAGCGAGTGGCTCTAGCCATCCAGCGAGGGAATGCGGCTAGCATCTTGGGTACGCTACCGCATGGGCCAAATTTTGTACATTTTTTAAATAATTAGTAAGGTTGTAATCATTTATTAGTAGGTACTTAATACTGTAATAGTTTCTGTAGTTTATGAGTTTTTTAGCCAGTAATGCTGATTAATAAATTTTAGCAGCATTACCGATTCACATCCAAGTTAATTAAAGAAATTAAATCTCTATATGATTATCACTTGCTTGCGTTGAAGGAAAACATCGTGAGGAAACCTACATGTCTTAGAAGATCTAACCCGCACTGAGCCAGCGTGGTGGATTATGGCCTGAATCCCCCTCATGTTGAGGGGAGGCCCGTGCCCGTGCCCGTGTCTGTCAGTTATATTCTTTTCTTTTCACATGATTTCCCAACATTATATTTTTACCAATTCGTATTAGCTTTCACTTATTAAACTGATTAAAATCAACTCTGCTATTAGGTTATGGTTATGTTTACCATTATGACTAGCTGTCGTTGGCTCCTCCGGCTAAACTAATTGCTCGGGCTCACGGCAGTAGTTTAGTGGCCAGCGTGGCCATCAAACCCGGCGTGTCTTAGTTAACTACAAGCCCCTCCGACACTAGCCATGATAAAAAATGAGATTTGTAACTTCCAGCAACACGAGGAATGATAATTGTTTAATGATAACAGAAATTTAAATTAGATAACTATGATAAGAAACACAATCAGATGGTCTGCCGACTAGATCACATACTTATAATGTGACTTACTTATAAAGGATATGACAAAAATATGCATAAATTCAAATTCATAGCGTTTATTTTGTTTACGCCTATGGAGGCACTTACATGTTGTCAATTTTACATTTTTTCTTATATCTACAACCGGATCGGAACGCGACCTCGACTGAGAAGATCCGGCAAGAAACTCAGCGGGCTTGTCTTTTAACAATTTGTTATACGTACCTATTTCTTTTTTTTAATAGATATCATAATATATATATATATATATATATATATATATATATATATATATATATATATATATTATCTATAGATTTCGGTTATTGGTGTACCTTATAGGGATATAGTATACAGGTGTTTCCAAAGTCCGAAATAATTGAAGGACCTACTTAAAGGCTGCAACGATGCTTAGTGACGGCATACGTAAAGCTGTCATATTTTCTCATTTACCTGTTTTAGAATCTCAATGTCATATCAACTCTTGTGTCATAGAGTTTGTGTCTAAGGCCCATATTAATAAATCGATCTCGAGATCTTGAGTACACTTCTGACATGTCATTCTGAAGTGGTATGACATAAGAATGACATTTCCAAGATCGCTCTGCGACTTGAGATCGATTTATTAATAGGGGCATAACGCCATCCAGAGGCCTAGAAAACTTCGAAAACATCATTTTCGAGGAGCCAACCACCAAAACATTGCCAAAATTTTGCACAGCGATTGAGATATTTATTTTTAACTAGCTGACCCGACAGACGTTGTCCTGTCTTAACTTTGAATATTGAATTCTAATTGCTCCGCTCAACTTTCTTAATTTTGTCTTTCATAAGAACCTTCTCCTGGCAATAATAAACACAACAGAAGAATTAGTGAAATCATTCCATCCATGTTCACCAAGGAAATAGAGATATATTTTTATATACACTTAGATATATATAGTACTTAAATAGATGAATGGGAAAAATACAATAATTGTGTTCTATTTTACATACATTTAATTATACTTATGCCTGTTGATCCGTGTGATTAGTACAACTCGTTAAGATGTTTTCTTCTGTTACAGGAAAGATGCTGCATCATATGAAGTTCGTATCAATGAAGAAAGAAGTACTGCTCGTCGACACATAGACAATATACCCGTGCCAGTGTGTGAACCATTCACAAATTAAGTGTTTTTGACTAATTAATGAAGTGATTGCGTAACTTCATTTTATTTTTTATCAATATGGATGTTCTACCTTCTTCGGAAGTAACGGCGGTGAGTAAATCAATACACAAATTTAGTTCTTCTTTTTTGAAAAAAATCCTATCCTCAATCCACAGCGCCATGCGGTCGTAATTAAAACAATAAAAAAGCAGTGATTAGCGTTGCCTAACTATCGATAGTTGATGTATTCTTGTTGTTGATTGTTTGAATCCAACACGATGCTATTGAATTTTCGTAAAATATCGATGTAGTAAAACTATCGATAGTATCGACAGTGATTGCAGTAAAATACGCCATAATAGTGATAGTATCGATACTATCGATAGTATCTATACCCAATAGTATATCGATACTATCGACAGTATGGTAAAATTTCAATAGTATCGATAGGGCTATCGATATTTTGACTATTTTTCGAGGTGACGATAGTATTGACAACCTATCGATGGGCGATCGATAGTCTGGCAACACTAGCAGTGATAGCCGCTTGGTTAAGCACGCGTCTTGCGGGGTCAAACCCAGGTTCGCACCTCTGTGTTTTTCGCAATCTATGTGCGAATTATAATTTCTATATGATTATCACTTGCTTACGGTGAAGGAAAACATCGTGAGGAAACCTGCATGTCTTGGAAAATCTAAACAATTTTCTAAAGACATGTGAAATCCGCAAATTATAAACTATCTGTGTGCCAAATTTCATCCAAATCTGTTTAGCCGTTTTGGCGTCATTGAGTAACAAACATAAAACATACCATCTTTCACTTGTAGGTATGACTAATTGTGCCCACCGACTTCGTCCGCGTAGTATTTAAATTAACAAAAAATTCGGGATTATCGGTATAAAAAGTATCCTATGTGTTAATCCCGGTTATAAACCGCTTGTGTTCCAAATTTCATTTAAATCCGTTCAGTAGTTTTTGCGTGAAGGAGTAACAAACATACATCCACACTCACAAACTTTCGCATTTATAATATTAGTAGGATATTAATCTAGGATCCACATTCGCGCGTGGGCGCTGCTTACTGTAGGACGCGTCGTCTCGTCAATTTCGCGAACCGGTTTATGTGACTCGCTTTGCACGTATCGTGCGCCTTGGTTACATAATGTACGTAGTTCGACATTTATACGATTATGAGTAGTGATGAGTTTAGTGATCTGATAAGAAAGTATATACCCAGGGACAGTGAGATGACAGATATGGAAAATATCGAGCGATCTGGTAGTATGGATGAGGGTAATATTAGGGAGGTAGAAAGGCCGTCGAAAAGAAACAGGGAAGTGGATCAAGAGGAGATTTGGACGACAGTTGTGCGGAAGGCGAAAAAAATTGGGCGAGCAGGGACTGATAATGAATCGACGAGAATACCGGAAGATAAAATAGAGGTGAGCGTAACCTGTACTGATAAATTACCGAAGCAGTTTGGATTGGCAAAGATGTTAAAATCTGAAAATATACAGAATGCAATAAAAATTAAATATATAAACGCATACAAAGTGTTGATACATTTTAATGATGAAGAAAGTGCTGAGGCATTAATGCACTCTAAATTATTTAATGATAAAGGGTTTAAATGCAATAAAACATTAGAAATTAACCAGTCGTATGGCGTAATAAAAGATGTTGACCTTGGTCTGAGCGAAGAAGAGTTGTTACAAGAATTAAGTAGCGAAACGTTAATTATCGCAGTCAAGAGGTTAAAACGGAGAAACACGGAAAATGGTAGCTGGGAAACAAGCGAGGCAGTAAGAATATGTTTCAAGGGTTCATCGTTACCAGCTTACATATTCATATATGACACTAGAGTAAGTGTTATACCTTATATTTTCCCGGTGACTCAATGTTCCCGTTGCTGGCGATATGGACATTCGATTAAAATGTGCCCGGCTTTAAAAGAAGTTTGCCCTAAGTGCTCAAAAAAACATGCCAACTGTGAGACAACTGTATTTAAATGTAACAACTGCACTGGAAGACATATGGCAATGTCCAAGATCTGCCCAAAATTCATTAAAGAAAAGAAAATAAGAAATCTGATGGCAGAATTTAACTGTTCATATAAAAGAGCCCTCACTTTATATGTCCCGCCATCGACGGAATCAATTATTAGCTCGCAAGGACCTGATTTAGTTGCTGAGACCCCAATAAATGAACCTATACAAATAGAAACCCCGGAAATGAATGCGACATCATCCTTTGCAAATAAGACGAAGGATAAAAAAAAAGCAAAGAAATTATCAAAAACAAAGTTAGATGGAAAATATAAAAAGTCCTGGCAAGAAAAGGAAGATGAAATAGGTGATTGTACGTCCGAAGTAAGTGACAATGAAATAATAATAGAGGAACAACCAAATCAAGCGGGTAGAAAATGCTACAAAGAAGATATCTCTTGGCACTTACTACTAAAGAAGCTCAAAAATATAATACTTGAAGAAAAAAATACATGGGAAGATAAGATCAAACGCTGTGGAAGTTTAATTCTAGAGGCTGTACTATCTGTAGTATTAAAATACATTGCCGAATGGCCTTGCTATAATTTTATAAATCAATTATGGGTCACAACAACCAACAAGTAAATGTAAATTTAAGGCAAACAATTACTCATCTCAACATTATTCAATGGAATGCACGTAGTCTCAAACCTAAGTTAAATGTATTGGAACAGTTATTATTCCAAGAAAAAGTACATGTGGCTGCAATAAGCGAAACGTGGCTTGAACCAGATACCAATTTAAACATTCGGGATTATGATATTCATCGACAAGATAGAGATGTGGCCTACGGAGGGGTAGCTGTTGTAACGCATAAATCCATTCAGACACAACGAGTTCAGTTACGATATTCCATACCGGAGTTAGAAATAATACATATTAAATTACATAATTGCGACCAAGTAGAAAACGTTATTGTTGTCTACTGCCCTCCTGAGTTACGTACAAACCAGACAATTTGGGACCGTTTGTTTTCGTTAGAAAGTAGAAAGACCGTTGTGCTTGGAGATTTCAACGGCCATCATTCTAGCTGGTCTCACAAAACAGATACGAGGGGGGCCCAAATAGTGGACTCGATGGTAGACTTTAATTATACGATTTTAAACGATGGAAGTCCAACGCGTTGGCAATGTGTGGATGGTAATTTAAGATTATCGACTCCAGATATTACCATGATTACTTCGGATATATCATTGCAATTTAACTGGATTGTGACTAAAGAATCATTGGGCAGTGATCACTTCGTTATAAAAATTTCAACATCATTTCCGTCAAACATGCAACAACAAAAGAAGAGAAATTTTAAGCTAGCTAATTGGGCCTTGTACTCCACCTATTTAGAAGAATTATTTAATAGTTGCTCCATACCTAATGATCCTCAAGTTGCCTATAACATGTTTATTGGTTTTTTACATAAAGCAGCTGATAAATATGTACCCTATATTAAAATCAACTCAAATCCGTGCCACAAGTTTCGGTCTAAGCCATATTGGGATGTAGAATTATCGAAAGCGGTAGCCTGGCGACGATTAGCCCTAGCAAATTTTAGGAATAATCCTACACCACAAAATTTTGACATTTTAAAGGACAGAATTAGAGAATCCCAGCGTCTATTGCGGAGCAAACAAAGAGATTCGTGGGAGAACTTTTGCTCCTCCATAGATGGATCTACTTCCGCGAGGGATATGTGGCAAAAGATGAAATGGATGAAGGGGTATAAATCTCCCAAACGAATGATTGATGAAAAAATAGCGACGGATCTTCTACGAAATTTGTGTCCGGACTACGTATCCCGTACACAACCCAGATTTAATTCGGGTAACCCCATCTTTGATGCTCAAATTACTTTAGCAGAACTTAAGCGGAATATTAAAAATAAAGATACAGCCCCAGGGGATGATGAAATATCTTTCTCTATGATCAAAAATCTTCCCAAAAATGCTAAATTAGCATTAATAGAATTATACAATAGGTTTTACTCGCTAGGATTCGTTCCATATCAATGGCGAAATATTAGGGTTGTCCCCATTCCTAAACCCGGAAGAGATCCTCATTCTGTATCATCCATTAGACCTATCTCATTGATCAGTTGTTTATGCAAAATTTTTCATTCTATAATTCACAAAAGGTTGGAATGGTTCTTCGAGAAAAATAATAAGTTTTCGGATAGTACACTGGGTTTTAGAAAATGCAGGTCCTGCATTGATAATTTATGCCAATTAGTAACGAATATTCAGAAGGGATTCTGTAAAAACCAGGCTACTGTAGGATGTTTTATAGACATCGATAACGCGTATAATAATATAGATATAATTAGTCTATTAAGAAAAATGGATGAATCAGGGATTGGGCACAAAATATGTACTTATTTATGGCAGTTTTTGCGCGAAAGACATCTGAAGATTAAAATTAATAACTCTGAGTTAATTCGCACTACAGAACGAGGGCTGGCTCAGGGGGACCCCCTATCGCCGCTACTTTTTAATATCGCGACTATGGATATATGCAAGGAGATAAGCAGTGATACTGTTTACATTTCGCAGTACGCTGATGATTTTTTGGTATATTCGGTCAATAATAAGGTAGTTGAGGCAACTAAGCAATTACAAAATCCAGTAAATCGCATAACAAAACTAATGACTGAATTAGGACTTGAAATATCTTCTTCTAAAACTAAAATTTGTGTATTTAAAAAAGGACGGAACAGACAAAATGCTATATTGAAAATTAATGGCCTAAATGTAGAAATGGTTCAAAATATTAAATACTTAGGTATATGGCTGGATCGCTCCCTTAGATGGGGTAAACAGATTAACGAAATTACTGAAAAAACGTCTAAATTTCTTAATATTCTTAAAGTTCTGGCAGGGTCTAAGTGGGGAATTCATCCTAAACACTTGAGAAGGGTGTACAACTCTCTTGTAAGAAGCCGAATGGACTATGCTTGTTTTTTATTTGGGGACAGTTGTCAAACACATCTGTATAAACTTGATAAATTGCAAAATCAAGCAATGCGTATTATTGGAGGATTCATTAAAACTACTCCTATACATGTTATGAATAATGAACTATGCCTATTACCTTTACATATTCGTAGAAATTATTTAGCTGGAAAATATTGGTTTAAATTGAAATCTTTAGAAAGCAATAAGTTAGCAATTAAACTATTGGATGAGTTATTGGCTCTTAGTAATGCTTGGAGCAGGAAAAATAAACCCATGTTGATGTTAGTACACAAACAGTTTAAGGATGAGCAAGTTTATAAATGCTCAAATTTAGAAATGTTTTCATACAACTTCTGGATAAGTTACATTGACATATCAAAAAATATAATATGTGACATAGATAGTTTAGATAGGTTTAAAAAGCAGTATAACACATGCGCTTTGAAAGAATTATGCTTACAATTTTTAATTAAATACTATGGTGACTTTTATCAAGTATATACAGATGGTTCTAAAGATCAAGGGGGACATGGTGCAGCGTTTTTTGACCCACAACAGGATACCCACATTATGTTTAAAATTGATGGTACATTATCTATTATGTACGTGGAACTTACAGCTATCAGTGAAGCCCTAGCTTATATTGAGACAATTAATCACAATAAGTTTATTATTTTAACAGATTCAAAAAGCGCTCTCCAGCATGTAGCTCGTTGTACCTCGACGATTCGAGGAACACCGATAGCGTACACGATAATTAAGCAGATATTGAAGTTACGGCAAAATACTAAAACAGTGATATTGCAGTGGATACCCTCTCATATAGGTATTATTGGAAATGAAAAAGCTGATACATTAGCCAAAAGAGCGTGTTATGAGGGAATCGATTTAACAGTTATACCTTATTATTCAGAATGTTTGCATTTGGTTAAAAGTTTCTGTCATAAACTTTGGAAAGAATATTTCGATAGGAGGTTTCAGGAGAAGGGTATCTGGTACAAGACCATAGAAGCCGAGCCGGTGAGAGCAGCTTGGATTGATAATTGTTCTATGAGTAGATATCAGGTTGTAACTGCTTTGAGACTGCGATCCGGCCACATACCATCAAATAGGTTTAAATCTCTTATGGGTATAACGCCTTCCCCTAATTGCGAAGAGTGTCAAGTTGTTGAGGATGTATACCATGTTTTGATGGAGTGTGGACGGAACGAACAGTTAAGAAGTCATCTTTTTAGGTATAATAATATTTCAGTACACAATGTTGGTGCATGTAATAGTGCTCTGGCAGCTCCAATGTCTGATGCAGCCAAAGCCCTATACAAACTATATTGTTCAATTTTTGGTTAATTAAGCTTGGTATGTATAAAGTAATATGTGTCTACGGAGCGGCATCGTCAAAACTGACAAAGCTCCTTAAATAAAGATTAAAAAAAAAAAAAAAAAAAATCTAGGATCTTTGAAAATTATAATTGTAAAACCGTAAAGGCAAATCTTGGACAATAGTCTTCTCGTTTCCCGTCTGGGTGTAGCTGGGACTGTCTGGTGCCAATATACATACTATATCTATATTTGAAACGATGCAGCTGTCACGTTTCTTTGGCGAACATATGAACATTTATTAATTCAACCTGTATAGGTAGAAACTATTGTTTATTATTTCTTTCACGCGTTGTTTGTTCAACAATACATTGTTATACATACGTAGCTATTATTTATATAAACCTAGGTATAATGTTATTGAAACACCTTTCATTTTGTGACCAACTAGACGCGAGACATGTCCTATTAAACTTCACATTTCAATGACATTAGCGAAGTGAACTCGAGAGGCGATAACTGACTCGTAATATTAATTATCAAATCAATTAATAATTATGTAAGCAAATATTTATGTGCGTGTGCATTTAATACTTCACTAGTGACAGAAAAAACACTGTTAAAACCTGCACGTCTTAGAAATTGTTACCATTTTTCGAGAGACATGTGAATTCCGCCAACCCACACTGGACCAGCGTGGTGGATTACGGCCTGAATCCTCCTCATAGTGAGGGGAGGCCCGTGCCCAGGAGTGGGACGTCAAAAGGACAAAATTGATATATAATCTTATATATAAAATTCTCGTGTCACAATGTTAGTTACCATACTCCTCCGAAACGGCTCGACCGATTTTCATGAAATTTTGTGTGCATATCGGGTAGGTCTGAGAATCGGCTACTATCTATTTTCAATACCCCTAAGTGATAAGGGTTGTCCACATTCCACGCGGACGGAGTCGCGGGGCACAGCTAGTAATAATATAATAACGAATAACTATTTTTGGATTTACAAATATAAAAAATTACTTTGTCATTGCAGCATGGGAACCGCGATGCAGTGGAGATGGGCGAAGTTCAGAAGAACGGGACTAATGGAGTGGTAAGTCTCAGAAAAAAATATTAACGACTAGCTGAGCCCGCGACTTCGTCCGCGTGGAATTTAACTTAACAAAAAAGCCCGCTCCCGTGTTCTGAGCCCGCGCGACAGGACCCATTTTATTAAATTTAGTTTTTCTAAAATAAAAGTAGTCTAAGTTACTGCTTATAACATCAGCTATCTACCAGTGAAAGTCCCGTCAAAATCGGTCCAGCCGTTACGGAGATACTCTTTGATTTCATGTGTTTTTATTTTTTTACGCGGAACCCTATTTGTTTTTCTAAAATTAAAGTAGCCTAAGTTACCCGCTTTAAGATCAGCTATCTTCCAGTGAAAGTCCCGACGAAATCGGTCCAGCCGTTTCGGAGATTACCCGGAACAAACACACAGACAGACAGACAGACAGACAGACAAAAAAATTTTAATTCGCGTTTTTGCTATAGGTATCGTATGTACTTTCATATGCATTTACTGAAAAGGCGTTATTTTGATATTACAAACAGACACTCCAATTTTATGTATAGAGAAGAAGAAGAAGAAGATAAGAATATAGATGTATAGATGTATAGATATAGAAGACAGAGCGCGCGTAACTATTAACGAAGACAGAGCGCGCGTAACTAGCGAGTAAAGCCAGCTAAAGGCATACCCAAAGAACTATTTATATGTATTGGAACGAAGTTCCTTATCGCGCGTTGCGAAAGGGGGCTACACGGAAACAATTAAGACCAAAAGTTGTAACGACACTTTTTGCTATAGTTGTAAGCCGTGCGGCGTGCGCGTGTTTCTCTGTCTGTCTCTCTCGCTCTCTCTCTTATAGAAAGCAAGCCAGTTATTTTCGTTTCATCTTTCGATTTCGCATTGAACAGTGTGGTGTCGCGACGATTATTTTTGTTGAGTGTATACAGGTTTTTTGTACATATAAATAATGAATAAATAATAACAATAATTAATCCTGACAGTGTTTCTGCACAAGTTCCGGATATTGCAACTTCGTTCCATCCGGGTGCCCCTTGACACCTCTCAAGTTTTTTTTATTTTCTTTGGGGCTGGTCCCGCCACACACTCCCACCACTGTAACTCCTGTGAGCCAGGATCGACATTGGTGACCAATAATGACGTCGAGGTTTGACCCTCGACGAGTCCCGGAGAAAAGTTAAAATGTCTTGGAACCCGCACGAATTTAATCGAAAGAAATAATAGGAGGAGTTGGA
This sequence comes from Notodonta ziczac, assembly GCA_918843915.1. Taxonomy (NCBI): domain Eukaryota; kingdom Metazoa; phylum Arthropoda; class Insecta; order Lepidoptera; family Notodontidae; genus Notodonta; species Notodonta ziczac. Next base: position 1,858,574 of record OU974065.1, on the reverse strand, counting down.
GGAAAACATTTTATATGTATTAAGTACTAATAAATATTTAAACATAAAAATCAATATTTAACTGTACTTATGCCGCTTGTGAAGAACCAACAAATAATTTTTCTAAGTCCCTGAATTCACTTCTACCTTCAGAATTTTTTTATTATAATGTTTTAAAAATGTTGGATTGGTCCGAATAATATTTGCGTACGAACTACCCACTTATGTAACAAATTACAAACTAATCTGTTATCGTTTTATTTATATACATATAAGTGTAGGTATACATATATCGATTATTCCATGAAAAAATGACGATATTGTTATCCACGCTTTGTAAAAACGTTGTTAAGTTTAGGACCATTCACACAGATATAGATTTACATAGATAACGCAAATGTATGTACTTAGCCTGTCCGAAAACTCCGACCAAGCGTCAGGGTTGGCCGCCGATAAAAATATGAGTATGAGCGAGATAATCACTCGAGAGAATCGTAGCGGGCGGAGCGGCATCGGCGGCATCGGTGTCTTTGAATCGGTTTGGATTTACCGCCATCTGTAACGTCACAGTAGGTGTTAAAAATTTGGCACGCTTGGTTTCAATACAAATCGTGATACTTGCGTTATCTATGTAAATCTATATCTGTGACCATTCATTTGGTGTGTTAACCTGGCGATATTTATTTCTAGATACACCATGACCATTTAGACTACGAACCTTCCGGGTGGCTGGAGAAGACCCTGTCTCGCGTGGGAGGCTCCACTGACTCTTTCGTCAAGAAGAACAGCTCCGCCATGAAGGTCATCACACTGTTCCTGCTGCATGGACTGGTCATTGGATTCTTCTTCGGAAGCCTGTATTACTGGCTCAATTATAGTGAGTTAATAATATCTTAGCAATAGCTCTTGCTCGCTACTTCGCTGGCTAGATTATAATTTATGGATGTCTACATCAACGCCACCTACCGGGTCCAACAATAAATAAAGACCATGCAGGTGACCCTATACGCAGATAAAAAATCATCAAAATCTGTCAAGCCGTTTAGGAGGAGTAGGACATCGAACACACGTACACCGGAATTTTATACAGGTTGACATACGAAGGGAAAAAAATTTTTTGTTCTAAACTTAACTTTGTAATTCTAAAACTATCACATTTGGAGGAAACTTGAAAAACAAAAGGGATACAGGGATACAGCTGTTGACAGATTTCCCAAGTCTACAAAACCTTTAGTACTTCAACTGTCCCACGAAGCCGATAGTTTTAGATTTACAAAGTAAAGTTGCAAAAAAAATTGTATACCCTCTCTGTTTCACCTAGTATACCTAACGATATTAATTCCAGGTACGGAACCCTTAGTTCTATGCCGCGGTTTCGGGAGCCTCATAGCGTTTCTCAGCATTATCTACTTCTTCATCATCTACTTCCAACTGGTGAAGCGGTTCTGCGGCAAGTGGTTCAAGGAAACTGTGTGGAGTAAAGTCGAGGCCGTTGCTGGACAGCTGTGGAATATTATGTGAGTTAGGCCTTTAGTAAATGGAGCTCAAGTCTGAGGGCGGTCTTGAAAATGTAATTCTTTGACGTCCCCTTGGCGCAGTGGTTCGAGCGTAGGCCGCTCGGCTCACTGCACATGGTGGTTGCGGGTTCGATTCCCGCAGGGGCAAATTTCGGACATGGCCTTTTCGTAATTTGCCCAGGTCTGAGTGTCACTGGGAGCGCCCCCAGTCCATTGTACGGTACCCATAGTACAAGCGTTGCCTAGTTTGGGACCATACAGTTGGTGTGTTCGTCTGGCGATATTTATTATTATTATTGTATTATGGCATACCAGTAAAAAGCTGTCATTCTAAACAAGCTGTATTTTATAGTAAGAACCATGGATTTAGGAGGCACGATATAATTTCTAAGGTCTTTGTTAAGGTCTGTGGTAGGTACCTATATGGTAACATTGTCAATCGATCAAGTCAAGTTAGGCTCAAAAGGGCTTGTACCCAGGGCCGTTAAATTAACTATAAAAAAACAAGTCAAGTTGAACTATCAAGTAATTGGATAAAAGTTCAAATAAAAATTACAGGAATAAAATCCTACATGGTTCCTAAGAGTTGAGTTCAAAGAGTATTATAATATAGACGGGGATTGAGTTCTATTTGAGGCAGCTCATCTGTCATATTATATCACGTGGCGCAACAAAATTAAGTGGGTAGCTTAATTTGAGTAGCAATTAAGTATTTTGGTGGATAGTTCCCGGTGGACTATAACCTGGATGTTTTCAAGTCGAGAGTGAACAGGTACCTTCTAGGCAAGTATGCACCACCGTAGACCACATCGTCACTTACCATCAGGTGAGAGTGTGGTCAAATACTTGCCTATATCGAAAAAAAAAAAAAAAAGTGAATAAGTAGAAAATACGTTATTAGGATATCTAACTAGGTATTTAGCGACTTCTTATTTACTAGATACTAAGTTTACTCGGTAGTTAATTATCATCGTCAACTCGCAAACAATTGGAAGAGTCGTTAAATTAATTGCGGTGTTTGACCTCCTTTGATGGACCGCCGACTCTCATAGCGTGCTCAAATGTGGGCACTTATTGAGTCCGTGACAATAAAGATTTGTTTGTACAGCATTACATTTGCAAATCCCGTAGAATTTGTGTCTGTTTTGTTAGTGCCTTAGATTACATCAATCTAGCCACCATTATTCAAGAAAAACTTTGTTTTTTTTGCATAGGCACTTAAAATAATAATTTAGCCCTTTTGACGTCCCACTCCTGGGCACATGCTTCCCCTTCACACGAGGGGGATTCAGGTCATAATCCACCACGCTGGCCCAGTGCGGGTTGGCGGATTACACATGTCTTTCGAAAATTGGTTAGATCTTCTAAGACATGCAGGTTTCCTCACGATGTTTTCCTTCACCGTAATAGGCCCTTATTAATAATAAAAAATCATTATCAAGTCTGGGGCTCGTTCTGAAAATGGCATTCTTATGTCAAATCAGTACAAAATTACCTGTCAACTGCCTATTTTAAATCGCTCTCAGACCTAAGATAGATTTATTAATACGGGCAATTTTTTTTAATTCCTTTATCAGTTGGTTCCGCTGCTGCTTCGTGGTGGCGCTGCTGGTTGCGGTCGCGGTGTTCCTGTACTTCGACACGCAAGACAGTCCAGGGAGGCTGATATCACTGCTGGGTCTCGCGATATTGCTGCTACTAGGTACGCAAATCCACTTTGCCTGGTACACTATACGAAGGTCAACGATATGGTTCTAAGTATTCTTTGTCTATGGCCTATATTGGTCTTTGTAGTCTAAGTCTATAAAATTGTCCGTGTTCGAAGTTTCTTCTCATGTCCACATAGTGCAAGTCCAGTAGATAGTCCACCTAGTACATAGTCCACCCAGTCAATTGTCCACCCAGTCCATAGTCCACCTAGTCTACAGTCTACCTAGTCCATAGTCACAAGTACATCAATACCCAGGGTTCGTGTTCTCCGCGCACCCTGGGCGCGTGGACTGGCGCACGGTGAGCATGGGGCTGCTGATCCAGTTCCTCTTCGGCGTGATCTTCATCAGGTGGACACCTGGCAGGCTTGCGCTGCAGTGCTTCTCTGAGAAAGTAAGTCCTGACTCATAGGCCAGCTATTCTATTTACAACTAGCAACCCGCCCTGGCTTTGCACGGGTGTTTTTTATCAGTGTTTCTCTACTATATTATGCACTAGCTGTGCCCCCCGACTTCGTCCGCGTAGTATTTAACGTAACAAAAATTTCGGAATTATCGGGATAAAAAGTATCCTATATGTTAATCCCGGTTATAAACTATCTGTGTTCCAAATTTCATCCAAATCCGTTCAGAAGTTTTTGCGTGAAGGAGTAACAAACATACATACATACATCCACACTCACAAACTTTCACATTTATAATATTAGTAGGATGTATTATACATTATAAACCTTCCTCTTGAATCACTCTATCTATTAAAAACCGCATCAAAATCCGTTGCATAGTTTTAAAGATCGAAGTATACGTAGGGACAGACAGACAGCGGGATGCGACTTGGTTTGATACTATGTAGTGATAATACCAAGTCTTTGTAACCATCAACTATTTAATAACTATTCATTTATAAATATATATAAAAAAGCCTGCTGAGTTTCTTTTCGGATCTTCTCAGTCGAGGTCGCATTCCGATCCGATTGTAGACTTAAACAGAAATATGTTAAAATGACAATTTGTAAGTGCTATAGGCGTAAACAAAATAAACCATTCGACTTTGACTTGAATTGAATGGACGAATAAACTTCGAAGTTTTATTTAGAAATGGATATTTTCACTCATACCTGCATATTATATTTTACTGAGTGATTGATTGAATGTTTGTTCGGGAATAAACAGGTATATCTTAGCTATAGTTAAGCTGTTGTCGGCATCCAAAAAATACTCTACTTAAGCGGCAAGGGACAAGCTAGTTATTTATTAATCTTTCAAATAACCAGGTGGCGACGTTTCTCTCATACGGAGTTGAAGGAGCGGCCTTTGCTTTCGGCGACCTGCTAGTCAAGACAGAGGGAGTCTTCGCTTTCAGTGTGAGTATTCCAATACACATTCGCCGTCATTCACACGGGTAAACCGGCACCGATAATTTCTATAAATTTTAGCGTAGGTATTCAATGTCAAATACGACAATTACCGTGCAAAAATGTATAGGCTTACATAATAATAAATAATTATAGCCCTTTTTGACGTCCCACTCCTGGGCACGGGCCTCCCCTCAAGACGAGGGGGATTCAGGCCATAATCCACCACGCTGGCCCAGTGCGGGTTGGCAGATTTCACATGTCTTTCGAAAATTGGTTAAATCTTCTAAGACATGCAGGTTTCATCACGATGTTTTCCTTCACCGTAAGCAAGTGATAATCTTATAGAGATTATGATTCGCACATAGATTTAGAAAAATCCAGAGGTTCGAGCCGGGGCTTGAACCCGAGACCTGGTAGCCCGCAAGACGCGTGCTTAACCAATCGGCTATCACTGCTGCTTACATGGTTGATCGGAAATATACCTATATCATAATCTACCTATGCAAAATGTTTACATGTAAACGTTTTCTTGTCACTTTAGGACAATCGTATCAGGATCATAATAATGAATCATATTAGAAATCGTAAAATGATCACAATCTGACAATTCGTAAGTAATATTACATAACATATCATGCAATTTATCTGTTTAAAGACTGTTTTGTATGAAGATTCGTAAAATGGTACAAAAATATGAGTACCTTTGGGTACTGTCAATTAGCAGAAACATAGGAAGTCACTCGAGAGCAACATATACATTACAATTCATTTTGTAGATATTATTGAAAATATTTTAATTACGGAAGATTAAGGGCTTTACAAAAATTTTCTTGACCACGCGGGGGTGACCACTATTTATTTATTAAATAATGATACTTAATATATTATATTCTATGATTATCACTTGCTCACGGTGAAGGAAAACATCGTGAGAATCTTAACCAATTTTCGAAAGACGTGAATTTCGCCAACCCGCACTGGGCCAGCGAGGTGGATTATACCTCGAATCCCCCTCGCATCTAGGAGAGGCTCGTGCGCAGAGATAAAATTATTATTTTATTTTGTTACCTAGCTATGCCCCCTGACTTCGTCCGCGTAGTATTTAACGTAACAACAATTTCGGGATTATCGGGATAGAAAGTATCCTATATGTTAATCCCGGTTATAAACTATCTGTGTTCCAAATTTCATCTAAATCCGTTCAGTAGTTTTTGCGTGAAGGAGTAACAAACATACATCCACACTCACAAACTTTCACATTTATAATATTAGTAGGATTATGTATTTCTATTTTGATTACAGACTCTCCCGGTGATATTTTTCTTTAGTATGCTGGTGGAGGTGTTGTTCTTCTGGGGTGCCCTCCAGTGGTTCTGCCTGAAGCTGGGGCTCGTGCTGCGAGCCGCCACCGGCACCACCGTCGCCGAGAGCGTCATCGCTGTTGGCAACGTGTTCCTTGGAATGGTGAGTCCAGGACTTCGTAGCCTTCTGGAGAAACAATTTAACCGCCTGTGATACACGGCGAACTCCTTTCCAATGAAAAACAAACCTTTTTAACGTCTATATTAGGTATATTAATATAAGTTAATGTTTGAATAATGAATACCTAGTAGTCCGTCAACCGTCAAGATACCTAGTAGTCAACAGTGTTGTTGACTACTAGGTATCTTGACGATATAACAAAATTTTCTCCATCCAAAGGTTGTCTGCAAGAGATCGCAGTCTGCGATAAGACCGCCCAATGTATACTATTGGTTTTTTATGTTCTTAGATCTATTTCGAACTTTAGTGCACAATAAAGAGTTATTCTATTCTATACTATATTTTCTAAAAAATACACATGCACGTCTAACGTTCTGCTTTGTAAAAAATACTTAAATAGAAAGAAAACACTTTTTCATTACTCATACTCTGAAAGTAGGTCTGAAGTTGCCTGAGAAGAGGGTTGAAAGTAACACTTTTCAGGCCCGGGAGTTTCGCTTTCAACTGACAGCTATCAAATTATAAAAAAAAAAACTAGTTCCATTTTCACATTTCTATGGAACCATGCTCAAACTTTTTCTACAGTCACTCAATTACAGCACGATGTAAAATTGAAATAACATAAAGTTAAGTATTAATTCAAGAATATATTTTTTTAAATGACTTAATTATAATTTAGTTTCAACAATTTCTTTAAAATAACATAGATTTGGGCAAAATATATAAAGATGAAAATGAAAAATAATGGCTAAATAATGAAGTTGGCCGGCCAACGAAAAAAAAAACAAAATAGGCGGCAATCCGATTTTTTTTTTCGAGTTGTAGAGTATTGTTTATACCTCCTTGTATTATTTCTTTAGCCAATTCCTGTTTTTATTTTTATTTTCCTTGTATTCGTAATGAAAAGCACAGTGTTTACCTCGGGTGAAAGACTTATTTTGTCCCTCGAACTATTAGCGCCCTCGCTACGCTCGGGCGCCAAACCCCGTCCCGGGACAAAATAAGTAACTTTCACCACTCATGTAACAATGTACTATACTATGACTAGCAGAAAAATAGAATAAAAGAATATAAGATAATAAATAAATACGCATGTTTTTTGCTAGAAATGCCCATTACCCATATTTATGGATGTCGATAAAAGCGACATCTATCGGGTCCAACGATAGGCTAAAAACCAGACAAATGACCCGATAAGTCCATACAAAAATCATCAAAATCGGTCAAGCCGTTTAGGAGAAGAAGTATTGGGGGCACACCCACACCGGAATTTTATATAATAAAGATGATTGTTTCCAGTCAGAATCGGTGCTGCTAGTGAAACCGTATTTAGCTCTGCTGACCCCCTCTGAACTACACGTCGTGATGTCTTCAGGCTTCGCTACCGTTTCCGGTCAGTTACTTCAACAAATCATTAGTTTTTATCCATACCCACAAATAAATTGTATTAATCATGTCGTATATTTAAAACTAGCTGTGCCCACGGACTTCGTCCGCGTAGTATTTAACGTAACAAAAATTTCGGGATTATCGGGATAAAAAGTATCCTATATGCTAATCCCGGTTATAAACTATCTGTGTTCCAAATTTCATCCAAATCCGTTCAGTAGTTTTTGCGTGAAGGAGTAACAAACATACATACATACATACATACATACATACATACATCCACACTCACAAACTTTCACATTTATAATATTAGTAGGATTTATAATATTAGTAGGAAGTAGGATTTCTTTCAAAAACTCGCCAAGTGCGAGTCGTGGCACGCACAATGTAGAGTTCCGTAGACATTTCAACAACGAAATGATATTTTAGCTGACTAGTGTTGTCGATTATCATAAAAATGTAAAAAGTGTCTGAATTCATTACGTAAATTTTGATTAAAGTATCGCAAACTGAATTTCCGATGGTAAAATGTTGTATGGAAACACCGTTTCATTTGAAAATACCTCTTCATCGACAAGCCACAGGACAGGGTAACAAAAAATAATATCATGCCATATTCAGGGAGGTATATCAAAAAAAGGAATTTTGTTACATTATAATTAAGTACTTATATTTTTAAAACTGAGATCTACTCATAACGTACCGCTGTAGCAAAATTCATCAACTTTATCTAAACCATCATGGGACTCACTGAACCCCACACAAAAAAAAAACCTCTAAATCAGTCCAGCCTTCTAGGAGGAGTTCAGTGTCAAACACTAATCTAAAATCTAAATATATATAACACAAAGGTGACTGACTGACTGACATAGTGATCTATCAACGCACAGCCCAAACCACTGGACGGATCGGGCTGAAATTTCGCATGCAGGTAGATGTTATGACGTAGGCATCCGCTAAGAAAGGATTTTGATTATTTCTACCCCCAAGGGAATAAAATAGGGGATGAAAGTTTGTATGAAACTTTGTCAATTTTAAACCGATCGGGCTGAGACTTTGCATGCATAAAGCTACTATGACGTAGAAATCCCCTAAGAAAGGATTAAAATTCCACGCGGACGAAGTCGCGGGCTCAGCTAGTATAATATAAAATAATTATAAGATTTGGCGTATCTAGTTCGACCCAGTTTGTAATCTATAATAAATTATCTATAATACACTGTCCTGCATTTATATAACTTGAATTTAGTTTAGTAATCTTAATAACAATCTTTTTATTTGATAATGTTATATTGCCGGCCTCGACTGTGGCCAACTTTACAATCTTATCTACAAATGGCAAGACTTTTACTTTTAAAACATAGAGGTGGAAAAAAACATTTGGTCAAAATATTGTTGGTGTAAGTTAGCGGCGACCAACCTTGACGCTTGGTCGGGGTTTTCGGACACGCTAAGTACATACATTTGCGTTATCTATGTAAATCTATATCTGTGGCGCGCACATACACAAGGAAGTCGAGAGTGGTAACGTAGAGGGGGCGTGACGGCATGAGAGAGCGTCATGCCGTTTGCCGATACTTCTATAGTGCATTCTTCATGCCAGTATCAAATAGTCTTTGACAATAAATCTTTAATGATATTTAAAATTAAAATTCAAATGAATTATGGTCGAATTTCGACCATTACAACGGGAATACTCACAGATATAGATTTACATAGATAATGCAAGTATCACGATTTGTATTGAAACCAAGCGTGCCGAATTTGAACACCTACTGTGACGTCATTAGTGACGGGAAATCCAAACCGATCCAAAGACACCGATGCCGCCGATGCCCCTCCGCCCGCTACGATTCTCTCGAATAATTATCTCGCTCATACACATATTGTTTATATCTGTAGTCGCGCGGACTGTAAGTTAGCGGCGACCAACCTTGACGCTTGGTTGGGTTTCGACACGCAAAGTACATGCATTTGCGTTATCTATGTAAATCTATATCTGTGGGAATACTAGTTAAAATAAATGAATGAGTGTGGTGGTAATCACTCGCAGGTACAATCCTGGCCACATACATCGGCTTCGGGGCTGAGCCGTCGCACCTGGTGACAGCCAGTGTCATGTCTGCGCCCGCGGCGCTGTGCTACGCCAAACTCCTCATGCCGGAGACCAAGCGATCGCTCACCACGGTCGACAACATCCAGCCGGTTGTCAGGTGAGTACCTATTATTGGTCGGATTTCTTGTGCACATGAAAAGGAAGATTTCTTTACGATTTGACCAGATTATAATAATAATAATTTGAGCCCTTTTGACGTCCCACTCCTGGGCACGGGCCTCCCCTCAACACGAGGGGGATTCATGCCATAATCCACCACGCTGGCCCAGTGCGGGTTGGCGGATTTCACATGTCTTTCGAAAATTGGTTAAATCTTCTAAGACATGCAGGTTTCCTCACGATGTTTTTCCTTCACCGCCCGTAAGCAAATGATAATCATATAGAAATTATGATTCGCACATAGATTTCGAAAAATCCAGAGGTTCGAGCCGGGGTTTGAACCCGAGACCTGGTAGCCCGCAAGACGCGTGCTTAAGCAATCGGCTATCACTGCTTCGATATGACCAGAAAAACATACAACTGTATGGTCCCTAACTAAGCAATCTCAAGTCTGAGATCGTTCTTAAGTGCGCTTTTGACATGCCATTTTGAACTGGTATGACATAAGAAAGACATATCCATGATCACTCTCAGACATGTAATCAATCTAAATATATATAACTCAAAGGTGACTGACTAACTGACTGACTGACATAGTGATCTATCAACGCACAGCCCAAACCACTGGACGGATCGGGCTGAAATTTGGCATGCAGGTAGATGTTATGATGTAGGCATCCGCTAAGAAAGGATTTTGATTAATTCTACCCCCAAGGGGATAAAATAGGGGATGAAAGTTTGTATGAAACTTTGTCAATTAAATTCCACGCGGACGAAGTCGCGGGCACAGCTAGTCTATTAATATAATCCATAGCAACGCTTGTACCATTAGCGACATAGGTCGTTAAGCGTTCTTAGATTTTCAAATTGCAAGGCACACTTTTGATACACATCTTTTTTGAAGGTAGGTATAAGGCACCACGGATCGTAATAAGATTTGAATCTAAACTCGTGAACATAAGTCGTTATATTTCTTGTTTTATTGTCTCCAGCGAGGACCAATCAGCTCTCTCCGCGGCCACTAGGGGCGCTACGACCGGTATTGCGCTGGTTCTTAACATCGTCGCGAATATTGTAGCGTTCGTAGCGTTCATAGCGTTTGTGAACGGCTTCCTGGGCTACTGCGGGGGGATGCTCGGCAACCCTGATATCAACCTGGAGTGGATCCTCGGGAAGGTCTTCATCCCCCTCTGCTGGGTCATGGGTGAGTCCCAAATTCTCCTCTTTACAGAAAATATATCGTCGGACTGACTCACCAACTGTATGGTGCCAAAATAAGCAAAGCTTGTACATGTACCGTACAATGGACTGGCAGCGATCCTAGTGACACCCAGCCCTGGGAAAATTACAAAAAGGCCATTTCCGAAATTTTCCCGGCGTGTATCAAACCCGCAACCACGGTGCAGTGAGCCGAGCTCGAACCACTGCGCCAAGCGGTCGTCAATTGTTTATTATTTTTATTGATTTATCTAAAGTTAAAATAGAACGGCCAGAGGCGAATTAGACTAATTAACTAACTAATGGATACATTAAAAGTTATAAGAATCATTTATCTTTCTCAAAAAACCTCAAACATACCAATAAAATCCTCGCCCATTCATCCGCAAACAAATCCATGCATGCGTTATAATCCAGGAGCTCGTTAAGTTATAGTGAGGGTGCGTGGTGCTGGCGACTTAGCTCGGAATAAAAATGGTATAGCCTCGTAATCTGTGCCCGTCATCAGTAACTTGACGTTCGAAAGAAGAAGACAAAGCATGGTGTAACTATGCGCCCGCTAATCCAAGTCTATTAATAAAGGCGTTAGAGTTTTAGGTCGCTGATTAAAATTATAATACAGGGTGTTGCAGTTCACAATGGCGGTCCGAGACGGAAGAGGATGTTTTTATTCGATCAATTTTGCAAGTTAAAATATAAAAAGTACTTATAATAAAAATATAATAATTTTAGCCCTTTTGACGTCCCACTCCTGGGCACGGGCCTCCCCTCAACACGAGGGGGATTCAGGCCATAATCCACCACGCTGGCCCAGTGCGGGTTGGCGGATTTCACATGTCTTTCGAAAATTGGTTAAATCTTCTAAGACATGCAGGTTTCCTCACGTTGTTTTCCTTCACCGTAAGCCAGTGATAATCGTATAGAAATTATGATTCGCACATAGATTTCGAAAAATCCAGAGGTTCGAGCCGGGGGTTTGAACCCGAGACCTGGTAGCTCGCAAGACGCGTGCTTAACCATTCGGCTATCACTGCTTTAAAATTACTTACGATAAAAAAATATAATGTTGGTTTTCCTAAATACAGCTTCCGCCTAACTTCTGCGAGAAGGTGGTACTCCATGGTGCCACCCCATGTATGGATAAGCTGTAGTCATCTGGCTATAGCTTGGCTCCAGCACCGTATTCCTCTCCGTTTCAGGAGTCCCGTGGGAGGAGTGCGAGCTAGTGGGGTCTCTCATAGGCCTGAAGACGATTGTCAATGAGTTCGTCGCGTACCAACGCATGGGGGAGATGAAGAAGGAAGGACTCCTATCGGTAAGATAATCCAAGTAACTCTTACACATGGACTGCTAACGAAACTAACATTGCCGACAACCGCTTGGCGCAGTGGTCGAGCGTAGTAGGCCGCTCGGCTCACTGCACATGGTGGTTGCGGGTTCGATTCCCGCCCGGGGCAAATTTCGGAAATGGCCTTTCGTATATTGTTTTCTTATATTTACGCGAATACTACACATTGAAATAAAACTATTTTTGGCCTTTCGTAATTTGCCCGGGTCTGGGTGTCACTGGGATCGCCCCCAGTCCATTGTACGGTACCCATAGAACAAGCGTTGCTTAGTTTGGGACCGTACAGTTGGTGTGTCAGTATGGCGATATTATTATTTAAAAGGCGTCAATAGCCTATTGGTTAGAAGGGCCGCCCTCGTAGCTGAGAGGTTCCGGGTTCGATCCCCATCCTGGCCGTTAAGCTATTGACGTGAGCCCACGCCTAACATAAGCATTAGCTTAGCTGGAGGGGCTAATGCGATAAATAAGTAGGTACATACATGGCTAGTAATATTAGTGTTAACGCAGTAACAGCATTTAAAAAAGGAAGATTTGTTTGTGGTTGTGGACAACACTATTTTAGTTAACTTTTATATTGTACAACACTATTCGACCACCATTTTGTTTTTATATACGAATAAGATTTGTACATTAATTAAACGACTAAATTTGTTAATAAAAGTTGTTTTTATAATAAGCCAGGCAGTGCCCTGGACATTTAGAAAAAATAATAATAAAAAATTACTTTATTTTGAACGTGATGCCGTTTATATTCGTTAAAATTCGGTAAAACAAGGGAGACATTGTCAAAGGAGAGATTCTTAGAATTGCCAGAATATTTATATAATTTTTACGGAAATTTCTTGTTTCAATCGTAGCCAGGCTAAATTATTTACGTACGTAGTATACAGTCAGCGTTTTATTTTCATTACCACCCAGAAATCTTGGCTATTTCTTGGGACTAGTCCCCCACACATCCCTACGTTTAATACCTACTCCTGTAAGCCAGGATCGACAGTGTCCAATGATGAAGCCGAGGTTTGACCCTCGACGAGTCCCGGGGAAAAGTAAAAGAAATCTTAGCTAGCGAAAACTGTTAGTTATTCAAACTCAAAATCTACCACCGATTCGGAATGCCGCTTCCACTGAGAAGAGCCGACAAGAAACTCATGGTTACTCTTTTCAATAAATAAAAGACGGTGTACATTCTCAGGAACAGCAACAGAATGTGAGCAGGCAACACCATTGCCACTAAATAAGTAAATAGTAATCAAATCTCATTGAAATGGTTTGGAAACCCTACATTGGTATATCCTTGGTATAGACTTATTCCTAGCCAAGATATCTTGGTTTGGTTTCCAGCCTCGTGCCGAGCTGATAGCCACCTACTCCCTGTGCGGGTTCACCAACCCTGGGTCTGCGGGAATCATGATCGGAGCCATCGCCGCCATGGCGCCCAACCAGAGGGAGACACTGTCGTCTGTAAGTATGGGGATCACAAAGATACTTTGGATTTATGAAGACCGCTTGGCGCAGTGGTTCGTGCGTAGGCCGCTCGGCTCAATGCACATGGTGATTGCGGGTTCGAATCCCGCTGGGGTAAATTTCGAAAATGGCCTTTACTTATTTGCCCTGGTCTGGGTGTCTCTGGGATCACCCTCAGTCCATTGTACGGTGTCCATAGTACAAGCGTTGCTTAGTTTGGAACCATACAGTTGGTGTGTTCGTCTGGCGATATTTATTTATTATTTACTAGCTGTTCCCGCGACTTCGTCCGCGTAGTATTAAACTTAACAAAAAAATTCGGGAATATCGGGATAAAAAGTATCCTATGTGTTAATCCCGGTTATAAACTATCTATGTTACAAATTGCATCCAGATCCGTTCTGTATTTTTGCCTGAAAGAGTAACAAACGCTCACAAACTTTCGCATTCATTTATAATATTAGTAGGTTTTATTTATTCTTATTATCGAATCCTACTCTAAATTCCATATTCAAATTCAAATCGTTTATTTTGTTTAGGCCTACGGGGGCACTTACAAATTGTCAATTTTACATTTTTTTTTTTTATATCTACAACCGGATCGGAACGCGACCTTATTTTTTACCTTACCATATTTTTTGCCGTCGTATATTTTGTATTATTCGTTCAATAATCGATACGACCGCTAAACAGTTGGAATTTAGAGTAGGATTCGACAATATTAATGTAACGATATATCGATTATCGTTGCTAAGAGTAGCACCCCTGAACTCATACCGACCTCTCTGTATACAGGTTGAAACATTAAGGGTAAACGTTTTTTTTTTCAAAACTTAACTTTGTAATTCTAAAACAATCAGCGTTGGAGGGAACTTGAAAAACAAAAGGTGTTACAGGGATACAGCTGTCGACAGATTTCACAAGTCTACAAAACATTTAGTACTTCAACTGTCCCACAAAGTCGATAGTTTTCGATTTATAAAGTTGCAAAAAATAGTACTTATACCCTTTCTGCTTCACTAACGGCCGGTCTCAATAACCTATCTATCCCTTACTAGAAGTTAAAATAGCTACCATTGGTATCTATCAGCGAATTTATCTGTTTCAATAAACAAAGATAGATAGAAAATATCTATCCATGACATTGATCTATCTTTGGGAGGGCCTATCTCTTACCATAGATAAGTTGTTCATAGAAAAAAAAAGCAAAGTGTTTCAATATCGCTTTGGTAGCTACTGTCGATAGGTCAAATTACCAACTATCAGAGTTTTGCCTTATCTCTCGATTTTGAAAGATAAGAAGTGAACTTCTCGTATTTTAAAGTGAATTTATCATGGATTTGTTCAGTGACGACAGCGATAATGAACTATATGAAGCCGGCGTATTTGATTTCAACTCGGGTGTTGGAGAATCAGAGGTTCGCCGCCGGCCTAAAGCACGAATAAATTACATGGTGGAATTTTTAGAAGGAGAATTTGTATTCAGATTCAGATTAAGCAAAACAGCGGTAAATGAGTTATTACTGAAAATAACTCCAGCCTTAAGAGTGACTTCCTCTCGGTAAGTTTTTAGGTTATGTTTTGATAGCTAAACAAAGTTAACTATCTACGTTAGGTACTCATGACTAATGATAATCTAAACATTTCAGGAATAATGGTGCATCGCCGTTGCACCAATTGCTAATGACATTGAGATTTTACGCACTGGGTACCATGCTTTTATCAGTAGCGGACTTCATCGGTGTTTCGAAAGCTTCAGCCAGCCGAATTGTGGCGGATGTGTCTCGAGCTATAGCTGGGTTGTACTCCCAATACGTAAGGGCACTAGAAAATACCCAAAGTGGTTTTCATGAAATTGCTGGATTTCCAAGGACTTATGGTGCTATTGACTGTACACATATTCCCATACAGTCACCAGGTGACCTATTTATATACTACCTAATTTATTTGTTTAGATTCTGTAAGACCTTGTTCACACGATAACATCACATTTTATTTTTGCAGGAATAAGTACCTGTGGTACACACAGCATTGTTTATTGAACCGTTCACACATCATTTGTACTGCAATAGAGGCATGTGTAAACAAGTCTTGTACTAAATGTATGTGCTATTGCTTATTCCTGCAAAAAAATGTGCTACCTACACTTTGTCATATGAACCAGGTGCTAAGATGTTTGTGCATAATAAAATTACCCAGCATTGCATTTTATACTTACCTTCTATTAATGTACCTAATGTAAGTATTAATGTCAATTAAAATGTATTTTCAGATTCCAATATAGGAGAAGAGTTTAGGAATAGAAAAGGCATATTTTCTATGAATGTCCAAGGAGTCTGCAATGCAGACTTGTTATTAATGAATGTTGTGGCACGCTGGCCTGGGTCTGCTCATGATGCAACTATATTTAACAACTCTGAGCTAAAAGGTATGTTCCTATAGAGGTATATTATAAGGCACATAGTATTATGATGAGGTTTCTTAATAGGTGCTTATTTTCAGTACAATGTGAGGAAGGGCTGTTTGGTAACAGATGGCTCATTGGTGACAGTGCATATCCCTGCACACCATATCTGTTGACACCGCTGCTTAACCCGTCATCACCTGCAGAGCATCGTTACAATGAAGCACATATAAAGACTAGAAATACTATAGAAAGGTATTACTTAACTCCTACTTTTATGTCCTCCACCTATCCAAGGACTAACCAAACTGAGTGTTAATTTGCTAATCTATTATATAAACCTAATAGTAACATTACGGTAAATTTTTCAGATGTTTTGGTGTTTGGAAGAGACGGTTTCCAGTGCTATCATTAAAAATCCGGCTAGCTCTGAGCACAACACAAAATATTATTATTGCCACTTCTGTGTTACACAACATCTGCAGGTTACATAATATTAGTGATGTGGAACCTGAAGTTGAGATGCCGGAAGAATCAGCTGATATTCCCTATGCTGAGGGAGGCAGTCAGCATAATCATACTGTCAGACAAGAATTGATTCATAATTATTTTAATGTTTAATTTAGGCTAGTCCACATAAGCTCAGAATAGATAAGGTTACAGTATAAAATTGTAATTTTTTGTTTAATAAATATACCTAGGTAAAAGTGATGTTTTACTTCTTTATTACCTATTGTAGTTAATTACACATATAATAATGTAACTAATCAGTATTTTCAACCCTCGACAAAAAGAGGGGTGTGTTATAAGTTTGTAGTGTCTGTCTTTCTGTGGCATCATAGCTTCTATACGGATGAACCGATTTTTGTTTAGTTTTTCATTTGTTTTGAAAGGTAAAGAAGGTATCTACCTTGTGTGTTGGGCTCATACAATGTTTTGTCGAGCACATGATAATACAAGCTAAGTGTATAAGGTCATAATCTACAGGCAAATACCAAATGTAAACACTTTTATTTACATATTACTTTTATTTTTTAGAATTTCAATTTCAAGTCTTAATTTTATATTTTCGAGCTCAACTTTTTCGGCTTTGGCTCGAAAATAAGCCCCCATAGCCAGCTCCTTGTCCCGCTGAGCTATCTGGATCTCCTCCAACAGCTTTCTTCGCTTGTTGGCTATAAAGAAAAGAAACAGTTCAGCTATGCTATCAACACAATAAGTATAACCCTAAATATTAATTTATTTATTCACCAGTTAAATTACTTATGGTTATTAAAATGTAAATAACTATATGGAATCAATAATAATATGTTAATTCAAATTTCAATTCAAATTCAGAAAAACGAAACAGAGTACAAGCCAATTTATTAAAAAAAATAGAAGTGCTCTGCGGTTTCACCCGAGTAGAAGTGGTTGAAAAGTACATAAATACATAGCAAGATTTGAACCTTTTATAAACTAAAATTACACAGATGAAACTGTGTTGACACAGCTAGTAATTATAATATGAAAAATTACTTACAGGAGTTATTAGGGGTGTTAAAAATTAATCTATTTGCTTTAAAATTTGCCTCTCTCCCACCACCAACATCACACTCTATATTACTACCACCACCACCACCACACGATACCAAAACAATGCTGGCCTCTTCTGCTTGTGGTAGTTCTGGCAACGGTTGTTGATCTTGATTATCCACAACAGCATTTGATAAAGGTGGTATTATCAATGGCTCGTTGCCGTCACCACCAAACTCCACAGTGAAGCCACTGCATGTGGCACCTAGCATAGATGCCACACGGTCTAACGCCTCATCGGGAGGAATGTAAGTTTTACCTCCACCAGTCTGAAATATTTTTTTTCATTAAAACAATACCTGGTTATAGGATACCTACACCTACATTTGCAAGAAAGTAGGTACAAACTTTTAAATTGTTTGTTCTTATCATTGCAGTTCGTTTCCTCGCTGCTTTTTTTAAATTCTCCCATTTTAAACGCAGTTGCTCGGGACGACGCGTTTCTCCTGCCATGGCCGTGAACTCCTGCGCAATTATTTTCCAAGCATCCTCCTTAAGTTTATTGTTGGACGCATTGGTAGCCCTTGTTGTAAGCGCTTTATGCTTGGATATTTGGTCCAGCAGGAAATGGACTTCGTCCTTTCCCAGTGGCCTTGCTTTCACCTGAAAAGAAAGTGAATACAAATGAAATATATTTTGGCGCGAAATTGCAACCAAAGAACAGTATTTTGTTTGATACAGGAGTCATTTTTTAATTATAAAACAGTAATAATACTTACGGTACATTGTTGAGCCATTCTTTTACCAACACACTACTAACAAAACAAAACTTAAAAATAATTTTGTTGACGACGCTGAGCACTTGAGATTGTTTGTCGCTGTCACCGGACTGGCAGTCAGTGCCGGCCGAATGTCAAGTTGTGCGTTATGTTGATATTAAAGCATTGTAAGAAGTTATCGTTTTCTATTATTTCTAAATGAAACAATGCATAAATTATAAATGTGTATTTTGAACAAATGTTATTAAAGCAAATTACATTATTTAAAAACGTAAAACAAATTGATAATAATTATCTTACAACAAGACGCCATCACTCTAACAAGCAAAAATAAAACGTTTCGGAGGTCCCTCCTAACCAGAGGTAAAAGTCTTATCTATCTATGATCTCAGATAAGCTTGCGAAGATTTCATTATTGAGACGGCAGTAACAGATAGATAGTGCGTAACTGTTTACCATGGATAGCTATCTGCGGTTATCTGTTAGTAGATTATTGAGACCGGCCGCTAGTAGATATTAAAATCAAGCTTGTTACTTTTACAGGTCGCGTTACGCGCGTTCTTCGCCGGCTGTGGCATTTGCTTCATGACCGCTTGCATAGCAGGTGAGATTCATTGTGCTTTGTGTATTATCTTCTTCACTACTGGGTGAGCAAAAAGTTTCTTTTTCAAAAAAAAAGTCAGCAATCTACGCAAATATATCGAGTATATTCGAGTGTAGGCCGCTCGGCTCACTGCACATGGTGGTTGCGGGTTCGATTCCCGTCCGGATACATTTCGGAAATGGCCTTTTCGTAATTTGCCCCGTTGGGAATCGAACCCGCAACCACCGTGTGCAGTGAGCCGAGCGGCCTACGCTCGAACAACTGCGCCAAGCGGTTGTCGATATATTTGCGTAACTTTAAAATAAATTGTTAAATTTCGTGTTTCAGGCTTACTGATGCCGGATGATGCTTTCGGGTAAACTCGAGTATAGGGATAGTAACTTAAGTAGGAAGTACTTAATAATAGTATATTATAATATAAATTAATATTATTGACAATATTATAATGTAATTATTACTATAATTGTAAATAAATTTTGTATAATTATTTAATGATTAAAAGGTATTATTGATGGTCACCTGAAATAATAACAGATTACTTATTTGATATCATCTTGTTACATGGTTGGTCTGCGGATCGCGAAACTAAAGTATACAGGTTGAAACAGAAAGGGTATACTTTTTTTTTCAAAACTTAACGTTGTAATTCTAAAACTATCCGCTTTGGAGGAAACTTGAAAAACAAAAGGTGTTATAGGAATACAGCTGTTGACAGATTTCACAAGTCTACAAAACAACAGTACAACAACTATGCCACAAAGCCGATAGTTTTAGAATTACAAAGTTAAGTTGCAATAAAAATATTTCACCTAGTATATGGGCGGGACATGTGATCAGATGGATCTGGCCGGTAACAGAGTGGTGGCCAAGATATGGTCGTAGGGAGACAGCTAGACCATTAGCCAGATAGTCTGATGACATTAGGAAAATGGTCGGCACTTGCTGAACAAGACTAACACAGGACCGGGACGTGTGGCGTGAAAGATGAGAGGCTTATATCCAGCTGTGGATGGTTAGAGGCAAAAGAAATGGTGACCCGACGGTAAGTATCAGAGGAGGGAGTATCGATCTTCTTGTACCTACAAATTGACCCTTTTTAGGGTTCTGTAGTTAAACTAGGAATCTTTTTTGTTTTGCCATGTCAGGCTGTCCGTCTGTGCGACGTCACAGTAATTTTATTTAGAGATTAATAGAGTTTATGTTTCGCTACAAAACTGTGTATTTAAATATTGACAGCAAAGTTATTCTAGAGTACCTGTACATGTGAAATAATGCTTAAACCTCAGATATAGATTTACATAGATAACGCAAGTATCACGATTTGTATTGAAACCAAGCGTGCCGAATTTTTAACACTTCCTGTGAGGTCACAGCAGAAATTAAATCCAAACCGATTCAAAGACACCGATGCCGCCGATGCCCCTCCGCCCGCTACGATTCTCTTGAGTGATTATCTCGCTCATACTCATATTTTTCATATCTATAGTCGCGCGGACTGTAAGTTAGCGGCGACCAACCTTGACGCTTGGTCGGGGTTTCGTACACGCGAAGTACATGCATTTGTGGTCTCTATGTAAATCTATATCTGTGGTTTAAACAGCCTCTCGAGTGGACTATTGTTTTTACTTTTCATTCGCGCAAATCAAACCTTATTTAAAACACACACTGGCCACATAACATCTCTAGCTCAGTTCCACATCCAAACACCGACAGCTCCAGTCAAAGATGTCACTACACCATGCACTCAGTCGTAAGTTTATTTTTTAGAAAAAACATTCAACACGATCTACCAAACAGTTATGGTAGCCCATCTAAATTGCGAGGTCTACGGTAGCGTAACATTTTATATTATAATCAAAATTATCTGTGCCACCACAAATTGGTATCGTAACATGTATAGAAAACAGCCCACTCTGACCAGTATTCCGGAGAGGAATGAGAGCGAGGAAGACCCTGGCACCCAGAAATGGGTGCCGAAGAAGAAACACGAGGTACTGAAAGCCAAATATAAATGCCTAAAAAAATTGTTTCAAATCTACGACGCAAGTGTCATAGGCATGCTTCCAGAGAGCTATGCCACTGAAGAGCATTTTCATGAAGATGTTAAGCCTGAACGAAGGAGAAAAAAGCGATCACATCGCACTAAGACCGACGCTTGCGCCGGTACCACCGAAATATCCAGCGGGGACATCAGCAACCATTCGGAAACTGACAAAGAATCAATAGCCACAGCTGTCATAAGAGATCTCAAAGTCACTGAGTACTCCCGCACGGTAACCCAGGTCGAATCTTCTATACACGACGTCACAACATCTAGCGCACCGTCGAAATTGTCCGTGGCAAGTAAGGCGATTATCGCAGTTGAAAAGGAGTGTGGGTCCACGCAAACAGCTGGACCACACCCCATACCATACTTGATGGTGAATGAGAAACGTCGCCCGACAAGATTCCAATGCTTCATCCAACGAATATTCGGCGTGAAGAGAGATAGGTACTACAATAATTATGTCTTACCAAACGGTCATGTATACGCCGCCAGCGATAATAACATATCCCACTGTTGCGAGAAGCGGCGGAGGAAGGGATTGCGGTTCCGCAGGTTGCGGAGGCCCAAGAAGATCCAATCGGAAATCATTCTGCGGGATGTGAACAGCCCCGTGATATTGACGTATGTTCAGTCAGTGCAGAGGAATTGTCTCATGGATACGACGCCGCGACAGTGTCCTATCGTGGGCTGTCAGATGATTTCGTATGGTAAGTTCCATTTCTAGCGTTTGCTCGCCAAGTATCGCCTACCTAAATCTTATACTTGTATGGCAAATTGTTTTCCGAGGAACTATGACAGTTCATCATAGAAAAAAATCATGTAGAAGGATTTTTTTTATTGAGATTGAGAGTATGCCCGCTATTCACTCCCACCAACAGTTAGACTGAGCCAATCCAACGATTAAAAAACTGGACGCGAGATGTAGGTACCTACTCGATAAAGTATGAAAACTATTGAAAACACGTTCAACCAACTTTCGCGGGAAAGGTATATTGTTACACTATTTTAGCATGAAGCGCGGTCACTATTTAATACTTATTTGACAGTGACAGCACTTAATGCTAGAGTAGGCAGCGTTACAAAGACCAAGGCTTATGTTTCTCGGTGCGTGTCTGGCGTGAGAAAGGCACCAGATCGCGCGTCCAGCCAGAAGTTAAATCGTCCTAGTACAGTACCTAAAACCCAAGCTTTGCTTAGTTTAGGAGCATAACGTTGGTCGTCTGGTGTTAACAGTCGTAACCTCATATCCATTTCCCCAGGTATCATCAACTACAACGATCATCTGAATCTGTGCCACTTCATCAACCGCAAATACATATGTCATTACTGTCACGAAGGCTTTGAGAGGGAACAGGACAAGTTAATCCATGAAAATGAACATCTTGGCATCACAAAACTGAACACAAACATCTCCCTTCCAACAACAACAGGAGACACCTTCAAAATAGCAAGCAACACCCAGACGGACCCAGAAATCGCTAGATGCGAGGTCACAGAGGACAAAATTAAGAAGATAGTATCATTTTTCGATAAAATATCCGACCCCGATTCACTTTTGAGTGAAATGAAGAAGCGCGGGTCTTCGGAATCTATTTCGCAGGCCAAGACTGAAACGGAGACTGGAGAGGGTTCGGAGTCTGATAACAGGACTTTGAGCTGTGTTCATCTGAGGAAGAAGGAGGAATCGTCGGCTGATTCCGAGGCGACTAGCCGCACGTGTGCGACGCCAGTTTTTTGCCATTATTGCGGAGAGAAATTTAACTACAGGTGAGAGATAGATTATCTTGGGACCGATATCTATAATAGATCATCTCTCCTGTGCTATCGGTCTCAATCTACCTAATAAGGTAGGTTCCTTGAACCTACTGCCTTTGGGGTCTTGAAATCTTTTGAAACTTTGCAACAACCCCTTGTTTAAAGACTAGAAACAAGAACGTTTTTGTTTCTTTCAATTTGATCAATTAAGTAATAGTATTAGTAACGAACTTTGCCAAACTGTAATATTTTTGAATTGTTTTCCTGCTGCAAGCCGGCTTAAAGAACTTCGTTCCAAAAATCTTGCATACCTACTCCCCTATTGTTTGTAAATGTCAATTTGTAATCCCTTTTCCCAGACGCCAATTGAGCCTTCACGTGGATTTGGAGCATCGAGTTCACAACAAGTTTGCCAAGTTCCACAGCTGCGCCGGCATCCTCACCAGCCGGCCTTCCAACCGCACGGACATGATCTCTGAAGACGGTCAGATCCGAGTCCAATCCACCGATAGATCGCTGTCCGAGATACACCGGATCAGCAGCCCGTCGACCCAGGACAGTTACTCCGACATAAGTCGGAGGAAAAGCGACGAGAGCCTCAGCTGTGATCCGTCGACCAACATAGTTTATTATACGTCAACCGAGTCTGTGAGGAAGCCGTCCGTCGTGACCAGTTTCGTTAGGAAAGTCAAAGGCATTGGTAGCTACAAGTGGGAGCCGGGAACTAAAATTATTCGTGTGTAGTTAAGTTTAGTGTATTGTGGAGTGGCATTTTTTTGTTTTAATATAATAGAGTGAAATGTAAAGTTTTGTTTTATTATGTATCTACCCCCTCATTTGCATTGATGAAACATTCAGATGGATTTATGTTCATGTTTCTGTACCAACAAATCTGGGAATTAATGAGATCATAACTTTAAAAGAGGGTAGACGCTAACAATTCGTGCTGGATTGGGATATTGTTTCGGCTACTGTGCGATAGATGGCGATGCTCATGACAGTACTACTGATAATTTGTTTCCGGTATTACATGGTAGATGGCGCTAAATACTACTTAGTACTTAAATGGATTGTTTCAGTTATTATGGGATAGATGGCATTAGTAGTAGCTCTACGGTAACTAATAAGAATAACATTTTCCAGTACCTAATACCTGCTGGGATTGTAATAAAAACAAACTCCAAATCAAACCTTTATTAAAATTACAATTAAACATTTAATTTTATTACACTTAAAAATATCATAAGACATTCGCTCTTAGGTTTTTTTTACATATATAAAGTCAGGAAACAAGCGTACGAAGATGCTTGCAATACCAAATGCATTTCTCGCACATTCCCAACCTAAAGGAGTGGGACATATGGAGGGTTGGAGTTCCGGCTTAAACTCAACGTACGAAACGTGGCTATAACAACTACTTAACATCGATCATCTGTGATAGTGTTACTGCTTGCCATGAGCTTGGCTTTCTCATATACGAC
This sequence comes from Notodonta ziczac, assembly GCA_918843915.1. Classification (NCBI taxonomy): domain Eukaryota; kingdom Metazoa; phylum Arthropoda; class Insecta; order Lepidoptera; family Notodontidae; genus Notodonta; species Notodonta ziczac. Next base: position 1,834,310 of record OU974065.1, on the reverse strand, counting down.
AGGCAAGGGAAATTGCACTCTATGTACACCCGCTATAAGGTGTGAACCACAGATATAGATTTACATAGATAACGCAAATGCATGTACTTCGCGTGTGCGAAACCCGGACCAAGCGTCAAGGTTGGTCGCCGCTAACTTACAGTCCGCGCTACTACAGATATAAAAAATATGAGTATGACCGGGAAAATCACTTGAGAGAATCGTAGCGGGCGGAGGGGCATCGGCGGCATCGGTGTCTTTGAATCGGTTTGGGTCTCCCGTCACTAATGACGTTACAGTAGGTGTTAAAAATTCGGCACGCTTGGTTTCAATACAAATCGTGATACTTGCGTTATCTATGTAAATCTATATCTGTGGTACACCCGCTACACGGTGTGAACTATTGCAGCAACATGGGGTCATCGAGCTGCAGCCGCACCATCTGGCCGCCCACCATCACTCCCTCGCGCAGCAACATCTGAACATTCAAATCGGACAACTCCTGAAAATGAATGAAAACCCCGAATTTGTAACTTCGTTGCAGCTTTTTCTTTTTAACCGCCGACAAAAAATGATACAAAAAAAAAGATAGATGTTATAAGTTTAATATGTGTGTCTGTGGCATCGTAGCACCCAAGCAGATGTACCGATTTCAATTTTGTTTTTTTTTTGTTAGATAGGTATTCTGATCGAGAGTGTTCTTAGCTATGTTTCATGAAAATCGGTTCAGGAGTTTAAAAATTATCAGCTCTTTTGTAGGTTAAAAAGTCGTCGCATCGGGATTTCTAAATTTTCCATTTTAGTTATTACTTCTCAACTCGTTCTATACTCGTACATAACATCCGGTGGTTCCTATGATGGCATTGTCACTGTGTCATATGCAGGGTGTAAGGGGCATCGTAACGAAAACTGATACCATGGATTCAACCCATGATTCTGGACCCTCAGAGTTGGAATTTTCCGCCGATATTTTATGCATCATGCTAAAATTTTTCAGCATTTAAAAATCGATTTTAGCATGACATGCGCGCTCGAGCGTATTAAATGTTAATATACATTCACTTTACATTGCAGTTTATGTCAAAAATAGTGATTGTTTATTTATTAAATACCTGGGATAGATTAGTATAATGCTTATATGCTAAAATACATTTTTCATTACTCATACTCTGAAAGTAGGTCTGAAGTTGCCTGAGGAGCGGGTTGAAAGTAATACTTTTCCGGCCCGGGAGAATCGCTTTCAACTGACAGCTGTCAAATTATAAAAAAAAAACTAGTTCCATTTTCACATTTTTATGGAACCATGTTCAAACTTTTTCTACAGTCACTTAATAACAGCACGATGTAAAATTGAAATAACATAAAGTTAAGTATTAATTAAAGAATATATATTTTTAAATGACTTAATTATAATTTAGTTTCAACAATTTCTTTAATAACATTGATTTGGGCAAAATATATAAAGATGAAAATGAAAAATAATGGCTAAATAATGAAGTTGGCCGGGCAACGAAAAAAAAAACAAAATAGGCGGCAATCCGATCTTTTTTTTTTCGAGTTGTAGAGTATTGTTCATACTTCCTTGTATTATTTCTTTAGCCAATTCGTGTTTTTATTTTTACTTTCCTTGTATTCGTAATGAAAAGCACAGTGTTTACCTCGGGTGAAAGACTTATTTTGTCCCTCGAACTATTAGCGCCCTCGCTACGCTCGGGCGCCAAACCCCGTCTCAGGACAAAATAAGTCACTTTCACCACTCGTGTAACAATGTACTATTAAAATGCTGAAAAATTTGAGAAAATTATTGAATATATCGACGGTAAATTCCAACTCTGTGGGGTCCAGAATCATGAGTTGAATCCATGGTATCAGTTTTCGTTACGATGCCCCTTACACCCTGTATAAAATCGGCCAAGTTCGGACCACAGACATCACGTAGAAAAAAACCACTTTGGAGCTCAATATTTCGCAAACGGGAATTAATTTTGAAAAAAAACTGTCACAGAATCGTTGATACGATTTTAAAAGCGGAGTGTTTGAATGGGTGAGTAAACCTTTTTTTTCACCCCCTTTCCAAGTGCGAGAAGTAACTTAGAATCATTTTGCTTTAACTAACAAACAGACTTTTGTAGCGGTATCAAAAACTTAGTTTTGCTGAACTGACACTGACAGAAGTTAAGTGACAGTTAACGTCAGCCCAGTCCAAGCGACATTACCGCCATCTAGTGGGCCTGAACATCCACTGATTGTCAATCTCACCTCGCCAGTAACGCTGACCGCGATGGGGTAACCAGAGGTGGTCTCCTGGTGTATATCGGCTCGCTGTAGTATCTTCGGCCGCCGCGGGTTCTTGGCTATGCCTCTCCCCCGACGGGCGGGGACGAACTCGTCCACTGGAAGGGACAACACCAGTTAAAAAATAATATATATCGCCAGACTGACACACCAACTGTATGGTTCCAAACTAAGCAACGCTTGTACTATGGGTACTGTACAATGGACTGGGGGCGATCCCGTTGACACCTAGATTATTTACCCTGAATAACGAAAAGGTTATTTTCTAAATTTGCGCCGACGGGAATCGAACCCGCAACGACCATATGCAGCGAGCTGAGCGATTTTCAAAATCGCATCACGCGTGAACGGATGGCACAATTTCGCTATTTTTTTTGTTGTGTTTATTATTGTCAGAAGAAGGTTCTTATGAAAGAAAAAATTAAGAAAGTTGAGCGGAACAATTCAAATTCAATATTCAAAGATAAGACAGGACAAGGGACAACGTCTGTCTGAAATGTTCATTGAAAAGAGTAACCATTGAGTTTCTTGCGGGATCTTCTTAGTGTAAGGGGCATTCCGAACCGATGGTACATCCTGACTATTCAGAAATGCTTTGTTGACTTACATGAATAAATCCAATTTAGAATTTTGATTGTTTTGTCTATCGGGTCGGCTAGTTAATTCCAAGACATTTAACTTGTCCCCGGGACTCGTCGAGGGTGAAACCTCGACGTCATTATTGGTCACCATTGTCGATCCTGGCTTACAGGAGTTACAGTGGTGGGAGTGTGTGGCGGGACTAGCTAGTTAGTAATACTACTTACCGGCGCTGGGTGCGGGCGGGTTCGCGAGCTGCACGCGCGATCGTGGCGCGGCGCTGAGCGCGGCCAGCGCGCGCGCGGAGTCCGGCACCACACTACGGCTGCCCTACACCCAGGCACACAACACCACATTGTACTTTTACTAACAATCCTTACTAATCCTACTAATATTATAAATGTGAAAGTTTGTGAGTGTGGATGTATGTATGTATGTTTGTTACTCCTTCACGCAAAAACTACTGAACGGATTTGGATGAAATTTGGAACACAGATAGTTTATAACCGGGATTAACATATAGGATACCTTTTATCCCGATCATCCCGAAATTTTTGGTACGTAAAACACTACGCGGACGAAGTCGGGGGGCACAGCTCAGGACCTGGTGCCCGTAAGTCACGTGCTTAGCCAACTGGCTATCACTGCTTCCTTTACTTATATTGTTTATATTGCATAATTGAAATACCTTTAAAAATAACTTCAAAATTGGCAGAGATGCAGATTTTTTACTATGTGTTGATTTAAATAATAATTAAACATGAAATATATTCGATATTAGTCAAACACGCTATACTATACTATCACGCCCTATTCCAAGGCTGATCCGTCTCCCCTCAAATCGAAGACTGGGTCTGCCCTTCCATCAATTCCCCGAAGGTACATCATCTTTAGCATTTACTAAGGCGCAGTGTTAAATAAGGTGCAGTATTAAAATAACACCTTTTATAGGCACTTTGACACATTTTTGTCTAAACATGAGATGAGTACCTTGGGGAAGGATATCTTGGTGATCTCGATGACCTTGTCATGCGGTATGTTGTTGGCTGAGAGCTGGGCCATCACTTCCTCGGGGGACGGGTCCAGCCCCCGCATCTGAATAATACAATAAATTAATATCCCCTAAGTCCGAATGGAATTAACACTTTATAAAGTTGAGATAATTAGATGGTTGCGGGTTCGATTCCCGCCGGGGCAAATTTTGGGAATGGTTTTTCGTAATTTGCCCCGGTCTGGTTGTCACTGAGATCGGCCCCAGTCTATTGTACGGTACCTATAGTACAAGCATTGCTTAGTTTGGGACCATACAGTTGTTGTGTCAGTTTGGCGATATTTATTTACTTATAATTATTTATGTTCAGTGCATTCGCGCGCTCTGTGAGACAGATGTCATAGTGATAGACCAATAAATTATAAAATAAGATATAAAAAGTTTTGTAAGAGTGTCTTTGAGGCGGTTCTTCTCAGTCAACGTCACGTTCCGATATGCTTGTATACTTAAGAAACAAAAATACAGTTTACAAAGCCTTAACAAAATAAACGATTTAGCTGCAAATCTCAGGGAACATTTTTTTTCTGACAACCCTGTTTTAGGATCACAAACGAAAATATACTGTCATAACTGATTAGTTATTGGGGAGTTGTGTGGTATAACAGGATATATTTTGGGTATATTCTTGGTAATCTCAAAGGGCAATACACTGGACCTTTTATATTTATATTAATATCTACTACCCTTTGTAATTATTAAATATAACAAAATGTAAAAAGACAAGCGCGCTGAGTTTCTTGCCGGAGCTTCTCAGTCGAGGTCGCGTTCCGATCCGGTTGTAGATATAAGACAAAAATATATAATATAATAAAATTTACAATTTGTAAGTGCCCACGTAGGCCTAAACAAAATAAACGCTTTGACTTTGACTTTATATAGGTAGTGTATCCCCCCTTGCAAGTGGGGGAGGGGTGAGTGTGAGTACCTGTATCACGGCGAGTGTGGCGGGGTGCTTGAGCCGCAGGTGCGTGCGCAGCTCGGAGCGGATGCGGAAGCGCTTGGGGCAGCGCGCGCACGCCCACGCACGCACCCCAGTGTGGATGAGCCGATGGTTGCGCATCGCCGTTGACCTGCGCACCACTAACACTATCTTGCACGTGTCACATGCGGCCTTGCACGTGTCACATGCGGCCTTGCACGTGTTACATGCGCCCTTGTACATGTCACATGCGGCCTCAGACGTGTTACATGCGGCCTCGCACGTGTTACATGCGGCCTTGCACGTGTTACATTCGCCCTTGCTCGTGTTAAATACGCCCTTGCACGTGTTCCGTGCGGATTTTGTACATAATAATATGTCATGCTTTTTTGCACATCACACATGCGTATTTCACACATATTTCAAAAGATGACACCATTTGAGTTTATTCACGTCTGCCTATCTATACAAATAAATAAAATTGGAGTGTCTGTTTGTAATATCAAAATAACACCTTTTCACAAAATGCATATGAAAGTACATACGATACCTATAGCAAAAACGCGAATTAAATTTTTTTTGTCTGTCTGTCTGTGTGTTTGTTCCGGGTAATCTCCGAAACGGCTGGACCGATTTCGACGGGACTTTCACTGGCAGATAGCTCATCTTATAGCGGGTAACTTAGGCTACTTTGATTTTAGAAAAACAATTAGGGTTCCGCGTAAAAAAATAAAAACACTTGAAATCAAAGAGTATCTCCGAAACGGCTGGACCGATTTTGACGGGACTTTCACTGTTAGATAGCTGATGTTATAAGCAGTAACTGAGGCTACTTTTATTTTAGAAAAACAAAATAAAAAAATGGGTCCTGTCGCGCGGGCTCAGAACGCGGGACCGGGCTTTATTGTTAAGTTAAATTTCACGCGGGTGAAGTCGCGGGCTCAGCTAGTCTAATCATATAAAGCTTTTCTTATCCACCTTTGTTTTATTTATTATTATCAATATTTTGGTTTGTAAACATTTAAATTGATATATAAGTGTGAGTAGGTATGCACACCTCACTAAACTAGCTTTCTAATTGAAATACTAAAATCTGAGTGAGACTTGATCACTATTCCCTTATTAAGTGACAACGATGTTGCCTGCTCACATTCTGTTGCTGTTCCTGAGAATGTACACCATCTTTTATTCATTGAAAAGAGTAACCATTTACTTCCTCGCCGGATCTTCTCAGTGGAAGCGGCATTCCGAGCCGGCGGTAGATTCTGACTATTCATAAATGCTTTGTTGGCTTACATGAATAAAAACTATTTTAAGTTTAAGCTGTGTACTGACCGTCGGAAGGCGACGCCGCACACGTCGCAGGGGAAGGGGCGTTCGCCGGTGTGCACCCTCAGATGTTCGTTGCGCATGGACAACGTTCGGAAGCCGTGCCCGCACACTTGGCAGGCGTGCGGCCGCGCTCCCCCCGCGCCCCCCGCACACGCCCCCGCGCCCCCCGCGCACGCCCCCCCCGCGTGGGCCGCCAGCGCGCGCCGGTCCGAGAACCGCTTGTTGCACAAGCCGCACGTCACCTCTGAATCGCTGGTTGGATGGGGGAAAATATAGCTAATAAGGGCAGCTCGCTCGATATCCATGATGATGATGATGATGGCGATAATGATGATGATGTATTGATTTCTTATATTTACGCGAATACTACACATTGAAATAAAACTATTTTTACGGATTATATCGCGTTTATTTTTACTTTTTGTGTTCCCGACGTTTCGGCTGCTTTACAGCAACCGTGGTCACGGGGGGACTGCAACCGAAACGTCGGGAACACAAAAAGTAAAAATAAACGCGATATAATCCGTAAAAATAGTTTTATTTCAATGATGATGATGATTATAATGATGACTATGATGATGATAATGATGGCGATGATGATGACAATGATGGCGATGATGATGATAATAATGGAGTTGATGATGATGGTGATGTTGACGATGACGACGTTCATGATAATGATGATAGCGATGATTATGATGATGATGGTAATGTATTAAATGACTAGCAGACATCAATTTATTAAAAAAAAACGTTGCTTGAGATTAAGTACTATTTCGGACTTCAAACACCCCCTGTATAAAAATATCTACAAAAAATAATCATTAATAAAACACTCATAGGTACTTACTGTGAATTCTGTCGTGTGGCGCTTGCGTCGCTACCCATACCTGTATGTTTGCACAAACACCATTTAACTATAATATTTTAATAGTTATATAGCTAAGCTGTAGCCAGCTAACTGCAGCTCACATACGGGCTGGCTCGGGGGTAGTACCAGCCGCTCACAGAAGATCGGCGTAAAGAAACTATTATAGCTGCGTGTCGTATGAGTGGGAGAGCCGGAAGACCAACCATTTCTCTATCCTACTCCCATTAGGTCGGCGACGTGTGTCTAATGTTCCCGATAGATGGCGCTGTTAGAATTATGGCTATTCTTGTATCGCGGTGTTAAGGTCAGTTTAAAATTTCCGATACTCTGTTGGCAATAAATTTGGTATCACCATCCTTTAATATATCCAGGGAGTTGTACTAGGCTAGTTTGGATTTTTTTTTACAGGTTTTATGGGGTATCGTAACGAAAACTGATACCATGGATTCTACTAATGATTCTGGATCCCCTAGAATTGGATAAAAATTTATTTATTTTAGCATAAAATGTGCGCTCGAGCGTTTTCAGTCTTAATTTAAACTAGCTGAGCCCGCGACTTCGCACGCGTGGAATTTAACTTAACAATAAAGCCCGGTCCCGCGTTCTGAGCCCGCGCGGCAGGACCCATTTTTTATTTTGATTTTCTAAAATAAAAGTAGCCTCAGTTACTGCTTAGCTATCTATTACATCAGCTATCTAACAGTGAAAATCCCGTCAAAATCGGTCCAGCCGTTTCGGAGATACTCTTTGATTTCAAGTGTTTTTATTTTTTTACGCGGAACCCTAATTGTTTTTCTAAAATCAAAGTAGCCTAAGTTACCCGCTATAAGATCAGCTATCTGCCAGTGAAAGTCCTGTCGAAATCGGTCCAGCCGTTTCGGAGATTACCCGGAACAAACACACAGACAGACAGACAGACAAAAATTTTTTAATTCGCGTTTTTGCTATAGGTCTCGTATGTACTTTCATATGCATTTAGTGAAGAGGTGTTATTTTGATATTACAAACAGACACTCCAATTTTATTTATGTGTATAGATGTATAGATGGCAGTTTATGACTAAAATAGTTTATTTAATTCATCATCATCATCATCATCATCATCAGCCGGAAGACATAGGCCTCCCCCATGGAACGCCACAATGGACGGTTGCCCGCTATCCGCATCCAACGGCTCCCCGCGACTCTCACCAGATCGTCGATCCATCTAGTGGGGGGCCGTCCAACTCTGCGTCTTCCGGTTCGAGGTCGCCACTCGAGAACCTTTCTTTCTTTCTTCTTTATTTACTTATTGATTTTTTTTGTAAAATAACTTCAGATCACTTGTTATAATGATTACATGCTAAAACAATTTTAACATGCTGAAATATTCGAGCATATTTTATGTAAATATCGACGGAAATTCCAATTCCTGGGGTCCAGAATCATGAGTTGAATCCATGGTATCAGTTTTCGTTACGATGGCCCTAAGTACTGGTAGCTAAGCTTACGCTCGTGTTAGGAGTGAGCTCACGTCAATAGTTTAACGGCCATGATGGGGATCGAACCCGGAACCTCTCAGCTACGAGGGCGGCCCCTCTAACCAATAGGCTATTGACGGCTGAAAATATAATTAATATTCTTGCCATTTTCTTTAGAAAATGTGTCCAATACAGAACAGAATAAGTTTGTTTTTGCTTTGGCCAAGTGACCCCTGTGGATCATACGCGCGTTGTTATATATATAAACGTAGGTATACTCACTGTTCATACATAAAAACATGTCACTGTGTTCCTTCTTCCTATGCTTATAAAGAGCAGTTTTGTTTGGCAACACCTCGTCGCAGTCGCGACATGGAATCCTGAGATGTACGAATTTTGTATGGATTAATATAATAAATAAATATCACTAGACTGACACACCAACTGGTCCAAAACTAAGCGATGCTTGTACTATGGGTACCGTACAACGGACTGGGAGCGATCCCAGTGACATCCAGACTGGAGCAAATTACGAAAGGACCATTTACCCTGACGAGAATCAAACCCGCACCAGAGGCATTGCGCAAACCACTGGGGCACAGGAATTTTCAAATTTAAGTATTACCAATAATTTGGCAACCGCTTGGCGCAGTGGTTTGATTGTAGGCTACTCGAATCGCTGCACATGGTGGTTGCGGGTTCGATTCGCGCTGGGGTAAATTTCGGAAATTGCCTTTTTTCTTTTTGCCCTGGACTGAATGTCTCTGGGATCGTCCCCAGTCTATTGTACTGTACCCATAGTACAAGCGTCGCTTAGTTTGTGTAAGTGCAAGCGGTGCCAATTCAACCAGTGCCTAATAGTGGGATGGGGGGGGGCAATCTGTAATCTTCCATGGGTATTTTGGAAGTAATTACCTCCGCCAACCCGCACTGGGCCAGCGTAATAGCGTGATGGATTCTAGCAATCCCCCCTGCATTAAAGGGAGACCCAAGGTCAGTAGTGGGATGCTGGGGTGCCTACCTGTAATCTTCTATGGGTATCTTGGAGGTAGCGCCCGGCTCGTCCGCGCCGCTCTTCCCGTGCAGTTTCTTACGATGGTATGCCAAGCTCCAACTATCAAAAACATTAAACAACATGATTCAAAAGTCTACTACAGCTTATACACGACCGAGGCAGTATCACCTTCTCACAGAAGATCGGCTTAAATTTGATATTATCGCTGTCTTCTGAGCTACGATAAGAGCCGGAAACCTAAACCCCACCTTCTTGCCTCTACGCGGTACTTAAAATAACGTGAAAATGTTTCAAATTTTTGTATGTCTGTCTGTCGGTTTGTTGCAGCTAATCTCCGAAACGGCTAAACCGATTTGGACGGTACTTTCACTCGCACATAGCTGATGTTGTAAGGAGTAGTTTAGAAAACTTTTATTTTATCGAAGCAGCTAATTTGTTGTAAATTTTCTTATAAACAAATTCAACCGTCGTCTAAAGACTAAAAAGCTAGAATTTTTTTATTTTTTTTAAGACGAACATACTAACTGTGTGGTCCCAAACTAAGCAATGTTTGAAATTTGCCCCGACGGGAATCGAGCCCGCTACCACCATGTGCACCGAGCCAGCGGCCTACGCTCGAACCACTGCGCCGAGCAGTCGTCGTATACAAATAACTTGGTACCTTGAATATCTTTAATTCGTATTTACCTGTTAGGGAATGTCAATTCGCACTGATTACATTTGTAGAGGAAGTTTTCGTTGGCGTGTTTCATGCGCCGGTGTACTTGTAGATACGTCCAGTGGAGATACGACCTTCCGCAGTCCTGGAACAAAGTCAAAGGCCAAGGTCAAATCGTTTATTTTGTTAAAGCCTAACGGTGGCCTTACAAATATTTACACATTTTTCTTATGTGTTTTTAACGTCCCACTCCTGGGCACTGGCCTCCCCCACTATGAGGGGTATTCAGACCATAATCCACCATGTTGGCCCGGTGCGGGTTGGCGGATTTCACATGTCTTTCGAGAATTGATTAGATTTTCTAAGATATGCACGTTCCCTCACAATGTTTTCCTTCACCGTAAGCGAGTGATAATCATAAATATAGAAATTATGATTTCCACATAGATCTCGAAAATCCCAGAGGTTATAGCCGAGGTTTGAAAAAAAAAAAGTTATTATGATACCAATTTTTCTTATATCTACAACCGGATCGGATCGCGACCTCGACTAACAAGATCCGGTAAGAAACTCAGCAGACTTGTCTTTGATTTATTTTTTTTATTGCACCGTTGCATAAGTAGGTAGATGCGTGTCGCGTGGTGGTGTGGCTAGGATGTGTGGTGTGTGGGTGTGTGGAGGTGTGTTGTGTGGTGGAGTGAATAGGATGTGTGGTGTGTGGAGCAGTATTGTGTGGCGGTGTGAGTAGAATGTGTGATACATGAGGCAAGTGTTGTGCGGGGATCATGCGTGTAATCATGAGTAGGATATGTGGATATGTGGGTAGTAGTGATGTAACCAATATTCGCATTCGCATTCGCGAATATTCGCATATTTTTTGACATTCGCATTCGCATTCGCATTCGCAAGAATCTATGCGAATGTTTGGCGAATGTTTTTGAAAACAAAAAGGTAATTATGTATAGATGGAAATGGAAATTTAATACAACTAGTACCTAAGAATTATGTTTTTTTTCAACAAACTTGCTCGTAGGGTTTTATTATTGCACTGCTTTTAGGTTCATAAAGCAACTTATTACGCACTAGTGCTTTTGACTTTACATTTTTGTAAATCTTAGTAAATAATCCTAAAATAGTAAACTAATTTATAAAATAAATATACAATATTTATTAAAATATTTAAAAAAATATATATCTGGCTTTGCCAGACCCATAGATAAATATAAGTGGCCAAATGCATGTCGGACTACGCATACAATATGTATAGGGTTCCGTAGACATCTCGCCACTTTTCGATAATACTTCGATAATTTTACGATTTTATTGATATGAAATATTGAATACGGCGGCTCTCGTAACCTATTAATTTCTGCGTAATTAATTAACGATTGGCTACCGTATAAATAAAATAGTAAGAAATTCTGTTACTAAATTTATTAAACCGGCATTCTTAGTCATCTTAAGCAAAAGTGTCATAAACCTTTATTTTCTTTTTGGACTGCTGAAAAGTTCTTATTAGGAATTTAATTCAATTAATTAAGTCATAATTAGACTGGGTGCACGAGCAGCGGTGTGTGTGTGGGTTTGAGACTCAGTCCAAACTTTAGATATTTTAAAATTAATTCTATTTATTTTTAATAGTAAATAACTATTTATTTCCTATAATAAACCATTTGTAATGTTGTTATAAGTCAAAGGATGAATCTTGCTGCTCAAGGAAAAAAAGCCTCTTTGAAGCTCAATATATCGTAAAAGGGAATTAATATTGAAAAACTGTCAAAGCAACCTCCAAATTATTTTTAAATACCTACCGAACAATACCTCACTCGAGGGGGTGAGTGAACATTTTTTTTCACTCCTCTCCTTAAGTACGGGAGGTAAAAAGTATAAGTTGCTTTCAAAATATAAATACTTAGTTTTGTAGCGGTACATAAACTCATTTTTTTTTTCAATTTGCAGTAGTTTATCCGTAACAGTTTCTAAGTAAAATTACTGTGATGTCAGAGAGACGGACAGACGGACGTGGCGGAACTACGAGTATAAGGGTTCCGAGTTTGACTACGAAACCCTAAAAACTTACAGCGCGACATCTTGTTTTATTTTTCTTTCATCCTGCAATTCTCTAGGTCTGAAAAATTCGTGAACTGTGATTTTTTTTCAATTAAGATTGTAATATTTTAAATATTTTTTACAAAAATATGGGACTGTTTTGAGGTAGGCAACTAAATTATAAATAGGATCTTTCTCTAGTGTTCTTGTTAGTCTAATTAAAATATTACCAAACTCAATGAATTTGATTAATGCAATAATACTAAACTAACCTCATATCAAAACGAATCTCTTTGAATTAACTTTAAGTGACTAACTTTGTTCTTTCAACCTGTTTGGGTTCTGCTATATTCGGCCGACACGAAATGTCCGACGAAAAAAGAGGGGTGTTATAATATTAATTCAGCATTTTTTGTTAGAAAGGTATTCTGATCGAGAGTGCTCTGTTTCATGAAAATCGATTCAGTCGTTTGAAAATCATCAGGTCTTTTGTAGTTTAAAAATTAGGCGTATCGGAGATTTTTTAAAATTTTAAATTTAGAGTTATTTGAAAGTCAACATTCGCATTCGCATTCGCATTCGCGAATGTTGGAGCCAAATATTCGCATTCGCATACGCGAATGTCAAAAATCCAACATTCGTTACATCACTAGTGGGTAGGGTGTGTGGTGTGGGTAGGGTGTGTGGTGTGTGTGAGTGCGTATGTCACGTTACCTCGCAGAGGAAGTGCTTGACGACGGGGAAGTCTCCGTAGCCCAGGATGCCGGTGGCGGAGGGCCCTGCCGAGGCCTCCGTGGAGGGCTGCTTCTTGGCCTCCGCCAGGGACCGCTTGTAGAACCCGTGCGTCGTCTTGTGGGTCGTACAACTGGCACCGACACAAACGTGGGTTATCGACCAAACTTAAATTTTGACTGTAGAACGGTCAAAGAGAGGCGATACGGAAATTTTAATACTGTTCGTGTTCAAGTCGGTCACATAGAGAATTAGATCCCGGCTCTTTTTATAATCCCGGGATTTCGGGATTGTCTACAGATAATACCGGAATCGCGGGATCCGAGGGATGTAGTGTTAATTAATTTAATCTTAAAAAATACCTTAAGATAACCTGTTATAACTGCAGGAACATATTGATTATAACCTATTTTCATCGTATTACTTTTTATATGTACACATAATACCTATTAACTTTTTATAAATTCTTTTGAATGATTTCTACAAATTACAAGACAAAAATGTAATAAAACGTAATTACTTGACGCGAAGTGTAAACCATATTATATTGTTACTTTCTATACACCTTTTTAAAACAGAGCCCGATCGTCAGCGAAAACTAACTAAATCAAATTATTAGTTTTTGGTAGGTAATCCCGAATTTCCCGGAATTTGTTGATTTTAATCTCGAGAATTTCGGGATCGCGGGATTCGGTATCCCGGGATCGAATTCTTTAGTCACAAGACACTCACCGGGAGTAAGTAGCGAAGCTGACCTTGCATATGTGGCATGTGAAAGGGTTCTTCACATTCTTATGTATGGCGCGATGCGTGTTCAAACCGTTCTCTAAGTAGAACACCCTGTAGACGAAATAAACATATCTAAGGCCCGTATTAAACTCCACTCAAATTCAAAATTGTTTTTATTCATGTAAGCCAACAAAACATTTATGAATAGTCAGAATCTACCACCGGTTCGGAATGACGCTTCCACTGAGAAGATCCGGCAAGAAACTCAATGGTTACTCTTTTCAATTAATAAATCTCTCTCTGAGAGCAATCTTGAGTTCGCTTTTACATGTTATTTTGTACTGGGATTACGTTAGGATGAAATTTCCAATATCGCTCTCAGACTTCAAATCGATTCGTTTTCCATTTGTTATTAGATTATCAGTGATAGCTGATTAGTTAAGCACACGTCTTCCGGGCTCAGGGGCCTGGTTTCAAACCCTAGCTCGCACCTCTGGGTTTTTCGAAATCGATGTGCGAATAATAATTTCTATATGATTATAACCTGCTTACGGTGAACGAACATCGTGAGGAAACCTGCATATCTTAGAAAATCTAACCAATTTTCGAAAGATTTGTTCAATCCGCCAACCCGCACTGGGCACAGCGTGGTGGATTGCGGCCTGAATCCCCCTCGTACTGAGGGGAGGCCCGTGCTCAGGAGTGGGACGTCAAAAGGGCTAAATTATTAATTTATTATTATACTAGCTGTGCCCCCCAACTTCATCCGCGTATTGAACGTAACAAAGATTTCGGGATTATCGGGATAAAAAGTATCCTATATGTTAATCCCCGTTATAAACTATCTGTGTTCCAAATTTCATCCAAATCCGTTAAGTAGTTTTTGCGTGAAGGAGTAACAAACATACATCCACACTCGCAAACTTTCACATTTATAATATTAGTAGGATAATTGAATATAAGCAAGAATCGAGTACTAACTCCTCGCAGTACTCGCATCGGAACGCCTTCTCGATTTCGACGACTCGTATGAGAGCGCGGGCTTCGTCGCAGAGTGACGACAGGAGGGGCTCCCCTCTAGGGCTCGCCACCTGACGAGCCACTGGCTTTGACAGCTTGGGCGACTCTACAAATTATAATATAATATAACTACAGCTGACCCACAGACGTTGTCCTGTCTTAACATTGAATCTCGAATTGGAATTATTCCGCTCATCTTTCTTATTTTGTTCTTTTATAAGGACTTGACACTTATAAACACAAGAAAAAAGAATGACCGAACTCGTTCCATCCGTTCACGCGTGATGCAAGGGAATTGAGATTGATTTTTATATACATATATAGATATCGCTAGACTGACACACCAACTGTATGGTCCCATCGAACCCGCAACCACCCGGTGCAGTGAGCCAAGCGGCCTACGTTCTAACCACTGCGCCAAGCGGTTGTCGAAAAACGAATTGAAGGTCGCTCAACTGAAGTTGTAACCCTATATTTTTTTAAAAATTACACCTTGGATTACATTATAGTTTTAGTAGGGATCCCTAATATTTTCTAGTAAAAAATATAGCCTATGTTACTCAGGAATAATGTAGCATTCTAATGGTGAAATAATTTTTGAATTCGGTCTAGTAGTTTTTGAGTTTACTCGTTACAAACATACAAATCTTTCTCTTTATAATATTACTAGCGGCCCGCCCCGGCTTCGCACGGGTACATTGCGGTTACATTATTCGAGTTTTAGTAAGGATCCCTAATTTTTTTGAAAATATTTTATAGCCTATGTCACCCGGGGATAGTGTAGCTTCCCAAAAGTGAAAGATTTTTGCAAATCGGTTCGGTAGTTTCGGAGCCTATTCATTACAATCAAACAAACAAAGTTTTCCTCTTTAAAATATTAGTATGATTAGAATAGATTTATTCATAAGGCATCTACAAAAAGTGTGTGATACTCAGTAATGTGTACTCACCGACGACCTGCACAGTGTGTCTGACAAGCCCGCTGGTGGGCGACAGTTGGACGGTCACCTCTTCGGTTTCCTCCTTCAGTTCGCTCGCGAACGCCTCTATACATTCCGACGATTTCAGAGCGTGTTCCTGTTTACGATACAATAACTGATATTAACTAGCGACTCGCCCCGGTTTCGCATGCATTTTCTTTACTAATTAAGAATATTATTATACTATGTTTTCGGTAATCGACTGTACAAACTTCAAGGGGGTATATATAGATAGTATGCTAAATTTTGACAGTTAAATGTTCTATATAAGGGGTCTAAAGCCATCACCCCGGTATGGCAATTTCGTTTTTATTCAGACCATTGGAGGCGTGCGTGATACAATCATCATCATCGTCATCATCATCATCAACGTTATTGTCATTATCATCAGCGTCATCATCGTCATCATCATCATCATCATCATCATCATCGTCGTCATCGTAAACATCATCGTCGTTATCGTCGTCATCGTCATCATCGTCATTATCTTCATCATCGTCATCATAATCATCATCATCGTCATCATCATCATCCACATCACCATCGTCATCATCGTCATCATCATCATCATCATCGTCATCATCATCGACATCATCATCATCATCGTCGTCGTCATCATCATCATCATCATCGTCATCATCGTGTGTTCGTCAGGCGTATGTTTGCACCTGCGCGGCGCGGCTGTCGCGGAAGGCGCGCGCGCAGACTGCGCAGACGGCGACAAGCGCGGGCGCCAGCTCCTCCTCGTGCGCGCGCAGATGCATGCGCAGCCGCGACCGTCGCGTCAGCTGCTTCAGGCAGATGTGGCACTGGAACGGCTTGATCTGCGCAGACCAGACCCTTGCTAGTGTCCAATACCATATACAAGTTGAAAGGGTATACTTTTTTTTTCAAAACTTAACTTTGTAATTCCAAAACTATCATCTTGGAGGAAACTTGATAAACAAAAGGTGTCATAAGTCTACAAAACCTTCAGTACTTCAACTGTCCCACAAAGCCGATATATTATCATTTTTTATCATCTTTGACCCAGCTGTCAACCCATTAGCACCGTTAAATTTTTTACTCTTTGATTTGTACCGTTTAAATATTATAAATCAATAAAATTTCTTCAATAAAGTTACAATACCATGACAATTATTCTATAGTGAAGTGACTTACAATAAAGTATAAAAGTAAAGTGTGTTTTAACGGTTTTCTAGTGAAAACAATAATTAACCTCTGCTCAGCTGTTGAATGCATGACAAGTCATTCTACGCGCAGTGTACGCAATTCTCACGGTTCTGCAGCGCGCTTAAGCATCATATCGGCGTGCGCCTTGCGTTCGACGTCGTGCTCGAGCGCTTGCACCGAAGATAAGGTAACGCAGACGGTACAACACACTGTACCTATGCAACTTTGCCTCTTGGAAGAAAAAATAACTATAAAAAAAAATTGAAATCATTTATTCCTGTTTGCTTGTGGTGGGTCTTTAACTGACATTGAAATGCCACTTAAGAGAACTCCCCCAACTACACCTCAAAAGACATCCGATAGGAACCTGAGCTCGGCGCCAGTCACGGATACTGATAATGAGAGCTCAAGTAACGTCTCTAGCAAACCGCGTGCTCGCAAGCGACAACACGATGATGAGGTATCTACTGTCATGGCCGAAATAAAGACATCATTTGAAACATTCAAGAATCAACAAAATAGTATACTTGTTACCATCAAAGACATACAAACTCAAAATAGTGATATCATAAAATCCATGGAGTTTATATCAAAACAGTATGATGAAATGCAAGATAGATTAATTAAGATGGAGACTGATAGACGTTCACATTTGGCATATATTCAGACACTCGAAATAAAAGTGGAGAATTTAGAAAGATCACAAAAGCAATCTTGCCTTGAAATCAGAAACATTCCTGTCAAGAAAAATGAATCGAAAGACGACTTATTGTGTCTTGTAAAAGAGATAGGAGTTGCAACCAATATTAAAGTCGAGGACACTCACATTCGTGATGTCTTTCGCCTTAACAAAGACAAGGGAGGTAATAAAACAATCATAGCAGATTTTTCCTCTGTTATAATTAAAGAAAAAATGTTGATGTCGGTGAAGACGCACAATCGGGCTAATAGGGACAATAAATTAAACACTACACACCTAAAACTCGACGGGCAACCAAAGCCTGTATATATAGGCGAATGTCTTACCCAGAAGGCAAGGAAACTATATTATTTAGCTCGTGAGTTCAGCAAAAAAAACTGCTATGAATTCTGCTGGACTGCGCATGGAAAGGTTTATCTCCGCAAGAAGGTAGGCGATCAGTCCCACCGAATCGATGCGGAAAAGGATCTGGAGCTACTAAATTCGCAACCTGATCTGTGACTGGATCACACTGTCTTGTTTTTTTGTGTTATACTTTGCATGGTTTTCTCATTTACAAAATATTATAGTTACTTATTATTTTTTCTCAATCCTTATTATAATCTTAAGTTAATCGTACTTGTAACCACATTACCACACACACTAGGTTCTTTTATACTTAATCATACCATATGTTTTACACATAACCCTATCCACACACTCCTCACACAAATACTTACAAATTGCTCAAACATCATATTCAACCGTTTCCTTATTTATCATACTGTTATAATCTGGTACTGGGCTATTCAGATGTGCCTCAAGGAACCTTTACGTCACTCTGTTTGTTATAAATAATAATATATCGAACGACATAGATTCTGCTCAAGTATCTGTCTCAATGTCCTGCTCCCCAGAAAACTTAATCAATCACATTGATGTGCCTCGGACTGCATTAACTGTAATGCACACCAACATTCGTAGTGTGTCCTGTAATTTCGATGCGCTAACTATTCTACTTGAAAGACTTTGTTTCCAGTGCGATATTCTTGTGCTCACAGAATGCTGGCTGAGTAAAACTCCTGTTGCACCTGAAATTATTGGTTACACGACTTATTGTTCTGATTACCTTAATCAAAATGATGGTGTTGTCATTTATGTTAAATCAGAAATCAGACATACTATTGTAAAGTCCTCAGTGGCTGACGCAAACAGTCTGATTTTAAAATATGATAATGAATATGCCATCGTTGCCGTTTATCGCTCACCATCTAATAGAAACATTGGCAATTTCTGTGATGGTATTGATTCATGTCTCCAATCTCTCAAGTCTGTTAACTCCTTAGTTGTCATAGGTGACATGAATATAAATATTTCCCCTAACAATTCCGATTCTAATAGTAGTAAATACTTAGATATGATGGCACACCATGGTTTATTAGCTGCGCATGTCCTCCCGACTCGCAATGAAAGTTGTATCGACCATGTTATGCTGAGATCTAATAGGTATGCAGCTACTTATATTCTTGACTCGTACATAACGGACCATGCGCCGATGGTCCTTACTCTAGACTGTAGAATTAAAAGACACAGTCCAAATACTTCGTTCATAAAAATCAACTATCCATCATTAGTTAAAGATCTTTCTGATACTGACTTCACTTCTCTCTACAATACTGCAGATGCCAATGTTGCGGCGTCAATACTAACTAGCACTATCTCTAAAGTTATTACTGTGAACTCTAAACAAATAACTATTCCACACCGAAAACGTATCATTAAACCATGGTTAACTCCGGGTTTGGTACGCTGTATCAGACATCGTGACAAACTACATAAAAAAGTAAAAAATGACAAAAGCAATGCGATCTTACATGTGACTTACACTAGATATCGGAATTTTTGTAATAATTTAATTAAAAAACTAAAAGTTGCTTACGAGAAGACTGAGTTCCAAAAAAACAAAAATAATCCAAGGAGGATGTGGAGTATGATTAGTCAAATTGCTAGTCTCAAACCATCCTCATCTACTCCTACTGCCTTGCTTAATCTAGCCAGTGATCCTCAGGAGTCCGTGAACGTAGTCAATGAGTACTTTGCAGGAATTGGTGCTACTTTTGCAAATGCTATATTGGGTGGTCAAGGTGGAGATCAAATATATGCGGAAAGCATTAATCCAGATTCTCAATCTCATTCTCTGAAGGATTCCATGGCGTTATATGATACCGATACTGGGGAGATTGAGAATATCATAGCAAACCTAAAGGATAATTCTGCTACTGGCATTGATGACATACCTACTTTAGTGATTAAGAGGGCCCGCTATAGTCTGGTCTCCCCTCTTTCATACTTGTATAACCTATGTTTTACAACTGGTGTCTTTCCTGATGTACTAAAGAGAGCACTAGTGCATCCCATCCACAAATCTGGTGACAGAGGCAGTGTCGCAAACTACAGACCGATATCGGTACTCACTGTTATCTCCAAAATTTTAGAAAAACTTTTAAATGTTAGACTTATTAACTTCCTTAACCTTAACAATATTATCTCAGAAAATCAATTCGGCTTCAGGAAAAACAAATCCACGGAAGATGCCACTTTATTACTAACAGAGACGATCACAAAATACCTGGATAATTCGGAAAAAGTAATTGGTGTGTTCCTTGACTTATCAAAGGCTTTCGACACTGTCTCTGTTCCTTTACTACTTAGCAAGATGGCCACTGCTGGAATACGGGGAATTGTGCTTGACATATTTTGCTCGTATCTTTCCAAACGCACTCAATGCGTCAAGATTGGAAATTACACCAGTGCAGAAGCACCTTTAACCTTCGGTGTGCCACAGGGTAGCGTTCTTGGACCCACCCTCTTTTTACTATATGTCAATAGCCTGTGCTCAAAATCATTACCTAACTGCAAAATTATTACATATGCTGATGATACAGCACTGGTTGTGAATGGTAAAGATTGGGATGAGGCTAAACAATACACTGAAAATGCGCTCTGGGAGGTAATGTGTTGGCTTAATGAAAATCTCCTGACACTCAACGTAGATAAAACCAAGTACATTACTTTTTCTAATCGTCCCAATACCCAACCTTCTTCTGAATTATTTGTTATGGCACATACCTGTAACCGACTTAATAATAATTGTAATTGCCCTAAACTATGTCGTACCTCGAATATTAAATACCTGGGCCTCACTGTCGATTGTTATCTGAATTGGTCTGTTCATATAAATAACATTACTGGCCGTATCCGCAAATTAATTTCAGTGTTTAGGAAACTCAGAAACTCTGCTGAATTTATGACATTAAAATGTGTTTATTATGCCCTTGCTCAGAGTTTACTACAATATTGCATTGTCGCGTGGGGTGGTGTTGGCAAGACTACTTTGCTTTCCTTGGAACGGGCCCAGAGGGCTATACTGAAGGTCATGCTTGGTAAACCAAGGAGATACAGTACTGATCTTCTGTATAGCGAATGTTCTGTGCTAAGGGTTAGACAGCTGTTCATCCTGTCTGCTATACTCCGGAGACACAAAAGTACAGACTTTGTGCTGACCTCAAGACGCAACTGTACTAGGGTTTGTGACGTACCCGCTCATAGGACTGCCCTTGCACGTCGCCAATACTACGTCATGAGTAACTACTTATACAATAAAGCTCATAAAGTAAATAATATATATCCTCTGCCCCTAAT
Source organism: Notodonta ziczac (assembly GCA_918843915.1). Classification (NCBI taxonomy): domain Eukaryota; kingdom Metazoa; phylum Arthropoda; class Insecta; order Lepidoptera; family Notodontidae; genus Notodonta; species Notodonta ziczac. Next base: position 1,813,088 of record OU974065.1, on the reverse strand, counting down.
TAAATGCAAGGAAGTAGTACGTAATTGGCTTCTTAAATTAAATTATACAGAAACGGAAGAAATTATTCACACCTAAACTCACACTCTCTCACACACACACACACACATACACACACACACACACACACACACACACACACTAACACAGACACATTTGTGGTTATTCTTATTCTTATTTTATAACTTTATGATTATTTATTTTTTTATTTTTTATTATGTTCAAAATTTTATTTCCTACCTCATAAACAAATACGTTTACAAATTAGTATTGTTAAATTTTCAATAAACATTTCAGGGTCGAAGATGCTGACGGCTGTACCACAGTTTATACTAGTATAGCCGTTAACATTATCTCTTAAATAATATATAACATTGTTATGGTTTTGTTAATAATTAAGAGAAATTTGTATTATTTTTAGTTGGGATAAATAAATTATTATTATTATTATTATTATTTAGATTTACAAAGTAAAGTTCCAAAAAAATTGTATACCCTTTCTGTCTCTCCTAGTAGATATGCAAAATGGATCCAACCACCCATATTTCTGCAAACTGAAATGAACCTCCAACCACTTCTGCTGGGGTTGATTTTAGTCTGCAGGAGTAAGGAGTAAGTGTGTGTTGGGTCCTTTATGCTAAACTATGTAAATATATACCCCAAAATCTTTTCCTCCACCAAGACCCCAAATCTTTAAGGTCCGTATTAATAAGTCGATCTCGAGTCTGAGAGTGGTCTTGAGTACGCCTTGGACACGTCATTTTGACATAAGAATGACATTTCCAAGAGCGCTAACAGACTAACTATAGATGGGTCGTGAAATCACTTGAAACTTAGCGATAATTCGTTAATTATTAATATGTTAATTGGCCAAGGCTGGGTGTCACTGGGATCGCCCCCAGGCCATTGTATGGTACCCATAGTACAAGCGGTGCTTTTTGTTTTTTTTTTAGTTTGTGGCTTCCATCGTTTATCGATGAATTTGCCAACGTCAAGTGTTTAGTTTGGGACCATACAGTTGGTGTGTCAGTCTGGTGATATTTTTTTTTTTACCAATTTTGGAAATTACTACAAGATATACGTTGGTTTTTCATTCCATTGGAAATAAAATACATAAGTAACTTTGAATTATTTAATTAAGTCTCGATTTTTAAGCGAAGCTTCTATACGGACGTTCGGCTGGCTCGGTTCGCTCGCCGCGCGGGCACTAATTCCGTGCAAATCGTCAGCTCACGTAGCGTTACACGAGTCTTCGTGTAACACATCTGTGTGCCGCAGCTCTCACGTCTGTCAGAGCTGCGGCGCTCTACACTTTATACTATTAATTTGGTCTGAAGGTAGGTCAGAATTTTTTTTTTGCGTGTCATCGATCGGTCACCCGTCTAAATACTGACCGAGCCTACGTTGCTTAACTTCGACGATCGGACGAGAACTTACTTACATACTTATTTACATTATAAATAACAACTAAAATCAACCACATAAAACAAGTAAAGACAGACAAAACAGTCACATTAATTTTCGCATATTTCGGTCTTCACGGACACATATTTTATAAATCCTAAATAGTTGAAATAACAAAATAATCCACTCAATAAATTATAGATAACCCTCGTTTATATAATGATAACATAAAAACATCATGACAACCAGTTTGCCGGCACCAATTGGTGTCGGCGGGGTTCTTTCGTTCTGGTTATATTTATTATTTATTTATATTACCTGAAGGTGTGTCACCCCGTGTTCGTCCAGCGTCTGTTTGTCCAGGAACCGCTTGCCGCACGTGTCGCACGCGTAGCGGCGCGTGTCGGTGTGCGTGCGGCTGTGCTTCGTTAGTGTTGCCCTATTAATAAATCAATCTCGAGTCTGAGTGCGATCTTGAAAATGTAATTCTTATGTCATACTAGTGCAAAACTTCACGTCAAATGCGTACTCAAGATTGATTAATACGGACTTTAAAAAGGCTAGCTTTAATAATAATAATATCGCCAGACTGACACACCAACTGTACGGTCCCAAACTAAGCAATGCTTGTACTATGGGCACCGTACAATGGACTGGGGGCGATCCCAGTGACACCCAGACCAGGGCAAATTACGAAAACGCCCGCAACCACCATGTGCAGTGAGCCGAGCGGCCTACGCTCGAACCACTGCGCCGAGCGGTTTAATTTACTGTTATGTGGTATTGCATATTGCGAGAGGAAGGCCAAAGAAAAGATGGATGGATTGTATCAAGAGTGATATGAACGAGGTTGCAGTGAATGTGAGTATGACAGGAGAGCGCGATGAATGGGAGGAAAAGACATACTGCGCCGACCCCAGATAATGGGAAAAGGTGAGGCAGATGATGATGATGATGATGATGTGGTATTGCATTATCCACCTTAATACCTGAGATAGAAGGTCTTCCCGCAGCCGCGCACGGGGCAGTGCCAGCGGCGGTGCTTGTCGTGCTGGAAGTGCACGTGGTCGAACAGCGCGGTCTCGGTCGCGAAGCTTGCGCCTGCGCACTGCGGGCAGCGGTACTGCGGCCCCGCCCCCGCCGCCCCAGCCCCCGCCCCGCTCGGGGACTCGTGGAACTGCCTGGACGGTAGCGATACAACACTAGTCTCAATAAAGGCGTCAAAAGCCTAGTGAAAATTTTCAAAAATATAAAAAATTTAATCAGCACAGCAGTACACACATAAGAAAAGGACAGCACATAAATATAAAAGAAGTAAAATAGATAGACCAAAGGTAAGAAACGGACGCCCTCCGACCAGGTGGGATGACGATATGCGAAAGACTGCAGGCAGATGCTGGATGCGGCAAGCTGAAGACAGGGCGCTATGGCGCTCATTAGAGGAGGTCTATGTCCAGCAGTGGACAAGCATAGGCTGATGATGATGATGATGATGATGATGAAGGTAAGAAAGCTGCATTTCCTACAGTGTGAGCTGTACCGAAAGACATTTGGCTCAGCATGTGCTGGAGGGGACCGAGATCTCTCCAGCGCTGATTTTCAGCCAAATGGTGACAAAGGCGGCCAGTAGCTGAGAGGTGCCGGGGTGGATCCCCATCCTGGCCTTTAAACTATTGACGTGGGACCACACAAGCATACGCTTAGCAGGAGGGGCTAACGGGAATACTAGTAATAAGATTCATTAAAAAAAAAATTGGGCTATGTGACAATACTATCGATAGTATCACTATTATACCGTGTTTTACAAAAATGTATGTCGATAATATCGATACTAAGTAATGATCGTCTAGCTCGAACGATATACATTATAACGTCGATAGTATCGAAAGCGATTTATATACGCTAGATGCTAGATAATAGCGATACTATAGATAGTATCAGCGTCATATACCCACCCGTTGGGGAACGCGACACTTGGAGCATTCAAATCTTACTATTGGTCGCCCGCGGTCGAAATTCGACCATAAATAATTTAAATTCAATTTTAAACGTCATTAAGGTTCTATTGTCATAGACTATGACCTACATAAACCCAAAAACATTATTGATTGCTACGCAGAATACACTATGAAAGTCCCGCCCTCCGAAATAGAGAAAAAACCAAAAAACTGTCATCGTTTGTCAGTCAGACAGTTACCGAGTGGAAGTTACAAATGTCTTTGTCAAACGTATGGCAGTGTGCGTAATTATACATTTATTAGCTTAATGTAATTTGAAGTACATGTTATTATATAAAATGTAAACTTTAACTGTGCCAAATTTCATACTCCACCATCCGGCGTAATTTTCGTAAAAAGGGGTACAAAGTATTTGCTTCACGTATTAATATAACTAGCTGTGCCCACGGACTTCGTCCGCGTAGTATTAAACGTAACAAAAATTTCGGGATTATCGGGATAAAAAGTATCCTATATGTTAATCCCGGTTATAAACTATCTGTGTTCCAAATTTCATCCGAACCCGTTCAGTAGTTTTTGCGTGAAGGAGTAACAAACATACATACATACATACATACATACATCCACACTCACAAACTTTCACATTTATAATATTAGTAGGATGATACACCTACGTAGGTGTTCGCGACACTATAGAGGCTTTGATAATGTTTTATCAAAGTATAGGGGTAATCGACAAATAAAGAATCAGTACTTACATGTGAAACTTGAGTCTCACTTTGGAAGTGAATGATTCATTGCAGTTGTGACAAGTCACTATATGCGGATCCGACGTGGGCCCCTTGTTACGCTTCTTGCGGGGACGCTGGCGACACATATATAAAGTCAAATCTTTTATTGTGTTTAAGACTACGGGGGCACTTACAAATTGTAATTTTATACATATTTTTCTTATATCTACAACCGGATCGGAAGACGACCTCGACTGAGAAGATACGGCAAGACAATAATTTAAAGTCAGAATAATTTAAACCTTCTTACCACTATAAGAAGATCATTATCGGCTGACGTATCCACTTTTCTGAGCCTTCCTTGAGCACGCTGTAAAAAAAAAAACAAAAAACAATGCTATGCCGGGTGAAATAAATGCATTAGCGTTCTTAGCATTACTTAACGAGCTATTGGATTCGCAGTCTTGGGGCCCTGGTAATCAAACATAGGCCTGCATTAATAAATCGATCGCAAATCTTCTTCTTCTTTCTTTAAAAATATGGCCCACCCAGTTTAATAGGTATTCCGCCAGTGTCCAATAACTAATAGCAATAACAAACACATTTAATAACAATACAATACAATACAAAAATGTGACAGTCCACTTTGGAAAATCAAAATGGAGCCGATCTCAACTCTGAGAGCGACCTTGGAAATGTCACTCTTATGTAATCCTACTAATATTATAAATGTGAAAGTTTGTGAGTGTGGATGTATGTATGTATGTATGTATGTATGTATGTATGTATGTATGTATGTATGTATGTTTGTTACTCCTTCACGCAAAAACTACTGGACGGATTTGGATGAAATTTGGAACACAGATAGTTTATAACCGGGATTAACATATAGGACATATACTTTTTATCCCGATAATCCCGAAATTTTTGTTACGTTAAATACTACGCGGATGAAGTCGGCGGGCACAGCTAATAACAGTATAAAGTGTCATGTCAAAAGCATATTCAAGATCGCTCTCCGATTTGAAATCGATTCATTTATACAGGGTGTAGCCTTAAGATGGCTAACGAATAAATTTCAATACTACAATAATAATAATATAGCCCTTTTAACGTCCCACTCTTGGGCACGGGCCTCCCCTCAACATGAGAGAGATTCAGGCAATAATCTGCCACGCTGGCCCAGTGCGGGTTGACGGATTTGTCATGTCTTTCGAAAATTGGTTAGTTTTTCTAAGACATGCAGGTTTCTCCACGATGTTTCTCTTCACCGTATGCAAGTGATAATCGATAGAAATTATGATTCGCACAAATATTTCGAAAAACCCAGAGGTGCAAGCCGGGGTTTGAACTCAGGACCTTGTGCTCGCAAGACGCGTGCTTAACCAATCGGCTATCACTGTTCATTTGAAAACTACCTTAATGAAATCCTCTTGTGTTGGTATACATATGAGATTGTCGTCATCTTTGGTTTTCCGTTTCCGGCCACGCTTCCGGCATCGATGCGCGTTCATTGTCTCCGCATTTGGGAATATTTTACTGTTGATTGATAAAGGAAAGCATTGATAATATGAACGTACCTAGGTATTGCCCTAGGAGGACGGAGAATTGGAGTTTATTGCCTAAAGGGAGGCAAATCTGGATGTTTCTATGGTAAGTATAATAAATAAATATCGCCAGACGAACACACCAACTGTATGGACCCAAACTAAGCAACGCTTGTACTATGAGTACCGTACAATAGTCTGGGGGCGATCCCAGTGACACCCAGACTGGACAAATTACGAAAAGGCCATTTCCGAAATTTTCCCCGGCGGGAATCGAACCTGCCACCACCATGTGCAGTGAGCCGAGCGGCCTATCCTCGAACCACTGCGCCAAGCGGTCGTCAATAGATTATATTATATACTAGCTGAGCCCGCGACTTCTTCCGCGTGGAATTTAACTTAACAAAAAGCCCGCTCCCGCGTTCTGAGCCCGCGCGGCATGACCCAATTTTTTTAATTTGTTTTCCTAAATTAAAAGTAGCCTAAGTTACTGCTTATAACATCAGCATCTACCAGTGAAAGTCCCGTAAAAATCGGTCCAGCCGTTTCGGAGATACTCTTTGATTTCATGTGTTTTTATTTATTCACGCGGAAACCTAATTGTTTTTCTAAAATTAAAGTAGCCTAAGTTACTCCTTAAAACATCAGCTATCTGCCAGTGAAAGTCCCGTCAAAATCGGTCCAGCCGTTTCGGAGATTACCCGGAACAAACACACACACAGACAGACAGATAGACAGAAAGACAGAAACATAGACAGAGAGAAAGACAAAAAAAAATTAAATCGCGTTTTTGTTATAGGTGTTATTTACTTTCATATGCATTTAGTGAAAAGGTGTTATTTTGATATTACAAACAGACACTTCAATTTATTTATTTGGATACATATCCCCTCCCCAATTTTATTCCAAATCCGTCTATCTTTTCCAGATTTTTTGTAGAGCTGGTCTATTCCAGGTATTCACCATGCGCGCGCGTCTATCGATATAATTATATTCGCTACGCTCGATGTGAATTGTACTCAAAAACGATAAGGTTACGGATGAAATGCAATGAGTGTGCGATGAGACGTTTCAATGAACCATATGTCATACCTACGAGGGCGGGATGATAAGTAACTAGCCTAATAAGAAAACACTTAACGTTCCGTAATAAAATTAATTTTATTTTTCGACATAGTCTCCATGAACCTCTACGCACTTATTCCATCTTCGTTCTAAAGCAGTAATGCCTTCCAGAAAATGATTTCTTTCGAGGCCTGCAAAATACTCCTCTACAGCGGCTATGACTTCATCATTTGTGGCAAATTACTGTCCCCCCAAAAAAGTTTTGGGCTTAGGAAATAAGTGGAAGTCTGATGGAGCTAGATCAGGCGAATAAGGTGGGTGGGACAGCAAATCATACTTCAATTCGTTGATTTATGCCATAGCTTTTTTGATCGTGCGTAAGCAATCGCGGCACCCAACGGGCCGATAACTTTTTCATATTTAATTCCTCACTTAGGATATGATGTACCCATTATTTTGAGATACCTGTACTGTCAGCTATTTCAGATAACTTCAATCGTCGATCTGCTAAAACCATATCATGTACTTTCACGACCATTTCCGGAATCGTGACGCTTTTTGGACGTCCGGGGCGGGCTTCCTCTTGGACACATGTACGACCGCGTTTAAACTCAGCCACCCAGTTTTTTACTGTGTCATAGGAAGGAGCACATTGACCCAAAACATTATTTAACCCGTTATAGATATCTTTCCCCTTCATGCCCTTCATATGAAGAAACTTTATCACCGCTCTTTGTTCAATTCTATCCATTTTGAAAACAGTTGACGAAATATATTTTCAAATGACAAAAAATCTAATAAATTTTCACGCCACCAAATTCAAATTTAGAACACAGGTGGCCAGAGATACGAATTTAAAAATGACATATATATTTTTTTAATTTTAACTTTTTAAATAGCAAAGGCTAGTTACTTATCATCCCGCCCTCGTATCTAAATATGTTACCAGACCATCTGCAACAAAAATATATCCAAAACAAGGGGGATCTCAAAACGAATCTCAAGTCCTTTTAATCAACCGACTTCAAAAATGTTTTTTATTATTTTTATTATTTACTTTTTTTTTTGTTACCTCGTGTTCAAAACTACTCGCCGACACACATATAAGCCCTTTGCGAATTTTGAGGTACGGCTATAATATTGTATGGTATAGTTATGTTTTCCGGAAAAATAAATGAAATGAAAATTAAATGACTTGAAATTCTACCTGCAATTGAAACATTTGTTCATCTTTCCCTTTCTTCCATCTTTTGACCCGTCGCCTACCTGTAATAATAGTACATTGTTACACGAGTGGTGAAAGTGACTTATTTTTCCCGAGACGGGGTTTGGCGCCCGAGCGTAGCGAGGGCGCTAATAGTTCGAGGGACAAAATAAGTCTTTCACCCGAGGTAAACACTGTGCTTTTCATTACGAATACAAGGAAAGTAAAAATAAAAACAGGAATTGGCTAAAGAAATAATACAAGGAAGTATGAACAATACTCTACACCTCGAAAAAAAAAGATCGGATTGCCGCCTATTTAATTTTTTTTCGTTGGCCGGCCAACTTCATTATTTAGCCATTATTTTTCATTTTCATCTTTAGATATTTTGCCCAAATCTATGATTTTTTAAAGAAATTGTTGAAACTAAATTATAATTAAGTCATTTAAAAATATATATTCTTTAATTAATACTTAACTTTATGTTATTTCAATTTTACATCGTGCTGTAATTGAGTGACTGTAGAAAAAGTTTGAACATGGTTCCATAGAAATGTGAAAATGGAACTAGTTTTTTTTTTATAATTTGACAGCTGTCAGTTGAAAGCGATTCTCCCGGGCCGGAAAAGTATTACTTTCAACCCGCTCCTCAGGCAACTTCAGACCTACTTTCAGAGTATGAGTAATGAAAAATGTTTTTCTTTTCTAAATGTCGACAACAGCGCGGCTTATCGGGTCTAACTATAACTTAAAACCATTCAGTTGTCCCCATAAGTAGAAAAAACAGGAAAATCGGTGAAGCCGTTTAGTAGGAGAAGAATTACGAAGACACATACCACTAAATAGATTTGATTTTATAGCTTGAAACCACACCATGTTACACCAAATATTGTAGCTACTTAATACTTAAACATACATTTTTTATGATTTTTGTGGTAAGTTCCATACAGGTTGAAACAAAAAGGGTATTTCATTTTTTTCAAAACATAACTTTGCAATTCTAAAACCAACAGCTTTGGAGGAAACTTGAAAAACAAAAGGTGTTATAGGAATGCAGCTGTTGACAGATTACACAATACAACACCTTTAGTACTTCAACTGTCCCACAAAGCCGATAGTTTTAAATTTATAAAGTAAAGTTGCAAAAAAAATTGTATACCCTTTCTGTTTCACCTATTAGATAGATTGAGATGATAGAGGTGATACCACAGATATAGATTTACATAGATAACGCAAGTATCACGATTTGTAATGAAACCAAGCGTGGCGAATTTTTTATAATTTTTTTACACCTACTGTGACGTCACAGGCGAAATTTAGTGACGGGAAATCCAAACCGATTCAAATACACCGATGCCGCCGATGCCCCTCTGCCCGCTACGATTCTCTCGAGTGATTATCTCGCTCATACTCATATTTTTTTATATCTGTGGTCCCATTCGCTCACAAGTTAGCGGCGACCAAACCTTGACGCTTGGTCGGGGTTGCGTACACGCGAAGTACATGCATTTGCGCTATCTATGTAAATCTATATCTGTGGATGATACCTTGGCGGCATCCAGGAGAGTCTGAAGGTCTTCCGGTGCTTCCGCGTCGGCGGTGTGCACTATCCAGATCTCATCCTCGCTGCTGTCCACAGCCTCCTGCTTCACCTCAGTCTTCATGAGGGGTCCGGCCTGATGCATCACATCACCAGGGGTAAAGGAGGGGTTTAGTACGGCTATTAATATCAAAAGGCAACACACTGGAGCTATATTTACATTAAGGCTAAAGCGCCCATCTAGCCCGCGAAGTACAAATTTATTGAGGTTTTTTAGAAAATTTTCAAAATCTCACAATTATAAAATGCACATTTTGTACTTCGCGACAAAGTCGTTAGTATCATATCCACCGTAATAATATTTAGAGTAAAATAAATTTATTAATAAACGCACTGCATACTGTGTTTGTCGCAAATCACAAAATGTTGTCTTAAATGTTTTCAGATTTTGGATGAACTATAGAAATACTCGAAAATTTTGAATTTCACGGGCTAGACAGGCGCCTTCACCTTAGTATCTACATAGTATAAAACAAAGTCTCTTCCCGCTGTCTGTATGTCTTGCTGCTCTGTATGCTTATCCTTTTTTAATAGATAGTGTGATTCAAGAGGAAGGTTTATATGTATAACTAGCTGAGCCCGCGACTTCGTCCGCGTGGAATATAACTTAACAAAAAAGCCCGCTCCCGCGTTCTGAGCCCGCGCGGCAGGACCCTTTTTTTAAAAAAATTGTGTTTCTAAAATAAGTTTAGCATAAGTTACTGCTTATAACATTAGCTATTTACCAGTGAAAGTCCCGTCAAAATCGGTCCACCCGTTTCGGAGATACTCTTTGATTGCATGTGTTTTTATTTTTTTACGCGGAACCCTAATTGTTTTTTCTAAAATTAAAGTAGCCTAAGTTACCCCTTATAACATCAGCTATCTGCCAGTGAAAGTCCCGTCAAAATCGGTCCAGCCGTTTCGGAGATTACCCGGAACAAACACACAGACAATTTTTTTTTAAATCGCGTTTTTGCTATAGGTGTCGTTTGTACTTTCATATGCACTTTGTGAAAAGGTGTTATTTTGATATTACAAACAGACACTCCAATTTTATTTATTTGTATAGATATATGCATAATATAGTAGAGAAACACTGATAATTTTAAAGGTTCCTAATGTGATGTCGTAAATAAACACATTTTTGTGCTTATATTGCAAAAGCTGGCTGAACCCTACGAGATAAATCAAAATAATGTATGTACTACACTATTGTACACTCTATCACAAGCAAGGAATACGTCAAATCATATACACCCGTAGGTATAAGAAAAATCTGAAACTACTAACTACCCACCATCTACCACTATCATACAATAACAACGTAATCTTTAACCAAACTATCGATCACTAACCGATTCGTTTTTCGATTCTAGTTTATTGTCTTCAGATATCTTCTCTGTTTCTATAAATTTTAAAATAACAGTTTTTAAAGGCGAATCACTATATTGGCGAAATGTGTGTACCCTGCAGTCACAGGCCAATAAGCCATAGACGCCGCATAGCCCAGAATCCGCTTGGGCGCTACGATGCCACAGACAGACACACAGATACACATGTTAAACTTACAACACCCCTCTTTTTTCTTCGGGGGTTAAAAATTGAGACAACTAATATATTTTGTATGTTTCCTGAAGTGCAAAGGGGATGGATAGACATACCTTTTTCGGTTTCACTCTTCTTATTAGAGCTTCTGGTTCGACCAGCAATGGGGGAAGACTCCACAGGCTTGTCTTCTTCTATAATAATAACAAAATAATAATAACTTTGTTCTTTTGACGTCCACTCCTAGATACGAACCTCCCCTCACTACGAGGGGGATTCAGGCCATAATCCACCACGCTGGCGGGTTGACGGAGTTCACATGTCTTTCGAAAAATGATTAGTTTTTCTAAGACATGCATGTCTCCTCACGATGTTTTCCTTCACCGTAAGCGAGTGATAATCATATAGAAAGTGTGATTCTCACATTAGAATTCGAAAAACCTAGAGGTGCGAGCCGGTGTTCGAACCCAGGACCGTGTGTCTGCGAGACGAATGCTTAACCAATTGGCTATCACTGCTCCACCTAAACGGCTTGACCGATTTTGATGACATTACAATTTTGTATTATACTTACAGTGTCAACTAGTTGGTTTTTAGTTATACTTGGAACGGACAGGTAGCGCAGTTGTCGCGATCCAGCAAATAAAATCCACGCTAGCAAAACTCTAGCCATTTAAAAGCTAATAAGAAATAAATTCTAATTACCTATATTTATATTAGATTCCTTTTCATTATTTGATTCGATCTTTTCATGGGCTGCTTTCAGGTGGCCTTTCAGCCATTTCAAGTTGGCGTACCCTAAAAACCAACAGGTATGTACGCGAAAGGGTGCTGTTATAGCTGCTTTTTCGTACGAATAGCGAGTGTGAGTCGGAAGCCTCTAAATAGGAGATATCGTCATGATTGAAAAGCGCTATGCCCCCAGGCATCTGTTAGTGACTTTAGTACCGGATTAAGCAAGCGCGGGGCCCGTAGCAAATTATTTAAAAGAGCCCTTGATCTACTATGGGTTCTCAAGTATAAAGTGGTAAAAAAACAAATCAATAGTCTATACGTTTATTTGCCATCTACAGGTTACAATTTTGTGGGCATTTAGTAAATTATTATAGGCGCTGTTAGGCTCTGGACAAGTACAAAGAGCCAGAGATGAGATTTTCTGGCAATATAGAATAATATTGATAAGAAACTAACATATGCGGGGCCCCCTTTCGCGCGGGGCCCGTAGCAATTGCTACTCTTGCTATATGGTTAATCCGGCACTGAGTGACTTTGTAAACTACTTTTCATTACTCATACTCTGAAAGTAGGTCTGAAGTTGCCTGAGGAGCGGGTTGAAAGTATTACTTTTCCGGCCCGGGAGAATCGCTTTCAACTGACAGCTGTCAAATTATTAAAAAAACTAGTTCTATTTTCACATTTCTATGGAACCATGTTCAAACTTTTTCTACAGTCACTCAATTACAGCACGATGTAAAATTGAAATAACATAAAGTTAAGTATTAGTTAAAGAATATATATTTTTAAATGACTTAATTATAATTTAGGTTCAACAATTTCTTTAAAATAACATATATTTGGGCAAAATATTTAAAGATGAAAATGAAAAATAATGGCTAAATAAAGAAGTTGGCCGCCCAACGAAAAAAAAAACAAAATAGGCGGCAATCCGATCTTTTTTTTTTCGAGTTGTAGAGTATTGTTCATACTTCCTTGTATTATTTCTTTAGCCAATTCCTGTTTTTATTTTTACTTTCCTTGTATTCGTAATGAAAAGCACAGTGTTTACCTCGGGTGAAAGACTTATTTTGTCCCTCGAACTATTAGCGCTCTCGCTACGCTCGGGCGCCAAACCCCGTCAACAGACTAAATAAGTCACCTCGGACTAAATAAGTCACTTTCACCACTCGTGTCACAATGTACTATTGTAACGTCCACTGTGAAAAGTTCTCTTAAACGTCAACAAGATGGCGTTAGTAAGATATTCAGGTTATTGGATAGTGCGACATCTATAAACTTAACAGGGAACTTCATTCCTTACGGGGGGTCTCGCGACAGCGCAATTTTTTTTTATTAATCAATTTGTTAAGTAAACTTACCATAATTACAGAGTGGACAAGGATACACTTCGCCGTCTTCCAAATCGTGCTTATGGGTTTCACTGTGTTCCATCACTTCCGGCACATCCGCGAATGTACGCTCGCAGAATCTGTGCGAGAAATAAATAAATATCGCAACACCTAAACTAGCTGTGTGGACTGTGGACCAAACTAAGCAACGCTTGTACTATGGGTACGGTACAATGGACTGGGTGGTGATCCGACCATAGAGTTGGTGTGTTAGCCAGGAAATATTGGCGGTAGATTCTGACTAATCATAAATGCTTTGTTGGCTTACATAAATAAATACAATTTTGAGGTTGAGTTGAGTTTGATTATATGGGCTGTTTCAAAAGTCCGAATATATACAATTTAGGCACAGGTAGGTGATATGTAGATGACCAGTATTTCTCACAACTTTCTTATTGTGGCCCTAGAGCACATCTAATGGAATAGAAACTGTTTTTAATTTGTTTGCATAATTAGTACTCAAATAATGACGTTAAAAACAAAAATCCGGAATGAAAACATTTGTAAAATTGTGTTCAACTTTTTCTACGACATAGAAAACTTTCAAAACTTACAAACACCTCAGTACTGTTTCGGACTTTTTAAACACCCTGTATTATTGAGGGGCGAGCTGCAAAAATCAATCTTAAGTCTGTGAGGATATTTTGCTAGTATTAAATATTCTTACCTGCATTTGAGTTCACCAACATGACTGTCACATTGGTACTTCCCCAAAAATTCTTTGACTTCCTCATCAGCTTCCTCCAAATTGTCTATGATATTGTCTATTTCCGGCTCAGGCTCTACGATCTCTACGTCACTCGAACTACCCTCTTTCGTCTCATCTTTAACTATTAAAACGTCATCGGACCTCGGATCGTTGATTGGCTTTGTAATAATCTCACCATCCGAACCAATTTCGACTTTAACAAACTCGTCCTTGACCATCTTGTTTGTGGTAGCAAAATGGACGCTAAAGTTTTTAATCTTCTGAAAAATGTACTGCTGATTGTTTTTGATGACCAAAAACTCGTCGGAACCCAGAAACTGATTCGCGCTTTTCATTCGACTGGGCCTGAAATACTCATTCAAACAATTCTCGCAAATTATCTTCAGTTGCGTCGACATTTTTTTCTGGGGGGAGCACCTGTGTAGTCTCTGGTCCTCGTTATCGAACAAATACAGCTTGTCTATGGAGCTGTTAACGTGCTTGGCGCAAATGAAACACGACTGACTCTCGTTATCACCTATTAACATATTACCATCTATGTCGACGTAGGATATAGGTTTGGACCAATTCTTGTGTACAAGTCTAGACGGATCCGTCTTTCTGACATGTCGTCTTTCTGTGTACGCTTGGTCGTACGGCAGCGACGTCATTGGGGAATCCTTGAACATATTCAAAATGTCCTCTCTCGTCAAGTTATCATTCCTTTGATAGTCGTAATTTTTGAAATTGTCTTTTATCAAACTTTTTGGGGATTTGTTGCGAGCGGTCACCGTGCTCAGGGTCGCGTATGTCTTATGATTGGCTTCGAGGTATTTTGTAAACTGGGCTTCGAAGCCCGAGGTATTGTTGCACACTAATTTGAAAGGTAGTGAGTTCAGGAAACTGCATTTCGGACTATCATCATTAGACCATCGGGACACCGGACTAGCCGTAATATTGATCTTTTTAATCTCCCCCTTTACGTCGTCGACTTCGTCATCAATGTCGTCACCAACATACTTAATGAACGGTATTTTTTCTGCTGTTAAATCTACTAGAGGATCTTCGTTGTCGAAGTGTATCTGTGACGCTCTGATTTGAGTACCATCGTCTAGAATGTACACTAAATCATTGGCGTCTTCAGTCTGTTCCAACATTGGATCAATGTGTGTTGGTTCCATCATTGGGTCCATGTTGGCACCAATTTCTGTTGGTAGGCTCTGTTCGGTGTTGATGAGGAATTGGTATATGTTATCGGTGAGCAAGACGGTTTGGTTTCTTACTATTGAGTTCATATCTATGTCATAGCCTAGCTGGCACCTAAAGGATGGAAAAATTAACTTTCAAATTTTGTTTTTCTATATAGTGATAGCCGATTGGTTAAGCATGCGTCTTGCGGGCATCAGGCTCTGGTTTCAAACACCGGCTCGCACTTCTGGGGTTTCGAAATCTATGTGCGAATCATAACTTCTATATGATTATCACTCGCTTACGGTGAAGGAAAACATCGTGAGGAAACCTGCATGTCTCAGAAAATCTAACCAATTTTCGAAAGACATGTGCAATCCACCAACCAGCACTGGGCTAGCATGGTGGATTACGGCCTGAATCTCCTCTTAGTGAGGGGAGGCCCGTGCCCAGGAGTGGGACGTCAAAAGGGCTAAATTATTTGTTTATTATTATTATATTATACTTATAACACAATATTTCAATTCCTTATGTCCGCAATACCGAATATCGGGCACGTATGACGCGACGCGCGCATAGAGATCGTAACAATCTTAATTTTTTATGAAAGTTTTATGAAATAACACACAGATATAGATTTACATAGATAACGCAAATGTCCGACCAAACGTCAAGGGTGGTCGCCGCTAACTTACAGTCCGCGCGACTACAGATATAAAAAATATGAGTATGGGCGAGATAATCACTCGAGAGAATCGTAGCGGGCGGGGGGGATCGGCGGCATCGGTGTATTTAAATCGGTTTGGATTTCCCGTCACTAATGACGTTACAGTAGGTGTTAAAAATTCGGCACGCTTGGTTTCAATACAAATCGTGATACTTGCGTTATCTATGTAAATCTATATCTGTGAATTAACATCATTATTCGTTATTGGAGCAAAGTTCCCGATGTCGGAAACAACAGTTTTTACAAATTAATCAGCAGGATGAAAGCTGTTGTTTCCGCCACGGAAACATTCCGTCGACTCTTAACCCTACTGGACTGATGAATTATTATAAGTCTTAATAATATCCTAAATAATCGAGAGAGGTTGTTAGTGTTTCACCAGTAACCTTGTGTAATAATAATAATGTTTATTAATAAAGGAATTACATGTTCATAACATATGTCCCAACATACTTGGCTTTATCCAGAAAAGTTTGGAAGTCATCTTCCGGCTCAATCCTCAGCGCCACTTCCTCGCCTGAGGAGTTCTCCATGAACAGCATCAGTGGTTGCAGTTCCGACATCATCACTAAGGAAGACATGACAAAGTTTTATTATAGTTTATCTGTGGAGTGACTATACCATCAGAGGTCTGTGGCTAATTCATTGAATGGGCTCCTCCCTAAATTTAGAGGGGCCCCACGCTGTGTAAGAAGGCCTTTTTTATTTAAAAAAAAACAGAAAGTGCCACCGCAGTAACATGAACTTAGCACAATGGTTTGCCACAATTTGATAGGTATTCTAAGACTGAATGATATCTTTTTCTTACGAATGTGTTCAAATTTTGATAATTTATTTGTATAATTCAAGTATTCTCTATAGTTAAATACAACATATTTGTATTAAAATTTGTAATAAATGGTAGTTTTCTCCCATTATTGGCCTTGAGCCCTTTAGGTTGGGGCCTAAGACGTTTTGCCAGCTCGCTTTTGTTACAGTGATCAGGATTTCTGGAGATAATATAATATAAATTCTGTAGTAAGTACCTAATTCAGAGATATACAATGTTTTATAGATGGGTTTTCGAAAAGGAAACCTGCATGTCTTTTAAATGTAACCAATGTTCTGAAGACATTTGAAATCCCCCAATCTGTACTGGCCCAGTGTGGTGGCTTTTGACCTGAATCCCGCTCTTATTGAAGGGAGGCCTGTGCCCATGATTGAGACATTAAAAGGGCTAATTATTATTATCATTATAGATTTTGAGATGATAAATGAACTCAATTGCACATAAAGATATTATATAATATTATTACGGCAATTTATTGTAATTTAGGATATATCGTAGCAATTATAGTATAAAACAATTCCAAGAAATACGTTGAAGTGTAAAAACTTAAAGTACCTACTTATAGGTGTCGTGGTGACCGAACGCAAGTAGCAAAAAGTAATAATACTTTTCGAAAATAAAGTTTGCACAGTATCTGTTTATTTGTTCATAAAATTTATAACCGGCCAAGCCATTTTACATAAGCGGGGAGTGTGACAAACTGACACTGGCCACCGAATAAAATAAATTATAATGGCCAGTGACAGCGCACAACCATTACACATTTTACGTGAAAACAACCGCAAAAATACAAGCTAACGAATTAGTATCGCAACGAATAATCAGTTACTTACCACGGCTTTGATTTCAATGCAAAATATCACGAATTTCATTTAGCAACTGGCACATCTTTGAAAAATAACAAATGAATATTTTTTAGGCCATTTACGTCAAAATTCAAAACAAAAACATTCGAGTTATCAATCCATAGACATTGCGTGTGTGTTTTAATGTAAAGTCATATTGGTTTATGATGTAATTTTTCACCTTCCCATCTTGTGTAATAAAACAAGAAAATACGTAGATGGGTAAAGCTGAATTTCAGTAACAAAATGGAGAGATAAAAATAAGAATCACGTAATTATTTATAAAGTTTTAAACAACCTATGACTTCGGATACTATTTTTAGACATGTTTGTCTATGCATTGTAGATGCCGCTAAAATGCAAGAAAAATAATTTGTAAGAAAGAGAAAGATGATTATTTATTCCTGATGAAATTACTTATTAGAAATAAATTAACCATAATTTATATTATTAACTAATTTAATATTATCATACGTAGTTTTCATAATAATATATAATTTTGATGATTCGTAAAATACGGGAAAAATGCAAAATATTTAGGGCAGGCAGGCACAAAATACTTGCAGTGTGAAAGGAACAACAATAGTATCGATGTTGACTGATTGACAGTGTTGACAGATTGTCAATGACAAATGAACTGTCAAGCATTTGCAATATGGCCGAAAGTTTATCTAAATACGGAACGTACTATTTTTGTGCGCGAATAATATAATTTCCTATACGTGGGTTGATTTGTTTAATTTGATGACTTAAATAGTGAAGTGTTGCGGTATGTTTCCGCTAACTCCTCCGGTCGTTAAGCGGCTGTTAGGGTGGAAAAAAGGCCCCGAAGGGTCTTCTGCTGCCGAAGACAAATGGTCTGAGAAGGCAGTTAAAAGTTTAGTCAAGAAATTGAAGAAGAGCGGGGCACTTGAAGAATTAGAAAAAGCAATTTCAAGCCAAAATAGCCATACTAAATGTGTCACAATACCCAGGTCAGCTAATTTATTGATTTTTTCCTTTGATAACAATCATCCAGAATGTGACGTTTCCGGTGGCTATTATTATGTATTTTGGACTCTAAACGAGTAAATTTGTAGTCTACTTTAGATCAACGAAGTCCTATGGTGAAAATTGTTGAGCTAATCAAAGTACGTATATTATTCGCACTAAAATATGTTGTTTTTATTTGCTATACTTTTCAAAGTAGAATCTTGTTATATAAATCTAGTAAGATTTTATTTTTTTAAAAATATAATATTTCCATTGTCCTAATTTTAATCGAATAAAAAACGTAAAAACAAGTTTACGAACGAATTTTTGCCATGGACGAACTATTTCGTCGGGTCATATAACCGGACAAAATGGCGTTGTGGCCTCCAATAAATGAGTGTGCAGCAAATAGCGATCATCGCAATTTCGTTGCGTTATAACATACAGGACGCAAAATCGGAAAGGTCAAAACACCGTCAAAACAAATCGAAGCCTCTTGTCAAACCAATATGGCTGCCGTGTTTTGGACCTTGTGAATTTGTTAATTGCTAATTTTATAGCGATAATTACAAAGCTAAATTTCCATTATTCGCGTTATTGGTGTACTATAACCTTTAAAAGGATATACCTGCCTCCCAAATTCTTGAAAGGTAATGGCATTTCGCTAAATCATAACGTTTTATAATCAGTTCCTGGATAATTAATTTATGCGATAATTACGGTTTTCCGATGCGAAATTACTTGTTTCTAATGATGTAGTTTGATAACCGCAGTATTATTTATTGTTATAACATATAAAATGCGAGGATATCGAAATATTTGAAGCTCCTATTGGAGTCTTATTAGCGATATCTATTGTACTAGGAAATGGGAATACTAGATTAAATCTATTGTACAAAGGATGATGTGATCATAAATATTAGTGATTTTCATTTCGTTAGTTTATTAGGCTTTTTTAGGGATTATAGAACCTATTTCGATTTTTTTTAATTTAAAATGGTTTATCTAAAACTTAAAAAAATAATTAATTCCACTGTAAGGTTATTGTTAGGTTAAGTTGTATATCAGGTACTCCAAATAAGATAGCAAGCAAAAAAGCAATAGAAGAGCAGTCATGGGTATACCAGTAGGGGACGGCAACAGAGCAAGGGAACATGCCATGTTTTTTTTTAAACCAACTAGGTTTTTTTTATCGAGCTTAGTATACATAGATATTTTTTTATTCCAGGGTCAAACCAAATGACAACGTTATAAACGGCCAATACCGCAAGGGCCTGCCGCATGTTGTCTACTGCCGGCTGTGGCGCTGGCCGCAGCTACAAGTCAGTATCACAACATAGTATAAAACAAAGTCGCTTCCGCTGTCTATGTCCCTATGTATGCTTAGATCTTTAAAACTACGCAACGGATTTTGATGCGGTTTTTTTTAATAGAGTGATTCAAGAGGAAGGTTTATATGTATAATATAGTAGAGAAACACTGATAATTTATTGCGAAGCCAGGGTGGGTTTATTGTTGGGGAAATGAACGACCCAATCTTAATCAATAAATATTAATGAACTGATAATATCAAGTCGAGGGATTTTGAGTATGCTGTTGACAGTGTGTTAATAATGGTATATTACAAAAATTACATTTACAATACACTCTTGGACTTGAGATTGATATATTAATATGGGCCTAAGGCTGATACCAACAGATATAGATAACGCAAGTATCACGATTTGTATTGAAACCAAGCGTGCCGAATTTTTAACACCTACTGTGATGGCACAGCCGAAATTTAGTGACGGGAAATCCAAACCGATTCAAAGACACAGATGCTTCCTATGCCCCTCCGCCCGCTACGATAGTGATTGTCTTGCTCATACTCATATTTTTTTATATCTGTTGCGCGGGCTGTAAGTTAGCGCCGACCAACCTTGACGCTTGGTCAGGGTTTCGTACACGCGAAGTACATGCGTTTGCGTACATAATTTAAAAAAGAAAAAGGAAAAGATGTATCCATGGAGTTTCTTGCATGTTCTTCTCCATAGGATATTTTTTAGAACATGCAACTTTTTTATAAGTGCCAGTTAATCTGGCCTATTTGAAATAAAAATATTTGAATTTGAATTTGATACCATCCTAATCAATTAACTGCTACATCTACTGATTAGTGATATGATGGTAGAACAAGATGACTCAGAATCAATCTACATTTTCTACATAGAGATACATTCAGTTGATGCTCACCATCTCCTTCTTCTTTGTGAATGGTGTTAGCAGCTGCGTGCCACAATTCTGTCAGTGGCTGTGACGCTAGTATCCTAAACATGTTAAAAAATATATAAAATGCTTGTCTTTGTTTTCAGAGCCAACATGAACTAAAGCCTGTTGACCACTGCGAGTATGCATATCAGTTAAAGAAAGACGAAGTGTGCATCAATCCTTACCATTATAATAAAATAGACTCACCAGGTAACTCTTGACAAAATATTATCACAATTGTTTTTTTAAACATTACAAGCAATGTGTGTTTATTACATTACTAGTATTCACTTTAGCCCCTCCAACTAAGCTAATGCTTGTGCTAGGAGTGGCACATCAATAGTTTAATGGCGAGGATGGGGAACAAACCCGCAACCTCTCAGCTACAAGGATGGCCCGTCTTACCACTAGACTATTGACCCTTCAAATTATAATTCATATGAATTTAATTAGTTGCCTCGAAAAGTCGGTGAAATCAATGTAGTTGCCTTGCAGCTACACCAGATCTCTGAAGCGTAAGGTGAAAACACCCTTTGGTCAAAAATTTTCAGTTCAAACAGCTGTTTGGTCAGCTATAATTATATAAAAAAATTAAAATGTTCTGTGGGTAGACAAATAAAGATGGCGGCGTGTGTTTGTCCACCAGCGCTGCCGCCGATACTAGTGCCGCGTTGCGAGGGCGAAGCGCGGCCGCCGCCGCCCTACACCGACTACCACCTGCACCACGAACACACCGAGCCGACGTGAGTCCATCCCATCATTTGTAGAGGGGGGGAGGGGTTATTTTTTTGTGACATTATGGTGGCTTTGTATGGTCTGGTGACCGATTGCAAATAGAAAAAGTGGGGAAAAAAAAGTGATGGGAGGCGAGTGGGGTCCCTAAAACCAACTTAAATGCTCGTGCTACAAGTGAGCTAACGTCAATAGTTCAACGGGCATCGACCCCAGAGCCTCACGGTCTCGAATACGGCCCTATAACCACTAGGCCAGGGGTAGGCAACCTGCGGCTTTTTGGATGTGAAGCTGCGGCTCTTTAGTTACATACGCAAATATTATTTAATAACCATTAGCAGAGGAGAACCTAACAATCGAAACCAAACCACTATACAATCGAGACGAAAATATAATATTCGTAACTAAACATCAAAATTCTTAACCTTTCGACAAAGGTCAAAGGGCAAAAAAAAAAATATATTTAATAATAATAGTTTAGCCCTTTTTGACGTCCCACTCCTGGGCACGGGCCTCCCCTCAACACGAGGGGGATATTACTTATTTAATAAAAAACAACTTCACCTTAAGTATCATTCTGAATTGATTAACCAGGATTAGGTACCATTTGTATCTGTCACCCACTTGTCCTCGCTGTTCATAGATATTTATCTTATGAATAAATCAATGTTATGCAAGTATGTACAATTTTTTGGCAAGAAAAATGTTGTGGTTTTTATAAAACTTTTTAACCCTTCCAACTCAAAAGGTTGCCGGCCCCTGCACTAGGCTTTTGACTACTGGACTATTAGCTACTAGCTGTGCCCACGGACTTCGTCCGCGTAGTATTTATCGTAACAAAAATTTCGGGATTATCGGGATAAAAAGTATATAATTTAATCCCGGTTATAAACTATCTGTGTTCCAAATTTCATTCAAATCCGTTCAGTAGTTTTTGCGTGAAGGAGTAACAAACATACATACATACATCCACACTCACAAACTTTCACATTTATAATATTAGTAGGATTGGCTTTGTATAAAGTTTCGCCCGGTTGTGCAGTGTGATGCAAACGGGCGGCGTGGTGGGCGTGGGCGCTCACAGCGCCATGTACCTGGAGGCCACGCTGGCGCAGCAGGTGCCGGGAAACACCACAGTCCACGTGTGAGTAGTTTCCTAACTTTTTTTTTTATATATGACTATATGTTGTTGGCCAGAGTGGCCATAACGACTTCACCCGGACAGAGGGCGAGCGCAAGTGCGCTCCAGCCAGAGGGGCAGGGGGGCAGCTAGCTCGCGGGCGTCACAAGGGACACGACCTCGGCTTGGGCCGCTGCCAGGAGAGGTGGCGAGGGTAAATCTACCACCGGATCGGAACGCGTGTTTCCTAACCTATTTCAGGACAATATACAGGTTGAAACAGAAAGGGTATACTTTTGTTTCAAAACTTAACTTTGTAATTCTAAAACTATCAGCTTTGGAGGAAACTTGGAAAACAATAGGTGTTACAGGTACATACAGCTGTTGACAGATTTCACAAGTCTACAAAACGTTTAGTACTTCAACTGTCCCACACAGCCGATAAATTTAGGTTTACAAAGTAAAGTTGCAAAAAATATTGTATGCCCATTTTGTTTCACCTAGTATAAATGAACTAGCTGACCCGACAGACGTTGTCCTGTCTTTTAGGGGTATGAAAAATAGTAGCCGATTCTCAGACCTACTAAATATGCATATAAAATTTCATGAAAATCGGTCGAGCCGTTTCGGATGAGTATGGTAACTAGCATTGTGACACGGGAATTTTATATATAAGATAAATATCGCTAGAAGAACACACCAACTGAATGGTCCCAAACTAAGCGGCGCTTGTACTATGGGTACCGTACAATGGACTGGGGGCGATCCCAGTGACACCCAGACCTGGGCAAATTACAAGAAGGCCATTTCCTCAACGTACCCTGCCGGGAATCGAACCCGCTGTATTGTTCAAGCTTTTGAAATGTTACTTTTCTGTAGTCTAAAAAGCTAGCTAGAAGCCTGTTAGAACTTTTACTACATAGTATAAAACAAAGCCGCTTCCCGTTGTCTGTCTGTCCCTACGTATGCTTTGGGTCTTTAAAACTACGCAACGGATTTTGGTGCGGTTTTTTTTTAAATTGATAGAGTGATTGGAACGAGTGAAAGGAACGTTTATATGTGTTTATATAATACATGCATAATATAGTAGAGAAACACTGATAAAATACCAGTGCGAAGCCGGGGCGGGTCGCTAGTGTGATTATAATTAAAGCAACTGGCGATTTAAAAAATATAATATTACAAAATGTAAAAAGAAAAGCCCGCTGAGTTTCTTGCCGGATCTTCTCAGTCGAGGTCGCGTTCCGATCCGGTTGTAGATTTAAAATAAATATGTAGAAACGACAATTTGTAAGTGCCCCCATAGGCCTAAACAAAATAAACGCTTTAAATTATTATTATTTTTATTAAAATTTACTGTAACTTAGTGTATAAGTAGTTGTTATACTGTAAATAAATGGACATTGCTAAGTGAATAAACTCTTTGACTTTGAATTCTCGTTGTGCAGGAGTTCGTCAAGTGTGGAGACGCCGCCGCCCGGCTACATCAGCGAGGACGGCGACCCCATGGACCACAATGACAACATGAGTGAGTTTGTTGACAATTTTGTTGTTGTTATAATTTAATTAATGATAAACAAGAAAAAAAGTAAATTAAAAAAATAAAACCCCAACGAGTAGTAAAACAAACTGGAAAGAAAAACAAGTCCAGTCGTCTTGAATTATAAATAACTAGCGGCAGGCCCCGGCTTTGCACGGGTGGACATTCAGAGTAAATTTATAGGTAGTTGTAAAAAGAACTGCCTAACTAAACCTATTTCATAGATTAAGTTAGACAACGCTCTCCCGTAATTCGGTGCCTGGCCACGGCGGCGCGGCGTTTATTTTTCTATTGGTATTTGCTTAGATTGACATTTTTAAATTCTCTAAAAGTAATTTAGAGGTATGAAAATAGTCTCAAACACGAAATGTTTTATTAGGATAAGGATTAATACTAAGGTCATTGTCTGATTTTGGTCGGCAAATCTATCAACTTTAAAAAAATTAAATATATTAGTGTACATGTGGTTTCGCGTAGTATTTTGTAGATATTGATATGTTCTTTAAAATTGTAGAACATTTTTTTGTTCTATCATCAATAGTTGCTGTAGCGCATGCAATGAAAGACATTTTATGAAAAAAAAATTTACACCTTGGGTTACATTATTGAAGTTTCAGTAGGGATCCCTATTTTTTTCTAGTAATAAATAAAGCCTATGTTACTCAGAGATAATGTAGCATTCTAATGGTGAAATAATGATTAAAATCGGTCCAGTAGTTTTTGAGTTTACTCTTTACAAACATACAAAAATACAAATATTTTCTCTTTATAATATTAGTGTAAATTAACTGAATGAATTAGCAAGCTGAAGTGGCAGTGGGCTGGCCATATCTCGCGAAGAACCGACAACCGCTGGGGTAAACGTGTTCTTGAGTGGAGACCTCGACTCGGCAAGCGTAGTGTAGGACGCCCTCGGACCAGGTGGGATGACGATCTGCGAAAGACTGCAGGCAGATGCTGGATGCGGCAAGCTGAAGACAGGGCGCTATGGCGCTCATTAGAGGAGGCCTATGTCCAGCAGTGGACAAGCATAGGCTGATGATGATGATGATGATGATGATGAACTGAATGTTTGTGTTGGTGTGTCCAGACCTGACGCGGCTGACGCCGTCGCCCCCCGGGCTGGCGGCGGAGGCGGCGCCGGTGCTGTACCACGAGCCCGCCTTCTGGTGCAGCATCAGCTACTACGAGCTGAACACGCGCGTCGGGGAGACCTTCCACGCCTCGCAGCCGTCCATCACCGTGGACGGGTTCACTGACCCCAGCAACAGCGAGAGGTACCACCTACTTTGTACCTGCTTATTATAATTACAGGGGAGAAACTGGCCAGTCAATTTTATTTTCATTTCTTTATTTTTTATGTTCATGCATTGCAAGTTTATTATAAATAGCGGCCCGCCCCGGCTTCGCACGGGTACATTGCGGTTACATTATTCGAGTTTTAGTGAGGATCCCTATTTTTTTTGAAAATATATTATAGCCTATGTCACCCGGGGATAGTGTAGCTTCCCAACAGTGAAAGAATTTTTCAAATCGGTTCAGTAGTTTCGGAGCCTATTCATTACAATCAGACAAACAAAGTTTTCCTCTTTATAATATTAGTATGATAAATAAAAAAATCATAATTTAGCCCTTTTAACGTTATCACTGCTAATGTAGTATTATTATTAATACATGTTGTTGTACCAGGTTCTGTCTGGGTCTGCTGTCAAATGTTAACCGCAACGAGGTGGTCGAGCAGACGCGCAGACACATCGGCAAGGGCGTCAGACTGTATTATATTGGAGGTCAGTACACACTCACACACACACACCACACACACGCACATACAGGCACACTTTCAAGGTCGAATTAATAAATCAATTAGTGACAAGTTCTCGCCGGATCTTCTCAGTGCAAGCGGCATTCCGAGCCGGCGGTAGATTCTGACTATTCATAAATGCTTTGATGGCTTACGTGAATAAAAACAATTTTAAGTTTGAGTTGAGTTTTTATCTCAAGTCTGAGAGATAATTGAATATAAATATTAAGGTCTCGGTCAATTATATTTATCTATCTTTGTCGCATGTGTATCCCAGGGGAAGTGTTCGCGGAGTGTCTGAGCGACTCGTCGATATTCGTGCAGAGCCCCAACTGCAACCAGCGCTACGGCTGGCATCCTGCCACCGTCTGCAAAATACCGCCAGGTAAGCCTTCCTTAGGGTTCCCTTATAAAATCCTCATCAGCCTATGCTTGTCCACTGCTGGACATAGGCCTCCTCTAATGAGCGCCATAGCGCCCTGTCTTCAGCTTGCCGCATCCAGCATCTGCCTGCAGTCTTTCGCAGATCGTCATCCCACCTGGTCGGAGGGCGTCCTACACTACGCTTGCCGAGTCGAGGTCTCCACTCAAGAACACGTTTACCCCAGCGGTTGTGCGTTCGTCGCGAGATATGGCCAGCCTACTGCCACTTCAGCTTGCTAATTCTTTGAGCTATGTCGATGACTTCAGTTCTCTGTCGGATGCATTCGTTGCGAATCCTATCCTTCAGAGAAACCCAGATACCTTATAAAATAAATAAATATATATCGCCAGACTGACACACCAACTGTACGGTCCCAAACTAAGCGACGCTTGTACTATGGGTACCGTACAATGGACTGGGAGCGATCCTAGTGACACCTAGACTGGCGCAAATTACGAAAAGGCGTTTACGAAATTTAACAAGGCGGGAATGGAGCCCGCAACCACCATGTGCAGTGAGCCGAGCGGCCTGCGCTCGAACCACTGCGGCAAGCTTATAGTTACGCCATGTCCGTCCGTCCGTCTGACGTCACACATTTTTTAAAATTTTAATTATGCAAAAAAGTCTGCAAACAAGCATACGATCAGCCTTATGTTAAGCGGTTACTGTAGTCTATAGATGCTTGTAATACCAAAGGCATTGCTTGTTAGGTTTGGATTCAGGATTGGACCCGGAAGTTTGCGCTATGTTTTTAAACGACTTGCAAAAAAGGAGGAGGTTGTATGTATACTTGTTTTTTTTTTTTATTTACCATATTCTTGGTCAATTTGGACCATTTCAATTCTCCAAATGAAATAAATACTAGGTAGGTATATAATTCAAATTCAAATTCAAAATCTTTATTTCAGACCTGAGTCCATAGTGTTAGTATACAAGATAAATTAATAAATAATGTTAGTAAAAAGGCTACCCATCTTACAACGGGTATGGGTCGTTACCCAGTGACGCAGCAGAGGGGCGTCCCACCGATCTGAGAACACGCTCAGGAGACTATTAGTGGCGGTGCGCAGGCGGCCTGCCATAGATGCGGTCCTCTTTCTTATTATGGCATAGAAATCGTCAGTGTGCGCCTCCGCAAACATACCGGACGCACTACAACGCCACGACAGCCCCAACAGTATCCTGAACGCGTTATTATATTGGACACGCAGGTCGCTGTATGTCCTTTGCGTAAAACGGGTCCAAAGACTGCACGTGTAGAAAGACTGACAGAAGGCTTTAAAAAGAGTGACTTTTACCTGTTTCGTACAACGTGCAAATCTTCGAACCAGCATGTTACATCGAACAGCCAGCGACCTGCGCTCCCTCTCTATATCTAAATTGTCCTTGAGATCATCAGTGACCCAGTGACCCAAATACTTAAACTTAGTCACCCATGCTAAAGGAGTGCCACCGAGCGAGACACCGGGGATATCAGAATAACTTATGGCATTCGCTTTAAACATAATGAGTTCACTCTTTTTAACATTGTACTTGAGCCCATGGGCCACCGCATAGGATTCACAAATATCCACAAGTGACCTCAAAGCGCCAATCGATGGGCTCAGCAGCACCATATCATCTGCGTAACTAATATTATTCAAACAAACGCCATCAATATGGCATCCAATTTTGGTGCAGCTAAGCTCACCGATCAGCCGGTTCATGTACAAATTAAACAGGCGGGGTGAACTTAATCCCCCCTGCCTCACCCCGCAATCCAGCCTATACACATCCGATTGAGTTTGCCCCCATCTGACACTGTTCCTCTGGTTGTAGTACCAGAAGCGAAACAGGGATGTAATTTCCTTCGGTAGTGTTGTATCACTCCGCATTTTATCCCATAGTTTCTCATAGGACACCAGGTCGAACGCCTTTGACAGGTCCAAAAAACAAGCAAATACAGGTGTTTTTCGGGAGGTATAATATTGAATAGTTTGCTTGAGGCACAGAATGGCACTTTCCGTGGATAGTTTGAAGTGGATAGTCCGGGTTTGAAGCCAAATTGCGCGTCATGAAGTTCGATGTGTTTCGCCAACTGTTGATCAAGCAAACTATCCAAGACCTTAGCGACTATTGTGGCTAACGAAATAGGCCTGTAATTGGACACGTCAGAGGCGTCCCCAGTCCTGTCCTTAATAATTGGTACTACCACTGTATGCATAAGGTCCTGCGGCAAATAGCGGTGATTGAGACACAAATTAAAAAGTAACGCAAGGACCCTATACAAATGTGGCCCTGCGTGCTTCAGATGCTCGACTTTGACATTTTTTTTATTAATGTTGATATCTGTTTAGCTGTAATCATTACGTCAAGCTCACCAGAACCCCACGATTCCCCATCATCGAACTCCCTCTGCCCTGTTTGCAAGGAAGACTGAACTCGAAAATGTCTTTGAAAGAGGTTGGCAATATCTTTTGGTTCACTCAGACCCGACACACTCACAGGGATACTCGGCTTGGGATTTAATTTGTTAGTGTACTTCCAAAACTTTGAAAAATCATTTTTCTACTGACTTTTTGCCAAAATATCTAATTTAATTTGTTGTTGATTATTTTGAACAAATTTTAATTTAGACTTAAATATCCTTCGAGTTTCGCGCATTTTCTCATACAGAGCTCCCTGAGTGGGCGCACCGTGCAACAGCCACGTTTGGTAATATGTACGAGCCTCCCTATGAGCGTCGCTGACATATTTATTCCAGCCTGTAAGATATTTTGGCCGCTTGATGCGGTCACTGCCGACATATGTATACTGAGCACCCTCTTGGAGAATAGATACTATTTCCAAATACAAATTGTTTATCAATTCTAAATGATTAACATCATCACACATTCTGTCATGACACATAATACATTGATCGGGCATATTCATTAATTTTAATTTATCATTACAGAAATTATAATAATTATTAATTTGTTCACCATTCCTTTCACCCCAACGCACCTTATTAACAAAATACTGGTCTGATAACTTTTGATTAATTTTAGTTAAATTACATTCAAATAAAACAGGATAATGATCAGACTGGTAAACCCCACATGAGACAAATACTTTATTAATTAAGTTTTTGGCTGCGCTAGTTGTCAAACAATGATCTAGCCAGCGTCGCGAGCCGCTAGCCTGACAAACAAACGTATGTGTGTCCTTCGGCAGAAGCTCATAGTCGGTGCAAAACCAAGTCTGCTCATTACAAACAGAAATAAGTTCACTAAAAAACCGTGAGCCAGGATTGGCATTAAAATCCCCCAGTATAATTACACACTCAGTATTACTACTTTCAATTATAGCTATAATCTCACTTAGGGTTTGTGTAAATAAAATCAAATTGTCACTCTTACCATCATCATAGGGCATATATACTGAAAAAATCAACATGGGTCGGTTATCGTATTCAACTCTTATCGCAACTAATCGATCACTTAAACACTTCACTGTTGATACAGATGTAAACACAGACTTTTTCCATAGTAGTGCCACTCCGCCATATCGTCTTCCTGTGATGACTTTGACGGACGTGTCAATGGCAGACTTGCCATTATACGCGAAGTTGTCATCTATGTTCCCCAGGAATCCTATATCGTGTGGCCAACTCCATGTCTCTTGGAGTGCAATGATGTCGGCACTCTTGCATAAGTTTCTTACACATTCCACCGACCTATTCACCCCCTTACAATTAAAAGTAGATAATGTTATTTTACTTTTGTCATTTAGAGCCATTATTTATGAGGTGTATTGTTTGGAGATGGGAGCGGTGTCTTGTTGGAATCCTTATTACTTTTTTTAAAAAACACAAAACGTCTAAAGCGTATTCCTTCAGGCCAGAGGCTATCATCTAAAAATGTCTCTAATTTATTTTTTGAGACATATACCTTAAATGCATTATACGCCCTATCTGTCTTCATATTAATTTTCTCAAGCTTAACGGTTACCTGAGTCATGGCTTTAATATAATCGCAAATATCGACTTCCGTTGTGTGATTGTCTACATTCGAAATAAAGAGCGGGATAAATGATTCAGCTGCTTTAAAGTTCCCCGTTGGAGAAGACTGGGCCTTGCCCGTGCTACCAGTAAAACGGTTTTTAAACCTTTTATTTTGAACAGTTATCCATTGTTCATCGTGCTCCACTTCTTTCCATTTACCCTTGCTTGCTACTTCAGCCATAGTCAGCTGCTTAGACGAGATATCGGTAACATTCCTCCCCACTAAAGTTGAGTTTACCGGAGCTAGTGCAACAGAACCATCCGACACTACGTTTGAGTTACAGAGAGAACGACATTGTAGCGTACTGTTTTTATGCCGCAAGGTGTTATCAGTGTTGTTAGTTTCCCCAGTAGCGGCGCGGGGGCACGATGGTGGCACTGACGGCAGAGTGTTGGTCGTTATTTCACACGGCGCCGCAGGTAGTAATGACTCAGAAACATGCAACGGTCCGCTGTCTAGTAAATACCCTCCTCTGCGCATATTAATATTTGAATTAGTATACGACCCGGGGTTGCTTATAGAATTTCCATCCCTCTTTTGCTTATTTTCTAAGTCTTCTTTCGTCACGTAATTTGATTTTATCTTAATTATTTCTTCCCGCATTAACACTAAATCTTTTAATAACTTCGTTACGTCGACATGATCAAAATAAACTGGAGGTAATTTTTCCAAGTTAAGGGCTACAAAAACTGGTAGTTGATCGGGCTCAGCTGTTTTTAACACCGCCAACATATCTTCGAGGTCCTTTTCTTTTTTCTGTTTACGTCTTGATACAAGTTTACGTTTAGTTTTCAAAGACGAAAACAGTAACTTTTTCGCATTATCGATATCCTCTTCAGAGAATGCCGTTACACAATAGTACATTGTTACATGAGTGGTGAAAGTTACTTATTTTGTCCCGAGACGGGGTTTGGCGCCTGAGCGTAGCGAGGGCGCTAATAGTTCGAGGGACAAAATAAATCTTTCACCCGAGGTAAACACTGTGCTTTTCATTACGAATACAAGGAAAATAAAAATAAAAACAGAAATTGGCTAAAGAAATAATACAAGGAAGTATAAACAATACTCTACAACTCGAAAAAAAAAAATCGGATTGCCGCCTATTTTGTTTTTTTTTTTTCGTTGGCCGGCCAACTTCTTTATTTAGCCATTATTTTTCATTTTGATGTTTAAATATTTTTTTTTATCTATGTTATTTTAAAGAAATTGTTGAAACTAAATTATAATTAAGTCATTTAAATAATATATTCTTGAATTAATACTTAACTTTATGTTATTTCAATTTTACATCGTGCTGTAATTGAGTGACTGTAGAAAAAGTTTGAACATGGTTCCATAGAAATGTGAAAATGGAACTAGTTTTTTTTTTATAATTTGACAGCTGTCAGTTGAAAGCGAAACTCCCGGGCCTGAAAAGTATTACTTTCAACCCGCTTCTCAGGCAACTTCAGACCTACTTTCAGAGTATGAGTAATGAAAATTCTTATTAAGCTTTCATTATCCATAACATCGAGTTTATTACGAATAAAAGCTAACACCATAACAATAATAATAATAATAATTTAGGCCTTTTTGACGTCCCACTCCTGGGCACGGGCCTCCCCTCAACACGAGGGGGATTCAGGCCGTAATCCACCACGCTGGCCCAGTGCGGGTTGGCGGATTTCACATGTCTTTTGAAAATTGGTTAAATCTTCTAAGATATGCAGGTTTCATCACAATGGTTTCCTTCACCGTAAGCAAGTGATAATCATATAGAAATTATGATTCGCACATAGATTTCGAAAAATCCAGAGGTTTGAGCCGGGGTTTGAACCCGAGACCTGGTAGCCCGCAAGACGCATGCTTAACCAATCGTCTATCACTGCTATACCTAGATATAATTGGTATGTTAGAACAAGGTTGGCCGTGTCACCACGCATGCAATATAATGGTGTTGGTTGCAGGCTGCAACCTGAAGATATTCAACAACCAGGAGTTCGCGGCGCTGCTGTCGCAGTCGGTGTCGCAGGGCTTCGAGGCGGTGTTCCAGCTCACGCGCATGTGCACCATCCGCATGAGCTTCGTCAAGGGGTGGGGAGCCGAGTACAGGTAACGACCCACACTACTTTTTTTATTGCGTTATAATGACCTAGTATATGTCCGCGACATCGTCCGCGTAGTATTTAACTTGGCAAAAATTTTGGGATTTTCGGGATAAAAAGTATCCTATGTGTTAATCCTGGTAATAAACTATCTGTGTTCCAAATTTCATGCAAATCCGTTCAGTAGTTTTGGCAGTTCGCACATTAAAAGTAGAGGCAAAGACGCCTGGTACGAATCGAAGGAATGTCCACGGTGTATGGATGCGTTGTATCCGTGTATGTTTGTAATTTGTAACACCATGTTTACTTTGGAAATAAATTATTTTTCATGATCATATCATGATGATAATCCTTACTAATATCCTTATCCTTACTTAATATTATAAATGCGAAAGTAACTCTGTCTGTCTGTCTGTCTGTCTGTCGCTCTTTCACGCCAAAACTACAGAACCGATTTCAATGAAATTTTATACACAGATAGTCTAGAGCCTCAGAAAGGACATAGGCTACTTTTTAATGCGAAAAAAAAGTTTTAAGGGGTTGAAAGGGGGGATGAAAAGTTGTATGGAAGTATGGTCATTTTTAGAGCTAGAAGCTTGAAACTTATTTGTTAGGCTGTTGATTACATATAAATAAAAATGACATTCAAAGTTTGTAAAAGTTTTACCCTCAAGGGTGTAAAATAACAATAGGGAATAGGGGATGAAAGTTTGTATGGAAATGCTCTTTGCATTAAAACACTACAAATAGCTCATTAAAGTATTTAAAGGAGGGTTTTATTTGTAAAAAAAATGCCTAAATAATTAAAAATGCTACCCAAAGACAATATTCCACGCGGATGAAGTCGCGGGCACAGCTAATAAAATAAAAAGAAATATAACAAAATGTAAAAATACAAGTCCGGTAAGTTTCTTGCCGGATCTTCTCAGTCGAGGTCGCGTTCCGATCCGGTTGTAGATATAAGAGAAAAAATATGTAAAATTTACAGTTTGTAAGTGGCCTAAACAAAATAATCAAAGAATTTGCCGTTCATTGTACCTTGTTTTTTATGGTACAAATATTATTTATTTATTTATTTAAATAAATAAATAAATAAATACAGTCGGCAAATAGGCTTATGACACGCCTAATGTTAAGCAGTAACCCTAGCTTGTAGATGCTTGAATGCAAATGGTATCAGTCATCAAACACAGCGGGCTAGTCTTTTTACATTTTGTTATATTTATTTTTCTTTTTATTGCCAGTTGCGTTATTAATGTGTATGTGTGTGTCCGTGTGTCAGGCGGCAGACGGTGACGTCGACGCCGTGCTGGATCGAGCTGCACCTGAACGGGCCGCTGCAGTGGCTCGACCGCGTGCTCACGCAGATGGGCTCGCCGCGCCTGCCCTGCTCGTCCATGTCATAGGTACGTGAGGGGGAGGCAGGGATCATATCATACCGCTGCAGTGGCTCGACCGCGTGCTCACGCAGATGGGCTCGCCGCGCCTGCCCTGCTCGTCCATGTCATAGGTACGTGAGGGGGAGGCAGGGATCATATCATACCGCTGCAGTGGCTCGACCGCGTGCTCACGCAGATGGGCTCGCCGCGCCTGCCCTGCTCGTCCATGTCATAGGTACGTGAGGGGGAGGCAGGGATCATATCATACCGCTGCAGTGGCTCGACCGCGTGCTCACGCAGATGGGCTCGCCGCGCCTGCCCTGCTCGTCCATGTCATAGGTACGTGCAGGGGGAGGCAGGGGTGGTGTGCTGGTGGGGGGGGGGGATCATATCATACCGCTGCAGTGGCTCGACCGCGTGCTCACGCAGATGGGCTCGCCGCGCCTGCCCTGCTCGTCCATGTCATAGGTACGTGCAGGGGGAGGCAGGGGTGGTGTGCTGGTGGGGGGGGGGATCATATCATACCGCTGCAGTGGCTCGACCGCGTGCTCACGCAGATGGGCTCGCCGCGCCTGCCCTGCTCGTCCATGTCATAGGTACGTGCAGGGGGAGGCAGGGGTGGTGTGCTGGTGGGGGGGGGGGATCATATCATACCGCTGCAGTAGCTCGAGCTAGTTATAATGTTCAAAACAGCGTCAGGGTGAATATCCAACATTTTCAGGATTTAATGTGTTTTATTATGTGGGGAGCAGTGATAGCCGATTGGTTTGGTTAAGCACGCGTCTTGCGGGCTACCAGGTCTCGTATTCAAACCCCGGCTCGAACCTCTGGATTTTTCGAAATCTATGTGCGAATCATAATTTCTATACTATTATCACTTGCTTACGGTGAAGGAAAACATCGTGAGGAAACCTGCATGTCTTAGAAGATTTAACCAATTTTCGAAAGACATGTGAAATCCGCCAACCCGCACTGGGCCAGCGTGGTGGACTATGGCCTGAATCCCCCTCGTGTTGAGGGGAGGTCCGTGCCCAGGAGTGAGACGTCAAAAAGGGCTAAAATTATTATATTATCTGACGACATGGACCCTAACCACGCTAGCTACTCAAATCGTAATAGAAAAGCAAACGCTCGCGATTACGTTTCAAACGCTCCGCTTTTGACGTTTTGCTGACACGTGCTTCACGATTTCTACTGACATTGATATGGTATGCGTTTGCTTTTCTATTACTATTTGAGTAGCTAGCGTGGTTAGGGCTCTGGTGGAGTGGTTTGGGCGTAGGCAAACTGTTCTCGGGTTCGATCCGATTTCCGAAATTTGCCCAGGCCTGTGGTGCTACTCCCAGCAAAGATAATCGATGTATCGTGACACCCGTAGTGTCGAATCCTACTCTAAATTCCATATTTTTTGCCGTCGTATCAATTACTGAACGAACAATACAAAATTATCTTTCGTTCAGACGATATACGACGGCAAAAAAGATGGAATTTAGAGAAGAGTTCGACAATACGAATGTCACGATATATCGTTATATATCATATTATCGTTGCTGAGAGTAGCATCCCTGGTTGTCATTGTGATCGCCCCCGTCCACTGTAAGGCACCCACAGTACAAGCGTCGCTTAGTTTGGGACCGTACAGTTGATGTGTCAGTCTGGTAATATATATTTACTTATTTATTTATCTTGACAGATATGCGGGCAGGGAGGTACCATATACTCAGACACAACTTTAAATACACGAGAATGGTAATTAAATGACTAAGCTCGATGGACAAATAAATGGAAATACCTCCTTAAGGCTAAAGCGCCCATCTAGCCCGCGAAGTTCAAATTTTTTGAGGTTTTTTAGAATTTAGTCAAAATCTGATAATAATAACAGGCACATTTTGTAATTCGCGACAAAGACCGTGTGCAGTGCATTTATTAATATATCCAACTTACTCTAAAACATTTCAAGAACGACAGCTATCCAGATAATTTGGCAATTTTTGTATATTTAGTGATTAAGTAGTATCATATCCACCGTGGTAATATTTAGAGTAAAATAAATGTATGAATAAACGCACTGCATACTGTGTTTGTCGCAAATCACAAAATGTTGTCTTAAATGTTTTCAGATTTTGGATAAACTATAAAAATACTCGAAAATTTTGAATTTCGCGGGCTAGACAGGCGCCTTCACCTTAACCATCCCGTTTCTATAGACAAGTACCTACATGAAGACCCACTTCTCCCTCTGTCATATTCCCTTTAGGTCGGCAACGTGCGTACAATGCCTTTGGTATCGCAAGCATCTATAGGCTACGGTAACTGCTTAATATCATGCGGGTCGTACGCTTGCTGACTTTGACTCACGCACTAGGAGTGCGAGGGACACAGTCCCACCATCGACTATCTCCCTCAGCTTGAGTTTCAGTATACAGTAAAGTATAATAGACCTTAATATAAGTGAATAAAGTATAATATCATTTCAACAAAAACGTCGAGTTACATTATAGAAATCCATCAGAATATATATTACTTTGACAAAGTATTGTGAAATGTCTTGTCTATAGATACGGAGGTTTTTTAATAACTACATATTATAAGAAATATGTACAATGGCGCCGATTCTCTTGCACCTACACATCAACTAAACTAAACTAATTGTATTACCGTATTTGAATGACGGCCATATATGTAGTTTTTCAGCCTACAGAATTTAACACCAATCATATTATGTTGAGAGTTGCATCTTGAAAGGCCAAAGAATCGGCGCCAATATCTTATAGGTGACGAATGATGACATTGGATTCACAACACTCGTCCCTCTCCCTCGCCCCATTAAGAAACGTGATTGGTGGCGAATAGTTACACAGATAATTATCTCTCTCCGTCATCAGTAATTTGACATTCGACAGAAGAAGACAAAGGATGGTGTAACTATACAACCGCTAAACGCATTTTTTCTTCTTTCTTTAAAAATATGGCCCACCCAAGGTAATAATGTTTATAAAACTATCGATATTCCCAGTGCCTGGCAATGTCGCATACTACACACGTAACATGGTGACAATCATAAGTTGACAATGTTATTAAAATGTTGACAGCACTGCTTCTTGCACTGGAATGTTGGCATTACTGTTTCTTGCGCTCGTGCAAGCAATAGTCCACTCTAAGATGGTTAACCTTTTAATTTCCTGACTGTACAAGCGTTGCTTAGTTTGGCACCGTACAGTTGGCGTGTCGATCTGGCGATATTTATTTACTTTAACATTTTTTACGCTCGAAATCTAAAAGTGGTTTTTTAACTAGACTTGCTCAGAATCTAGTTTATTTCGTCATCTCTAAGATAGTCACCGCCGAATATTCGATATTATCTTCGAGCTTCCCATCAATAGGACCGCTTCATTGTCATAAGCTGTGCTATAATAAATATAAATTGACAATTTTAAAAATCCCCGACGCGACGACTTTTTAAACGACCAAACAGCTGATAATTTTCAAACGGCTGAACCGATTTTCATAAAACATAGCAAAGAACATTCGATCAAAATACATTTCTATCAACAAAAAAACTAAATTAAAATCGGTTCATCCTCTTAGGCGCTACGATGCCACAAACAGATACACATGTGAAACTTATAACACCCCTCTTTTTTGTCAGTGGTTAAAAATGAAGCGATCCCATTGGTCAAGGACTGGTACCCTTAGTATCGATTATAATAAATGTCATGAGCGTTTCAGTATTCGGCAAAGTTTGTACTAATATTTTGATAATAACAAATACATTATATTATTAATGTTTAGAATATCTAGTTACGAGCTGTGTAAAATAAACATCTTATTATATACATTTATGTATCGATAAATCAAACTCAAAATTGATTTTATTCATGTAAGCCAACAAAGCATTTATGAATAGACAGAATCTATCACCGGTTCGGAATGCCGCTTCCACTGAGAAGATCCGGCAAGAAACTCAATGGTTACTCTTTTCAATGAATAAAAGATGGTGTACATTCTCAGGAACAGCAACAGAATGTGAGCTGGCAACACCGTCGTCACTAAATAAGTAAACAGTAATCAAATCTTTATTAATTAAACGAACCCTTTCGGACACAATCTGCCGACGTAATCGTATCGCCATTGAGAAAGAGCGCTCTCACTGTCACTCTTATTTGTGAAACTTGTTGTGAGAGCGGGACGACACACGCTTGCTCTGAAGATTGTGTTCGAGGCGGCGGTGTGAAAGTAAATTTACGCAGAAATGGTGTCGAGAATTACATGTTAATCTTTATAAAAGATGTTTCTCGTTACCACAGACGGCCTGGGGCCAGACCATGTTAACGACTGTCACTCGTCTCGACCTAAAATACGTCAAAATTGACGTATGGCGTAAATGAATACGTCAGTTTTGACACATTCTATAGGAGAACTGTCAAAAGTGACGTATTCAGATGATGGAGTCTCAAGGTTGTCACGCAGCTATTAATATGTTTGTGAATTGTTGTCTCCCCACTGGCACTGCGTTGAAGCGAAGCGGAGCCCTATTAACATATAAATAAGATATATTTTGTGTTGCAGCACACTGTTTTCAGTATTCATATATTTAGCTAAACTGTATGAATACTGTCCCCTGACATTACTATTTATTATAAACTAGTTTTTTTAAATCACAATACGAAAAAAATAAGCCAAGTGCGTGTCGGACCACGCATACTATAGGGTTCCGTAGACATCCCGCCTCTTTTCAATAATAAGGAACTCTAATAAAAACTTAGTAATCAGAATCCGATAATTTTGTCATTTAGTTAGCATGCAATACCTTACTGGCATACCCGTTAGCCCCTCCAGCTAAGCTAATGACTGCTAAGAGTGGGCTCACGTCAAGACTATAATGGCCAGTATAGGGATTGTATCCCCGAACCTGTCAGCTACGAGGGCGAACCCTCCAACCACCAGGCTATTGACGCCTCAATAAGTCATTATTGTTATTATTTTAGTTGATTTTCATCAACATTCAAGAAAGTTTAAAAACATTTTGTACTTGAAATAAGACAATTATCATAAAACGGGCGGTTCTTTTTAAGTGTTAGGATTTCGTTATATTAAACTAGTTTCTGCCCGCGACTTCGTCCGCGTAGACTTACGTAAAGTATGCTATGTGTTAATCCAGGTTATTAACTGTTTTCCAAATTTCATCTAAATCCGTTCAGTAGTTTTTGCCTGAAAAAATAACAAACATACATCCACACTCAAAAACTTTCGCATTAATAATATTAGTAGGATTCTATGTCCGACGCTGATCCGAACGCTCCGAGTATTATTTGGAACTTTTGAAACACCCTCTTTATATTGTCCTAAAATGACGTATCTTATCACGCGGCTTCGCTCCGCCCCGCTTCAATATACAGCGCTACAAGCTTTGTTTTGCCAGTGGCCAAAAGAGGAACTAAAATATTCATAAGAAAATATGTCTCATTTTGACAGTCTTGTATCGACACTAGCGACGCTCTCGCGGGCCTAATCAGGCTTGTAGGGCTGTAGTGCCGGCGTTATAAACTCCCCTGCCCACTCCCTTCCCCAATTACCTAAATGTTGTCGAAAATGTATTATATTTTTCTAATTCGTTCATAACGATTGTTGTTCGCCATTGCAAAAGCATTTATCACATTGGGCATAGTTCTGCGGGATGGACCCAACCGCACGTGCTTGTGCAAACTGAAAGCAACCTACAACCGCTCGCACTAGAGTTGGTTTTGGTCTGCAAAAGTGTGAACGGTTGGTATGTTGCCGCAAAACTGTATACAATTATAA
The DNA here is from genome assembly GCA_918843915.1 of Notodonta ziczac. NCBI lineage: Eukaryota > Metazoa > Arthropoda > Insecta > Lepidoptera > Notodontidae > Notodonta > Notodonta ziczac. The sequence goes on along the minus strand of OU974065.1, from coordinate 1,773,522 downwards.
ATATATTATTATAATCGAATTGTTTGTATCTAGGTATATTATGTTTTGTCATAGTTGTTTTACTGTTAGTATTCGTAAGATGTACGTTTGATGTACTTTTGCAAAATTGAATCAATCCACACGTACTGATGCAAACGGAAACCGACTCTAGTGCGAGCGGTTGTAGGTTGGTTTCAGATTGCAAATGTTGTGTTGGTGGGTTGGTTTAATTCCGCAAAACCACATCGAATCACAATAATTATGCAATAATATAAATAAGCGAAAACCCAATACGAAATTGTTTTCTACAACGCATATTATAAAAATAAGATACGAATTTTTATATAGTTTTGTTTTTTTTTTGATTGAAAATAAAATGATGTAAATACAAATCGGTAATTTTTATAATACACATTATGGGACGTAGCGGAATGGAACAAACCTACGCAATACATTTGCAAACTGGGGGGCAATTCCACTAATTTACAACGTATAACAATCAATCCAGTTTGCGCAGCGGTGCAGTTGCGATTACGTTTTCAAGATTACTCCAAACCGTATTCTACTATTGTTAGGAACGAATCGCAATTACATTACAAACGCATCGCAACTGCACCGCAGTTAAACGATTACCAAATTGTCAACTACTTCTACTATTTATTACCATAAATTTATTTCAGGTTTTAAGCAATCAAATCGAATATATAGGTAGTTTAAAATATTTAAACTGTAAATAAATTCTTACATTGAACACGGGGTAATTTATTAGATTAAATATTGATAAAAATAGCCGACATATTTTTTTTTTTAATAAAACCTCAACTCTACCGATACAATTTTTGGTGTTTTCTGTCAAAAGATCGGTCAATGTAAACTGTCAAAAAACAGATATATAGAAATTTTGTAGAATACCAACTAACATTACGTTTTTATGCGATCGAAATAGCGGAATACGATTTTTGACACTTTCCATCGCTCGTTACTCGCAGCTAAACTTTGACCGCAATTGCATCGCAGCTGCACCGTTGTTCATTAGTAGAATACGAAAATGGTCAAAAGCTGCGATGCAGTTGCGATGCAATTGCAATAAGTCATATTAAAATTAGTGGAATTGGCCCCCTGAAACCGACCTACAACCACAAGCACTAGGGTTGATTTTGGTCTGCAGCAGTACGCGCGGGATGGCTCAATTCGGCAAAACAACACCCAATCAAAGTTGTTTATACTAGGTGAAACAGAAAGGGTATACTATTTTGTTTGCAACTTTGTAAATCTAAAACTATCGGCTTTATGGGACAGTTGAAGTACTAAAGGTTTTGTAGACTTATGAAATCTGTCAACAGCTGTATCCCTGTAACACCTTTTGTTTTTCAAGTTTCCTCCAAAGCTGATAGTTTTAAGAATTACAAAGTTAAGTTTTGAAAAAAAAAGTAAACCTTTTCTGTATTGTTTTCTTATATTTACGCGAATACTACACATTGAAATAAAACTATTTTACGGATTTTATCGCGTTTATTAACTTTATGTTCCCGACGTTTCGGTTGCTTTACAGCAGCCATGGTCACGGGGGGACTGAGGTGTTAGACGTCCTGATGTCATAGTTAGTAACTGGGTACCCTCATATTTAGTTGTTATTTGCGGTCCGATCCACGCAGAAAGTGCTCACAGTGTCTCGAGGTCTTGCAATGGTACACTTGGTTTTGGATTTAATTATATTAATTACTGGATCCCAAGTTGGTGGTAGCACCCAGCCATCTTCCCTATTGAAATTTGGATGTTTTTTAATTTCAATGGTCTCACGTATCATCCTTGGTCGGAATCGGTGTTCTTTTGCGAGGATCTGTGGTTTATCAAATCTGATATAATGGCGGGTGCGGTCCTGTACATGTTCACAGATTGCAGACTTCGTGGAGCGCCGGTGTTTCACGTCAGCTATATGTTCTTTTACGCGGGTTTTAATATAAGAATAACAACAAAACATCCAAATTTCAATAGGGAAGATGGCTGGGTGCTACCACCAACTTGGGATCCAGTAATTAATATAATTAAATCCAAAACCAAGTGTACCATTGCAAGACCTCGAGACACTGTGAGCACTTTCTGCGTGGATCGGACCGCAAATAACAACTAAATATGAGGGTACCCAGTTACTAACTATGACATCAGGACGTCTAACACCTCAGTCCCCCCGTGACCAAGGCTAAAGTGACGTAATATGTCACCTTTGACAGTTTGCCTATAAAAATACTGTCAAAACCGACGTGTATCGTTGCGCTATCTGTTCTTGTAAGTAGCAAATATTTTAGAAAAATAATTATTAAGTTTCATCGTACATTATTTAGCTAACAAAAAATTAACGGAAGCAGAATTGTTGATAGGTAAGTGAAATGAAACACACTCATCTCGAATTAGGTAAAAATAATACATTTATATGTACAGGCGCTTAAGCTTAATACATACAAATAACATACCTAGGTACTTACTGTCCACTTTTCGGGAGATACGTGGCCCGAAACGGCACAATGCCGTTTTTGTTAAGACTTCAGGGAGGGGCCTCTGCTCGGGAGTAAGACACACAAATGGACGTGATTTTTCTAAATGGAACCAACCATACACACACACTTCTGCAAACTAAAACCAAATTAGAACCTCTAACGCAAGGTTGGTTTTGGTATACTGCAGTGCATGTGGATTGATCCCGTTTTGCAAAACAATACCCAATTAGGCTAGTTAAACATTAAAATGATTCATATCTTCTATAGTGGGTAAATAAACGAAAAGCTTTCATAGTATCATTATAAATGTTGCATTACCACTGCATAATACTAGGTGAAACAAAAAGGGTATACTATTTTTTTTGCAACTTAACTTTGTAAATCTCAAACTATCAGCTTTGAGGGACAGTTGAAGTACTAAAGGTTTTGTAGCCTTGTGAAATCGGCCAACAGCTGTATTCCTATAACACCTTTTGTATTTCAAGTTCCCTCCGAAGCTGATGGTTTAAGAATAACAAAGTTAAGTTTTGAAAAAAAAGTATACCCATTATGTTTCACCTTGTATATGTGACCGCACCTGACCCAGTGCCGGATTAACAAATTTCCAAGGAATGGGCTGTACATTTTTTGCCGCCCTTACCTCTACTGTCATGTCCTAGATTATTTTTACAATCCAAAAATTTCGTTGAAATTGCACGTGAAATATTTTTTGGGTTTATTTTACTCTATATTTGGAAGTTTGCTACACCGAATGTACATGGACAAGTGAGATCTGTATAACATCAGAAAATCGACATGCAGAAGTCTTTTTGATTTATAAGAGGTAGCAAAAAAAATCGGTCCCCAAATTTACCGACCAAAAATCTGCCGCCCTCGGCTCCAGCCTACTCAGCCTGCTGGTAAATCCGCCACTGACCTGATATTTTGATTGGTTCATTCAAGGTTAACTCGGACCAATCAGAATTATCCGTCTTCCCCGATACCCCGCTTTTATAACAATAACTATTAACGATTGCATTCTTATACAATAGAGGACATAAGCGGCGTCTCATTTCATTAATGTGCGGAATGAGCTAATCTTTTAAATGCTTCATCAAATGAGTTGTTAAAGTGTTTTTGTATTAAACTTCATATCGCACACATCGCAGGGGAATCGTTTCTCGTCTGTGTGCGTGCGCGAATGGTTTACCAATTGATTCTTGCGTTTGAAAGCCTTATCACACACGTTACATACAAAGGGTCTCTCCTCTTTGTGAGTAAGCAAATGGTCTTTTAAATGTTCATTTCTGTTGAAACTCTTGTTGCAAAAGTCACAGGTTGGCCTATCGCTCGAATTTTGAAGCATGTGTGTACGCATATGCCATGTCAATCGGTACATGTGATGGAAGCGAGCGTCACAAACATATCAAGACTACGGTTTCAGGGTTAAGTGTGTACGCGCGTGGTATGTTAAGTGATCCTTTCTTTTGAAACTCTTACTGCAAACATCACAGGGGTAAGGCCTTTCTCCAGTGTGCGTGCGCAGATGTACTATTAACTTTGATTTATTAATGCAATTCTTCGCGCAATAATCGCAAGAATATTGAGTCTTGCCAGGTTTACGCACCCGGGCCGAACTAGTCTTGTCATTTTTTTTTTTCTTGCAAACATTAGGAACTCTAGGCCTTTCGGCCGTGTGTGTACCCTGGTTTCCTATTAAAGGAGTCTTATGATTCAAAGTCAAACTGTTGTTACAAACATTGTAATGGATTGGTATTTTATGAGTGTGTGTCCTAGCATGCATTTTTAAGTTAGAACTCTGTGTAAATCTCTTGTTACAGACATTGCAGATGTAAGGCCGTTCCCCAGTGTGCATGCGCATATGGAGTATTAAATTGTCCTTTCTTGCCCAGCTTTTATTGCAATGATGGCATATATACGGTTTTTCGCCTGTATGTGTGCGCATATGCTTCAATAATTCGGTCTTGAGATAAAAACTCTTGCTACAAATATCACATGAGAAAGGCCTCTCGCCCGTGTGCGTACGCGCATGTCTTGTTAAATCACTCTTACTCGAGTATTTCTTGTCGCAGACAGTGCAAGCGTGAGGTCTCACACCCAAATGTTTTGTACGAACGTGATTATTAAGGTAATTTTTCTTGGAATAGCTCTTGTCACAACGATTGCAATAATATCTCATGTATGTGTGTAGGGACGCATGGTTTGTTAACTCATTTATATGCTTGAAACGTTTGTCACAAACATTGCACACGTGAAACGGATCGCGGGTGTGTGAACGCGAATGTACTGTTAACATGCGCTTCGCGATAAAACTTTTCTTGCAAACATTGCAAGAATAAGGTCTCTCACCTGTGTGCTTACGTAAATGTATTATTAAATGATATTTTTTACTGTGACTTTTATTACAGACGTCACAAATCAACTTGTTGCCAGTAAGTAAACCTGGGTTTAACTTATCATCTTCAACGGAATCACTCAAATTGTTATTTTCTAAAATGTTTTGACGACACGCATCATCATGCTTCACTAAATCACTCTCAGCGTCACACACGGAGTCGCAATTCAAACAATCTTTTGCTGCATCATCAGTACCAGCATCATTATTCTCGGAATCTATAGCAAAGTCCTGTACATCCTCTATAGACTCTTTCATTTCGGGTTTCTGATCAAGCTTCTCTGCAATGGGATCTCCTGGAAATGAAATACATATTGTGTTTCATTGTTTGGAGCCAATGGCGGAAAGCAAGCGGAAGAGATTTGCTTCGAGTACAGAGCTGGTTGGAACTGCCGCTGTCCTGATTATATAATGTGACATAATTGAGACGACAACACTTTGTATTGTCACTTTTTTACCTGAAGAGGGCGCCGTATTCAATTTACTGTGACGTCATAACCAGCGGACAATCAAGTGCCTTCTAAAGATACTGCCATTTTCAAATTATGGTAAGTAATTGAGAAGGAACAGATGGCCATACCGATCAAAATCATTTCCCTCCTTTTTGCTTCGCCGTAGTCGGGTAAAGGAAATAATAAAAACGCGAATATGTTATATTTTGTCGTATAGAGAGGTTGTAGAGAGTGATGAAAAGTGGTGTTCCACTACTCGGTGGCTAAAATATTTATAATAATAATAATAGTTAAAATATTTATTGTTCTTCTGGGCAAGGGCCTCCCCTCACTACGAGGGGGATTCAGGCCGTAATCCACCACGCTGTTCGGGTTTGTGGATTTCACATGTCTTTCGAAAATTGGTTCAATTTTCTAAGACATGCAGGTTTGCTCAGGATGTTTTCCTTCACCGTGATAATCATAATTGAAACTATTTTTACCATTACCATTTAAATTATTTTTTACCCGACTGCAGGACGCAAAGGAGGGTAAGGTGTTCATCAGCCTATGTATGTTTGTACGTTTGTGGCACTCTAGAGACCACACTCGTGAGCCTATTTTGATGAATCTTCTGTCAATCGATTCATCTTAATCTTGAGATTGTCACTGAAGACATGACAGTAATCTGGTCACCCTTCGGACAGTAGCTATTACAGAATAACCAAGCGCCGCACAAGCACGCATTTCTTAGTGTACATTAGGCTTAGTGGACAATACTAGTGAAATCTCTGAATGGCCTAGAGGCGAATAATGTCGGGGACTTGTTGGTACCTATATATAGTCATAATGCTTGTGAATATTAATATCGTGATTCAGTTTATCTATGAAGAATCCGCGCGTTGTATTGAGGCGTCGCATTCAGCGCCATCTATCCGTCAACGTCGTTAATCTGAGGTCTTTATACAGTGATCAAAATTATGTTACCTTCCTCCAATCCATTCGGTTCTGGTCTTTCCTCTCTTACAGGCTTCTGTTCACTTACTGCTTCTATGTTGTTCAATGGTTGGTTGTCTTCTGAGTCTGATAGCCACTGGGCATGGTCAGGTGAAACTGTGTCACATGTCTCTTGAAAATCTGTAATACAGTGAATAAAACGTATATGGCTTAATGGTTAGAGGGGGCTGTTCTGACTATACAGAGGTTCCTGGATTGTAAACACTTTTCAATAGTACTAGAGGTGGGAAAAAATTGATGTTATTTCTATAAAATGTTTGTGCAATGGTTTAAGCATAGGCCGCTTGGTTCACTCCACCATGTAGTTGTGGATTCGATTCCCGTTGGAGCGAAATCAGAAATGGCTTTTTATATTATTATTTTCCCAGGTCTGGGTGTCATTGAGATCAACCGCAGTCCATTGTACGGTACCCATAGTACAAGCGTCGCTTAGTTTTGGACCATACAGTTGGTGTGTTCGTCTGGTGATATTTATTAATTTAATTCTCTAAGTATTCTTTCGGAGTTTTGAAACATCCTGTAAGATTAGAGGCTTACCCAGTAGGCTCTGCTCCTCAGATTTCACTTCAGTTAAGATTGGTTCTACATCATTGTTTTGAATGTAAATATTTTGTTCACTGTTAACATTGACCTGTTCAATTGAGCTTATGGACAAATGGTCGAGAGCCGACCTATCAATTAGAACTTGTGCCTGGAAGATGAGACATTAGATTAGGGCCAGTCACACCATCAATCACTCATACATTTAAGATTCACTGTTTAACAAAGTCTTGATATCCTGTAATTCTAGACAAGTATTTGAAGATTGGCTAATTTATAGGTGAAACAGAAAGGGAATATTTTTTTTGTAACTTTACTTTGTAAATCTGATACTATCGGCTTTGTGGGACAGTTGAAGTACTAAAGGTTTTGTAGACTTATGATATCTGTCAACAGCTGTATACCTTTTCTCCAAAGCTGATAGTTTTAGAATTACAAAGTTAATTTTTGAAAAAAAAGTATACCCTTTCTGTTTCAACCTGTATATGCTTTTTGGTATTATTTTTGGCTTCCCTCAGTAGTTCTATGCACTCTGTCTAAACTATTATTTTACCATTAACATAAGTAGATAGGTGATATTGAAGTTTTCTTCTCTTAATGTCTATTCTGGGGTTTACCTGATCCTCATTCGTCACTATGTGGTTCAGCATCTGTGTGAGAAGCTTTTCAGCTTTCAGGCACTTAAGCATGAGTCTCCGAGAGGCTGTCAGCTGGGCCCGACATATACTGCACAGGGCCACTGGTCTCATTTCGGTCTGAAACTAAGTGGGTACACAGGTCTTTCAGTACAATATTATTGGAAATTCTGTAATCAAATCACAACTAAACAATAATTTGATGATTCTAATATGTTTATATTATCAATTTAGTTAAATGCTAGCACTGGGAATGAGCTTAGGTCAATATTTTAATGGTCAGTATGGCACAGAACCTGTTATCTCTCAGTTATGGAGAAGATCTTTTAAAACTGAATTTTTAACGCGATTTTACTGATATAAATTAATTATTAGCTTGTTAATTAGTCATATAGGTACATATTCGGCTCTGTATCAACTGTTATTAAAATATCTTTATGGGTTTTTATATTATAACATATTAAAGTCACTCACAGGTATTGCTGTCAATTTCTCGTACACTTCCCAGAGCTGGGTGCACTCAATACGCCGGCCGCTCCAATTTAAACATATACGACACATATTTCTCTCATTCATTTTTATTCAAAGTTAAAGTATCGCTCTACAGGTGTAACCAAAGTTCTTTTAGAAATTTTCGCTTATAACCTATCTATTAAATCATGGTAAATGGGTCATAGAATCAAAATAATACCCGTAGTTTTGTATTATATTTGGAGTTTCCAACAAAGAGCATGTAAAATTGTAAAACGAGGAGAAAACAATTATTGCGAAACAAAATACCAAAATACAATCCTACGAAGTAAATCACAGATTAGAAATACTATACTAGTGATGGGGGAATTAGTTCCATAAAAAACCGATTGAATAAAAACCCGGTATGTACCGATTTTTATTTTAAAACCCATTACTTTATTTTAAAGAAAATTCGCAAATTTCCTCCGATTGTTTAAGCATATTAGTGTATTATCAATTATATATTTGAAAGTTAGCGCGTTCCAAATAGATAATTTGGTAGAATAATGGAATCCCTATTGACATGTGCAAAGATAACTTAATGTGATTGCTATTCGACGCGACGGTTCGACTAGCTGGCATCAAGTCATGCATCTTGCCCTTTTTAAAGGGTTCCATAGTCAAACAAAGCAAGTCTCACAGCTCTAAATAAAGAAATTATGTAGAATCATCATCTCATAAAGTGCGGGCATAGTAGGTATTTTCTCTAAGACTTTCACAGAGGGCAGTATTTAACTTAGAAGAGAATCTTCTATACGGACGTTCGGGGCGCTCGCAGCGCGGCCACTCTATCCGTGCTAAGCGTCAGTAGCGTTACGTGATACATATAGGTAAAAGGTATACGCTTTAAACTATAAATCTTCGCTATTTTCGGGCTGCGTCCCTAGACGGCACTGTTTGTTTTTAAATTAACTTATTTATTTCTATACTCAAAACTTCTTTGCTTACGTCATATATAACTAAGTACCTAGCTACTACTATTAGGTTGGGTTTCATGGTTAAGGGTTCTTGTTCGACACACCGCATTTGGTCGGTTGTAATTTGCAATAGTCTGACGATTATTGATGTATTTGTCTATTATAGATTGAACTATGAAACTGATACCATGCATGAAGGCGCAAGATGACGATGAAGATCATTCCAAGCATATAGACGGAGAGATAAAACAATGGATTCAAACTTATAACCAGGTGAGAGAGTGTCTCAAAAGTCCGAATTAAAACTTTGGGGTTTTGATGAGTAGATATCGGAAAAAAAAATGGTATAAAATTGTTTTAAACTTGACCACAAAAAATCCCGCCAGGTAAATAAAAAAAATGTACCCACGTCTGTTTGTCGAATGTGCAAGCATGACGGGAAAACGGCTGAGCCGATTCCAACAGGGTTTTCAATATCAGATAGCCTTTGGTTAACTTGACGTAAAACATAGGATGCGTATAAATTCTGAGAACATTTTTGGGATCGCAAATCCGCGCAAGCGACGCTGCTTGGAAAATCTCATCATCATCAGCCGGAAGACGTCCACTGCTGAACATAGGCCTCCCCCATAGAACGCCACAATGGACGGTCGCTCACTATTTGCATCCAACGACTCCCCGCGACTCTCACCAGATCGTCGGTCCATCTAGCTTGGAAAATCTAGGAGCTACTAATCTAATTTATATTGCTTCATGCAATCAAACTGCTACTACTCGGCACTGGTGAGAGTGGGAAAACAACAATTATGAAACAAATAAAAATTCTACATGTACAGGGATTTTCCGCCAGGTAAATAATACAGAATGTTTCACAGGTCCGAAATAATAGTTTAGATAGGTAGGGGAACCTGTTGAACCTTGGCACTATGTGTACCTAGGTCATTGGGCTCGTTTAGGATAAGTATTGGCGCCATATAAAATTCTACTTTATATGGTATTCGAGACATCACTACCGACCGACTATTCAATGTGAAGTTAGCCGCATACCGTCATTAAGCCGGTGTTTGGTGCAAAGACTACAATCCCTTAACCCTGGTTTGGTGTTATCCGACGTTAAAACTTTATTTGGCAAAAAAGTAAGTATTTCTAATATATTTTGAAGACTGATAGTTTTATATTCTATAGGTTCTTTTAATTAACAAGTATCAAAACAAGAAGAAACTTACGAGATAACTAACTTCTAAACTATTTAAAATCCATCGTTTTGTTGAAGTTGAGAGTAGTGTTGTACACAGAGTACCATGTATATACTAGTGTTGTACCTCGGTTACTGTCGAGCAGTTGTACCTTGGTTTGTTTGTTTTTATGATTTGTAAGGTAGGAGTTATTTGTTATATAAATATTATGTGATATGTTCAAATTTAGCAACCTAGGTTATGTACCTACTAATTTTAATGTTTATGATGTCACTAAACAGTGGTTAAAGTTAGTTGTTTTCGTTGAAAGATTTTGTTTGAAAAGCAAAAAAAAACTTGCAATTTGATTATTATTTACACTTAGAATACTATTCTTTTAGTTCAGAATTTCTAAGGTGTTTTGTTAGATATAGTAATATACCGAATAAAACGATGTTAGTTAAGAAAAGTTAATAGTGTCCTTAAATTACCCCTACATTTTCAATATGTCCTAGGTACACCGTAATTCTGGCTGAGTACATAGGGTTTGTTGTACCTTGGCCTAACTTCCCTTTTTTAAACTTTAGAAATATTATGTAAGTATGAAATATTTACATCTGATATTTTTTTGTTGAGTAGGTACCCAAATAATTGTCCTTTCAAAATATGCAAATATGATTTGTGTGCTGTTCGTCAAATAACAATAAAAATTATATATCTAAAAAACTATCCTAGGTACAACAAACTTACCTTCCTACACGGCACTTGATATGTTCATGTCTTGTGATGAAATACAGTTCGTAACTCTCATTTGAATAATAACATAAAATAATTTAGCACTTTTGGCGTCCCACTCCTGAGCTCGGGCCTCACCTCACTGCGAGGGGGATTCGGCCCGTAATCCACCACGCTGGCCCAGTGCGGCCCAGTGCGGGCGGATTTCACATGTCATTCGGAAATTGCTTAGATTTTCTAAGACATGCAGGTTTCTTCGCGATGTTATCCTTCACCGTAAGCAAGTGATGATCATATTATAGAAATTATAATTCGCACTTGGATTTTGAAAAATCCAGAGATGCGAGCCGGGGTTTGAACCCATGACCCGGTGCCCGCAAGACGCCTTGTGTTACGGCCTCAAAAGACATCAAATGGCCTAGGAAACTGTGTAAATTGCATTTATGAGAAGTACTTCATAGCCGCCAATATTCAGGAGATCCACTAATTACTAATGTTTTCAGTGAACGAGCTGAAAAAGTGAAACACATACGACACAATATCCACGAATCGATATACGACATAGTCTACAACATGTCCACTCTAAGTATTGCACTACAGAACCCTAAACCATACAATCGCAACAAAATGATCACAATGTAAAGATATATTTTCTATAACATTCTTGCACCAATATCTGAAACAAAGATTTGCATTGAGTACCAACTATTTATTTATACAACATCACGCCTATAGGCTCCCAAGGAGTAGGCAAGGGTGTGCAGTCACATTCACAGTGCAGTCACATTTCACCAATGGGCGAGAGGGCGAGACTAACCACTATTGTGAATGGGATTTGAGCCATAGTCCACCATGCTGACCCAGTGCGGGTTAGCGAACGTCACATGCCTTTCGAAAGACGACCCCCCGATGTGTTCCTTCACAAATTGATAATTTGATGTAATAGTAATCTACTTAAAATTGAAGGTAGCTAGTACGGTGATAAGCGGATGCCTTACCCCTCGCCGGAGCCTCGTCTCGTCGGAGCCCTCTAAAATATCTCTGTCTGAACCACACGACGAGAGATGGGCAATCTCCTTCCTAGGCTTTTGATGGGTTTATAATGCTTGTCCGGTGCCTCAATACATCATCACAAGCGTCTTCAACCTAATATAATACCATTTTAATGACTAACATGGACCAAAAATCGTACCACGATTCATAAAAGATGCTTTGTATCAATACATATAGATCGCTACTTTTGACAAGTTTATGTCATTCGAAAGGTCCACTTGCGATCGCAGTGGAATCCACGCATCTGTCAAAATTTAGTAGAATACCAACTAACATTACGTTCTTATGCGATCGAAATAGCGGAATACGATTTTTGACACTTTCGATCGCTCGTTACTCGCAGCTAAACTTTGACCGCAATTGCATCGCAGCTGCACCGTTGTTCATTAGTAGCATACGAAAATGGTCAAAAGCTGCGATGCAGTTGCGATAAGTCATATTAAAATTAGTGGAATTGGCCCCCTGTTTCTGTCATCAGTAATTTGACATGCGAAAGAAGACATAGCATGGTGTAACTACGCAGCCGCTAATCCACGTTTATTAATAACTAGGTGTGCCCGCGACTTCGTCCGCGTGGACTTTCATATTTATTCACCTTTTAAACCTTCTCTGGACTTCCACAAATAATTCAAGACCAAAATTAGCCAAATCGGTCCAGCCGTTCTCGAGTTTTAGCGAGACTAACGAACAGCAATAGATGTGGTTTGTTCCAAAAGTATATTTCGGTTTTTCAATGCATTTCAGTTTTTGCTTCCTGCTCTCCCTCACAGACATAGTGTAAATCTGTCTGTGCTCTCCCTATACTCTGGTCTCCAACCTTGTGTGTTCTTCTTTGTATTGTTCCGCGGTGTGTCGTCTTCATCACATATTTTCGTAAGTATTTAGTTTCCTAAGCGAACAATGTTCACCGTCATAGCCCAATGGATTAGCGTTGCCTTACTACCGCTAATTGTCTTTGAAATCGAGGCCAAACTATTAACCATTGTCGCTCTACTCGACTCGATTCACATTCGACTCGCAATTCGTAAAAACTGACGTGATATGTCACCTTTGACAGTTTTCCTATGGTAAAGCTGTCAAAACCGTCGTGTTAATTTACGCGATATGTCAATTTAGACGTAGATAGATAACTCTTTATTAATCTACCACTAGAAAACAAATATTCACAAATTATTACATAATTTACACAGAAGTGGAAAATGGGCGGCCTTATCACTAAAAGTGATCTCTACCAAGCAACCTTAGGATGGAGAGGATCTAAAGAAAAATAAAACGGGGTTGTACTTACATAAATTATATATATATAAACATATACATACGTATTGCGGTATCTCTTCTTATTAGTACCAATTTTTTTAGAAAAATAATTATTATTTTGTCAGACGTTCTTTAGCTAACAAAGAATGAACGGAAGCTGCGACGAGCGGAACATAAGCAGAATTGTTGATAGGTAAGTGAAATTAAAAACATTCATCTGCAATTAGGAAATATAATACATATATTTACAGACGCTAAAACCAACTTAGAACCACTAACGCAAGGTTGGTTATGGTATACTACAGCAGGGCATGTGGATTGATTCCGTTTTGCAAAACAATATCCAAATAGGCTAGTTAAACATTAAAATGATTTATATCTTCTATAGTGGGTGAATAAACGAAAAGCTTTCATTGTATCATTATAAATGTTATTTAGTAAGTGAGCATGCCACAGACGCCGCAAAAACAGGCGCCCACTCCCCTAAAATCCTCCTACAATTATGCATTACCACCGCATATTATATAATATATGTGTGACCGCACCTGACACAGTGCCGGATTTACAAATTTCCAAGATATAGGCTGTAATTTTTTTGCCGCCCTTGCCTCTACAATTGTCAAGTCCTAGATTATTTTTACAATCCAAAAATTTCGTTGAAATTGCACGTAAAATATTTTTTGGGTTTATTATACTCTATATTTGGAAGTTTGCTACACCGAATATACATGGACAAGTGAGATCTGTATAACATCAGAAAACCGTCATGCAGAAATCTTTTTGATTTATAAGAGGTAGCAAAAAAAATCGGTTCCCAAATTTGCCGCCCCAAAAATCTGCCGCCTACTCAGCCTGGTGGTAAATCCGCCACTGACCTTACATTTTGATTGGTTCATTCAAGGTTAACCCTTGAACGCACCAATCAGAATTATCCGTCTTCCCCGATACCCCGCTTTTATAACGATAACTATTAACGATTGCATTCTCATACAATAGAGGACATAAGCGGCGTCTCATTTTATAATAAAATAATAATAATAATAATTTAGCCCTTTTGACGTCCCACTCCTGGGCACGGGCCTCCCCTCCACACGAGGGGGATTCAGGCCATAATCCACCACGCTGGCCCAGTGCGGGTTGGCGGATTTCACATGTCTTTCGAAAATTGGTTAGATCTTCTAAGACATGTAGGTTTTCCTCACGATGTTTTCCTTCACCGTAAGCAAGTGATAATCATATAGAAATTATGATTCGCACATAGATTTCGAAAAATCCAGAGGTTCGAGCCGGGGTTTGAACCTGAGACCTGGTAGCTCGCAAGACGCGTGCTTAACCAATCGGCTATCACTGCTGCTCTCATTTTATGAATCCGTGGAATGAGCATTTTTTAAATGCTTCATCAAATGAGTTGTTAAAGTGTTTTTGTACTTAAACTTCATATCGCACACATCGCAGGGGAATCGTTTCTCGTCTGTGTGCGTGCGCGAATGGTTTACCAATTGATTCTTGCGTCTGAAAGCCTTATCACACACGTTACATACAAAGTGTCTCTCCTCTTTGTGAGTAAGCAAATGGTATTTTAAATGTTCATTTCTGTTGAAACTCTTGTTGCAAACGTCACAGGTTGATCTATCGCTCGAGTTTTGAAGCATGTGTGTACGCATATGCCGTTTCAATCGGAACGTGTGATGGAAGCGAGCGTCACAAACATAGCAAGAATACGGTTTCAGGGTTAAGTGCGTACGCGCGTGGTTTGTTAAGTGATCCTTTCTTTTGAAACTCTTACTGCAAATATCACAGGTGTAAGGCCTTTCTCCAGTGTGCGTGCGCAGATGTACTATTAACTTTGATTTATTAATGCAATTCTTCGCGCAATAATCGCAAGAATATTGAGTCTTGCCAGGTTTATGCACCCGGGCCGAACGAGTCTTGTCATTATTTTTTTTCTTGCAAACATTGGGGATGATAGGGCTTTGGGCCGTGTGTGTACCCTGGTTTTCTATTAAAGAAGTCTTATGATTCAAAGTCAAACTGTTGTTACAAACATTGTAATGGATTGTTTTTTAATGAGTGTGTGTCCAAGCATGCATTTTTAAGCTAGAACTCTGTGTAAAACTCTTGTTACAGACATTGCAGATGTAAGGCCGTTCCCCAGTGTGCATGCGCATATGCGTCGTTAATGTAGACTGGTGACGAAACCCCTTATCGCAAACATTGCAAGAATATGGCCTCTGTCCTGTGTGGGTACGCATATGGATTACTAAATGGTCCTTTCTTGCGCAGCTTTTATTGCAATGATGGCATATATACGGTTTTTCGCCTGTATGTGTGCGCATATGCATCAATAAACCAGTCTTGAGACAAAAACTCTTGCTACAAATATCACATGAGAAAGGCCTCTCGCCCGTGTGCGTACGCGCATGTCTTGTTAAATCAGTCTTACTCGAGTATTTCTTGTCGGAAACAGCGCAAGCGTGAGGTCTCACACCCAAATGTTTTGTACGAACGTGTTTATTAAGGACATTTTTCATGGAATAACCCTTGTCACAAAGATTGCAAGAATATCTCATGTCTGTGTGTACGGACGCATGGTTTGTTAACTCGTTTCTATGCTTGAAACGTTTGTTACAAACATTGTAATGGATTGTTTTTTTATGAGTGTGTGTCCTAGCATGCATTTTTAAGTTAGAACTATGTGTAAAACTCTTGTTACAGACATTGCAGATGTAAGGCCGTTCCCCATTGTGCTTGCGCATATGCGTCGTTAATGTAGTCTGGTGACGAAACCCCTTATCGCACACATTGCAAGAATATGGCCTCAGTCCTGTGTGGGTACGCATATGGACTACTAAATTGTACTTTATGGCGCAGCTTTTATTGCAATGATGGCATATATACGGTTTTTCGCCTGTATGTGTGCGCATATGCCTCAATAATTCATTCTTGAGATAAAAACTCTTGCTACAAATATCACATGAGAAAGGCCTCTCGCCCGAGTGCTTACGCGCATGTCTTGTTAAATCTCTCTTGCTCGAGTATTTCTTGTCGCAAACAGTGCAAGCGTGAGGTCTGACACCCAAATGTTTTGTACGAACGTGTTTATTAAGGTCATTTTTCATGGAATAACTCTTGTCACAAAGATTGCAAGTATATCTCATGTCTGTGTGTACGGACGCATGGTTTGTTAACTCGTTTCTATGCTTGAAACGTTTGTTACAGACGTTGCACTCGTGAAACGGATCGCGGGTGTGTGAACGCGAATGTACTGTTAACATGCGCTGCGCGATAAAACTTTTCTTGCAAACATTGCAAGAATAAGGTTTCTCACCTGTGTGCTTACGTAAATGTATTATTAAATGATATTTTTTACTGTAACTTTTATTACAGATGTCACAAATCAACTTGTTTACAGTAAGTAAACCTGGGTTTAACTTATTATCTCTAACGGAACAACTCAAATTGTTATTTTCCAAATTGTTTTGACGACACGCATCATCATGCTTCACTAAATCACTCTCAGCGTCACATACGGAGTCGCAATTCAAACAATATTTTCCTGCATTATCAGTACCAGCATCATTATTCTCGGAATCTATAGCAAAGTCCTGTACATCCTCTATAGACTCTTTCATTTCGGGTTTCTGATCAAGCTTCTCTGCAATGGGATCTCCTGGAAATGAAATACATATTGTGTTTCATTGTTTGGAGCCAATGGCGGAAAGCAAGCGGAAGAGATTTGCTTCGAGTACAAAGCTGGTTGGAACTGCCGCTGTCCCGATTATATAATGTAATTGACATAATTGAGACGACAACACTTTGTAGTGTCACTTTTTTACCTAAATGTCCTAAAACCAGCGGACAATCAAGTACCTTCTAAAGATACTGCCATTTTCAAATTATGGTAAGTAATTGAGAAGGAACAGATGGCCATACCGATCAAAATTATTTCCCTCCTTTTTGCTTCGCGGTAGTCGGGTAAAGGAAAATAATAAAAACGCGAATATGTTATATTTTGTCGTATAGAGAGGTTGTAGAGAGTGATGAAAAGTAGTGTACCACTACTCGGTGGCTAAAATATTTATAATAATAATAATAGTTAAAATATTTATTGTTCTCCTGGGCAAGGGCCTCCCCTCACTACGAGGGGGATCCAGGCCGTAATCCACCACGCTGTTCGGGTTTGTAGATTTCACATGTCTTTCGAAAATTGGTTCGATTTTCTAAGACATGCAGGTTTTCTCAGGATGTTTTCCTTCACCGTGATAATCATAATTGAAAGTGATAATCATAATTGAAACTATGGTTCGCCATAGATTTCGAAAATCCCAGGTACCTACGAGCCGGGGTTTGCACCCAAGACTTTGTGCACGCAAGACGCGTGCGTAACCAATCGGCTATCACTGCTCAAAAGTTTTTTATATTTATGTTGCCACTAGCTGAAAGAGAAAGGGTATACTATTTTTTTGGAACTTAACTTTGTAATTCAAAAACAATCGACTTTGTTGGACAGTTGAAGTACTAAAGGTTTTGTAGACTTATGAAATCTGTCAACAGCTGTATCCCTGTAACACATTTTATGTTTCAAGATTCCTCCAAAGCTGATAGTTTTTGAATTACAAAGTTAAGTTCCAGAAAAAAATAGTATACCCTTTCTGTTTCAACCTGTATATATGAGTGAGTGTGGGCAACGATACTAGTACAACAAAAATTATTAAGGCTAAAGCGCCCACCTAGCCCGCGAAATTCAAAGTTTTCGACAATTTTTATAGTTTAACCAAAATCTGAAAACTTTTAAGACAAGATTTTGTGATTTGCGACAATCCGTCCGTCCATCCGTCCGTCCGCCGTCCGTCCGTCCAGACACGTCTGTCTGTCTGTCTGTCACACACATCACAATGGGAAATGATCCAGTTTAGCCCGTATCTGGGTTATAGAACGGATCAGCACAAGGGGTCTATGCTTGTCAGACCAAAACAGAGACAGATATGGCAGTACTTGATTCATCTTTACCCACTTTCCCCTACTTGCATTTCACTATAGTAGGTAACCTTTTATCGAAGATCACGATAGATATTATAATACCCTAGTCTAGTTATTTAAATGGCTAGGTAAATTACCTAGCCATTTAAATTATTTTTTACCCGACTGCAGGACGCAAAGGAGGGTAACGTGTTCATCAGCCTATGTATGTTTGTACGTTTGTGGCACTCTAGAGACCACACTCGTGAGCCTATTTAGATGAATCTTCCGTCAATCGATTCGTCTTAATCTTGCGATTGTCGCTAAAGACATGACAGTAATCTGGTCACCCTTCGCACAGTAGCTATTACAGAATAACCAAGCGCCGCACAAGCACGCATTTCTTAGTGTACATTAGGCTAAGTGGACAATACTAGTGAAATGTCTGTCTGAATGGCCTAGAGGCGATTAATGTCGGGGACTTGTTGGTACCTATATATATTCACAATGCTTGTGAATATTAATATCGTGATTCAGTTTATCTATGAAGAATCCGCGCGTTGTATTGAGGCGTCGCATTCAGCGCCATCTATCCGTCAACGTCGTTAATCTGAGGTCTTTATACAGTGATCAAAATCATGTTACCTTCCTCCAATCCATCCGGTTCTGGTATTTCCTCTCTTACAGGCTTCTTTTCACTTACTGCTTCTATGTTGTTCAATGGTTGGTTGTCTTCTGAGTCTGATAGCCTCTGGGCATGGTCAGGTGAAACTGTGTCACATGTCTCTTGAAAATCTGTAATACAGCGAATAAAACGTATATGGCTTAGTGGTTAGAGGGGGCTGTTCTGACTATACAGAGGTTCCTGGATTGTAAACACTTTTCAATAGTATTAGAGGTGGGAAAAAATTGATGTTATTTCTATAAAATGTTTGTGCAATGGTTTGAGCATGGGCCGCTTGGTTCACTGCACCATGTAGTTGCGGATTCGATTCCCGTTGGAGCGAAATCGGAAATGGCTTTTTCATAATTTTCCCAGGTCTGGGTGCCATTGAGATCAACCCCAGTCCATTGTACGGTACCCATAGTACTTGCGTCGCTTAGTTTTGGACCATACAGTTGGTGTGTTCGTCTGGCGATATTTATTAATTTAATTCTCTAAGTATTCTTTCTGAGTTTTGAAACATCGTGTAAGATTAGAAACTTACCTTGCAAACTCTGCTCCTCAGATTTCACTTCAGTTACAATTGGTTCTACATCATTGTTTTGAATGTAAATATTTTGTTCACTGTTAACATTGACCTGTTCAATTGAGCTTATGGACAAATGGTCAAGAGCCGACCTATCAATTAGAACTTGTGCCTGGAAGATGAGACATTAGATTAGGACCAGTCACACCAACAATCACTCATACATTTAAGATTCACTGTTTAACAAATTCTTGAAAACCTGGAATTCTAGATAAGTATTTGAAGATTGGATAATTTATAGGTGAAACAGAAAGGGTAGGTATACTATTTTTTTGCAACCTTACTTTGTAAATCTGAAACTATCGGCTTTGTGGGACTGTTGAAGTAGTAAAGGTTCTGAAGACTTATGATATCTGTCAACAGCTGTATGCCTATAACACCTTTTCTCCAAAGCTGATAGTTTTAGAATTACAAAGTTAAGTTTTGAAAAAAAAGTATACCCTTTCTGTTTCAACCCGTATATGCTTTTTGGTATTAGTTTTGGCTTCCCTCAATAGTTCTATGCACTCTGTCTAAACTATTATTTTACCATTAACATATGTAGATAGGTAATATTGAAGTTTTCTTTTCTTAATGTCTATTCTGGGGTTTACCTGATCCTCATTCGTCACTAGGTGGTTCAGCATCTGTGTGAGAAGCTCTTCTGCTTTGAGGCACTTAAGCATGAGTCTCCGAGAGGCTGTCAGCTGGGCCCGACATATACTGCACAGGGCCACTGGTCTCATTTCGGTCTGAAACTAAGTGGGTACAATTGAAGCGGGAAAAAAGGTATTTCAGTACAATATTAATGGAATTTCTGTAATCAAATCACAACTAAACAATAATTTGATGATTCTAATATATTTATATTATCAATTTAGTTAAATGCTAGCACTGCTCACGTCAATATTTTAATGGTCAGTATGGGACAGAACTTGTTATCTCTCAGTTATGGAGCAGATCTTTATAAAATGAAATTTTAACGCAATTTTACTAATATAAATTAATTATTCGCTTTTTAATTAGTCATATACTTAGGTACATATTCGGCTCTGTATCAACTGTTATTAAAATATCTTTTTATATTATAACATATTAAAGTCACTCACAGGTATTGCTGTCAATTTCTCGTACACTTCCCAGAGCTGGGTGCACTCAATACGCCGGCCGCTCCAATTTAAACATATACGACACATAATAAGCTCATTCATTTTTATTCAAAGTTAAAGTATCGCTCTACAGGTGTAACCAAAGTTCTTTTAGAAATTTTCGCTTATAACCTATCTATTAAATCATGGTAAATGGGTCATAGAATCAAAATAATACCCGTAGTATTGTATTATATTTGGAGAATACAGCAAAGAGCATGTAAAATTGTCAAACGAGGAGAAAACAATTATTGCGAAACAAAATACCAAAATACAATCCTACGAAGTAAATCACAGATTAGAAAAACTAGTGCCATCACTTGAATTGGTTCCATAAAAACCGATTGAATAAAAACCCGGTATGTACCGATTTTTATTTTAAAACCAATTACTTTATTTTAAAGAAAATTCGCAAATCTCCTCCGATTGTTTAAGCATATTAGTGTATTATCAATTATATATTTGAAAGTTAGCGCGTTCCAAATAGATAATTTGGTTGAATAATGGAATCCCTATTGACATGTGCAAAGATAACTTAATGTGATTGCTATTCGACAGTTCGACTAGCTGGCATCAAGTCATGCATCTTGCCCTTTTTAAAGGGTCCCATAGTCAAACTAAGCAAGTCTCACAGCTCTAAATTAAGAAATTATGTAGAATCATC
The DNA here is from genome assembly GCA_918843915.1 of Notodonta ziczac. Classification (NCBI taxonomy): domain Eukaryota; kingdom Metazoa; phylum Arthropoda; class Insecta; order Lepidoptera; family Notodontidae; genus Notodonta; species Notodonta ziczac. The sequence continues at coordinate 1,752,380 of OU974065.1, read as the reverse complement.
ATCTCATAAAGTGCGGGCATAGTAGGTATTTTCTAAGACTAACCACTATTGTGAATGGGATTTGAGCCTTAGTCCACCATGCTGACCCAGTGCGGGTTAGCGAACGTCACATGCCTTTCGAAAGACCTTCACAAATTGATAATTTGATGTAATAGTAATCTTAAAATTGAAGGTAGCTAGTACGGTGATAAGCGGATGCCTTACCTCTCGCCAATCTCGTCGGAGCCCTCTAAAATATATCTGTCTGAACCACACGACGAGAGATGGGCAATCTCCTCAAGACGCTGCTCAATAAAGATCTAGCTACGCTTTTGATGGGTTTATATGCTTGTCCGGTGCCTCAATACATCATCACAAGCGTCTTTAACCTAATATAATACCATTTTAATGACTAAAATGGACCAAAAATCGTACCACGATTCATAAAAGATGCTTTGTATCAATACATATACATCGCTACTTTTGACAAGTTTATGTCATTCGAAAGGTCCACTTGCGATCGCAGTGGAATCCACGCATCTGTCAAAATTTAGTAGAATACCAACTAACATTACGTTCTTATGCGATCGAAATAGCGGAATACGATTTTTGACACTTTCGATCGCTCGTTACTCGCAGCTAAACTTTGACCGCAATTGCATCGCAGCTGCACCGTTGTTCATTAGTAGCATACGAAAATGGTTAATAGCTGCAATGCAGTTGCGATAAGTCATATTAAAATTAGTGGAATTGGCCCCCTGTTTCTGTCATCAGTAATTTGACATGCGAAAGAAAACATAGCATGGTGTAACTACGCAACCGCTAATCCACGTTTATTAATAACTAGCTGTGCCCGCGACTTCGTCCGCGTGGTCTTTCATATTTATTCACCTTTTAAACCTTCTCTGGACTTCCACAAATAATTCAAGACCAAAATTAGCCAAATCGGTACAGCCGTTCTCGAGTTTTAGCGAGACTAACGAACAGCAATAGATGTGGTTTGTTCCAAAACTATATTTCAATTTTTCAATGCATTTCAGTTTTTGCTTCCTGCTCTCCCTCACAGACATAGTGGAAATCTATGTCTGTGCTCTCCCTATATTCTGGTCTCCAACCTTGTGTGTTCTTCTTTGTATTGTTCCGCGGTGTGTCGTCTTCATCATATATTTTCGTAAGTATTTAGTTTCGTAAGCGAACAATGTTCACCGTCATAGCCCAATGGATTAGCGTTGCCTTACTACCGCTAATTGTCTTTGAAATCGAGGCCAAACTCTAATAACCATTGTCGCTCTACTCGACTCGATTCACATTCGACTCGCAATTCGTAAAAACTGACGTGATATGTCACCTTTGACAGTTTTCCTATGGTAAAGCTGTCAAAACCGTCGTGTTAATTTACGCGATATGTCAATTTAGACGTAGATAGATAACTCTTTATTAATCTACCACTAGAAAACAAATATTCACAAATTATTACATAATTTACACAGAAGTGGAAAATGGGCGGCCTTATCACTAAAAGTGATCTCTACCAGGCAACCTTTAAAGAAAAATAATACGGGGTTGTACTGACATAAATTATATATATATATAATCATATACATACGTATTGCGGTATCTATTCTTATTAGTACCAATTTTTTTAGAAAAATATTTTTTCATTACTCATACTCTGAAAGTAGGTCTGAAGTTGCCTGAGAAGCGGGTTAAAAGTAATACTTTTCCGGTCCGGGAGAATCGCCTTCAACTGACAGCTGTCAAATTATAAAAAAAAACTAGTACCATTTTCACATTTCTATGGAACCATGTTCAAACATTTTCTACAGTCACTCAATTACAGCACGATGTAAAATTGAAATAACATAAAGTTAAGTATTAAAAGAATATATATTTTTAAATGACTTAATTATAATTTAGTTTCAACAAATTCTTTAAAATAACATAGAGTTGGGCAAAATATTTAAAGATGAAAATGAAAAATAATGGCTAAATAATGAAGTTGGCCGGCCAACGAAAAAAAAAAACAAAATAGGCGGTAATCCGATCTTTTTCGAGTTGTAGAGTATTGTTTATACTTCCTTGTATTATTTCTTTAGCCAATTCCTGTTTTTATTTTTATTTTCCTTGTATTCGTAATGAAAAGCACAGTGTTTACCTCGGGTGAAAGACTTATTTTGTCCCTCGAACTATTAGCGCCCTCGCTACGATACTTTCACCACTCGTGTAACAATATTCTAATTATTTCGTCAGACATTCTTTAGCTAACAAAGTATGAACGGAAGCTGCGACGAGCGGAACATAAGCAGAATTGTTGATAGGTAAGTGAAATTAAAAACATTCATCTGCAATTAGGAAATATAATACATATATTTACAGACGCTCAAGCTTAAAACATACAAATAACATACCAAGGTACATACTGCACCCTTTTCGGGAGATACGTGGCCCGAAACAGCACAAAACCGTTTTTGTTAAGACTTCAGGGAGGGGCCTCTGCTCGGGAGTAAGACACACAAATGGACGTGATTTTTCTAAATGGAACCAACCATACACACACACTTCTGCAAACTAAAACCAACTTAGAACCTCTAACGCAAGGTTGGTTTTGGTATACTGCAGTGCATGTGGATTGATTCCGTATTGCAAAACAATATCCAAATAGGCTAGTAAAACATTAAAATGGTTCATATCTTCTATAGTGGCTAAATAGACGAAAAGCTTTCATTGTATCATTATAAATGTTATTTAGTAAGTGAGCATGCCACAGACGCCGCAAAAACAGGCGCCCACTACCCTAAAATCCTCCTACAATTATGCATTACCACTGCATATTATATAATATATGTGTGACCGCACCTGACACAGTGCCGGATTTACAAATTTCCAAGATATAGGCTGTAATTTTTTTGCCGCCCTTGCCTCTACAATTGTCAAGTCCTAGATTATTTTTACAATCCAAAAATTTCGTTGAAATTGCACGTAAAATATTTTTTGGGTTTATTATACTCTATATTTGGAAGTTTGCTACACCGAATGTACATGGACAAGTGAGATCTGTATAACATCAGAAAACAGTCATGCAGAAATCTTTTTGATTTATAAGAGGTAGCAAAAAAAATCGGTCCCCAAATTTGCCGCCCCAAAAATCTGCCGCCTACTCAGCCTGGTGGTAAATCCGCCACTGACCTTACATTTTGATTGGTTCATTCAAGGTTAACCCTTGAACGGACCAATCAGAATTATCCGTCTTCCCCGATACCCCGCTTTTATAACGATAACTATTAACGATTGCATTCTCATACAATAGAGGACATAAGCGGCGTCTCATTTTATTAATCCGTGGAATGAGCATTTTTTAAATGCTTCATCAAATGAGTTGTTAAAGTGTTTTTGTACTTAAACTTCATATCGCACACATCGCAGGGGAATCGTTTCTCGTCTGTGTGCGTGCGCGAATGGTTTACCAATTGATTCTTGCGTCTGAAAGCCTTATCACACACGTTACATACAAAGTGTCTCTCCTCTTTGTGAGTAAGCAAATGGTCTTTTAAATGTTCATTTCTGTTGAAACTCTTGTTGCAAACGTCACAGGTTGGTCTATCGCTCGAGTTTTGAAGCATGTGTGTACGCATATGCCGTTTCAATCGGAACGTGTGATGGAAGCGAGCGTCACAAACATAGCAAGAATACGGTTTCAGGGTTAAGTGCGTACGCGCGTGGTTTGTTAAGTGATCCTTTCTTTTGAAACTCTTACTGCAAACATCACAGGTGTAAGGCCTTTCTCCAGTGTGCGTGCGCAGATGTACTATTAACTTTGATTTATTAATGCAATTCTTCGCGCAATAATCGCAAGAATATTGAGTCTTGCCAGGTTTATGCACCCGGGCCGAACGAGTCTTGTCATTATTTTTTTTCTTGCAAACATTGGGGATGATAGGGCTTTGGGCCGTGTGTGTACCCTGGTTTTCTATTAAAGCAGTCTTATGATTCAAAGTCAAGCTGTTGTTAAAAACATTGTAATGGATTGGCTTTTTATGAGTGTGTGTCCTAGCATGCATTCTTAAGCTAGATCTCTGTTTAAAACTCTTGTTACAGACATTGCATATGTAAGGCCGTTCCCCAGTGTGCATACGCATATGCCCCGTTAATGTAGCCTGGTGACGAAACCTCTTATCGCAAACATTGCAAGAATATGGCCTCTGTCCTGTGTGGGTACGTATATGGATTACTAAATGTTCCTTTCTTGCGAAACTTTTATTGCAATCATGGCATATACGGTTTTTCGCCTGTATGTGTGCGCATATGCATCAATAATCCAGTCTTGAGATAAAAACTCTTGCAACAAATATCACATGAGAAAGGCCTCTCGCCCGAGTGCTTACGCGAATGTCTTGTAAGCTCATTCTTACTCGAATATTTCTTGTCGCAAACAGTGCAAGCGTGAGATCTCACACCCAAATGTTTTGTACGAACGTGTTTATTAAGGACATTTTTCGTGGAATAACTCTTGTCACAAAGATTGCAAGTATATCTCATGTCTGTGTGTACGGACGCATGGTTTGTTAACTCATTTCTATGCTTAAAACGTTTATTACAAACATTGCACACGTGAAACGGATCTCGGGTATGTAATGTTAACATGCGCTTGGCGATAAAACTTTTCTTGCAAACATTGCAAGAATAAGGTTTCTCACCTGTGTGCTTACGTAAATGTATTATTAAATGATATTTTTTACAGTAACTTTTATTACAGATGTCACAAATCAACTTGTTGCCAGTAAGTAAACCTGGGTTTAACTTATCATCTTCAACGGAATCACTCAAATTGTTATTTTCTAAAATGTTTTGACGACACGCATCATCATGCTTCACTAAATCACTCTCAGCGTCACACACGGAGTCGCAATTCAAACAATCTTTTGCTGCATCATCAGTACCAGCATCATTATTCTCAGAATCTATAGCAAAGTCTTCTATAGACTCTTTCAATTCGGGATTCTGATTACGCTTCTCTGCAATGGGAGCTCCTGGAAATGAAATTTTGTGTTTCATTGTTTGGGGCCAATGGCGGAAACCAAGCGACAGTTTAGCATCGAGTACAGAGCTCGTTGGAACTGGTGTTGTCCCTCTTATGTGATGTCGCATAATTAAGAAGAAGATTCGACCAAATTATAACGTCATACAAAATTACGTCCGGCGAGATAAAAGTACCTGACTAACCTACTATATTTATTTTTGCAAATATATACACCTAACAACTACTGTCGGGGCAGGAAGCATCAGTTGTTTACTGTCCCCGCTTGTCGCACTATTGCCCGAAGCTAAGTCGCCAGTGCCACGCACCCTCACTATACTTAACGAGCTCCTGGATTCCAACGCATGCATGGATTTGTTTGCGGATGAATGGGCGAGGATTTTGTGGGTATGTTTTAGGTTTTGTGAGAAAGATTAATGATATAGTTTTTTATAACTTATAATTAGGTGTTTATAGTAAGGTAGTTAATTAGTGTAATTGGCATTTGGGCGTTCTATTTTAACTTTAAATAAAATAAATAAACATTTTGTTTTAAGACTTGACTTATGACCTATAGAGGGCGCCATAATCAATTTAATGTAATGTCATAACTGGCGGACAAGTAAGAACCTTGTAATTATTCCTCATTTTTCAAATTTTGGTAAGTAATTTAGAAGTTATGAGGGAACAGGTGAACATACCGCTCAAAATCATAACCCTCCTTTTTGCTTCGCCGTAGTCGGGTAAAAAACAAAGTAATAAATACGCGCGAGTATTGTCTTGTAGATGGATGGTAGACGGGATGGAAAGTAGTGTGCCACTCGGTGGCTAAATTATTTATGTCTCGGTTAGTTGTTTGTAAAGATTTAATTACTTAACGAATGCATTCTCATACAATAGAGGACATAAGCGGCGTCTCATTTTATTAATCTGCGGAATGAGCTAATCTTTTAAATGCTTCATCAAATGAGTTTTTAAATTATTTTTGTGCTTAAACTTCATATCGCACACATCGCAGGGGAATCGTTTCTCGTCTGTGTGCGTGCGCGAATGGTTTACCAATTGGTACTTGCGTTTGAAAGCCTTATCACACAAGTTGCAAATAAAGGGTCTCTCCTCATTGTGAGTAAGCATATGGTTTCTTAAGAGATCTTTTCTGTTGAAACTCTTATTGCAAACGTCACAGGTTGGTCTATCGCTCGAGTTTAGGAGCATGTGTGTACGCATATGCCGTGTCAATAGGTACATCTACTGGAAGCGAGCGTTACAAACATAGCAAGAATACGGTTTCAGGGTTAAGTGCGTACGCGCGTGGTTTGTTAAGTGATCCTTTCTGTGGAAGCTCTTACTGCAAACATCACAGGTGTAAGGCCTTTCTCCAGTGTGCGTGCGCAGATGTACTATTAACTTTGATTTATTAACACAATTCTTCGCGCAATAATCACAAGAATATTGAGTCTTGTCATTATTTTTTTTCTTGCAAACATTGGGAACTATAGGCCTTTCGGCCGTGTGTGTACCCTGGTTTCCTATTAAAGGAGTCTTATGATTCAAAGTCAAACTGTTGTTACAAACATTGTAATTAATTGGTTTCTTATGAGTGTGTGTCCTAGCATGCATTTTTAAGCTATAACTCTGTGTATAACTCTTGTTACAGACATTGCAGATGTAAGGCCGTTCCCCTGTGTGCATGCGCATATGCCCCGTTAATGTACCCTGGTGACGAAACCTCTTATCGCAAACATTGCAAGAATATGGCATTTGCCCTGTGTGGGTCCGCATATGGATTACTAAATGTTCCTTTCTTGCGAAGCTTTTATTGCAATCATGGCATATATACGGTTTATCGCCTGTATGTGTGCGCATATGCATCAATATTCCAGTCTTGTGATAAAAACTCTTGCTACAAATATCACATGAGAAAGGCCTCTCGCCCGTGTGCTTACACGCATGTCTTGTTAAATCAATTTTCCTCGAGTATTTCTTGTCGCAAACAGTGCAAGCGTGAGATTTCACACCCAAATGTTTTGTACGAACGTGATTATTAAGGGCATTTTTCATGGAATAACTCTTGTCACAAAGATTGCAATAATATCTCATGTCTGTGTGTAGGGAAGCATGGTTTGTTAACTCATTTATATGCTTGAAACGTTTGTCATAAACATTGCACACGTGAAACGGATCGCGGGTGTGTGAACGCGAATGTACTGTTAACATGCGCTTCGCGATAAAACTTTTCTTGCAAACATTGCAAGAATAAGGTTTCTCACCTGTGTGCTTACGTAAATGTATTATTAAATGATATTTTTTACTGTATCTTTTATAACAGATGTCACAAACCAACTTGTTACCCGTAAGTAAACCTGGGTTTAACTTATTATCTTTAACGGAACAACTCAAATTGTTATTTTCCAAATTGTTTTGACGACACGCATCATCATGCTTCACTAAATCACTCTCAGCGTCACATACGGAGTCGCAATTCAAACAATCTTTTCCTGCATCATCAGTACCAGCATCATTATTCTCGGAATCTATAGTAAAGTCCTGTACATCCTCTATAGACTCTTTCAATTCGAGTTTCTGATCACGCTTCTCTGCAATGGGATCTCCTGGAAATTAAGTATTGTATTTCATTGTTTGGGGCCAATGGCGGAAAGCAAGTGGAAGAAATTTGCTTCGAGAACAGAGCTCGTTGGAACTGCCGCTGTCCCTATGGTAAGTAATTACGAAGGTACGAAGGAACAGATGACCATACCGGTCAAAATCATTACCCTCCTTTTTGCTTCGCCGTAGTCGGGTCAAGGAAAATAATAAAACGCGAATATGTTATATTTTGTCTTAGGGTTGTAGAGAGTGATGAAAAGTAGTGTGCCAGTCGGTGGCTAAAATATTTATTCCTCGGTTAGTTGTTTGTAAGTTTTAATTATTTTTAAAAATGCCCTTATTGACGCTCCACTCCTGAGCACGGGCCTCCCCTCACTACGACGGGGATTCAGGCCGTAATCCACCACGCTGTTCGGGCTTGTGGATTTCACATGTCTTTCGGAAATTGGTTAGATTTTCTAAGACATGCAGGTTTGCTCAGGATGTTTTCCTTCACCGTAAGCAAGTGATGATCATAATTGAAACTATGATTCGCCATAGATTTCGAAAATCCCAGGTACCTACGAGCCGGGGTTTGCACCCAAGACTTGGGCACGCAAGACGCGTGCGTAACCAATCGGCTATCACTGCTCAATAGTTTCTAGTATTTATGTTTCCACTAGCTGAAACAGAATGGGTATTATACTATTTTTTTGGAACTTTGCAAATCTAAAACTATCGACTTTGTGGGACAGTTGAAGTACTAAAGGTTTTGGAGACTTATGAAATCTGTCAACAGCTGTATCCCTGTAACACCTTTTGCTTTTCAAGTTTCCTCCTTAGCTGATAGTTTTTGAATTAGAAAGTTAAGTTCCAGAAAAAATTGTATACCCTTTCTGTTTCAACCTGTACATATGAGTGAGTGTGGGCAACGATACTAGTACAACTTAAAATGATTAAGTAAGTAGGTAGACACCTATACAGGTATATTAATAATGCAATCAGCCGATGACGCGAAGTCATTTTCGTTATCAGATAACAAATCGACATCAAATTATTGATAAATAAAGAAACGATAACACTATTCGCCGCTGTGATTTGATTGTGCTAACATTGGTGACAAAAAAAAATATATTAAGGTTAGTAGAATTTCATTTGTAATTCATTATAAATAACTAAATATGTAAGGAAATATAGTAACGTAAAAGGTAGGTAAGGGAGCGTGGGTAACAGTGAACCACTGTCTTTCTTCGGCTTATTATTTCCTTTCTTAAAGATTGGAAGAAACAATTTTTTACCCCGTGTCTGGGTTACGAGGGATCACCACAAGGGTTCTATGCTTGTGAGACCAAAACAGACACAGATATGGCAGTTTATTCACTGTGCCATTAGATTCACCGTTACCCACTTTCCCTACTTGCATTTCACTATACCAGGTGAAACAGAAAGGGTATACTATTTTTTTTGCAACTTAACTTTGTAAATCTTAAACTATAGGGTCTGTGGGACAGTTGAAGTACTAAAGGTTTTGTAGACTTATGAAATCTGTCAACAGCAGTATCCCTATAACATCTTTTGTTTTTCAAGTTTCCTCCAAAGCTCATAGTTTTAGATGTACAAAGTTAAGTTTTGTAAAAAAAGTATACCCTTTATGTTTCAACCTGTAGTAGGTAACCTTTAATCAAGAACCACGGTAGATATTATAATACCCTAGTCTAAGTCTAAGTAGGTAACTTACCTAGCCCTTGTAGTTGTTTTATACCCGACTGCGCGACGCAAAGGAGGGTAACGTGTTCATCAGCCTATGTATGTTTGTACGTTTGTGGTACTCTAGACACCAAACTCGTGAATCTATTTTGATGAATCTTTCGTCAATCGATTCGTCTTAATCTTGCGATTGTCACTAAAGACATGACAGTAATCTGGTCACCCTTCGTACAGTAGCTATTACAGAATAACCAAGCGCTGCACAAGCACGCATTTCTTAGTGTAAGGACATAGGGCTTAATCGACAGTACTAGAAATATCTGAATGGTCTGAAGGCGATTATTGACGGGGTCTTGTAGGTACCTATGTAAGGGGTGTCGTAATGAGAACTGATACCATGGATTGAACCCATGATTCTGAACCCCCAGATTTGGAATTTTCCGTCGATATTTTCATTAATTATGCTAAATTTTTACAGTATTGTTAAATATACATTAGCACTCAAATTCAAATTCAAATATTTTTATTTCAAATAGGCCAGATTAACTGGCACTTTTAAAAAGTCAAGAACTAGGTGCATGTTCCAAAACAAAGTCCTATGGAGAAGAACATGCAAGAAACTCCATGGATACATTTTTTCTTTTGTCGTTTTTAAAATTATGTTTGTTTATTTACAGTAGGTATTAAGAGATGTGAGGACAATGTAGGTTAACGCATAAGGCATCACAAATAAAGAAGTAATAACTAAATCATTATACAAATCGATACGTGTTTTTACATAAATAAATAAATAATTACTATTTTAGACATAGGTAAATTGCAATATAAAGTAAAAATCAATTATATTGAGCGCGAATTTCATGCTAAATCAATTTTAAAATGTAGATTTGTTTTGCATTTTATGAAAATATCGACAAAAATTACCTCTCTGGGGAGGATTCATGGAATCAGTTTTCCTTACGATGCCCCTTACACCCTATAGGAAGTCACAATGCTTGTGAATATTAATATCGTGATTCAGTTTATCTATGAAGAATCCTCAGGTTGTATTGAGGCGTCGCATTCAGCGCCATCTATCCGTCAACGTCGTTAATCTGAGGTCTTTATACACTGATCAAAATTATGTTACCTTCCTCCAATCCATCCGGTTCTGGTCTTTCCTCTCTTACAGGCTTCTGTTCACTTACTGCTTCTATGGTGTTCAATGGTTGGTTGTCTTCTGAGTCTGATAGCCTCTGGGCATGGTCAGGTGAAACTATGTCACATGTCTCTTGAAAATCTGTAAGTAATACAGCGAATATGGCTTAGTGGTTAGAGGGGGCTGTTCTCACTTTACAGAGGTTCCAGGATTGTAAACACTTTTCAATAGTACTAGAGGCAGGAAAAAATAATTGATAAAAGTGTTATAATTTCTAAGGCCGCTTGGCTCACTGCACCATGTGGTTGTGGATTCGATTCCCATCGGAGTGCATTTCAGAATTGGCCTTTTCATAATTTTCTCAGGTCTGGGTGTCACTGAGATCAACCCCAGTCCATTGTACGGTACCCATAGTACAAGCGTCGTTAGTTTTGGACTATAGACACACCAAGTGTTCGTCTGGCGATATTTATTAATTTAATTCTCTAAGTATTCTTTCGGAGTTTTGAGACATCCTGTAAGATTAGAGGCTTACCCGGTAGGCTCTGCTCCTCAGATTTCACTTCAGTTAAGATTGGTTCTACATCATTGTTTTGAATGTAAATATTTTGTTCACTGCTAACATTGACCTGTTCAATTGAGCTTATGGACAAATGGTCGAGAGCCGACCTATCAATTAGAACTTGTGCCTGGAAGATGAGACATTAGATTAGGACCAGTCACACCATCAATCACTCATACATTTAAGATTCACTGTTTAACAAAGTCTTGATATCCTGTAATTCTAGACAAGTATTTGAAGATTGGCTAATTTATAGGTGAAACAGAAAGGGAATATTTTTTTTGTAACTTTACTTTGTAAATCTGATACTATCGGCTTTGTGGGAAAGTTGAAGTACTAAAGGTTTTGTAGACTTATGATATCTGTCAACAGCTGTATACCTTTTCTCCAAAGCTGATAGTTTTAGAATTACAAAGTTAAGTTTTGAAAAAAAAGTATACCCTTTCTGTTTCAACCTGTATATGCTTTTTGATATTATTTTTGGCTTCCCTCAATAGTTCTATGCACTCTAAACTAACTCGTCTAAACTATTATTTTACCATTAACATAAGTAGATAGGTAATATTGAAGTTTTCTTCTCTTAATGTCTATTCTGAGGTTTACCTGATCCTCATTCGTCACTAGGTGGTTCAGCATCTGTGTGAGAAGCTCTTCGGCTTTCAGGCACTTAAGCATGAGTCTCCGAGAGGCTGTCAGCTGGGCCCGACATATACTGCACAGGGCCACTGGTCTCATTTCGGTCTGAAACTAAGTGGGTACAATTGAAGCGGGAAAAAGGGTCTTTCAGTACAATATTATTGGAAATTCTGTAATCAAATCACAACTAAACAATAATTTGATGATTTTAATATAAACATATTACTACTGATATTATTACTACATAACTGATATTATCAATTTAGTTAAATGCTAGCACTTTGACTGAGCTTTGTCAATATTTTAATGGTCAGTATGGGACAGAACCTGTTATCTCTCAGTTATGGAGAAGATCTTTATAAACTGAAATTTTAAGGCAATTTTACTAATATAAATTAATTATTCGCTTTTTAATTAGTCATATACTTAGGTACATATTCGGCTCTGTATCAACTGTTATTAAAATATGTTTATGGGATTTTATATCATAATATATTAAAGTCACTCACAGGTATTGCTGTCAATTTCTCGTACACTTCCCAGAGCTGGGTGCACTCAATACGCCGGCCGCTCCAATTTAAACATATACGACACATAATAAGCTCACTCATTTTTATTCAAAGTTAAAGTATCGTTCTATAGGTGTAACTTAAAACCTTTTAGAAATTTTCGCTTATAACCCATCTATTTAAATCTTGGTAAATCATAGAATCAAGATAATACCCGTAGTTTTGTATTATATTTGGAGAATACAACAAAGAGCATGTAAAATAGTAAATCAAGGAGAAAACAATTATTGCAAAACAAAATACCAAAATACAATCCACAGATTAGAGATATGTAGCAAGCTAATACAATCCTACGAAGCTTCGAAGTAAATACTAGTGATGGGGGAATATGTTGTTGAAACCAGTTGAATAAAAACCCGATATGTACCGATTTTAATTGAAAAAACCGATTACATATATTTTAAAGAAGTTTTGCAATATATGCACCTATTTTGGTACTATCAATTCATAGATTAGTATCAATTATATATCGGAATGTTAGCGCGTTCCAAATAGATAATTGGTTGAATAATGGAATCCCTATTGACATGTGCAAAGATAACTTATTCATCCAGTAAAAATCTGATTCGACTAGCTGGTATCAAGTCATGCATCTTTTCTGTTTTAAGTTTAACAAACTAATCAAGTCTCACAGCTCTAAATTAAGAAATGATGTAGAATCATCATCTCATAAAGTGCGGGCATAGTAGGTATTTTCTCTTAGACTTTCACATAAGGCAGTATTCATAGATTAGTATCAATTATATATCGGAATGTTAGCGCGTTCCAAATAGATAATTGGTTGAATAATGGAATCCCTATTGACATGTGCAAAGATAACTTATTCATCCAGCAAAAATGTGATTCGACTAGCTGGTATCAAGTCATGCATATTTTCTGTTTTAAGTTTAACAAACTAAGCAAGTCTCACAGCTCTAAATTAAGAAATGATGTAGAATCATCATCTCATAAAGTGTGGGCATAGTAGGTATTTTCTCTTAGACTTTCACATGAGGCAGTAGTCGCCCTACGTTTTATACAATAAAGCTTCGCTTCTTTCGGGCGGCCTAGACGGCAGTTTGTTTTTAAATTAACTTATTTACTGTTATACTTAAAACATTCTTGCTTACTTCTTATATAACTAAGTATATAGATTATATAAGTAAGTACCAAAAACCTACTACTAATATTTTGGATTTGCATTTGGTCGGTTGTAATTTGCGATAGTCAGATGATTATGTACTATTTGTCTATTATAGATTGAACTATGAAACTGATACCATGCATGAAGGCGCAAGATGACGATGAAGATCATTCCAAGCATATAGACAGAGAGATAAAACAATGGATTAAAACTTACAACCAGGTAAGAGAATGTCTCAAAAGTCGGAATAAAACTTTTGAGGTTTTGATGAGTAGGTATCGGGAAACAAAAAATGGTTTAAAAACTACTAAACACACTACTTGAAACTTAAAAAAAATCCCGCCACGTCAATAAAAAAATGTATTCACCTACTCGTCTGTTTGTCGTATGTGTGAGCATCAAGGGAAAACGGCTGAGCCGATTTCAAAAAGATTTTCAATATCAGATAGCCTTTGGTGAACTTGACTTAAAACAAGGTGCGTATAAATTCTGAGAACATTTTTGAGATATCAAATCTGCGCTAAGCGACGCTGCGGGGAAAAAATTAATACACTAATTTGTATTGCTTCAGGCAATCAAACTGCTACTACTCGGCACTGGTGAGAGTGGGAAAACAACAATTATTAAACAAATGAAAATTCTACATGTACAGGGATTTTCCGCCAGGTAAATAATACAGAATGTTTCACAGGTCCGAAATAATAGTTTAGATAGGTACTTACTTACCTTCATACACGGCAGTTGATATGTTCATGCCTGGTGATGAAATACAGTTCGTAACTCTCATTAGAATAATAATATAAAATAATTTAGCCCTTTTGACGTTCCACTCCTGGGCACGGCCCTCACCTCGCTGCTAGGGGGATTCGGTCTGCAATCCACCACGCTGGCCCAGTGGGGGCGGATTTGACAGATCTTTCGGAAATTGCTTAGATTTTCTAAGACATGCAGGTTTCCTCACGATGTTATCCTTCACCGTAAGCAAGTGATAAGCATATACAAATTATGATTCGCACATGGATTTTGAAAAACCCAGAGGTGCGAGCTGGGCTTAGAACCCAGGACCTGGTGCCCGCAGGACGCGTGCTTAACCAATCGTCTATCACTGCTGTTCACTCTCATTATATATTATTTATTTATTAATCTTTGTTACCTACTTACTACTTTTGTGTTGCGGCCTCAGAACATATCGAATGGCCTAGGAAACTATGCAAGTAAATTGCATTTATGAGAGGCAATTTATACCCGCCAATGTTAAAGAAATCCGCTAATTGCAAATTTTTTCCAGTGAGCGAGCTGAAAAAGTGAAACACATTCGGCACAATATCCACGAATCGATATACGACATAGTCCACAACATGTCCACTCTAAGTATTGCACTACATAACCCTAAAAATATACAATCGCAACAGTACATACTGAAGTATGGGCCGGAAGGGCCGACGGAATATACTGAGGTAAGAATACTCAAACACAACTCAAATTTGGGAATTTTGGGTTCTGGTGACGTCCCATTACTAAAATAGGTACCTACAGTTTTAAGTGTTATTTTGACAAACTTGAGTTCTATTCAACACATTAAAGCGAAACTTGATTAATAGGGCAGGTTGCATTTTCATATCATTTGACGACCGTTTGGCGCAGTGGTCAAAGCGTCCCCTCGGCTCACTGCACATGGTGGTTGTGGGTTCGATTCCCGCTGGTAATTTGCCTTGGTCTGGGTGTCACTGGGACCGCCCCACACTGTGGTATTTGACTCAATTTTCGGACATGGTCTTTCTATTGCAGAATTAGATAATATTATAGATTTATAACGTTAGAGTAGAACTCCCGTGTGTCAATTTCACTTAGTTTCAGAGTTATGAATTTTTTAAAAAGACGCTCTTTTTTTCGGTGAAAATTAAAAAAAAATGACTGCTCTCAAATTATATGATTATTTAATGATTTGATTTCAGTGTATATAAGAATGTCTAAAGCTCCATTTTTTGAAGTAATTTTGGTAATTCTATATTCAGTGAAATGCGAGTAATTAATTATTTTAACATTTTCAATCTTATTTTTTTACTCCTAAACTAAGCTGTAGTAGCAAATAATTTTGATACTTCTAGAATATGTATGCCATGAGCAATATGTATAAAAAAAAACCAAAAGCTAATCTCACTTGGTATAGAAGTTACAGTGACTTAAGTTTGTTGAAAATTTTCGGCGAAAGTTCGGATGATTTTCATCGAAAATTTTAAACAAGTTATTAACATGCTGTACTATAAAATAAGCTTTTATTACCTATTCCTCAATTAGTTCAGCACTGAGAAACCTAAGCACTTACCCAGCACCTGATTTTCAGCATCTGTTATGGATTCTATATTGACATCGGTATGCATTTCTAAATGTTCTTCGTTGATGTTGTGTGGCATCTAGTGGTTTTATTAAGGCTAATGCCTGCGGTGGTAGTGGTAATTTTTTTTCTGCCTATTATGCATCCGTATATTTGAAATTAGTGGGTCGGATGACTCCAGAGCCCTGTTAAACAAATCGATCATAGTTGTCATGCGATAATTTTTTCGACAAACATGCTCTCAATCAAGTCTCCAGAATTTATTTCTTGATTCGGCGGCTTGCTCGGATAACATCCCAATAGGTAAATCCGTAGATTTCATAATATTTGCGCCGTGGACCAGTATTTCATGTATTGTGACGGGCATGGGATACCATTCGTAGTACGAGACGTATTTATATGCAAGTGGCCTAAAGTAATGATTGAATTTTTCATCATAATATGTTTTACATTACATGGCTTCTGGGCCTTTGCGCCAAAAATGAAAATAAAAAAGGTTATGGTATGGGTTTAAAAACTAATTATGACTTTAAATAATTGAATATTATAGTAAGACAATTTACTGCTTATTTAATCTTTTTATTTAAATTTGATGTAAGAGTATTATATTTATTTTATTATATTATTTTATGCAAATAAGTTTCTTGCAAACCATACTTTTCAAGTGACATTTGACAGATAGAGGTTATTGACATTCCTATTCTTATTTGAATCGCATAGTAACATGTCTGTGGCTCGCCCGAACTAGTGTCCGTCCAGCCAAGCTCATTAGGTAAGGTACCAAGAAGCTTAGAATACCACTGGAGAGTGCACGTAGAACTACGGAGTGAAGACAGGTTTTTTTCATACATACATATGTTCTGACCCTCTCACACTTCATCTGAAATTGCCATGATAAACACAATAAAATACCCAAACTAACGTGTGATGAGCCAAGATTTCGCAAGTCCATGGTTTTCGTGTCTGTTTTTTTATGGATTTTATTTACATATTACATATGCGTCAATTTGAGAATCCTCTTTTGACTTCAGTATTTATTTTTATATAGAAAAAAAAAAATAGATCAACCGTTCACTTTCCTGATTGTCGGTAGCTGTTATTTTAATAATCTAGCAACACTGATCAGTATCAGTTGTATCAGTAGTATGCTTCTTGTAAGGTACCAAGCACAGATTGTAAACGTCTGTGGTACTAAGCATAATGTTGGTACGTTGGTATACCAAGTCAGCGGCAGACTGGTTTTCTGGACTGTCGCATCACTAGCCGTCGGTCGTCTGCTGTCCGCTGACAGATTTAAGCGAAGTCAGCGCTGGATTGGATTAAGAAGCAAGAACTTTATACATTAATACAAGCTTCTTGGATTGAAGCAAGAAGCTGATATATACTGTCAAGTATAAGTTGGCAAGAGAGTCGCTAGTGTCCATACAAGACTGACAAAATGAGTTATTTTTCTAATGAATATTTTTAGTTCCTCTTTTGGCCACCGGCCAAGTAATGCTTGTAACACTATACCTATGTGGTTGAAGTTTAAATTGATACTAGTGTTATACATTAGTGTGTAATGAGATTTCCGAGTTGGATTTCGAAGTTGAAATCGATTTATACCGACCACAAATGTACTTTTTTATAGGACTATTTCGATCATGTAAGAGGGTTATGGCGGGACGGCGGCGTGCGAGAATGTTTCAAACGCTCGAATGAATATCAACTCATAGACAGTGCCGAATAGTAAGTAAATGACCTTGAAATTAAACACCATTTATCATCAAATACTGTTAATGTACCTAGTACATAAAAAATCATGGTGTCAATACATAGTAGGTACCTTTAGTACCTACTTAATAATTCCATGGATATGTCGCAGCCAACTAGCTTAATACGCCGTTCAATCAACAGCCTAGCCACTTTACTAAACAGCGCCGTTCAACTAGTAGCCTGAATGATATTATTCAGCTAGGCAAATGACTTGAATCGATGACGTTTAATTACTTGCCTACCCGTTTAATTACTTACCTAGCCTATTCATTTCAATTTAGTTCTACTTTCTGCCACCTAGTGCCGAAACTCACCAAACTATCAATATGACGTCGGCAAAAAACAACTTTGATGGAATAATTTTATTAGGTACTTAGGGTATTTTACGAAATTGTTTAGATCCTCGGTACCTACTTGCCGGGTGGGATTACTGTGGGGTCAAAAAAAAAAACCTAACCTAAACCCATCCGGGTCGCTCTGACCCAGATTGGTTTAGGTAGTATTTTGAAAAAGTTTTGTAGTACTTAAATGTCAACCAGGTGCAATGGAATGCGAGGGAATCTCTGTTTATTGTTATTTATTCAGCTGTCCCATTTTTTGTATATAAATGATAAGTTTCCTTTTATTGGTACGTTTTACTCGCTTTTGAGAAAACGCTTTTAATAAATACTGTGATATTCTTATTTCACTAAAATATTGTATGTACATTAATTATTACGTGTTAAGTCCTTACTTAACACGTAATAATTAATGTACATACAATATTTTAGTGAAATAAGAAACTCTGACCCCCATATCAGAGGAAAAAAAACAGGAGCATAAGCATTAGCCAGTCAGTTTATTAAATGTTGTAACAGATGATACGGCTGAATATCAATTAGGCCGCTAGTTGAACGGCGCTGTTTAGTAAAGTGGCTAGGCTGTTGATTGAACGGCGAATTAAGCTAGTTGGCTGCGACAGATAGATCAAAATATTATGTAAACATACGCAAAATGTCAGTGTCAGAGGTCACTGTCAATGCAATAAAAGATAGATATATATCTCTCTTAGTTCTCTTACGCTGAAATCTCTGCCCTGTCTGTTTGTAAAAAACAGTTATTGCAATATATCTCGTTTAATCCTGGGGCCAAGTCTGTTAATTTCGTTGACATTTGAGCTATCGGTTAACGATAGTAAGTCACACTCGCATCTCGCTCGACCCGCACTCGCTACACAATGCGTCAGATTTGACAGTTTTCCTATAGAACAACTGTCAAAACTGAAGTATTGCGAGTCGAGGGAGATTTGAGCGATAAACAGACTTAGGCCCGTCTTATGTTACGCAAGGCATGTCTCATGCTTTTTATTGTTTATAAATATTAATATAGTTTTTTATTTATTTAACAGGACGATAATTTCTGGTTTGTTTTTTCACAGTTTTCTAGATAGAATCGATCTTATTGAGAAAGCCGAGTATGTGCCATCGGACGCTGATATACTCCGATGCCGTCAGAAGACTACGGGGATACAGAAAATTGAATTCAAAGTCAAGGTGAAGTGCCCTTACACACGCCTGTATTCCACGGGGTAGGCAGAAAATAGTGATCGCATGGCCATATTATGCCTATAACATTATCTATACATACATACATACATACATATACATACATACATACAAATAAATAAAATTGGAGTGTCTGTTTGTAATATCAAAATAACACCTTTTCACTAAATGCATATGAAAGTACATACGACACCTATAGCAAAAACGCGAATTAAAAAAATTTTGTCTGTCTGTCTGTCTGTGTGTTTGTTCCGGGTAATCTCATAAACGGCTGGACCGATTTTGACGGGACTTTTACTGGCAGATAGCTGATGTTATAAGTAGTAACTTAGGCTACTTTAATTTTAGAAAAACAATTAGGGTTCCGCGTAAAAAAATAAAAACACATGAAATAAAAGAGTATCTCGGAAACGGCTGGACCGATTCTGACGGGACTTTCACTGGTAGATAGCTAATTTTATAAACAGTATCTTAGACTACTTTAATTTTAGAAAAACAAAATGCAGAAAATGGGCCCTGCCGCGCGGGCCCAGAACGCGGGAGCGGGCGTTTTTGTTAAGTTAAATTCCACGCGGAGGAAGTCGCGGGCTCAGCTAGTAATTTATAATTTAAGGTCTTAATAAATCGACCTTAAGTCTGCGAGCGAACTTGGAAATCTCATTCCAGTACGAAATGACATCCCAAAAACGTACCTACTGATGACCTATCTCGGAAGAATACTACTGTTTATTAAAAATAAGACTATTCGTTTTATCTTCTATTAATTATTAAAATCTATATAAGTATATACAAATTAATCTCTATTTCCATGGTCATCGCATCACGAGTGAACGGATGGAACGATTTCGCTAACTCTTTTTTGTTGTGTTTATTACTGTCAAGAGAAGGTTCTTATGAAAGAAAAATATAAGAAAGTTGAGCGGAACAATTCGAATATTCAAAGTTAAGACAGGACAACGTCAGTCGGGTCAGCTAGTCGCTTATAAAAATGTATCATACTAATATTATAAAGAGGAAAACTTTGTTTGTTTGATTGTAATGAATAGGCTCCGAAACTGCTGAACCGATTTGAAAAATTATTTCACTGTTGGGAAGCTACACTATCTCCGGGTGACATAGGCTATAATATATTTTCAAAAAAAATAGGGATCCTTACTAAAACTCGAATAATGTAACCGCAATGTACCCGTGCGAAACTGGGCGGGCCGCTAGTTTAAGATATATGAATGTTTATTTAGGTTCCAAAATCAATGCACGGCGGGATCCAGGAGTTCTGGATGTTCGATGTAGGCGGGCAAAGGGGCGAAAGGAAGAAATGGATTCAGGTAAGCACCCGAGAGGTATTCTTCTTCTTTCTTTAAAAATATGGCCCACCCAGGTTAATAGGTACCAGTGTCATGTAACAAATAGCAATAGCAAACACATTAATCACAATAAATTACAAAAATGGCACCGTTCACTTTGGAAAACCAAAATGGAGCCACACAACCAAGCGGTCATCTACACGGTTTATTTTCAAGCTGTCAGTTTAGTGTATCCGAGTGTCAAAATACGGCCATCATCTGTCAAAAGTGTACGGTAGAAATGTAAAAAAAAACAATATTATTCAGAACTGCCGATAGATAGCGCTAGTTGTATAAAATTGTTTTTGTATCGCTTTGTATATTTTTTATTGTAACAAGTATATTTATGAACTTATAATCCTACTTCCTACTAATATTATAAATGTGAAAGTTTGTGAGTGTGGATGTATGTATGTATGTATGTTTGTTACTCCTTCACGCAAAAACTACTGAACGGATTTGGATGAAATTTGGAACACAGATAGTTTATAACCGGGATTAACATATAGGGTACTTTTTATCCCGATAATCCCGAAATTTGTGTTACGTTAAATACTACGCGGTCACGGGGGGACTGAGGTGTTAGACGTTCTGATGTCATAGTTAAAAACTGGGTACCCTAAAAATTTTTATAGTGTTTACGGTCCGATCCACGCAGAGAGTGCTCACCGTGTCTCGAGGTCTTGCAATGGTACGCTTGGTTTGGGATTTAATTATATTAATTACTGGATCCCAGGTTGGTGGTAGCAAAAAAGTAAGCGCGATATAATCCGTAAAAATAGTTTTATTTCAATGTATAGTATTCGCGAAAATAGAAAACAATTCATTTTAATTTGTCAATTTTTTTCTCCTCATCAGGTTTTCGAAGGTATCAACGCTATATGGTTTCTGGTGGCTTGCAGTGATTTCGACCAGACGTTGAGAGAAGATAACACACAAAACAGACTGAAGGAAGCTCTTGTTTTATTCGATGACGTGTGGCAGAGCAGGTAATGCATTTTTTATTTATTTTTTACAAAATAAAAGATTGAATATATGTTTATCACATTACTAGTATTCCCGTTAACCCGTCCAGCTAAGCTAATGCTTGTGTTAGGAGTGGGCTCACGTCTATAGTTTGAGGTCCAGAATGGAGAGCGAACCCGGAACCTCCAGGAACGAGGGCGGCCCCTCTAACCACTAGGCTATTGAAGCATCTAATAATACTTTAGCCCTTTTGACGCATCCCCTCTTTACAAGTGGGATTCTGGCCTTAAATCCACCACGCTGGCGTAGTGCGGGTTGGCGGATTTCATACGTCTTTAGAAAATTGGTTAGATTTTCTAAGACATGCAGGTTTCCTCACGGTGTTTTTCTCCACCGCAAGCCAGGGATTATCATATTGTAATTATGATTCGCACATGAATTTCGTTAATCCCAGAGGTGCGAACAGGGGTTTGAACCCAGGACCTGGTGCCCGCAAGACGCGTGCTTTACCAATCCGCTATCGCTGCAAATTACATTTTAAATGAATTATTATTTTAAAGCGTATACTACCCGCCTAATGTTAAGCAGTTACCGTAACTCAAAGATGCTTGCAATAGCAGCGGCATTGCTCGCGTATTGATGAACAAAACATTTAGGCTCTTCCACTTATCGTACTAAACGAAGTTATAATACCTACTTCATACCAGGCCCCCTAGCCAAGTGGCTGCGTCTACAAGCGTTTCTACAAAACGCTACGCTTAAATGTATGAAAATGACATTATAAGTCGATAAGTAGATCACGTGACTTATGTCATCTCCATACATGAAGCGTAGCGATTTGTAGAAACGAATGTAGACGAAGCAACTTGGCTAGAGGGGCAGGGTTGCTACTCATAGCAACGCAAAGTGACATGTAAAAAGACAAGCCCGCTGAGTTTCTTGCCGGATCTTCTCAGTCGAGGTCGCGTTCCGATCCGGTTGTAGATATAAGGAAAAAAATATGTAAATTGACAATTTGTAAGTGCCCCCGTAGGCCTAAACAAAATAAATGATTTGAATTGAATTGAAAAAGTGATATATCGTCACATTCGTATCGTCGAATCCTACTTAAAATTACATATTTTTGCCGGCGTATCGATTATTGAACGTACAATACAACATCATCGTTCGTTCAGACGATATACGACGGCAAAGAAGATGGAATTTAGAGTAGGATTTGACAATACGAATCCTACTAATATTATACACGCGAAAGTTTGTGAGTGTGGATGTATGTTTGTTGCTCTTTCACGCAAAAACTACAGAACGGATTTGAATGAAATTTGGAACGCAGATAGCTTATAACTTTTTTTTTAACGTTGGAAAACCCTTTATGGGTCCCCTCACGCCTCGGGGGAGACGAGAGGGGTATGTGGGAGTCCCTGCGCCTGAAGGGCGCAGTATACCCACTAAAAACCAATGGTGTACCACCCTCCGCCATGCAGAGGGGCGCCCCGGGTCCATGGGAAATGCTCCGAGACGCCCCGGCGGACGGCTCGGCAGTAGCATGCCGGGCCAAGATAGCTTATAACCTGGATTAACACATAGAATACTTAACTTTTTTTTTTTCTTTTTTTTTTTCTTTCTTTTTTTTATTATGTTCAAAATTTTGTTTCCTACCTCATAAACAAATATGTTTACAAATTAGTACTGTTAATTTTTCAATAAACCCTTCAGGGTCGAAGATGCTGACGGCTGTAACACAGTTTATACTAGTATAGCCGTTAACATTATCTCTTAAATAATTTATAACATTGTTATGGTTTTGTTAATAATTAAGAGAAATTTGTATTATTTTTAGTTGGGATAAATAAATTATTATTATTATTAACTTTAGTCTACGCGGACGAAGTCACGGGCAGCAACTAGTGTAACGATATATCGAATATTGTTGCTAAGAGTAGCATGCCAGTCATCCGTGTGAGTGTGGTACCACCGCGTTTGATCCAGCCCGCGTGGTAAAGTCAGTTACAAATAGGCTTTACCTCTGAACATTGTATTGTATTCAAGGTTCCTCCTGGAGGCCGGTCTGATAGTGTTCCTGAACAAGCAGGATTTGCTGGAGGGTAAGGTGTCGCAGGGCCGCTCGGTAGGGGACTACTTCCCCGAGTACGAGGAGTACCAGGCCTCCGGTGACGAGTATACTAAGACTAAGCTGTTCATCAGAAGTTTGTTCGCTGTAAGTTATTTTCATACTAAGAACTTCGTTTGTTTTATAAACAGTATTACAAGGCACCTGTCTAGCCCGCGAAATTCAAAATTTTCGAGTATTTTTATAGTTTATCCAAAATCTGAAAACATTTAAGACTACATTTTGTGATTTGCGACAAACACAGTATGCAGTGCGTTTATTAATACATTTATTTTACTCTAAATATTACCACGGTGGATATGATACTAGTAAATCAGTAAATATACAAAAATTGCAAGTTTTTCTGGTTACCTGTCCTGTCGTTCTTGAAATGTTTTAAAGTAAACTAAATGTATTAATAAACGCACTGCATACTGTGTTTGTCGCAAATCACAAAATGTTGTCTTAAATGTTTTCAGATTTTGGATAAACTATAAAAATACTCGAAAATTTTGGAATTTCGCGGGCTAGATGGGCGCTTTAGCCTTAACCAGCTTTGGAGACCACACTAGGATCCGTATTAATAAATCGATCTCAAATCTGAGAGCGATCTTGGAAATTTCATTACTATGTCATTCCAGTACAAAATGACATTTCAAAAGCGTGCTCAAGATCACTTGCCCCTATAACAGGCGAAAAAAAAAAATATTTTGAAAACCCCCGATGCGACGTCTTTTTAAACTACAAAAGTTCTGATAATTTTCAAACGGCTGAACCGATTTTCATGAAACATAGCTAAGAACACTCTCGATCAGAATACCTTACTATATCTAACAAAAAAAAAATCATCCGTTGGGGCGCTACGATGCCACAGACATACAGATACACAGATACACAAATACACATGTTAAACTTATAACACCCCTCTTTTATTGTCGAGGGTTAAAAAAAACTAACCAAAAAAAAAAGACACTAAGTTTCTTGCTGGATCATCTCAATCGAGGTCGCATTCCGATACTGTTGTAGATATAAGAAAAAATAATATAAAAAAAAATTGTAAGTGCCCCCCGTAGGCCGAAACAAAATAAACGCTTTGAATTTGACTTGAATAACTCACTTACGCCAAATAGTTCATTTTTGACATAAACAGATGCCTGGATATTCATAACGCTTTTTCCTCACGTGACGATTTTTACCAATTAACTCCTTCCG
This sequence comes from Notodonta ziczac, assembly GCA_918843915.1. Taxonomy (NCBI): domain Eukaryota; kingdom Metazoa; phylum Arthropoda; class Insecta; order Lepidoptera; family Notodontidae; genus Notodonta; species Notodonta ziczac. The sequence goes on along the minus strand of OU974065.1, from coordinate 1,727,801 downwards.
CAAGCTGCGTTATAGTTATATTTTAAGTAACTTATTATTAGCTCTAATTGTTCCTCCTATTATCAACTTATAAATAGCATTTTTTTTTAATGTGGAAATAAACACCATTTTTTTAATTACGTTAAACAACTTAGTTTAAAAAATGAAGAGCTTCAAAATCACCAGCGTACATATAAAGGGGTAATTTCTCTTGCAGGAGGTGACGACGAAGCGTCGCGAACGCAAACGCGTGCACGCGTCCGCCGAGCGGTTTGTCATCGGCGCCGCGACGCGCCCGCGCGAGTGCTACTTCCACTTCACCACCGCGACCGACACAGACAACGTGCGCACTGTATTCCGCGATGTACACCAAATGATACTAACGCACCTTCTTAGCAATATTGGTGTATATTAGGCATGGCAATGATTGCTACTTTAAATTCATTTTCATTACGTGAAATTATTTTCACTGTGATTTTTCACAGTCAATGTTTTTTTTAATAGTGAATTTTCTTAAAACTCTTAATCCTATGACGTCACTGGTCGACGATTTATCAGGAAAGTCGGGATGGTGCCGAACGCATTGCGATTTAATTGCAATCATTTTTAACAGTTTCTGCCTATGTCGGTAGCAGGTGCTACTTATGAAACCACACGCTAAATGTGAAATGTTCTATTACTAACGTTTATTGAATTTGAAGTTCATTTTAAGCCCCGGGTCCAAGGTCTTCGGAGCCTCATTATAAATTGATCTCAAGTCTTAAAACTATCTTGTTACGCTTTTGACGTTTCATTTTGTACTGATATGACATATATGACATTTCCAAGATCGCTCTCAGACATGAGATCGATATGTTAATAAGGGCTTTAACTTCACAAGCAGAGCTGTCATAATAAAACCGGAATAAAAGAAATGCTATTTATAACTATGAAAAAAACCCATCGTCTTCCTGTCCTTCTTTACCCGTACCCTTCAGTGAAGGCATCCTACTAATATTATAAATGCGAAAGTTTGTGAGTGTGGATGTATGTTTGTTACTCCTTCACGCAAAAACTACTGAACGGATTTTGATGAAATTTGGATACACACAGATAGTTTAGAACCGGGATTAACACATAGGATACTTTTTATCCCGACAATCCCGAAATTTTTGTTAAGTTAAATTCTACGCGGATGAAGTCGCGGGCACAGGCTAGTAAATCATACGAATTGATATCGGAAACAGATACGGATACTTAAAACGTCTATATCATAGTTATTTTGTAATGATGCAACAACTAACATTGAAATATCGTATTGGAATATCGTCCTAATAAATTTGAAATTTGTCAAAAAAACCGACGTTCAAATTTCCGAGATTGATTTGAACGATTTTAAATACCCTCTCTTCCTAGGTTTGCAAGGCGCGAGCAACGTCTTTTGGTATTGCCAGCAGCTAATGGCTACGGTAACAGCATAACCTCAGGCAGATCGTACGATTGTTTTCCAAAATAACGTTATGAAGTAACGTATTTGCCATCTCTGATTTATACGACGGTGGAAAGTGTTATAGATATTTAAGACATATTTATTAATTTAGTAAATATCTATATGCGATGTTAAATAGAATTTGCATTGACTTATAATAATTGTGTTGCTGTTTTGATAATGTGTCACTTAGATATCAGTCGATTGACTCTAATACGTGTGATATAAAAAGGCCGCCATTACATTTTTGTGAGTCAGTCTTGTCCAGAACAGATAATTGTAAAGTGAGAGAATAAAGTTACTGCGTGCCGTGAATAAATAAATAAGCCAAGTGAACTCTGTGTTTCTATTAAAAGTAACAACAAATGAAACGCCACTTTGTTCGAAAATGAGTTTTATAGAAATATCGATAGAGAATCCAAAACCATATAACTCATTTTCGTCCAAATTGGCGTTTCATTTGTTTTTCCTTTCTACCGGTCGCATAGAAAGTGTGACAACTGTCGAGAAACACGAGAAAGTTTCAGCCCTGAAAAGGGCTTGTCGTCAAATCTAATAAATACCTAACTCAAATTTTCATGTATTTTATTATTTTCTATTTTCTTCGAATGTCGCATCCTCACGCCCTTTCGCCTCTGACGCGCCGAGCTAGCTGTATATCCTTAGGCATTATAGTCACCCTCTTAGCATGTATAGCACACAGATTTGTATCTTCAAACAGCCCCACCAGGTACGCCTCGCTGGCTTCCTGCAACGCCATCACAGCAGAGCTCTGGAACCTCAAATCTGTCTTGAAATCTTGAGCAATCTCTCTCACCAATCTTTGAAAGGGAAGTTTTCTTATCAATAGCTCCGTACTCTTCTGGTATCTTCGGATTTCTCTCAGCGCGACGGTGCCAGGTCTGTACCTGTGTGGTTTCTTCACGCCACCAGTGGCTGGAGCGCTTTTTCTGGCCGCTTTAGTTGCTAGCTGCTTCCTTGGCGCTTTACCGCCGGTGGATTTTCTCGCCGTCTGCTTCGTGCGCGCCATTGCTTTTTAAATTAAGGTTATGATGTTCTGGTTGCCGATTCTTAATTGCTACTGTTCTGTGTGCACTCTGCTTTTATAGGTGCCTCTTTTAATATGGGATTGTTTGTGGGTAGTTGTAAAAGTTTTCTTTTTTGACTACCTCCATTAAGTTAGATTACCCATATGTTTTAGTCAACATTCTTGGAGTGAACTGTTGTACTGTTATATAACTACTTCATGTTTCTACCTATTTATTGTGTCTAGTCTACAGATTGGGACCTTGTGTAGCCAGTTTGTGGAATTTGTGACCCTTTAATTGGGGTACGTGCCTACGTAAAGATTTTAAATCTTGTTAGACGGTGGATGGAAAATAAAAGAGTTAAGGTAAGCTATTTATAGATCGCTTAGTAATTTCTCACAAATATCGACGGACTAACACATCGACTGCATGGTACGAAATACTGGCGCCTAGCACGCTCAACAGAAGCCAATATATTTACTTAAGTGGGTTTGCAGAGCGAAATAATTGGCAATATTGGCCCTGACTAATGGAATGAATGGATTACTTAACCTCTGGCGCTTTACGATGACTTTTTGAAGTCAATTTCTTTTTGTAGGTAAAAATATATAGGTACTTCAATGATTTTATTTAAGTTGAACCTACGTAAGTTTTTTTGTAATATTATGTTTTATGTTCACGGGGGTACCTATATACCTACTAACACTTTTCCATAAATAAAGGTAGATATATCGATTTATTTCAACTCCAGTGTATAAATCTTAAAAAACCGTTGTATAGCTTCATAGAAAAAGAAATCGCCAGACTGACACACCAATTGTATGGTCCCAAACTTAGCAACGCTTGTACTATGGGTACCGTAAAATAGACTGGGGGCGATCCCAGTGACACCCAGACCCCGGGTAAACTACGAAAAGGCCATTTCCGAAATGTAACCCAACGGGAATCGAAACCGCAACCACCATGTGCAGAGAGCCGAGCGGTCTGCGTTATAAACACTGCGCCAAGCGGTCGTCGCGCATATATATTTTAAGTTTGTAATAAACAGAAAATGACAATCGCTAAAGAAACAAAACAGAATGCGGCCCTGATAAGGGCCTTGTCGATATATAAATCAGAACAACTTGGAAATAAATAAAATGTTTATTAATTAAATTCCTATCCACCAAAACCGTACAACGTCCTCCCTTGCCTTTTTAAAGCATAGACAACATCCATAGCTGTCACAGTTTTTCTTTTAGCGTGCTCGGTGTACGTCACTGCATCTCTGATGACGTTTTCTAGAAAAACCTTCAATACGCCTCTGGTTTCTTCGTAAATTAAGCCAGATATTCGTTTGACGCCTCCTCTTCTTGCTAATCTCCTTATTGCTGGCTTGGTAATCCCCTGGATATTGTCTCTGAGCACTTTTCTATGGCGTTTGGCACCTCCTTTGCCCAATCCCTTCCCGCCCTTACCGCGACCTGTCATTGTTGCTTTTTTTCTTAACTGTTTAAAGTTGACGGGATGAAAGCACAAAGTGAAATGCGAGCTAGTTAATTTAGTGGACGTATTTATAATGTCAGAGTTTGTTTTTAAATTGAAGGTGGTTACCTATTTTTGTTTTTGTTCAATACTTACCTACAAATAAAATTGTCATAATTTTTGTTAAACCCAAACTGGGCCAATGGACTGAAACCTTCCTCGTATGTATCGGAGCATGGTTGCATATATATGCTTAGGTATATTTTATTGTATTTTATTTTATTTTATTCTATTCGGAAAACTTACAGTGTTTTACTTCTACATAGCAACTACAAAAATAACTTATCACTATTAATCAGTTTTCGCAGATTACTAGCTGATTATTGCTTATTTGTTTTACATTAGACAGTTTATAATATATCGAATTATAATAAAAGTTTAATTTTAATACAAGTAAATTAAGAAAATTCATCATACTCATTTTTAAAAATTAAGTACCATTATAGTATTCCCTTTAGCCCCACCAGCTAAGCTAATGCTTGTGTTAGAAGTGGGCCCACGTCAATAGTTTAATGGCTAAGTTGGGGATTGAACCCGGAACCTCTCGCCTACGAGGGCGGGCCCTCTAACCACTAGACAATTGACGCCTTTTTATACAAATAAATAAAATTGGAGTGTCTGTTTGTAATATCAAAATAACACCTTTTCACTAGGTGCATATGCAAGTACATACAACATCTATAGCAAAAACGCGATTTTAAAAATGTTTGTCTGTCTGTCTGTCTGTCTGTGTGTTTGTTCCGGGGAATCTCCGAAACGGCTGGGCCGATTTTGACGGGATTTTCACTGGCAGATAGCTGATGTTATAAGGAGTAACTTAGGCTACTTTAACTTTAGAAAAACAATTAGGTTCCGCGTAAAAAAATAAAAACACATGAAATCAAAGAGTATCTCCAAAACGGGTGGACGGATTTTGACGGTACTTTCACTGATAGCTGATGTTATAAGCAGTAACTTAGGCTACTTTTATTTTAGAAAAAAAAAATATAAAATGGATTCTGGCGCGCGGGCTCAGTACGCGGGAGCGGGCTTTTTTATTAAGTTAAATTCCACGCGGACGAAGTCGCGGGCTCAGCTAGTATTACCTATATTTGAAGTAAATACTTAGCGTGTTAAATCATTTGATTGATAAAGTCAAATACGGATTTGCATAGGTAGGTACTTACTTATTTTAATTTTACCTCACTACTAAGCACCTAATTTACTAGCAGGATCACTCACTAGTTTTAACCCAATACAAACCAATTTAACCCAAACACAAATGATTTACCTTGGCACAAAAAAAGATATACAACAGCATTAAATTAAATAAAATTACGACAACATTTAATAAAAAGAAAATTAAGATGGCACCAGTCAAAGGACCGAAGAAACCGTTGAAATCCATGGAGAAGTTGGAGAAGCCGATATCTAAAACGAAGAAGATGAGGAAGAAGAATTACCAGAGCTTCTCCATTTACCTTTACAAGCTGCTACGGTCGTTCGCTAAGGACAACTTGGGAATCTCAAGGAAATCGATGTTGATTATGAATAATTTTGTCACCGATATGCTTGAGAAGATAGCCGTCGAAGCTGGAAGGCTTGTGGCTCATGGGAAGAAGACTACAATGAGCAGCTCGCATATCCATGCTGCTATCAAGCTATTAATACCAGGGGAACTAGCCACCCACGCCAACATTGAGGGCACTAAAGCTATAACTTCGTTCTACAAAAGCCGTGAGAAGGATGCTGCGACGAAAATATAAATTTGAGATGAATATATAAGTAATAATGATTGTAAATTGTTGATTATTGTAAATAAATTATTGGACGTATTGTTTGTTTTATTATCCTTGTTATCAAACTAATTAATAATTCATTTTGTAACTCCGGCTATGAACATCATGGATGGGATTGGCAGGCGTCAATTACCGTGGAGTCAAATCTCACAATATTTCTTCCTAATTCCACCTAGTCTGGGTGTCACTGGGATCGCCCCCAGTTTATTGCACGGTTCCCATAGTACAAGCGTTGCGTAGTTTGGTATAAGATGCTTTAAAACAATATTATTAATAATGAAAATCATAGCTTTTTTCTGTCTCAGAAACTATACGCTTTGCAGTCCTGAAAAGGACTTTGTCAATTATAATTTATATCGCTCTAAACAATCATTTCACAATCTATTCCTGGGTGTGTTTAGCAGTTTTTTTCGGCAACAGTTGAGGCTGTATGGACGGCATCACGCCTCCTTGCGAGATGATGACTCCTCCCAACATTCTGTTCAACTCTTCGTCGTTTCTGATCGCGAACAGTATGTGTCTCGGGATCACTCTGCTTTTGTTGTTCTCTTGTGCCGCTTGCGCTGCCAGCTCCAGTATTTCCGCTGATAGGTACTCCAAAGCAGCCGCCAGATAAATAGGAGCACCTTGGCCTATCCTGGGAGCGAAGTTGCCGTTCCTCAGTATCTTGTGAATCCGACCAATAGGAAAGAACAGTCCGGCTCTTGCTGATCGGGATTTGTTCTTCTTGATTGTTTTAGACGCCATTTCGTTTTCTTTGTTCTCTCTTTTTTTTAGTGCTGGAGTCTTGTTATGTCAGTTTGTTTGGGGTCAGATCTAGTGGGTGACTGTTAGAGCGGAAAGTATGTAAAGATCGCGAGACTATAACTCATTAACTATGTGTGTAACTTTCAATGGACTGGGGGCGATCCCAATGACACCCAGACCAGCCCCCCTAGCCAAGTGTCTTCGTCTACAAGCGTTTCTACAAATCGCTACGCTTCATGTATGGAAATGACATAAGTCACGTGATCTACTTATCGACTTGTAATGTCATTTCCATACATTGAAGCGTAGCGTTTTGTAGAAACGCTTGTAGACGAAGACACTTGGCTAGGGGGGCTGGGATGCTACTCTACGCAACGATAATCGATACATCGTGACATTCGTACTGTCGAATCTTAACGAACGATAATGTTGTATTGTTCGTTCAGTAATCGATACGACGGCAAAAAAATATATTTAGGATAGGATTTGTCACTACAAATGTCACGATATATCGACTACGAAAAGGTCGTTTCCGTAATTTGCTACAGGAATCGAACCCGCAACTATTCTGTGAATTGTGAATGAATCGAACGGGTTAAATGCACAAAACAAAAATCATTATTTTGAAATTTTATTTGTTTTTAATTCTAAACAAAACTAATGTCGAAACATAGATTTGATGCAGTCAACAATCAATAAGAACATATAAATAACGAATATAACAATACATAACACTAATGTTAGCAGTATAACAAGCAATTCTATCTCGATATAGTCGCGCCGGCGCATGTTGGCGGCAGCAGGCCGCAAGTGCGCAGTGCCGCCGTGTTTCAAAACGTACTGGATCCATTGAATTGCCCGTTGCAACGGTGTGGTTGGTCGGTCGTTGATGATTGATCGCAATCGCAGTACATTGTTGTGGTAACTGAAAAAGTTATATCACTTGTAAACAATAATTTTATATTGTATTGGCTTCATACTGAGCCAGGGTGGTATTAAGGGGAAATGAGCCTGGTAGAATGGTATAAATAAAAAATAAAAAATAAAAAAAATATTGCCAGACTGACACACCAACTGTATGGTGCCAAACTAAGCAACACTTGTACTATGGGTACCGTACAATGGACTGGGGACAACCCAGACCTGGGCAAATTACGAAAAGACCATTTCCGAAATTTACCCCGGCTGGAATTGAACCCGCAACCACAATGTGCAGTGAGCCGAGCGGCCTACGCTCGAACCACTGCGCCGAGCGGTCGTCAAATATTGGGAGCCATCTTCGTAGGTATTTTATAAAAAAAGTGTAAACAAAATATCTTAATTAAGGAAATTAAACTGAGTTTAAAAAATACCTAGGTACATACTCTAAATAGCTAGAAATAACTTAGAACCTTGTAATTTTTATATATTTGATTTGTCCAATGTGCCTACCCCTTCCGAATATACCTAGGAGCGTGATAGTGTATTGAGAATACCAACCTTTCATCCTCTATGACCTTAAGGATGGCCTTTCTGAACTTCTCCTCAGTCAAGACGTCTATGTCTAAGTATACCCCTATTCCGTAGTGAACGTAATGCTCCACATTAAGCCACTGGTCAGCCAGCATCGGTATACCGACCAGCGGTAGACCACAGTTCACAGCTTCCTCCGTGGTCTGGAGACCACCCTGGGTGATGACCAGCTTCATATTGGGATGTCCTGGAAAAATAATTATAATATATACTTACTTACCTAATAAATATAAATATCGCCAGACGAACACACTAACTGTATGGTCCCAAACTAAGCAACGCTTGTACTATGGGTACCGTACAAAGGACTGGGGGCGATCCAAGTGACACCCAGTCCAGGGAAAATTACGAAAAGGTCAATTCCGAAATGTATCCTGACGGGATTGAACCCGCAACCACCCGATGCAGTGAGCCGATCGGCCTACGCTCGAACCACTGCGCCAAGCGCCAACCACTAGCATGAATGGATGATTAATGGAAAATAATATAATATTTTCAGTCTTTTATGTTCAGTACCTCAGAAGTCCGTCATTTATAAACCGGTTTGAATTTTTTATTATATTTGAAAGGATGTGCTTACAGCTTGGTCCCATAAACATTTCGTCAAAATCGGTTCAGTAGTTTGGCATTTAAACCAAAATAACTGGAAAAAATACGTCATTCGAGTAAACGAACTTGCGTAATTTGCTCTCCTGTGACTTTTCAGTGGTGTTTGCGGACACTAGAATAGTCTCAATAAATTACCTGTTATGTGTGGCCTTGATTGTCAGAGGATCCCTTAGCTGTCCCATATAATTTTCATCAAAATCGGTTCAGTAGTTTGAGATATGGACTATTTACGGTTACCAGCAATTCAATAGGTAGTTTACCACGAAAAATAATGAGAAAAATATTTTGTTAAAAAAATTGAAGTGACTTCAAAATAACCTGGGTGCACTAAAAGCTAGCAATACCTTAAAAATAAAAATTCTCACAGGTCTTCTTATTATTGTTATTATTTATATTTATTATTAAAAGGACTTCAGACCACGGAGGAAGCTGTGAACTGTGGTCTACCGCTGGTCGGTATACCGATGCTGGCAGACCAGTGGCTTAATGTGAAACACTACGTCCACTACGGAATAGGGGTATACTTAGACATAGACGTGTTGACTGAGGAGAAGTTCAGAAAGGCCATCCTTAAGGTCATAGAGGATGAAAGGTTGGTATTCTCATTACATTACATTACATTATAAGGTCACTTATAATTAATTTTTATTAGGAGTCGGCGCGGATTCAAGTAGGGGTAGGTAGGTACGTAAGAAGTTGCCCTAACATTAACAGTTGTTAGTAGCAACGACTAGCAATGAAATAAATCCTTAGTTACTTATTTATATCTAGCTAGTGCACCCAGGTTTTTTGAAATCGATTTAATATTTTATATTATAAAAAATAATAACCATAATATGTTTTCTAAAATACGTATTGAATTGCTACTACCGGGAGAGTAGTATACCCAAACAATAAAAAAAAACTAAATCGATCCCCAATTGACGGGGAAATCAGTGAACATACAAACAAACACAGAACCTTCTCTTCTTGAAGTCGGTTAAAAATTGCCTATTTATATAGTTATCTAGCTGTGACCGCGACTTCGTCCGCGTGGAAATTAATTAAAAAAAAAACAGAAAAATGTTCGTTCAGTTCACAAATTTAAATACCTATGCTCAGTTTAATCTCATTTTTCTTTTTTGCGTGTCGATGTTTCGTGTTTTATATATACCTACCTATCGCAAAAGCCCGCTCGCGCGTTCTGAGCCCGCGCGACAGGCAGGTTTGTTACCTTTTTTTTTTGTTTTTCTATAATAAGGTAGCCTAATTTACTGCTTATAACATCAGCCATCTGCTAGTGAAAATCCCGTCAAAATCAATCCCGCTGTTTCGGAGATACTTTTGGATTTAATGTGTTTTATTTTTTTTACGCGGAACCCTAATTATTTTTCTAACATTAAAGTAGCCTAGGTTACACCTTATATCATTAGCTATCTGCCAGTGAAAATCCCGTCAAAATCAGTTCACCTTTTTCGGAGATTACCCGGAACAAACACACAGACAGACAGACAAAAACATTTTACATCGCATTTTTGTTATAAGTACCGTATACATGTACTTTCATATGTATTTAGTAAAAAGGTGTTATTTTGATATTACAAACAGACACTCCAATTTTATTTATTTGTATAGATAATACTAATTTGACGGTCGCTTGGTGCAGTGGTTTGAACGTAGGCGTATCGGCCCACTACACATGGTGGTTGCGGGTTCGATTCCCGCCGTGGCAAATATCGGAAATGGCCATTTCGTAATTTGCCCAGGTCTGGGTGTCACCGGGATCACCCCCAGTCTTTTGTACGGTACCCATAGTGCAAGCGTTGATTCGTTTGGGACCATACAGTTGGTGTGTCAGTGTGGCGATATTTATTATTAACTAGCTGTGCCCGCGATTTCGTCCGCGTGGAATATATAAAAAATTCAAATAAACCTTACAAATTTTCATACCAATTTTTCATCGCCACCTTTCCACCCCTTACAACCCTTTTTTCGAATTAAAAAGTGGCCTATGTCCTTTCTCAGGCTATAGACTATCTGTGTTCCAAAATTCATTTAAATCAGTTCAGTAGTTTTGGCGTGACAGACAGACAGACAGCAGAGTTACTTTCGCATTTATAATATTACTAGCTGTGCCCCGCGACTCCGTCCGCGTTCTGTTGAATTTTTTCCTGAATTTTCTTTGCTATAAACCTCACGGAGCCCGAGACCTTTCCAACGAATGCAAAACCGTGGAAATCGGTTCGTGCGTTCTGGAGTTATAGCGTCAGGCAGGAAAACCCGACTTATTTTTATATAGTAGATATTAGTAAGGATTAGCTCGTTTATTGTGCCACTTATGGGATAACAAGACATAGTTCGAGATACCCCATCTGAATGGCTTATTGTGTTAACAGATTGCCAAGTTACAGAATTTATAATGAAAAAAATATATAATCTTGACATTGTTGAATGAGGCCTAGGGTAATTTTTGTTCAGTGGATCCAAATGAGGCATTACTTATTATGGTTGAGGGATTTTTCATTCCTATGACTTAGAAGCAAATAAACTAAAAATACAGTGCCGTCTAGGGACGCCCGAAAGAAGCGAAGCTTTGCAGTAGATATTAGATATATTATATTAACGCGTAACGCGTTACGCTTTTCACCGTTTTAGTCTCCGGGTAGCGAGCGCCCCGAACGTCCGTAAAGAAGCTTCGCTTCAAAACAGTGCCGTCTAGGGACGCCCGAAAGAAGCGAAGCTTTGCAGTAGATATTAGATATATCATATTAACGCGTAACGCGTTACGCGTTATGCGTTACGCGTCACGCGTTATGCGTCACGCGTTATGCGTCACGCGTTACGCGTTACGCTTTTCACCGTTTTAGTCCCCGGGTAGCGAGCGCCCCGAACGTCCGTAAAGAAGCTTCGCTTCAAAACTCATGGGATACTCACTAAGCACATCAGATTGCGGGAACCACTTCGCTATTATCAGGTTGTCCGGTCTCCCTTCCATCTCATCAGCATCCCACTTCCAGAGCACCCTGTAGGGGAGTCCCGCGATGACCCTGAGGAACATCTTCCGGGTGCTTTCAGGGAGTTGAGACGGAGACACGTTGGTACCGAAACTCATGTAGATAGCTCCGGCGGATGCTTCGTCTAGGAATACTTTCATGTCCTGTAAGAACGAATTGCCAATTAATAGGTTGCCGAAGGGCGAAGGGTGTGGTGTTCAGGCGCTTTCGGGGGAGATTGCCGCCGTGACCACCCATAATTTAGTTAAGTGTTAATGTTAAAATATAAATATGTATGTTAGTTTATAAGGTATATATTTTTTGAATGATCTAAGTCGGCTTATAAGCGTAAACCCCGTCCGATGTTGAGCAGTTACCAATACCAAAGGCTTTGCTCGCACGTTGTTGCCGACCTGGGAAATGAGATAGAGGAAGGCACAGATATAGATTTACATAGATAACGCAAATGTATGTACTTAGCGTGTCCGAAAACCCCGACCAGGCGTCGAGGTTGGTCGCCGATAACTTACAGTACTCGCGACTACAGATATAAAAATATGAGTATGAGCGTGACCGAGAGAATCGTAGCGGGCGGACGGCATCGGTGTATTTGAAGCGGTTTGGATTTCCCGTCGCTAATGACGTCACAGGAGGCGGTAAAAATTCGGCACGCTTGGTTTCAATACAAATCGTGATACTTGCGTTATCTATGTGAATCTATATCTGTGGAGGAAGGGATAGGCAGGTGGGGTACGGCTTCCGTCTCTCTGTCATCCTACAAAACGCAACTAATACTTTACGCCAATATTTCGTGATAGGGTGGTGCCAGCCAGGTCAAGCCATCTTGTATTTATATGGGTTGTATTGTAGTCAGTTGGTTTGACCAGCGTAACTAAACCCGTGACTTATTAATAATCTATTATGTGGGTAAGCAGTGATAGCCGATTGGTTAAGCACGCGTGTTGCGGGCACCAGGTCCTGGGTTCAAAACCTGGCTCGCACCTCTGGGTTTTTCGAAATCGATGTGCGATTCATAATTTATATAATGACTAGCTGTGCCCCCGACTTCGTCCGCGTGGAATTTAATTGACAAAGTTTCATACAAACTTTCATCCCCTATTTTATCCCCTTGGGGGTAGAATTAATCAAAGTCCTTTCTTAGCGGATGCCTACGTCATAACATCTACCTGCATGCCAAATTTCAGCCCGATCCGTCCAGTGGTTTGGGCTGTGCGTTGATAGATCACTATGTCAGTCAGTCACCTTTCAGTTATATATATTTAGATTATCACTTGCTTACGGTGAAGGAAAACATTGTGAGGAAACCAGCATGTCTTAGAAGATCTAACCAATTTTCGAACGACATGTGAAACTCGCCAACCCGCACTGGGCCAGCGTGGTGGATTACGGCCTGAATCCCCCTTGTATTGATTGGAGGCGCGTGCCAGGAGTGGGACACGTTTATGTGGGTAAGGAAAGGACTAAGGATTGGTCTTACATGTGGCAACTGTCTCGCAGGTTTCTGATGAATATTTCCAATGTACACCACGTTTAACGGCAACGGCCTGTTTCTCTCCCATAACGGATTCACATTTAAGAACAACATATGAGCGTTGGACTTCAACTCGCTTATAGCAGGCACGTCTGCACCAAAATTCCTTTTCAACAACTCATTTTCCGACTCTTCGTTGTTATTAAATAAGTTCTCGACGTAATATCTCTTGTATAACTCTGTAATAGTCTCCCAGTAACTCAAATTGTAGGTTCTCTGGTGAAATATGTCTGGGTAGAGGGTTGGATGGATCGGTGCGCCGAAATTCTCAGCGTTATCGAACGCCATACCGAAGGAGTTGATTTTTATAACGGGCGCTTTGAAGATGTGCGACCATATCAGAGCGGGGCGAAACCAACCTTGCAGTAATATCAGATCAAATTGTTTCTCGCTCTTCATTAAAGCCTTCACTGCTTCGGACTTCAATTGCTCTTCAAATATCTTAGGAGTCACTTCAACTATCGCCTTTACACCTTTGTAGATAAAGTTGTCTTTCCCGAACTCTGATAATGTGAATTCTTTCTTCCATGTCTTGTAGGACAATTCTTGTAGATCAATTTCTGTTAGGTTTTTGGGAGTTCGGCCCTTGGGAAACGCAGGGTTGGTTGTTATGAAGACAACTTCGTGGTTCTTGGATAACTCCTGGACTATAGGGTAGAAGACTATCTGGTGGTAAAAAAATAAACAATCATGTAGGTATAACTTTTTTTTGTTTTATATAATAAAGTTCGGGCAGGCAGTTCACAGCAGTGATAGCCGATTGGTTAAGCACGCGTCTTGCGGGCACCAGGTCCTGGGTTTAAACCCCGGCTCGCACCTCTGGGTTTTTCGAAATCTATGTGCGAATCATAATTTCTATATGATTTATCACTCGCTTACAGTAAGTGAGAAAACCGGGTCCATATTGGCTCACCTAAAGTTCATTACCCGAAATTGTTCTTCCTAACTATTTGTAATCCGAATGATCATTCTTCCTAAAAATTTTCACCCTAAAGTTTTCATTCATACTATTTATAGTGCTACCGGCGATGCTCATAACACTGATGTTTCCGAAAATTGTAATTAATAACATGATTAATGTAAATATATTTAAAACTCCTACTGTTTTTTATCATAACGCTTTTATCCCTAAACATACTCACCATAATATTTTCACTCATACTCAAAAAGAAACATTTACCAAGTGTAATAAAAAATATATGTAGGTAGAAGATGATATTTATAGATAGAAGATGATATTTATAGATGATATTTAATGATTATTATTGTAACTAAACCAATAACTAAAGGACCAATTCGGTTCTGGCACTTCGCCGGCCGCTGCCGCGGCACGCTCGCTGCGCTCGCTCGGCTCGTGTGTTGGGGTCACAGTTCTAACCTAACCTAAACCAAAATACACCAATGAAAGTGATTATTTGAAAGCTATAGCCGCTAATATTAAACTTATTTAATTGAAATTGTAACGCGGGCACCCTTACGCCCTGCTTGGTGTTATTTATGTTTACTTTTTTTTTACGATTTTAAAAAATGACAAGGAGTTTCAAATGTTTTACAAATAAGTTGACATTGTAATTTTTGAGTTAGAAGATTTAACAAAAAAACGATAAGTTATTTAACCGCATGACCAGAGCTTTATTTGTGCTAAACCATAAGAAGACGCGACACCCAGCCGCTACAAAATGTATATATGAAAATATGTATTTACTTAACTACTTGTACCATGGTACTATTATTCTTATATGTTATACCAACATGTTATGTGAAAACAAAGTTACGCAAAATTAATGTATATAATATTGATTATTACGAATAAAAACAAATCTAAACAAAAAAGATATGACTTTGAATAATAGTTAGTATAAACGATGGTTATGTTGAGAAAATATAGGAAAACAAATAAAAGTATAATAGATGTTTATTGCTACTGACATTATGAAGTTGAATGCTTCGGAATTATTAACATTAGGAGACAATGAATTAGGAATTGTGATTGTTAGGATGAAAAATGTTAGGAAGAACATTTTCGGATTTCCAATTATCGGAGTTGAAATTTTAGGTGAACTTTGGCGCACCCGAGAAAACCTGCAGCATGACTTAGAAAATCTAACCAATTTGTGGTGGATTACGGCCTGAATCCTCCTCGTTGTGAGGAGCCCGTGTCCAGGAGTGGGACGTACAAAGGGCTAAATTATTATTATTTATTGTAATAAAGTTCAGAAATGTGTGAAAATTATTACATTACAGTCTATTACACATAGGAAGTATCGCGGAAAAATACGGAACTAAATTGTACACAGTGTAAATTGTATTGCCGGACTTGCGACGACAGCGCTGCGTGTACGGGACTTCACAATATGTGAAATAGGTTATAGTACCAAAATACCCTCAAGGAAAATTGAAAATGATTACAACACAGTGTAACTGTGCCTATCCCTTCGAGAATTACAGTCGTGATGCTGTATTTTTAACCCCCGACAAAAAAGAGGGGTGTCATAAGTTTAACATGTGTATTTGTGTATCTGTGTGTCTGTCTCTGGCATCGTAGCGCCCAAGCGGATGAACCGATTACAATTTAGATATTTTTTTTAGATAGGTATTCTGATCGAGAGGTTTCGTAGCTAAGTTTCATAAAAATCGGTTCAGCCGTTTGAAAATTATCATCTCTAATGTAGTTTAAAAAGTCGTCGCTTCGGGAGTTTTCTAAATTTTCAATTTTAGTTATATGTACTTATCACCTGGTGGCTCAAAGATGGCGTCGGCGCCACGGCGAGGATCCTGGCTGCTTCCGCCCTCAAAATTATAGCGAGGACAACGAAGAGACACGTTAAATACATGTTTTACAGTACACACCTACTATGAAACTGATAGTTTCAATAAAATGGTGTTAATATTGATTCAAACACAGTTGGGTTTCTTTAATTACCTATATATTTGGTTCCGTATGTTTGTTTTTGGATCTTTAATAATCCAAATCATTTTCGAAGAATGTGTAGAATCTCCAACTCATACTGGGCCAGCGTGGTGGATTATGGCCTGAATCCCCCTCGTGTTGAGGGGAGGCCAGTGCCCAGGAGTGAGAGCCGTGCGGGGAGTTTAACACTCATCTTGAATACGGAACCCTAAATACGAAATAATATATCAAACTATTGATACAGGTGTTCATTTTCTGTAAGTAAACAAGTTTTTATGATTGGCTTGAGTATTAATAGGTAACTGTGGCTTAAATTAAAACACTCTTGACGACCGCTTGGCGCAGTGGTTCGAGCGTAGGCCGCTCGACTCACAGCACATGGTGGTTGCGGGCTCGATTCCCGCCCGAACAAATTTCGGAAATGGCCTTTTCGTAATTTTCCCTGGTCCGGGTGTCACTGGGATCGCCCTCAGTCCATTATACGGTACCCATAGTAGAAGCGTTGCTTAGTTTGGGACCATACAGTTGATGTATTCGTCTGGCGATATATTATACTAGCTGTGCCCACCGACTTCGTCCGCGTAGTATTTAACGTAACAAAAATTTCGGGATTATCGGGATAAAAAGTACCCTATATGTTAATCCCGGTTATAAACTATCTGTGTTCCAAATTTCATCCAAATCCGTTCAGTAGTTTTTGTGTGAAAGAGTAACAAACATACATCCACACTCACAAACTTTCACATTTATAATATTGTTTGTTTGTTACTCCTTCACGCAAAAACTACTCAACGGATTTGGATGAAATTTGGAACACACTACAGTTTATAACCTGGATTCTGGATTAACACATAGAATACTATACTTAAGTCTACGCAGACGAAGTCGCGGGCAGCAACTAGTTTTATCATAGTTCCCGCCGGACAGGCTCAAGTACTGTAACTTTTTATTTTAAATAAATAATTAAGCTACTAACTTGGAGGTACCAACCAAGGTCAGAATATCGATTTCGGTATTGCGATAAATTAATGACAATATTCAATCGATGCGGGTTTGGAAACTGCGCATACGCCGCCGTCGCGCGCGCCGGCAGGGATCCCCAACGTTTTAAATAATCTTATAATAAAATTCTCGTGTAACAATGTTAGTTACCACACACCTCCGAAACGGCTTGACCGAGTTTTATGAAATTTTATATGCATATTCAGTAGGTCTGAGAATCGGCTACTATCTATTTTTCATACCCCTAAAAGACAGGCCAACGTCTGTCGGGTCAGCTAGTAGGTTTATAAATTATAAATATTATTAAGTATAATTATCATCACAATTATTTCAAAGTCATAGCTTGTTATCTAAAATACCATCACGTCGGCAACGTGGGAGCAATGCCTTTGATATTGCAAGTATCTACAGGTTGAAACAGAGAGGGTATACCTACTTTTTTTTTCAAAACTTAACTTTGTAATTCTAAAACTATCAGCTTTGGAGGAAAATTGAAAAACAAAAGGTGTTACAGGGATACAGCTGTTGACAGATTTTATGAGTCTGCAAAACCTTTAGTACTTCAACTGTCCCACAAAGCCGATAATTTAGATTTACAAAGTAAAGTAGCAAAAAAACCAACAAAAACCCTTTCTGTTACACCTAGTATATGCTACGGTAACTGTTTCATAATTTTATTTGATATGAAATGTTTTTTTTCTGATATTTTTACGAATTTTCCTCCAAGGCCGGTCTTGTCACCCCCAGTTACAAAATGTTGAGTACCCCTGCAGGCAGCTGTGAGACCCAGCTGGTCGTGACCGTTACGGCGCGTGCGCACCGAACTCTTATTATTACCGATACGAAGTAAGGTGCAGGGGGATAGTAGACACTAGACGCTAATCCAACTAAATTATAAATGCGAAAGTTTGTGAGTGTGGATGTATGTTTGGTACTCTTTCACGCAAAAACTACTGAACGGATTTGGATGAAATTTGGAACACAGATAGTTTATAACCTGGATTAACACATAGAATACTTTACTTAAGTCTACGCGGACGAAGTCGCGGGCGAAAACTAGTGAATAATATAACATTATGATTATTAGATACTAATCAAGTTTTATAACTTTGCAAAAATATCCACCAAATACAGTATTACGTGTGGAGTAGCTGGTCCGCCCTGCACAAAGATTTAGCAGCTTTGCAATGTCCAGGGTGCCCACCATTTTGTTAATAAGAGTAGCCGGACTCAGGTTTCTCAAATGGCCAGAGAGAATGTCCAAAAACCGGCCACTTTGCATTTTAATTATTACTTTTTGGTATTTATGTATAGAATTCTGAGGCGCCATACGATATTACTGATAAGAACGTCTTATCTATCATTTTTTGTTCGCGTCAAGTTGCGAAGGATTGATCGGAGTGTTTCGCGGTAACACGGTTCAATTCATACGTCCGGTCGTGTTGTCACGGGTTCGATTCCCTAATGGTCTCTTGGTATGTTATGGTTATTTATTTATCATAGATTTTGTAATTATTTTCTTTGGTATTTACTTTGAAACATGTAAAAACAAAACTTTCTGTATCGTGTTTGGATTTATTATAGGGTCCAGTGTCAGTCCTAGGTGCTTACCTACCTATATATATTGTGTTGTAACGAAAGTTATATTAATAATCCAACGAGACCCTTATTTTACAGAGAACCCTGTTATAAAGGACCTTTCAAGTTTGTTCATTCAATAATTGCACAAGCTATAGTCTATAGGTACGGTTCGTTCTTCGATTTTGAACGTTACCACCACTATATTACAGTCAAAAATACAATAAATATGCCCTATTTCAATAAAATTCTATTTCAATATCGAGCAATACAATTTTGTACTTTATTGCTTAGAACAGACGGTTGGAAATTAAATGATTCGAATTGGAATTCGACCCGCGCGTGCCCGTTTGCAGGGGTGCGCAAACGCCGCTTCCGATCCCGAGTTTTTTTTCACTTGAAAATGGAATCCCTTAGCAGTTGACGGTTAACCGTTGAACAGGATAAGCGTGTGTGAAACATTTTAATTTTATTATTATTATAATCCAGATAAGTGTAATAACTGAAATCTTCTAACATTATAACGTGTGTGTATTTGTGTGCTACTTCAAATAACTGAAGGTACTTAAGAAATAAGTTAATTAAAGTTAAATAACTAAGTTATTTTATTACTTTCAAATCTAAGCTGAATGATGATATAATCATAATTAGCCTATCTTATGTCTTCGGCTCTCATGAATCAAGTAAAATACTTCATAATAAGTGAAAGAATATCTCCAAGATAGTGTTTTTAACAATATAAAGGCGACCGTTAGACCTGAACGGTCACGCCAATCTTACCACCCTTGCGCTCCACAATTGTACGGTTAAAACATGGAGTCGCCGAAAATTGTCTACAAATACTACACAAATCCCGCTTTTTGTACGCAAAGTGAAGTGGTATTCGCGCAGAAATCATGCCTGCCGAAGATCACGCCGGACAGGAAAAGAATGCCGCCATTAGGCGCGAATTCTCCAAGGAAAATGGAATTCGGCAACCGGATCCTCAGAACCGATATCTCCGACAACCCATTGAGAATCTCACCAGCCGGTGCTTCCAGAAACCGAGAGGAACCCCCACAATTACCCCCCAAACCAGCCAAATTCCAAAGGAGTTTCCAACGACAATCTTCACTGATCTACAAACCAACTAGAACTGTCCGATGTAGGACCAGAAGCGAAGATCTGGAGATGGCACAATTCAAGCAGAGTAGACAAAAGTACGACAGGGATTTCGACAGCGATGACGCTTTAGAGGATAGCAGAAAACACCGATACGAAATCATACAAGACCTTGACGATATAGTCGATTATTCTCCAACCAAAAAGAGGATAGTCCAAGCTAGTGAAGATGAAATAGAGGAGTATAACGTCGACGGACCAGGAGAGAATGAATTGAAAGAGATTCCGACGGAAATTGTTAAAACTGTGAACGGCAAGACGCTCAGATATGCGATAGTGCCCGCAGAGGAGGAGGAGCCCAGGAAATGTAACGTCACATTCACATCTCCAATGATGTCGAAGAAGAATTTGATTGCGACGCAAAAGTTACATGAGTTACTATCGACGCCGAGGAAACTCAAAAGCTATGCTAGCCAGCCGTCTGTGCGGACCCCAAACAAGTCTTTAGAGACTTCGAAATACTTGGAGTCTCCAAGGAATTTTGTGTCTAGCACACCAACGCAGGGAGTGACTCCATCCAAGTCTTGCGCTAACCTGACACTATCCAGAACGAGCGCCGCCACATCACCTATTTCTCCAAAAGCTCAACAGAAACTGAGTTACGGTTTGCCAGAGATTGCGCCACACTTTGATCGCCACGATGTGTTCGTCACCAGTTTTAGAGAGAAGAGCAAGGAGAGGAGTTTTGATTTAGAAAGAGACAGCAGTAGGAGGGAGTATGACAGGAGGAGAGAGAGTCAGAGGCGGGATAAGACGACGGCTGTTATTGTTCCCAGGTAAGTTGATTTGTTAATATAACAAAATGTTACAAGACAAGCCCGTTTAGTTTCTTGCTGGATCTTCTCAGTCGAGGTCGCGTTCCGATACGGTTGTAGATATAAGAAAAAATAATGTAAAATTGTAAATTTCTTAGTGCCCCCGTAGACTTGAGCAAAATAAACGTTTTGGATTTGAATTAGATTTTTGCCGAGTTTAGTTTCTGCAGGATTCCGAATGCGGTTTGAAAATGTTACTTATTGTAAAGTGGATGTTCCATATCTGTTCGAAGACCGTTTGATCGTGCAGACTTTTGTACGATACTTGATTGGAACCTGCGGGCTATGCCTTTGGTTCTGTAAGCATCAATAGGCTATGGTAACTTTAACATCAGGGGGGTCGCGCTCGTTTACCGACTTTGTTGCATAACAAAGCCTACTCTTTTACTTAGACGCTAGCGACTAAAACGAGGTACTTATAATACCAACCCTTCTAGCCAAGAGGATTTTCTTTTTACAAGCGTTTTTCAAATCGTTACACTTAAACGTATGGGAATGAAGTGAGTCACTCTGTGATCTAGTTAAATAATAATTTTGCTAGATCATGTGACTTAGGCTCGTATTAACAAATCGATCTCAAATCTGAGAGCGATCTTGGAAATGTCATTCTTATGTCAGTATAAATATATATGTCAAAAGCGCATTAAGATCGCTTTCAGACTTGCGGTAGATTTACGAGCCAGTCTTTGTTTGGCATTAGGTATCTACTAGTTATTTACTAAGTACACTCTTTATAGTCTTTATTTAAATTCCAGAGTAGCGTCACCACCTTCTGTGTATTCCGAGGAGACCTACAAGACCTTCTCAAGCCTAAAGAGTGTGAACGCGGCGACCGCTTCGCTGACCATTGCTGCGTTAATGCTGACGCTGTGCGGAGGCCTCACTGCTGGACTGAGCTTCTATATGATGTATGAGGTAAGGATCGTTAGTATGTCATGTTGTTATCTAAATATATATAACTCAAAGGTGACTGACTGACATAAGTGATCTATCAACGCACAGCCCAAACCACTGGACGGATCGGGCTGAAATTTGGCATGCAGGTAGATGTTATGACGTAGGCATCCGCTAAGAAAGGATTTTGATTAATTCTACCCCAAGGGGATAAAATAGGGGATGAAACTTTGTATGAAACTTTGTCAATTACATTCCACGCGGACGAAGTCGCGGGCACAGCTAGTTTGCAATAAAATTTTCTTTCCGCCCATTGTGAATGCAAACTACCGCAGCGTGCCCCCTCGACCACTCGAATCAGTCGAGTTTGCACCTTATTTCGGCGTACCGAGAATAACTTTTATTTTATTGTGTCTTTATAGAGTGACTCTGCAGTACGTAGATACTAATATTATGTATTCTGTGGTCGGGCGATATTTATTATTGAAGCTGCAATTGGACGTAGTTTTGGAAAACAGAACTAACCCACACACACTTCCGCAAACTGAAACCAACCTAGAGTCACTAACACAAGTTTGGTTTTCGTCTACAGCAGTGCATGTGGGTGATTTTTTTTGTGTTATTTCAGCTTGGTCGCCGGTATTACTTGGACTTCGGTGTCCTGTCAGGGTTCACTTGCTTCCTGCTCGGGCTGCTGGGCTTCAGGTCCCGGAGGCAGGAGCTTCTGCCGAACAGAAACTATGTTTCCGGTAAGTACATCTATCTTCTTCTATCTATACCTATATATAAAAATGAATGTTTGTCTGTATCTCCTTTATAGAATCGTAAACTATGCATTTGATCATGTCATGATCTTCAGCAAAGTGAGCCCACAAAGGTTTCTGAGTTGGTACGACCAATCTTTGACAGCTTAGCAACGCGCGCAGGGTACAGCTAGTTTCAAATAAATATTGATTAGGTAGGTAGGTATATTTTGTGAGATATGACATCTCAAAGATAGAGGATTTTTTATTTTCAAATGTCATAATAAAATAATATAAAAATAATTTTGCCCTTATGACGTCCCACGCTTGGGCACGGGCCTCCCCTTACAACGAGGGGGCTTTTCACAGCAGTGATAGCCGATTGGGTAAGCACGCGTCTTGCGGGCACTAGGTCCTGGGTGCAAACCCCGGCTCGCACCTCTGGGTTTTACGAGATCTATGTGCGAATCATAATTTCTATAAATGATTATCACTTGCTTACGGTGAAGGAAAACATCTTAAGGTGAAGGCGCCTGTCTTTCCCGCGAAATTCAAATTTTCGAGTATTTTTATAGTGTATCCAAAATCTGAAAACATTTAAGACAACATTTTGTGGTGGACGATAAACTCAGTATGCCGTGCGTTTATTAATACATTTATTTTACTCTAAATATTATCACGGCGGATATGATACTAGTTAATCACTAAATATACAAAAATTGCCAGATTATCTGGATAGCTGTCGTTCTTGAAATGTTTTAGAGTAAGTTGGATATATTAATAAATGCACTGCACACGGTCTTTGTTGCGAATTACAAAATGTGCCTTTTATTATTGTCATATTTTGAAAAAAATCTAAAAAACCTCAAAACATTTGAACTTCGCGGGCTAGATGGGCGCTTTAGCCTTAATGAAACCTGCACGTCTTAGTTATCTAAACAATTTTCGAAAGGCATGTGAAACCGTCAACCCGCATTGTGCTATCTTGGTGGATTATGGCCTGAATCCCCCTTGTACTGATGGGAGGCCCATATAAACTTTAAGACAGCTGCGGAAATGAATTAAACGCACAAAGGCACAGATGTTATAGGTTCCTTTGCATAAGGGTGCAGAAGGTATCGTGGAGCATATTTGGATTTAGCTTAGGTATTAGTTCGACTGGCACCAATTTTTGATGTCAATCAAAATTACATTCATTTGGTTGTGACCACTAACCTATCACTGTTGCATTATGATACATCGATATTTCTGTTTCAGGTTACATAGTCCTGTCTTCCTTCTCGCTCATCAGCGCCTTCGGTCTCCTGATCCTACTGTCCATCCAGCCAGTGCCGGGCACAGCTCTGAACGACATCACCTCGGGGGCGGTCTGCGGAGTCAGCATACTGTCTCTGGTCCTCGCATCGCTTGGAGTCCTCGCTAGCTACTGCTGTGTGAAGGATCCCCCAGATAATAGAGTTGGGGCTACTACTTGGTATTGATCATCATCACTGGGTACCTAGGTGTTTCAAAAGTATTCCGAAATAATACTTGGGGTTTTCATGAAAATCCGACATAGAATTAATTAAATTATACCTACCTACAGGCGCTTTGTAAGGAGTGTTATTTAGGTATCTGTTTTGAAGCGAAGCTTCTTTACGGACGTTCGGGGCGCTCGCTACCCGGGGACTAAAACGGTGAAAAGCGTAACGCGTAACGCGTAACGCGTGACGCATAACGCGTAACGCGTTACGCGTTAATATAATATATCTAATATCTACTGCAAAGCTTCGCTTCTTTCGGGCGTCCCTAGACGGCACTGTTTTTTTTTTTTTTAATTACGACTTCAGGATTTTAAAAATAAATAGTTAGGTACTTAACTATGTTGGAATCTTTTTAATTTATTATAATTTTGTAAGTAGGTAGGTAGTTTTTGTATACCAAAGTAAGTTGTATCGAATTTTATCACTGTAACGTGTATGTACCATCAACAAAGTTGACGCTTGATCAATTTTGAACACTTTTCCCTTGCAGGCAGTAATCATAGGATGCCTCTCCCATTATATTGTTGTCCAATGAGACGAAAATAGTCCGATGAGACAAAAGCCCTTTTTTTAGAAAGCCAATTGTTTCGATTGTTTTTATGACCATGCTAGTCGCATGAGGCTGCTGCACCCCTAGCCAAGTGGCTTCGTCTATAAGCGTTTCTACAAAACGCTACGCTTAAATGTATGGAAATGACATTACGAGTCGATAAGTAGATCACGTGACTTATATCGTTTCCATACATGAAGCGTAGCGATTTGTAGAAACGAATGCAGACAAAGCAACTTGGCTAGAGGGGCTGGTCACTGCATACAAAATGCAACCTTAAGGTGATCAAGCGTCGAGTTTGTTGATTGTACCTAACGTAAGTAATTTTGTTTAAAATATAAAATAAAGTTTACTTATTATTTTTTGTTTTATTAGTAACTATCTATCCTTACCTAGCTTTGCTTGCATGTATGCATGCAATTTCTAAGGTCCTTGGATCAGCCCATCCTTAGCCGCTGAACCAGAGTACGGTAATAAAGGCTGAATAGATTTGACCTACGCCTAATTAGAAGTCTGCGGACTTTCTAGTGGACCTACACACTAATTTTCTATTAAATTTACGAAAATACGCATTGGTATTTAAAAATTATTACTTACTTTGCAATTAGCTTATGTACGAAAATTTATGCTTATTGTTTTTTTTTTATCAACATGTCGTAGTATACTGTATAAGTCTGTGACACATGTATGTGTTTACATCTATATCTATACAAATAAATAAAATTGGAGTGTCTGTTTGTAATATCAAAATAACACCTTTTCACTAAGTGCATATCTAAGTAGATACATACGACACCTATAGCAAAAACACGTTTTAAAAATGTTTGTCTGTCTGTCTGTGTGTCTGTGTGTTCGTTCCGGGTAATCTCCGAAACGGCTGGGCCGATTTTGACGGGACTTTCACTGGCAGATACTTGATGTTATAAGGAGTAACTTAGGCAACTTTTATTTTAGAAAATCAAAATTTAAAAAAATGTGTCCTGTCGCGCGGGCTCAGTACGCGGGAGCGGACTTTTTTGTTAAGTTAAATTCCACGCGGACGAAGTCGCGGGCTCAGCTAGTCTATGATAAAAGTTTACATACATTATATTTGATGGATATTTTTACCGTGCAAAGGAACGTATTGACGGCTGTCAAATCATGCGTCAACTAGTTACGTTCCAGACACATCCTCGACGATATATTTATCTTGTAATAATGTCGTCTCTTTCTCGCTCATGAGAATTTTAACTAACTATCCTGCTGTCTGTGCTGGTACTGGACCGAAACGAAACACTGATTTGTTCGAAAAGTCCAATTGAGATTTTTATTTGCATCTTTTGTGCTTGCTAATTTGATAACAATCGAACTGTTTAATAATAACATGATTTCATTTGTAACAATTTACGAGATGTAGTTGAGATGGTGTAGTTTCACGTCGTAGGTGCATTTGTGTTTGCAAAGCGATAAGACCATTTCGTAATAAGTTTTCAAAGTGTAATTGTTTGTAAGCATAATACTTGTCTTATTATCACTGCAAGTAAGTCTTTGTTATTGAATTTAAAGCTGTCTACAGTGATTGTTGACTAATAAATGAGTCAGTCGGTATATTTTTGTGGGTATCTGCCGATATATTGTTTATTGCTGAAGGTCGCATAATGGTTTTACGAACCAAGGTGAACATTACGGAATGTCGCATAGAAACAAAGGAATTATCAATAATAATAAATTACTAATGACTTTAGCAAGTTGTAATTTGTATGAAAGTTTCTTTAAAAATATACTTAGGTACCTACTAAGTTTTGCATTAACTTAAAAATAGTTAATGCAAAAAGGAAAGAATACATTAAATATAATTGTGGGGAGACCTAAGCTAAGATGAATATCGCCAGACTGACAGACAAACTGTATGGTGCCAAACTAAGCAACACTTGTAATATGGTTCCATACAATAGACTAGGGTCGATCCCATTGACACCCAGACCAGGGCAAACTACAAATTGTCATTTCCGAAATTTGCCCCGGCGGGAATCGAACAGTGACCCGAGCAGCCGACGTTCTACTTGCACCAAGCGGTTGTCAAACTGGGCCAATTATTATGCTATCAGCAATTACTACAGTAAATAACCCTGGTATTCACAAGTAGATAACAATTATCAAGTAAACATTTGGTTCCAGAGTCCAGTATGGAACACCCATACATACGGGAAGCGGCTGAGTCCCTCCTGAGTAGTGTGAGCCCACATAATAGGACACTAAGTAAGTCATCTTCTACTTTTTATGTCTTACTAGCGACCCGCCCCGGCTTCGCACATGTATCAGTGTTTCTCTACTATATTATGCATGTATCCTACTAATATTATAAATGCGAAAGTTTGTGAGTGTGGATGAATTTTTGTTACTCTTTCACGCTAAAACTACAGAACGGATTTGGATGAAATTTGGAACACAGACAGTTTATAACATAGAATACTTTACTAAAGTCTATGCGGGCGAAGTCGCGGGCAGAAACTAGTTATACATATAAAACATCTTCTTGAATCACTCTATCTACAAAAAAACCGCATCAAAATCCGTTGCGTAGTTTTAAAGATCTAAGCATACATAGGGACAGGCAGACAGTGGGAAGCGACTTTGTTGTATACTATGTAGTGATAAGAAACGTACAGCCAATCTATAGCTAAGTAACTACAGCTAACACAAAGGCTGGATCGACCAGGTCACAGAAGATGAGCGTAAAACAGCAGTACCACCCTCTCACAGAAGATCAGCGTAAAGCAGATATTGTTGCTGCATTTTGTGCAATGAGTGAGAGTGACAAGACCAAGATTCTGGGTATTCATAAATGCTTTGTTGGCTTTCATGTCTGCCGGCTTTGTAATATACAGGGTGTAATTGAGTTCTTTTCGTAGAGTTTTTATAATTTTTAAAACTAGCAGCATTGCAGGAGAATTAGCGAACAAAAGGTATTGTATAGGTTCAGCTGTTGACAGATTTCATAAGTTGTATAACACCTTTTAGAGCTTCAAGTATCCCCCAGACCTAACCTAACCCACCAGTTTAGTTGTAAAAACAATAGTGTATATACCTTTCTGTTTCATCGACATCTATATATATATATAACCCAAAGGTGACTGACTGACTGACTGACATAGTGATCTATCAATGCTCAGCCCAAACCACTGGACGGATCGGGCTGAAATTTGGCATGCAGGTAGATGTTATGACGTAGGTATCCGCTAAGAAAGGATTTTGATTAATTCTACCCCCAAGGGGATAAAATAGGGGATTAAAGTTTGTATGGAACTTTGTCAATTAAATTACACGCGGACGAAGTCGCGGGCACAGCTAGTACTATATAAATCAGTTTATAAACAACGGAGTTCTGAGGTAACAAGCTTTTTTTAAAACAAAAATGCAACCTAATTGAGAGCCACCTCCATTTTGAAGTCGATTAAAAACCATACAGCATTTGTCTGTACATAAACTAAATAAATAACAAATAATTTAGCCCTTTGACGTCCCACTCCTGGGCACGGGCCTCCACTCAATACGAGGGGATTTAGGCCGTAATCCACAACGCTGGCCCAGTGCGGGTTGGCGAATTCACATTCGAAAATTGTTAGATCCTCTCGATGTTTTCCTTGACCGTAAACGAGTGATATTCATATTGTTATTTATGATTCGCACATAGATTTCGAAAACCCAGCGGTGCGAAAGTTCAAAACCCAGGACCTGGTGCCCGCAAGACGCGTGCTTAACCAATCGGCTATCACTGCTTTTTAGTCTGTACATATCATTTGTTTATTCTCCAGTGAACTCCCACTCAGTGAACCTGGTGTCTGAGGACCTGGCGGCGGGGCACCGGCCCGGCGGCAAGATGTCCACCGTCAGACGGTTCTTCTGTCTCTTCGTGACTTTTGACCTCATGTTCACAAGCCTCATGTGGCTTATATGTGTTATGGTGAGTCAAAGTCAAAACGTTAATTTTGTTTACGCCTACGTCGGCACTTACAAATTGACAATTTTAAATTTACCTATTTATTTATTACAGATACGCGGTGTGTCGCTCCGTGTGATATTCGACAGTGAAGTGATACACTACAATGTGAACCACTCGCTGTTCGACATAGTGATGGTTGCGGTCAGCCGGTTCATAGTGTTGCTGCTGTTCTACGGGCTGCTGTACATCAACAACTGGAGTGTTATAGCCGTGAGTGATGTCGTCTGGTTCACTATGTTGAACCATGAGCGGTTAGGGGGCGACCATTAATTACGTGAGGCGTTTTTGATGGTTTTCCGACCCCCTACCGGGTGAGATGTCGTGTGATTTGGCTCAACCCATTCCCCCATCCCCTAAAGTCACGTGAGATTTTTTTAAATGCGTATTTTTTCATTCGTTGGTTTTATAAAAAATATAATATATTTTTTAATTTACTGTGAATTTTTTCAGCTTTAGCAAAATTACGATTAATATTATTGTGTAAGATTTGGCCATATTATAGTGTGGTAAAAATTTTTACTTAACCCAAATTTCTTGTAATTTTACTGTACTTCTCGCGGAAAAGAAAATTACGTGATACCTATTCGGCGAGACCGTCACTCTTCCCAAAGTAAAATTAGGTGAGTTTGGACTCGACCCCCTCCGCCTAACCTGAACGCCTCACGTAATTAATGGACGCCCCCTTAAAAGGCTGGAATATGACACCATTTTTAAATTGATTTATTGAGTCTTAATTTAAGTTGTAGTTTATATTTAAAATCAATTATTGATTTATTTATGTAAAATCACTTAAAATAAATTTGTGTAATGGATTCATGCTAAAATCACTTGACATAGATTTGTATAACGATTTCATGCTGAAATCAATTTAAAATGCTGAAAAATTGTTGTTTGATTGTAATGAATAGGCTCCGAAACTACTGAACCGATTTGAAAATTTTTTTCATTGTTGGGAAGCTACACTATCCCCGGGTGACATAGGCTATAATATATTTTCAAACAAATTAGGGATCCTTACTAAAACTCGAATAATGTAACCGCAATGTACCCGTGCGAAGCCGGGGCGGGCCGCTAGTGTTTGATATGTTTATACAATGGTGTAATTTTCTTTCAGCTATCGACAGGCGGGACTTGTGCGTTTCTTATAGCCAAAGTCTTTGTGTTTGATGTGAGTATGGAATATCAATAAATATCGCCAGACTGACACACCAACTGTACGGTACCAAACTAAGCAATGCTTGTACGATGGGTAAGTACCGTACAATCGACTGGGGGCGATCCCAGTGACACCCAGACCTGGGCAAATTACGAAAAGGCCATTTCCGAAATTTGCCCCGGCGGGAATCGAACCCGCAACCACCATGTGCAGAGAGCCGAGCGGCCTACCCTTGAACCACTGCGCCAAGCGGTCGTCAAATAAATTATATATTATTTTATTCACGGAGCCGATTGGTGAAGCACACGTCTTGCGGGCACCAGGTCTTAGGTTCAAACCCCAGTTTGCACCTCTGGATTTTTCGAAGTCTATGTGCGATTGAAATAAAACTATTTTACGGATTTTATCGCGTTTATTTAGTTTGTTATGTTCCCGACGTAAAATAGTTTTATTTCAATGTGTAGTATTCGCGTAAATATAAGAAAGCAATATATCTATGTGCGAATCATAATATCTACATGATTACCACCTGCTTACAGTGAAGGAAAACATCATGAGGAAACCTGCATGTCTTAGAAGATGGAACCAATTTTTTGAAAGACATGTGAATTCCGCCAACCCGCCCTGGCCTATCTATCACTGCTTATGTTCTGAAATACCCCGTTATAATATTCCTTATGTCCTTAGTAATAGAGTCGTTAATCCAACAGTGGCCGAACGCATCGCAGCCGGTCTACGAGGTGTTCCTCATCCTGACTTCCTTCACGCTGGCGTGGGGCGAGACCTGGTTCCTGGACTTCAGGGTGCTGCCCCAGGAGTTGCAGGCCAAGCAACTGCTGGAATCCATAGGTGAGATCACACTTAAGCCAATCTATATATGTATAAACAAAAAGGGTATTTGTTTTGCAACTTACTTCGTAAATCCAAAACTATCGGCTTTGTGGGACAGTTGAAGTACTAATGGTTTTGTAGACTTGTGAAATCTGTCAACAGCTGTATTCTTGTAACACCTTTTGTTTTTCAAGTTTCCTCCAAAGCTGATAGTTTCAGAATTACAAAGTTAAGTTACGAAAAAAAAGTGTACCCTTTCTGTTACAACCTTTAGAATTGATTGTTGAAATTAATTTTCAACCGACTTCCAAAAAAGTAGGAGTTTCTATGTTCGCCGATTACTTCGTCAATTGAAGACCATTTTTTTGTTTAAAAGGGTACTCTCCAGGTGGTCCCATAGAAATTTTATTAAAATCGGTCCAGTAGTTGGAGAGATATGGACGATTTACTTTCACTTGGTAGGTAACTACGTAAAAAAATAATAATAATTGAATCGAGTTCAAATAACCTGGATGCACTTGTGGCGACCTCACATTCACGTCGCCGACAGAAGCGGACAGATGGCGCTAAATGCAGCCCCTCAATACAATGGTTAGTATTTGTGGTTTTTTTTTTTTGATCTGGACTATATGTTGTTGGCCAGAGTGGCCATAACAACTTCACCCGGACAGAGGGCGAGCGCAAGTGCGCTCCAGCATTTGTGGTTATTCTCGGGGTCTTGTATATATAGTCACGATGCTTGCGATTCTTAATATCGTGATTGAGTTTTTCTATGAAGAATCCGTGCATTGTATTGAGGCGCTGCATTTAGCGCCATCTGTCCGTTTCTGTCGGCGCCGTGAATGTGAGGTCGCCACCACTAAAAAGCTAGAAATAACTAGGGACCTTATGGTTTATTTCATTTGGAGTCGATGCCAATTCAATTAAATAGGGGTAGGTAAGTAGCTAAGAAGTTGTCCTAACGTTGTGTAAAAATAGTGCCACCGACTCCAAATGAAAGAAATCACAAGGACCCTAGTTATTTCTAGGTTTTTAGTGCACCCGGGATTTTTAAGTCGGTTTTTTTTTTCTTTTATTTGTGGCAAACTACCTTTTGATGGATTGTTATCGTAAATAGTACATATCTCTCAAAACCAATAAACCGATTTGGATGAAAACCGGTCCATAATAGACGGAGAATTCGGTGAACATAGGACCTCCTCCTTTTTTGAAGTCGGTTGAAAATACATTTCCGTCGTTTCAGTCCACCACGGGGCCTCCGAGCGGACTCCGCTGCTGGGCCCGGGCCAGGCCCCGGCGCACCACTCCAACTACGCCGAGTCCACCGTGAAGTGGTTCTCGCCGGTCGAGACTCCTGAGTCCAGTCCGAAGCCCAGACGACCTGGGGAGCAGGTCATATTGACACAGGAACAGGTATGGGACACATCTATATATATTAGTATTCCTGTTGTCATGGTCGAAATTCGACCATAATTCATTTAAATTTTAATTTTAAACGTCATTAAGGTTTTATGGCAGCGTGCGAGCATTGTTTTTGGTATTGCAAGCAAATATAGATTACGGTAACTGCTTAACTGATCAGGCCGGTCGTACGCTGATTTGCTTACTTAGTTCTTCTTCTCTCTTAAAAATATAGCCCACCCAAGTTAATCCTACTAATATTATAAATGTGAAAGTTTGTGAGTGTGGATGTATGTATGTTTGTTACTCCTTCACGCAAAAACTACTAAACGGATTTGGATGAAATTTGGAACACAGATAGTTTATAACCGGGATTAACATATAGGATACTTTTTATCCCGATAATCCCGAAATTTTTGTTACGTTAAATACTACGCGGACGAAGTCGGGGGGCACAGCTAGTAGTATAATAAAGAACAAATCGACGTTTGAATCACGTGCTGTTATGACAGCTGTCTGATTGACAGTGTTGCCAACATAAGAAACCCAGATAGGACCACCATAATTTGCCAATTTTTTTTTGTTTCTTGTGTGAAGATCTTTTTATTTTCTTGGCAATTTTTTTAACTTTTTTATATCTTGCCGACCGCCTTTCATCTTAGGTAAGTAACCTATCACAAGGCAAAGATCTTAATGAATTCCAATTAATGTCAATTGATCATAATGTCAATTGGGGTCGAATTAATGACCAATTGATTGTCAAGATTAAAGACATCGGCTTACTCTTGACGCTTAACACGTCTCATATCCACCCGGGTATATATCGAGCAATACATTTATATTATCTATTGTGTCTGCTAATATTATTAGAAGATGATTCTGATAAATTACCTCTAATGATTTATTTCAATACTAGCCGTGCCCGCGACTTCGTCCGCGTGTAATTAAACTTAACAAAAATTCCGGGATTATTCATACCCTATTTTATCCCCTTGGGGGTAGAATTAATCAAAATCCTTTCTTAGCGGATGCCTACGTCATAACATCTACCTGCATGCCAAATTTCAGCCCGATCCGTCCAGTGGTGTGGGCTGTGCGTTGATAGATCACTATGTCAGTCAGTCAGTCACCTTTGAGTTATATATATTTAGATTACTAGCGATGTGAGTTTATATCACATTACTAGTAATTCGGAGTCGCGTTCCGATCCGCTTGTACACTTCAGGCAAATAATGTAAAAATAGCTAATTGTAAGTGCCTACGTAGCGTAGGCCTCCCAACTATTTGACTTCGACTCTAAATCTGGGTGCAACTCGGATCGCCCCCACTCCATTTGGGTACCCATACCAGCGTTGTTTAATTTGGGACCAAACAATTGGTGTATTCGTCAGGACAAATTATGTGTATATATGTATATGTACCTACTTATTACGTGTGTTTGTGTTGTAGTTCAAAGGTCAGGCATAATTCTCTTGTACACTATCGGCCGTTGGAAATGGGTCACTTGTGTTATCAATAAATACGCGCGTTGTTTTATTCTTAGAAACCAACTTCCGGTGGATTTCGTTGGTTTAATCGCGAGCTGTTTTAAAGCCCTATTATTCATGCAAATTATCTTGGTAATGGTTCACGTTCCATTATATCGAATAGTTTATTGGGACCTAGATTCTAATGTCAATGGCGGAATGTGATTGACTAAAAATACATGTACAGTGTATTTTTCCTTAAGATGCGGATTTTTAAACAATCTTCTCATATCTGTTTAATGTAATGCGTCGTTCATCATTATTAAAAGACGTTCTTATAATAATTGAACATAATTATAAACTTTTTTTAACCCAATACCATTTGGGAAACTGGTAATTATATATTATAGACAGATATTTTAAAATTACCAGGCATGCCTTTTAAGTTCTGTCGTTTCCATATTTCCCGGCAATTTTGAATTTGGAACTGTTCTATATTCGAATGTGTTTAAATTTCGAATCTCAAAACAATTGAAAGTTTTAGGATTAATGCTATTGTTTAGTCACAGCGTCGATTAGAATCTGTCAGGTTACGTACGAAAATGAATCTTCCTAAGGAAAATGTTCGTGCAATAATTTTCTACAACTTTAGAAGAGGCCTGACACGGCTTCAGTGTTTTGATGAGCTAACATCTGTGTTCAGTGATGAAGCCCCATGTCTGCGGACTGTCGAAAGCTGGTATTTAGAATTCCAGCGTAGACATACTAGTCCTAGTGACAAATCTCGCAAAGGACGGCCAAAATCCGCCTTCACTGAAGATAACATCATTGCTGTGAGACAACAAATTCTCTAAGATCGTCATGTGACGTATCGAGAGATAGAGGCTCTATTAGGCATCTCAGGGACAACCATTCAGAAAATCTTGCATGAAGCGCTTGGTGTAAGAAAGCTAGTTTGCCGTTGGATACCGCATCTGCTTTCCGACGATCACAAGGCGGCCCGCGTCAGATGGTGTAAGAAAACTCTGCAAAGGTTCAACCGAGGAGAGTCAAATCACGTCTACGACATCATCAGTGGTGACGAATCTTGGATCTATGCCTACGATCCTGATTCCAAACAACAATCTACAATCTGGGTCTTTCAAGACAAGCCAAAACCGACTAAAGTTGTTCGTTCTCGAAGCACTTCAAAGAAGGTGGTGGCCACGTTCATTGGAAAAACCGGCCATATTGCGACTATTGCACTTGAAGATCGTAGAACGGTTAATGGAGAGTGGTATACCACAGTTTGTTTACCACAAGTCATCGCCAACTTCGAAAATCTAACTCAAAGCGACGCATCATCCTGCACCACGACAACGCAATCTCACACAGCGCTCGTCAAACGATTGAGTATTTGAAGCAGGAAAAAGTAGAAATTCTTGATCATCCTCCATACAGTCCTGACCTAAGCCCTAACGATTTATTTACATTTCCTAAAATTAAGAAAAGTCTTCTTGGCAAAGGTTCCAGTCCGGTGAAAAAGCAGTCGACGCTTTCAAGTCAGCCATTTTGAACACCCCCACTTTAGAGTGGTATAAATGTTATAATAACTGGTTTGAGCGAATGGAAAAGTGTATTAAGCTACGTGGTGAATACTTTGAAAAACAATAAAAAGTACTATAAGGTTCTAGTTGTGTTTTTTTCTTCAAACGACAAAACTTAAAAGGCATCCCTCGTAAACATTAAAAAGGCTTGACAAGATTGTTTCCTAAATCCGCATCCTAAGGAAAATACGCTTTATAGTATAACTAGCTGTGCCCGCGACTTCGTCCGCGTGGAATTCAATTGACATAGTTTCACACAAACTTTCATCCCCTATTTTATCCCCTTGGGGGTAGAATTAATCAAAATCCTTTCTTAGCGGATGCCTACGTCATTACATCTACCTGCATGCCAAATTTCAGCCCGATCCGTCCAGTGGTTTGGGCTGTGCGTTGATAGATCACTATGTCAGTCAGTCACCTTTGAGTTATATGTATTTAGATATAACAATATATGCCTATATAACTATTATTTATCGTTGTTAGAACCAAGCTGTAGCCAACTAACTCATAAACGGGCTGTGTAGCAGTCTACACTATATTTATGTTAGTGTTCACTACTAATTATTTTCTGGTTGTTATTGGGTGTTATAAATTAAGTCCACGACAGCAAATTGGTTTATAGTATAGTTTACTAGCTGTGCCCACGGACTTCGTCCGCGTAGTATTTAACGTAACAAAAATTTCGGGATTATCGGGATAAAAAGTATCCTATATGTTAATCCCGGTTATAAACTATCTGTGTTCCAAATTTCATCCAAATCCGTTCAGTGGTTTTTGCGTGAAGGAGTAACAAACATACATACATACATCCATCCACACTCACAAACTTTCACATTTATAATATTAGTAGGATTTAAATGTCCACAAAGGTAAGGTAATTAAACTTAACACAGCACAATAACTGGTAAAATGGTTATTGTTAACACTATGGTAATCATATATTAATTAATGTTAAATGGTGGTGAATACGCGACGAAATGGTTTTTATGGTTAGTATGGTTTGGTAGGTGGTTGGTAACGTACTAACTTAAAACGGGCTCACAAAGCCGCCGCGTATAAAAAGTGCATACTCTGTGGCGGGTAACCGCGTCCTTTATTAGAAAGGTGGAAGTTAGATCTCCCGTGGGTGGGATGTTTGTCTGACTCACCAGGAAAGGTTGGAATGAATATAGGTCTAAGTAACTCACGGCAAGGTAGTTTTGAGGATGCTGGCTCTGGAAGGTGACTCCGAGACACGCCGACTAGGGCGGCGATGAAGGATTTTCTTCGGCGGTGCACTGTCCACACTAAATTGTCCTTTTTTCGGTTCACACACCCACGCACACGTATTCTTGATAAATATGTTTCTATATTGTTCAAGGGTCGACCCAATTACAGTCCAAAAACCGTGAATTTATTGTTATTTAGAATTATTAGAATTAAAAAGTTGGAACACCGCGAAAACACAGCCGTCTTATGGTTCTTCGCGCGCGGCGAGCGCTTGCTTCGTCGCTATTGGTCGATTCTTCGCGGCGGAGGTAATCTCGTCGATGATTGGCCAAAACAATTGGCGCCATGAGTTTGATATTGGATATGGAATTGATATAGGAAGGAATATAGGAGCGACAAGCCAGAACACTCTGCGCTGTTCGGTTTCATAACCCGAACAGGCTGTCTCGATAAGGGTGGTCCATCCTCTCACAGAAGAGCGGCGTAAAGTACCAATGATAGTTACATTTCGTACAATAGGTGGGAGAGCCGGGCCCTAACCACGCCAGCTACTCGAATCGTAATAGAAAAGCAAACGCTCGCGATTACGTTTCAAACGCTCCGCTTTTGACGTTTTGCTGACACCATACCATATCAATGTCAGTAGAAATCGTGAAGCTCGTGTCAGCAACACGTCAAAAGCGGAGCGTTTGAAACGTTATCGCGAGCGTTTGCTTTTCTATTACGATTTGAGTAGCTAGCGTGGTTAGGGCCCCGGAAGCCCGTATTTTGAGGGAAAACTCCGTATTAAAAAAAAATGTCCGATAATGCTGTATACAATTCGTTGCAATCAAGTGTACATTAATTGTCTTACAAATAAGTATGTAGTCTGTCCAATAATCAGTTCAGTAGTGCGTGTCCCGCCTCTTCCAGCACATGTGTTTATACCGGAAACGTAAATATACTCGAGAACTGTCATTCTACAATAATAATAAATAAATTATCTTTTAAAAAATAATCATATCTCTCGTCTCGTGATACTTATCTACATAATTTTTTATCTGTAATTGCGTGTGGAAAAGTGTTTTTTTTATTTACCAAATCCTGACATTAATCTTTTTTTTTTTTTTTGATATATGGCTCTGCCTTAGACCTTTTCTGGGCTCTGCCCTTTTGGACAATTCTGCCAATGTCAAGTGAGGTCAATACACGGTATGCACTGGAGAGTTTGGCCAGTGTGAAGCGAAATAAAAATCAAAAATCATAGAGGAATAAAAAGTTTGGGTTTTTTTTGTCAAATTACGAGTCGCTGTAAATTATTGTCATGACAGCTGCGAAGAAGATATACTGGCAATAGAATGAAGGAATGCATAGAGCATTCTTTGTTTTGCTCCAGCGTCTAGGTTTTTAGTTTTACCGGCACCATTTTTTTGGTGCCAATCAAAATTAGATTCAGCGGTTGTGGCAGATTTATTTGTTATAATAATAATCAGAGTGTGGTGTGTCTGATGTCGATATTTGATTATGTGCTGTAAAAGTAATAAAAAAAATGATTGGCTTTGGTATTATTGTGTAGGGTGTACTGTTGTTGTCCCTTATGGGTGTAGATGCATACGCAAAACTATCGCATTCTTATTCCACGGCTGGCATTTATAAAAATATATTTTTCATTACTCATACTCTGAAAGTAGGTCTGAAGTTGCCTGAGAAGCGGGTTGAAAGTAATACTTTTCAGGCCCGGGAGTTTCGCTTTCAACTGACAGCTGTCAAATTTAAAAAAAAAAACTAGTTCCATTTTCACATTTCTATGAAACCATGTTCAAACTTTTTCTACAGTCACTCAATTACAGCACGATGTAAAATTGAAATAACATAAAGTTAAGTATTAATTCAAGAATATATTTTTTTAAATGACTTAATTATAATTTAGTTTCAACAATTTCTTTAAAATAACATAGATTTGGGCAAAATATTGATGATATAAAAGATGATATAAAAGATATAAAAGATGAAAATGAAAAATAATGGCTAAATAATGAAGCCAACGAAAAAAAAAACAAAATAGGCGGCAATCCGATTTTTTTTTTCGAGTTGTAGAGTATTGTTTATACTTCCTTGTATTATTTCTTTAGCCAATTCCTGTTTTTATTTTTATTTTCCTTGTATTCGTAATGAAAAGCACAGTGTTTACCTCGGGTGAAAGACTTATTTTGTCCCTCGAACTATTAGCGCCCGAGCGTAGCGAGGACACGGGACAAAATAAGTAACTTTCACCACTCATGTAACAATGTACTATTTTATCTGTCTCATATTTAATTGCATTTCTCAATAGCCAGTGTAATTTTTTTTCGATGTTATCATTTACAGGACCTTGAACATTATTCAAATTGTTTTGAAATACGTTCTCTGTTTATTTTTAGTTTTATTATGCATATTATTAATTGGTAGAACCGATGAGTTGTAGTTTTAACGCTATATTATTCCTGGCATGCGCTCACAGCTTCGTTAACAAAAAAACACCAAAATCGGTTAAGCCGTTTAGGAGGTATACGAGCGATATATATAGAGCATTACGAATTAATGCTTGTGTTAGGAGTGAGCTCACTTAATGGCCAGGATGGGGATAGAACTCGGAACCTCTCAGCCACGTAGCTGGCCTCTCTAACCACTGAGGTATTGACGCCCAATAAACAGAATATTTATAAAGCCCCTTTTAAATAAATTTTGGGAGACGATACCATTATTAAGGCACATATTAATAAAACGATCTTGAAAATGTTATCCCAGTACAAAATGACATATAAAAATCGTCCTTAAAGTTGATCTCAGACTTGAAATCGATTTATTAATATGCCACAATTAATAATACTAAACACTTATAACTTAAGTGCTCGTCAGTACCACAGAACTTGATACGAGAAGGTATACTCGTATATCGCCTACGTATCCGATATATAAACCTAATTTTTTCTAGCTGAGCCCGCGACTTTGTCCGCGTAGAGTTTAACTTAACAAACTTTCATCCCCTATTTTATCCCCTTGTGGGTAGAATTAATCAAAATCCTTTCTTAGCGGATGCCTACGTCATAAAATCTACCGGCATGCCAAATTTCAGCCCGATCCGTAAAGTGGTTTGGGCTGTGCGTTGATAGATCACTATGTCAGTCAGTCAGTCACCTTTGAGCTATATATATATAGATTATAGAACGTGCAAGGGGCATCGTAACGAAAACTGATTCCATGGATTCAACTCATGATCCCCCAGGACCCCCAGATTTGGTATTTGAAGTCGATATTTACATGAATTATGTTCAAATTTTTCAGCAGTATGAAATGTATTTTAGCATGAAATCATTATATAAATCTATTTTGACGTGGTTTTCCGTAACTCAATCAATAATTACTATTTCAGGCATACAACTGCATAATGCGCGTTTTTTTTTTTTATTTATTTTTTATTGCGATATAGGCAAGTATTTGACCACAATCTCACCTGCGTTCGAGCGTATTGAGTTTTAATATTTTTGACGACCGTTTGGCGCTTGCTTAGAGCGTTATGCTGCTCGGCTCACTACACCGGGTGGTTGCAGGTTCGATTCCCGTCAGGGTAAATTTCAGAAATGGCCTATTCGTAATTTGTCCTTCCCTGGGTGTCACTGGGATCGGCCCCAGTCCATTGTACGGTACTCATAGTACAAGCGTTGCTTAGTTTGGGACCATACGGTTGGTGTGTTTGTCTGGCGATGTTTATATTTATTTATCTATATATATACATATAACTCAAAGGTAACTGACTGATCTATCAACGCACAGCCCAAACCACTGGACGGATCGGGCTGAAATTTGGCATGCAGGTAGATGTTATGACGTAGGCATCCGCTAAGAAAGGATTTTGATTAATTCTACCCCCAAGGGGATAAAATAGGGGATGAAAATTTGTATGAAACTTTGTCAATTAAATTCCACGCGGACGAAGTCGCGGGGACAGCTAGTTTAATTTATATAAGTGCAGTGAAAATATCGACGGAAAATTCCAACTCAGGGGATCCAGAATTATAATTTGAATCGATGGTATCAGTTTTCATTACGACGCCCCTTACACACTATATAATACTGTGCATAAGTGTACATATACACGTTGGTCAGATAACTAAGTTTATAATCAGTTTATTGCGAAAGTTTATAGCGCACTCACGCGCCGATCGCGAACGAGTCGTGATTTCGAACGTAATAACTTACAAAAACGGTTAATAAAAAAAAGGTATCAGATTAATACTAAATATTACCCGTGATTCCGTCCGCGTGGAATAATGAAAATGATCTTATGATTTGTGTATAGTGTTCATAACGGTATTAAACTTGGTCACTACATAGTATGTAACAAAGTCGCTTCCCGCTGTCTTTCTATCCTTATGTATGCTTAGATCTTTAAAACTACGCAACGGATTTTGATACGGTGTTTAATAGATAGAGTGATTCAAGAGGAAGGTTAATATGTATAATACATGCATAATATAGTAGAGAAACAATGTTAAAAAATACCCGTGCGAAGCCGGAGCGGGTGGCTAGTTTTAATGAATAATTTGACACTGACTCAAGTAAGAACCGCGTTATTTACATTGTATTGGCGATTGTAGTGTCCATAGAGTAGGGTATAATTAGTTTTATCTAGCATTTGGTCGTGATTTAGCCAGTGTCAAAGAAATATTTTTTTATATTATTAATAGGTGTGGTCTAAGACGATTTAACCACTGAACGCGAGATGTATTCCGTAAAGTATGAAAACTAGTTCAACCTTTCGCGGGGGAGGAATTTTGATACCTCTTCTATTATGAGGCGCTGTCACTGTCTAATAAGTTATTATGAGACGAAATAAGGAACAAAATCAGTATATTTTAAGAAAAATATAAGTGTAAATAATGGTTTAAAAGTAATTTTACTACTTTTTCTCGCAACTTTGGTCGTATTGGTGAATGAAAAGCAACTTATATTGTGTGTGACATATCAATGTTTGATGTGTACAAAATTTCATGAAAAAAATTATTAGCTCCTATTTAATGTTCCACTCCTAGGCACGGTCTCCCCTCGATACGAGGGGGATTCAGGCTATAGCTTGAATCCACCGTTGGCAGTTGGCGGATTTCACATGTCTCTCGAAAATTGGTTAGATTAGTGATAATCATATGGAAATTATGATCCGCACATTGATCCTACTAATATTATAAATGTGAAAGTTTGTGAGTGTGGATGTATGTATGTATGTATGTTTGTTACTCCTTCACGCAAAAACTACTGAACGGATTTGGATGAAATTTGGAACACAGATAGTTTATAACCGGGATTAACATATAGGATACTTTTTATCCCGATAATCCCGATTTTTTTGTTACGTTAAATACTACGCGGATGAAGTCGGGGGGCACAGCTAGTAGTAATAAAAATAAATACCATCTTTTGTTTGTGACAGAGTCAATCGTAAATAATTATAGTATACCTACAACACTAAAGATACTTTAAACATATGGGTGTTTATGTTATTTTTATTGACTTTGAAATTGTTGTTTTATGCAATAAAATATGGCATTAAATAATATTTTATGGATTGTACTTAATTTCTGTTGATATTTGATTGTTCAATGTATGGTATTAACCTGTTGCAACATGGGGAATGCGATAGTTCGCGAGAACGGCGTGCGTTGCGAAAAATTGGAGAAATTATCAAAATGTGTTCTCAATACAAAAGATGTAAGTTGGG
This sequence comes from Notodonta ziczac, assembly GCA_918843915.1. Taxonomy (NCBI): domain Eukaryota; kingdom Metazoa; phylum Arthropoda; class Insecta; order Lepidoptera; family Notodontidae; genus Notodonta; species Notodonta ziczac. The sequence goes on along the minus strand of OU974065.1, from coordinate 1,686,090 downwards.
ATATTATATATAATCTGTGTCGGACAGCTCTTCTTTTATATATTATGTATAATAAAATTTCATAAATAAATTTAATAAATAAATAAATAAAGACTTAAATAAATAAATAAATAAAGACAAAAATATTTACTTATATATTTATGCATTTTTGTTTAGATGTTGATGTATAATGGAACGCAGCCATTACGCCTAATTGTCAGTGCATTTTCCCGCCCTTTTGTAAATTTATTGTCTGTGTCAACTGACACTATGTAAAATTTTACAATAAATAATTGAATTGTTCTCCGAAACACTATGTAAAGTCTATCTAAATATATATAACTCAAAGGTGACTGACTGACATAGTGATCTATCAACGCACAGCCCAAACCACTGGACGGATCGGGCTGAAATTTAGCATGCAGGTAGATGTTATGACGTAGGCATCCGCTAAGAAAGGATTTTGATTAATTCTACCCCCAAGGGGATAAAATAGGGGATGAAAGTTTGTATGAAACTTTGTCAACTAAATTCCACGCGGACGAAGTCGCGGGTACAGCTAGTACTGTAAAAGAATAATAAATTTGCACCGACCGGCTAAAGGGCAGCTACATTAGAAGAAAAAAAATATAAGATATTAAAACGAGTTGTAATAAAAAAGCTAAAAGCAACAGATAAAAAATACATATTGATTATATTAAAACCAAGTTTATTATTTAGTTTGTGTGTCAGGTAAGCGCTTAGACTGGAGTTTACAACGAAATAACACGTTTTCAATTCATTTCTGTTCAAACATAAAACCTTGAGTTCACAGCACAGAGGATTGCGGTGCCCCGATTAAATTCATTATATAGTATACTAGTCACCCACCCCCGCTTCGCACTGGCATTTAGTATCAGTGTTTCTCTACTATATTATGCATGTATTATACATATAAACCTTCCTCTTGAAGCACACTATCTATTACAAAACCGCATCAAAATTCGTTGCGTAGTTATAAAGATTTAAGCATACATAGGGACATACAGACAGCGGGAAGCGACTTTGTTTTATAATATGTAGTGATTATATTAGTGAAATGCGTTGGTATTAATTATAAAACAACAGTGTATCTTGACCTTGTTATAATTTGAATATATACCAATCAAAATGTTTGTTATGAAGGTTTAGATTACTGTAAGTTGGCTTTAGGATGTGTAGCTTAATAAAAGAAAAAAATAACGGTTATAATTATAGTTTAAATGTACATACTACAATTCCACGCGTTACCTCGTAAAAAATAGTGCGACAAACATAGTTAGGCCCACAGATATAGATTTACATAGATAACGCAAGTATCACGATTTGTATTGAAACCAAGCGTGCCGAATTTTTAACACCTACTGTGACGTCATTAGTGACGGGAAATCCAAACCGCTTCAAAGACACCGATGCCGCCGATGCCCCTCCGCCCGCTACGAATCCCTCGAGTGATAATCACGCTCATATGCATATTCTTATATCTGTAGTCGCGAGGACTGTAAGTTATCGGCGACCAACCTCGACCGTCGGTCGGGGTTTTCGGACACGCTAAGTACATACATTTGCGTTATCTATGTAGATCTATATCTGTGGTTAGGCCCGTATTAATAAATCGATCTCAAGTCTGAGAGCGGTCTTGAGTACGCTTTTGACATGTCTTTTGGTACTGGGATGACGTAAGATTGACATTTCCAAGATCGCTCTGAGACGTGAGATCGATTTATTAACGCTGACTTTACTGTCATATTTCCGTGACGTCACTAAAATATGACATAGTATTTTTTTATAACCTATGATCTCCAGTATTAAATTAAAAAAAAAACTATACAAGCGCGCCAAAAATAAAACCAGTTCCCAAAAACAACACACGTTGAAATAAAAGAAAACAAAAATCCAAAATGGCCGCGTCACCGTCGGCAGCATTGCCGCCAACAATAGCGCCATCTATCAACGAAAAAGAACTGGAAAAGAAGATTGAAGAGCTCGACAGTGTCAAGACGGAAGATGAATACGAAAGCAGATTGTCGAAAATCGGCTTCACAATGGCGAATTGGATGAGATTACTGTTTAATACTCATCATGAGGAATTTAAGGCGGAATGGTTGACTGTAAGTATAATTGCAAGCGAAGCCCGATTAAAATCAAAATAAAAATGCTGAAAAAATTTAAGAGCATTCTGGGGGTCCAGAATCATGAGTTGAATCCATGGTATCAGTTTTCGTTACGATGCCCCTTACACCTTATATAGATAGATAGGTAGATTATTTATTTAACTTGTCAGATTATTAACTTTTTTATAAATAGAAGGTGAATTTTAATACGGTTTTTAATTTCGTTTGTTACAAAGTTTTTTTAAATAAATATTAATTATAAATAAATGTCGCCAGTCTGATACACTAACTGTATGGTCCCAAACTAAGCACCGCTTGTACGATGGGTGCCGTACAATGAAATGGGAGCGATCCCAGTGACACCCAGACAAGGGCAAATTACGAAAAGGCCATTTCAGAAATTTACCCCAGTGGGAATCGAACCCGCAACCACCATGTGCAGTGAGCCGAGCGGCATACGCTCAAACCTCTGCGCCAAACGGTCTTTTAGAATAACTCTAAATTGAAAATTTAAAAACCCCCGATGCGATGACCTGTTCATCAAATGTATAATTTACCTAGTTCTTCCAAATAATGATGTTAGCGCGATTTGCGTAGCTCCCGTAGCTCAGTATCCATAGCTCATCTCGCAAATTCATCTGGTACAACTAGTTTCGATGCCAGATTATGAAAGCACCATGAAATCATTTGTTTTGGCTTCCTCATTTATAATCTAAGATGTACAATAATCAACAGAAAATCTGTGTAAAAGTATGAGACATTATTTTGTTATGACATTATAATAATTTTATTGACATTAGAATAGACAACGATTCTAAATATTGATGTCACGGAGGTTTTATTCCTAGTAAAATATTATCAATTATGATTCAATTTGATGTAATAACTCTGGTTGAGGTAGACGGGAGCAGCCTAGGGGAAGAATTTTCAATAACGCTAAAATTATTTTAAATTAGATTTGTTTTTTTATATTCTTTGTCAATGGCGGAGCAACGCCCTCTAGAATTATTATAGCGTAATATTCCATGACCATTAACAAACCAAACAAAATTTAACGCATGCGCGTATCCATCATTTGAAACGTGACTTATGGAACGTCTTTAGTTCATACACAAATCTCAATAAAATTGATAAAATATTCATTTTTTTCAGAATCAGGGAAACTTTTCAAATTTATTATATTGTAAAAAGCCAGTTCAGACTATTACGATCATTTAAAAATATAATAAATCTAAATCCAATCATCTCAAATTTCGACTGGATTCGAGCCGAGGGAATTGGTTTTGGCCGTGAATGTGGCTTTTTTAACCTACAAAAGAGCTGATGATCTTCAAACGGCTGAACCGATTTTCATGAAACATAGCTAAGAACACTCTCGATCAGAATACCTATCTAACAAAAGAAACAAAATTGAAATCGGTTCATCAGCTTGGGCGCTACGTTGCCACAGACAGACACACAGATACACAGATACACAGATACACAGATACACATGTTAAACTTATAACACCCCTCGTTTTTCGTCGGGGGTTAACAAGTGAATACGTGACTATACATAGGTATAATACTGAACAGGTATCAGCAATCTTAAAATTGATTGATTACATGGCCTTAATATGCCGAACCTTAATATGTAACATGTAACTTATCTTAATTAAGATAATATTAATCCGCAAGTGAGTACTACATAAAATCCGTGTTTGTTTTTGGTTTTAGATTGTTTATATCATATCAAAAAAATGATTACATCTGGGATAAGTAATCAATATTATCGCCGGTAATTATAATAATCATAATTAATCATTCCGTCTAAATATTTTCAACCTATTTTTCATGAGGCATCTTTTAGCGCACTTTGGCAGTAAAATCGACCATCTTTGCCATCACGTCAAATGGCATGACACTCTCCTATGCCGTCATGCCCCCTCCACGCCACCGCCCTCGACATACAATACACATGTTTCACATCAGCCAGCTACAGGTTGCGTGTGAAAAATCATATTATATAAGATTTCCTACGTAGCACCTGCTACCGCCATAGACGGAGACTGTTAAAAATAATTGCAATGAAATCGCAAACCATTCGGTACTGATTTCGGTCATCATCATCATCACCTTGCCCTTATCCCACACTAGGTGGGGTCGGCGGTTCTCTTCTTCCATTCAAGCCTATCATCCGTCATCTCTGCACTCACTCCCTTTTCGCTCATACCCTCTTACACGCAGTTAATTTTTAGGACGTCCCCTACCCCGACTACCGCTCACTCTCATACCCTTCGTCCTTTTGACCGCATAATCATCCTCTCTTCGCATAACATGTCCATACCACGCTAACCTTCCGCTCTTTATTTTCTCTGTCACCGGCTCTACTTTCAGGCTTCCCCTTATATACTCATTTCTAATTTTATCCATCCTTGTTACACCACACATCCATCTCAACATTCGGTCTTCGTGATAAATCATTGACAAGTGAAACTTCAAACTCAATAAAATCATTGTCTGTGAGAAATCACAGGTGTAATAACAGTGAAATACATAATGTCACGTACTTAATGAAAATTAATTTAAAGAAGCAATCATTTCCATGCCTGTTCCACATGTACCTATTCCGATCTCTCGTTGACAGATAGACGAGTACAAGGCACAAGCCCAAGAGAGCATGGCCAACGCGTGGCATATTGTCAACTTACCGAACTGGACAGTCGAGAAGCGAGGCTCGCACAAGGGGGACGTCGTCGAGTCGAAGAGGACAGACCACTTCGGGAAAGTCTACAGATTCACTGTGAGTATACTCTTGCCTAACTGTCAATTGTCTATCGATATGTTATTTAATACCTTATTGTGGTGCCTTACAACTGCTCTTCAATCAGCTGTAACAGTCTTGTTTCTGTGGCAATCAGCCCATACCAGATATTTTTGTCTTCCGCTTTGCACCGGAGGGAAGTGGATTTTTTTCTTCCAACTTCCAACTTCTCCTATTATTTTTTTCGATTAAATTCGTGCGGGTTCCAAGACAATTTAACGTTTCCCCGGGACTCGTCGAGGGTCAAACCTCGACGTCATTATTGGTCACCATTGTTGATCCTCGTTTACAGGAGTTACAGTGCTCGGAGTGTGTGGCGGGACCAGTCCCATTTAGAATATCGATATGTTGCCGATGCTATCGTGACCTCGGACACTTGGCTGCTTCTCTTAGCGACTATAATCGATATATTTGTAGTGTCGAATCCTTGTCTAAATTCTCATCTTTTTTCCGTCGTATTACGAACTGAACGAATTATAATTTTGTATCGTTCGATACTACGACAAAAATATAGAATTTAGAGTAGGATTTGACACAACAAATAAATAAATAATTATCGCCAGACTGACACACCAACTCTTTGGTCCCAAACTAAGCAAATGCTTGTACTATGGGATCCCGGTGACACCCAGACCTGGGCAAATTACGACAAGGCCATTTGCAAAATTTGCCCCGGCAGGAATCGAAACCGCAACCACCGTGTGCAGTGAGCTGAGCGGCCTACGCTCGAACAAGCGTACCGGAACGCAGCTATAGTAGATACTTAGCGCTGATCTTCTGTGAGAGGGTGGAACTACCCCGATCGAGTTAGGCCGTATATGAACTATAGTCAATTGGCTAAAACTTTGTAAAACTAAAACACTTTTTATTGACCTTTTGATAATTAGCTGTTTTAAACTCTGCTCCGTCGGTGTAAAGTTCAATTTTATTTGTTTCAGGGTACAGTGGAGTGCCCGCCCAAGTTTTTGTACGACGAGTTCAAAGACAACGTTACTAGGTTACCAGAATGGAATCCAACTATATTGAAGAGTGAGCTCATTAAGGTAATTATAAAATGTGCCGTATGTCTAATGTTATAGGGTGCATATTGCAATATCGAGCAGAGGGGGTTCGGGCCGGATGGATTAAAAAATGTAATACATTTTCAAAAGACGTGAAATCCGCCTACCCGCACTAGGCCAGCGTTGTGGATTACGGCCTGAATCCCCCTTGTAGTGTGGGGAGGCCCGTGCCCAGGAGTGGGACGTGAAAAGGGCTCTATTATATTATTTGCTTTATTTTTATTTTACATGGAAAACAAACAGCTGCTTATTAATAAAGTAGTTACATGAGAATACGAGGTCTGTCCCAAAAGTATCCGACCTACGTTCATATCTTCGCGCAGAGAGACTCAGGTGACCTCTGGAGGGTACGAACGTCACCAGCAACTCCTATAACCTTCTCGTCAGTAGCCTGAGATACCGATGAAACGCCTTAGTTAAAAAAATATTGCTTTAATATTTGCATAAAATTTTGCTTTAATCTCGGTACAATTTGTGCGGAAACTATTAAGGGGATGAGTCATGGGGCTTATGGTTATGATTCTGAAACAAAACAACAATCTTCGCAGTGGAAGCTTCCATCTGAGCCTCGCCCGAAAAAAGCCCGTCAAAGTCGAAGCAACATCAAGTCAATGTTGTTTTTTTCGATTATGAGGGTGTTGTGTACCATGAATACATGCCCATACAGGCCAGACAATCAATAAAGAGTACTACGTTGAAGTTTTGAAAAGATTACGTAATGCAATCAGGAGAAAACGACCGCAACTTTGGGAAACCGGTGACTGGCTTCTTCATCACGACAATGCTCCAGCGCACGCATCAAACCTTGTGCAGCAGTATTTATTGAAACACAGTGTTGCGCAGCTCCGCCAGCCTCCATACAGTTTTGATATAGCTCCCTGCGACTTTTGGCTGTTTCCTCGATTGAAAATGCCGCTTAAGAGACATCGATTAGACAATAAACAGACTGTTGAAACTAATGCGACGAATGCACTAAAGGCGATTCAGAAAGCTGACTTTCAAGAGTGCTTTAATAAGTGGAAACATTGATATGAGCGTCTTGTTCAATCAAATGGGGACTACTTTGAAAGATGCCACCCCCCGGATGACGAAGGATAAATCAAGCGCCGAGAAATCGACGTAGGTCAGATACTTTTGGGACAGACCTCGTATACATTAGAAAGACTTAAGCAGTTTTTACTTTTAGTACAGACAAAGATATTGTGTCCTATAAGGAAGTAATACAGTTTTAAGTAACAAGCAGAGTTAAATAGCGTAGTTGTAGTTGTTAATACTATTTTGAAAATAATTTATTACTTACTAATTAACATTTTGAACGTATTGTGCGACATCATAAGCAGATCTACATGTACAGAATAATTTGAATTGAAATAGTACATTGTTACCCTAGGGGTGACGTAACCGAGTTCACCCGAGGTAAACACTGTGCTTTTCATTAGGAATACAAGGAAAGTAAAAATAAAAACAGGAATTAGCTAAATAAATAATACGAGGATGTATGAACAATACAACTCGAAAAAACAAATGAACATCGGATTGCCGTCTATTTTGTTTTTTGTTCCATTGGCCGGCCTGGTTCAATGGAAATGTCAAAATAGAACTGGTTTCTTTTTAATAATTTGACAGCTGTCAGTTGAAAGCGATTCTGCCTAGGGCGGAAAAGTATTACTTTCAACCCGCTCCTCAGGCAACTTCGTAATGGACATTTTATTATAATGATATACAGGAAATAGGGCCCGGGATAGACCTGACGTACCAGGTGACCGCGGGCGGGGGCCGCGGCATCATCGCGCCGCGCGACTTCGTCAACCTGCGCCGCACCGCGCGGCTCGCGCGCGACGGACGCGCGCTGGACGACGCGTGCGACACGCGCGGTGCGGGCGACACGTGCGACACGCACAGCTACATCAGCAGCGCCGTCAGCGTCGCGGTGCCGGGGTTCCCGCCGCGGAGGGAGCTCGTCAGGTCAGATTGGGCTTTATAACTATTGTAATAGAGTCTTATTTACATTGCCATGTTATGTGTCGCTCACAAGAAATACGAGGTCAGATGAGATTGTACTTTATATGTATAGAGATAGAGTCTATTAAGTTAACCTGTCTAAGATAATTCCAATGCCGTTGGTGGGTATACACCCGGGTGAATGGACATTTGGTTTGCCCACAGAGGTCAGAACAAGGTCGGCTGCTGGTACCTGCGGCCGAGGTCTGTTCAGACTGCCGGCGGCAGGATCGACACCCACACCACCTTCCAGTGGCTGATGTGCTGCGACCTTAAAGGTAATACTACAGTAGACCCGCGGTAATCCGACAAACGTTTTGCAGGGCATTGTCGGACTATCGAATTTGTAGGATTATAGAGTACTGCCCAAGGACCCCCTATAGTCCGGATTTTTTTACAAAAGAGTACCTTGTCGTCCGCCAAATTACAGACCCAATATAAGATACTTCATTATGAATATTTTTTTAATAAGCAATCGGAATCAAAACAATACCTACGCGTCGGGTACCACAGTGGGGGCGCGTACAAGTTGTAACATGTTCAATCATTCACTATCTAAGTACATTAGCGAAGATTGACAGAAAATTAAAAACGTATTCAATAATCATAGCCATGTCGGATTAGCGGGGATCCACTGTATATGTAATTCATAAGCGGTTGCTTCTAAGTTCAGTACATCTATCTAAATATATATAACTCAAAGGTGACTGACTGACATAGTGATCTATCAACGCACAGCCCAAACCACTGGACGGATCGGGCTGAAATTTGGCATGCAGGTAGATGTTATGACGTAGGCATCCGCTAAGAAAAAAGGGGATGAAAGTTTGCATGACTTCGGAAATCTAACCAATTTTCGAAAGACATGTGAAATCCGCCAACCCGCACTGGGCCAGCGTGGTGGATTACAGCCTGAATCCCTCTCGTAGTGAGGGGAGGCCTGGCCTTGACCCAGGAGTGGGAAGTTAAAAGGGATTAATGACTATTATAATATAAATACCGCTTGGCGCAGTTCGGGCGTAGGCCGCTCGGCTCACTGCACATGGTGGTTGCGGGTTCGATCCTCGCCGGGGCAAATTTCCTTTGAAAATGGCCTATTCGTGTCGTTCGAATGGTGTGTCACTCTGACGATATTTATTATTTACTTGTTACTACTTGCTGCCCGCCACTTTGACCGCGTAAACTTAAGTAAAGTATCCTATGTGTTAATCCAGGTTATAAACTATCTGTGTTCCAAATTTCATCTAAATCCGTTCAGTAGTTTTGGCGTGAAAGAGCAACAAACATACTTCCACACTCACAAACTTTCGCATTTATAATATTTTTTGTTATATTTGTTCCAGGTAAAATACCGCAGTTTATCTTAGACGCCGCGTTCGCGACCGTGATGCTGGACTACATCACGCATGTCCGGAAGTTCGTCGCCGACGCCAAAGCTTCCGGCAGATTCTGATACACCCTGTATACGCGTGCTGTTTAGACGGAATCTGTCTTAGATTTGGAATGACAGCTGTCAAAGTCATACAATCCGTCTGATATGGACTTTGACAGCTGTCATTCTAATAAGTACCTGCGCTTAGTGACAGGTGTGTAAAATAATGTCATCATAATTGACATCCTTATTGATCGTGGGTTTTGAAAGAGGGAAAAGTCGTGTATTTTTTTTGTTTGAAAAAAAAAAAACCCCGAAATATATTTTATTTTTCTGACGCCATATAAACGGTGGTTAATGTGTAATGGTGTCTATTAAACAGGCATACTAATAATACAAAAATATACTTAATCTCTGCATTTATAAGACACTTTTTAAAACAACAATGGGTGTGTGATGATTGTAATCGATATTTAATAGGTTTTTTATTATATTAACACAATATTAAGTACAAATTATATTTTGAAATATCGAGAACAAAATTTTTCAAAAATATTAATTTAATACAAGTTTAGTCGCTTCTATAGTTTGCTTAAATACAGTTCTGACGTCATACTAAACTATAGCATACTAAACTAGGGCTGTTATTGGAATTATAAACGTGTGTATTTTTGATAATTTTTAAGTATTTTTTTATATTATTACACTGGTTTATATCTCACATACTTTATACATATAAATAATTATGTAAATAAACAAAATTAGTCATCATCCCCATTATACATTTTAGTACATCATAGAATTATACACAGAGCAGGCGGCCAGGTGTCGGCGGCCAAAACAATTACTAGGCAATTCCAGTCATTCTTTTTTCCGTGTCCGAACCTAATCTTTATTTTATTGATACAAATAATAATACACATCTATACAAATAAATAAAATTGGAGTATCTGTTTGTAATATCAAAATAACAACTTTTCACTAAATGCATATGAAAGTGCATACGACACCTAAAGCAAAAACGCATATTATTATTTTTTTGTCTGTCTGTATGTTTGTTCCGGGTTATCTCCGAAACGGCTGGACCGATTTTGACGGGACTTTCACTGGCAGATAGCTGATATTATAAGGAGTAACTTAGGCTACTTTAAAATATGAAAAAAAAAACCAAATGTGTCCTGTCGCGCGCGCTCAGAACGCGGGAGCGGGAGCGGTTAAGTTAAATTCCACGCGGACGAAGTCGCGGGCTCAGCTAGTCACAAATAAAAATAAAGAAAATTGTGCGGTCAGGGACCCCAGTCAGGGAGTAAGACCTCTTTAAAGTTTTTCGTATGCAAACAATTTTAAGTTTTGTTGTTAAAAATCATCATCATCACCTTGCCCTTATCACACTAGGTGGGGTCGGCGCAGCACGTTCTCTTCTTCCATTCAAGCCTATCATCCGTCATCTCTGCACTCACTCCCTTTTCGCTCATACCCTCTTCCACGCAGTTCATCCACGTCTTTTTAGGACGTCCCCTACCCCGACTCCGCTCACTCTCATATGCATGCTTTTTGACCGCATAATCATCCTCTCTTCGCATTTGTTGTTAAAAATATTTTTCTAAATTGACAAGTCACTTGAATAACTCAACGCCATCTTGTTGATTTTGCGAGAACTTTTTCACAGTGGACGTCACAAAGTTTGGTGTAACGCATTTTAGCGTAACGATTTCTCCCATTTCACCCTACCGTAAATTCCGTAAAGGATCTTTGTTCTAGTAAAATAAGTTCGTTCCCAAAAATAAAACATTGGTTATATAATTCGACGACCGCTTGGCGCAGTGGTTCGAGCGTAGGCCGCTCGGCTCACTGCACCGGGCGGTTGCGGGTTCGATTCCCGCCAGGGCAAATTTAGGAAATGGCCTTTTGCGTAATTTGCGCGTCTGGGTGTCACTGGGATCGCCCCCAGTCCATTGTACGGTACCCACAGTACAAGCGTTGCTTAGTTTGGGACCATACAGTTGGTGTGTTGGTCTGGCGATATTTATAAATAATTTCCTTTGGTAAGTACATTATGTTGGTAGCGGGTGATTTTATCAGAACTCAGCTGATAATATAAAGAAAACAAGCAAATTATTTTTGTTTATGGTAGGTTCATAACCTTTACCGTTTACTAAGGAGTTGTGTATAATATTGAGCATTATTAAAATAAGACTTTGTTTAACAATCATTCACTGAATCAATGATTGAACGAGAGAGAGTGAATGTAAACTCTTTCAAAATTCTAAGCTTCAATTGCCTAGTGGTGAAATATGCCGAGACGTTTCGGATTCAATCCCCGTCTTGGTCGTTCCTAGCTCAAGCATTTAGCTTAGTTGAAGCGGCTAACTGGACTACTAGTAAGCTCAAATTGCGAGTAATATTAAAAAAAATAACGTCACTTTTGTGGCGGCTGTTTAATATTGAATGAATTCATTGAACCAGATCAGTGGTTCAGACGCTGAGGGCACACAGTATTGTTTTTGCCACCAGGCGGCGCCACGGTGGAGTGATCTGACATTGACACCTGTCAGTTTTGACAGTCTCTCTATCTGACCTCGCAGTAATTACTATTTGTAGTGACATATGACACTGACAGCAGTGAAGTGACAGATAATGTCACACCAGTCCGATCAGGCGATATCTGGTGAGCCGAAAACTGTTCACCCTCTTTCATGTATAAATAATGCATTTGCTATATACATAGCGTTTAAATTATTATTATTAAACATTAAGAAATATTGGTTTAATTTGTATTTATTTAGGTTCGTATTAATAAACCGATCTCAAGTCTTAGACCGAGCTTGAGAACACGTTTGACATGTAATTTTGAACTGGTGTCATACCATTATAATGACATTTCCAAGATTGCTCTCCCTTAAGGTCTTGAGTTCGACGCTTACAGATGATATCTTGTGTATAAATTAAACCATTATACCTACTTATAAGTGAATTAAGTTTGCAAATACATTTTGTACAATATAATCGTGTTTCTATGTATTAATAGTGATACAGTGCCTTGCAAGAAATATGGGCCACTGAATTATTAATTTTAATTTACGTAATCGACAATAAAATGTTGAAATGAGACCGCTTGGCGCAGTGGTTCGAGCGTAGGCCGCTCGGATCACTGCACCGTCTGGTCGCGGGGTCGATTCCCGATAACTAATGTATAGGTACAAGATGAAACAGAAAGTATATAGGTACTTTGTTTTTGTTGCAACTCTAAAAGCATCGGTTTTGGGGGAAATTTTCAGAATAAATAATGGCGATGACACAAGAAAGCTTATTCCCAAAGTCGATAGTTTTGGATTTACAACATAAAGAAATTGTATATGTACCTAGGTAGGTACATACACTTCAGTTTCACCGTGTGTATATAAAAATATCAACATAGGCCCATTTTTCTTGCAAGGCAGTGCTTAGTTAGGGAAAAAATAATACAACCTATACATATTAGTTTTAAGGATAATAAAACAAAATTTTATACAAGAATGATTTCTTTTATTTCATCCTTGTTGACCATGGCTGGACATGTTCCTCCCACAGAAATAGATAACAGATAGCCTGCGCTGAGCTAGCGTTATGGATACTGGCCTGAATCCTCCTTGCATTGAGGTCAAAGGGGTTACGAAGCACCACAACATCTGGGAGGGTATTCACGGAATGATTCCGATGTCGGAAATTACAGCTTCCATAATTATTTTACAAATGATTCAGGAGAAATTGAAAGGCAATGAAATTTCACAGGTGAAAAAATTGCTTGACAGATAAATTATTTCACACAATGAACATTTATTGAAAGTAGCAGTTTCCATGCCTACTAGGTTGGTGCTGCCTTACTGTATACCTATCTGTTTTAGGTAAGGGGCCATCCATAAATTACGCCACACTAATTTCATGATTTTTTGACCCCTCCCCCGTCCTTGTCACAGCTGGTCACATTTGTGAGACCTCCTTACCTAGTGTGATGTCACATGTATTACAATTATAGATATATATATAATTTAGAAATTAAAACACCAGTTTCGAAATGACTTTTTTTCCATTTAATTTATTTTTCAATAAAATGCACGTCAAAAAAATTTGATGTCACAAAATTTAGGACCCCTCCCCACCCCTTGTCACACAATGACACAATTCGTCGACCCCCTCCCCTAAGTGGGTATCTTCGAAAATTAGTGCAGAAAACGTAGGTAAATTTAAAATCATTTGTTTGTATATAATTTGCTTCGAGTAACTTATAATGTTACCTATATGATTACCACGCTCTCATCCCCCAAATACTTAAAAAGGGACACACTCCACTTTATTTTACAAAAGAAATCATAGATTTTATTTTAGCGGTCAATCTATGTACCTACCTAATAGATCAATTGAGCCCTTTTAACTAACGTCCCACATTTATTTTACTCTAAATATTATCACGGTGGATATGATACTAGTAAATCACTAGATATACAAAAAATACCAGTTTTTCTGGTTATCTGTCGTTCTTGAACAGTTTTACAGTAAAATAAATGTATTAATAAACGCACTGCATACTGTGTTTGTCGCAAATCACAAAATGATGTTTTCAGATTTTGAATCCTACTAATATTATAAATGCGAAAGTTTGTGAGTTTAGATGTATGTTTGTTACTCTTTCACGCAAAAACTACTGAACGGATTTCAATGAAATTTGGAACACAGATAGTTTATAACCGGGATTAACATATAGGATACTTTTTATCCCGATAATCCCGAAATCTTTGCTAAGTTAAATACTACGCGGACGAAGTCGCGGGCATAAACTAGTAAACTATAAAAATACTCGACCATTTTAAATTTCGCGGGCTAGACAGGCGCCTTCACCACGGGGCGATACTTGATTATGTGCTACAGCACAAAATCAAGTATCGTATTTAATAGTTCCTACAGGAACTATTAAATACTAGCTGTGCCCACGGACTTCGTCCGCGTAGTATTTAACGTAACAAAAATTTCGGGATTATCGGGATAAAAAGTATCCTATATGTTAATCCCGGTTATAAACTATCTGTGTTCCAAATTTCATCCAAATCCGTTCAGTAGTTTTTGCGTGAAGGAGTAACAAACATACATACATACATAAATCCACACTCACAAACTTTCACATTTATAATATTAGTAGGATGGTTGCCATTCGTATTTATTTGTGTACCTTTACTGCTGCGATACGCATCACTGTCTATTGGCATTAGGGGAGAGTAGGGTAATGGGAGTCAGCGGGCAATGGGAGTCACCCTCACGTCCACGAAACAGTAAGTGCGAGTGACGCGAAAACGGAGTCCCTACCCCCGGTCTGGCTGCCCAGGGCTGCCTGGAACAGCTCGCGCAAGTCAGCGCCCGCGCCATTGAGATACGCCGCTGTTTTGTTTTTGTGTTCCGCTGATATAATTTTACATCAATTCAAATTAGAAGGTAAGTGTCGAATACCTTGCAGTATGCGATTGAGACTTTTACACGAAATTAGTTAGACGATTCAAATTGTGATGTGCAGTTCAGATTATGTCGTCGGTGTATTAAAGATTTTTTTATTTTATTTTTTTCTCTTAAGTGTAATTGTGGGTAATGAGAGTCAGGTGACTCCCATTACCAAAGGTCAGGGAAAAATACTACAATACAGAAGAAGGGTCCTAAAAAGGCAAAGCGCCAAGTGCTACAAGAAACGAACGAAACTTCTGTATCAGATGTTGGCACTGATGACTTATGGCAGGACGATGAGGATGACGACGCAGAAGATGCTGGAAGCAGATGCCTGGTATGCAACGATTTTGAAAAAAACAACGAGATGTGGTTCAGATGCACCTTATGTAGGCTATGGGCGCACGCGAAATGCACTGGATGGAACTCAGCTGAAGGTTATGTCTGTGATATGTGCTGGATTCTCTTTGACTCCGATTGCCCCCCGGGGTGACTCCCATTACCCCCATGTTGGTGTAATGGGAATCAAACCTGTTTTTTTTTAAACTTTTATAACATCCAAAGTTGATTGCCAAAGTGACTGATAATTATTTCTCATGATAGTTAATTAAATAAATAATGTTTAATAAAGGCAGTTGCTTAAAAATAGTTTGTTTATGATTACAATTTTATTTGAGTTCTCGCTTAAGTGACCCCCATTACCCTCTTTTACTATAGTATACGCCAATTTAATAAAATAGATATGTAGGTACTTAGATTTGCAATCACTGAAGATATATACTGCAAATCCAAAATTTACGAAATAAATGTAGGTACCTAACTGCCTATTAGGTAGTATGAAAATAATTGTATATCTAGCTGTGACTTGAACTATTATTTAGTAGGTACCTATTCATCTAAATTAATACGTAGGTAGGTAAAAAGTAGGTAAGATAAGAAAGTATCCACTGTAATAATACAAACAGATGCTCCCGTTCATTCAATAATACATAAATACCTAAGTACCTATCTACACGATAGCTAAAGAAAAGCGAAACTAAATGAAACAGATAAGTTTTAAGTAGTTGTCAATGTTTCGCCGTCATTCATTTTTAATTAACATTAAGTACAGTTTTCGACACAGAGTGAACAACGAATTTAAAATGGCAGTCACACTGTTGGCGAGCCCGGCGGTGACTGACATGAACTTGAACATGGACATGTCGCTTTTAATTGGCCGTGGTGGATAAAGTATAGACAAGTATTTAGTGTGGGTAGCATTCTTAATTAATTTTATAAAACTACCCTCAATTTCCATCACTATCTTCTTAAAACACTCGGGCTCTCTGTAAGGTATAGTTCTAATGCAGTTAACCTCAAAAAAGTGTGAAACAAAATTTCCGCGCGCCAAAAATATCAAAATGTCGTCCGACGACGGCTCCGGTTCTGACCTGGAATTACAATCCGCCCTGCCAAAGAAGAATAATAAGAAAATGCCTAAAAGCCCGTCAGAAGACTTGCTCAAAAAGAAGGTGCCTACTTCAGGAGATTTAGTCAAGAAGGCAGAAGATAAAAAGTTAACGACCAAGTCTATGATAACTTTAGCGTTAGTCGAGCTAAACACACGAAAAGGCGTTTCACTTTACGCAATCAAGAAGTATCTGAATGAAAAATTCAACTATGATACCGAGAAAAATAGTTATTTGGTCAAGAAAACCATTAAGAAGGCGATCGAAGATGGTCTTGTAACTCAAACGAAAGGCGTCGGCGCGTCCGGGTCATTCAAAATAGCGCCGGTTAAGGAGAAAAAAGCGAAGACCAAGAAGAAAATTGAGAAGACCACGGAAATGGAGAAGAGCAAGAAGATGAAGAAGAAAGTGGAGAAGAACAATGACGGTGACAACAAAGAAAAGAAGGAGAAACCAAAGAAACCGAAAACGTCGAAGAATAAAACTACAAAGAAGAATGAGAAATCGGAAAAGAAAGTCCCTACCGAGAAAGCTGTGAAAGTGAAGAAGCAAAAAGATGGCGGCGAAATGGGAAAGAAGGAAAAAGTAAAGATGGCGAAGAGCGTCCAGACTCCCGCCAAAAAGAAGGCCGCCATGATGAAACGCAAGAGCATCGGTTCGATAATAAAGCCGCCAAAAATGAAGCCCAAAGCGAAAGCTTAGAAAAATAATCGTGTTAAATATCTATAAGTTAAATTTGTATTGTTGATTTTATATTTGATTTCAAATGTTGATTGTTTTAGTTAATAAATGAAAATAGACAATTTGTTTTAGGTTTTTTTTATTGAGCCACAGATGGCCATAGATACCCCTGGTTTCCACTGACGAAACATTATGGCCCATCACGATACAGGCTATGCCTAGGTTAAGGGTCACAAGTCACTCTATCATAATTTCTTTTTCGTTTCTGAAGTCTTAGACGGACATAATTTGTAAACTTATTAAAATAGGCATAACTTGTAAACATGTAGACTTCAAGATAATTTTTTTATTTTTTTTTATTTTTTTTTTTATTTAATGATTTAATTTCATAGTACCTACATTTACACAACAAAATTAAATAGGTAGGTACTAGGACCATGATTTATACCCATGTATGATTTGTCTTTAAGGCTAAAGCGCCCATCTAGCTCGCGAGGTTCAAATTTTTTGAGGTTTTTTAGATTTTTTTCAAAATCTGACAATAATAAAAGGCACATTTTGTAATTCGCGACAAAGAACGTGTGCAGTGCATTTATTAATATATCCAACTTACTCTAAAACATTTCAAGAACGACAGCTATCCAGATAATCTGGCAATTTTTGTATATTTAGTGATTTACTAGTATCATATCCACCGTGATTATATTTAGAGTAAAATAAATGTATTAATAAACGCACTGCATACTGTGTTTGTCGCAAATCACAAAATGTTGTCTTAAATGTTTTCAGATTTTGGATAAACTATAAAAACACTCGAAGATTTTGAATTTCGCGGGCTAGACAGGCGCCTTCACCTTAATTAAGACATGTTGTCAAATGGAGACAACATAATACCTATCATACGGTGTACTTAAATTATTGGCCACTGCAAACTCACTTGTAAGGGTGTTCGGCCACATGGCTGACCATGAAGGACTCGCCCGCTTCTACCAATAGCATCGCTTCATTTCCTCAGCTTCACCCGGCTGAGCTCAAGTTGACAGGAAATGAATCGAACTTAGATTAGTCGAAAGAGGCTCCGAGCCCGCTTCAGCACAGTCAAATGGACGGTCACCTAATGGTCCCAAACTAAGGCTTGTAAACCACGACCAACGAGACGCGATACAAAGATGAATAAATTATTTTTCGTTTACATTTATTTTTAAATAACATTAGTCACGGTTTCAGACAGAATTAGCTACGAATTTATTAAACTGCCGCCTGATGTTGATACTTAACAGTTTGTTATTTATCAGGACTCAGGAGACTCCCAAATAATGTAATATTTACTTTTTAGCAAATAAAAAACTTTTGATCTTTATTTTGAACTTTTTTGATGTTGGCGAGCTGGCGGTGACCGTTTTGATATCTAACATTATTACCATTTAGAATCACTTCTCGTTGGCTGTAGTATACGTAGGTAGATAACTGCTATGGGTACACTGCCGTACAATAGACTGTTTCCGATTAGTAGCAATGTGAGGTTATCATTTAGTAGTACTGTTAGCTCTTCAAGCTCAGCTAAATGCTAATGCTATTGCCTATTGAGCTTACGGCAATGGCGGGAATTGAACCTGCTCTCTCTCACATAATTCCTTAGAGCGCTAGGATCATTCACGCTTCATATGTAGGTATAGGCACTTTTTATTTATAATAATAATAATAATAACCCCACCGCCGTATCTCTACGTTGTAGGCGTGGTGGGGCTTGCGTACTTCAATGATCGTTAGGGCTATGCCGGTAGAGACACTCATGCCGGACAGGTCTAAAGTGAGAGGTCAGACTAAGCGAGATACAACCCAAGCTTCTAGTCCACACCCAGGCCTGAAGTATTTCCTTTTACCCATTTCCGTGATCCAATTCCTTTATGCCCCTTCTCCAAATCCTTATCCTTGTTGTCCTTATCCTTTTTGTCTAAGCCAAGGTGAAACAGCATACGCCGAGGGCTGCATGGCTAGGGGAGAGCCTAGTCGCTAGTATGCGAACTCGGGATACCAGGGGACCTCCCGTTTTAATTTACCCTTACCGCGGTGAACGCAGGGCTCTGCCGTGGTTGACATTTTTAGTCCCTAGCTACTCGTGGGAATACGATGATTACTAGATCTAAAAGCAAAAAAATATCTCAGGCTGTTATGCCTGTTTCAAATGAAACCACACGGGTTTCATCACCTTCTTCTTCAAATTCATTAACGTCACCTACTATATCCGCTGCTATTGCCCATCCTATTTCAACTTCATCTCCACAAACGCCCTTACGCAGCCTTTTCTCATCACCCAATTCATCACCTAATCCATTTGATGGGCAATTAAATTCCATACCAACATCATCATCATTATCATCACCAATGTCGGTGGATGTTGTTCAAGAGGCAAATGCCTGCATACTTGGACCCACTGCTGGCAATACACGCGCGAGAAGAAAATGGACAAATGAAATGAATGAGTTCATATGGCGCACCTATCTCATCATCACCCGATTAGAAACTAACACGCGAGGATATTTAGGACCTTTACACGATAGCTTCACTACACAATATCCTGAAATGAATGCATCAAAGCAAAGCATAGGAGATCAACGCCGAGCAATAGTTAGGAATAAATTACTGCCACTTAGTACATTTGATCAAATAAAACAGGACGTAATAGCTTACTTAGAACGAAACCAATCACCAGAACCCATAGTTACACAAACCACAAACCGAATGAGATGGACCAATGACATCAATGAAACGATTTTACGTATCTACTTTGAAATTACGCATATGGAAACTAACCTGACAGCATATAGACCAAAATTACACAATAAATTCATTGAAGCATACCCCCACCTATCCCATGTCTCTGAACAAAGACTATCAGATCAAAGAAGAGCAATAATCAATAACAGAATGGTGTCACAAACGCGCATACAACAAATAAAACAAGAAATTGAGACACAACTACACATTACACGACCTCACATCCCATCAAATACTCAATATAATACTCAAACACTATCTGAAACACACATACAAACACCACATTACAGCTCTCAACACAACAACTCCTCATCCCAAAATACCATTAATGTTGTGGCTGGATTAGACTCATCATGCACACTTCCAACAGAGAACACAACTCCTCATACAGATAATAATTTAGGACAGCCTAATAACCAGCAAATACAGTACATACCGGCGGATTTTGATAATAAAATAAATGAAATATTTGTGGCCACATATGCAAAATACACACATACTGAACCTACAGACAGACCATTTATACCAAAACAACGATCCTCGAAAAAGTTTAAATACATAATAAACCATATAAATACTAAAATTATACCTGAATATATACCTTCAATTAGTAGTTTCTTAGATACCAATACAATAATATACTGCGCCACATATACTGCAGCAGCTGCAAATGACACTAAAATAAGAGACAGCACACAATTAAATAATAATCATAGGGAAAACATACCACCGTGGCAACAGAGACTACAGCGCAGAATACAACATTTCAGAAGGGACATAGGTAGAATAACACAATTTATGCAAGGAAATAGGAGTAGAAGGCTTATTACACTAGTAGACGAAATAAGACAGAAGCACAGAATACACTCACAACACGAAGAACCGAACAGAACCGACGATGAGTTATTAGATACACTTAAACAGAAATTGAATGCTACTACTAGTCGATTAAGAAGATACGTAAATTGCACACTTAGGAAAAAACAAAATACACAGTTTATTACAAGTGAAAAACAATTTTACAGAAGACTCGGCACAGGACTGCAACAGGCTACAAATAATCAAAATTCAGAATTACGAACACCTACAGCAGATACATTACAACAGTTCTGGGCTAGTATATGGTCCAATCCAGCACAACACAACGAGGAAGCTGAATGGATACAGTCATCAACACAACATACTACAGAGATAACACAAATGCAATTCACAGAAGTATCAATAGACACACTTAAGCGTATAATACAGAAAACTCATAATTGGAAAGCACCCGGTACGGACAATATACACAACTTCTGGTATAAGAAATTCACGTCATGCCATGTTATATTACACCGACATATTAACGAATTCATCCATAACCCGGCTACCATGCCACAATATATTTCACAAGGAATTACATATATGATCCCTAAAGATGTAAATGATCTCGAAAACCCATCAAAATATAGACCTATAACATGTTTACAAACCATTTATAAAATCATCACTTCTTGCATAACTGAACTCATTTATCAACACACAGATAAAAACAAAATATTAGCAGAAGAACAGAAAGGATGTAGAAAAAATAGTCAAGGGTGCAAGGAACAACTTATCATAGATTCAGTAGCCATGAAACAAGCACTCCGTAACAAAAAAGACCTAAGTACCATGTACATTGATTACCGTAAAGCATACGACTCCGTGCCCCATAGCTGGCTATTATACATACTTAAACATTATAAAATTCATCCTACCATAATAGCATTCCTTGAAAATACCATGTGCAATTGGAAAACTAAACTAAAGATCGGCAACAAAATCTCTAGTGTACAAACAGATGCTATCCCCATCAGACGTGGTATTTTCCAAGGAGATGCTCTCAGCCCACTATGGTTCTGTTTAGCCTTAAATCCACTTTCTTATCTCTTGAATGAAAGTAATGAAGGGTTGCACATAGAAACAAATAATGATCAGCACACACCGACAACACTTACACACCTTATGTACATGGATGACATAAAACTCTACAGTAACACTACAATATCACTACATCACCTGGCAGACATCACACAGACATTCTCAAACGACATCCAGATGAGTTTTGGTATTGATAAATGTAAAACACTGACAATATCTAGAGGACTAATAGAACAAAATGAATATACAATACATACGGGGGAGAGGATTGAACCTATGGACCAATATAGTACATACAAATATCTAGGATTCCAACAATCACGTCAGATACACCAAAAGGAAACAAAAACTGAAATCACCAAAAAATTCAAACATAGGTTAAACTCAACACTCAAATCACAACTGAATTCCCGTAATATAATCAAAGCTATCAATACCTATGCAGTCCCTATATTAACATACTCATTTGGAATTATAAAATGGTCCCAATCTGAACTGAAACAATTACAAAGAACTATCAACACTACAATGACAACCCACAGAAAACACCACCCCAGATCCTGTATACAAAGACTAACGTTACCCAGAGAAGAAGGAGGAAGGGGACTAATTGATATAACAAATATGCACAATAGACAAATAGCTACACTACGACAATATTTCTTCGCCAAAGCACAACACTCCACACTTCATCACAGTATAAACATTGCTGATAAACACCTCACACCACTCAACTTACACGACACAAACACTCAACAATGCGAAAAACTCATAAGCAAAGCAGATAAAATGCTAGCATGGGCACAAAAATCACTCCATGGACGACACCATCAGGACTTACAGCAAACACACATTGACACAAGTGCAACAAACGCCTGGTTATGTCGAGGAGAACTCTTTCCGGAAACTGAAGCATTCATCACAGCCATCCAAGATCAGATAATAGATACACGCAATTATCAAAAATTCATCATCCGTAGACCCAACCTTGTAACCGACAAATGCAGACGATGCCATGTAAGCTCAGAAACAATTCAGCATATAACTGGAGCCTGTAAATCTATAGCACAGACGGACTATAAACACCGACATGACCAGGTAGCCGCTATCATTCATCAAAACCTAGCATTCAAATATTCACTCATCGCCCAAAAAACAGCATATTATAAATACATACCGCAAACTGTATTAGAATCAGCTAATTATAAATTATACTGGGATCGAACAATTATAACAGACAAAACTATACATTTCAATAGACCAGACATACTTCTTCTTGACAAAAATAACAAAATAATATATCTCATAGACATTGCCATACCAAATACGCACAACCTTACATCAACTCACACTGAAAAAATAGCAAAATACACAGACCTAGCAATAGAAATTAAAACCCAATGGAAAGTTAACACTGTCCACACGATCCCTATCATTCTGTCCTCTACCGGAGTGATACCACACACACTACACACAAGCCTCAGCACTCTCAACATGCATCCATCCACATACATACTGTTACAAAAAGCAGTCATCCTCAACACCTGCAGAATAGTTCGAAAATTTCTGTCCATGTCCTAAATATCAGAACATGATCATTAGCTTCCTTAGTCACTTGGCTCCGGCCCGTGCCTTTGGATTTACCTTTCCTTAAACAAGGAAAGTGATAGAGAAATCTATAAAAAACATAATAATAATAATATAGCCTTTTATTCAGATCTCTTAACTAATTACAATGGGTTTACATTTCTAATATAATAACACTAGACTCTTGAACTAAATAAACTGTTTAAGCTAAAATCTGTTGCTTGGTTATCTTTCCTAGATCTGTTTGCCAATCGGCAAAGGCCTCCTCCAACCTTTTCCATTCCTTTCTTTCCTGTGTCACTCTGTTCCACATGACTCCGGCCACTTGTCTAATATCGTCGTCCCATCTTTTTTGCGGTCTACCTCTCTTCCTCTTGCCCTCTCTGGGATACCACTGGGTCACCCTTTGGCTCCATCTGTCGCATCCTCTTATTACGTGGCTTTTTATGTACTAGAAAAGATTTAAGTTTTGTAATGCAATCTAAATATAATATAACTCAAAGGTGACTGACTGACATAGTGATCTATCAATGCACAGCCCAAACCACTGGACGGATCGGGCTGAAATTTGGCATGCAGGTAGTTGTTATGACGTAGGCATCCGCTAAGAAACGATTATGATTAATTCTACCCCCAAGGGGATAAAATAGGGGATGAATAATCCCGAAATTTTTGTTAAGTTATATTACACACGGACAAAGTCGCGGGCACAGCTAGTTATTTATAAAATAGGGATTTCACCAATGAGATAAACTGTCACTGCGATTGGTCAACAAAAACTTGTTTACTGATTACTCACTTCGCTATTTGAAGTACCTACTTACCTATTTATGTACCTAATTTAGGTAGAACTAGCTGAGCCCGCGACTTCGTCCGCGTGGAATTTAACTTAACAAAAACGCCCGCTCCCGCGTTATGAGCCCGCGCGGCAGGACGTTTCGGAGATACTCTTTGAATTCATGTGTTTTTATTTTTTTACGCGGAACCCTAATTGTTTTTCTAAAGTAGCCTAAGTTACTCCTTACAACATCAGCTATCTGCCAGTGAAAGTCCCGTCAAAATCGGTCCAGCCGTTTCGGAGATTACCCGGAACAAACACACAGACAGACAGACAAATAATTTTTAAATCGTCGTATGTCGTATGTAATAGTCGTATGTACTTTCATATGCATTTAGTGAAAAGATGTTATTTTGATATTACAAACAGACACTCCAATTTTATTTATTTGTATAGATAACATCCGGAATATTGTTACTCGTATTACGATGTAGAATTAGACAGTTGATCGAACACACGCTTTGGACTATGAACGTAGAAGGTGCAGTTCGAACCCCGGCTGGGATTTTCAGATTTCATATTGATCTTCCAATCCCATTTCTATAAAAATTATATATAATAATAATTTAGCCCTTTTTGACGTCCCACTCCTGGGCACGGGCCTCCCCGCAACACGAGGGGGATTCAGGCCATAATCCACCACGCTGGCCCAGTGCGGGTTGGCGGATTTCACATGTCTTTCGAAAATTGGTTAGATCTTCTAAAACATGCAGGTTTCCTCACGATGTTTTCCTTCACCGTAATCCCATTTCTAACAAAGTTTAATTATTCACTTGCTGACCGCCGGAGGAAAACATTGTCGGGAAACCTGCATGTCTTTCGAAAGATGTCTTACATCTGCCACCCCGCACTGGGCCAGGTGGACTATGGCGAGTTTCCCCCTCGTGTTGAGGGGGAATATGGTTGCACTGCAATGCAACCCCACTCCTTTTTGGGGAGCACAGGCGTGATGGTGGCAGGTACTTAAGCCCTGTATTCACAAACATTACTATGAAGTCTCACAGGGCGCGCGAACGCAATACATTTTTTCAGTTTTATAGGTACGATGTGTCTGATATTAAGCAACCCTCTCTCTATCCGACCCCCCTTCAGGACTCAAACGCGCGAGCTGCATTGCATTGTTGCTGATTATTAAGTACCTATTGCAAGCTTTTAAAGGCTACGGCAACTGCTTAACTTAAGGCGGCTGGTAGCTACACTAATTGTTTGCCGAAAATGTTGCCTACGTAACGAAATGTATCTCCAGCTTTGTCTCCCACTTTGCATCGGAGGGAAGTGGATACTTTTCTTCCAACTCCTCCTATTAATCTTTCGATTAAACTCGTGCGGGTTCCAAGACAATTGAGCTTGTCCCCGGGACTCGTCGAGGGTCAAACCTCGGGGTCATCATTGGACACCACTGTCGATCCTGGCTTACAGGAGTAACAGTGGTGGGAGTGTGTGGCGGGACTACTTTAATGCACAGTACAAGAGGCAATGGGGGTAAAGTTGCCTCACGTGATTGGGTCAATAACTAATAGGTATGCGCATGTCACCCGGGTGACGATTTTTTTTTTGATCTGGACTGTATGTTGTTGGCCAGAGTGGCCATAACAAGTTCACCCGGACAGAGGGCGAGCGCAAGTGCGCTCCAGCCAGAGGGGCAGGGGGGCAGCTAGCTCAAGGGCGCCACAAGAGACACGACCTCGGCTTGGGCCGCTGCCAGGAGAGGTGGCGACGGTAAATCTACCCGGGTGACGAAACCCGTCACTATCTGGTGGGAAATCTATACAATTAAATAAAATTGGAGTGTCTGTTTGTAATATCAAAATAACACCTTTTCACTAAATGCACATGAAAGTACACCTATAGCAAAAACGTGATTTTTTTTTGTCTGTCTGTCTGTATGTTTGTTCCGGGTAATCTCCGAAACGGCTGGACCGATTTTGTCGGGAATTTCACTGGCAGATAGCTGATATTACAAGGAGTAACTTACGCTACTTTAATTTTAGAAACACAATTAGGGTTCCGCGTAAAAAAATAAAACACATGAAATCAAAGAGTATCTCCGAAACGGCTGACGGGATTTTGACGGGACTTTCACTGGTAGATAGCTGATGTTATAAGCAGTAACTTAGGATACTTTTATTTTAGATAAACAAAAAGAAAATAGGTCCTGTCGCGCGGGCTCAGAACGCGGGAGCGGGCTTTTTTGTGAAGTTAAATTCCACGCGATCGAAGTCGCGGGCTCAGCTATTAATATAATAATTTGAAATGTAAACCAGTTTTCATATCCGCCCTAATAGTTCCGCCAACCATGAATTGCCGTTGCGTAGTGAAATATAGCTGGAATATATAACTTGTACCTACCCTATAACTAATAGATCTTCTTACTAGCTGTGCCCCCCGACTTCGTCCGCGTAGTATTTAACGTAACAAAAAAATTCCGGATTATCGGGATAAAAAGTATCCTATATGTTAATCCCGGTTATAAACTATCTGTTTTCCAAATTTCATCCAAATCCGTTCAGTAGTTTTTGCGTGAAGGAGTAACAAACACACATCCACACTCACAAACTTTCACATTTATAATATTAGTAGGATATATTTCAAATTCTCGTGTCACAATGTAAGTTACCATACGCCTCCGAATCGGCTTGACCGATTTTTATGAAATTTTATATGCATATTCAGTAGGTCTGAGAATCGGCTACTATCTATTTTTCACACCCCAAAAAGACAGGCAGAGCAGTGATAGCCGATTGGTTAAGCACGCGTCTTGCGGGCTACCAGGTCTCGGGTTCAAACCCCGGCTCCAACCTCTGGATTTTTCGAAATCTATGTGCGAATCATAATTTCTATATGATTATCACTTGCTTACGGTGAAGGAAAACATCGTGAGGAAACCTGCATATCTTAGAAGAGTTAACCATATTTCGAAAGACATGTGAAATCCGCCAACCCGCACTGGGCCAGCGTGGTGGATTATGGCCTGAATCCCCCTCGTGTTGAGGGGAGGCCCATGCCCAGGAGTGCGACGTCAAAAGGGCTAAAATTAATATTAAAAAGACAGGATGTCTGTCGGCTCAGCTAGTTACCTATAATATACTTGAGTTTAATATCGTATTAAAACATTTATCTACTAATAGTAGGTTGGGGCTAATGGAACACACTAGATTCCTAACTCATTTTATTCTTAACTTTATAGTTTATATATGACCGGCAGACACACCAACTGTATGGTCCCAAACTAAGCAACGCATCCCAGTGACACCCAGGCCAGGGCAAGTTACGAAAAGACCATTTCCGAAATTTACCCCAGCGGGAAATGTACCCGCAACCACCCTGTGCAGTGAGCCGAGAGGCCTACGCTCGAACCACTGCGCCAAGCGGTCGTCTGAAATCAATTTTCCAAAATTCGTGCAGTATGTAGCTTTTTATTTTATTATACACTTAGGTCATTACTCATCCGGCCTACCTACGTTTTCGATAATGTCAGAGTTTCTGTTAAGACATTTGTAATTTTTTATCAATTGAACAAGTTTTTTCTGAGGCTATCATGCGATCTTAATATTTTATTTTGTCTGCATAACTTGAGTTTAACCATGACTGTGTCAGTTTAAACCATAGTAAGTTTGTATTTATAATGTTTTCCCATGTTATTATAACTATATTATCTACTTTTCATATTATAAAAAATATAAATATTATTAATAACAAATTCTGAGGTTTCCGACGGCAAAGTCCGTGTGTTTAGTGTAAGCTAAATTTATATCTCTGTGTAAACAATGTTATGAGACGTGAATCATCAAGATCAAATGTATATTACAATTATGTGAAGCATCGTTAATAATAAATGGACGCTTACAATGAATAAGATCTTTTAATAATGTCAGCAGATAGGCCCAAATCGCGTGAATAATTTATATTATCGGCCATTCTGTTGCTGTGACATCACTCCACTTGTTCCAGCAATCTATAAAGCAAATTTAACCTTAACACAATATAGTAAAGTTGATAGTTAAATAATTTACAATAATAATAGTCGTTTCTTATAGCATCCGTCGGTTTAAATCTGAAAAAGTATGCGCACCGTCTCGTTCTTACACGGGACGGTTTAGTGGTAGGTTAGAAAGAGATAAGTGGCTGTTGCTAGCGGCCATTCAAATCGGTGTGAGGATATTGGGGTCAGGGAACGTGTTTGAATTTCGAAACACGTCCCGTCCAATGCGATGCGTTGTTGTTCACTGTATTATCATTGGTTAGACGGCCCCTGTACCAGAAACGCAAGGCTTCGCCAAAATCGATACGGATTTGTGTCGTTGTTGGTGCATTCCGTGGACATTTTACTGTCGTTTCATGTTTCGTGGTACGAGTGCTGTACAGTGTGGTCGTATCTTTTATGTTATTCGTGCAGCCATTTGGATTCGAAAGATGTCCGGAGTGACTTTAATCGTGACGTTTTAATACGTTTTCTATGGTTTTTTGACATTTTGGAGGTGTACATCATCGGAAATCAGTGACGGTAAGATTTTTACACATTTTTTAGTACAAATAGTGCTACATATTTGTCTTGTTATGTATGTTATGTTGTTAAAACGCCAAAAACCCATTTTATGTCCACGCAGCGCGTTTTAACACTGAAATAACTTTGAATTTCGAGCGTGACGTCACGGTGATTTGCAATTGGAATCCGATTATAGATTCCGTTACTGTTAAAATTGATTTTATGTACACTTTTAATTTTGAAATATAAAATTTATATTGTCTTCCTTGTCAAATGCAATAACAAAGTACTACAAATCTTAGTTTATTTTCACGTATTTACTAATTACTTATAAAACTATGTATATTTTAACCAATGTAGTAAGTAAATATACCTATTAACATAATATAATG
Source organism: Notodonta ziczac (assembly GCA_918843915.1). Taxonomy (NCBI): domain Eukaryota; kingdom Metazoa; phylum Arthropoda; class Insecta; order Lepidoptera; family Notodontidae; genus Notodonta; species Notodonta ziczac. The sequence goes on along the minus strand of OU974065.1, from coordinate 1,657,164 downwards.
TATCATGGCTTCATATGACTAATTCGTAATGACATATACAATTTCAAAGATTCTTATTTCAATACGCTAAAGGCTAAAATACTGGTTGTTGTGCATTTTGATTGGGTGGCATCGTGTGTCTCTTTCTTGCCTTCAGTGTATGTACGTAGGCGTCCTTCTCTGGCGTGAATGGTAACTTATTTATAGAGAACTCGGCGGGGTATGCTGTTCCCCTGTGGCGCCCTACATTTGTTATAGAGACGTGATTGGTCACGTGCTACTTTATCGATAAAATTGAATTATAATCGACTTATTTATTATTTTTCGCTTAAGTGTTTAGGTAGCTATATTTATGTATTTATGTATAAAATAATAGTTATCTATACAAATAAATAAAATTTGAGTGTTTGTTTGTAATATCAAAATAACACCTTTTCACTAAATGCATATGAAAGTACATACGTCACCTATAACAAAAACGCGATTTAATTTTATTTTGTCTGTCTGTCTGTGCGTTTGTTCCGGGTAGGTAATCTCCGAAACGGCTGGACCGATTTTGACGTGACTTTCACTGGTAGATAGCTGTTGTTATAAGCAGTAACTTAGGCAACTTTTATTTTAGTAAAACAATATTTAAATAATGAGACCTGTCGCGCGGGCCCAAAACGAGGGAGCGGGCTTTTGTGTTAAGTTTAATTCCACGCGGACGATGTCGCGGGCTCAGCTAGTGTAACATATAAATTTTAATGTGCCATATATTATAACTATTTATAATTTGAATATTTCAATTATTCCATGCTTATGCTAAAGTATGTAAGTATGCTAATGACTCGTAATAGAGAGGTTCCGGATTCGTTCCCCGTCCTGGCCATTAGAATATTGCCGTGAACCCACTTTAAGTCAAACACTGAGCTTAGTTCTACGGGCTAAAGGGACTAGTAAAATGAGAAACTCACATAGTTTGTGAATATCTAATGTTTATCTAAAATTAGGGTTTTGAGAGGGATTTTATCAACTACATCAATTTAATGTATTATTTTAGAAATATCTTATTTATAATATTGCTTTGTAGTTACTAGGTTTAAAAAAATATCAATTAGACAAATAAGCCACATACAAGTAGTCAATTTGTCTATTCATTACTAATTCTAGGGTTAAATAAATGAAAAATAAAATTAATACATTCAAAACACATTTGGGTGTATGAATTGATTTCATAACAGCCGTTTATTTTTATTGTTGTTAAGCAGGAAAAATATAATGTTAAATAAGGAAATATAAGAACAGAATAAATATTAATACAAAAGAAAATGTCCATCGATAACCCAACAGCAACACTAGCAGAGATAAAAAAAATAAAATGTCTACCGCTGTTCGCGGTACCACGATTATTATTACAAAACTGTCTATATCAGATTCTAAACCTTATATCCCGCGAACTAAAGCATAGTTTCGTTTACCATACCTAAAAACCTTTGTGTCCGAAGGGACATACGGCTCCGCCATTGTGTTTTAGTCTCTATATAATTGGCAATAAGGTTTATATTATATAATTTTGTATATAATAATAAAAGCAAATAGCGCGGTATCTTTGAATGATTTACGAGGGGCTAAAGATGGTGGTTGAAAGAAAAAAAAAACACCGAGCCCTATTTTAATCGTGTTTTTGTTGGATTGTCGCTCGCTTTCTCCGAAAATAGTGGATCGATTTTGATGTTCTCATTTTTTTTTGACAATCCCCAATTTATTTTCGCAAAGTTATTGTTATGCCTAATTATCTACTGCAAAACTAATGTCAGTTTGCAAATAAGTAAGCAATAAGCTATTTGTATCGACACAATAAAAAAAAAAACTATATTTAGTAAGTTAGTGGGCGATACTAATATTATGGAGTGTTCCATTTCTCCCCAATCTCCCCTTTGAAAATAACATACCTACCGATAATCCTGGTCATTACTAGGTACTCTGCCTACATTACTAGGTACTCTGTACTTTAAAGCGTCGCTGCTGTGCACAAGCCTCCCCTCGATACGAGGGGGATTGGGGACTCCACCGCGCCAGTAGTACACTGCTGAACAGCATCTAAAACCGTTCGTGTGAGAGAATCTTTCCATAGATACTTTTCACAGCAGCGCCCCTAGTGGCAGCGTGCAGCTTTACTGTACTTACATGTATAGAAGGAAATGCAAACAAACTTACCACCCGATTGTTGTTTAAGCAGTTACTGTAGCCTATATAAATAAATAAATATCGCCAGACGAACACACCAGCTGTATGGTCCCAAACTAAGCAACGCTTGTACTATGGGTACCGTAGAATGGACCGGGGGCGATGTCAGAGACACCCAGACCAGGGCAAATTATGAACAGGCAATGCCAAAATTTACCCTGACTGGAATCGAACCCGCAACCACCCGGTGTAGTGAGCCGAGCGGCCTACACTCGAACCACTGCGCCAAGCGGTCGTCATGCTTGTGATACTAATGCCATTGCACGCACGTAGCCGACTTCATTGGAAGTGGGATAAGAGGGTGGGCAAGGGACGAACGAAACGCAGCATAAGTAATTGTTCCTTAACGCCGTTCGTCTGTGAGCGGGTCGTACGACTGGCTTGACTCGTACATAAGCTGTCTAATGGCTACAGCTTGGTCTGGGGGCCAACTCTGTTCACCACTGTCACTCGACTCGCGTTACGTAAAAACTGACGTATCGCATAAATTAATACGTCAGTTCTGACAGCTTTTGTCATAGGAAAACTGATGACGTTGGAACCAGAGTGATCTAAGTGTCATTTTTACCAATCATGAGTTTATTATAGAGTCGCATATTTTAACAAAAAATGAAGAATATTGGAATAATACGAGTAATAAAAACCCCATAAACTTCTATCAGCAACGCTTAAGATCTCACCCAGCCCGCGAAATTCAATTTTTTTGAAGTTTTTTAGTTTTTTTTCAAAATTGAAAATGTTAAAGGGCACATTTTGTAATTGGCGACAACTTACTCTATAAAATATTTAGAACGACGAATAACCCAAAAAAACTGGCAATTTTTGTAAATTTAGTGATTTACTAATATCATACCCACCGTGATAATATTTAGAGTAAAATAAATGTATTCATAAACGCACTGCATACTGTGTTTGTCGCCAATCACAAAATTTTGGATAAACTATAAAAACCTCGAATATTTTGAATTTCGCGGGCTAGACAAGCGCCGTCACCTTAACATGTTTCCTTAGTTTTCTCAGAAACATACTGTTGTGCCCCAGATGACTCTGGTTCCAGCGTCGTCAACTGTCAAAAGTGACGTATTCAGTTAGTAGTACTTAGATAGTTATCTAGTCGTAGTTTTGACGTATTGAATCGAGCGAGATGCCAGTGGCTAGCAGAATTGGACCCCTGAATGTATGGCCACAGTTGTGATATGGAATCATTTTGTTTCAGATGCAGCAACCAATCAACCAACAGGACCAACTAGGGTGAGTTTGTAACCATTCGATTGACCGTCGATCGATAAATAAATATCGCCAGACTGACACACCAACTGTATGGTCCCAAACTAAGCAACGCTTGTACTATCAGTACCGTACAATGGACTGGGGGCGATCCCAGTGATACCCAGACCAGGGCAAAATACGAAAATGCCATTTCTGAAATTTACCTCAGAGGGGATCGAACCCACAACCACTGCGCCAAGCGGTCGTCAAATCGATCCTTCGTTCGATAGTAGAATGAGCAGTTTTTACATGGTTATCAAAGGTTTAAGGGTATTCCAAGTTTAGTGTTTGTTATGGGCATTTGTCACTAGATGGCGGTATATTAAAATTAAATCGCCCTTGCTTTGCTAGCTCGCTAAAATTAAGCGCGCGTGTGTGGTAGTTTATTTAGTAAGGTTCTGCAATGTTATTTGATTTGCATGTACAGTTTTCTACTAGTTCGCTTGCTAAATAAGCCTTCAGTGTTAGACATAAAGTTCGTTTTTATTTGAGACCTGGACCGTCCGTGTTCATACATAGAGCCACTTCAATCGATTATCGAACCACGGTCGAAGAATTGATGATGTACTAAATACTAGCGTTGCCTAAAAATCGATAGTTGACCTCAAAAAATAGTCACAATATCGATATCACTATTGATACTATTGAACTTTTACAATACTATCGATACTATCGATAGTATCTATCCAAGAAATTGAGCAATACTATTGATAAAGTGCAGTACTATTTCAATAGTATCGATAGGGCTATCGATATTCTGACTATTTTTCGAGGTCACGATAGATTTGATAACCTATCGATAGGCAATCGATAGAAAGGCAACACTACTAAATACAATTATTATCGTTTGTTCATATTATGCAAACTGGCTTGACCTGGGTAAACACTCCTCTCACAGAAGATCAGCGTTATGTAGCTATAATGCTGATGAAAAGCTACGTTTCGTTCGATAAGTGAGAGAGGCTGAAGCCCCCCTCTTTTGAGCGAGCAACGCCTTTGGTATTACCATTTGGGCGACAATGACGTCATTCAAAATGTCTTTCTTATCTCACCTACGGAACTCCTGTGCAAAATTTCATGCTTCTAGACCCCCTTAGGCTGTGCGTTCCCGCTTTGTACCGGAGGGAAGTGGATTTTTTTTTCTTCCAACTCCTCTTGTTCATTCTTTCGATTGAAATCGTGCGGGTTACAAGGCAATTTAACTTGTCCCCGGGACTCGTCGAGGGTCAAACCTCGACGTCATTATTGGTCACCATTGTCGATACTGGTTTACAGGAGTGACAGTGTGTGGCGGGACCAGTCCCAATAAAAAGGCTGCGCATTTTTTGTCAGCCAGTTGAAGTTGTCACTTGGTTAAGTAGAATTCTCAACGCCGATTAAATATCTAAGGCATGTGTTACAGATGTCAGCAAGCGATGCAGCAACAAATGGTGCTATGCCCAGTCAGATTCGTTTACGAAACACAAATATTAGTACCACCAGGTAAGAATTTGTGGCGACCTCACATTTCGCTACAGTGAAATCACACTCACGAAGCCCGACAATAGATGGCGCTGAATTCAACACGCAATACGTTGACGAAATCCCCATAGAAGCTTGAAACACGGTATCAAGATTCTCGAGGCACGTCAGTATATATACCTGGTACTTACAACTTCAAAGTTGTACGTAAAGTCCAAAATGGAAATAGCCAATCATTAATGATTAGCAATCTCTTGTAGGAGGCGATATTCAAATGTCTCTCTTAGCTATTTGAGACGCCGTTAATTATAATTTTATTCGATGCTTCAGAATTTAGCAGCTCCCAAAGTGTAAGACTTAAAAAAATACCTTTTGCAAGTTATTTAACACTTGATTACATTTTCAGGTGATCAAATACAACCGAACCAAACCTTCTTCATCAACCCCCAGAACCCTCCGCCATGGGTCCAGAACCGGCAAATACAAAACCAAGTGGTCTACGTTCAACAGCTGCCAAACAATCTCCTACCCTCGACCCAACAGCATATGGACCAAAACCAATTGTACCTCCAACAGAACTTCGCCAACTATCAGATACAACAGCCAATGTTGGCGCAGAACCAAGAAATACGGCATTTGAATATGACTCCAAGTATGGTACACACAGAAAGAAATATTGGCCAGAGTTTGCAAGCAACAAACACAAATCAGATACAACAGGCCAACGCACAAATGATCCAAAACCAGATTAACATGAGTAGGCAAATGCCAAATCAAATGAATCAAACTTTGGAAGTCCAGAGACCATACATGAGGCCACAAATGACCCAGCAAACGATAACGAGGCCGATAATGACCATGAATCAAATACAAAACGTGCCAATGCAGCAAGCATTCGCAAATATGCCCAATGTTGTGCAACAGGTTAGTTACAGCCAATCAATTGCGCCAAATGTTGGCCAACCACGGCCTATAACTCAAAGCATGCAACGTAGTATGCCAAATACGGCCAACGTACAACCAGTGGCTAAAGTAAGAGATGCAACACCAATTGATGCTAACAAAATTATGAACAATAATATAACGAATGCTTTACCTATAACACCCATAGCTGCGATTAATAATCAAGCAGCTAATGCTCGAAATTTTCTACCAAACTATGCGTATAGACCGATACAACCTAGACCACAAGTCCGGCACAGTAGCACCCAAATTCAACTGAAACCAGTACAAAATTCACCAATGTATGTTGCCAAGAACACCCCACATAATGTACCTAACAACTTATACATAGGACCTAATAATAATAATGTTAATAGAAAGAGAAAAAGCGAATCACCCGATGAAATACAGAAGAAAATGGCTATCGCAAAACCTAATTATAATGCACTCACACAGAGTATAACTGTAACAAAATTATCGAATGAAATAGGTATCAACACAAGTCCTGTGCATAGAATTGACCATAAAAACATTATCCCTAACAATGCGATGCTACAAATCAACCCAAACGGCGCACAGATAGTAAAAATCACAAATAACGACGAAAAAGTTGATGTGAATGCTGTAAACACTGCAGATAATACAAATATGAGCGGACCTTCGACTGAAAAGGACAAATTAACAAGAAACACAGTCTACACTCAAGCTCGAGGAAGAGTACATCATGATAAAAGTACAACCAGTAATGATATGACATCGCAAACCACAGAACCTGACCTTAAACCTGAAATAATGACACTTGTTGAGGTAAAAACGACTGAAAATGAAATACAGAGTAAAGTTACCGCTGCAATAAAGCCTGCAGTAACTGTGATCCCTGAAAACAATGCTGAAATCAATAAAAATGAAGATGATAATAAACCAGCTGTTAGTCAGGAAATCAGTATGGCTGTTAAAGAAGAAAAGGATGTAAATAATGATAGCAGTGAAGTGGATAATGAGAAAATAGATGATAATGATAAAATAATATTGAAACAAGACAGAGATTCGATTCTGACTCATGTTTTGGACGGATATGTAATACAGGAATCTAGTTTTGCATTCCCGGTAAGTAAATTAAACATTATATTTTACCTACAACATGCAATACAATGCCTATAAATTTAGATTATTATCTATGGACTGAGCTCACTAAATTTGTTTTTCTGTAGATTCAATCAAAAATAACCCTCATGTAACCGGATGAAGGCACACTATGCGCGCATTATAAAAACCGGTCCGAGGGAGACAGCCATTAGAAACCATCATATCCCTTTCTAACAGTGATCTCAGAGTTGCCAACAATTTTCTAGTAAATAACGTATACTCAGCGCTAAATCTCGTCGGCTGCTTGGCGCAGTGGTTCTAGCGTAGCCCGCTCGGCTCACTAAACCGGGTTGCGGGTTCGATTCCCGTCAGGGTAAATTTTGGAAATGGCCTTTTCGTAATTTGCCCTGGTCTGAGTGTCACTGGGATCGCCCGCAGTCCATTGTACGGTACCCATAGTACACGCGTTGCTTAGTTTCAGACCATACAGTTGGTGTGCTCGTCTGGCGATATTTATTTATTTATTCAAATACTATAAATGTGACTTTTAGTAATTTCTAAGAAAATACAAAGTATTGCCTTGCGTTCCGTTTTTTCATTATCATTCGTGAGTGCTAACTCGATGCTAAACTCTATTTAATGAAACCTTAAAATTTATTACTTTGCAGATACGAAAACCGTTAAAAGAGAAGACTCTAATCACAAACACGCAAGACGACGAACAAACAAACAATATAAAAGAGGAGAAAGCTCCAATAGACCTGCCGCTGTTACCGTTTCATTATTTACATCTAAACAATGATAGATTGCAGGACACTGATGATAAGAAAGATGAAAATGATGACAAAGGTAATGATTCTTTAATTTCACCTTAACATCTTTGTTGGTGTAGTGATCGCAAGGGCAGCCTATCCCATGATCCTAGCTTTCATTCCGGGGGGTTATTTTAAATCATTCGACGAAACGAAACTTTCTTAAAGGTCGAAAGGTCTGTTCGAATCGATATCGGAATCTTTAAACGTCAAATTATTTGCCAACTTAAAATTTGGAAAAAAAATTGAATGTCAGTAATCAAATTGTCTTACGACCAGTAACAGTGCAATAATTATTGAAATAACTTAAAATATAACTAGTATACAGACGTTATTATCCGAATCCGTTCCTGATATCGATTGGAATGATTTAAATGGATGGAGTTTCTTGCATGTTCTTCTCCATAGGATTTTGTTTTGGAACATGCACCTATTATAGTTCTTGACTTTTTAAAAGTGCCAGTTAATCTGGCCTATTTGCAATAAAAATATTTGAATTTGAATTTGAAATTTAAAAAAGGCCCGTCTTCGAGTGCGAGTGGAGCGAGAGGCGAGCGGTTAACAGAATTGAACCCCTGCAATCGTACCCAGGAAATACTTGCTTTGATAAAGTCTTCTTTGATAAAAGTTTAAGGGTGCGTTCCAGTAAGCGTTCACAACGATCACGCTCACGACCGCAGTTTTTCCCGTTCCACTTGCTTGTGAGCGTTAATGTCGTAAACTCAAGTGGTATGGATTATAGAGCGTTTTGAGCGTGGTGGTAAATAATACAAACAGCGAGTTAGTAAAAAGAAAGCAAAAGATTTAAGAGGTTAGGTTATAATCTATAAGCCTTGAAAATAACATTAAATAATTGTTGTTTAAATCGATTATTTATATTGAAAAATATTTAATTTATTTGTATATTTAATATAAGTGGTGTATTTAATTAATTTACGTTCAAATGTAATCAAAATATCTTTAACATTCACTCCTACAAAAATATCTCTTTCCGCGTGAAATAACGTAAGTTTCATCGCCATCTTTGATGCTGTGCCAGTTTTGAAAATCCCGCTAATTGTCTCAACGATCACTACGACCCACCTTTTTAGATGGGTCGTCGTGAGATTCGCGTGAGCGTGAGCTTGAAGTCATGACGTCATAAAATTTGAACTTCGCGGGCTAGATGGGCGCCTTCACCTTAATAGTCTCAATCATCGTACAGCTATAATGATGCATGTTTTCTTACATGTTAAAATAAATCTTAAGCCTATGGTCAATTTAACTTTTCCCCGTGACTCGACGAGGGTCAAACCTCGACGTCGTTATTGTCGATGCTGGCTTACAGGAGTTACAGTGGTGGGAGTGTGTGGCGGGACTAGTCCTAAACAACAAAAAAACAAAGTCTATGGTTTCATTATTGCAACGACGCAATTTTGCACGTAATGACAGCTGTCACGCTGCGCACTTGTCGCTGTCATGAATTAATAAATAATAACAATAATAGCTTGACATTGGCAGAATTGTCCAAAGGACTGAGCCATATATAAAAAAAAAGCCAGTAAGTCTTTGCCTGTCTTGGCCGCCCTCTGTTGCTTCTGTTGTTGGCAAAATCATCGATCGACTACCTAACGATGAAAGCCATATTTTAAAAAAAGTGAAGTGAATTGACTCTGTTGCAGTCAGATTTGAAATTGCAAATTTTGGTTATCCAAAATGGGTTTCATTGACATTTATCTTATTATATACTATTTAATTTTAATAATTTTGTTAGTTATATCTACTTATTACTTTGCACTGGAGAAATCCCTATTAACTTGGGTGGGTCATATTAAAGAAAGAAGAAGAATTGCAACTAATCCCGTGAATAAGTTTTCCCCTCGCTTTGAGTGGGATCACAGAGCTAATTATCGTGTATTATTTTATTTGTGTATGGCGCTCATTAGAGGAGGCCTATGTCCAGCAGTGGACAAGCATAGGCTGATGATGATGATGATGATGATGATGATTTCAGGAAATCCATTCTCACAACTTCAGTACACCACGGTGAAATCTTGGACGGTGAGTTTTGAATTAACTTTCATAGTATAGGCGCTTTTACTGAGTTTTACTATTTACAATGCGATCCAAATAAGAATAGGAATGTCAATATCCGCTATCTGTCAAATGTCACTTGAAAAGTATGGTTTGCAAAAAACTTATTTGCATATCAATAATAATAGTCTAAATAAAAAGGTTAAATTTAGTACCTAGTAAATTTTCTTAATATAATATTTAATTATTTGAAGTCTTTCATTTTTGGCGCAAAGGCCAACATAAAAGCAGAAATGCAGTCATGGCTAACAGAAAAAAATATTGAATACGACGATTGCTTCACAAAAGCCGAACTTTTTCAATTTGTAAAAAGGAACAAACCGCATTTATCACTCAATCTTTGCAAATAAATTTAGTTTTAAAAATATCTTTTTTTGCTCACCCTACCTAACTGGTTAGAATTGACAGCTATGACGTCACAATATGGCGTAAAGTCGATCCTATTCTCATTTGAATCGCATAGTACTGTCGGACGGCATGGCAGCCTGGCGTTAGTATCGTCAGTTTTCAATAGGAATAATGCATGAAACTGTATGAAGACCCTTTTACGGCTAAAGCGCCCATCTAGCCCGCGAAGTTCAAATTTTTTGAGGTCTTTTAGAAATTTTTCAAAATCTGAAAATAATAAAAGGCATATTTTGTAATTCGCGACAAAGACCGTGTGCAGTGCATTTATTAATATACTTATCCAACTTAAGTACTCTAAAACATTTCAAGAACGACAGCTATCCAGATCAGAATCTGGCAATTTTTGTATATTTAGTGATTAACTAGTATCATATCCACCGTGATAATATTTAGAGTAAAATAAATGTATTAATAAACGCACTGCATACTGTGTTAGTCGCAAATCACAAAATGTTTTCAGATTTTGGATAAACTATAAAAATACGCGAAAATTTTGAATTTCGCGCGCTAGGCAGGCGCCTTCACCTTAAGTTGAACGTTTACGTTTGACGGTTATGGTAACGTGCCGTTGTTGTGGAACACCCAGGCTGCCTGTCAGGAACAGAATGTTCGGATTCATCCTGGAACGGGACCCTGGTCCTCCCACCCCGCTTCCCCGCTCACAACCCCACAAACCTATTACTTATTACAAACTAGCTGAGCCCGCGACTTCGTCAACGTGGAATTTAACTTGACAAAAAATTAATTTAACAAAAAATGTTCGTTCAGTACGCAGAGTTTACGAAAAGTTAATAATTCTGTTAAAAATAATGAAGTTATTAAAGAAATATCTATGCTAAGTTTAATCTCATTTTTATTTATTTACCTATCGCAAAAGCGCGCTCCCGCGTTCTGAGCCCGTGCCACAGGAACCATTTATTAGTTGTTTTCAAACAATTTTTTTGTCAGACATATAGTCATTTTTTTTTAAATCGCGTTTTGGCTATTGGTGTCGTATATACTTTCATATGAATTTAGTGACAAGGTGTTATTTTGATATTACAAACAGACACTCCAATTTTATTTGTTTGTATAGATTATTTGCCAATAACGGTAATACCGCCCGTGATAAATTATATAAGCATCACGGAAAGATATACCTATCTATTTAAGACAATAATACCGCACCGGCCGACGGTAAATTAAAGCGCTCATAAAAAAATCTGATGGCTTGAATTAATAAGTGAAAATATAACTTAATTAAATTAGATAAGTACTCTTCTTGCAATCATTGGAGGTTAGCAAAATATGTGAGGAATTAATCAGTAGGCAATTCTGTAGATGGGTAGGTTATTAGAATTGCGAAAGTACAATAAATATTGCTGAGTTAGATCGTACCGAATAAACGACATCCTAGGCCTTTTTGTTATGACTAAGTGCTTGCTAAGAACAGATTTTACACTGCGCGCGCAGCAAATTGATGAATTATCAAAACCATTTGTCGACAGGTTGATAATTTAGCGAAATACCTCGCGAAATTCGACTGGAAGGAGACTGTGTCAATATTCCAAGACCATGAAATAGATGGGGAGTCTTTGTTCCTCGTGTCCAAATCACAACTCCTCACCATAGGGGTGAATGAGAACCATGCCGACCTCATCTGTGAGTTTGTCAAGAGCTAGATATTTACATGGGATATTTACCGAGTACTTGTTATTCAACCAGCTTCGATTATTTATTAGTCGATTTTCAAAATCGTTTGGTTGCGATTTTTTAAAGCAAAAGTATGTACCTATTTTAAATGTAAATGTGTGGTAATTAATTAAGTTTGTTAAGTCAATTGTGTATATATTTGTAAAAACAACTACAACATTAGTTTCAAATGCAATAATAGTCGATTCAATCAACTAAGTTTTATGTTACTTTTAATTTTTAAGCCGGGTATTTATATTAGGCAACATTTGTTTATAAACAGTGTTTCATCATCTCTATAAACAGTTTATAAACAAAGATGATATTGATACCATAGATTTAGGAGTTTCAGGCAAAAAAATCTTAAAGTTATTTGATTGATACATTGTAATTTTATTTTTTTATTAATAGCTTGATACATTGTTGTAAATTGTAGTTGTATATTTGACAGTTTAGCTAACAAATTTGACATTTCTGCAATCAAATTTGATATATCGGCGGTTTACCAATGAAAATTTGACATGATAGGTGTCAAAAATATATCGCCATTTTCCCCCCTTTCCTTTATCTTGAAAATATGGGTTGTATTAGGGCTGAATACGAAAACGAATTTACCGTCATGTGTCAAATATAAAGTATTGTAAGTATTGTCCTAAATTGTAATAACTACCCTTATTTTGAATACCTATGTAGGCATTGTCAAAAATAGATATTAAATTTGTTCACTATTATAATGATTAATAGTCGCCCAGTGGTTGAAATTCGACCATAATTCGATAACGTTCAAGTGTTTTTAATTCTGCTGCATTTTATGATTTTTAACAGCTGTCTGTTACATGTGTCCTACAATATAGCCATACTTATAAGATTATTGTGTAAATATTGAGTTAGTAAAAAATAAAAAAGTATTTCGTCTGAGCCATCAACAAGCTGATGTTTGCCATAGATCTATGGCATCGACTATCGAGCGGTTGTGTGGTGTGGTTACATCCTTAGGTAGGTGCTAACATGGTGCTAATACTAAAGGGAGGGTTTTTTTACTTGTGGGAAAAAAGTTAATCTTACATCGCCTACCAACAGACAACGATGATTTTGCCTTCAGACCTGTTAGTAAAATGTGTCTTGTATATTTTAGTTTAAGTCCAATTTAACCAAGTTATCTTAATGTCTCCAAGGTTTAGTCATAACTTAATTATTATAAATAAAATAAACCAGATTATTCATTGATTTAGTATTTTTAAATTACCTCTATTGTTTTTTTACCTTTATGTGAATATACCTAAATGTGTAAGCGGGTAAGTGTTTAAAATAATAAAACCAAAAATCGAAATAAAAAAACAGTTTAGGTACTATAACCAAACACCAAAAACAAGACAACGTTATTACGAATGAAAACACTAACAAATAAATCGACTAAAATCACCAATCGAAATACAATCGATTATTATAACACAACACTAATTTCTCTTGGTCGTCTTCCCCATAAAATTTACGACTTGCGCAAACGGCGCGAACTTTCCGCGCCTATTTCTTTTTTTTAAACCCAACTCTTGCAACACATCGGACTCGCCAACGGAGGAATCCATATTTTTTGAGCCAACCTCTTCTGAATAATCCTCGCTGTCATTCTTTTCTGTGTCAGATACATCTCTAAATTTCCTTGCATATTCTAATTTACTTCTATTTATTAACGATTCGCGACGTTTCATGGATTCTGGAGACCCGAACTTAATGTTTTCGGTCTGCTGGCACATGAGAGTGTCGTAAAAGTATCTGTCGGCTCGGCCTTCGGCTTTCGACCGCTGTTTTTCGTCGTCGGAGCTTTCGTTTGAGGAAGCCAACTGGGGGGACCCTGGTGAAGGTTTCTTGTGGCTTCTGGAACTGATAGAAAAAGGGCAGATGTGTATAAAGGAGGTAAGTAAGTATAAGCGCCTACATCCTACTATCCTACTATCCTACTTCCTACTAATATTATAAATGTGAAAGTTTGTGAGTGTGGATGTATGTATGTATGCATGTATGTATGTTTGTTACTCCTTCACGCAAAAACTACTGAACGGATTTGGATGAAATTTGGAACACAGATAGTTTATAACCGGGATTAACATATAGGATACTTTTTATCCCGATAATCCCGAATTTTTTGTTACGTTAAATACTACTCGGACGAAGTCCATGGGCACAGCTAGTTACTTATATTTTCATTTCAACTTTTCGTGCCGGCATAATGATTGTAGATTTATAAAATATGTGGGTGACCGGAATACGCGAAAATTTATGTCAGTGTTTCGTCCGTGTTTACGTGTTTTTAATTTGTTGGTTGTGTGATGTTTTTTTTAAAATATGTGATAAAAATCGGCAATAGTCATCAAATATAGTGTAGTGTTTGGGTTTTTGAAGTGCAAGCGATATTTGGCGCCGGTCAAGCTGACCTTCGAGCATCCTGGAAAGCGTGTATCTATGTATCCTAGGATTTGACCTATTTATGACCTAGCCTAATTTTAGCAGCCATTTTTCGAGGACAGAGTTGTTAAAATATTAATGATAAGATACCTGTTTGAAATGGTGATTAATATTTTTATTCGTCCTCATTTGTTTAAAATCGAGGAAATTAAATGCTTTTTTAAGCGTCTATAAAGTAGGCTGCTCACCATCGCTTCATATCGCCAGGCACCATGGTTGCGCGTGGTGACAGCGGCATGAACCCACCGGGGGCTCCAGGTTCATCGCCGCTTACAGCCTGTTTATGGATAATATAATAAGTTTAAGAGACCAGTCCATCTAAATTTAATTTCATAGATTCAGTTTTCTTTTCCACAAAGATTTGCAAATCATTCCAGCACCTGCTGGGGTAAAGTCGATGTATAGGTCTCTATACCCGCATTTAACCGTATTTAACCTCAAGGGCCAGAGGACTGCTAACAGATGGACAACAAAATGGTCCTATAGAGTTGATCATCATCTAAGTACTTCACATAGTGGTCCCACCAGTTGGACATATCGGCAAGACCACTCCAGACAATCTGAATCACAGATTAGAGATATGTAGCAAGCTAATCTGAATGTGTCACTTTTGACAGTTATCTTATAGAAAAACTGTCAATGACGTACTCCTTTACGTGACACGTCAGTTTTGACGTATTGCGTTGAGAGGCGAGTGTGAATCGTGTCGAACGACAGCGGTTAAAAGAGTTGGACTCCAGTTGTGCTGCGCTGGCAACTCCCATACACTCTCGAATGTTGCGGAGCCAAGACTTTCTTCAGAGACCTGCCGTCTTTTGCCGGCGACATCATATAAATGACTTACAGGCAGTGGCGGATTTACCAATAGGCTGAGTAGGCTGGAGCCTAGAGCGGCAGATTTTTGGGGCGGCAAATTTGGGGAGCGAATTTTTTTATTTTTCGCTAAGTACTTCATAGAAAAAGATTTCTGCATGACGGTTTTCTGATGTTTTATAGATAGGTAGAACTCTGCAACAAATTTTGTCGATGACTATTTTGCGTGCAGTTTCAACGAAGTTTTTGGATTGTAAAAATAATCTAGGAAATGACAATTGTAGAGGCAAAAGCGGGATAAACTTTACAGCCTATACCTTGGAAATTTGTAAATCCGCCACTGCTTGCAGGAGTTGCTGCTTGAGGGCATGGCTAAGATAAATGCCGTTTTCAGTCTTTTGATAACGGTTAGTGGTTCTTTTTCCGCTTAGCTTGTGGCAGAACTTCTTGCTTTTCGCTCTCACTCAACATACGTCATAACATAAGTCATCATCATCATCAGCCGGAAGACGTCCACTGCTGAACATAGAACGCCACAATGGACGGTTGCTCGCTATCCGCATCCAACGGCTCCCCGCGACTCTCACCAGATCGTCTGTCCATCTAGTGGGGGCCGTCCAACTCTGCGTCTTCTGGTTCGAGGTCGCCACTCGAGAACCTTTCTTCCCACTTAATAAAATAAGTGCGCCCACCCATTGCCGGATTAAGCAAGCGCGGGGCCCGTAGCAAAGCGTGGGGCCCGTAGTCGGTTACCGAATGCTTTACATGGGTTGTCTTAGTAGGAAAAGTTGTAGCTTTTCACGTTATTGTAACATCAAGTAAATTCAATATACCTACCACATCTTAATAACTTTCACTCAAAAAATTGCGCTCAGCCAGAGATGAGTGGGTTTAAATATGCGGGGCCCGTAGCAATTGCTACTCTTGCTCCATGGTTAATCCGGCACCGTCACCCACCTTATTCCCTAAGTGGAAGAAGCAGTGCGTGATGCGCTCGACGTCCGCCCACGCGACGATGTACCGCGCCATGCTCAGAGGGATCTTGGGCAGGAAGTTGGAGTGGAACTTGCCCTGGCAGTAGATGGTGATGACGTCGGTGTCCTTGATCTCGAATATTATGCGGAATATTGTACCTGTGAGATAAAAACATAGTTTCCAGACACGATTTGGCTCACGATCGGTAAGATATCTAAATCGCCATGTAAATAGGTAAGTTGGGTCTCCCGACTCATAATTATATCTCTAGATTGACCCTATCCATTGACTCTTCTGATCGCGAGCTTAATTTTATAGTCTGCGCACTAAATACACTACAAATTGATATAGGTAGATACTTCTGCAAACTGAAACCAACCTACAAACTCTTGTACTTACTACGATGGTTTGTTTTGGTCTGACCAAGTATGTAGGACCTATGATAATTTCATTCTGCAAACAAAACTACAATATCTAATTTTTGTTTTGGTACTTCGGATTCTTCATCCATGCTGTGGGATTATAAAAATGAGGATAGAAGTTTCGTGAGCATGGCGTCGCGAACAAAGCTACAAGTGACAGGTACCTACAGCTACCGAGGCACGTCTAGTGATATTGGTCTATAAATAATCTATAGGTATTATATAAAATTCTCGTGTCACAGTGTTTGTAACTTAACTCCTCCGAAACGGCTTGACCGATTTTTATTACATTTTTTGTGTATATTCGGTAGGTCTAAGATAAAGGTCGTTAAGTATATTTCATACACAGAAATAATTTATATGACAGAGCAACGTTTGCCTGGTCAGCTAGTCCTACTAATATTATAAATGTGAAAGTTTGTGAGTGTGGATGTATGTATGTATGTTTGTTACTCCTTCACGCAAAAACTACTGAACGGATTTGGATGAAATTTGGAACACAGATAGTTTATAACCGGGATTAACATATAGGATACTTTTTATCCCGATAATCCCGAAATTTTTGTTACGTTAAATACTCCGCGGACGAAGTCGGGGGGCACAGCTAGTATGTTATAAAATCCTTGCTACCTCATTGCGGTTGTACCTAAAATCCTAATCAAAGGACAGTGTAGAAGCTCTTGTACCATGCATGCTGTGTAATTTTCGATGACTCTGTATTTGATGCCGTCAAACCTTGTACTCCTTGCTGAACGATTCAAAGCACAAACCTGGCACAAACATATTGTAATTGGTGTCATAGTTCCCGCTGCCAATCCAGATGCCGTTCTTCCTGGAGAGCGAGATGATGTTGTCTCGGTGGAAGCGCACGTCGAAGTGCAGCACCACGTCGCGTGGCTCCTCACCCTCCTGGGCGCACAGGTTCACCGACATCCTAAGGGGGAGAGAAGGAATTGGGGGCGGGTTCGCGCACTAGCGGGTTGTAGGATCATTGCCATGGGAGCTAATGGTAGTCGCAACCAGGCTGTCTAGTGCGCAGGAGCCCTGGTTGGACTGGGCTGACGTTGTCTTGCATTTCAATGCTGTCAGTTTCACTAAAAATACAAATCACCGCGAGGTCAGTCCAATCACATGTGGCGCCACCATGATGGCAAAAGAACCTGGTTGTCCCCATTGACAAGGTTCTTAGTATGGGTGTAATAAGGGCAGGCTAGTGAGTCCATCTATCGATCGTCTATCGCTCACACTCCCTTGGAGCATAAGTACCGCAAACCGCGAAAGAGACAGGCGACTGCAGGTGATATACAATGAGAAATCCAAATTTCAAACAAATCCCAAAGCGACATCTGCTTTGTGGTAGTATTTTACGATGTCGCAAAGCGACACCTGTCTTAATTTATCGCCTGTTTATGTAGCGGTTTACAAAAAACTACCTTTGCGTTAAGTTCAAGTTATGGTAACACCGCTTGATAAATTAATTTATTATTTGAATAAAAAACATCTTACTTTCTTGCGTTCTCTTTAATTTTACCGCCGATTTCGATTTTGTCCCCAACTTTGAGGAGGCTCGGAATGTTTGCTGTAAATACGGGCATTTTACGCAAATCTCACTTATACTATAACTACAATAATCTGCCCCAATTCCGTCTAAGTCAGGGTCAGTAGTATAAATGGACATTTTGAACAAAAAATTTTAAATGCATTACACCGATTTTTATGTGATGTTTGAATTAATTTACGTGTGATATCAATTTTATGGTTATAATATTGACGTATGCCACGTTGACATAGAAGTCTCATGCTTTCTTCTTTTTGCTAAAGAGGTAAAAAGTCATAAAATTAAGGTTGTATAACAATATGTTTTAGCTTTTGATTTTCAGATAAATATTTAACCAGCTTTCCCACAGAATAATCATTATCCAAGCCCGTAATAAGTAATCATTCTTATGTCTTCTGAAATCCGTTCTTCATATTATCCTAGTTTCACACAAATTGGTACAGCTGCTGATGAACAATAAAACATTGGCTGGACAACGTTTTACTTCATTTTTTAGTTGTTTTATTGATTTGTAATATTATTATTGTTTATATAAAATCATTACAGTGTTTATTATAAAATCAGACTTTCTACTAAAATCTAGCCAGACATGGTATTAAAATTCAAATAAACGGCAACACTTTCTCTTAATGTCATTTGATTTTGACATACAAATTGACGAAGGTGACCGCATATAATATAACCTATTTTCATTTATATTTACAGAAAATACCGTGGTTACTGGCTAATTTCGTCAGTAAAACCACGTACGTACTACATAATATAACAAATAGTGTTAATATAGGACTTCCGTGTGTATAAGTAAGTATACCGTATATATGAAGTACTTGTAATTTCAATAATTATTAATGTGCGAGTTTTGTTATGTTTAATTGTGGATTATTTTATCAACGGCAATGTTATTTCCCTCATTATCAGTGCTACGTGTCGCCGTACCCGTCTGCATTCTACAATAACTTTACTTATTAATTTATTTGCAGTCATAAGTCTTAGATAACGTAGCACGTGAAAATAAAAGTTTGGTGAAGTTTTTTTATAATGTTTATTGATAAAAGTTATAAGAGAGCAGCAACAATAACTTAGGTACATTCTTAATTGAGTATTAAAAAGATCCCCTTGTTGCTATTTCAATTATTAGAGCCGTGTTACCCACATAATGTAAAAAAATATATTATTGCATCAACCTAGACAATTTGATAGAAAAACTATATATTCCTTATGAAATGACAAATTCCTATTATGGGTACATATAAAAATCATATTCAAATGAACCTAGAATTAACTACATACAATTCTAGTATGGTTTTTATCATATTGATTGATGGTCAATCAAAATTAGTTTCAATGGTTGTGATAGATTATTTGCATAATAATAACCAGAGTGAGGTGTGTCTGATGTTGATATTTGATTATGAGCTGTAGTCGAACATATATAGTTGACTTTGCTTTAATTGATGTTTCTGTGTACTGTTGCTGCATTTCTATAAGCATAGCATACAGTACCCATAGTACAAGCGTTGCTTAGTTTGGGACCATACAGTTGGTGTGTCAGTCTTGCGATATTAATTTATTTTATTTTAACAGTTAGAATATTTATTTATAGATAACATCACACCATGGTAGTGTCAGAAGAGCAGCCCCCAGTTGTCGAGGGGGACGCGGCCACCAGCAAAAAAGCAGCCAAGAAAGCCGCCAAGGCTGCAGAGAAACAGCAGAAGAAAGCAGAGCATAAGGTACATCGTCAACTTCTTTTACAGGCGGTGTCGACATATTGACGTCAAAAGCACCTGTTTTGTGTGGTGGAGAATTGTGAGCTGGTCATTCCAGGTGCTTGATGTCGCCGAAGACTTCCTGGAGGCTGCCTGGTAAGCCCAGGTAGCTTGCCTGGTACCTAGGTAGCTACTATGTTGTATTCTAGCCAGATGTGAATACCTGTTCAGGTATTTCTTCTGTCTCTGTATAGGAGGTTGTCTGTGATACCTTGCTCTGGTGATGTTAATGAAGTTTTCATGGCCAGGGCTCCTCCGGGCAGCAGCAGGGCGACGCCCCCGAGCCGGACGTGTCTGAAGGCCGGTACGGGGTGCTGAAACTCATCCAGTCCTCCGGGGAGAACCGGGACAGGGTCTACACTGATGTGAAAGACCTCAGCGTCGAACTTAACGGACAAAATGTGTGGGTGCGAGGTGAGATTTTAAATGTTGCATATTATTTTGATCACTATTCATGAACATTACTACGAGGTCGCACAGTGCGCGCGAACGCAAATCTCTTTAAGAAATATAAAAGTTTCTGATTCTATACGTACTAGGTGAAACAGAAAGGGTATACAATTTTTTGCAACTTTATTTTGTAGATCTAAAACTATCGGCTCTGTGGGACAGTTGAAGTACTAAAGGTTTTGTAGACTTATGAAATCTGTCAACAGCTGTATCCCTGTAACACCATTTGTTTTTCAAGTTTCCTCCAAAGCTGATAGTTTTAGAATTACAAAGTTAAGTTTAGAAACTATAAATTCAAATTCAAATATTTTTATTTCAAATAGGCCAGATTAACTGGCACTTTTAAAAAGTCAAGAACTATAATAGGTGCATGTTCCAAAACAAAATCCTATGGAGAAGAACATGCAAGAAACTCCATGGAAACATTTTTTCTTTTCTCTTTTTTAAAATTATGTTTGTTTATTTACAGTAGGTATTTAGAGATGTGAGGACAATGTTTCAACCTGTATATTTTATCCTGTATTCACTATGAGCTCTCACAGTGCGCGAGAACGCAATTCTCATTCAGAATCATTCATCTTTCTAATTCTATAAGTACATAAATAGTGTTGGTCTCTTAGTGGCCATTCGCACAATGCAAACGACACCATATTTTTTAATGCATTTTTCACAAACAAGCCTGATACCTACTATAGTCACAGATTAATAAGCCATAGACGCTGTATAGTCGGATATCCCCACTCACCTTACATAATAATATGCATTGCCACAGCATATGTCAGATCGCACCTGACAATGTCGGTACATTGAACTGACCAATCAAAATTCGCCATTTTACCCAATACGCAGACAACTTTTGACGATTCCATTTCCATACATTAGTGGATGTAAGCGGTGTCTTTACTTGTCTTATTAGTCTGTGACTGTATATATACAAAAAAAAACAGTGATACCCAATTGGTTTAGCACTCGTCTTGCGTGTACATGGTCCGGGGTGGAAACCCTGGGACGTACCTCTGGGTTTTTCGAAATTTAAGCATGCATTTAACATACACATGGTCCTAGGTTCAAACCCCGGCCCGCACCTCTGACTTCAAAATCGATGTGTGAATCATTGTTTCAATATGATTATCACTTGCTTACGTTGAAGAAAAACATTGTGAAGAAACCTGCATGTCTTTAAAAATCTAACCAATTTTCCATAGACATGTGAAATCCGCTCTATGCCAGCGCGTGGTGGATTATGGCCTGAATCCCCCTTGTATCGGGGGGAGTATGTTGCCCGCTTTCACCCTATATGTTCTGTCTCCCTCCAGCCCGTCTCCACACGTCGCGTGCGAAAGGGAAGCAGTGCTTCGCGGTGCTTCGCCAAAACAGCAGCACGGTTCAGCTGTTGGTCAGCGTGAATGAGGAAAGAGGGGTCAGCAAGCAGATGGTCAAGTTCACCGGCAAGTTAGTACCAATAGAAATTAAACATCAGTATCCTCTTAACAACAATTTTGTTGTTGTTGTTAAGTGTCCACAAAATACACGCATAAAATGACGACCGTTTGGCGCAGTGATTCGAGCGCAGGCCGCTCGACTCGCTGCACATGGTGGTTGCGGGCTCGATTCCCACCGGGGCAAAGTTCGGAATTGGCCTTTTCGTAATTTGCCCAGGTCTGGGTGTCACTGGCATCGCCCGTAGACCATTGTACGGTACCCGTGGTAAAAGCGTTGCATAGTTTGGGACCATACAGTTGATTTGTTGGTCTAGCGATATTTAGTTATTTATTTACTAGTTTCTGCGTGCGACTTCGTCCGCGTATACTTAAGTAAAGTATTATATGTGTTAATCCAGGTTATAAACTATCTGTGTTCCAAATTTCATCCGAATCCGTTCAGTAGTTTTTGCGTGAAAGAGTAGCAAACATACATCCACACTCACAAACTTTCGCATTTATAATATCTGTAGGATAAGCCCACTGATATAGATTTACATAGATAACGCAAGTATCACGATTTGTATTGAAAACAAGCGTGCCGAATTTTTAACACCTACTGTGACGGGAAATCCAAACCGATTCAAAGACACCGATGCCGCCGATGCCCCTCCGCCCGCTACGATCTTCTCTAGTGATTATCTCGCTCATACTCATATTTTTCATATCTGTAGTCGCGCGGACTGTAAGTTAGCGGCGACCAACCTTGACGCTTGGTCGGGGTTTCGTACACGCGAAGTACATGCATTTGCGTTATCTATGTAAATCTATATCTTCGGATAAGCCCATGAATATTTAAATTCCAGCATCACGAAGGAGTCGATAGTGGATGTGCAAGCGACGGTGGTGAAGACGGCCGCGCCGGTGGAGTCCTGCACGGTGGCGGCGGTGGAGCTGGCGGGCCGGCAGCTGTGGCTGGTGTCGGCGGCGCGCGCGCAGCTGCCGCTGCAGATCGAAGACGCCGCCCGTCCGGAGAAGAGTGACGTCAGTAGTTCGAACATTAATAATAATAATAATATTGTTTTCTTATATTTACGCGAATACTACACATTGAAATAAAACTATTTTTCGGATTTTATCGCGTTTATTAACTTTATGTTCCCGACGTTTCGGCTGCTTTACAGCAGCCATGGTCACGGGGGGTCACGGGGGGGGGTGAGTCCCCCCGTGACCATGGCTGCTGTAAAGCAGCCGAAACGTCGGGAACATAAAGTTAATAAACGCGATAAAATCCTAAAAATAGTTTTATTTCAATAATAATAATATCGCCAAACTGACATAACCAACTGTATGATCACAAACTAAGGCCATTAGTTTTAGAATTATAAAGTTAAGTTTTGAAAAAAAAAGTATACCCTTTCTGTTTCAACCTGTATATGCGAATCATAATTTCTATATGATTATCACTTGCTAACGGTGAAGGAAAACATCGTGATGAAACCTGCATGTCTTCGAAGATTTAACGATATTTCGAAAGACATGTGAAATCCGCCGGCACTGGGCCAGCGTGGTGGATTACGGCCTGAATCCCCCTCGTGTTGAGGGGAGGCCTGTGCCCAGGAGTGGGACGTCATAAGGGCTAAATTATTTATTTATTTATTGTTTTTTTATTCTTAAGAGTTTTCTCCTATGGTCATAGTTAGGTACAATAGTTTGGTTCACATATTAATGTGGTTCATGTGTCACACGGTTTAAAGGGTTGGTTCACATTGTCGCACGCTTGAAACACCGCCGGCATAGTATTTGGTTCACATATTGAATTAATAAATATCGCCAGACGAACATACCCACTGTGCAGTCCCAAACTAAGCAACGCTTGTACTATGGGTATCGTACAATGGACTGGGGGCGATCCCGGTGACGCCCAGACCAGGGCAAATTACCAGAGTGTGTGGCTGGACCACTCAAAAAATAATTATAATTAGATCTCGCTTTGCAGAACGGAATCAACCCACATGCACTGCTGTAGACCAAAACCAACCTTGTGTTAGTGGTTCTAGGTTGGTTTCAGTTTGCTAAACTACGTCCAATTGTGGATGTCTCCAGGAGCCCGAGGCTCTTCGGATCCGCGTGAACCAGGACACGCGGCTCGACAACCGCGTGCTGGACCTTCGCACGCCGGCCAACCAGGCCATCTTCCGCATAGAAGCCGGCGTCTGCCGCCTCTTCCGAGACATACTCACCAAGAAAGGTAATCCTACTTCCTACTAATATTATAAATGTGAAAGTTTGTGAGTGTGGATGTATGTATGTATGTATGTATGTATGTTTGTTACTCCTTCACGCAAAAACTACTGAACGGATTTGGATGAAATTTGGAACACATATAGTTTATAACCGGGATTAACATATAGGATACTTTTTATCCCGATAATCCCGAAATTTTTGTTATGTTAAATACTACGCGGACGAAGTCCGTGGGCACAGCTAGTATATAATATAATGATATTCGACGGTGGAAAGGAAAAACAAATAGAACGCCATTTTGGTCGAAATTTAGTTTTATAGACACATCGATAGGTGAACTGTATATAAAACAAATTTTCGACCAAATTGGCGTTTCATTTGTTTTTCCTTTCCACCATCGCATTATATTTTGACGACCGCTTGGCGCAGTGGTTCGAGTGTAGGCCGCTCGGCTCACTACACCGGGTGGTTGCGGGTTCGATTCCCGTCAGGGTAAATTTCGGAAATGGCCTTTTCGTAATTTGCCCTGGTCTGGGTGTCACTGGGACCGCCCCGAGTCCATTGTACGGTACCCATAGTACAAGGAAGGGTTGCTTAGTTTGGGACCATAAAGTTGGTGTGTTCGTCTGGCGATATTTATTTATTTATTTTGACAGGTTTCGTGGAGATTCATACTCCGAAGATAATCTCCGCGGCGTCTGAAGGGGGCGCCAACGTGTTCACAGTCTCCTACTTCAAGTCCTCGGCGTACCTGGCGCAGAGTCCGCAGCTGTACAAGCAGATGGCCATCGCCGCAGACTTTGACAAGGTTGGTGGGTTTTGTGGTTACTTTGGCGAGTGTCGGTTGTTGTCAATGTCGCCAATCTTGTTATTGTCGCGACGCTCTCGTAGTGGCGTCGCGACGCTCTCGTAGTGGCGTCGCGACGCCCTCCTTGTGGCGTCGCGACGCTCTCGTAGTGGCGTCGCGACGCTCTCCTTGTGGCGTCGCGACGCTCTCGTAGTGGCGTCGCGACGCTCTCCTTGTGGCGTCGCGACGCTCTCGTAGTGGCGTCGCGACGCTCTCGTAGTGGCGTCGCGACGCTCTCCTTGTGGCGTCGCGACGCTCTCGTAGTGGCGTCGCGACGCTCTCCTTGTGGCGTCGCGACGCTCTCGTAGTGGCGTCGCGACGCTCTCGTAGTGGCGTCGCGACGCTCTCCCGCGACGCTCTCGTAGTGGCGTCTCGACGCTCTCGTAGTGGCGTCGCGACGCTCTTCTTGTGGCGTCGCGACGCTCTCGTAGTGGCGTCGCGACGCTCTCGTAGTGGCGTAGCGACGCTCTCGTAGTGGCGTCGCGACGCTCTCGTAGTGGCGTCGCGACGCTCTCCTTGTGGCGTCGCGACGCTCTCCTTGTGGCGTCGCGACGCTCTCGTAGTGGCGTCGCGACGCTCTCGTAGTGGCGTCGCGCCGCTCTCGTCGTGGCGTCGCGCCGCTCTCCCGCGACGCTCTCGTAGTGGCGTCTCGACGCTCTCGTAGTGGCGTCGCGACGCTCTTCTTGTGGCGTCGCGACGCTCTCGTAGTGGCGTCGCGACGCTCTCGTAGTGGCGTCGCGACGCTCTCGTAGTGGCGTCGCGACGCTCTCGTAGTGGCGTCGCGACGCTCTCGTAGTGGCGTCGCGACGCTCTCCTTGTGGCGTCGCGACGCTCTCGTAGTGGCGTCGCGACGCTCTCGTAGTGGCGTCGCGACGCTCTCCCGCGACGCTCTCGTAGTGGCGTCGCGACGCTCTTCTTGTGGCGTCGCGACGCTCTCGTAGTGGCGTCGCGACGCTCTCCCGCGACGCTCTCGTAGTGGCGTCGCGACGCTCTCGTAGTGGCGTAGCGACGCTCTCGTAGTGGCGTCGCGACGCTCTCGTAGTGGCGTCGCGACGCTCTCCTTGTGGCGTCGCGACGCTCTCCTTGTGGCGTCGCGACGCTCTCGTAGTGGCGTCGCGACGCTCTCGTAGTGGCGTCGCGACGCTCTCCCGCGACGCTCTCGTAGTGGCGTCTCGACGCTCTCGTAGTGGCGTCGCGACGCTCTTCTTGTGGCGTCGCGACGCTCTCGTAGTGGCGTCGCGACGCTCTCGTAGTGGCGTCGCGACGCTCTCGTAGTGGCGTCGCGACGCTCTCGTAGTGGCGTCGCGACGCTCTCGTAGTGGCGTCGCGACGCTCTCCTTGTGGCGTCGCGACGCTCTCGTAGTGGCGTCGCGACGCTCTCGTAGTGGCGTCGCGACGCTCTCCTTGTGGCGTCGCGACGCTCTCGTAGTGGCGTCGCGACGCTCTCGTAGTGGCGTCGCGACGCTCTCCTTGTGGCGTCGCGACGCTCTCCCGCGACGCTCTCGTAGTGGCGTCGCGACGCTCTCGTAGTGGCGTCGCGACGCTCTCGTAGTGGCGTCGCGACGCTCTCCCGCGACGCTCTCGTAGTGGCGTCTCGACGCTCTCGTAGTGGCGTCGCGACGCTCTTCTTGTGGCGTCGCGACGCTCTCGTAGTGGCGTCGCGACGCTCTCGTAGTGGCGTCGCGACGCTCTCGTAGTGGCGTAGCGACGCTCTCGTAGTGGCGTCGCGACGCTCTCGTAGTGGCGTCGCGACGCTCTCCTTGTGGCGTCGCGACGCTCTCGTAGTGGCGTCGCGACGCTCTCGTAGTGGCGTCGCGACGCTCTCCTTGTGGCGTCGCGCCGCTCTCGTAGTGGCGTCGCGACGCTCTCGTAGTGGCGTCGCGACGCTCTCGTAGTGGCGTCTCGACGCTCTCGTAGTGGCGTCGCGACGCTCTCCTTGTGGCGTCGCGACGCTCTCGTAGTGGCGTCGCGACGCTCTCGTAGTGGCGTCGCGACGCTCTCGTAGTGGCGTCGCGACGCTCTCGTAGTGGCGTAGCGACGCTCTCGTAGTGGCGTCGCGACGCTCTCGTAGTGGTGTCGCGACGCTCTCGTAGTGGCGTCGCGACGCTCTCGTAGTGGCGTAGCGACGCTCTCGTAGTGGCGTCGCGACGCTCTCGTAGTGGCGTCGCGACGCTCTCGTAGTGGCGTAGTGACGCTCTCGTTGTGGGGTAGCGACGCTCTCGTAGTGGCGTCGCGACGCTCTCGTAGTGGCGTAGCGACGCTCTCGTAGTGGCGTCGCGACGCTCTCGTAGTGGCGTCGCGACGCTCTCGTAGTGGCGTAGCGACGCTCTCGTAGTGGCGTCGCGACGCTCTCGTAGTGGCGTAGTGACGCTCTCGTTGTGGGGTAGCGACGCTCTCGTTGTGGGGTAGCGACGCTCTCGTAGTGGGGTGCCGACGCTCTTGTCGTGGGGTAGCGACGCTCTCGTTGTGGAGTAGCGACGCTCTCGTTGTGGGGTAGCGACGCTCTCGTTGTGGGGTAGCGACGCTCTCGTTGTGGGGTAGCGACGCTCTCGTTGTGGGGTAGCGACGCTCTCGTTGTGGGGTAGCGACGCTCTCGTAGTGGCGTCGCGACGCTCTCGTAGTGGCGTCGCGACGCTCTCCTTGTGGCGTCGCGACGCTCTCGTAGTGGCGTCGCGACGCTCTCGTTGTGGAGTAGCGACGCTCTCGTAGTGGCGTCACCGTTGCGTCGCGACGCTCTCGTAGTGGCGTCGCGACGCTCTCGTAGTGGCGTCGCGACGCTCTCGTAGTGGCGTAGCGACGCTCTCGTAGTGGCGTCGCGACGCTCTCGTAGTGGCGTCGCGACGCTCTCGTAGTGGCGTAGTGACGCTCTCGTTGTGGGGTAGCGACGCTCTCGTAGTGGCGTCGCGACGCTCTCGTAGTGGCGTAGCGACGCTCTCGTAGTGGCGTCGCGACGCTCTCGTAGTGGCGTCGCGACGCTCTCGTAGTGGCGTAGCGACGCTCTCGTAGTGGCGTCGCGACGCTCTCGTAGTGGCGTAGTGACGCTCTCGTTGTGGGGTAGCGACGCTCTCGTTGTGGGGTAGCGACGCTCTCGTAGTGGGGTGCCGACGCTCTTGTCGTGGGGTAGCGACGCTCTCGTTGTGGAGTAGCGACGCTCTCGTTGTGGGGTAGCGACGCTCTCGTTGTGGGGTAGCGACGCTCTCGTTGTGGGGTAGCGACGCTCTCGTTGTGGGGTAGCGACGCTCTCGTTGTGGGGTAGCGACGCTTCGTAGTGGCGTTGCGACGCTCTCGTTGTGGGGTAGCGACGCTCTCGTTGTGGGGTAGCGACGCTCTCGTAGTGGGGTAGCGACGCTCTTGTTGTGGGGTAGCGACGCTCTCGTTGTGGGGTAGCGACGCTCTCGTTGTGGGGTAGCGACGCTCTCGTTGTGGGGTAGCGACGCTCTCGTAGTGGCGTAGCGACGCTCTTGTTGTGGGGTAGCGACGCTCTCGTTGTGGGGTAGCGACGCTCTCGTTGTGGGGTAGCGACGCTCTTGTTGTGGGGTAGCGACGCTCTCGTTGTGGGGTAGCGACGCTCTCGTTGTGGGGTAGCGACGCTCTCGTAGTGGCGTCGCGATGCTGTTGGTCACATGTGTTGGTCTCGTCGCCAGGTGTTCACGGTGGGCGCGGTGTTCCGTGCCGAGGACTCCAACACGCACCGCCATCTCACGGAGTTCGTCGGCCTGGACCTGGAGATGTCCTTCAAGCATCATTACCACGAAGTGCTGGACACAATCGGAGCAACCTTCACTGAAATGTTCAGGGGATTGCGCGATGAGTGAGTAGAGTGCGGTCACACCAACTGTATGGTCCCAAACTAATAGTACTAAGTCCCAACGCTTATACTATGACTACCGTCCAATAGCCTGGGGTCGATCCCAGACTTGGACAAATTACGAAAAGGCCATTTCCGAAATTTGCCCCGACGGGAATCGAATCCGCAGCCAATCGGTGCAGTGAGACGAGCGGCCTAAGCTCAAACCACTGCGCCAAGCGGTCGTCAAAACATTGGCGGTGGAAAAGCTAGAAAAAAGTAAATACGTTTAGAAAAACTATGGTTATAGTCTGGTTAGACTGCAAAGTAAGCAAGTGATAAGCATATAGAAATTATGATTCGCACATAGATTTCGAAAAACCCAGAGGTGCGAGCCGGGGTTCGAACCCAGGACCTGGTGCCCGCAAGACGCGTGCGAAGCCAATGCGTCTTTTATAATAAAACTAGTTGACCCCACAGACATTGTCCCGTCTTAACTTTGAATATTTAATTCGAATTGTTCCGCTCATCTTACTTTATTTTCATAAGAACCTTCTCCTGACAATAATAAACAACAAAATAAAACAATCACCGAAATCGTTCCATCCGTTCACGCGTGATGCGATGACCAAGGAAATAGATATTCATTTTTGATATTAGGTGAAACAGAAAGGGACCACAAGTCTTTTTTGCAAATTTACTTTGTAAATCTCAAACTATCGGCTTTGTGGGACAGTTGAAGTACTAAAGGTTTTGTAGACTTGTGAAATCTATCAACAGCTGTATTCCTATGACGCCTTTTGTTTTTCACTTTTCCTCCAAAGCTGATAGTTTTAGAATTACAAAGTTAAGGTGAAGGCGCCTGTCTAGCCCGCGAAATTCAAAATTTTCGAGTATTTTTATAGTTTATCCAAAATCTGTAAACATTTATGACAACATTTTGTGATTTGCGACAAACGCAGTATGCAGTGCGTTTATTAATACATTTTTTTACTCTAAATAGTATCACGGTGGATATGATACTAGTGAATCACTAAATATACAACAATTTCCAGTTTTTCTGGTTAATTGTCGTTCTTGAAATGTTTAGAGTAAGTTGGATATATTAATAAATGCATTGCATACGATCTTTGTCGCACATCACAAAATGTTGTCTTAAATGTTTTCAGATTTTGGATAAACTATAAAAATACTCGATAATTTTGAATTTCGCGGGCTAGATGGGCGCTTTAGCCTTAAGTGTTGAAACAGAGTGGATACCCTTTCTGTTTCAACCTGTATAGTGTAGTTGTGATTTCTTGCAGGTTCGCGACGGATATAGCAGTGGTGGGCCAGCAGTACCAGGTGGAGCCTTTCAAATTCCTGGACCCACCTCTCAGACTTGAGTTCCCACAGGCCATACAAATGCTCAAGGAAGCGGGTATGTCTTACGATAGCTTACCAATCTGTAGTCAAGTGACTACAGCTCATATATGGGCTGGCTACTGTAGCCAAGTGACTACAGCTCATATACGGGCTGGCTACTGTAGCCAAGTGACTGCAGGTCTTATACGAGCTGGCTACTGTAGCCAAGTGACTGCAGGTCATATGCGAGCTGGCTACTGTAGCCAAGTGACTACAGGTCATATACGGGCTGGCTACTGTAGCCAAGTGACTACAGCTCATATACGGGCTGGCTACTGAAGCCAAGTGACTGCAGGTCTTATACGAGCTGGCTACTGTAGCCAAGTGACTACAGGTCATATACAGGCTGGCTATCGACCGGGTAGTATCACCATTGCGCATCTTCTCAGTCGAGGTCGAGTTCCTATCCGATGGCAGACTGAAATAATAAGGGGAAGATAAAGTGGGTCTGTCTAAATAAAAAATATCGCCAGACTGACACACCAACTGTACGGTCCCAAACTAAGCGACGCTTGTACTATGGATACCGTACAATGGACTGGGGGCGATCGCACTGACACTCAGACCTGGGCAAATTACGAAAAGGCCATGTTAGAAATTAGCCCCGGCGGGTATCGAACCTGCAACCATCCGGTGGGGTGAGCCGAGCGGCCTATGCTCGAACCACTGCGCCGAGCGGTCTAAGGCACGTATTGACATATAGATATGTGTTAACCTACATTGTCCTCACATCTCTTAATACCTACTGTAAATAAACAAACATAATTTTAAAAAAGACAAAAGAAAAAATGTATCCATGGAGTTTCTTGCATGTTCTTCTCCATAGGACTTTGTTTTGGAACATGCACCTAGTTCTTGACTTTTTAAAAGTGCCAGTTAATCTGGCCTATTTGAAATAAAAATATTTGAATTTTGAATTTTTTAGATCTTAAGTCTGAGAGCTATCTTGGAAATGTCATTCTTATGTAATACAAAATGATCTCACAAGCGTACTCAAGACCTCTCGGATTTGAGATCGATTTATTAATGCAGGCTGAAATGTCGTAAGACATTGTTTATCCTACTAATATTATAAACGCGAAAGTTTGTGAGTGTGGGTGTATGTTTGTTACTCTTTCACGCAAAAACTACTGGACGTATTTGGATGAAATTTGGATCACAGATAGTTTATAACCTGGATTAACACATAGAATACTTTACTTAAGTCTGCGCGGACGAATTCGCGGGCAGAAACTAGTGTGACAATAAAAATGTTTCGTGTACATGTTTCGTCCAGTGCGA
The DNA here is from genome assembly GCA_918843915.1 of Notodonta ziczac. NCBI lineage: Eukaryota > Metazoa > Arthropoda > Insecta > Lepidoptera > Notodontidae > Notodonta > Notodonta ziczac. Next base: position 1,625,797 of record OU974065.1, on the reverse strand, counting down.
ACTCACGGTAAGATGTGACGATGTTCCAGGTGTGACAATAGGCGCGGAGGATGACCTGTCGACTCCGGACGAAAAGCTGCTCGGCCGACTTGTTCGGGCGAAGTACGACACCGACTTTTACATCCTGGACAAGTACCCGCTTGCCGTCCGGCCGTTCTACACGATGCCGGATCCCACCGACCCTGTGCGTACCAATAAAGAGGGGTTTTATATTCCAAACTAACTATCGTAGGCTGGTTCGCGATCACAGATATAGATTTACATAGATAACGCAAATGCATGTACTTCGCGTGTACGAAACCCCGACCAAGCGTCGAGGTTGGTCGCCGCTAACTTACAGTCCGCGCGATTACAGATATAAACAGTATGCGTATGAGCGAGATAATCACTCGAGAGAATCGTAGCGGGCAGAGGGGCATCGGCGGCATCGGTGTCTTTGAATCGGTTTGGATTTCCCGCACTAATGACGTCCCAGGAGGTGTTAACAATTCGGCACGCTTGGTTTCAATACAAATCGTGATACTTGCGTTATCTATGTAAATCTATATCTGTGTACCGGGTCCAATTACAGCTAATAACCATCTAGGTGAGGTTATAAGTGCAAACAAAATATTATCAAAGTCTTTCCAGCCGTTTAGGAGATGATGATATACGCCCGCACGCACACCGGAATTGTACAGGATGAAACAGAAAGGGTATACTTTTTTTTTTTCAAAACTAAACTTTGTTATTCTAAAACTATCAGCTTTGGAGGAAACTTGAAAACCCAAAGGTGTTACAGGGATACAGCTGTTGACAGATTTCATAAGTCTACAAAACCTTTAGCACTTCAGCTGTCCCACAAAGCTGATAGGAATTTTCAATAACGCTAAAATTATTTTAAATTAAATTAGATTTTTTTATATTTTTCTCAATGGCGGAGCAGCGCCCTCTAGAATTATTATAGCGTAATATTCCATGCCCATTAACAAAACAAACAAAATTTAACGCATGCGCGTATCCATAATTTGAAACGTGACTGATGGAACGTCTTTAGTTCATACACAAATCTCATATAAAAATTGATAAAATATACATTTTTTCTAGAATCAGGGAAACTTTTCATATTTATAATATTGTAAAAAGCCAGTTCAGACTATTACGATCATTTAAAAATATAATAAATCTAAATCCAATCATCTCAAATTTCGAATGAATTCGAGCGGTGAAAATTGGTTTTGGCCGTGAATGTGGCTTTTTTAACCTACAAAACCTTTTTAACCTTCAAACGGCTGAACCGATTTTCATGAAACATAGCTAGAACACTCTCGATCAGAATACCTATCTAACAAAAGAAACAAAATTTAAATCGGTTCATCAGCTTGGGCGCTACGTTGCCACAGACAGACACACAGATACACAGATACACATGTTAAACTTATAACACCCCTCTTTTTTCGTCGGGGGTTAAAAAATAGTATACCCTTTCTGTTTCACCTAGCATATATCGCTATAGCGCCTATAGCGCCGTTAAATACTTACAGTTACTCAATAATTGTGTTTTCTTTGCAATTTTCAGAAATCTTCGAACTCTTACGACATGTTCATGCGCGGCGAGGAGATCCTGAGCGGCGCGCAGCGGATACACGACCCCGAGTACCTGACCGAGCGCGCGCGGCTGCATGGCGTCGGTCAGTGCAGCAGGGGACGCTAGCGGAGCGTCACGACGCCGCTATAAAAGCGTAGCGATGACACTATAACAACGTCGCGACGACACTATAACAGCGTCGCGATGCCATTCTAAGAGCGTCGCGACGCCATTAAAAGAGCGTCGCGACGCCACTATAAGAGCGTCGCGATGCCATTATAACAGCGTCGCGATGCCATTCTAAGAGCGTCGCGACGCCATTAAAAGAGCGTCGCGACGCCACTATAAGAGCGTCGCGATGCCACTAAGTGCGTCGCGATGACACTATAAGAGCGTCCCGACGCCATTAAAAGAGCGTCGCGACGTCACTATAAGAGCGTCGCGATGCCATTATAAAAGCGTCGCGACGACACTATAAGAGCGTCGCGATGCCACTAAGTGCGTCGCGATGACACTATAAGAGCGTCGCGATGCCATTATAAAAGCGTCGCGACGACTATAAGAGCGTCGCGATGCCACTATAAGAGCGTCGCGATGCCATTATAAAAGCGTCGCGACGACACTATAAGAGCGTCGCGATGCCACTATAAGAGCGTCCCGACGCCATTAAAAGAGCGTCGCGACGTCACTATAAGAGCGTCGCGACTATAACAGCGTCGCGATGCCATTATAAGAGCGTCGCGACGCCATTATAAGAGCGTCACGACGCTACTATAACAGCGTCGCGACGCCACTACAAGGGCGTTAGGCCCGCTAGTATAAATATATTTTCTCATTTCCAGATATCAGTAAGATTGCCGCGTACATCGAATCGTTCAGGCTGGGTTGCCCGCCTCACGCAGGTAAATTGATAATAATGTAATGTATTGGTTCAATAGTTTAAGCGTCAATAGCTAGGTTAGAGGGGCCGTCCTGGTAGCTGAGAGGTTCCTGGTTCGATCCCCATCCTGGCCATTAAACTATTGACGTGAGCCCACTCCTAGCACAAGCATTAGCTTAGTTGGAGGGGCTATAGGGAATACTAGTAATGTGATAAACACTCATTGCTACGGAAGCTGTTCAATATCACGCCGGCCGTACGCTTGTTCCGACTTGGTTATAATTTACTACCCTTTGTAATTATTAATTATTATAAGCAACTGGCGATTTATAATGTATCACAAAATGTAAGAAGACAAGCCTGCTGAGTTCCTTGCCGGATCTTCTCAGTCGTACTCGCGTCGATCGGTTGTAGATACAAGATAATTTGATTAAATTTAGTAAATGCCCCCGTAGGCCTAGACAAAATAAACGCTTTGACTTACCTACAATGGTTGTGCGTCGGCAGGCGGCGGCATCGGCATGGAACGCGTGGTGATGCTGTACCTGGGGCTGGATAACATCCGGAAGACGTCCATGTTCCCGAGGGACCCCAAGCGGGTCACGCCCTAGGCCCCTACACGTCTTAAATGCAGAAACAAACATAAAATGTATAATATAAATAAATAAAAATCTTATACAAAAATTTTAATTACACCTAAAATGTCTGCTTTGTTTACACAGAAATACCCTTATTTACAGGCTTAGTCTGAGACTTGACAATTCTAGCTTCCCTATAACACCAATAGCTCTGGGTTTAATTTAGATTTAGGAATGACTAAAACTTCTGAACTTCTTTGGGGCTTAGTACAGTTTTGACAGCATCAAATGGTGTTAGACTGATCGGTTCTTTCCATATCACAGCACACACTATGGGGCGTCCATTAATTGCGTGAGGTGTTCTAGGGGGGCAGGGGGTCACGCTAAATCTTTCCAAATCTCACTTAGGGGGGAGGGGGGTCTTGGGAAATATCACGTAATTATTTTTCCAGCAGAAAACGGTGTAAAATTGCGTGAAGAATTATTGATAGAATAATATATAGGCAAATCTGAGAAAATAGTGTTTGTCGTGTTCGTCCGAACCCCGCAGAGCGGCGAAGTAGCGCTCGATTGTTTAGGCGCTATTAGTTATTGCGGTTTGAAAAATCAAAAAATATTGTTTTATTAAATTGCTATCGCACTTTTCAGCGTGAAGACCTCAAAAACGTAATAAGTGCAATTTTGAGCGCTTAAGTATGGAACTAGCGGGAAGTTGCAAGGATGGCCTTTAGGGTCAACCGTTTGCCTAAATTTTTTTCTCAATAATCCAACACTTTTACATCCAAAACATTAATTTTGAAGAATCTCGCGTGAGATTAGGGGAGGATGGGGAGGTAGTTGAAGAAAATCTTACAATCTCGCACCAAAGGGCGGAGGGGGTTTGAAAAATTTTCAAAAACGCCTCACGTTTTTAATGGGCGCCCCCCTAGAATTTTTTTTGCTTGGTACATGCTTATTTGTCACAGTGGATGCGGTAATTTTTTTTTTAAGTGACTACAACTTGGCCAAAAAAAATTTTCTTCCTCTACAAATGTAAATAAACGATATTTCGGCGTGGTAAATGTCAAAATGTATAACATTGCAGAAGGAAACGCACGATATACTGTAATTATTTATAAGATGTTGATGTTTTTATATTGTAATTTATGTATATGCAATAAACACATTTTGTCTACGGTTGGCTTTTTTTTTTTCAAAAAATGCACAATAATCTAGTCGTTATATGGTTTTTAAGAGTTAGGACATCTATACAAATAAATAAAATTGGAGTGTATGTTTGTAATATCAAAATAACACCTTTTTACTAAATGCAAATGAAAGTACATACGACACCTATAGCAAAAATGCGTTTTTTTTGTCTGTGTCTGTCTGTCTGTATGTTTGTTCCGGGTAATCTCCGAAACGGCTGAACCGATTTAGACGGGACTTTCACTGGCAGATAGCTGATGTGATAAGGAGTAACTTATGCTACTTTAATTTTAGAAAAACAATTAGGGTTCCGCGTAAAAAAATAAAAACACATGAAATCAAATAGTATCTCCGAAACGGCTGGATCGATTTTGACGGCACTTTCGCTGGCAGATAGCTAATGTTATAAGTTACTACTTAGGCTACTTTTATTTTAGAAAACAAATGCGTCCTGTCGCGCGGGCTCAGAACGCGGGAGCGGTTAAGTTAAATTCCACGCGGACGAAGTCGCGGGCTCAGCTAGTCTATTATAAATTATAAAAGACGGAAACTAATTCCCTATGAAAATAGGAAAGTGGCAATAATTTCTATATACCGTAAAACGGGATCAAAAGAAACAATTTTGAAATTATAACTTGATTTGCAATAGTATACCTACCTTTTTGGTTGGGTCTAAATGTGTTTTCAGTTTAGAAGTCTCATGTTAGCTTACAGTCCCGTTACTGTTAAATAGTAAGCTTTTCATTTATATTTGAGAAAAGGCCAAAAATCCACACGATTTCTATTTATCCTGAATATGGAGTGAATAGATACGACTAAGGGGTGGATAGATAAATATGTTAATGACTAAATACTCCTACAACACCCCGAGACCACATAGAATGATATTTTGTAGTAGGTCGGTCATAGTAGTTAAGTTGATTTAGCGCCATCTATCGGGCAATAACTGAAACCCAACAATTTTAGACAGTTTAATCTCTTAAAGTTAGTTTAACGGCCCTGGATACAAGCCCTTTTGACCCTTTAATTTTCCAATGTTAGAAATTGCCATCAAATAAATAAAAAATAATCAGGGTTACAAGGTGAATAAAAAATAAAACCGAACATAAAATTATGAATAATTGTATTTAATTACAATAATTGGTAAGTTCCTCGTATCACACACTTCTCTCGGCAATCACATATCCTTTACAAATCCTCATCACATCCGACTGTCAATAGTGACAGTTTAAACGACTCATCTGACAATATCAACATGATTTTCAAACACCAGAAAAATAATCTAAATCTCTTAAAATATAACTTAAAAACTAATTTAGGTAATTCACAACTAATTAACATTAACAGAATAACGCGATCAAATTAAGTAGTCGGGATTTAAACTCACAAATATTGCTGGAATCAACAGGCCCGGGCGTTAAGCTGTCCGTTCCGGCTGTCATGACATGACTATGACACCCTGAACTGACAGCTATTTTAAATCATTCTAAACGATATCGGAAGCGGAAACTTTGAACATCTGTATTTTTTCTGTTAGCAATCATAATACATTTTCGTTATCAATCCGAATGGTTTAAGGCTAAAGCGCCCATCTAGCCCGCGAAGTACAAATTTTTTGAGGTTTTTTGAAATTTTTCAAAATCTGACAATAATAAAAGGTACATTTTGTAATTCGCGACAAAGACCATGTGCAGTGCATTTATTAATATATCCAACTTACTTTAAAACATTTCAAGAACGACAGCTATCCAGATAATCTGGCAATTTTTGTATATTTAGTGATTAACTAGTATCATATCCACCGTGATAATATTTAGAGTAAAATAAATGTATTAATAAACGCACTGCATACTGTGTTTGTCGCAAATCACAAAATGTTGTCTTAAATGTTTTTAGATTTTGGATAAACTATAAAAATACTCGAAAATTTTGTATTTCGCGGGCTAGACAGGCGCCTTCACCTTAATATACACTTTCTGGAGGAGAGTGGGCTATAGGAAAGGGGGTAGGGGAATGGAGGGGGTTAGGCTATCGGATCTCTCAGTCATATCTATGAGTATAAATCGAAAAATGCAATTTACAAGTAGCCAATCAAAAGTTGTCATAATAATAAAATGGATTAGCCTCAGACATTCCTGACCAGTTCAAACAGAGTAAGGGGTCTCAGTACAATCACCTCTCACTTCCTTCTCCTCTGAGGGTACATTTCCAGCTAAAATCTTAAGGTACTCACCATCTACACAGGTTGAAACAGAAAGGGTATACAAATTTTTTATCAAACTTAACTTTGTAATTCTAAAACTATCAGCTTTGGAGGAAACTTGATAAACAAAAACTGTTATAGGGATACAGCTGTTGACAGATTTCACAAGTCTACAAAACCTTTAGTACTTCAACTGTCCCGCAAAGCCGATAGTTTTGGATTTACAAATTAATGTTGCAAAAATAATTGTATACCCTTTGTGTTTCACCTAGTATAACCACCGAAGGCTCAGAGGGGTAAGCAGAGACACTGCACGAAACTTGCGCGGAGGGTACTTTACCCCAATTTAATAGCAAGCTTTTGTCGTCCTAATATACTGGACACATCCCCCCTCAAAACGAGGGGGGCTTCGGGCCATCGTACCCCTAATCATTCTGTTCAGACGGGCCATAACATTAATATAACAATATTGATTTATGAAAATATAAATCAATATCATTATTTCATTAATCTAGTAAAATCAATACTTTCATTGATATAATGGACAAGATTTTTTTTTACAAATTCAATGATAAATAATAACCTTTGACAAAAATGCAATTATTAAGTAGCGTGAATACTGTTGATACACAAATTAAACTAAACTTAATGATATCCTGTCTTTCTCACTCGTAATAAACAAAGAAAGACAAGAAATTGATAATAATAATCATGTTTTTGTCCCGGTCACACAATACCACTGTGAGAAAGACAGATATATTTTAATTTAGTTTGTATATCAACAGAACAGAATATAAGTACCATCATGTCAAATACGTACATTACATTGGAATTAATAATTATATCTTATCCATAGGCGTGTTCAGACATGCTTGATTTTCAACCGACAACAACAGGGGCACAGATTTTAACTGCTTTTTACTACAATCTGAACATACCCAATACACGAATAAGTGATAAAAATAATTTGCGTTGTAATTACAAATAATATTAATAATTATAGGAACATTCATTTATCTGATCATTTTCTCTTACAACGTCTCGTCGCTTCAATTCAAGTCCACTCATTTTAATTCAGAATATATTAATTGAGAATTGAACAATGATTCTTCTTTATTAAACTTTACAACTCATGTTTTGATACTTGCTAAGTATTTTATTGATACCTAACAAGAGAATGGTAATTCTTTCCCAAATTACGACAAAAGAATTTGACATAACTTACAATGTTGTCGTCTCGCTCACACATTCAGCCCATGAGCAGGACGACAATACTTCTAGTTTTGTCTAGTTCAGTATCAAATTAATTAGATTGCACCACACGGTGTAAAGGAACCAAACATCCAAGTATATTATAATGTATTAAAACTATACTAGACCCAAACACGATATGAAATTTGTATCAACAAACCACGCTTTGTTTTTAGTTATTTCTTTAATATTCGCTGGTTATTTACACAAAGTTTAGAAAACGCTGAAAATTACAAAATTGAATCGATTAACTTGAAAATTGACCCTGTACATGGTTTGTTGACACACTTTTCATATATCAAATTTGGCTTTAGTATAATGCTTTCAAAACTCATTCCAACACTCTCGAAGAGTATAGTTTATTAAGAATTTTAATTATTTATTATTTTAATAACCAATTTATTTACTGAATTTGTTGTTTCAACATGAAAAAGTACAGGACTATTCAATTTTATACCTAAACTGTAAGATTATAAAATTGATTATTGTTTGTATACTGTTAAGTTACTGCATAATAAGTACGACCAAGAAAATATTCGAGTTAATTGCAAACATACTTAAGTATTTGTTTCCGATTTTGAACGTCATAAATACTGGCAATGAGGTTTATTATCCAACACTGTTCATCACGATATGATTTTAATATTCAAACATCCACTTTCATTATTCATAAATAATTTCATTGACATGTTTTTTTTTAAGTATTCATATTTATTTACTACTAGTAAGAAACGTATAACTTGAAAAATAAGTACTATTTAGTAAGTATTACAAATGTTTTTTTTTAGTATTTCTAAGCACCGCAAAATGTTTTATTCGAGATCTTGGTATGACATCTTTTGTAACCACAAAAATATTACACAATTGAGCGTTAGAAAGAAACGATCGGCCATCATCGTCTGGCTTTGTAGAGCGCCATCTCTGTCGTACATAGAATAATTAGCAATAGTTTACCCACACATATAGATTTACATAGATAACGCAAATGCATGTACCTCGCGTGTACGAAACCCCGACCAAGCGTCAAGGTTGGTCGCCGCTAACTTACAGTCCGCGCGACTACAGATATAAACAGTATGAGTATGAGCGAGATAATCACTCGAGAGAATCGTAGCGGGCGGAGGGGCATCGGCGGCATCGGTGTCTTTGAAGCGGTTTGGATGTCCCGTCACTAATGACGTCACAGGAGGTGTTAAAAATTCGGCACGCTTGGTTTCTATTTCTATACAAATCGTGATAATTGCGTATGTAATATCATATATGCATATGTAAATCTATATCTGTGAGTTTACCGCTCTAACAGCTCGTTAGTGTGTTGGTGAACATGGTCCTAGGATCTGTGGTCTTCGTTATGCAAATTTTATTCAGCCAATATCTAGTAACCTGTCCATTTCAGAGACAATTAGTTCAATTCCGACTAACGCGACTAAGTTTAATCCATCATTATCGACAGTCAATTGAGAAAACTAAGTTCAGTCGACTTTAGTCCAGTCCAATTAGTTAAATAGTTCACTGTAGCACAATTAGTTTAGTTTTGCACAACCAAACATCGAAATTCCATAAAGTTTTATTTGGGTAGCACTATTTTCAGTATTGGATTTCATATTGTAAGTTTGACACTTGCTCACCCAAACAGGCTTTTGAGTTGATTCTCGTAGTAAGCGATCACCCACATGATTCCGATGCCAGTTGCCAAGCCCATTAGCTGGAGAATGCACTGGCATAGTGTGCCTTCCTTACTGTGCGATGTCGAAAGCTCTGGCATCTGAAATTGTAAATTTATGGGTTACTAGCTGTGCCCACGGACTTCGTCCGCGTAGTATTTAAAGTAACAGAAATTTCGGGATTATCGGGAAAGTATCCTATATGTTAATCCCGGTTATAAACTATCTGTGTTCCAAATTTCATCCAAATCCGTTCAGTAGTTTTTGCGTGAAGGAGTAACAAACATACATACATACATCCACATTCACAAACTTTCACATTTATAATATTAGTAGGATTTTGATGGTCAACGACGACAATTTATTTTTTTATTCATTAAGGGCAACACAGCAGATAACAATCGCGCAAAGTATATAATAAAAACATTGACGTTTATGGTCCAGATCGACATTCAAAGCGTGTAGGCACAAAGAAGCAAATTAAAAGAAACGAATACAAAACTAAAGTTACAAGGTACATATTTGTAAAACAAAAATAATCTCAACTCAAAATTGGATATCGATCGTGGATAGACTGGGATGCGCTGCTGTAGCAAAACCAAGCTTGTTATAGTGCTTCTAGGTTGGTTTTAGTTTGCAGAAGTGTGTGTGGGTTGGTTCCATTGAGTATATCTTGGCTCATGAGATGGAGGTAAAATTCATTACAGCTGTCGTCCAATTATCACCCAAATTTAGATTGTCTGTTACCCAATATAAAGTGCAAGATTCACTCAATTTGTTAGTTGACAGATGGTTTAAATTGGGTGACAGTTGGTGATCATTCAAAATTTGAATAAAATATTTTGGGTGACGATTGGCTATATTTTAATGACTGCCGAGTTTAATACAAAATAGTGAGCGTTGGGTGACAGTTTGTCAAAACTGGGTGCCAGTTGGTCAAACTTTGGGTGACAAACTGCCAACATTGGGTGACAGTTGGTCAGATATGCGATGTCCAGGTTAATATTATTCGTCCAAATCCACGCAGGGTGTGTTCCAAGTGTAATACCGAGTATCGGACCTAGGGAATTCAAATAATTAAAACGTAAGTGACGTACCATGTCGACGAGCGCGATGTACAGGAACATGCCGGCGGCGGCGGCGAACAGCCAGCGCGTGGCGGACGGCGCGTGGCCCGCCAGCACGCCGCACACCATGCCCACCAGGCACAGCGCGGAGGACAGCACGTTGTAGCACACGGCGCGCTTCACCGACATGCCCGCCTTCAGGAGCACCGCGAAGTCGCCTGGGGTTCAACACATAACACATCTATCTATCATCTAAATAAGGGAAAGGGAGTGAGGGGGATTTTAACGGTAGGAGTACCAATAATCTTAGCCCTTTTGACGTCCCACTCCTGGGCACGGGCCTCCCCTCAACACGAGGGGGATTCAGGCCATAATCCACCACGCAGGCCCAGTGGCTGTCCACCAAGCTGGAGGTAATTGGGTACAGCTCATATAGCTGCGTTTCTATAATAGCTATATAGCTGCGTATCGTTCAATAAGTGAGAGAATCGAAAGCCCTAATCTCCTTCTTTCCCACTCTCCTTTAATTAATAATAATAAATAATCAATATCGCCAGACTGACACACCAATTGTATGCTCCCAAACTAAACAACACTTGTACTATGGGTACCGTACAATGGACTAGGGGCGATGCCAGTGACTTGGGCAAATTACGAAGAGGCCATTTCCGAAATTTGGTCCGGGACGGGAATCGCGCCCGCAACCACTATGTGCAGTGGGCCGAGCGGCTTGCGCTCGAACTACTGCGCCAAGCGGTCGTCTTGGATGTACTGATATTATTGCTAGCATATATCTTCTATATATATTAAAATGAATGTTGCTATGCATATGATCATGTCATGATCTTCAGCAAAGTGTTGTGCATGAGCCCACAATGGTTTCTGAGTTGGTACGACCAATCTTTGACAGCGTAGCAACGCATGCAGGGTACAGCTAGTAAGACTATGAAAAGGGAGAGAATCGTGTGGATCAAACGCTTGTTTGCCGATTATGCTTATGATAATTTGACCATAATCAAGTTACCTATAAGTAATTAGAGGTGTATTAACAATGGGTTAGGGTTTGTCACTGGGTGTATTTTATTACTTACCCAGCTCGTGCGGTAGTTCGTGACATAGGACGGCGATGGCCGTCGAGAACCCGCCCGCTATGCTAGAAGCGAACGCGGCACCTACAACCAGAGACAATAATTAAAATAATAAATGAATATCGCCAGATGCCTGCCTGCCTGTAAGTCCTGTAATGACATGCAGAAGTTTATAATGTGTTAGCAATATTTAATATTTATGATAGGTACTTATTTAATATTTGTACCAAATCAAAAACGATGAACAACATCAATGTAAAAATCATTACCAAAACAACATAAAAAATTGTTTATAAACCTTCCATATCGTGTAATAATCGTGTAATATCGTGTAAATATCGTGTAATGTGCATAGGTTTTAGTATAATAGGTGTAGTTGAATTGCGACAAAATTGGGTGATTAGAGATAAAGTTTTATTTAACCACAACCACACGGGGTAGGGTGTCGAACTGTAGTCTCCCCGAAATTGGGTGACGTAAGGTTATAGGTTTCAACCGCAATAATATGGATTAGGGTGTCAAAATGGCGACTCACCGATGGCCATTCCGTCCGTGAAGTTGTGGAGTCCGTCACCCATGATGACCATCCAGGCGACGGACGCGATGGAGGAAGGCGGCGCGTGGACGTGTCCATGCGAGTGCGAGTGTCCGTGGTGCGCCCGAGAATGCTCCCTACAATACAACTCATATTTCACGGAGTATATTGGTGAGCAGGAATCATGGAAATGATTGCTACTTTTCATTTTCATTACGTGAAATTAAATTTTTCTTTCACTGTTATTTCACCTGCGAATTTTCATAGTCAATGATTTTATTCATAGTGATTTCTCACTATGACACGTAACCCTATGAAGTCACTGGTCGATGATGAGGTCACAGTACCGAACGTATTACGATTTCATTGCAATGATTTTTAACAGTTTCTACCTATGTCGGTAGCAGGTGCTACTTAAGAAAACCTATACATATCATTTTTCACATGCTACCTGTGAAATATACCATCATTAGTAAGCAGTGATAGCCGATTGGTTAAGCACGCGTCTTGCGGGCACAAGTTTCTGTGCTCAAACTTCGGCTCTGACATCTGGGTTTTTCTAAATCTATGTGCGAATCATAATATGAGATTTTATCACTTGCTTACGGTGAAGGAAAACATTGTGAGGAAACCTGCATGTCTTTGGCCTGTATTAATAAGTCTATCTCAAGTCTGAGAGCGATCTTGAGTAGTCTTTTGACATGTAATTTGGACTGGGATGACATTAGAATGACACTTCCAAGATAGCTAAACAATTTTCGTAATACCCCTGAAATCCACCCACACTGGACCAGCGTGGTCGGATTATGGCTTGCATCCTCCTTGAATTGAGAAGAGGTCCGTGCCCAGGAGTGGGACCTCAAAAGGGCAAAATTCTATGTTATATTGCAGTATATATCGAGAAATCAAATGATACTTTGACCAGTAAGGCGAGTTATGAAGTAGGTAATTATCTGGTTAGTTCTAGCTCATGGATTATAAGAGTTCTAGCCAAAACTTATCGAGAAAGATACTGGAGCGAGTAGTGCCGACTTCACCAAACTTGGACAAATTCATATATCTAATCTAGAAAACTATGACTATATCAACTTGATGTCAACACTCACCTCAAAATGACGGTGTAACTGTCCCCATCTTTCATATCCTTCGCACCATCTTCTTTGTGTTTGATATTGTTCATTTCGACCACCGCCGGCGTGGACTCGCCCTTCAACAGCCAATCTTTAGCAGTCGGCTCGTTCTCCTTACCCTCAGGGTTCAAAGCGTTCGAAGACACCACACTGACTGAATTATTATGTTTCTTATTCGATTTGGGGCTCGGCGGTATACCATCCCTCTGATGATGATCATCATGGGTGTCTGTGTCAATTTCGTCGTAACAATACGGATACTCTGAGTACTTGTGCTTGCACGTCTTCGTCGTGGGATCACCCTTGTCTTCCCTCTTGAATATTTTGAGGAGAGAATTCGACGTGGAGTTGGCAATTGGCGCTTTGGAGCCCCCGGAACAGCCGCCCACAGTTTCATCCTTAAGAACGCGAACTCTTGAAGGTAGCTTGTCCTCATCGAGCTTCTGACGGCGTTTTCGCCATTCGACTACAACAGTCAACGCTTTCTCGGTGAAATAGAAGAACACTACACCCAACATCGCAGCCAACCCCATCCACATACCCATATCGTGATCAGATGGCCCACTTAATTCAGTACCATGTGAATGGCTATGATCATGGTCTGGGGACATCGCATGCGGTAATAGATGTAATAGTGCATCACCACAGAGAGTACCGACTGCCAACGCTACCAAGAATTGCAGTAGATGATTGTAATAAGTCTTATGCATGATCGGAATGACCGCGACCCCTAATAGACCGCAGGCGCTGATGGCGGCTATACTCAAAGAAGAATACAACCATACTGCGTAAATATCTTTATTATACGCGTTTTCGTTCCCTTCTTCTGGCGTTCTTTTGTTTCTGAAACCTAGGTCAGTCTCTTTGACGCAACCGTTACGTTCTATTGAGGTGTTAGCCAGCTTCTGGTACAGAAGAATGGGACATATCGTTTGCAAAGTATCTTTGGAGACGATTACGTCTGAGTCTGTGTTGTGGCTGTGTTCCTCGTGGTTGTGGTCGTGTGTGGGTGTGGCTGTGGCTGTGTGTGGTTTTAGTCTGCTGTTCACTTTTTTGATTAATTCTTCGCTGCTTAGACACTGGAAGAGATAGATTAGATGTTTAGTTGTTTCAAGGATCCATTTGAAACAGGTCGTCGCTACGGCGTATGCGCGAAGGGATATGACATACTTTCGAGATCAAATAATATACTATTACGCCTTTATTTATCGAAGGTGTAGGCAGAGGTGCAATGCTATGCATTCACATTCTTATTTATCAGTGAAATAATCCCAAACTAAGCAACGCTTGTACTATGGGTACCGTACAGTGGACTGGGGACGATCCTAGTAACAGACCAGGGCAAATTACGAAAAGGCCATTTCCGAAATTTACCCCAGCGGGAATCGAACCCAAGACCACCATTTGCAGAGAGCCGAGCGGCCTACGCTCGAACCACTGCGCCTAGCGATCGTCTAGTCTCGTAAAAAAAGGGTTCACTCACATTAACTACTTCATTATTATCACTGGTGCCGTAAAGGCCGTTCGATTTGGTGGTTGTCCCCTCTTCTGTGGGTTTGGCCAGCTTATACAGGTCCAACTCCTCCAGCATCCTGTTGAACCCCGTCAGGTTCATGGTCATGCCTTCAGGATCGCCGTACTGACGGAAGATCTGTGTGATATACGTGTCAGGCTCCACATGTTTGGCCTCCCTTTTTGTTCTCGCCGGACGTGTCTTCTGGAGTTTCTGATTGTACCTGGAAAGGATATATATTTTAAGGACTACCTGACCCGACGGACGTTGTCCTGTCTTAACTTTGTAATTCTAAAACTATCAGCTTTGGAGTTAACTTGAAAAACGGAAGGTGTTACAGGGATACAGCTGTTGACAGATTTCATAAGTCTACAAAACCTTCAGTACTTCAACTGTCCCACAAACCCGATAGTTTTGGATTTACAGAGTAAAGTTGCAATAAAAATAGTATACCCTTTCCGTCTCACCCAGTAGACAAGGATAGCGATACATACCTCGGTATTCTTCTTTTCTCTTCCAAATCTATGCTCATATGATCGGCATCTGTGCTGGCATCGAACACCAGGACCCCGTTCGGTTTGATGTCGATGTGCGAGCCGCAAATGTGCGCCGCACAGAGCAGGCAGAACATGCATATCGTCACTAGTCTGTGCGGCATCTTGTGCGTTGCGTTAAGCTTATAAATACAATTCGCTTATATTGTATACTGTTAATCCATTTGATGCGTGGCGTGTCTTGTTTGTGTGGCTTAGTTGATCTGTGGACAAAGATAAACATATTTTTAGTTATGCACTTACATTCCCAATACTATTATGCCCTAGAGTGTCGCGAGCACCTTCGTCGGTGTATAAGATTTGAATTAGTGATGGAACGTTTCACAGGTAGCGTGTGAAAAATCATATTATATAGGTTTTCATAAGTAGCATCTGCCACCGACATAGGCAGAAACTGTTAAAAATCATTGGAATTAAATAGCAAAGCTTTCGGTATCGTCCCAGCTTTCATGATAAATTATCGACCAGGGACGTCATAGGATTAAGTGTAATAGTGAAATTCACTATAAATAAAATCATTGGGTGTGAAAAATCACAGTTAAAATAACAGTGCAAGATAAACGTAATTTCACACAATGAAAATTAATTTAGAGTACCAATCATTTCCATGGCTAATTTGAATGCTCCAAGTGTCGCGTTCCCCTACGGGTGGGTATAAGACGCGAGCGGTGATTGGTTGTTTATTTGCTA
The DNA here is from genome assembly GCA_918843915.1 of Notodonta ziczac. Taxonomy (NCBI): domain Eukaryota; kingdom Metazoa; phylum Arthropoda; class Insecta; order Lepidoptera; family Notodontidae; genus Notodonta; species Notodonta ziczac. Next base: position 1,609,889 of record OU974065.1, on the reverse strand, counting down.
CGTTTAGTACCACGTCAACATTAATAGGGTTTCATATATCGATTATGTAAAAGACCTGTTTTGAGTATCGATTTTTATAAAAGAGGTTATGGATTGCGGCTTGAAAAAACAAAAAAAAAACAATTTCATACTTCGACACTTGGGTCAGAGGGCGCTCGGAGGTGGGGTTCATTGGAAGGTTTCATAAATCGACCCCAAGTCTGGTAGTGTACTTAAGTACGCGTTTGACATGTCATTTTGTACTGGGATGACGTTACGGTGACATTTCCAAGATCGCTCTCAGACTTGCGATCGATTTATTCACAGCCAGGATCGATAGTGGCGTCAAAAATGCCGTCGAGGTTAGACCGTCGAATCCCGGGGAGAAAGTAAAAAGTCTTGGAACCCGCACGAGTGCATCGAATGAAATAAAAGGAGTAGGGAAGCTCCCTCTTGCAAAGCTGTTGTCTAATGTTAAAAGTCCACTATGTGGCTTCATAAACATGTAGGTTATACGCACTAGCTAGCGACTAGCGATCGTAGAACACCCATTTAAACAATGGTAGAGCTAGTGTAGTAGAGTCTTTAAAAAAAATAGAAAAACTAACAGCTTGCCGCTAGAACCTCAGGAAGCCGCGGAGATAAACGAGAAATGATTACAAGAAACGTTACAAAAAAACTTAATCGTAACTATATCAATTTGTCACAACACTGACGCTCCATTAATTCCGCCTTTTTTTTTACAACGCGGAACCCTATAAATTAAAAGGAAACACTCTCTAGGCATTATCTGTGGCACAGGTTTGTTCCTCTATCGTCTCGCCGCTTCGTGCCATTCGGTAATTAATTTGAAAAAAGAAAATTGTTTCAATTAGTTATTTTTTAGGCTTGGCTTTCTATAAGCCAGTGTCTTGCCGATTTGACCTCGTGACACATTTATTCTAAATATAAACGGATTGTGTCAACTTGCGCAATTTTTGCAACATAAATGAGTATTAATTAAAATTAAAATAAAACGAAACACGCTCCAACCGAGGTCAAGGTTTACCGGCCATTATTGTAATGTCAACGAATAATGTGCGGAAAATTCAAAAGTTTCAAACTATTGATATAATCTGAATTAGAAAAAAAAAGTTAGGTGACACACAATGCAAACGGCGGAGTTTCCGTGTGAACATCGGTAATCAGCTGAATCGTTGATCTTGGCTGGGAGCCGACAATACAAATTGGAATTTAGTCCAACCACCTCACTTAGCGACTGTTGCTCAACTCGAATCAGAATCGACTTGCAATATACTGACATATCACGTAAATGAATACGTCAGTTTTGGCAGTTCCTCTATAGGAAAGCTGTCAAAAGTGACGTAAATACACGATACGTGTCGAGTGGAGCAACAATTGTTAACATAGTTGGGCTTTTGAAATGTGGAAAAGAAAAACATATGTATCCCTACTATCTATTAATAAAATTTGAAAGCTGAGCGTCTTTAAAAAGAAAGGGACCTATGTATGTTATGCTCTAAAATAACGTACCTGTTATAAGTTAATTATATACTACTAGCGACCCGCACCGGCTTCGCACGGCTATTCTTTATACCTCCTTCTCTATATATTATGCATGTATTATACCTACATATAAACCATTCTCTTGAATCACTCTATCTATTGTAATTAATTAAGTTAATTAATTTGTAATTATTAAAAATAAGCAACTGGCGATAAAAAAAAATTACATGTAAAAAGACAAGCCCGCAGAGTTTCTTGCCGGATCTTCTCAGTCGAGGTCGCGTTCCGATCCGGTTGTAGGATATAAGGAAAATAATAATGTAAATTGACAATTTGTAAGTGCCCCCGTAGGCCTAAACAAAATAAATGATTTGAATTTGAATTGAAAAAACCGCATCAAAATCCGTTGTACAGCTTCAAAGATGTAAGCATACATAGGGACAGACAGCGGGAAGCGACTTTGTTTTATACTATGTAGTGATCATAAAAACCTTCTGCCGCGTAATTTCAACGTCGTTCGTTCTTTTCATGAAGTCACGTGCTGTGTCTCCTATGACACTGGCATATGGGTCAATTTCCAATAATGACCGACTGTAAAGTTTGTGGTTATATTTCGGCTTTCCATCGCGCTGTGCGCCCTTGTACCACATAACCATTGTTGTCTAGTCCGACGGCCACACTTACGTATTCCATGTCAGTATCCTGAGTTTATTCCTTTTGGTACCCTAGATTGAGACCTGTTTTACTTTTGATTAGACCGGAATATTCAAACGCAACTTACATTGCATACATTTTTGATTCATCTCAATAAAAGTGTATTCATTTATAAATTCCAGAGCGCGATTGAAAAACGTCGATTTTATTTACAAGCAAAATGTTGTATTTTTTATTTATAAAACGTGTCACACATTTCAAAAACTTACCGCGTTATCATAAAAAGTTAAACACCTGATAAACACAAGTTAACTTATCCTACTACTATTATAAATGCGAAAGTTTGTGAGTGTGGATGTATGTTTGTTACTCTTTCACGCAAAAACTACTGAACGGATATGTATGAAATTTGGAACACAGATAGTTTATAACCTGGATTAACAATCTTTTTATAAAATTAACAATCTGTGCACAGCCTAAAATGCTTCAACCTCGACCTGAATGAAACAAAGAAACATCTAATGTATTACAATAATAATTTGCACACATTGTCACCGATAAACGTATGTACTTATAGTAAATTAGTGAACCTAATTAACAACCCGGTTATATAAATAACGATGGCATTGATAACAACGCCTTAGTGTATTTTACATTATTGTAATTGTACATGATACATAAATATGTGATGTCAATAACGATAACACTTGCCGACTGGTTAAGAATAATATCGTGAGGAAACTTTGAGGGCTGTTTGAGAACTGAGTACTAAAAAATCTAGTTAAGAACGTCTCAAAAAAGATAAGTAGAACTTTCAGTACTAAGCCGTCAAGGCTTGTATTAATAGATCGATCTCATCACTGAGAGCGAACATGAGAACGCTTTTGAGATGTCATTTTGTACTGAAATTACATTAGAATGACATTACCAAGTTCGCTATAAGAGTTAATATAACCTGCCTTAATGTGACCAGGGAGAGTGAATAGTTGTAATATGGACCATATCACACTGTAAATAAGTGCCAATAATTAACACGGAAGACGTCGCGCCTTTAACAAAACACGCGCAATTATATGTACGTTTTATTTATATACTAGCGATCCACCCCGGCTTCGCACGGGTACTTTTTATCAGTGTTGCTCTACTATATTATGCATGTATTATACATATAAACCTTCCCCTGTAATCACTCTATCTATTAAAAAAAACCGCATCAAGATCCGTTGCGTAGTTTTAAAGATCTAAGCAGACAGAGGGACAGACAGATAGCGGGAAGCGACTTTGTTTTATACTTTGTAGTGATAATTAAAAAATGTAATTCGGGTCCGAATGAGCTAGCGGTAAAAGGAACACACCATTTTGTTAAACAAGACACGCCTCATTGGTCGTGTCGAATCGATTCGTCACGGTATCAAACATTCGTCACAAAAACCGTGTTTATTTACCGATTCGCACTGATCTCGCTTTTACTCGGAGGCTTAAGCGATGATTGATGACCCCCTTTCGGTAAGCCGACATTGTAAATTGCATTATCTTAATGATGCCTAGCACCGAGGCCCAGCAAGTAATAATGGTGAGAAATATAGGCGTCTGAGTCTCTCTCATAAATTATAAAAGAGATAGAGATTCGGTGTGACTAGCAAAATGTGAGCTAAATTAGAGGACCGCTTGGCGCAGTGGTTCGAGCATAGGCCGCTCGGCTCACTGCACATGATGGTTGCGGTTTCAATTCCATCTGGAGCAAATTTCGAAAATGGCCTTTTCGTAATTATTACTTATTTTTTATTTTTTTTATGTCATTCGTCATGATTTATTCATCGTCACGCGACTTGTTTGTCACAATATTTAGTCACGAGAACATAAAACCGCTCAAAACAAGTGGAGCGTTTAATTGATTTTATTTATTAAATAAAAAATACCTTTTAAATTGTTTACCTAATAAAGTTGTATTCTTTACAAAATTATTAAAAAAATCGGTACATCGGACAGGGAAATTAATTTAAAACAGTAAAAAGATTAACAAAAAAAAACGAATATTTAATTATATTTCTAAAGAGGGAAGAAACGAGAGATGAATAGTGTGTAAGGCCTAAGGAGGTAAGTGTCTAATATTAACTTATTTTTTGTTTTGTTACTCTTAGTTAGCACTGATTAAACATTAAGACAAAAATATATTGATATCTATTTTTTTGTAAAAGAAACGAAAACACAAAAAAGAGACAAGATGTTTCCGTTGAATAGTTTGGTTATTGCAAACCCAGGGTTTTGCTAATAATTGTTACTGAAGGCGATTTTTTTTGAGTCGAATGTGGAACAAAGCTTTGGTTAATACGTATGTACTCGACTTTACAAATATTATTTAACATTTCTCAAAGTCAAGGATGTGCCTTGACAAAAATAAAGCCTAGATGCGCGTGCGCAGTCGGCTAAAATTGGCGTTTGCACTGACGAAGGCCGTCACGACGCGCGTACTCACTCAGGTTCAAGGAGTGTTGGTGGAAAGCGCGCTATTTTTTATTATTTTTCAAGTTCACGCTAATTTTTAGCGGGACTATTCTATCGGAGAAGCTACACATATATACTACATGTACCTATAATAATAATAAATATATAAATAATTAATCCCTTTTGACGTCCCACTCCTGGGCACGGGCATCCCCTCACTACGAGGGGGATTCAGGCCATAATCCACCGCGTTGGCCCAGTGAAGGTCGGCGGATTTCACACCTTCGAAAATTGGTTAGATTTTCTAAGACATGCAGGTTTCCTCACGATGTTTTCCTTCACCGTAAGCAAGTGATAATTATAATCATATAGAAATTATGATTCGCACATATATTTCGAAAAACCCAGAGGTGCGAGCTGGGGTTTGAACCCAGGACCTTGTGCACGCAAGACGTGTGCTTAACCAATCGGCTGTCACTGCTCATTATTCGTTGATTAATGTTCGTTAAATAATTTCAATCATATGGAGTCATATTTTAAAATATTCCCCCTGTATATATTACCCTTTCTTCCATAAATAGTAAACAAAATAAAAATGGTCCAACCTTCACCTTTCAAAGTTAATCAAACCTAAGTTATGTATGCATAAGTACATAACTAGTTATGTATGTAAAAGTTAATCCACATAAGCTTCTATTTGTGTTCGTGCCATCGTGGAGACGTCTCCACATCTAACCTTGGCAGAAACATGTTAAACTTTGAAATCGTTCTACTAGGTGAAACAGAAAGGGTATACTATTTTTTTTGCAACTTTACTTTGTAAATCTAAAACTATCGGCTTTGTGGGACAGTTGAAGTCTGAAGGTTTTGTAGACTAATGAAATCTGTCAACAGCTGTATCCCTGTTACACCTTTTGTTTTCTGTGTCACCTGTTGTCTTTGTGCTCGCACCCCTGGATTTTTCGGAATCTATGTGCGAAACATAATCCTACTAATATTATAAATGCAAAAGTTTGTGAGTGTGGATGTATGTTTGTTACTCTTTCACGCAAGAACTACTGAACGGATTTGGATGAAATTTTAAACACAGATAGTTTATAACCTGGATTAACACACAGAATACTTTACTTAAATCAACGCGGACGAAGTCGCGGGCAGCAACTAGTATCTATATGATTATCACTTGTTTACGATGAAGGAATACATCGTGAGGTTTAAACCTGCATGGTAAACCTGCATGGTTTAGAAGATCTAACCAATTTTGGAAAGACATGTGAAATCCGCCAACCCGCACTGGGCCAGCGTGGTGGATTATGGCCTGAATCCCCCTCGTGTTGAGCGGAGACCCGTGCCCAGGAGTGGGACGTCAAAATGGCTATTATTTATATATCATTTTATTTATTTATTTTAATCAACGGATCATTGAATTTAAAAGAGTAAAATGTCCAATAATTTAAATTAATAAATTAGGTTACTTATAAGTAATGTTAATACTGTTCCTTTTATTATTGAAGCAAATCATAATGAATCAAATTCAAACTCAAACAAAATCAAACTGATGATACTGTTAAATATTTAGTACTGTAGCCCTCAGACTTCGTCCGCGTTGTATTTAACGTAACAAAATTTCGGGATTATTGGGATAAAAAGTATCCTATATGTTAATCCCGGTTATAAACTATCTGTGTTCAAAATTTCATCCAAATCCGTTCAGTAGTTTTTGCGTGAAGGAGTAACAAACATACATACATACATACATACATACATACATCCATCCACACTCACAAACTTTCACATTTATAATATTAGTAGGATAGAAATCGCCGTTGTATCGCAATCTCCTTACCGGTGCGGCGCCGACCTAATAGTGCTAATCTAAGCCGACATACATTAAGTTCGACACCGATTTCCTATCAAACAAAATGTTCGTACGCATGTTCAAAAATATATAATAAAGCGAAAAACATCGGAAGGAAATATATGAGTAATAGTAAATAAGTAAATATGTAAAGAAATAGCGTCAACAAAATAATAAAATGTATCGATTAAACTTTTCTAAGATATGTGTACTCGATTGTATTATTATGGAGCGTTAATCCAATAAAATCGGTGTAGCGTCACACATTTAAAAATCATCGGTTTGGTTTCGCCATAAAAATAACTGAATGTAATAAGTATTTTTTTTCATAATTTAAATTCGTGTACTTATAGTTCAGTGGTTCCCAAACTTTTAACGACTTCAGCGACCTTTATTATAATAAAATCCAACGTTATAAAATATTACGTACTTCATCCATATTATTTGGCCCTCTTGGTAGGCATCAACGCCCTCATGTGGGCGGTACCGTCTACGTTGAGAAGCTATGTTATAGATGGTGGTGGAAGGTAGAAGCGAAGCTTGGAAGAAGGCTACTCGAGCCAGAAAAAAAGGAAGAAAGCTGTCCTGCCTCGGAAAGGTAGAAAGGGCCAGACATAGTTTCATCAGCTACACCGACAAGAGTTTAGGTTAAATTAGAAGAAGATAGACAGTGTCACGTGCCTTATTCCGTACCTATACCACCTTATTAATAACCGTGGTATAGCGGGTGAATAGTTACACACCGAATTATCTCTTTCTGTCATTAGTGATTTGACATTCGAATGAAGAAGACATAGCATGGTGTAACTATACAACCACGTTTATTAATAACTAGCTGAGCCCGCGACTTGGTCCGCGTGGAATTTAACTTTACAAAAAAGCCCGCGTTCTGAGCCCGCGCGACGGGAACCATTTTTGTTTTTCTAAAATAAAACTAAAGTAGCCTAAGTTACTGCTTATAACACCAGCTATCTCCCAGTAAAAGGTCCAGCCGTTCCAAACAGACAGACACTCCAATTTTATTTATTTGTATAATTGGGGTTAGTGTCAGACTCAATCAAGTAGTGTAAACCGCAAAACATAATTTTCGTTTCTTCAATGACACTACGTTAACAACGCCATCTTGAATTTGTAAAACTAGGTCATAGGCGTAAACTCGCGTGTTTATCTAGACTGAGTGCCTAGATAAATCAAAATCCTACTAATATTATAAATGTGAAAGTTTGTGAGTGTGGATGTATGTATGTTTGTTACTCCTTCACGCAAAAACTACTGAACGGATTTGGATGAAATTTGGAACAAAGATAGTTTATAACCGGGATTAACATATAGGATACTTTTTATCCCGATAATCCCGAAATTTTTGTTACGTTAAATACTACGCGGACGAAGTCCGTGGGCACAGCTAGTGACTATATATAATAATAACAGTACAGGTGATGTTATTTAAACTGAGAAATCTAAGAATAGTTGAGTACTTCCTGCGTATTGTTTACAATAATCCATCTGCATTGTTATCTAAAGTCGCACGTCTGTGTATCTATAGAGGAAAAAAATGTTTCCGATATAAATAAAATGGAAACTGATGTGGGTGAAAATAAAGCATAAAAAAATATGATTTTTTTTTAAAACACGTTACATATTTGAACTAAAAATCTATAAAATTATATATTCTTTACTCAAGATTATCAGCAGACGTGTATACCAAAGAGTTTTTGTTTTAAAGATAATAAAATCAGCACAAATGCGAAGACCAAGATAATAATATACATTCTAGACTCTACTGCCTATATAGCAATCACACAAAACACAATGATTATCACGTATTTATAAGGTTTTCTCTTATACGAAAACATAATATGACTATTCGAGCCACGTCACGACTCACGTCGCGACGCGCCGCGTTCTGTGTAATCACGTTATATTTTTACGAACACTGAATGGACTCCCGATGTAGTAAATGTCACCCGGACTTACTCGTGACAATTGTACATATCAGTTACAAACAACAACTCGCCTATGACAACATTTTAAAATACTATAAGTAAGTTAAAACTATGAACTAGCTCCTTGGAAGACAATAATCAAATCGTGTTTTATGTTAAGGCCTGAGAGGGAACTTACAAATTGTAATTTTTCTCACATAATACGCCGACACTTCTCCTGGAAGTGTCTCCTGTCGCTTCTCAGACAAGTTTCTACACATTTGGAACAACCACTTTTCTAGTCGATTTTAAAGTCGATATAATATTTTTTTTCATTACTCATACTCTGAAAGTAGGTCTGAAGTTGCCTGAGAAGCGGGTTGAAAGTAATACTTTTCAGGCCCGGGAGTTTCGCTTTCAACTGACAGCTGTCAAATTATAAAATAAAAACTAGTTTCATTTTCACATTTCTATGGAACCATGTTCAAACTTTTTCTACAGTCACTCAATTACAGCACGATGTAAAATTGAAATAACATAAAGTTAAGTATTAATTCAAGAATATATATTTTTAAATGACTTCATTATAATTTAGTTTCAACAATTTCTTTAAAATAACATAGATTTGGGCAAAATATTTCAAGATGAAAATGAAAAATAATGGCTAAATAATGAAGTTGGCCGGCCAACGAAAAAAAAAACAAAATAGGCGGCAATCCGATTTTTTTTTTCGAGTTGTAGAGTATTGTTTATACTTCCTTGTATTATTTCTTTAGCCAATTCCTGTTTTTATTTTTATTTTCCTTGTATTCGTAATGAAAAGCACAGTGTTTACCTCGGGTGAAAGGCTTATTTTGTCCCTCGAACTTTTAGCGCCCTCGCTTCGCTCGGGCGCCAAACCCCGTCTCGGGACAAAATAAGTAACTTTCACCACTCATGTAACAATGTACTATTACAACACGCAGTTAATATCCACGAAGCAATCGCAATATATTTACGTATGTATACAAACGTAACTAATGATAAGTTTTACGCTAAAAGCGTTTACGGGTTCGCGTAATGTGACCTATATTGCGTGCGTAAATGACGGGGTCGAGGAACTTTGGTGACACGTGGAGATAAACACTCTTTGGATATAAATATAAATGAGAGCGAAAAGGACAGACATACATAGAGTCGGTATATGGCTAGACTATTTCCCCATTTCTTTTTTTACGCCACGAAAATATTAAAAACACTTACCACTCCTTATTTGATGACGGTTAGCTGTGAAACTTGATATCACAGTGCAAGACAATAGGAATCGAACCCAATAATATCACTTATAATATCTTTATCTGTGTGATAAACGACAATATCAATAAGACAACGGCGTATAACGGCCGTTACTAACGAAATGACGTGCACACAATGAAACCGCTCTTTATATTATGCCATTTTCCTGCTAAGCGAAAATCTACCTTAACTCCAAGCCATTAAACTACATTTCAATTTTAAATTGGCAATTAAATATCGAACGAATAACGACGTTATAACGTTTAACAATGAAAGACAAAATTCGAATATGGAATATCAAATCTGAAATGTTAGAGGAAAAAAACAATTTATTCTACAAATTATAATAGAATTGCAATTATGAACTCTAATGCTCGTACATTAGAATTGTATATCGCGATTTATTACACAAGTAACATATCTATATAGAAAAATGATCTTTAATGTGAATACAAATAGCGTGTAAACTCGCGTGTTGCGTTTCAACAGGAAACGTGTATATGTTGCGTCACCACTATTTTTATGCTGCGCATGATTCACTGCCGTTAAACGGAGTAACGAAACGATGTGATCGATTCGTTAGAGTCCGTGGAATCGTGCCATTGGCGTAGGCAAGTACAAAACACAAACCTAGGCACTTATACCATAGATAGTGTAATATTGGACTATAATTACATACATAGAGTCCTAAACACGTTACAATATGTGAGAAAGGGATGCCACTATTCCTTAGATAGAGCAAAATCTATATATCACCATCTCCTACATATTAATTAACCATTGTCACAAATGTAAGTGTTTTTTTTTTTTTTCAAAGCAATATTTATTCAGTTTTCAGCATTATTAAAATAACTTGCACTATTAACGTGCCCCCCGAAGTACGGATTGTTAATTATCATAATTAACCAATTAAGCAAAGTTTATGAGCAGCTCGAACCAGTGGTCTTTAAGTGTGAAACACACTGGACGCATTTTTTTATTTAATTTTGTGTGGCCTCTCGTTTGCAGCCTTTTTTGTTGCTGTCTTTATTTTTTACATTAGAAAATAGAGATAATAACATGAATCGGTACAAATGTCTCCGCGTCTGAACAAGGGCTTAATAGGACACTGATTCTCAATGTTGAATGCAAACATCACACAAAAAATAATATTTATACCAAGAAGTTACTCATTAAAGTTTGAGAAACATGATACGTGTCGTTTAACAAATGAATTATTCTGCCAATGTAATGATTCTTTGAATTCAAACGAACGTGGTTGAATGTAAAACGATCTGTTTAAGAGATACAACCCAATCTCCTTTGGTTGGCGCAATCGGATCAGAAGTCCTTTTATAGTAAGTTCGGGATATCGTGTTAACGATTGAAAATTGACTCATATGTCAATGTCATAAGAGCCACGGGACGCGTCCCCGTGAAAACAACAACTATTAGGATTGTGACAAATTAGAGAGATTTATGAATTTCTGAAACAAATCAGTCCGTATAAGGAATAGTGTACTATATTTTTTTAAAGTTATAAATATCACATTACAATGAAAATAATACATTTAGCAGAAATATGTATGCATGCAATAAAAATACTTGTAAGATCCAAATGTAATTGAAAGCCCACAACGTCGTCGCGGTGGGCGATGCAACAAAACTTTTAGAAACACTGCCCTTTAATTATACACTGGATGGACCGCCCACTAAATGAATGTGCGGCGTATAATATGATACATACCATGATAGTGTTACGTATGTGCGTCAATGTAAAATGATATATTCATGATACAGAAGTCTTTGTATACAAAATAAAAGCGTATAATATATTATGATTATGTCAAGATAAGAATGTAAAAACATTTGACAGAAGTAAACGAATCATACGATACGATATAGGTAGATGCTCCTTGTATTGACAGTAGAAAGGTCAATAGGTTTATTAACTCTACTACTTATTCTTTTTTCTTCACAAATCACATCATAGGTAATTCTTATTTGGACATTATTTTGCAGGATATAACGAAGGCAAAACCACATCTGTGAACTGAAACCAACCAACAATCACTCGCACTAGGGTTGGATTTCGTCTGCAGCAGTACTTACGTGTGGATTGCAAAATTTGCAATACCGAAATTTATACAATAATTCGGAATCCATTCAAACGCTCGCAAATGTTTTAGGAAAAAAACCATTTGTGTGTCTTCACAAAATTCGTTATGTTCAGCGTAGAAACGAAACAAATTTAAAATATAAATACATAGATAATATACCTACACACGGAGACAAGCGTATATAAACGCTGGAATTTGACTTTGGACAAGGCCACGGATGTTTGCCGGCGCTTCTTCAACGAACTGTCTGTACCAAGAATCGAACCTCGGTCCGGTGCCAACAGGCCAGTCGACGTCGTTTTATAATTTTATTTTTATTTAGATAAATAAGATAACATGGTCACACACAACAGTGTTTTATTGTTTATATTAAGAATTTAATTTATGTTTTGGAGGTCCGAAATAATTTTATTTAAACGAAGGGCAAACCTTTGGATCACCATTGTTTTGAGATTATTCCGTTGTGCTGATGCTGATGGCTTACTTCAGCTATCGTTATTGAAAGTTTCTTTAAAATCTATCCAGTCGTTTTCGCGTGATGCACAAACAGAACACATCATCATTATAACGTCTATAATAAGTATATAAACGCGACGAATTTTATTTTTCTAAAATACTTTTAAGACACCCTTACAGAATGACAAATGAAATAATTGCATTACCTATTGGTTGTATCTCATAAAAAATGCAAAGTACTTACAAAATAAAACAGTTGCCAATAACTTCAAAAAATTCAAACATAGAACGCGGTCTGCGCGAGCGCACACGGCCGTTATAAGCGCGGCACGGAGCGGCGCGCGCGCGCGATAAGCTATCGGCGGCGATAACGCGCGTCGTTATGTTACGGCGAACGTAACGACGTGGCCGGCGTTAACACGTCACAGATTATGTATGCCTAACGAGTTAGCGAGGTCACGTTAATTTATATGTAAGTTTCCGTTATTGGGCAAATCGAATTATCCGGCAGGTATTGGCATATATATATTTATATTAAAATATCTATTATATTGGTATTTTTTTTAACAAGAGTTTTACTCCGACTTTCTCAAGGATAGCAATTTAAAGTGGCACGTTTAAAATGAGTAATTTATCTTGTACCAACATTTATTTAAAATCCCAATTTATAAATCCGTAAGGCAGGTAATAATAAACTATGTGTCATAAATTAAAATCACTGCATAAAGAACCAAGCAGCTCATAAATTAAGTTCTATTATTAAATAATCAGCTGTCCGCTTCACTGTTTAAAGGCCGGCATAATTAAAATTAACTCAAATTAATTATATTCTATTTAAAAACTGGGTGAGACGAGACTGCGTTCCAAATATGCTTTTGGCGTACGTCGCTATATGAATCATGAGATTCTATCTAATGCAATGAAACATTAGAATGATGCAAGTGGGCTTTGTAAGCCCACTTTTACATGCCAAATGTTTTACGCCCATTTTTACATCCTGTTTTAGTTAACATTTTGTAAACAGGACGTTTTGTGAATCAGATTTTTGTGTTACGACAGTATATTCTCATCTTTGTACGTAGGTATATTACAAAAAGAGGCTCGGCTGTGAGGTTGGCAGTCAGCACAGCTATCATGTCGACCTAACCTCTTACGTCATTGGAGATAACATTTATTATTAACGTCAAAAAATGTTTATTGAAAATTACGGTATCTTATTTGTTGCTAGCGAATTCTAATTGGGCACTAAATTGTCAACGGTAGGTTAATCTATTCTATATTTTATTATTTGGTGAATAAGGACGATCTCAAATAACTAATTAGACTTAATTATTTCTTATATCATTGGTGTCAATGTCTTCAATTTGCTCATTTTTGTTTTTTTTTATGTTACATCCATGAAACAACTATTTCTACAATGTTTATATTAGCGAATTAAAATTGAATTGATTTAAAGTGAATTTTACAGAATGTTTGGTATAGTTTGTAAAGGTTTTTTTTTTTGATATGACTATATGTTGTTGGCCAGAGTGGCCATAACAACTTCACCCGGACAGAGGGCGAGCGCAAGTGCGCTCCAGCCAGAGGGGCAGGGGGGCAGCTAGCTCAAGGGCGCCACAAGGGACACGACCTCGGCTTGGGCCGCTGCCAGGAGAGGTGGCGAGGGTAAATCTACCACCGGATCGGAACGCGGCCTCGACTGAGAAGATCCGGCAAGAAACTCAGCGGGCTTGTCGGGTGCCAAGGTGCGTCTAGGTAAGTAGACGCACCTTCTAGCGGAAGCGGGGGTTCGTCGACCTCGCCGGCGAGGTCAGTGTCTGGTGGGGAGTGTGCGTGTGTCGTTCTCCTCGACATCTGAGTCTAGGAGAGCGGTGAGTGGGTCGGGGGAGTCCAGCAACACATGCCGCGGCCTGCGGCGGCATGCATCTGGCGCGTGTGTAGGTGCATAATCGGCGGCGGCGACGATTAAGACATTGGTGTGTTCAGAAGCCTTCTTGAAATAGCGTTCGGACGCTATTTTGAAGTGCTTCTGGATATAATCGAGGCGTAAGTCAGAATGAAGGTCTACGTTCCTTACGAACCACGGGGCTCCGACGGCTTGGCGAAGGAAGCGGGACTGAATGGCCTGGAGGCGACTAATGTGCGAGTTGGCCGCGTGAGCGAACACAACGCTCGCATAAGACATGATAGGGCGTATGCAAGCTTTGTATAGTGTCACCTTATTTCTAAGGGACATTTTACTCCGCTTGCATAAGAGATAATGAAGGCGACCGAGCACAAAGGCGGCTCGATTGCGGACGTTTCTAATGTGAGGACCGAAGGTTATGGAGCCATCGAGAGTGACCCCGAGATTTTTAACTGATTTGGACCAAGGGATAGGCTGCTTGTACAAAGAGATAGTTTTTAAAGGAACATGGGCGAATTTGTATCGGCTTCGTCCCTAGTGTTGCAACAAATTGTGGTAAGTACATATCATTTTAATGGACAAAAATGTACCTTTTTTATCGTTTGACACCAAATGTCAAAATCGAGTAAGTAAAGACAACATTTTTTTTAACTTTTATTTTTATTATTTTTACTTTTACCAACGAACTTCCTGACACAAACGACACCGCTACCTTGAATCGCTTTACGCTAGTTATTTATGGAATTAATGTCGAAGGCTGGCTTACATCACAGAGGCAAAGTGACGTTTCTACCTAATCCACCGTCTGTGTATTCACTCATCGATTGCGTGAGGAAAACCGATCAAGGCTATATCGAACAATTGATGCTCTGTTAGCCACACGTTCGAACTTTGAATATTTATATGAACTTGTTTACAGGTACTTATCATAGTGTGAGTTATTTAACTGGACCCCATCTCTGTTTTCGACTGTCACTCGACTTACATTAGACATTTTTTTCTATATAGGAAAACTGTCAAAAGTGACGTCTTCAGACGCACGAGACGTCAGTTTTGACGTTTAGCGAGTCGAATGTGAGTCGAGTCGAGGGATAGTCGTGATCAGAGTTGGGCCCTAGGACATAAACAAAACGAATAATAAAATTATTGTCACCAACTTTAAAAATGAAATAACTGGAGGATTAATTTAAATTGTTAAACTCCCTTTTATTTTATTGCAATTATTGAAATGTCATAACACAAAAAATTGGTAAACGAATTTTAAACAAATAAACATAATCGTATAGCATCCTAACCAACCAACGCATAGCAAGTTTTATTATTTTTTATTCTGTGATCTTGACCGCGAACATTTGAGACACAATAAAAAAATCACGTCTGCCCGTCTGTCTGTCCTTCGGTCGAGCAAAAAATCGACCGACGAGTTCGACGACCCACGAACGACGTAACGAACGAATCCCGACATCGATCAGTCGTTCAACTCGTGAAAAAATATAACAAATCATTGTGTGCATACTTCTACAAATTGCTTCTAACGAAATAAGTTGGATAGGAAAAAGTGGTTGGTTTATATTATGGGCCCGGTTTAGTTCAGTAAAGATTGTGCGGTGCACTATAATTTAGCCGACGTCGTATTCGCTGTAGGTACTATTTTAAGACACCAGAAAATATGGCTGTATACATAAAGACTAATAAAAAGCTACAGACACTTAATATTGTGTGATGTTATTAAGGATTAGGTGTTGCACACGGCTCCGCTCGCGTGCTACTTCGATAATAAAGTAGCCTTAGCTATACCTTAGATCATCAGCTATCAGCCAGTGTAAGTCTCGTCAAAATCGTTTCAGCCGTTTCGGAGATTAAACGGATTTTTTTTTATAGACATAAGAATGACATTTCCAAGATAGCTATCAGACATAGGTTTATAGTGGAATATGATGCATGGCCTCGAGCCGGGCGGTCGGATGGACAATTCGACGGGTAACCAACACCAGTAATACGACATACGACGCCGCTTTATTATCACTAAAATGATAAAACCTGATATGCTGTCTTCATCGAAGTCATTACTTTTAACCGACTTCCAAAAAAGGAGGTAGTACTACCATCTTTTACTACTCTTAGGTATCTACCTAGCGTTACTTGAATTGAAAAACGAAAAATGAAATAAATTACAAGGTCCGTAGTTAATTCTAGCTTTTTAGTGCACCCGGGTTTTTTATAGTCAGTTTTGTCAGTCAGTATCTTTAAAGCGTAGACTTATCGACATGTGCATCTTGCCCGTTCTAACCTACGGTGCTCAAACGTGGTCACTAACAGAGCAACAGAAGTCCAAGCTCAAGATTTGCCAAAGAGCAATGGAGCGCAGCATATTAGGTATCAAGAGGAGAGATCGCGTCCGGAATACCACCCTGCGCTCTATTACTCGCATCACTGACGTGGGGAAGAAGACTGCAAAACTGAAGTGGGAATGGGCTGGTCACGTGGCACGTATGGTCCCGCAAAGGTGGGCAAATGCCATCACATTTGCCCACCGTTATTGAAAAAGCTACGGAATCCTACATTGTGCGTGGCACGACACGCACTTGGCCAGTTTTTTTTTAAATTTAACAATCTACTCACGTAGGAACTATACTTTTTATGCGATCTTTTTCTTGAATATCTGTGGCTGCTTGCTACTCATAAATTCAGATTACTCTGTTTTCTAGGCCATTGGGTGTGTTCTTAGGCAGTACTACGAAAGTTGTTACAAACATTCAGTGACCCGTAACTCAGGAAATATGATAGTTAAGCATAATTTATCTTCTCTACGTATGGATCAACATAAAACACCCTGTAAAGGAAACATGATGAGCTATTAAGTCAACTCAGTTCTAAACGGGAAAGTCGAGGACTAGCTTCGTGAGCGAAATCAAAAAGAAGATTATCATTTTGTATGAGCTACCCGTTTTTTGGATAAGGGTGAATTGGAGGTAGATGAAGTCAAATAAATGTATTTTAAAGAGGTTGAAAAACAGGCTGTGCAGGTGGTAGTAACTACCGTTTTGCAAAATAAATTAACTTTTATGGTTCCATTGTCTAAGGATTATTGCGTTCTCAGGTCATAACTCATAGTTTATTTAGACACTTGAATATAGGTATATGTTTATTTTATTTAAGGATGAACCTTCAAATCCTTTCACGACCAAAGTCGTTAAGTCTGTAAATAAATAAATTGTTTTCCGTTTTAATTACTCACCAATAATACGACCAAAACAGAGAAAGTGATCCGAATCGGAGGACACGATACAACCTCAAGGGATGACTGCCACAGAGAGACTGATGATGCCACGTCACCAACCGTCATTTTATTCTGAAAACACGCGCGAAAAACGAACCGACCAATACGGAAGCAGGAAGGATGCGTTTTTGCAACGCCAACCAATTTGAAATTGGAACGCTCCATTAGACAAAATTGTTCCCGCCCTTTTGTTGAGTGGAGATTAACCGTTTTTTATTTTGTTATTCAATTAAATAGACGAACCAAAGGCATAATAATAAAAAGTTTACAGCCAATTGATATATTTTCAGGGGTTTTTATGACACTTTTTTTTTGTGAAATCGTCGCAATGTTTATTCAGTGCGCGGTCGCGTCTATCTTGACGCGGGCAGCATGCTCGCGTCTTGTTTAAAGTTGTCTGAGAAAAGACGATTGTTTAATAACAATTACCGTTTGGAAGATAATTAATAATTATTACGTAACTGTGTGAGAAATGTGTTTAGTGAAATTACATCGTACTGCCGTCCGATTACTAAGGATAAGGATAATTAAATCGAAGTATGAGAGCGATCTTGGAAATGTCATTCTTATGTCATACGAGTACATAATGAGATGTCAAAAGCGTACTTGAGACCGCTATCAGACTTGAGATCGATTTATTAACTAGCTGTGCCCACCGACTTCGTCCGCGTAGTATTTAACTTAACAAAAAAATCGGGATTATCGGGATAAAAAGTATCCTATGTGTTAATCCCGGTTATAAACTATCTGTGTTCCAAGTTTCATCCAAATCCGTTCAGTAGTTTTTGCCTGAAAGAGTAACAAACATCACATACTTTCGCATTTATAATATTAGTAGGATACCGGACTAATAAAATACTGTTCAGTGACATTTTGCCCAAATTTGAGTTAGTGTAGTATAAAAGTGAAAGCGCATATTTTTCTCTATAGAAGAGTTTGGGTCATATTTTCCCGTCATTTATATAGTTACTTATTGTTTTAACAAAACGTGATGGAGGCCCAAATTACGTAATTTTCTAATAATGAGCTTTTATCGAGTAAATTAATGACAATACTGACGGGTGACGTAATCTTGGGCCATCGTAAGAAGAGATTAAGTACTTGACGTAACTTTATTATAATATTTTACTTGAAAGCATCAATAAATATTTCATTTACCTATTAAGTAAGTACATACAACTCGTACCAATCATTGTTCAGTGGACATGCACTTAGACAATACAAATACTGACGCCATTTTGTTTTGATTTTTGTAGGGTTCCGGACCTTACAAGGAAAAACCGGAACCCTTATAGGATCACTTTGTTGTCCGTCTGTCTGTCTGTCTGTCTGTCTGTCTGTCAAGACCTTTTTTCTCAGAAACGGGTAGAGTTATCAAGTTGAAATTAATACCAAATATCAAATGCTATGGTCCCTTGTGGGTGTAAAAAAATTAGGCTTCTAAGTCAACGCAATCAAAAGATACGGTGATTTATGTCTCATATTTTGATACTTTTCGCAAATTCGCTTATCAATACAAAGGAATCAACGCACAGCCCAAACCGCCGATGTTAGAGTCATGAAATTTTGACAGTAAGTACCTTATATACCGCAAGTATCCACTAAGAAAGGATTTTGGAAAATTCCACCCCTAAGTGCATAAAATAGGGGGTGATAGTTTTTATGGGTTAAAAAAATTAAATGAACCTAGAGACATTAAAATAAGTATTTAGGCTACTTATTACAAATAAAAATATTAATTTCAGCGTTTTGTAAAATTCCACCCCTAAGTGTGTAAAATAAGGGTTTGTATTGTAGTTTGTATTCAGTTTGGTTGCAGTTTGTATTCGGTTCCCGAATTTGTTTAAGCATTTTTGGGAACTATTTATTATTAAAATTGCCGGTATCGATATTGGAATCTAATAATGGAAAAAACTATCTAAAATCATAATAAAATATTGTACGGAACCCTCAGGGCGCGATTTCCACTCGCACTTGACCGGTTTTTTTTTATAACTCTAATTACGGCAATGTTCTTTTATCATTTTCATCTTTTACTAGTTTCTGCCCGCGACTTCGTCCGCGTAGACTTACATAAAGTATGCTATGTGTTAATTCAGGTTATAAAACTATCTGTGTTCCAAATTTCATCCAAATCCGTTCAGTAAGTAGTTTTTGCTTGAAAGAGTAACAAACATACATTGTTTCACACTCACAAACTTTCGCATTTATAATATTACTAGGATTAAACAAAGTTGTCAAACAAACGTGCGAGTCGCTGATGTTAAGCAGTTATCGTAGCCTATAGCTGCTTGCAATTCCAAAGGCATTGCTCGCACGTTGCCGCCCTGAAGTGGAGTGGGACAGAGTGAAGGGAAGGGTGGCAGGGAGGCTTCCGGCTTAATCACGCATCATACGTAGCTATTATTATACGTGGCTATTAGTATTATATGTAGCTATTATTATTATACGTAGCTATTATTATTATACGTAGCTATTATTATACGTGGCTATTAGTATTATATGTAGCTATTATTATTATACGTAGCTATTATTATTATACGTAGCTATAATTATACGTGGCTATTAGTATTATATGTAGCTATTATTATTATACGTAACTATTATTATTATACGTAGCTATTATTATACGTATCTATTATTAGCTACTTTACACCATTCTTCTGTGAGACGGTGGCATCTACTACCGGGCGAGCTATCTTATTTGAGCTTGAGCTTAATTTGCCACATTGGCTCTACTATCGAATTCTTCAAGTGTTTTTCGACAGCTATCTAGGCAAGCCCGTCCATATCCTGTTATTTATTTACCCGATCGATTGCGACCGGATAAGATAGGTATTCCCATTTCGTGCAATATTTTAAAACTAGCCTTATCGATCGACCTAGTTCGGTGGCGGCGCCACGATAGGAGCACTATTGTTTTGGCTAAATTATGCCTAAGGGCCTGTGCACACCACGCGCCGTCGACGCGCGTTTGTAGCGATACAGACGCGATACGTGTACAAGCCATCTTATTAACATCGTGTGTGCGTGAATGGTGACCATTTCCTTGGCTTGTGGTGCATACTTTATCTATGGTAAAACATTACTAACTAATCTGTGGTAAAAAATAAAAGTCTATCATTTTTCTTTCTCATGACAATCATCATCGTTTTTTAATTTCAACTCCTAAACCTCAAAATATTCTACACCACTATCTTCACCTCGGTGGAATCCATCTGCGCGCGATCAATACGCACGCGAGTCAGACGCAGCCTGTAGACCTTTGTAGGATATAAACGCGCGTTTAAGATACGTGCGTCGACGGCGCGTTTAAAAATCGTGGTGTGCACAGGCCCTATAACACGTTGGAGTCGGGTGATCGAAGATGGCAATGTCGGACGACATGTTGGTCAATCTGTAGGGCGCTTTGATTAAGTATGTACATTACTGTAAACGCGAATGGGATTCATGCCGATAGATTAATAAATATCGCTAGATTAACACACTAACCTTATGGTTCCAAACTAAGCAACGCTTGTACTATGGGTACCGTACAATGGACTAGGGGAGATCCCGGTGTCACCTATACATGGGAAAATGACGAAAAGGCCATTTCCGAAATTAGCCCCGGCGGGAATCGAGCCCGCAACCACCATGTGCAGTGAGCCGAGCGGCCTGCGCTCGAACCACTGCGCCGAGCGGTCGTCAAGATGCCCAGAAGGTGAAGCTAATTTTGAACTTTATAGACTAGCATGTAAGAAACACTTTACTGGTCACTTACCTTTATAGTTAAAAGCAGTCAAACTCTTGGATTTAATTTGATTGCAGTTCACAATAAGTACCACAAAAAAGTTTTATAACTATTACAAAACCGCCTGGTTAAAGTGTTACTATTTATCTGAGCGAATAGTTTTAAGTAGCCACGAGCAAGTTCAAGGGTTGAAATTAGTGTTGTGCAACTATCGATTGTCTACCGAAAAGATACCATAACTGTCGTGAAAATATAATCATAATATCTAAAAGGCTACCGATAGTATTGGCAAGTCATAACACTTTCGATAGTATCCAAAATATCGATAGAGCAAAACTATCGATTGTAAGGCAATAGCATCGCTACAATCGGTTGTAGCACACATGCAGTGTTACCAACCTTACTGTTTTAACTGTAGTTTTGCTGTTTTCACATTGTTGCCCCTGTTTTCAGTTTCATTCAATTTTTTTACTGTTTTTCAATTAGCGGTCAGCGCCACCTATTATTACACTATGCAAATATTTTTTATAAACACTATGTTATAAAACGCAATGACACTTGAGAGCAATATCAATATTATAATATAATATAATCAATATTATAATATAACAATGTATGTGAGTCCTGGTAACTAATAAAAGTAGATTTATTAGTTACCAGGTAGATTTTTTTAATCATATTAAGAAAGTATGAAATCGAACTTTTTTACTGTAAACCTTCTATTTTTCCTGTTATTTTATTGGTGAGTTGATATTTTTTAGTTTATTGGGGTTGGCAACACTGCACACATGCCAATACTATCAAATCCGTATAGATGTGACTAGTTTTCGAGGTGATCTATCGATACACCAACTATCGATAGTTAGGCAACACTAGTTGCCAACAATACCTTAATACGCGTAAGTGGCGTATCAAATTGCTGTCGAGACTACTAAATACACGCTGGTCTCCGTAATATGAAGGAAACATCATTAGAACGTTGATTGACTTCTATTACAACACGGTTAAGGTTCCATTTTCAGTCTGTCTTTAAGTCTGTTTTTAACCTAATAAAATAAATATGACAGCTGATTTTACGAACCTACTTCAAATTAAATAAATTATGTGATATCTAGTTATTTCTAGCTTTTTAGTGCACCTAGGTTTTTTTGAAGTTGGTTCAATTGTTGCTTAGTTTGGGACCATGTAGTTGATGTGTTCGTCTGGCGATATTCATTTATTTATTTAAAACATACATACGTAAAATAAATGTACATAGTTATTCCGATAATTGTGTTAAAATTTGAATTAAAATCGATTTGCGACAAGAAATTGTGTATGGTCGTAGCTAATTCGATATTTCCTTTTAATTACTTATGATAATTTAATATCGATGCCTGCCGGCCAAAAAGGGATAACCGACACTTTGCAAACTTTACAGGAGAGAGGTTTAAAGTTGAAAAAAAACGAAAAAAAATCATATAAATTTTTCTATAGGTTCCGAAAGCTTGCAATTTTGCACATATAGCTTTTAATTATTTCTCTACAAAATGGCATCATTAATTAAACACAAATCAGCCTCCTAACACCACTTTCTGTCGCTTACACCCAAATGACCCTAATTTTACCAACAGGAAAAACGTCTTAAATGAAAACCACTAGTGATTCACTTCCAGCCTAAATGATTTAACTGCAACTTATGTTTTATTTAAATCGAAGAAAAATGGCATAATGGTGAGTTTTGATAATTCAAATTGGGGCCATAATGATATAACCGGTTATTGGTTTATGATAGTCGGACAAGGAAATTGTAATAAGTTAACAAAACATCAATGAAAGATATAGCAAAACTATCAAACGCTGTATTTGTCTGTATTTGTCTTCCAAAATTAAATGATCAAATAGGTATTCTAGTAGCTGTATAGCATTATTGACAAGAGGTGCCAAATTAACTAGTTGTAGTTACCTAGCCAACATTATTGAATAGATTTTTCTTGTTAATTCAATTTTTATTCAATATAAAAGCCTTATTTTATGCAATATTATTAAAATTATTCTAAAAATAACAAAAAAGTGTCGACGTAAGAAAATAAAAAAATCAAAAAGGCAGAAAAAGTTATAACGCATTTTGGGGCGTGGGCGATGTTCTCAAACACAAACTCTTTTTTTTTATTCAAGTAACCCAACAATGCATTTATGTATAGTGAGACTCACCACCCGTTTGGAATGCTGCTTCCACTGAGATGATCCGGCAAGAAGCTCAATGGCTACTCTTTAAATTAATAAAAGATGGTGTACATTCTCAGGAATAGTAACAGAATGTGAGCAGGCAACACCATTGTCATTAATAAGGAAATAGTAATAAAATTTTACTCAGATTTAGTTATATAAATAACATGGGAAAGCTAGTTTAGTGAGGTATGCATACCGACTCACACTTTACATCAATTTAAATGTTTAAAAAGCAAAATAATTATTAATAAAACAGAGGTGGGTAACAAGATAATTGCTTTGGTGTGTTGTTCCATGCTATAATCAGTAGGACCTTTTGATCCACTGGTTAAGGTACTGCATCCCCTTGCCATGCTGAATATCATCGTTTTAGCCTGGAGACGTGCCGACGTAGAGACGTCCTGCTGGATATAGGCCTCCCGCAAAGTTTTCCACAACGACCTGTCATGTTCTGTTGGCATCCAGCGGTTTCCGGCGACCTTCACTAGATCGGCAGTCAACCTTATTGGTGGCCCTCACACGCCTCGCCTTCCAGTGCGTGGTCGCCATACGAGAACCTTTCTGCCCTATCAGCTATCGGTTCTTCGGACTATGTGTCCCGCCCACTGCCACTTCAGCCTACTAATCCGTAGGACTCAAACTCAAACCGGTGTCCTTTGTTCGTCTATGAATATCTTCATTACTGATGCGATCTCGTAGTGATAATCCAAGCCTTCGTATGAGGCCTATAGTTAACGAACAAGTCTCAGTGGCATAACTCATCAGCGGTAGCACATAATGGTTAAAGACTTTCGTGATTAAGCACGGAGGTAATTCGGTCGAAAATACATTTTGAAGCATCCCAAATGCTGCCCAGCCGAGTTAGATTCGATGATCGACCTGTCTTTTGAAATTCGACTTGCCTAATTGGAATTTCTTCCCCCAGGTAGATGTATTCATCGACAACTTCGAAAGTAGTTCTTTCTTACCTTATGTGTCTGTGTTGAATGTGTTTATTTATCTCTTAGTGGTCCCAACTAGTGCCCAGGCATGTTTTATATTTTGTAATTTATGTCACACGATTGGAAAACTTTAATCACCAGTCCTGTTGTATACGCATGAGCATTTTCTGGCATAAACACGAACATTTCTTCATTATGGAGTATCGGTAATTGGTTGGGGCTATATTTGGCGAGTACGGAGGATGCTGTTTCCAACTGCAGGTCTTTAATGTTAAAATAGGTTGTCGTGAGTCCTTGGGCTAGTTGGGTCATGCGTTATCATGCAGCAATAATGGCGAAGATGCTATTTGAGTTTCCTTCATCATTGTTCGAAGTTCTTCACAATAGATATCTGCTGTTATTAATGCACTATATCTCAAAAAGCTATAGTGAATTACATCATGAAGTGACCACCAAACAGATATCATAACTTTCTTAAGGGTTAGCGTTGCCTTAGGAAACTGTTCCAGTATATGAAACATTTAATTTCTCGCTTGCAGTCATCTTAGAGAACAATTCAGTCTAAAATACGTTTATTTCTGAACCTTCTCATTAAATCAAGGCATGCTTCAACGGTGGCTTCTATATTCTCATCAGTTAATTCATAAGATACCCATTTATCAGGTTTTTTTAAGTGCAAAAGAGTCCATATTATTGTTGGTATATTAATGTCAAACCATGTCGTTAATTGCTAGAAATCAGCATCCACCATTACTGTTATTTCATTAGTGCCTGGTCTTCCTCGTGGTTCCATAAGTTGAAGTTACCACTAAGAAAGCGATTAAACCAAAATCATTCGCCAATCGTACCCGCTCCAGACGCAGCATTGATATTGCGAACAAGAGCTTATCCTTCTGTAGTAACTTGTAGATTATAGCTAAAAAATGGCTCACTGAAATAACCTGCGTGCACTTGTGGCGTTTGTGCCGCGATTGCCCAAGCATCGGATGTACCCTGTGTGACCTTAACCCCTTTTGTACCGAACGAATGGAAGAGATAACTCGCTTTTTAGTTTTTGTTGCACAGGGTAACCGACAAAAGGGTCACTTTATAGGTTTATTTTCTTATCTAACCACCACACTCGTTATATTCATCGGGAGGGAAAAAAAGGCCAAGCGACAAAATTAGAGGCCGAATTCGTTAGGGCAATTTGGGTTAAGCTCCTTCGAAAATGGGTATAGTGATAGGGAAAAAAGCACTAAGCTACCAAATACATGTCTAAAAATCCGGCCTAAATGTCATACATTCGAATTATGTTGTTTCATAAAACAGCCCTATCGTCTTAACACGAATTCTTGATGGTAAAATTGCAAGCAAAATTTGATTAACGCATCTTTCTACATAGATTACTTCCAGCCCAAAAAGGTTAACGTTCAGGCAGGAGAAATTTATATTACGCCCAAATGACATAAATCTCAGTTCTGGAAAACAATTTTTATCCATCCACCAACATAAAAAAATCATCAAAATATTCGTCGTTTACGTCCAAGAAATTTGCCTCAAGGCCTCAATTTACGAACTGCGTAAGCGACAAAAAGTATGTCGTAGAGCCATGAAACCCAGACCAATCGACGCAGAAAAATCAGCCGATTCCAACCATATATATAAGTCGATTTCGCCCAAAATGTCGCTTATCCCTTTTTGGCCGGAAGGCATCGATATATTATTATTGACCTAATAGCAGTGATAGCCGATTGGTTAAGCACGCGTCTTGCGGGTTACCAGGTCTCGGGTTCAAACCCCGGCTCGAACCTCTGGATTTTTCGTAATCTATGTGCGAATCATAATTTCTATATGATTATCACTTGCTTACGGTGAAGGAAAACATCGTGATGAAACCTGCATGTCTTAGAAGATTTAACAAATTTTTGAAAGGCATGTGAAATCCGCCAACCCGCACTGGGCCAGCGTGGTGGATTATGGCCTGAATCCCCCTCGTGTTGAGAGGAGGCCCGTGCCCAGGAGTGGGACGTCAAAAGGGTTAAAATTATTAATTATTATTATTTACCTATATACCTGCAGTGATAGCAGATTGGTTAGTCACGGGTCTTGCGGGCACAAGGTCGTGGTTCAAACCCCGGCTCGCACCTCTGGCCTTTTTGAAATCTATGTCCAAGTCATGATTTCAATAAGATTAGCACTTGCTTGGGTGTAAGAACACATTGTGTGGAAACCTAAACATAAGTACGCTATTGACATGTCATTTTGGACTGGTATGACATAAGAAGTTCCAAGATCGCACTCAGACTTGAGATCGATTTATTAATCAATCAATACATCCTACTAATAGTCAATATTATAAATGCGAAAGTTTGTGAGTGTGTATGTTTGTTACTCTTTCAGGCAAAAACTACTGAACGGATTTGGATGAAATTCGAAACGCAGATAGTTTATAACCGGGATTAACACATAGGATACTTTATATCCCGATAATTCCGAATTTTTTGGTAAGTTAAATAATACTCGGGCTAAGTCGCGGGCACAGCTAGTCTATATTATAATTATCAGCTACCGTATAGGTATAAACCTAAATTATTATTTCGAACTTGTAAAACAACCTTTATCCTTACTTATTATTAATATTTTAAATGCGTAACTAACTATGTCCGTCTGTCGCGCTTTCACGCCAAAACTACTGAACCGATTTATTTATTTATTTATTTAGTTAGTACTCCAGCACTCACAGTTTCGCAAACCGTGCTGAGAGTCATGTTACAATATTTAAATGAAACTTGGTACACAGGTAGTCTAGAGCCTGAGAAAGGACACAGGCTATTTTTAATGCGAAAAAAGGGTTGTAAGGGGTTGAAAGTGGGGGATGAAAAGTTGTATGGAAGTATCGTCACTTTTAGAGCTAGACGCTTGAAACTTATTTTTTGGGCTGTTGATTCGATATAAATAAATATGACATTCAAAGTTTTACCCCCAAGGGTATAAAATAACAATAGGGAATATGAAATGAAAGTTTGTATGGAAATATGTTAGGTATATGTGAATGTATTATAGGTATGAAACGGCGGGCGTCTAAATAATTAAAAATGCTATATTTTTTTCTTATATTTACGCGAATACTACACATTGAAATAAAACTATTCTACGGATTATATCGCGTTTATTTACATTTTTAATGGCTGATGCCTGGGTGCTACCACCAACTTCGGAATAATTAATTAATATCTAATTAAATC
Source organism: Notodonta ziczac (assembly GCA_918843915.1). NCBI lineage: Eukaryota > Metazoa > Arthropoda > Insecta > Lepidoptera > Notodontidae > Notodonta > Notodonta ziczac. The sequence goes on along the minus strand of OU974065.1, from coordinate 1,582,394 downwards.
CAAAACCAAGCGTACCATTGCAAGACCTCGAGACACAGTAAGCACTTTCTGCGTGGATCGGACCGCAAATAACAACAAAATTTGAGGGTACCCAGTTATTAACTATGACATCAGGACGTCTAACACCTCAGTCCCCCCGTGACCACGGTTGCTGTAAAGCAGCCGAAACGTCGGGAACTTAAAAATGAAAATAAACGCGATATACTAAAGACACTATTCCACGCGGACAAAGTCGCGGGCACAGCTAGTACCAAATAATATAGATCAATATTCAATTCAATTCAAATCGTTTATTTTGTTTAGGCCTACGGGGGCACTTACAAATTGTCAATTTTACATATTTTTTTCTTATATCTACAACCGGATCGGAACGCGACCTCGACTGAGAAGATCCGGCAAGAAACTCAGCGGGCTTGTCTTTTTACATGTCATATTTTTTTTTTAATCGCCAGTTGCCTTTAGTAGTTTAATCGCCAATATGTCCGTCGATACACGTAATATTGAGTAATCCTGCGCAACGGACAACAACGACCGCCATTGGGGCAGACCATGACCGCGAGGTCGCGAGTTCGATTCCCTTCGTATGATAAAACTGTCTAGTGGGTTATGTTCTTCATTTAAATGAGGAACCAGTATGGTTTGAACCTTGGCCTAGTGGCCTAAGGACTTCCTTCTTCTAATATGGGGAGATCTATATCCGGCTATAGAGGTTATTACATGATTAATGAAAACCAGTGATTCCCAAACTTATTTTGTACACTACCCACTTTGAGAATAAATTATTATTTAGCGCCCCCATTTTTTCACCTACTTAAAAACCACTATAACGTCAAATAAAATTAATTGATTATTGTGAGCTATACAACGCCCCCATTTTATTTCTGGGTCTCTCACCGCCCCCCTTTAGGCCTGCAGCGCCCACAAGGGGGCGTTATCGCCCACTTTGGGAAAGGATGGTGAAAAGACTAGCAGCCTCTTCAACAAAGCAGCAATGAGAAAACAACTTGTGCTAGGGTAACAGTTGACTACAGCACGTATAGGGACTGGTTCAACTGGGGTAGAACCACCCTCCCACAGAAGAACGTATACACGACATATTTCCTCGAAATACGAGACGAGGCGAGCGACTGGTCCTGGACATAATACCCAGAACCACATTGTACCAAACAAATTGTTACTCGATGTGTAAAAATATCTTCAATAAACTACCAGAAACACTAAAGGTGCTTCCACTAATATGTTTTAAAAGATAGCTCAGGACTTGGTTGCTTGATAAATCATTTTATACCATCAATGACATGTTAAATTGATAAGTGTTTTTAATTGATATTATGACGAGGTATTTTATTGACATATTATCATGTTCTTATTTTAATTGACATTTAAATTATTATTATTATTTTTTTCCCCTGATCTTTAATATTCACATGCCCTGTGGTGGGCTAAATAGATGTAAGGTTAAACAAGATAAACAACAACAAATGTACTCTATTTACGTGAATAAATTTCATTTCATTTCATTTCAAACGGCGTGAAGTAGCTCAGCTGCATTTCGTAGGAAGAGTGAGAGTGCTGGAAGTCCAACCCACTCCTCCCTGTATCTCACTTCTCTTCACGTCATTAACGTGCAAATACTCCCATTGATACTGCAAGCATTTATATGCTACAGTGACTACTTAACATCAGGCGGGAGGTAGGCATGTTTGCCGACTTTGTTATATTAAAAAACTATATATAAGAGTTTAAGGTGGAATTTTTGTAATACGCCTATCTTGCAATGGACTGGGGCCAAATCCCAGTGACACCCAGACCGCTGTAAATTAAGTGAACAAAGTAGGCCCAAGCGTAATCACTTTAGTAGAATTGGATACAGGAAAACCGCATACGTGGTCAGCTAATATGAAGATGTTGATTCCTTTTAGACATCCACAAATAAAATGTAAGTTCCAACACATCACATGAAATTGATTTTATACTTAATAGAAGAATATTTTCTAAAAATCTACTAATTTAGTAGAAAACATTGGCGTATGGCAACACACTAAACTGGAACATCTGTTATCTCTGTCTGGAGGCTATAAATCTTCACTTTAATGTAGTATACAATCAAACCTGATAGCAGAAGTTCAATTCTACATTTTAACCTCGTAACCAGTGTCATGTGCGCATGCGCAGAGGATGCCTCATCCCATATCAGCCACCAATCTATATCCCGACCAGGGGTATAATTCACAATTAACGGTATGTTTCCGATATCGGAAACGACAGCTTCCATCCCTCTTTTACATATGAATTAGAAGAAGGATGGAAGCTGTTGTTGACGATATGGAAATTTTCCATCGATTGTTAATATCCCTGTCCCCCTGGTTTAAGACACTATAAGCCACTTTAAGATAGAATATACTACACAAATCATATTAATAACTAGCTGAGCCCGCGATTTCATCCGCGTGGAATTTAACTTAACAAAAAAGCCCGTTCCCGCGTTCTGAGCCCGCGCGACAGGATCCATTATAATATTTTTTGTTTTTTCTAAAATAAAAGTAGCATAAGTTACTGCTTATAACATCAGCTATCTACCAGTGAAAGTCCCGTCAAAATCGGTCCAGCTGTTTCGGAGATACTCTTTGGTTTCAAGTGTTTTTATTTTTTATGCGGAACCCTAATTGTTTTTCTAAAATTAAAGTAGCCTAATTTACTCCTTATAACATCAGCTATCTGCCAGTGAAAATCCCGTCAAAATCGGTCCAGCCGTTTCGGAGATTACCCGGAACAAACATACAGACAGACAAAAATTATTTAATCGCGTTTTTGCTGTAGGTGTCGTATGTACTTTCATATGCATTTAGTGAAAAGGTGTTATTTTGATATTACAAACAGACACTCCAATTTTATTTATTTGTATATACTCTACAAACCATGACAATAATAATCACCTCCTATGTCCCTGACCATCCTATGGCAGGGTTTGAAATGTCACTCCGCCATTATTATTAATATAAGTAATTATTTTATTACATTCCAGACCGTCTCATTGGACGAAACGAAACGTCAAGCCGCCATAATTGACACGGAAAAAAATAACCAACATAACAAACAACTATTACTTTTGTTTTGAATGACCTAATGTTGTTGGCCAGAGTGGCCATAATTACTGGTGACGTCAAAAACTTATATCCGAGCCTGTATTCAATATTCATGATAAACTTCTGTCTCGCTCGCCCGCCGTGTGTCACGAAACACGAATAGCGGCGTTACGTTACGCGTTAATAACGCGGTGTGTGACGTACAACGCCGGCCCACTGACCTACACGAGATCCACAACGACACACCCACGCGTCAATGTATAACATGCGATGCGATAATTCACAAAACCTATCAACACAACGTTTCAACCATTGAGAATGTTTCCTTGCGAATTGTACTGTATCACTTGGTTTTTAAAGTGTATTTTAGTTTATCTACTTCAATGCGGATAACGCGTTCTTGCATAACTAAAATATTACGAAATACTGTTATATTTTGAGAGGTTTATTTTTATTTTCGCTTAGCAACTGATTGTTAAATAGGAAGATAGCTGTTCTTGATTTCAATGAAGGTAGTGTAGTATTTAAATGTGCATTTACTAGTAAATTCATACCTATCTATTAATACATTTAAGAGCTATTCCGCGGAATACTCAAACAAAACTCAAAAAAGTGAGATAGCAACGTCTCAAACATCTCAATGGGACTTACATTTTAAGTAGCGTCTTAGAATTCAGCTGTATGTCATCTAGACAGTAGGTTATTACTAAAAGTCTAATGAAAGTCGAATGTGAACTAAAGATAGCATGTTTCAAGAGAAGACGCTGATTCTGTTGTACACAAACTGAATTCGACTACACCTAACATATTGCCGCCTTTCTCATCAACATTACGTGTGAGCAAGATAGTCATATTATTAGACTTATTTACTCTAGTCGTCTGTGGACTTACCGTTGGGATAGTAGAATCCATGTTATGTGAAAACACTAATAAGGCGGAGTGACATTTTATTTCAAAACAAAATGTCACTCCGCCATTGTTTTTTTTTTAAAATCCTTATTGGCTATTGAGTTTAGAGGTACATAACTATTAAACTAATATTCTGTTATGCTTACTTTGCGCTGACGAAATATCTCCACCGTGGTAGGTAAATCGTTATAAATGTTTCGCCATAGTTTTAGCGCCAAAAATGACAGAAATTTCACAGAATGACGACCTCATGGCGCAGTGGTGCGAGCGTAGGCCGCTCGGCTCACTGCACATGGTGGTTGCGGGTTCGATTCCTGATAGCAATTTTCGAAATTGCCCTTTTCGTATTTGCCCTGGTCTGGGTGTCACCGGGATCGCCCCTAGTCCATTGTACGGTACCTATAGTACTAGCGTTACTTAGTTAGGGACCATACAGTTGGTGTGTCAGTCTGGCAATGTATATTTATTTTATTTTACTAGTTTATGCCCGCGACTTCGTCCGCGTAGTATTTTACCTTACAAAATTTTCGGGAATATCGGGATAAAAAGTATCCTATTTGTTAATCCCGGTTATAAACTATCTGTGTTCCAAATTTCATCCAAATCCGTTCAGTAGTTTTTGCGTGAAGGAGTAACAAACATACATCCACACTCACAAACTTTCGCATTTATAATATTAGTAGTATTCACGAATATTTCTTGTTTTGTACATGGAATCTTTGTCATAATTATATCATTGACCGTCTCCGCATACTATCCAGCGGGCGATATCATAAGTAAGCGTATAAATAGCGGGAATACCTCAGTTCGGAAGCGCGAACGTGTCGTGGGGGTGCTATTTTGGTAGCGCAGTGACACGCCACACGCGCGTCGCGTAGTATACCCATTTAAATTTCCAGCCTTTTGGGGTTTGAACTACCACTTCCAGTGGAGGATTTACAAATTCCTAAGGTATAGGCTGTAAAGTTTTTGCCGCCCTTGCCTCTACAATTGTTATATCCTAGATTATTTTTACAATGCAAAAATTTCGTTGAAATTGCACATAAAATAGTCTTCGACAAATTTGTTGCAGAGTTCTATCTGTAAAACATCAGAAAACCGTCATGCAGAAATATTTTTGTTTTCTATGGGATAGGGATACTAGTGATAGCCGATTGGTTAAGCACGCGTCTTGCGGGATACCTGGTCTCGGGTTCAAACCCCGGCTAGAACCTCTGGATTTTTCGAAATCTATGTGCGAATCATAATTTCTATATGATTATCACTTGCTTACGGTGAAGGAAAAACATCGTGAGGAAACCTGCATGTCTTACAAGATTTAACCAATTTTCGAAAGACATGTGAAATCCGCCAACCCGCACTGGCCCAGCGTGGTGGATTATGGCCTGAATCCCCCTCGTGTTTAGGGGAGGCCCGTGCCCAGGAGTGGGACGTCAAAAGGGCAACAAAAAATCTATGAGGGAGCAAAAAAAAATCGGTCCCAAAATTTGCCGCCCTAGGCAACAGCCTACTCAGCCTGCTGGTAAATCCGCCACTGAGCACTCTTGGAGGAGTTGCAAGCAAACTCCACCAGCTAACTTTTGAATACGGCACCTGATTGGATGATGAACTCTTATAGAAGCAGGCTACGTCTGCAATATCCACCAATTGAGCTTTAGGTCTTTGCTCTTAGCCAAGTTATTCTGGAAGGTCATTAAAAAATAACCCTAACCTAAATCACCTACGTTGTTCTGACTGGGTGGGACAACAAAATTGCTACTCAGAAATCCAGATAGAACAGCACGTTCATTCTCAAATTTAATTTTGTCATCTTCTGTAACTCTATTGGTGGGTTTTGTAGACAAAGCACACTATGAGAATTCATTGACCAATCAGATTTCAAATTGGATCAAAGTGGAGCTTCCTTATAAGCATGTACGCAGCATTTTAAGGCGTACTTCAAATCATACTTCTTACAACTCATACATCTAAATCTTCTCCTATTCTTTTCTGATTCAATCCTTCCTAGTTTCAAGATAATTTAGCTTGTCCTCGGGACTCGTCGAGGGTCAAACCTCGGCACCACCACTACCATCACGCTGTATTTCTCATGGAGAGGTCAGCAGGGGTATACCCACATTGACGCATACCGGGTTTTATTATCTAAGATGTTGTCCTAGGTAGACAAACTCGTGTCACACTGGGGTAAACCAATGTACGTCATAAATAAATATATTTATAAAAAACACGATACCTATCTGTTTGTCTGTCTGTGAATAACGTCAAAACAACTCGAGTGATTGGCGATTATCGTAACTCGTATAGGTACAACCACCAAGATTACGGAAAAGTCCGTCGCTTCATAGCTTTTGCTCTCAAGTCAAATATCGATACGGAATGAGATAGGTATGATTGAACCGGAGTTTATATATTTAAGTGAGATAGTTTAGGCTGGTGTGCATTGCAGCGAGCCCACATTAAACCAATAGTCCTAATAACCTAATAGGGGGCGAGCCGTCTGCCTTTATAACTGGCACATTCCCCCTTAATGGGAGGGGCAATCGGGCCATAGTCTACCACGCTGGCCCAGTGTAGAATGGCGAATTTGACACGTATTGTCTTAAAGACGTCTTTTCCTTCATCATTATCTTTCTTGATGGACTAGAAACTCCCCACGTACTCTTGCAAACGAAAACCAACCCTAGCACGAGTGATTGAAGTTAAGTTTCAATTTTCACAAATATTCGTAGGTTCGTCCGTTCCATTTTGAAAAAAAAACTGCATCCGATTAAACAAAAGAAAGTCTTTCATAGAACCAAATCAATAAATCCTTTCATTCCATCCGTTCAACGATACCGACCGTTATATATAGACGCATAACCTCTGTTATCAAGTGTAACGATCGTAACGAATGCCCGTTGCGCGTAAAACGAGATCAATTGCTAGCAATTGGAGAGTTATTATATAAACATATGAGTCTCGCCGTTGTATAGGTAAGGCACAGACTGGCGAATGAAAGAGGGGCTATGTATTGAAGCGAAGCTTCTTTACGGACGTTCGGGGCGCTCGCTGCCCGGGCACTAAAACGGTGAAAAGCGTAACGCGTAACGCGTTATTTTGAAGCGAAGCTTCTTTACGGACGTTCGGGGCGCTTGCTACCCGGGGACTAAAACGGTGAAAAGCGTTACGCGTTACGCGTTAATATAATATATCTAATATCTACTGCAAATCTTCGCTTCTTTCGGGCGTCCCTAGACGGCACTGTTTTTTTTTATGTTACACTCTGCCTACCCTGTTTCAAAACCCTATGCACACCACTTATAATATATCTAATATCTACTGCAAAGCTTCGCTTCTTTCGGGCGTCCCTAGACGGCACTGATTTTTTGTAAAATAATCGTTAAGTATAGCTCGAAGTAATTACAATTTACTTCATTAATGTTAAGTAGCAGTGGTTTATTGACCTATTCGTAAGTTTCCCTGGGGTTCAACTCTAATTAACCACTGTCGCTATCTGTTTACCAAATTTCAGCCCGATCCGTCCAGTGGTTCGGGCTGTGCGTTGATAGATCACTATGTCAGTCAGTCAGTCACCTTTGAGTTATATATACTTAGATATATTGAAATAAAACTATTTTTACGGATTATATCGCGTTTATTTTTACTTTTTATGTTCCCGACGCCACATCCAACACAGTTAGCTACCGTGGGTAAATCTTTGTTTCAGAGAGCACAAGGGATCTGTGATGAGGAACACCTGGCTGCCGAGATCCGTCACGTCAAGCAAGTATTGCATGACAACAAGCTTCGGATCCCGCGCCGCCATCACAGTGACCGAGTGAAACCAGCCACAGTCGAGCGTCTACCTGCTACTACCATACATAAGAGGTGTCACAGACAAGATTGGCTACATCTTGAAACGGGCTTCAATCAAAACTTACTTCAAGCCACCTAAGAAGATTAGTCAGTTCTTACCACCTGTCAAGTGTCACATTCCTCTACAAGATGCAGGGGTATACAAACTCGATTGTGAATGTGGGCTCTCCTACATAGGGCAAACTAAAAGATCAGTAAAAACCCGCGTAAAAGAACACATAGCTGACGTGAAACACCGGCGCTCCACGAAGTCTGCAATCTGTGAACATGTACAGGACCGCACCCGCCATTATATCAGATTTGATAAACCACAGATCCTCGCAAAAGAACACCGATTCCGACCAAGGATGATACGTGAGGCCATTGAAATTAAAAAACATCCAAATTTCAATAGGGAAGATGGCTGGGTGCTACCACCAACTTGGGATCCAGTAATTAATATAATTAAATCCAAAACCAAGTGTACCATTGCAAGACCTCGAGATACTAACTATGACATCAGGACGTCTAACACCTCAGTCCCCCCGTGACCATGGCTGCTGTAAAGCAGCCGAAACGTCGGGAACATAAAAAGTAAAAATAAACGCGATATAATCCGTAAAAATAGTTTTATTTCAATGTGTAGTATTCGCGTAAATATAAGAAATCAATACTTAGATATAGATATATAACTCAAAGGTGACTGAAGGGTTGAAATTTGGCATGCAGGTAGATGTTATGACGTAGGCATCCGCTAAGAAAGGATTTTTATAATTTCTACCCCCAAGGGGATAAAATAGGCGATGAAAGTTTGTATGAAACTTTGTCAATTAAATTCCACGCGGACGAAGTCGCGGACACCTTTTGACGTCCCACTCCTGGGCACGGGCCTCCCTCACTACGAGAGGGATTCAGGCCGTCATCCACCACGCTGGCCCAGTGCGGGTTGGCGGATTTCACATGGCTTTCGAAGATTAGTTAGATTTTCTAAGACATGCTGGTTTCCTCACGATGTTTTCCTTCACTGTAAGCGAGTGATAATCATTATAGAAATTGGGTATCGCACATAGTTTTCGAAAAACCCAGAGGTGCGAGCCGGGGTTGCTGATGCTGCCCACAAGACGCGTGCTTAACCAATCGGCTATCACTGCTATTTAATAACAATAACAACAAATAACGCATCAGAAACGTAATAAAGAGATGACCGCTTGGCGCAGTGGTTCGAGCGCAGGCCGCTCGGCTCACTGCACATGGTGGTTGTGGGTTCGATTCCCGGCAGGGAAAATTTCGGAAATGGCCTTTTAGTAATTTGCCCCGGTCTGGGTGTCACTGGGATCAATCCTGGTCCATTGTACGGTACCCATAGTACAAGCATTGCTTAGTTTGGGACCATACAGTTGTTCAACCATTCAGATGATACAAGGAAAACTATACATAAAAGTTAACACATGAATATTATCTTTCAAACGTGATTGGCCACTGATCACAAATGTGTTGAGTGCTGTACTGACCTCAGTTAACTGCACGCGCAGTGAGGCACGTCCACAGTGCGATCAGAACAGTAAGTTATGTACGCACAGGCGCACCGATTTTGGGAAACAAGCTTGCCTGTATGTTTTCTCGACATCGCGTCATTACAAGCTATTTTTTTACGACGGTAGTAGACTAAAGCAGAATTGACAGCAGCCGCAGACTATTAAGCCATAGACGCCGCATAACATATGGATTCTACGAACGTATCTGGCATTTTGATTTTGATTCACGGACTCGACCTTGATATGACCAATTAAGGTTCACCGACTTCCCCGATACGACGCCCACTATTAACGTATATGAGCTACAGTCACAGACCAATGAGATAAGACACCGCTTACGTACACTATGATATTAGTATGACAACTAGCTGTGCCCGCGACTTCGTCCTCGCAGAATTTAATTGACAAAGTTTCATAGAAAGTTTCATCCCCTATTTTATCTCCTTGGGGGTAGAATTAATCAAAATCCTTTCTTAGCGGATGCCTACGTCATAACATCTACCTGCATGCCAAATTTCAGCCCGATCCGTCCAGTGGTTTGAGCTGTGCGTTGATAGATCACTATGTCAGTCAGTCACCTTTGAGTTATATATATTTAGATTACATTACTAATATTCCTGTTAGACCCTCCAGCTATCTAACTAAATTATAACAATTGTGATTTGTTAGACAACAGCATTATGCAGTGGTTTGAGCGTAGGCCGCTCGGCTCACTGCACCGGGTGGTGGCAAGTTCGATTCCCGTCAGGACACATATCAGAAGTCTGCCCCTGTCTGGGTGTCACTGGGACCACACCCAGTCTATTGTATGGTACCCATAGTACAAGCACTGCTTTAGTTATTAATGTAATGGTATCTGTGTGCCTATCCTTCAGTTTGGCCGTAATTTCAAGAAGTTGACTAGAGTTATAATACTGTTCTCATTGCACCGTGGTATGGGGACATATTGAAAGTGAATTGACACAAGGATACTGGTTCTATATGGCCTGGATATTATAGCAATCTCGTCGAGTTGGCAATATTAAGCAATAGGGCATCAGACCAATTAAATTTTACACCAATACAAGCAGAAATTGTTAAGAATATTCGCAAAGAGTTATAGATAGCGAATAGTGAGCAGTGATAGCCGATAGGTTAAGCAAAGCTCAAAGTCCTGGGTTGAAACCCCGGCTCGCACAAATGGATTTTTAGAATAGAATATAATAGAATAGAATAGAATCAAATAGAATGTCTTTATTTGTGAACATTGGTTTGTAATTTGTTTCGAAATCTTTGTGCAAATCATATCAATATGATTATCGATATATAAAAACGTCATGAGAAAATGTGCATGCCTTAGAAAATCTAACCAATTTTCTAAAGACATGTGGAGTCTGCCAACGCGCACTGGGCCTGCATGTGGTGGTTTATGGCCTGAATGCCCTTTGTATTGAGGGGAGAGCCGTGTCCAGGAATGGGATGTTAAAGGGTTAAATTATTTATTAAGATGAGTGAATAACCTTCTACTCTGTCAAATCAACCACAGAACAGCGAAGAAGTAACTAGGTATGAGTAAACAATGAGACAAATGGAGACCTCTTTTCCATGTTAGTCCTGTTCATAGAATTGTACAACCAGCTGGACGAAAAGCTGTGGCACAAAAAGCGAGTTCATTGAAGAAAAAAAACATTCGATATTAACCGCAATCATTTTACAATTAATTTCTGTAATAATAGTCAATCAATTGAAATAAAACTGTGTCTATCAAATGTCCATTTCAAGGTAGACTTGGCTGAAAATCAAAAACAACCAAAAACATCTGGATAGAGTTAAACTGTGATGGTTTTGTAGTGTTACAAAATAGGTCTGATACAAAAAACTAACAAAACAACACAAATGGTCCAGCAAGGTAAAAGTTACGAAAGAGTCAGCGTTTATGGTGAAAACAACTTTTACAAACATCCTATTATGTGTTTTGAACTGTTTGTAATATAACTTTCTAATTAATTTCATTATTTATGGACATGCCTTTTGAGTTCTATGTGACCCCAAATAATGTAACTTTCTTTTTTATGCAAACTAAAATATTTATTACCAAGCAATCGTAACATTACTAAGCTATATTTAATAAGCTTTTTATAGTGAAATTTGCAATTCCATTTTCTTAATTCTATTAAATTAAAATACAATGAAAACAGGTAGACATTTACAAAATTATAAATAATATTTGTAATAGGAATAGGTAGGTATGTTGGTTTTAAACTAACTACAGTAAATTTATATTACATTATTTCTGTCCTTGTAACAATCATATAGATTAAATGAAACAGCCATATTTTTAGATGTTATTTAAACATAGTCAGACAAAGATTTGTCATAACTAAAAGTACTTCCTTATAACTTATAAATATTATAAATGTGAAAGTTTGTGAGTGTGGATGTATGTACATGTATGTATGGTGTATGTATGTTTGTTACTCCTTCACGCAAAAACTACTGAACGGATTTGGATGCAATTTGGAACACAGCTGGTTTATAACCGGGATTAACATATAGGATACTTTTTATCCCGATAGTCCCGAAATTTTTGTTACGTTAAATACTACGCGGACGAAGTCGGGGGGCACAGCTAGTAACTTATATGTATGTCCCATAAACTTGTTGTTGGCAGAATCATCGGTAGTTGATGGGGCTGTAAACTTTAATTGGAATCGGAACTTATATGTCACAGCCATGAGAAGAATAGGAATAGTTTAGATTGTTTATCATCTGAATCAGTAATTCATTGAGTGTACTGAAATTTGCTATGGTGAGAACTGATTACCTAGGTCAACATATAGGATGCTTTGAACCTTAGGAATTTAAAGGTTTCCCATGGGAAAAGGATAAACAAAATTCTACCATAATTAAGTTTCTTGAACAACTAACAGATAATTACTCTATGTAAATCCGTAATTAAGTTTTTATTTATAAAACCGATTGCCTGATTATCTTTCGAAACATTTACAATAGATACATTGCTACTGTAGGTGAGATTTTTAGAGTTAAAAACAAATAATTTTACAGCGTATTAGCCTCAAAAGATGAGTCTCGTGGTAATACGGAGTCGTAACAAGCCATACGACACCGCCACAAGCCCCGGCACCCAAATAAAGACGGAACAATATAACTATGAACATGGTATAAAACTTACCTGTATACGGCTTCCTAGGCATCAGCGGCGCAGTAGTTACAATCCATCGGACATTAAACACATAACAGAACTCGAAAGTTGACAATTAACGTTTATTTCACACAATAATCGCTGAGATTTTTACAATTCTCTTTTATTGTGACACTCGCGCGGGTACCAGCCGACAACGCGTTCGGAGAGCGAGATTTGCAATATTGCTAGTGGAGAAATAATGAAAACTACCATGTATTAGGCTGTGTACACATTTGTTTCAATAATTACAATATAATTTTCGTAAAATGTAGGAAATAAGATTTTAAATAATATTTATTGTACTTCATCACGTATACTTAGATCGTTAGGGCACCATGAAAAAAGTTAGCTCCATCTGATTGATGATTCTCTTGGGCTTTCTGTTTTATATGCTAAAGTTTTATTATTCGTAAAAATGGAACGCAATAATATTTTTCACTATTGCAACACAGCCCTGTCCGTCAAGGCGTCAACTATCAACCAATTGTCAGTCAAGCCAAAACGTCAAAACGAAATCGATAAATTCTTTCGCCTGCGTTTTTGTATATTAGGTAGTTTTTCGCACATTTATGAGTGAATAGTTTAAATATATATATTTTTTAGCAAATAAAAAAAATGATTAAAGCGATACTCGTGTTCAATAACCATGGGAAGCCGCGGTTATCGAAATTCTACCAATACTTTGTGAGTGAAAGTGATTTTTATTATATTGGTATGCAATAGGCGTATATTTTCCCATTCTTACACGATTTACGTTGATATATTACTGTTGATAATCAAAAGACATAAACTAAATTTGATATCTATATATTAAATTAATGTGTTGAAATATTCGCAGGTCAAGTAAAAATATGTTTCTTCATTTATTAATTACGTCGCACAGAGATATATGTTAGCTTAGTTCCGGTTTATCTACGAAAAGTTGATTCCTTATGTAGGTAGTTATGAAGTTGGTTAATTACCTAGTTAATAAGCGTAATTACTACATAAGGAATCAGGTACCCATCTCTGAGTTTGATGCTATTGCAGTACTATTATAGACACACTATAGACACATACACACACACACACACACACACACACAAACACATATCAGAAACACAACTAGTCACATCAAACAACACCAGTACCAAACATCAGAAATTCTTATGACACATGTCCTCCTCTACCTCTATCAGAAAATCACATGATACACACTTATACCAATCACACTACAGAAATATATTAGTAACAAGACAGAAATCATTGCTACTTTCAGTTCATTTCCCTTACTGAAATTAAAGTTTCTTTCCCTGTTATTTCACCTGTGACTTTTCACGGTCAATGATTTTATTCAAAGTGACACATAATCCTATGAAGTCACTGGTCGGATGATTTATCATAAACACTGTCACAGTACCAAATGTTTTGCGAATGATTTTTAACAGTTTCTACCTATGTCGGTAGCAAGTGCTACTAATGAAAACCTATATTATAATATGCCTTTTTACATGCCACCTGTGAATACCATCATTACTAGTAACATACATCTAGCACATATATGAGCAACAAAAGTCACAATACACCAGACTAAATTGGCTTATCGCGCATCAGTCGGACCAAACTGACTCATACTGACGCATCGACCAAACTGACGCATCTGTAGACTTATACGTCAATTTTGACGTATTGCAAGTCGATTGCGATGCCAGTGGTTAACAGCTGGGCCCCTGTACATACCATACACCAGAAACAGAGCCGAAATTAGTCTCACACATTGATGAGACCAGCGTGCCTCTCTTACAGAATGAAGACATGCAGCAACAGATTATAAAGGAGACATTCCAACTGGTCTCCAAGAGAGATGACAATGTATGCAACTTCCTTGAAGGGGGCAGGTGAGCACGGTGCCGCTGAATACTCAAATTCAACTTAAATTTCGGGCGCTGCTTAATTTCAAAGCCTAAATTTCATAATACTATTTTTTTTTAACAGAAATGGTATTTGCAACTTTACTTTGTTAATCTAAAACTATCGGCTTTGTGGGACAGTTCAAGTACTAAAGGTTTTGTAGACTTGTGAAATCTGTTAACAGCTGTATCCCTGTAATACCTTTTGTTTTGCATGTTTCCTCCAAAGCTGATTTAGGAATTGTAATTACAAAGTTAAGTTTGAAAAAAGAAGTATACCCTTTCTTTTTCACCTGTATAATATGAAGCATTTAATATATTATTGTATTTTAAGTTATTTTTTACCAAATAGTGTATGATTCAAATCTGTTTTATTATACAGAATATATTCAAACAAATCTAGAGGCAAATAGTTGCTATGTTGTCTTAAAAGGAAGTGGATACATTTTCCTGCAACACCTATTATTTATTTCTATTAAACTCGTGCGGGTTCCAAGATAATTGAGCTTGTCCCCGGGACTCGTCGAGGGTCCAACCTCGGAGTCATCATTGGACACCATTGTCGATCCTGGCTTACAGGAGTAACAGTGGTGGGAGTGTGTGGCGGGACCAGTCCCGTATAAAATAAATATCGCCAGACTGACACACCAACTGTGTGGTCCCAAACTAAGCAAGGATCCCAGTGACACCCAGACAAATCATGAAACGGCCATTGCCGAAAATAGCCCCGTCGGGAATCGAACCCGCAACCACCCGGTGCAGTGAGCCGAGCCGCCTATGCTCGAACTACTGCACCGAGCGGTCGTCGAAATAACATTTCATATTTCAGCCTCATCGGCGGTTCCGACTACAAGTTGATATACAGACATTACGCTACATTGTATTTCGTGTTCTGTGTGGACTCCTCGGAGAGCGAGCTCGGTATATTAGACCTTATTCAGGTTAGTAGACACACTTCTAATGTGAGCACCACGTAAGCACTGATGCATTAAAATAGCATAGCTGACTAGTAGAAATAAGTCGATAACATTGAGCCCTTTGTCAATCAGTGCGAGTTTGTCAGGACTGGCCAGCTCTTCTGTTCTGGTAATATTATGGGCCTATTACTTCTGGGCCTAATGCCTTATGCATTAACCTACATTGTCCTCACACCTCTAATTATACCTATTGTAAACATAATTTAAAAAAGAGAAAAGAAAAGATGTATCCATGGAGTTTCTTGCATGTTCTTCTCCATAGGATTTTGTTTTGGAAAATGCACATAGCTCTTGACTTTTTAAAAGTGCCAGTTAATCAGGCCTCTTTGAAATAAAAATATTTTAATTTGAACTTCAACTAGTAACCCATAAACTATCAGTGCAATAAGCTTAGTATGGTTATCTAAGGCCCATATTAATAAACCAATCTCAAGTCTGAGAGCGTTCTTGTAAATGTCATTACATTACAAAATTACAATTCAAAACTGTACTTATTATCACTCTCTTGACTTAAGATCGATTTATTAATACGCACCTTAATCTGACAGCCATCTTAATACATCTTCGTTTTGCTCAGGTGTTTGTGGAGACTCTGGACAAATGCTTTGAGAATGTGTGCGAGCTGGACCTGATCTTCCACGCGGACGCGGCGCACCAGGTCCTGGACGAGCTGGTGATGGGCGGCATGGTGCTGCAGACCAACATGGCGGACATACTGTGTCGGCTGCAGGAGCAGAACAAAATGCAGAAGGCTGAGGTACCTCACATTCATACCACACACACACACACTTATTACAGACACACTCTTACCACGCACACACACTTATCACAGACACACTCTTACCACATACACACACCACAGACACACTCTTACCACACACACACACATGCCTCACAACATCAACGGACAAATATCAACACTAAACAACGAACAATAATTTTATTTATTTACTAGCGGCCCGCCCCGGCTTCGCACGGGTACATTGCGGTTACATTATTCGAGTTTTAGTAAGGATCCCTAATTTTTTTGAAAATATATTATAGCCTATGTCACCCGGGGATAGTGTAGCTTCCCAACAGTGAAAGAATTTTTCAAATCGGTTCAGTAGTTTCGGAGCCTATTCATTACAATCAAACAAACAAAGTTTTCCTCTTTATAATATTAGTATGATTGTGGATGTACTTAAGAAAGGTGGTAATATTCACTGTTCTCCGCAGGCGGGCATCTCCGCGGCGCCGGCGCGCGCCGTGTCCGCCGTGAAGAGCATGAACCTGCCGCAGCAGCTGCGCGACATGAAGCTGCCGGACCTGCCGCAAGCCATCAAGGTAACTACTTAACACATCATTTCCCAAAGTGGGCGATAACGCCCCCTGGTGGGCGCTGCAGGTCTAAAGGGGCCGGTAAGAGACCCAGAAAAAAATGGGGGCGTTGTGCGTAGCTCACAATAATCAATTAATTTAATTTGACGTTATAGTGGTTTTTAATTAGGTGAAAAATGGGGGCGCTATAAGAAATGATTTATTCTCAAAGTGGGCGGTATACAAAATAAGTTTGGGAACCACTGACTTAACAGATAAAAAAATAATACGTCGTCTTTAGAATTTGATGAGGCGCCACACACAAAATATCGTGCACTATTAAAATAAGTACCGTTTATAATTATTACTTGTACACCTAATAAGATCGTTGTCGCCTCAGTGGCGTAGGCCTCCCCTAATTCTCCCCCACTTCTTCATCCCGTGCTGTCCTCTTCCAATGTGGTCCAGAATGCTTGGCAAAAGTACTTATCTCGCCATCTCATCCTTGGTCTTCCCGCAATTCAATTTATTTTTTTCAATAATTTCGGTAGATAAATAATAATTAATATCGTGCTAATATAAATGCGAAAGTTTGTAAGTGTGGATGTATGTTTGTTACTCTTTCACGCAAAAACTACTGAACGGATTCGGATGAAATTTAGAACACAGGTAGTTTATAACCTGGATTAACACATACAATACTTTACTTAAGTCTACGCGGACGAAGTCGCGGGCAGCAACTAGTATAATATAATTTAATTAGTACATCAAATCATTAGATATAATTAGAAGGGCTAATTATATCTAAAATAACCAAAAATAAATAATATAATATTAGAGAGTGTACATTAACTTGTGGTAGGTTTAATTAATATTTAGTCATTGAGAAAAAAAGGCGAAATAACACAGAGACAAAAGATCCCTGTTTTCTCTTTCCTTCTAATGGGAGCCACTATATAACCCTCTTTGTCCACCTATCATTCTCCATTCTACATATTATATGCCTGGCCCAGTTACAATTAGTTTCTTATTATTTACTTGACATCAACTATTTTTCTTCGTTCCCTTCTTTTTTTGTTGCTTATTCTGTCCCTGTCTTGAACTGCGTGGAAGAGGGTATGAGCGAAAAGGGAGTGAGTGCAGAGATGACGGATGATAGGCTTGAATTGAAGAAGAGAACGTGCTGCGCCGACCCCACCTAGTGTGGGATAAGGGCAAGGTGATGATGATTCTGTCCCGTCTGTGGAAAAATACCGGTTATCGAAAAAATATTTTTTTCCAGGATCTGAAGTTCTGACCGCTGCAGCAGGCCGCCTACCCGGCCACGCCCGTCGCCCTCGCCACCAACATACTCCACACCATCTGCCCGCAAAACGACAAGTACACCAGCCTGCACAAACCGACGGAGAACATCACCAACAAGTTCTTCGGCTCCGAGACACTGAGTGCGAAGTTCTCAGAAACGTTCTCGGAGAATTATCAGCAGACTGACGGGGTGAACTTCCCCAATTACGAGAGTCACAGGTCGGACGGATACCAGGATTTGAGCGGGACCAATGCGGAGTACGGATCCAATGAAGTGAGGAAACGGAAGAAGAAGAAAAAGAGCAAGAAATAGTGACTTTAGGAAGATATTTCAGCGTCTAATAAAATTTTAAATATTATCTTCTTTCGGCCAACCACGGCACTTGTGAATTGTTAGAATCTACCACCGGTTCGGAATTCCGCTTCCACTGAGAAGAGCCGGCGAGAAACTCAATGGTTACTCGTTGCAATAGAATTAAAGATGGTGTACATTCTCAGGAACAGCATCCCAATGTGAGCTGGTTTAGTATTGTTTTAAATCGGGATTATTTATCACGTGTTTAAATAATCCCGATATATATATATAGTCCTTTTCTTGTAATAACACTAATGTCATTAGGGTATTACACAGCTCACATAAAGGCTGGGTCGACCGAGTTAGTACCACACTCTCACAGAAAATCGGTGTAAAGTAGGTCAATTAGCCAGTGGCGGATTTACAAATTTCCAAGGAATAGGCTGTAAAGTTTTTGCCGCCCTTGCCTCTACAATTGTTATATCCTAGATTATTTTGACAATCCAAAAATGTCGTTAAAAATGCACGTAAAATAAATAGTCTTCGACAAAATTTGTTGCAGAGTTCTATCTGTAAAACATGAGAAAACCGTCATGCAGAAATCTTTTTGATTGCTATGAGACAGCTAAAAAATAAAACTCGGTCCCCAAATCTGCCGCCCTAGGGTCCAGCCCACTCAGCCTGCTGGTAAATCCGCCACTGATAATAGCTGGTTTTCGTACGATGAGAGAGAGAGCAAGCTCAAGTTTGTGACCGCACCAACAGAATGAGATGCTTCTAAATTCAGTCTAAAATTGAAATAAATGTGATTTACATGAAATTATCCGAAAACATTCCTTTCTATATCGAATTTGTGTGGATTGTATATTGTATTGTGTGGGTTGATGGCGCATGAGCGTGGCGGAATAAGTTTAATTAATGATTATTTTTAGCTTATAATGTGTATGTAATTGTGTATTTAGGCGTTAAGAAATATATATTTTTATGTTACAAGCTGGTTTTGTTTCATTTTCTTTTAAATTAATTTTTGTTAAAACTAATAATTTATAAACTAAAAGACCAACTAAAGTAAAGTTTCAGTAGCCTAGTGGTTAGAGGGGCCGCCTTCGTAGCTGAGAGGTTTCGAGTTCGATCCCCATCCTGGCCATTAACGGGAATTCTAATAAAGGGATAAACTCACTTTGCTAGTAATAATTTGCTATTTAAAGAAAAAAATGTGTATGGTCTCAAACTAAAGAACGTGTTTTTAATTAATTAGTAGCTAAGTAGGAAGTTTCTTCATTATCAAAAATAATAATTTATAGTACAATTTTATAATTGTTGCTTAAATAATTATAATTTTAGCCCTTTTGACGTCCCACTCCTGGGCACAGGCCTCCCCTCAACACGAGGGGGATTCAGGCCATAATCCACCACACTGGCCCAGTACGGGTTGGCGGAATTGTTGCTTATGAAATAAATTTACGTTTCATCCACGCTTATACGATAGGTACCGTACAGAATCGGGGCGATCCCAGGTGACACGTAGACCAAAGGAAATTATGAAAAAATCATTATCGAAATTTTCCCCCGACGGTAATTATTGAGCACGCAACATTATTGTTATTCGTTGATTTAGCATACTTGAAAATAGAGCCATCTATGCAATATGTCTAGTACTAATAAAATATTTTTCGGTAACGCCATCTATATTTGTAGTCCTAAACCAAAATTAAATAAAGTCATTGTCATGTGTAAGTAGTGTCGCTATTACACAACAGATGGCACTAGTATAGCGCTTATTATAGTAATGCTATTCCATAATAGATGGCGCTTATGGAGTACTTTGTTGAGGAAATTAAAATAACTTCTGCAATAATTCAATGAATAGGGCCTTTTGGCCATAATAATACCCATTTATCTGTAATTTTCAGTAAATTTCATGGTTCGACTTCGAGCTTCCGTTGTCCAATGCATATTATACCAATTATATTAACCGAATATTTATTTAACAATAACGAATGTATTAAAGCGGCAAAATTCTGCGGTCAACAGATGGACACCACGGACAAGCGAAATTAGGTCACTATTTTTCAAAACAATTCATTTCGGTCAAGGGTGCGCTGAGAAAAATAATTTTATGGGATCCCTTCTTATTTTTTAAATTACTTCTGTAGACAAGTAACGAATTTAAAAAAAAGTGAAATAAAATGGCAGAACAGAATAAATAACAATTAAACATAAAGGACATGGGATAACGGTAAAATTATGGTTGCATTTCCTCGCTGTAAAAAGTAGGTACCTAATGAATATGTCACAGGCCTCCGCTTAACACGAGGGGGCTTCATGCCATAATACTACAACACGCTGGCCTTAGGCGGAATATAACACGCCTCGGACTGAACATAGACAAAACATTGTTTAGCTTATCAAATCGTGAGTTTGCACTGAATAAACAATTAGAGCGATTCTATGTTCTAGTTTCTGTTTTTTCATAGCACAAACAAACATCATAATAAGTCGTTGTCAAAATTTCGTCAATGAAAACACGAGGTAGGCGTGGGAGCTATACTAGCACCAATTATTGCATTATTATTTTATCTAAGATATTAATTTTATATCCGTTAGAGTTTACGAATTCTAATTCCAAGAATATCCGACTCTCCTCTGGGTTTTTTCAAACTGTCACGGAACCCCAAAAATCTCCTGTACTTACAGACCAACACAAGACACGTATTTAGCGTATGTACGAAGATAATAATGTAGAATTTGTACAAATGGCCGCGTAATGCTGTGGCCGGCAATCTTGCGGTCCGGTCAGCGCCAGATGTCGTCCGGTCAGTCTGTCTTTGTGAAAGGACACTAATAACTATACCTACTTCTTAATAATATATGTAGGTAAATGAACATCCTATTCATTTCGAAAGTATCATGCAGGCAACGCTTCAACAAATTATTCAAAGGATCGCGGTTAAAATACTCAGCGGATTGAATTCAAAAAGCAGTGTTAGCGCTCGCTTTGGAATATACGTGGACGTCTTATAAACACCCGATTCATAGTCACTGTAGTAAAGGACAAACTGACTGACTGACCAATTTAACAAATCTAACAAACCTACAGCGGTGGATTTACGAATTTCCAAGGTATAGGCTGTCAATTTTTTGCCGCCCTAGCCACCACAATTGTTATGTCCTTAATTTTACAATCAATTTTTTTTTTAAATTGGACGGATTTATTTTTGAGCTAATCAAACCACCGTATATACAGTGCCAAGTGAGAGGGGAAATCATCGGCAAAATTTGTTGCAGAGTCCGAGCTGTAAAACATCAGAAAACCGTCATACATAAATCCTACTAATATTATAAATGCGAAAGTTTGTGAGTGTGGATGTTTGTTACTCTTTCAGGCAAAAACTACTGAACGGATTTGGATGAAATTTGGAACACGGATTAACACATACAATACTTTACTTAACTCTACGTGGACGAAGTCGCGGACAGAAACTAGTATTTTATATTTCTATGAGGTAGCATACAAAAAAAAACTGTCCCCAAATTTGCCGCCCTAGGTTCCAGCCTACTCAGCCTGCCGGTCAATCCGCCACTGTCTACCTACCTATCAACGCACCACCTAAACCGCTGGTGTTAGGAATATGAAATTATTGACAGCAGGTAACTTTTATACCGTATATACTAATTTTAGTTTATACCGAAGTCATTCACTAAGGAAGAATTTTTGAAAACTACCGAACATGTTGGCATGTGAATTACATTCCGAGACCGACACGACTCCCGATGGAAGTCGCGAGCAAAAGCTAGTAACCATCAACAATACGATTAATTTATCAAAAAAAGGTATTACCAAAAGGATCAACACAAAAAGGTATCATAAATATCATGTACCATTGCCGAAAAAAGTGTCTTTTGAACTATTTTGTCACTCGCCGACCACCCAGCTCCGTAAAGTACCGCTCGAGGCTCTCAAGTGAAATATTGTTCCCCAGGTAGACGAGACTGAAGGCACCGCTCACAAAGTCACCGCAAACCAATAAATTTAACCTTTTGTTGCGGGCGACATGTCAAAATATTTCGATTGTGGGCGATGGATGCGCGAACGCAGATTTTGCGGGGCAATTTTTCACTGACTATGAGTCTATGATCAATTAGAAGGTTGACCGCAAGCTTTTTTTTTAGATTTGTATCTGTGCTTTTGTCGAGGCAATCCGGCGATACATAAATACAATTATTAGTACTTACCTATTTTCCACGAGATTACGCTTATCGCGATTGAATCCCTTACCAAAAGCACGTTCTACGCGATCCGTCTAAGTTATGCTTTTCATCTGAGTATCTATAATAATTATTAACATAAAGAAGTAAAATTATCCGTCATTATGTACTATGTTTGTAAGGAATAATCTCTGATACTACTGATCCGATTTAGAAAATTATTGGACTTATAGAAAACTACAGAATCCTTGAGAGACATAGGTTATTATCTCGAAGAGCCAGGCGGGCTGATTCTTAGCTAAAGATTAGCACCTGCAATCCGAAAATACCAAAGGGCCAGCCGGGGTTTGAACCTGCATATCATGTTTACAAACCCAGCATTCTAATTACTTAGCCGTCCATTTTCTACGATTCCCATGAAGCAAAGGTAATCAAGGCGTTACAAGACGTATTGCCTAATAATTTCGTTTGTAAAAAAGAACCATGGATAATATAGAGTCATCGGGCGGACCATAGATTATATGAAGTCATCCCGCGGCTACGGGCTGCCGACGCCATTATTATTTGGAGGGAAAAAATACAATATGGCGGACTGATTTGAAACTATAGTGACAATATTTTATAAAATTTTCTAACCTAGGCTTATGCAGACTTATATTTTTTTGACCTTTAAACATAGGTACTAGAAGTACTTATGGCTGCTGTGTAAGCGAGATACAAGATATAACGCATAGGCATTTGAGTTAGTGTGAATGTGATACAGTATAGTGTCTTATGTCATGCTCAGTTTATCGGTTTTTATTTCAACGGGCACCAATATTTTGGTGTCACACAGAATTAGTGTCAGTGGTTGTGCTGGGTTTTTTTCATCTAACACTCCCAGAGGTGGGTTCGGTTATTTGAACCACACTTTGCGTTGGTTCCCAAGCATACATGAACTACCCAGCCCTCCACATAACCTTATTAAGACTCGTATTAATAGATCGATCTAAAGTATGAAACTGACCTTAGAAATGTCATTCTTATGTCAAAAGCGTTGTCATGACCGCTCTCAGGATTGAGATCGATTTATTAACACGGGCGTTATTTACCTACTTAAGTAGTAAGTAAACTATTTACTTAGACTTAAATAGTTATGCCTGGAAATTGAATAATTCCGGGATATCCAACGAACGAGGTAGAAAACAATTGTCCTATAATTTACATCATAAATGTAGGCTATCCTACTAATACAGATAGAAAATTAAATAAAAAAAAGCAAACGTAGCCCAGAGATAATTATTATTTTACGGGGCCGAGTAAATTATATGGATCCCATAGAAAATAGACCCACACCATCAAATATAACATGACCTGAACTGTTACAGGCGTTGCTGAAAATCAGAGGCCAAGTTACAATGGATGGTGCAACTTATTAATTTCTTCACCGTTTCGGGTGTGAGCGAGACCGGTAGTGTTGTTAGTGTGTGTTAGAGGGATACAGAAGATTTCAAGTGCATGGGCGGTGTTCTTTTGGTTATTATTGTTTTATTTCCTGATATATGATGTTGTCTTTTAATGAAACCAACCACCGACCCTAAATAAAGTTTTTTTTAAGCGAGCTTCTATACGGATGCTCGTGGCCCTCGCCGCGCGGCCACTCTTACCCTGCCAAGCGTCAGTATCGTTACACGATATATATAAATAAATAAATATCGCCAGACGAACACACTCTGTTTGGTCCCTAACTAAGCAACGCTTGTACTATGGGTACCGTACAATGGACTTACGAAAACGTCATTTCCGAAATTTACCCCGGCGGGAATCGTACCCTCAACCACCATGTGTGAGCCGAGCGGCCTACGCTCGAACCACTGCGCCAAGCGGTCGTCAAAAAGCGGTCGTTAATAAGGTAAAAATATCATAATTAACAAAAAAAATTGAAGTGCGTGTTCCAGATACATTATTAGAAACGACAGCCGGGACCGTAAGCTTAACGTACCTACCTACCCTCCGAAATAATTCCAAAAACCGATACCATCCTGTATCCAAAATCTGTGTTGCATCGAACGTGATAATTTAGTTTCGGAGACGCACACTTACACACAGACAGACAGACAGTAATGTTTTTATTTATTGCTCGCTCACATTATTAGGGGCCCGCATGCGATATTAAATAATGAAAAACCCCTTCTGTATTAAATTGGGGTTATTTATATTGAATTATATTAATAATATTACATTAAATAAATGAATAGTTATCTCTAATCAGAGCAGAATATGACGCAGGGCGGTGTCACGTTGGAGTGGGATGACATTGACACTTGACAGTTCTTACAGTCTATCTCTATCTCTTTCTTCGACCTCGCCGTAATGAGTATACCTATGTCCTAGATTTACTGTGTTTTTTTCGAAGGTCTGTGGTTTTGTAGTGACAGTGGCAGATTACGTCAGCCCAGTTCGATCAAGCGACATTTAGCGCTCTGAAAATATTATATCTTTGAAACCTGGTATCTGGGATTATCATTACTTACATATAATACCGGTGACCTTATTAACATAAACAAAAAAATCATAATTGGCCAAGTTGTTTACGAGAAGAATAATAATTACTAATACATGCACACTACCGAAATTGTATTTAAAGACTTTATAATAATAATGATATTATCTATGTGACTTACGGATTTTAAATGAGGCACGTCTATTCCTTTCGATCTCTAGGAAAGAAATCTCTGAGAAAGAAATTTCAGTAGGTACACTGCGCACCTGCAGCTATAATGTACTATAGCACTACTGAGTATTTTATATAAAACGGGTGCTCCTAAAATAAGTGTTATCAAATCGAGAATGAAAAGAAAAATCAATTAGGTAAATACAAAATTATAAATAACATTCGAACTGTTGAATTTATTCACGGAAATGTGAAGCCTAACGCCAACAATCAAGGTATACATTCCAATTCCAATATAACGTTTGTCGTATGCAAAAACAATTTGTCGAACGGCATTATTAATTTTGCTCTACCGTGTGCATTTAAAAAACGTCGGCAAAGATATAAAATAAAGAGTCCGCTGGATGTAAGTTAGTCTGTGCGATTGAAAAAAAAATATTATGTGGTTCCTTTTTTGAAACGGGCCAATGAGGTAGGTACCTCGCTCGATACGCTCCCTACCGAATTTTGAAATTGGAGACGATTTAGAATAAGTACCTGTGTGGAGACTTCATTAGCATTAAAAACTTTTACAAAGATAAACTGGGACTGTCGTATCGTTTCAACATGACCTACCTGTCTATAAAATTTCATTAATATTTTGATGTATTTGTTAAATCAATGTTGCCATAAAAAACCGTTTAAAATAAGTGGGTAAGTATATTTTAACAATTTTTTTAAGAGATTCACTGACACATCGCGCCTTTTGAAGATGCTTTGAGTAGGTCACAGAGTTAACAGAGTGAACATATTATTTATCTATGACAGTTGCAAATGGTTGGCAATAATGGCATGATCCACCATCTTCAAAACCCGTACGAAGCATCAATAACTGTATGTTTCAGGCTAAATTTAATATTATATGATTTATTGTTTTCTTATATTTACGAGAATACTAAACATTGAAATAAAACTATTTTTCGGATTTTATCGCGTTTATTAACTTTATGTTCCCGACGTTTCGGTTGCTTTACAGCAGCCATGGTCACGGGGGGACTGAGGTGTTAGACGTCCTGGGGTATACAAACTCGATTGTGAATGTGCTCCACGAAGTCTGCAATCTGTGAACATGTACAGGACCGCACCCGCCATTATATCAGATTTGATAAACCACAGATCCTCGCAAAAGAACACCGATTCCGACCAAGGATGATACGTGAGGCCATTGAAATTAAAAAACATCCTAATTTCAATAGGGAAGATGGCTGGGTGCTACCACCAACTTGGGATCCAGTAATTAATATAATTAAATCCAAAACCAAGTGTACCATTGCAAGACCTCGAGACACTGTGAGCACTTTCTGCGTGGATCGGACCGCAAACAACAACTAAATATGAGGGTACCCAGTTATTAACTATGACATCAGCACCTCAGTCCCCCCGTGACCATGGCTGCTGTAAAGCAACCGAAACGTCGGGAACATAAAGTTAATAAACGCGATAAAATCCGAAAAATAGTTTTATATGATTTAGTAAAAATAGGGCGAAATACTTTAAACAATTATGGTTAAGTGTAGTGCCTTATAAGTGTGACCGTTCAAATCACAAGAAATTTGCAAGAATATCGTTTCATCAGTAAGTTTTGATTTCGTAACGAATGCAATACATTTGCCTCGAAATTTTCAGCAAATCCTTCGTCTACTAGTATTTAGAAGTCTGTGGAGTAGGTACAATTTTAAAGTAAGAATCTCTACGCCATGCTATAATTCTGTAAATTATTGCCACCGAAAAGTCAAAACGATTCGCGTTCGAAACTCAAATCTCCCGCTTGCGACGACATTCTTATTTAAAATGTGACAGCCAGCGATAAACAGCTTGCTGACTTATTTGTCGAATAAATTAAACCTTTTTTTTTTGTTAAAAAAAGTTAAATGAATGTATGTACAGGCACGGAAAACAATTCGAATTTCGGCGTGATACTCTGCAGCGGCGCCACCATGATAAAAAGTGACAAATCATAGTGGGAAAAAATGTACGATTAACGTATATAATGTACGTATATCGTATTTTAATGTACCTTTCCCAGGTACCGAGATAATTGACATTTTTAGTGGCGCCGCTGGGGAGTATGCTCTCCAGCGGCGCCACCTGGTTCTCATACTTATGAATGATATTGGCTGCCAAATTTTATTGGAAATAAATGTACCTATGCAGTCTACTATGTACATGTCAAAAAACATCAATATTATACAGTAGTTTAATTTATTTTGATCATTTATATTACCCTAAAAACGCCCGAACAGCTTAGGTTCACATACCTAGCACCGACAAAGCTAATGGTATTAGCAACTATATTCTATTGGAAATAAATGTTTGGACGCTAAATAAGAAGTACATGTTAAAACATATAATTATTAGACGGTAGTTTATTTTTTTTCATTTATTTAAAGTTACCCTAAAAATGGCCGTTTACAGTTGATATTCACATGCCTGGTACTTACAAAGTATTATGGTTTAGCAACTATATTCTATTGAATATATATATACGAATCCTGTATATTATTTATAAGTTACAAATTATCATTATAAGACGATTGTTTAATTTATTTCAATTAATTAATTTTACCTTAAAACTCCCGTATACGGGTGAGGTTCACATACCTAGCACCGACAAAGCTAATCGTATTAGTAACTATATTCTATTGGAAATCAATGTTTGAACGCTATATGAGAAGTACATGTTAAAATATATAATTATAAGACAGCAGTTTATTTATTTTCATTAATTTAATGTTCCCCTAAAAATGGTCGTATACAGCTGAGGTTCACATGCCTGGTACGAACAAAGTATTATGGTTTAGCAACTATATTCTATTGAATATATATATACGAATCCTGTATGTTATTTATAAGTTACAAATTATCATTATTCAATTCAAATCGTTTATTTTGTTTAGGCCTACGGGGGCACTTACAAATTGTCAATTTTACATAATTTTTTTCTTATATCTACAACCGGATCGGAACGCGACCTTGACGGAGAAGATCCGGCAAGAAACTCAGCGGGCTTGTCTTTTTACATGTCATATTTTTTTTTTAATCGCCAGTTGCTTATATCCAATAATTACAAAGGGTAGTAGATATTAACATAAATATTATAATAGCTCCAGTGTGTTGCCTTTTGATGTTAACAAGAATTACACAAATAATTCGGACTAGTAGGGCAATACACGCTACGCTTTGACATTATTATTGACTGTCGAGATTTGAGCTGCTTACTCCCAAGCTGATTTATCATCCAAATAATCAGAGATTTAGTAATAACCCTTTGCACTGAGTTTAGTTTTAATTAGGGTTTTAAACTTATTGATAGGTAAATCTCTGATTTCATTGGGAAGCTTATTGTAAAAACGTATACATTGTCCCATAAAAGAATGACTTATTCTGTGGAGACGAGTTACATGTACGGATAGCTTGTGCTTATTCCTTGTATTAATAGAATGAGCGTCGCTCCTTTTCTCAAAATTATTTGCATTTTTTTTAACGTACATGAGATTTTCATAGATAAATTGTGACACAACAGTTAGAATATTTATTTCTTTAAATTTTTCTCTGAGGGAGATTCTTGGAGCTAGATTGTAAATAGCTCGTATAGCTCTTTTCTGCAGAACAAAAATGGAGTTTAAGTCAGCAGAGCATCCCCAGAGCAGTATGCCATATGACATAACGCTATGGAAATAACTAAAATAAACAATTCTAGCTGTTTCAACGTCGGTTAAATGCCTGATTTTTTTAACAGCATATGCCGCACTGCTGAGTTTACCCGACAATTTTTTGATATGAGGGCCCCATTGCAATTTTGCATCTATAGAGATCCCTAGAAAGACAGTTTCCTCCACAAGGTCCAATTCTGCTCCATTTAGTCGTATATTGGTTCCTACTTGTCTCACATTTGGCGTTGAGAACTTTATACATTTCGTTTTATTCTCATTAAGTGTGTATGACGGCGATGGGTCCACATAAAATAAAATAGGCTTTATTGGCGAGGCACAATCACTTTTTATTTATATTAATTTGGCACATACAATTACACGTCCTACTGGTACGGTGTGGTGGAGAAGAGAGGGAGACAGGGTTGCTACCCTTATAATTAAAAACTACTACAATATAATTGGTGGCAATGTTGCCAACATGCTGCGGCCTCACAATATTCAAAGAAAAACATAAAAAAATAAACTAAACAAACTATACTTTTACAGGCATTATACAAACTTTAGTAATAGAAGTTAAAATAATTTTACCATTAGAAGTTCTAACTTCCAACGCCCTAACTTTGTCATCCTTTCCAGGAAATACTTTTACAACTCTAGCCATTGGCCATGAAAATGGAGGAACATTATCTTGTTTTAAAATAACTAAAGAGCCTACACTTAGATTAGGCAAATCATCTCGCCACTTAGGTCGAGTCTGCAATACAGAAAGATAATATTTATGCCACACTTTCCAGAAATCTTGTTTTAACTTAATACAAATTTGCCAGAACTTTAACCTATTCTCAGGAATATCTAGAACATTGTTTTCAGGATAAGAAGTTAAAGCATTACCAACTAAGAAATGACCTGGAGTTAAGTATGAAAAATCATTGACATCTGACGACATTGGTATCAACGGCCTTGAGTTTAAAACAGCTTCAATTTCACACAATACTGTACTTAATTGTTCATAGGTCAATAAAGTATTACATACAATTCTTTTTAAATGGTACTTTGTACTTTTTACTGCGGCCTCCCAAAGACCACCAAACACAGGCGAATATGCAGGAATAAAATGAAACTGAATACCTTTAGATGCAGAGAAATCATGTACTTGTGTTTGATGTCCCTGTGAGCTCACTAACTTATACAATTCAGTCAATTGATTATTGGCACCTTTAAAAGTGCTAGCATTGTCACAATGTACCTCACTGGGCAGCCCACGTCTAGAAATCAGTCTTTTAAAACAAGCTAGAAAGGCTTCTGTGGTTAGATCTGAAGCTAATTCTAGATGAACAGCCTTTGTACTAAAACAGACAAACACACAAATATATCCCTTACCTATAACAGAGCTTCTTATACGAGACAACTTAACATTGAGTGGACCAGCAAAGTCTATTCCTACTTTATCAAATGGACGAGACTGTGTGACTCTACCAGTGGGCAATGAACCCATCAGCTGCTTAGCAGCAGTGGCCTTTAATCTATAACATATAATACACTTATGAGTTATTTTCTTTACTTGTCTTATACCTCCAACAATCCAAAATCTCTCACTTAAACTTGCTAATAACAATCTAGGTCCTGCATGGAGGAGCCTATAATGTTCATTTCTTATAATTAAATGAGTTACATGAGAATCCTTAGACAAAATTAAAGGATGTTTTTTATTGTAAGAAATGTTAGCGTTCTGAAGCCTGCCGCCTACTCTCAACAGACCCTGCTTATCTAAAAATGGATTTAAAGAATTTAAACTGCCTTTCATTACCTTATTATTGTTTAATGAATTAATCTCTTCAGAAAAATTAACCTTCTGATCATGCCTTATAATCAACAATAACGACTGTTCCAACTCTTTGCAAGACAAGAATGGCATCTTGTTTTTATTAGTACTTTTTAAATTATTACAAAACCTTAAAATGTAAGCTAGTACACGGGTCATTCTACCTATGCTAGAAAATTTATATAAATAACCAAATACCTCTGAAGGTTCCTGGACTAATAAGGATGCTGTGGCACTACATAGAGAAAACTCTACAGTGTCCTGAGGGACGTCACTGATAAAGCAGTACTCATTATTATACAACAACGCTGGACCTTTCCACCAGAGCTCACACTCAGACAAACTACTGGGACTAACACCTCGACTAACCAGATCCGCTGGATTGTCCTGAGTATTAATATAACACCAATTAAAATTTGAAGTTTGTTGACAGATGACTTTCACCCTATTTGCTACATAGGCCTCAAGCTTTGCAAGATCCCTATTTAACCAAGCTAGTACTATCTTAGAGTCAGAAAATAAATATACCTCATTAATATTTAACTTAGCTTTCATTGTATCATAAACTTTAACTATAAGCTTTGATAATAACAAACAAGCATTTAACTCGAGTCTAGGAATGGTCAGTGGTTTAGCTAACGGGTTGATCCTAGATTTAGAACACAGTAAATAAAGCATCACCTTACCTGTATCATCGGTGACTCGCAGGTATATGCAGCAGCCATAAGCTACTGTGGTGGATGCATCTGCAAACCCTATTAATTGCACTGACACTGCTTTGTTTACATCTATATTCCTATTTAAATATATTGGTTCCATGCTATTTAATTCGCTTACAAACAGTAACCACTCTTGCAGAATATCATCTGGGGGGGTATCATTCCAGTCCACTTTTGCTAACCACAACTTCTGCAATATGACCTTGGCTCTAACAACTATAGGTGCAGCATAGCCCATAGGATCATAAAACTTACATATATAACTTAATATAGACCTTTTTGTAATTTTATTTTCAATATTAAATTTCTCAGGTGAAGTGATTTGAAAGGAATCGCCTTTAAAGTTGACTTTCAGACCTAAAGCTTTGTAACAAACATTATTTTGCAACAATTCAACCTCATCGAAATGCTTATCTTGTGATGGCACATCAGATAAAACATCAGAGTTATTGGATGTCCATTTATGTGTTTTAAAACTACCTCTACTTAACAATTTAATCAATTGAGTTTTCGCTTCATTTAAACTATCCAAGCTATCTGTTGAATACAAAAAATCATCAACATAACAACAATTATTTAAGATAAAACTTGCCAAAGGAAACTCTGAACCAAACCTATTACCTAATTCTTTCAAACATCTGGTTGCCAAATAACTGGAGCTCTTTAAACCATAAGTAACTGTATCTAACTGAATACAGGCTATCGAATCCTCTGGACTATCTCTCCACAGTATATTCTGCAATGATGCAAAGTCTGAATTCACCTTTATATTTCTAAACATATGCTTAATATCTCCAATTAAAGTGTAAGTACCTACACGAAACAACAATATAATCTCAAATAAATCTCGCTGAACCACAGGTCCATTTAATAACAAATCATTAAGAGAAATACCTTTATCAGTTTTAGCCGAGCCGTCAAACACTGTGCGAAGTTTAGTCGACCTACTTTGATCATTAATTACAGCAAAGTGTGCCAAAAAATATATGGGATCATTACCAAAATCTAATGTTTTAATATCGACATAATGAGCATGCCCTAAAGAAATAAAATCTTTTATAAACTTTTCATAATCAGAAAACAAACCATCATTATGTAACTTTTTCTCCAAATTTAAGAACCTACTAAGTGCAATGTTAAAGGAATTACCTAAAGTTTTATTTACATCTTTTAATGGTATTTTTAATGGCAAATCTAATGAAAACTGATTATTATTTAATTTAACTGAACTCTGAAATAAAGATTCACACAAATCACGCTCTGAGCATTTTTCTTGGAAAACTTGGGGGACACTTTCTACCTCCCAAAATTCTTTTAAATTATTATTTATGTTAGACTTACATGTTTGACAAAACAAACTTACGACTTTATTTGTTACATATTGTTGGGATGCACTTCCTCCCACAATGTATCCGAACTGTGTGTTTAGAATATTTAATGCAGGCGCCCTAAGTAGCGACGACTGGTGCTCGACATTCGAAGTAGGCAGGACCACCTGGAAGAATACATCAGCTCCCATTAATATATGTATATCACCTGGTATGTTAAACTCGTTGTCAGCTAGTTGCAAGTCCGGAGAGAACTTAAGATTCTCAATATTAATTTTAGCTTGCGGAAGCTTGCAGGTTATGTGCTCAACAACGTTGCAGTTGACAGTCATACTATAACCAGTAGTGACAGATTGAACATTCAGTGGTATGCAATAATTTACATCAGTCTTGGCACGGCCAATCCCCATGATCTCAGTCTGAGTTTGTTTGGGTCGCAAACCAAGAATGTTAATAAGCGCTTTTGTAGCGAATGATACTTGTGAACCACTGTCCAACAATGCCTTAACATGCACTTCAGTCCCATCCCGAGCAAAGATTTTAATGCGCACCGTTGGAAGTAAAGTTTGCGTGCCATGCTGTGAAAAATTGCAGGAAACAGTGCTAGTAGCGGTGCCCTCATCATTATGCAACAATGTGTTGTGATGCTGTTTACATTCGCCACACCGAAAATGATACCTACACTTCCCTGAATGCATATTGAGGCATATAGCACAAACCTTTTTTTCCTTGACAAAGTCAAGCCGTTCTTTTATTGAAAGACACTTAAACTGCGGGCAATTATATAGCTTGTGAGATGTTAACTTACAGTTTAGGCATCCAGCTGTTGTCTTGCTAGTGCCGAGATTTACCACTGCCTTTCTTTTGACTATACCTTGGTCTGTAGTTTCAAGCGCAATGGCTCGACGCTCCAGGTACAGGAGTAACTCTTCAACATCTGGATCCTTGGTGTCGTCCCGCTCCATCTGGTACGCCCTTGCCGTATAAGTATCTAATTTGCGGGAAAGAATGCAAATAATTAGTGGACCCCATGAACTAATATCCTTGCACATATTTTTTAAAGCTGCCATCTCCTGCCTTACTAAGCATACAAATTCTCTCAACTGTGTTGCAGTTGATCTGGTTAAGATAGGCATGTCCAGAATAGTATTTATATGTTCGAACATTATAAGATATTTTTTGTCGTATCTATCTTTTAGTAGGCAGCAGGCTTCCTCGTAACTTTCATTTGTGAGTGCTAAGTTCTTAATCAAATCGTAGGGTTCCCCTTGAAGGTGAGACCGTAAATAGTACATTTTTTGAACACTATCTAGATTATTATTGTTGTGTATCATAGATTTAAATAATTCTATGAACGGTACATAATCACTGTACTTACCAGTGAATGGTTTAATGTGTATTTCGGGCAATTTGGCCTTGACTGACGGCTTTGTGGACGGTTTTACAGACCTAGAATCTATCATCTCTTGCAATGCCGCCAACGATTTTAAATAAGTTACTTCCATTGCCTCGATGTCCTCTGTATCATTTGGATGCAACTCGAAGACGGACATGTTAGCCTGTTCGTAATCACGGAAAGTGCTAATTAATTTTTCTTTTAATGCGTTAAGAAATTGTAAGGAACCCGAAACGGATTCTTTATCGTCAATCAACTTTACCTGCCTAGTGATGGATGCTTTTATGTAGCCACGTTTGGCAATTAGCTTTTTGACGTCCATTCTGATAGAAGACTCTCCGCGATCACCGTCAGTCATTTCCAATAACAATTATGTAGGTACACAAAACGATATTTAGTACTAGTTATCACTTTGTACATAAACTTATATTATATTATTAAAATAAAATACGTCACGTCGTAAAGTTCCGAAATATGTAAGTAAAGCGCACACAAAATGGCGGAGTCGATGAACGGAAGAATCAACGAGTGAAGCGAAGCGACGTCGATGAACGGAAGAATCAACGAGTGAAGCGAAGCGACGCGAAGCTTGGTTGGCGGAAAGTGGGCGGAAGTCGAACCAACTCCGCAGTTGCACCGACCAATCTCGATGCTCGTTGATGACGAATATATTGCTCTCTCCTATTGGTGCTACGAAAACGCCAGCACAATGCCGTCCTGTGATTGGCTGAAATGGGTTGCTGCGCAGGACACACTATTGGGTGCCCTCTGCTGATTGACGCACACACAAACAAATTTTGCACTGTGGCGCCCCCTTTTAAGCGCCGAAAGCTTGTAAAATTTTGTTGCGAACTTGATTTTTGGAAAACACTTTTCTTGTTTATAGGCACTGTTCAATCTTTGAAGGACCAATTTTATGTGTATGACGGCGATGGGTCCACATAAAATAAAATAGGCTTTATTGGCGAGGCACAATCACTTTTTATTTATATTAATTTGGCACATACAATTACACGTCCTACTGGTACGGTGTGGTGGAGAAGAGAGGGAGACAGGGTTGCTACCCTTATAATTAAAAACTACTACAATATAATTGGTGGCAATGTTGCCAACATTAAGTAGAAGATTATTTCCATTGAACCAATCTACACCTTTAGCGAGTGCGTTGTTCACATCGTCATAATGTAAAAGCTGTCTTTTAATTTTAAATAATAAATTTCATAATATTTTTTTTTAATCTTCGCCAGAGTCACAGGACGAACGGCGGCGCGGCGCACCTCAGCTATAAACGGGCGTTTTCAAAGTAGCTTTAAATTTAATAAAATAAAATAAACTGCTGTCTTATAATTATATGTTTTAACATGTACTTCTCATATAGCGTTCAAACATTGATTTCCAATAGAATATAGTTACTAATACGATTAGCTTTGTCGGTGCTAGGTATGTGAACCTCACCCGTATACGGGAATTTTAAGGTAAAATTAATTAATTGAAATAAATTAAACAATCGTCTTATAATGATAATTTGTAACTTATAAATAATATACAGGATTCGTATATATATATTCAATAGAATATAGTTGCTAAACTATAATACTTTGTAAGTACCAGGCATGTGAATATCAACTGTAAACGGCCATTTTTAGGGTAACTTTAAATAAATGAAAAAAAATAAACTACCGTCTAATAATTATATCTTTTAACATGTACTTCTTATTTAGCGTCCAAACATTTATTTCCAATAGAATATAGTTGCTAATACCATTAGCTTTGTCGGTGCTAGGTATGTGAACCTAAGCTGTTCGGGCGTTTTTAGGGTAATATAAATGATCAATATAAATTAAACTACTGTATAATATTGATGTTTTTTGACATGTACATAGTAGACTGCATAGGTACATTTATTTCCAATAAAATTTAGCAGCCAATATCATTCATAAGTATGAGAACCAGGTGGCGCCGCTGGAGAGCATACTCCCCAGCGGCGCCACTAAAAATGTCAATTATCTCGGTACCTGGGAAAGGTACATTAAAATACGATATACGTACATTATATACGTTAATCGTACATTTTTTCCCACTATGATTTGTCACTTTTTATCATGGTGGCGCCGCTGCAGAGTATCACGCGAATTTCGATCTTTTCCTAATTCATGAACGTATTCTTAGAAACAGAAGGTACTAATGACAATATTGTGTATTATTTACACATTTGACAGCTGTAGAGAGCTTTTTAACTATGGTGTTTAAACGCATTGTAATTGTAGAAAATACAAAGAAATATAGTAATTGAACTGCTCTTTCTAGGCACAAATAGGACTGCCTACAATTGAGATACAATTCGTTTTATTATTCAGTAGGTGAGGTAATCTAATCGCCATCAAAAATAAATAAAACATCACAAATTCTAATGTCCCTTTTAAAATCTTCCAAAGTGACGTTCATAAAAATTGCCATAATTAAATTCGTGTTTATAAAAAAGTTGGAATTCTCTGTGGACAATGGCCCATTAGGAGCCGTAGATAAACATCTAGGCGGACCAATTGTACGCGCTTTTTTGAATTTCCAATTTTAAAAGTGTTCCTTTTTTAAATAGTGTTGCCCATTTCTAGCGTGCGATAGTGCAATAATAAATTAAATTTTGTAAAAAAACACCTAAATTACCTATTAGGTCCATATCCTGCTATTTCTAATTGAGACTCTGTCATTCTCTAAATGTTTGTAGGATTCCTGTTCTGTAATATCAACTGATACTATTTGTACTGGTATCAAAATGACATTGAAATTCGATGGCTTTGTACACGAACTCGGAAGGAAACACTATAGGCAACAGAAAAAACCTCATTAGAAATTGGTTCATCCGTTCAGAAGCTTTACACAGACAGACAAAAGCGCGAACTAACACCCCCTTTTCGAAGTCGAATGCTAAAAATAAATCACCACAAAGCTCTAAGATCAAAACAAACTAGTTGTGTGTGAATGTATTAATTCCGCAGCGCGCGAGTGGCGGTACGTGCTTGATCGGCGCCCGCGCATATTTGCGGGCGACGTGTGCGGTCTTAGCGCCGACCGCTGCACGAATGCGCGATAATGCCAATTTACGTTCCAATTTTGAATAACTTTATTTTTTTCCGATGAGAAACAAAAAGGTTTTAAGTTAAAGACATGTCTAGAAGTCCGTTGGGTAGATAGTGGTTTGAGTGAAGGCGGCTAGGATAGTTTCAGATTCGTTTCCCGTAGAAAGATCTTCAGAAGGGTATTTTCGTCAACTTACCCTGGTCTGGGTGCCACTGCGATAGCTTCCAGTCAATTGTATGGCATACATAATACAGGTGTGGTACTTAATTCAGTTGGTATCTACATAAGCTCAATAAATTACTACTACTTATATACTAAATCTATACATATACATACAAATACATACATACATATACATACAAATAAATAAAATTGGAGTGTCTGTTTGTAATATCAAAATAACACCTTTTCACTAAATGCATATGAAAGTACATACGATACATATAGCAAAAACGCGAATAAAAAAATTTTTGTCTGTCTGTCTGTCTGTCTGTCTGTCTGTGTGTTTGTTCCAGGTAATCTCCGAAACGGCTGGACCGATTTCGACGGGACTTTCACTGGCAGATAGCTGATCTTATAGCGGGTAACTTAGGGTACTTTTATTTTAGAAAAACAAAATTTTCTAAAATAAAAGTAGCCGACGTACGTATGTATGTATGTATGTATAGATGTATAGATAACAAAACGGTTTTCCCACCATAACATCGTTCGCTATTTTGTTCAAACGTCACGCTGACATTCCATTTGGCATTTCCCTGCGTGCACAGATAAAGGGTTTATTTTTTTTAAACCACAGATCGCGGGGTTGGAATCCGAGCTATTAAAATATTTTAATTCCATAATTTCTATTCGTGTCACAGTTCTAAAGCGGAAGTCAGTTTTTTGTGGGTAATGGGGCCCATAACGATGCTTTACTACATCCGGATAAGGATTAATAATAGAAAATTGTTTTTGGTGCAGTTTAGGATGGCTTGGGGTTCAATTTATTTGCGTGTTTAAATAGCCATAATTTATTTAGTTTTGTTTTGAAAATATGCTAATTTTAATCTAGTAAGTGAGATATTTGAAAAACAGTGATATGAACTTTTATAATCATTTACCTACTCATCGATTTCCCATGACCACCTTCTGGCTCCATCTTCAGACCCGTGTGCCATTAAATAAAACTTATTAGGATAATTAATAAGTAATATTAGAATGGCGCGACATTTCAGTTTTGTAGTAAAAAAACATAGATATACTTTTTCAAACGCTTCTCGTCAAGGTAGCAATTTTTTTTACCATAGATAACTGTAACTTTTTTGTTCGTACTTCGTAAAAATAAGCGATTATATCCGATTACGTTTAATTCCAACGAACCGTTCTCTATTCGAATTATTTAAATTGCTCCCCAAGCGTTTTGTTGCCCGCCATATTTTGTGTTCCACAAAATGATTCTATTATTTAAATTGAGCTTTTTTTATTTACATACATACCTACACGTTTTATTGTTTTTGTTTCCTTCGATAAGAATACGGTAAAACAGTGGATATGGGCCGTGAAAGGGACACATAACGACGGTTGTTCTCTACGCAGTTTGATGTAGAGAGATAATAGATTTAAATATAGAAAAGCATCGCTCTAAGCTTAATTTTTCCTCACATATCTCTTTTAAATGTGCAAAGGTTTTTAGCCTATGTGTGGGGTACTATTCAGTTACCTATATATTTAAAGCGTTGAAACAATAAAATTACATGTCAAGATTACGATTGCTAAAAATAATTAACTAACTAGTATTTTATTGTTCGTTATTATTGTGTTTTGTGGATATTGTTAATATTTACGACATAAAGTATTGTAGTAAGTATGGCTATGCTTTTGGGGTCTCACTCCGGCCTGTAAAACAGCTCATACATAGCTACCACAGGCTGCAGTACTCCATTGTAATAGTACGATACTCTTTTATGAAATAAACAATATTCTATTCTACTTAGTATGAAAAAAAGAATATCCGAGAATTTGAGCGCTAATTTTACGGTAAAGATCTCTCAGATGAGAAGGACTCTTGAAGGGTATTGATGGTCTCTTTAATTATCGAGAAATTATTAGAGTTTCTTGCCGGATCTTCTCAGTGGAAGCAGCATTCCGAACCGGTGGTAGATTCTGACTGTTCACAAGCGCTTACATGAAAAAAATATTTTGAATTTGGAATTTAATTAAATATAATTTTGGAGGTTGACAAGCTGAGGGTTAGTGGTGGGGTCTTTGTTCCAAATCATTTCACAATGAATTTTTGCAAAGTGAGCCCAATCAATCTGACAATCAATCTGAGCCAATCAATTAATCTTTAAAGGGTTTCTACGATAATGTGTATGTGTGTGTTCGCCTAACTTAACACTATGATTGCAAAATCTTCACAAAGTGTCCCAAAAAACGTCAATCCCATACAGGTAAGTTCCACTTTTAGCGGCGTCCGCAAAGCGTCACCCCCGCGGCGTCGAAAGCGTATTTTCAAAATATTTTGACGTTAATAGCGGACGTTTGACGTGCGCATTGACGTATTGTTGCGTTGCGCTTTTTTTTCGACGATACAAATCGGCGAAGGCATTGAAGTTCATGCCGGTGTTTTTTTTTTTGAGGTGTGCAAAGGTGTGGGCGGTTCCTACGTTGTGTGGGATATTTTGTAATGTGAATAGTTTCCTGTCATTTTTGCTGTAATTTAGGTAATTTTCTAGATATAGGGTAGGTATATATTTTTAAAATAACATCCATTTTATACAAGACTCTTTATCATATTGGACTTTTAAATAGGTAGGTTACATAACGAGTTTATGCAAAAAATAAAAATAAAAATTTTTAATCTACAAAAGTTAACAGCCTTACAGCTTATCTAAGGTTGATTTTTCTTTCAATGTTTTTTTACACCAAGAAAGTTATAGTATTGACCAAAACAAACATATTCACGGGGTCTTCGTAATTTCAACATTTACAGACCCCCTGTCCACAGAGGCGAATCTTAAAATGTTAAAAACACAAAGAAATAATACCCCCCCAACCTTCAAAACCATTTACAAATCTTACACAATACGAAAATGCGTAATCATGTTACCTTTGCCTCCATTATATTCGCCATTTTGTTTACCTCATAACACGTGTCCAAATAGTAACACAATACAAACGAGATCACACCCCGCCAGGAAGCGGCTGACCACCGCGAAGCCTTTGCGTTGCCGCGGCTGGCAAAAAAATAATAATTTATGGTCAGACATGACAGCTGTCATTTTTCCCGCACGCGCACGGAAACGTCAGAGGAAGCCGCGCTTTTCACAAATCACCTATAGTGATGGGCAAAGGAATCAGCAAGTATTCGAAAACTCTTATTCTTAACAAAATAAATCATTAATTTTCTGAGATTAAGGTCTTTTTTTTTCTTTCAACCCTGAACGCACACACCACTGACACTTCTATGACCTAGATAGTTCTTGTGATATGGTCTGTAATTGTTTTAATAACATGTCTATGTTATTTTTTATTAAAATCAGTGCTAAATCGGCGAATATGTGTTAAAATACCTATTATTTTAGTAAATAGTGCATTAACATTAGGTATCTACATTCATAAATACTTTCATCATTTATCGACACCTTTAAAAAATCTTCAAATATTAGTAACCATCGATAGGAAAGTGCATCCCTAACTTTTAACGCAAAAGGACAATTTGTTTTCATAAAAAAATGTTTTACAAATGTACATCAGCTGTCAACCGCAGCACTGACCGTTAAACAATACAAACAATTTAGTTATTGTTCGAAACAATAGGATAAAACCATTTTAAAATTACCCCGCATACAAACAAACTTTCTTAAAAGCACGGGTCCCAATTCACTGGAAAAAATCACCATTTTAAAACGAGCTTCCTTGACTTTGGATAGACAACTCACAATAGGTCTCAGTATAATGGATTCTACGCTACCATTCCAAAATGATACCCATTCCAAAAGCACACTCGAATAAACGTAGGTCTGTTTAAATCAGTAAATACCAAGTTATAAGACAACCACTTTAAAAGTTCTAAATTAGAAGAAAATGTACAAGAAAGCTGGGGTCAACGTTAGCTGGTCCTTTTCCCAGCAAACATTACAGACAATTTCTAGAAGATCTCTTAAATAGAAGGAAATGGTAACAAAGCTCGGATCAACTTAATTTGGTTTAATAGTATTGTAACCGAATTTAAAAGTCGTGCGTTATACAAGGAAATACAAGAAAACTGGGTGTCTACGCAATTTGGTCGCGTTGTTTCAAGACCGTCGCGTGTTTCGAAAGGTAGATAAGTACTTTTGTACACTTTTTTCGTATCCAATTGTTTGGTAAGCCAACAATGGCCGGTTGTATGAAGCGGTTTTGACTGATTGTTTTTAAATAAATAAAAGCTTGCTACCAATGTTACCCGTCTCGTGAGCTTGTTATGATATTCGCACTTACCGTCTTTGCGTTTAAAAAAGTTTTAAAAAGGAAAATTATTGTTGTTGGTTTCGTTCGGTTCATAAGTTTCTAGATTCGATTTAATAATCTATCAGAAGTGGTAGCACTAGCGTGCTGTCACTGTCATTCTTATTTACGAAATCTGTGGTAAGAGTGGAACGAAACGAAACACGCTTCAAGCTTTATACTATGTAGATAGTTTATATACTGTACTAGAGCAACGGCTCTAATTACATTTTTTACACGGTCAGATCAACCACCCAGCAGAGAGAGTCTACAATATACTCTTTTCTAAGTTCTATCTCTCTCTGTTGGGTGATTGATCTGACCTTGCAGTGAGGCTGTGAGTAAACGTTATGTAACAGAATATCAAATGACGATGGTCTGTCAATACCTTACGTACTTATTGGGCATGGAAATTATTGAAACTTTAAATTAACTTTTATTACGTGAAATCATGTTTATCTGT
This sequence comes from Notodonta ziczac, assembly GCA_918843915.1. Classification (NCBI taxonomy): domain Eukaryota; kingdom Metazoa; phylum Arthropoda; class Insecta; order Lepidoptera; family Notodontidae; genus Notodonta; species Notodonta ziczac. The sequence continues at coordinate 1,540,254 of OU974065.1, read as the reverse complement.
CACTGTTATTTCACCTGTGATTTTTCACAGTCAATGATTTTATTCACAGTGTATTTTCACTATGTCACTGAATCCTATAACAACAGTGGTCGATGATTTATCATGAAAACCGGGACGGTACCCGACGGTTTGCGATTTAATTGGAATGATTTTTAACAGTTTCTGCCTATGTCTGTTGCAGGTGTTACTTATGAAAACTTAAATCATATGATTTTTCACACGTTACCTGTGATATATTCCATCACTATTACTTATAATATATACTGAAGTTATCTACAGAAATCATAATTCTATTCGCCCCTATCAACAAAAACCTACACAACTTATCCAACAATAAATTCAGCTACTAATCGTTACAAATATAACCACACTTGAGCTTATTTCCAGTTTATCATCCCCCGTCGGTCGTAAAACAATCATCCCTTAGCGTTGTATAAACAGATGAACACGGGCCCCGCGGATAATCTGTTTATGGGGATGTTCGCACCCCTCGCAGGGTTGTCGCGAGATGTGGGCTCGAAAAGGATGGGTTTTATGTGGTTTTGTTATTGATATGGGGAGAAATGAGGCGCAAAATGGCGAATGCATCCACTGTTTATGGTTACGCATTGTTACTTACCTAGATAGACTTTTGAGATTGTAAAAATCTAGCCAGTGTTATCACTACATAGTATAAAACAAAGTCGCTACCCGCTGTCTGTCCCTACGTATGCTTAGAGCTTTAAAACTACGCAACGGGTTTTTATGCGTTTTTTTAATAGATAGAGTAATTCAAGAGGAAGGTTTAGGTATATTATGTATAAATCATGGATAATGTAGTAGAGAAACACTGATTATTTTAAGAGCTAAGCGAAGACGGGGCGGTTCGCAAGTAACAAATAAGTTAAACTCGTGATAAACCCGAGTTGTGTCAGATTTAAGTAACGTAGGAAACGTGCTATCTAAGTAAATAAATAATGTATAATTTTTGGTTTGTGATGGTGGGTTAGTATTTCTTTAATATATAAAAAAAAATACATTCGTAATAGACAACTAGACATGGCAACAAAATATTCAAACGCTACTTGAATATACATATTTATGTTTATGTCTCCAGCTGTTTAAGATATCGATACATTCCTATTTTGTTGTTCTTTGTACCTATCCGCATTCAAACTTGTTTTTGTGAAAGTAACTAGGTCACTTGACCCTTTCACTGAAAAACAATAAAAAAACAGACAAATATAATATTAACAGTATATTATGTTCAAGTTTATTTTGTTTTAAGTTTATTAGTCTATTTCTTTGTTTTTATTGTTGATAATATATTGTATTTAATATCATTGACATTAATTTGTAGATAATAAATAATTAAATGTTCAAGTTAAGTCGAGGCATTCGGTTTTTTTGGGTTTTTAATTCGAAATATTTCTATAATTTTATAGATTAAGAAGCTTATTTTCATATATGTGTTATTCAAGAACATTAACTAGGATTACATATATAGGAAAACACGATTAAGTGAAATTTCCTCGATAGAAAAAAAAACCAAAGTTGGCTGTTATTGCTTTTTATTTTCATTTCATCCACGATATTATTACGAATTAGATGACGATATTTTTTTAAAACATAGTAAATGATAATATCTAGGATCGCTTATAAGAAAAAAATTAATCCATTCCCTAGTTTTGTTAATAACCAAAGAAATATTGTTTAGCACCTTATGTGGTTTACTTCCGAGCGCGCGGTCACTAGTGTCATCTCATATTTTCTATACATGAAGTCATTGCATCACTGTCATATTCTAACTGGCTCAGTCGTCTGCGGACGTCATCGAGGTCGGACCTATGCCGATTTTTTTCAGATCCGAATTTAAATAAATTCCTCGTAACCAATACGTAAACGGAGAGAGTGGAAACTCCTTTGGTCAAATAAAAAATATTTCAAGTGCGAGTCCGATACTATATGTACTTGTATATCGTAGTAATTTGACAGATTTTCAGTCTTTTTTTTAAAGTTCATTATTCTATTTCCATATAATTTCCAACGTAAATTTTCACTTGCTGAACGGCGAAGGGAGACATTATGAGAAAACATACGTTTATTTAAAGACATGTATTTCAGTAGATATTGCTTTTGAATATTACTTAACGAAATGGTTATTTTATTAATGATTTATTAATTATATTTTATATTATAATCATTGTTTATTTATAACGTCGTTCAGGGGGAAGGGGTATTTTAAAAGTCAACTTATATTTTTGACTATTTAAAGTGTACTAAAAAATATAATTTGGCCGCCGCTTGGCGCAGTGGTTCAAGCGTAGGCCGCTGGGTTCACTGCATCGTGTGGTTGCGGGTTCGATTCCCGACAGGGTAAATTTCGAAAATGGCCTCTTCGTAATTTTCCCTAGTCTGGGTGACACTGGGATCATCCCCAGTCCATTGTATGGTACCCATAGTACAAGCGTTGCTTAGTTTGGGACCATACAGTTGGTGTGTTCGTCTGGCGATATTTATTTATTTGTATGTTAATAATCGTATGACATATTCGTATGACGTAATCGAATATGTCATAACATACAACAATAAAATGACATGAAAAAATATTCAAAATAAATTTTAATTTGGCACTAACACAGACGTGTAAGTGATCTTATCCGTGTCCGATATCAATTCGAATAATTTAAAATACCACCAGTTAGAGGTGATTACGTGAAAAAGGCCATTGCGGAGCTCAATATTTAGTAATATAAAATAAATAATAGTTTTAGCCCTTTTGACGTCCCACTTCTGGGCACTTGCCTCCCCTCAACACGAGAGGGATTCAGGCCATAATCTACCACGCTGGCCCAGTGCGGGTTGGCGGGGTTCACATGTTTTTCGAAAATTGGTTAAATCCTCTAAGACATGCAGGTTTCATCACGATGTATTCCTTCACCGTAAGCAAGTGATAATCATAATATAGAAATTATGATTCGCACATAGATTTCGAAAAATCCAGAGGTTCGAGCCGGGGTTTGAACCCGAGACCTGATAGCCCGCAAGACGCGGGCTTAACTTAAAATATTTAGTAAATGAGATTTATTTTTTAAAACTGGTAACCTACCCTATTATTATATTGCTTTCAATATTTAAACACAGTTTTGTAGCGGTACCAAAAATCCATTTTAACGCCAGTTTGCAGCCTTCTAGGCTCTGAATAAAAGGACTGTGACGTCGGGCGCTCGGACAGAGTGACATGACCAAATTATCTGGGGAACCATAGATATAGGAAGAAGCGAAAACTATAAGTACTATACTTCATAAAACATAGCTTGATTGTTAGAAATAAAATAAGGTTTTATTTAAATTTCATCGTTGATTTCTTTTTCTGGATTTATTCTCTGTCAATTGTTTAAGAAGATCAATTGTCACTCTCTTGTAATTTTTCGTTCCTTTATGTGTCAAATAAATTTACTAACTAAATTTATTATATACTAGCTGAGCCCGCGACTTCGTCCGCGTGGAATTTAACTTAACAAAAAGCCCGCTCCCGCGTTCTGAGCCCGCGTGACAGGACCCATTTTTTTTCTAAAATTAATTAACCTGCTTATAACATCAGCTATCTACCAGTGAAAGTCCCGTCAAAATTGGTCCAGCCGTTTCGGAGATACTCTTTGATTTCATGTTTTTTTTATTTGTGATTTCATGTGTTTTTATTTTTATACGCTGAACCCTGATTGTTTTTCTAAAATTAAAGTAGCCTATGTTACTCCTTATAAGCTATCTGCCAGTGAAAGTCCCGTCAAAATCGGTCCAGCCGTTTCGGAGATAACCGGGAACAAACACACAGACAGACAGAAAGACAGACAGACAGACAAATTTTTTTTTAAACACGTTTTTGTTATGGGTGTCGTATGTACTTTCATATGCATTTAGTGAAAAGGTGTAATTTTGATATTACAAACAGACACTCCAATTTTATTTATTTGTATAGATTTCATTTCCATCCCACTGAGCTCTGCAATAATGAGTCATAAAGAGATGCCATGACTAATATTGATATCTGCGACTTAAGTCAAAGTGATATTTATAGGGTTGTGAGGATATAAAAAAATGTCGATAGAAATTATGGACGTTTCTTGCTATCATCAATGCTAAAAACTAATATTTTAATATAAAATGACATTTATTCTCTTAAAGGAGTACAACCCAAATCCATGTCTGGATCAGTTTCTGAATCGCTAAAACAATCTTGTAAATTAATTATAAACTCTTGTTCGCAAATATTATCAAATCGGACGTCCCGCTCCCGAAATTAGATTTTATTTACTCCCTATTATTTTAGATCCAGTATGCACAAATGTAAATAATGTTATGATATTAAAATATACAATAAAATTAAAAGATAAATTAAGTTTTATTTCAAATATCGTCTGTGGTCACGATGATTCATCGCCCATCACTAATTAGATCGGCATGCCCATAAAGTATGACATTGACAGGTACTGTTTGTACTATTATGAAATTCAAGACTTCATAGGCGTGATTTTACTGACAGTTGTCGCAGACATCAAGCTATATTTTATGAAGTATAAGAGAATTTTTTAATCCCAAGTTGCGGACTATTATATAATATTTTGGAAAATCTGGCATATGGGTATAATTTTCTAGGTTTTTGGCGTGCCGATTACGATTATGACGTAAATTTTGGATTCCAAGATGACAGTCGACCGACCTTATTATCGGTTTATAATCTAGCTAACTACCGAATTTAAGAAAATACAATTTTTCGGCATAATTCAATTTGCAATTGCCTTTGTGTTTTAAGACTTATTACCTGGTTTTTTAAACGGAACATCTTTACTTCGACTATGTCGCGGGCACATGGAATCAGTATACTTGACGCCCAAATTTTTGGTGTAATGGGGGACTAAGGAATGATAAAAAAAAAATAGAACTGACTTCAATAAAACCTGCATTAAAAAGCTAGAAATGACAATTTATGTCATATGGAGTCGCTGCGCTGGTGGAATCTTTACGTTAGGACAGCTTCTTAGGTACCTACCAACTCCTACTTACTTGAATTGACACTGACTCCAAATTAGGGAACTCCAAATTTCTAGCGTTTTATTTAGCGCACCCAGTTTTATTGGAATCGATATTTTTTTTTTAAGTTTTGGTCAATTTGATTTTGGTGAAATTTATATGGGTCCTACAAGTATCAATAAATAATAATATAAACAATAAAAAATATCAAATAAATAAATATTCTTTCAAATTGGTTTATAAATGACGGAGATCTGAGGTAACATACATAAAAAAACAACTGAACTGGGAACTTCATCCATATTTTTATTTCTGTTAAAAAATAACTATTTAGACTGCTCCATAGATTTCCGTAGTGCCGACGTAATGACGTTGCTAGCGAACGCGAGTGTCAGATAGGCCAAAACTGATATTCATTTTTCTGCACACAGCGCCTTAAGGCTAAAGCGCCCATCAAGACCGCAAAGTTCAAATTTTTTGAGGTTTTTTAGAAATTTTTCAAAATCTGACAATAATAAAAGGCACATTTTGTAATTCGCGACAAAGACCGAGTGCAGTGCATTTATTAATATATCCAACTTACTCTAAAACATTTCAAGAACGACAGCTATCCAGATAATCTGGCAATTTTTGTATATTTATTGATTAACTAGTATCATATCCACCGTGATAATATTTAGAGTAAAATAAATGTATTAATAAACGCACTGCATACTGTGTTTGTCGCAAATCACAAAATGTCTTAAATGTTTTCTGATTTTGGATAAACTATAAAAATACTTGAAAATTTTGAATTTCGCGGGCTAGACAGGCGCCTTCACCTTAAGTGAGCACCGATATAACAGAATCAAAATTGCAATCCTCTAAAACGTTCGTAAATTTATTTTACTTAAACAATGATAAGCCGCAGCCCTACGAGGGAGGGTCTCCCCTCTCGCTCCAGATTATCGTTATTTTGTTACTTATCATGTTGTCCCCGCGGGGCACCGCCCTCTTGTGTGAAACGGCTATCATACACTCCATAAATAATTCACTTATTCTACTATTAAAAGTATGTCGTTTTTTGTGCAGTCTTTTATAAACTCCCCTGAGACCGACTTACAAAATGGTTACTTTATAATAAGCGTTTTGCCGCTCGGTACTCAAACGAAACTCAAATTTGTGGGCTGCTTAGGCTTGTATTAATAAATCAATCTCAAGTCTGAGAGCGATCTTAAGTACGCTTTGGCATGTCATTGTGTACTGGTGTGACATAAGAATGACATTTAGAAGATCGGTCTATACGGCCTGTGAATAACTGAATGGGACTTTAAATAAAATAAATATATTAATTGTTTGCGTGACCCGTCAAAAGATTTATATAAAACTAGCTGTGCCCACCGACTTCGTCCGTGTAGTATTTACCTTAGCAAAAATTTCGGGATTATCGGGATAAAAATCCTATGTGTTAATCCCGGTTATAAACTATCTGTGTTCCAAATTTCATCCAAAACCGTTCAGTAGTTTTTGCGTGAAGAAATAACAAACATACATCCACACTCACAAACTTTCGCATTTATAATATTTGTAGGACAATACGCACTATTAACACAATATTTCTTCTAACATAATGCTATCGATGTCTAGATAGCATGCTATTATATTATCCTTCTGATTTGTGAAATATGTGAGCGAAATGAATCACACTACCGTAGAAAACGTAACGCTACGTAAAAAGCTCGCACTCGAGCCACTGAGCACATCTGAATACAGATAAGAAAAATAATTGCAGTTACCTAATTATGGAGTACCCCAAGGCAGTGTATTGGGTCCGCTGTTATACAAACTGGGACATATGGTGTACTGAATGTTAGAAGTATACTGTGGGAAGCCAAGAGATCCCTCCTACACGCCAAAGCTTTCACACCTTCACAAAAGAGCTCCCCAAGCTCACAATCAGTGTAGGTGCTCAAATAAAACAGTAACCCTCGTCTACCACCCCCGGGGGGATGTAACTGGCTGTTTATGAATTTTCCACCCCCACGCGCTCGCGGTAATGGATTTTCCAAGGGTTTGGTATAGGTAATGAGATTGCGTCATTTTCAACCGACTTCAAAAAGGAGGAGGTTATGTATTCGTATGTTTTTTTAATGTTTGTTATTATACTTTTCAACCTTATCGTTCACCCACTCAATCTTTCAAAATATAGCGATCGTGGAAAAGTAATTCTGATGTCACACTGAACAAAATAATCCTACTAATATTATAAATGTGAAAGTTTGTGAGTGTGGATGTATGTATGTATGTTTGTTACTCCTTCACGAAAAAACTACTGAACGGATTTGGATGAAATTTGGAACACAGATAGTTTATAACCGGGATTAATATATAGGATACTTTTTATCCCGATAATCCCGAAATTTTTGTTACGTTAAATACTACGCGGACGAAGTCGGGGGGCACAGCTAGTAAATAATAATAATAAATATCGACAGACTGACACACCAACTGTATGGTCCCAAACTAAGCAACGCTTGTACTATGGGTACCGTACAATGGACTGGGGGCGATCCCAGTAACACCCAGACCAAGGCGAATTATGAAAAGGCCACCACCGTGTGCAGTGAGCCGAGCGGCCTACGCTCCAACCACTGCGCCAAGCGGTCGTCAAAAATGGCATATCAAAAGTCTACTTACTTAAGATCGCTTTCAGACTTGAGGTAGATTTAATACGGTCCATAATGTTCTAATGGCGGTGACAGACAGTTCAGTGCCGAACAATGAATGTTCAGACATTTTTCCTGATTTACAAAAGTTTTCGGTGACTAATTATCGTTTTTAAACTCGTAGCCATTTTTATGTATGCATGTATTCATATTTTTTTCTACTCCAAAACGGCTTGACCTCTTTTTATGGATTTTGTTGAATATTTTTTGTTGTTGATATTTTAAGCTAATGTTCGACCCTGTAGATGGCACTGTTGACATGGTAATCTCAAAAGGCTACACACTGTATTATATTTATATTAATATCTACTATCCTTTGTAATTATTACTATCACTAAGTACAGTCACTACATAGTATAAAACAAAGTCGCTTCCCGCTGTCTATCCCTAGTATGCTTAGTTCTTTAAGACTAAGCAAAGGATTTTGCAGTTTTCTTTAATAGATAGAGTTATTCAAGAGGAAGGTTTATATGTATTATACATGTATAATATAGTAAATAGAAGAAAGAGAGAAAATAAAGTGCGGAAGGTTAGCGTGGTATGGACATGTTATGCGAAGAGAGGATGATCATGCGGTCAAAAGGACGATGGGTATGAGAGCGAGCGGTAGTCGGGGTAGGGAACGTCCTAAAAAGACGTGGATGAACTGCTTGGAAGAGGGTATGAGCGAAGGAGTGAGTGCAGAGATGACGGATGATAGGCTTGAATGGAAGAAGAGAACGTGCTGCGCCGACCCCACCTAGTGTGGGATAAGGGCAAGGTGATGATGATGATGTATAATATAGTAGAGAAACACTAATAAATTATACCCGTGCGACGCCGGGGCGGGTCGCTAGTTAAATTAAGCAACTGGCGATAAAAAAAGAAAAATAAATATAAGAAAATGTAAAAAGGCAAGTCCGCTGAGTTTCTTGCCGGATCTTCTCAATCGAGGTCGCGTTCCGATCAGGTTGTAGATATAAGAAAAAAAATTGTCAATTTGTAAGTTGCCCCGTAGGCCGAAACAAAATACGCCTCGACTTTGACTTTGACATCCATACAATAAAATCGTCGCTAGCGAAGCTACAGGCAAAAGCTAGTATTTAAAACTATAAAAGTGTAGGTAATATACCTAAAATAGCTCTTTTGATGCCGCTACACAGCGCTAAGCTATAAGCTGTGATAGCCGATTGGTTAAAGCACGCGTCTTGCGGGGACCAGGTCTTGGGTTCAAACCCCGGCTCGCACCTCTGGATATTTCAAAATCGATGTGCGAATCATAATTTCTATATGATTATCACTTGCTTACGGTGAAGGAAAGCATCGTGAGGAAACCTGCATGTCTTAGAAGATCTAACCTATTTTCGAAAGACATGTGATATCCGCCAACCCGCTTGGGCCAGGGTGGTGGAATATGGCCTGAATCCCCCTCGTGTGGAGGGGAGGCCCGTGCCCATTATTATTTATTTATTTTCACAGCGCTCGCTACAATCTATGTATTGTACCATCCGTCCTAAGGTGTGTCCTTGTTGTGATTGTGGATACAGCCTGGGGTGAACGCGCCCTGCCCTCAGACACCCGTGTATTGAATGTTAATACGCTTTTAAAACAATTTCACACAAGTTTGTTTTACGGTTTTAATATTTTTTTGTTATAATCTTACTGCGCTTTCTATGTCTAGCATTCCAATACAGTTGTATACCTATTAATAAATCGATCTCATGTCTGAACTGTTTTGAGTACGCTTTTGTAATGTTGATTATTCAGGCACGTATCAATACATAGTATAAAACAAAGTCACATCCCGCTGTCTGTATGTTCCTATGTATGCTCAGATCTTTAAAACTACGCAACGGATTTTGATGCGGTTTTTTCTAATAGATAGAGTGATTCGTGAGGAAGGTTAAATTTGCAAATAGTAGAGAAAGCCGTGTGAAGACAGGGCGGGTCGCTAGTTAGTAAAAAATCTCAAGTCTGAGAGTGATCTTGGAAATGTCATTCTAATGTCATCTAGTACAAAATGACATGTCAAACGCTCATGACCGTTCTCAACCTTAAGATCGATTTATTAATACGGGGTTAACGGTATCAAAGCACAACACTACACTAGCTCATATGAACTAAAGAACAATACCCAAGGCTAAGACTATGAGACGCAGGAGATACAGCATAGCATAGAACAGAATTGGCAGGGTAGTTGGAAGGTCACGACTGAAATTACTTCGTCTGGAAATAAGGTACTTATAGTTTCACAGTGTTAATCCTACTAATATAATATATTATTATAAAAGCGAAAGTTTGTGAGTGTGGATGTATGTTTGTTACTCTTTCACGCAAACACTACTGAACGGATTTGGATGAAATTTGGAACACATATATGTAGTGTATAACCTTGATTAACACATAGAATACATAAATACAGTTAAAGTCACACATACTTATGTCTACGCGGACGAAGTCGCGGGCAGAAACTAGTCTTCTATATATATAAAAATGAATCTGTTTATATTATTATTACACTCATAGATGGCGTTGGCGTCAATCTAACTCACGCAATCGAAACTTTCCGAGCTTAGTATAAGGACCTTGTCAATAAAGTTGCTTTTTAAGTTTTTCCTTGGGACCTTGGGTTTTATTCCGCTACCATTGGTCCATCATCACCGGATAACGCGTCGCGGTTATATTAGTGTAGTAGTGATAGTAAGTGATAGTGATAACAGTGATAGTAAAGTGATAGTGCAGTGAACTGAAGTGACCTGAAGTGACCTCGGATTACAGTGACTCGGATTACAGTGACTTGGATTACAGTGCCCTCGGATTGCAGTGAACCCTCGTGAGTGCTGAGGTCGTGACTCTCGTGACCTCAGAGGTCATTGACCTTCGCGAGTTCACAGGTCGTGTCTCACGTGACCATAGTGTACATCAACCCTCGCGAGTGCCAAAATCGGAGTTCTTGACCGCAGAGTTCAGTTACCCTCGCGAGTGCAAAGTTCAGAGTTCGTGACCTCAGAGTACATTGACCTCAAGCGGGTACAGACTTCAGTGATTAGTAATACAGCAAGAATACAAAGTTCAATAACCACAGTTCACTGACTTTAGACCATTAACCTCAGAGGTTGATGAAACACAGTTCGTTGACACTAGAGAAGAGAACATTTGAAATACTTCAGAAGACTTCAGAAAAGTTCAGTGACCCCACAAGAATAACAACAAAAAGGTCTGTGATCCTAGAAAAGAAAAGTGCACAATGGAAAATCTTCAGCAGCTCCAAACTGATTGCTTTAATCAAATACATAAGTTAGCAACTAACTACAAGAAATCTCCTAAAGACAGATTAACCACAGATTACATACAAACTAGATTAGAAACATTAGAGACCTATTGGCTAGATTATCAAACAAACCATAAGGCATTACTTGCAGCTACGAAAGTTCAACGAGAGAAGTTGCCTTATTTTGTCAATGAAGAGTACGATGTTTGTCTTAGCCTTTACTTAGAAATAAAAACCAACATGCGTGAAGGTATGAGGCAACAGGGAAATACAAAACGTGTTCATTTAGAGTCCGACATCCTACATCCTACAGTTTCTACTAGATTACCTGCAATACAAATACCTACTTTCTCTGGAAACTATAAGGATTGGCTTTCGTTCCATGATCTATTCAAGTCTCTAATTCACGACAACGAGAATATTAGCAAGGTAAACAAATGCCAGTATCTCAAAACTAGTTTAAGTGGTGAAGCTGAAAGTTTAGTCAAACAAATACAAGTATCAGAGTCAAACTATGATATTATATGGGAGATGCTAAACAAACGATATGATAACAAGCGTAGTATAGCGAACACATATATTGGGAGAATGTTGAACCAGAAGAAGATCACTACGGAGTCTGCGAAGAGTATTAGAGAGATGCTAGATGTCACCACAGAATGTCTTGCTACTTTAAAGACTTTAGAACTACCTACAGACAGCTGGGATGTATTAGTTGTTTACATCATCATACAGAAACTAGATCCTGAATCACACAAGTTATTTGAGCAGAGTATGGAATCAACATCGAAACTACCTACCTGGAAAGAATTATCCGGGTTCCTAGAACATCGTTTCCATACTCTTGAAGCAATGAAGAGTAGAGACACTAGTTATACCCCAACTGTCAAGCATGTAGCATCCAAATCTTTCGCCACTGAACTTCAACAACGTCAAGTGAAATGTACATACTGCAGCCAAGATCACCACATATTTAGATGTCAAGACTTCTTATCACTAGACTTACAAGCTAAGAAAGACTTCGTACAGTCTAATCTTATATGTTTTAATTGTTTGAGAAAAGGCCACCCAGTTAAATCGTGTCTACAGTCCACTACATGTAAAAAATGTGGCCGAAAACATCATACTTTACTACACGGATACACTACTCCTAGTTCGAGATTGAATACTTCCACCGCGGCACCAGCAACCATAGATAAGAGTCCACAAGTATTAAGTAGCGCTGTCGAGATTACACCCAAACCCATGGAAAGCTTCACTTACGATCCTAACACTGTGATTTTAGCAACAGCACTAGTCGATGTAATATCGGAGACAGGAGATACCACACACACGCTTCGCACTCTAGTAGACCAAGGCTCCCAGGCGTGCCTTATCACCGAAGCGGCGTGTCAAGTTTTGGGATTCAAACGGCGTCCTATCGTCGGTAATATTACGGGCGTTGGATCAGTAAAATCAACAACCAAATCTAGAGTCGAGTTCGAGATTAGTTCAAGATACAACCCAAAACTGAGAGTCAGAGTAAACGCATACGTGCTTAAATCACTTACATCATACTTACCACCACATACACATCGTATAGATTGGCCACAGTTGAGAACATTACAATTAGCCGATCCTACCTTTGAGAAACCGGGCAAGATAGATTTACTACTAGGTGCAGATGTCTACGCTGAGATTATACAACAAGGCATTCTGACACACAAATCTTCAAACCACTATCTTGTAGCACAAAAGACTATACTAGGATGGCTGATATCTGGTCGAAACACGTCTGATAACATTCACAGTGAAGTCCACATACATCACGTTAAGCTAGAAGTAGACGCACTTCTTCGACGCTTCTGGGAGCTAGAAGAAAACAATGAGAAACGAACCTTAAGTAACGCTGAGATCAAATGTGAGAAGCACTACCAAACTACACACCAGAGACAAGAGGATGGTCGATACCTAGTTAACTTACCTTTCACGTCCACTCCTCCGGATCTTGGTGAATCGCTCACTCTTGCCATACGTCGGTTTAACTCTGTTGAAACGAAGCTTCGAAGAAACCAAAATATGGAACACAGATATCATGAGTTTATGGACGATTACCTAGAACAAAAACACATGGAGCTAGTGCCCATCGACGAGATTAAGAAATCTACCAACGAGATCTGCTATCTTCCACACCACGCTGTCATTAACGATCAACACCTTACCACAAAATTGAGAGTCGTGTTTGACAGCTCAGCTAGAACGAGTAACGGGAAGTCTCTAAACGACAATTTATTAGTCGGACCAGCATTACAAAATGATATTCGTGACATCACTTTAAAATGGAGAAAACATCGTATAGTAATAATAGGAGACATTCGACAACATTATAGACAGATTATCATTGATCCTAGAGACAGAGACTACCTAAGAATACTATGGAGACCGAAAGGAGAAAATCAGATACAACACTATAGGTTAACCACTGTAACATATGGAACATCATGCGCACCTTTTCAAGCCATAAGAACCCTTAAACAATTAGCTGAAGATGAGAGAGATAACTTCGACGATGACGTTGTAGACACCGTACGAGACGATTTCTATATCGATGACCTACTGACCGGGAGAAGCAGCGTCAGCGCCGTCGTAGACCTGAAACACAAAATTACACAGTTATTAAAACATGGAGGATTTTCGCTACATAAATGGGCATCTAATAGTTCAGAAATAGACGAAGCAGAACAGGCAAACCGTAAGATCCTTGGTATCAACTGGAACGGATTTAGTGACAACTTTGAATTGAACATAATACTTCCACCACCATCGACAACAATCACTAAACGAACCATTCTTAGAGATATAGCCACCATATACGATCCCGCTGGTTGGTTGTCACCCGTTGTCGTAGTTGCGAAACACATGCTACAGAGACTTTGGGTTGAGAAAGTAGATTGGGATGATACTTTACCTGATACATTGCTGCGAGAATGGATGACCTATAGAAGAGAACTGATCACCATGCCAACCATAGAGCTCCAGAGATGGTTAGGTATAGCAGATGACATAACTAGAATAGAGATCCACGGATTCTGTGATGCCTCTAACATAGCCTATTCAGCCGCAGTGTACTCACGAGTCATCACGCCAACTGGAATCAAAGTCACAATGTTAGAAGCGAAAACAAGGGTAGCGCCTGTAAAACAAATTTCAATGCCGAGATTAGAACTCTGTGGAGCCGTGTTACTAGCCAGACTATTACATCGAGTACAAAATGCACTTAGTATCCCCACACATAACATATATGCATGGACAGACGCCACTATAGTTCTCGCATGGTTACAAAAACCACCGAGTTCATGGACTACTTTTGTGGCCAACAGGGTCACTGAAATTACTAACCTGGTTGATAAAGAGCACTGGCATCACGTCGCATCCGAAGAGAATCCTGCTGACGTCGCTTCGAGGGGGATCTCGCCGCTAGATCTTCCTACTCACCGGCTATGGTGGGGCGGACCCACCTGGCTGCATGAGACGGGTTCCTTACCTGTGAACCTCTCGTGCGTCGAACCTACGGACCTGGAAAAGAAAGTGTCAGTGAATATTAATGTGTTAAATAAAAGGGCAATTAGTGAGAGTGAAAAGTGTGGTGAATTTAATTTACTGGACAGATATTCTAATTTAGATAAGCTAGTTCGTATTACTTGTAGAATATTAAGATTTGTAAATATTATTAGACATAAGATTAAGACAAAGTGTTACTTATATTATCCAACTTACCTTACCACTAGTGAACTCAAGGAGTCGATGGATACATTGTTATTTATTTCGCAGAAATCTAGTTTTGAAAAGGAAATTAGAATACTTAAAACAGACTACAAAGATAAGTTTAAAGCGTTAAATAAGTTAGAAAATGGTAGAAAATTAGTTAAACTGAACCCTTACCTTGATAAATCCACCTTTATGCGCGTAGGCGGTAGACTCCACTACTCTAATTTAAGCGATGACATGAAACATCCTGTAATCTTATCAAAGAATTGTAACCTTTCATATTTAATTGTCAGAAATGCTCACTATAAAACTCTACATGGAGGTATACAGTTAATGTTAAATTATATTAGAACAAAATATCATATTATTGGTGTTAAATACATAGTTAAAAATATAATCCATAAGTGTATTTCATGTCTTAAAAATTCAGCGAATAGTAAACTAAGTGTACAACAAATGGGTAACTTACCACGAGATAGAGTGATTCCACAGCGTCCTTTTGCCGTTAGCGGCGTAGATTTCGCTGGCCCTGTAATACTAAAATTGTTTAACGGTAGAGGTTCAAACCGAACTCAGAAAGCTTATATTGCTGTATTTATCTGTCCGGCTGTTAAGGCTATTCACTTAGAACTAGTAACGAGTCTCTCTACCGAAGGGTTTATCGCAGCGTTTAGACGTTTCACAGCGCGGAGAGGGCTTTGTCAAAAATTAGTTAGTGACTGTGGAACTAATTTCGTAGGAGCTAGTAAAGAATTAAAAGCTATGTTTTGTAATAGCCAGAAAGACTTACCTGTAGAGATAGCTGACTTACTCGCTCGAGATGGAACTACTTGGCAGTTCAATCCTCCTGGAGCTCCCCACATGGGTGGTTTATGGGAATCCGCCGTGAAATCTGTTAAGTTTCATCTCAACCGGGTATTAAATGACACTAAACTGACCTATGAAGAATATTCTACTCTGTTATGTCAAATCGAAAGTTGCTTGAATTCTCGTCCATTAACCCCTATAGACTCTAACACTGATGACCAGATAGATGTACTTACCCCTGGACATTTTTTAATTTGTGAATCACCTGTAGTTGTTCCAGAGCGTGATTACCGAGACATTAAGATACCTTATTCACAACGCTGGACATATTTACAACAAAAACTTCAGTCATTTTGGTACAAATGGAGTCATGAATACCTAGTGTTGTTGCAGAAGCGACAAAAATGGACGAGTACTCATAATAATGTGGCAATAGGCACTGTCGTACTGATTAAGGATGAGAAGTTACCACCTTGTAAATGGCTCTTAGCCAAAGTAATAGATGTGCACCCGGGTAATGATGGGTTAATCCGAGTTGTTAGTCTTAAATGCTCAAACGGTTCAATTATTAAAAGACCTATTCATAAGTTGTGTCTGTTGCCAACTGATTAAAATATTGTGTTATTATAGATACTTTAGTCGTTCTTTTGTCTATAATTCTTACACGTTTATTGTTGATTTCAGTACTTTTTATTAATTCGAATACATACATGACTTTATGTTTGTTAGATAATTACATACAATTCTAGAGTTACTTTGAAAGGCCTAACGTCCTTTGTGGGGCGGAATGTTTATATTATTATTACACTCATAGATGGCGTTGGCGTCAATCTAACTCACGCAATCGAAACTTTCCGAGCTTAGTATAAGGACCTTGTCAATAAAGTTGCTTTTTAAGTTTTTCCTTGGGACCTTGGGTTTTATTCCGCTACCAGAATCTCTATGTCCTTGGTCATCGCATCACGCGTGAACGGATGGAACCACAGGATGGAACGATTTCGCTAGTTATTTTTTTTCTTTGAAGGTTCTTATAAAAGAAAAAATAAGAAAGTTGAGCGGAACAATTCGAATATTCAAAGTTAAGACAGGACAACGTCTAGTCTGTGAGCTAGTCATTTATAAGTAGGTACTTATATTACTTAAGTATACGTACCTACTCAAGTCGAGTGTTATTTTAACATTGTCTGTATCAGCTTATGCTGCTAAAGCGATATCAACTTAGCAAAATTACTTCACCCGCCATCTTTTACATAAATCACTTACATAACAAACACTTTGCCAATATCAATATCGAAGGCAATAAAACATAAGAATTACCGACATATTGCCGCCGTCACGTGTTCACAACGTTCCCGCGGTTTTGTCTATGACACTACTTTTTTCATTTGATATTCGGGCAACGGCATTTATTGGATTTATCCGCTGACCGAGCTTTGTGAGATTTATTGGGTAAGTTTGGTTTTGTTTTTAAGTATAAGTACCTAGGCGTAAGCCGGGAATAATTTGGCCCAAAAATTCGTTCAATATAAAGCCCTTTCGCACGATGAGATGAACCCAACAGACAGGAATGGAGCTACCTTTACGAAAGAAAGAGAAGTTGTGTCTCTTTGTTTCAAGTTCCATCTTTCTTTGTTGAGCGATCGATCCAACTGAAGGCCTAATCTTTACATTTTCCTCAGCATGGCGGTATAATTTCAAATTCAAAAGCCGTTCCCTATTAAAATTTTGTAAATGGCGGCTTAACTGAATCCAATAATATTACGTCATGGATTACCCCAATCACTCACTCGGGCGGATGATTGTAGCAAGCCATTCGTAAACCCAAAAGACCGATATCCAATTTACTGGCACTTAAAATCATAGCGATTAAAAAAAGCTTATTTTCAAGAAAATGAAAAGATTAGATTGAATAGCCTGCATGAGGTATCACCTACCGCTTGGCTGAACAACCAGACGCCGTTGTCGAAAAGTCAAATTGTCTATGGAAAAAGTGTACCATCCATTATGGCGGGAGATCTTTGACGCAAACATCTTGTTAGTATCACCAAATACGTAGTTTTATAAATATAAATAAGTTGCAAAAAAGATATGGTAAGCGCGAATTGGAATTTAGTTGCGGTTCTGTACATTGTTTCCCATAGAAAAAATGCAGTGAAGACGATATTGATTTTTCTCCAAATTTTCGACAGATAATGGTTGTATTTAGCGCCCGGATAAAGTAAAATGTATGAACATCGGGTTATCGGATATCGTAGACAAAATCTTTAACAGGAAAAAAACTAAATTATTTTCCTAGCCTATTCTCAAGTTCAGTTGATTTCCAAGCTAATTTTCTTTCACGCATCTCATTATTTGTGGTCCGCTATTGGCACTTCTTTCCTTATTAATATTTTTTTTATGCGAAAATCTTACCACCGTTTTCCATCATCCACTACGGAGCCCCAAATCAAGAATACACTCACAACACAATGGTGGATCCGTAACAAATGTAGCGGCGTTCTGTTGTCACTTTTTCTATGTAAATTGTCGTTGTAATTTGTGTTGCGATTGTCGCGCTGTTGTTGTGATGTCGCGCCTTTTTGTCGCTACGTCGTCGCGCACAATTATTTGCCTTAGGACTTTCACAGACGACGGACAAAGGTTTGTTTGTGTTTTACAGACGTTCCTACTTACTCGGTGAAACAGAAATGGTAGGTTACCAACCTACCTACAAGTACAATTTTGTCGAATCTCAATCATCATCTGCCTCACCTTTTCCCATTACCTGTGGTCGGCGCAGTATGGCTTTTCCTTCCATTCATCGCGCTTTCCTGTCATACTCACATCCACTCCAACCTCGTTCATATCACTCTTGATACAATCCATCCATCTTTTCTTTGGCCTTCCTCTCGCACTGTATCCATCCACATTCACATTTCACATTTTTGTCGAATCTCAATAGTGTAACTAATCTATACAAATAAATAAAATTGGAGTGCCTGTTTGTAATATCTAAATAAAACCTTTTCACTCAATGCATATTACGAAAGTACTTACGACACCTATAGCAAAAACGCGATTTAAAAAAAAATTGTCTGTCTGTCCGTATGTTTGTTCCGGGTCATCTCCGAAACGGCTGGACCGGATTTGACGGGACTTTCACTGGCAGATAGCTGATGTTATAAGGAGTAACTTAGGCTACTTTTGTTTTAGAAAAACAATTAGGGTTCCGCGTAATAAAATAAAAACACATGAAATCTAAGAGTATCTCCGAAACGGCTGGACCGATTTTGACGGGACTTTCACTGGTACATAGCTGATGTTAGAAGCAGTAACGTAGGCTACTTTTATTTTGGAAAAAAAAATACGGGCTGTCGTATCGTATCCTGTCGCGGGTGCTCAGAACGCGGGAGCGGGCATTTTTGTTAAGCTAAATTCCACGCGGACGAAGTCGCCGGCTCAGCTAGTGATAAATAAATATCGCCAAACATAATCATCAACTGTATGGTCCCAGTGACACCCAGACCGGGGCAAATTACGAAAAGGCCTTTCTGAAATTTGCCCCGGCGGGAAACGAGCCAGCAATCACCATGTGCAGTTTGCCGAGCGGCCTGCGCTCGAACCTCTGCGCCAAGCGGTCGTCAAAACTCTAATAACTATACTCCATTTGTTATAGCATTAGACAGAAGTTAAAAAAGGTTATTTTTAGTGCCCACTTTGTAATAAAAGTACAATTAACGAGTTACAGTTACGATTGACGTCGAATTTATTATAATCTATTTATATACCAGCTTGTCACACCTAACTGTAATAATATTAATTATTTATCTTATTAAATATATTGCCTTTCATTTAAATAATTATTATTTCATTACAATTTAAAATTAGTGACGATGCTAAAAACCTAAAAGAAGCAGGGGTGAACATACCGGGAACGTTTTTCGTTTCACTATAATCCTACCTAATCTAAAATGTTACCCTTCAGAGGTTATGACAGCAGGGTATTTCTAATTTTGACGCACTATGTTATCTAGGAAATTGACGTAAATAATGTGCTGTCAGTGTTTGTCATTCACATGCACTCTTAAGTTCCTGTGAATACCTTGTTTGTTATTTTTGTCGAATTTTCGTGATTTAATTGTTACTTGTTACTGTTTTCATTTGTTATTGTTTTGTTATCGCTATTACTGTTGTAATTGACTTGTTTGTACAAAACGTTCCGTTTTGTCGAGCTATGGGTGATCCCGGTGCGGGCCCGAGTGGCTTACAACATGTAAGTTCTGAGTCTGCTGCCCAAAGCCAACGGCGACAGAAACGTACCCAGTAGTATTTAGCTAGTATTCTAGATTTATCTATCAAAAGCTATGTTAAAACAATTTTAATGTAATGACTCTAAATAAAAGTTGTTTTGACTTGGAAATAAAATGTTTTGCATCCCTGCTTCTGCGAGCCTCTTATGTCTAATGTTATAATAAATGGAGTATAGATAAACTTTATACCTAAGTATACTTAATAAGCTTAATTCATTATCATAGACTTACCGCTAGAAGGTGCGTCTACTTATCTGGACGCACCTTGGCACCCGACAAGCCCGCTGAGTTTCTTGCCGGATCTTCTCAGTCGAGGCCGCGTTCCGATCCGGTGGTAGATTTACCCTCGCCACCTCTCCTGGCAGCGGCCCAAGCCGAGGTCGTGTCCCTCGTGGCGCCCGCGAGCTAGCTGCCCCCCTGCCCCTCTGGCTGGAGCGCACTTGCGCTCGCCCTCTGTCCGGGTGAAGTTGTTATGGCCACTCTGGCCAACAACATATAGTCCATATAAAAAATAAAAATTACAATCGCCTCGACACTTGTACATTTGTCCGACAAATATAAGCGCCATTATATTTGAGTCCAGTAAATAATAATTTCAATATGTATCTCGATTCAAATATTATTATGTTTCGTCGTGAAACCTGATTGTTGGTTTCCGAACGTAAAATAAGCAATTTACTGCACCGCCTTTACTACTGAGAGCTCTGTCCAGATATAGGTGGAATCCTGCCTTCTGTGTGTAGTTAAATGGTGTTATTCTAAGTTGATGTACTTCCAATTCAAATATGAACTTTGGCGTAGGTACAATAAACAGTTATTCTATTATATTATGTGTACTTACTACAAAAACTACAATAAAAATAATTACTTATAATAATCATCACGTAGCAAAATATTTTTGTAGCTTAGAAATTATAAATGCTTTCATTTTAGACAAATAAAACCTTAAGTTGGTGATCTATTATTTGGATAGTTTTCCAGAATGAAGACCAAACAAACATAGAAGAATGTAGACCAAAACCAGCCCTAGAACAAGTAGAGATAGGTAGGTTTAAGTTTGCAGAAGTATGTGTGAGTTGGATCCGTTCTAAATAACTACAAGTAAGCATTATTTTTTAGGTTTCGGTAGGTATCTACATCATTTAAGGTACAGTAAAGACTTAAGGTGAAGGCGCCTGTCTTATCCGCGAAATTCAAAATTTTCGAGTATTTTTATAGTTTATCCAAAATCTGAAAACATTTAAGACAATATTTTGTGATTTGCGACATACACAGTATGAAGTGCGTTTATTAATACATTTATTTTACTCTAAAACATTTCAAGAACGACAGCTATCCAGATAATCCGGCAATTTTTGTATATTTAGTAATTAACTAGTATCATATCCAGCGTGATAATATTTAGAGTAAAATAAATGTATTAATAAACGCACTGCATACTGTGTTTGTCGCAAATCACAAAATGTTGTCTTAAATGTTTTCAGATTTTGGATAAACTATAAAAATACTCGAAAATTTTGAATTTCGCGGGCTAGACAGGCGCCTTCACCTTAATATTATTTTTAATTTTTAATAGATAACTATAGAGAATATAGACATGTTTTGTCAGTTAGCTAGCATCCGCTTTGATGGATACCGCAATAGAGCGCGTTCATCCACAGTCTGAACACACCCGAACAAGCTCTGATTGGTTCATACACTTGGAATATTCTTTTTTCAAAATATTTTTTTCTTGTTACTTCACCCGAGAGTGGTTCTCGACGGTAATTGGTTAATTGGTTTCAATAAAGTGCGTTGTTTATGAATACACTTTAAGTTTGTAAGATATATATTTTTTAAATACTTAGTCGATATAAATAAGTCAATGAATAAAATTCAGTTATTAATAATGTGCATAGGTTATCTACCTACCTTATTATTACAGAAAAATCAAAGCACTTAAGTCACTACCACCGGTTTAAATTCCGGCTAGAACTATTAAAAATGAATTAGAAGAAGAATGAAAACTGTCGTTTTCGACACGGAATCTTTCCGTCGAGTGTGATACCTCCCCTGACCTTATTTTCTTTCCTATTCAACAAAAATATACTTAAAAGGAATCTGTGACAAAAAAACTTTTAAAACGCTTCTAAAACGACCGCTTGGCGCTGTGGTTCGAGCGTAGGCCGCTCGGCTCACTGCATCGGGTGGTTGCGTGTCAGATTCCCGTCAGGGTAAATTTCGGAAATGGCCTTTTCATAATTTGCCCAGGTCTGGGTGTCACTGGGATCGCCCCCAGTCCATAGTACGGTACCCATAGTACAAGCGTTGCTTAGTTTGGGACCGTACAGTTGGTGTGTTTGTCTGGCGAAATTTATTATTTATTAAAAAACAACATCATGCAGGACTCTCGTTCGTCGTACGAAAAGCAGCTATAATGGCTACTTAACTTCGATTGTCTGTGGATAGTGCTACACCGGTCGAACCAACCCTTGTATTAGCGATGGAAGATTTCACGGGTAGCTTGTGAAAATCATATTAGTATATAGGTTTCATAGGTTGACATAGGCAGAAACTGTTAAAAATCATTGCAATTAAATCGCAAAGCATTCGGTACTGTCAGGTTTTCATGATAAATCATTGACCAGTGACTTCTTAGGTTTAAGTAAAAAAACAAAACTTGTAACAATAACCAAGTCTCGCAACTCAGTTCTTATACCTTAAAAAGTTGTGAGATCCATGTAATACCAAGTCGGTTACTTTTATAAGTACCTACTTTAGGGACCTTCTGTCTTAAATTATTACGTAATTAGCTAAACAGCATCGAATAGTGACCATCATCATCATCATCATCAGCCGGAAGACGTCCACTGCTGGACATAGGCCTCCCCCATGGAACGCCACAATGGACGGTTGCCCGCTATCCGCATCCAACGGCTCCCCGCGACTCTCACCAGATCGTCTGTCCATCTAGTGGGGGGCCGTCCAACTCTGCGTCTTCCGGTTCGAGGTCGCCACTCGAGAACTTTCCTTTTTTCCTCCAGAACCTTTCTTCCCCAACGGTTGTCGGTTCTACGAGTTCTAGTGACCATATCAATATTAAAATCTTTAATGTTTTAATTAAAATAGATTGACTTGGCCATCGTTTTAAAACACAATGTATCTCACACGTAATAGGTAAATATTATATTATGAAATATCATTGTTTAGTGAAATTTCACGTAATGAAAGTTAATTGAAAGTAGCAGTAATTACCACGCCTACCTTGTATGAGCTGTAGTCAATTATTTATAGTCAGCTCCACCACCTACACAACCCACAATAAGTACACTTTATTGTCATCTCACATGAATCCTACTAATATTATAAACTAGCTGTGCCCCCCGACTTCGTCCGCGTAGTATTTAACGTAACAAAAATTTCGGGATTATCGGGATAAAAAGTATCCTATATGTTAATCCCGGTTATAAACTATCTGTGTTCTAAATTTCATGCAAATCCGTTCAGTAGTTTTTGCGTGAAGGAGTAACAAACATACATACATACATCCACACTCACATACATCCACACTCACAAACTTTCACATCCTACTAATATTATAAATGTGAAAGTTTGTGAGTGTGGATGTATGTATGTATGTATGTATGTATGTATGTTTGTTACTCCTTCACGCAAAAACTACTGAACGGATTTGGATGAAATTTGGAACACAGATAGTTTATAACCGGGATTAACATATAGGATACTTTTTATCCCGATAATCCCAAAATTTTTGTTACGTTAAATACTACGCGGACGAAGTCCGTGGGCACAGCTAGTTTATAATATTAGTAGGATGTGAAAGTTTGTGAGTGTGGATGTATGTATGTTTGTTACTCCTTCACGCAAAAGCTACTGAACGGATTTGGATGAAATTTGGAACACAGATAGTTTGTAACCGGGATTAACATATAGGATACTTTTTATCCCGATAATCCCGAAATTTTTGTTACGTTAAATACGCGGACGAAGTCAGGGGGCACAGCTAGTAATTCATAATATCACATGTCTGATTCAGATCAAGAGCCAGCCATTTTATTAATCGTAAACTAAAGGTATTTAGTACTAAGTGATATATTTCATGATTTTTCTTACGTACGTAAGTTAAAGTAATAGGTAATAAAAAATGTCCGCGTTTATGTATCGTGGGAAAACTTGATGTGGTCAAAAAATGTGATCTTGTTTTCATTGTTGATTTATTGAAAGATATTCTGTTTTTAACCGACTTAAAAAATGGAGAAGGTTTTATGTTTGACTGTTTTTTTTTTCACCAATTTCTCCGTCAACGGACAAGCAAACTAACGACGATTAAAAAAAAAAACGATGTTTAGATTGAGAATATTCGTTATTTATCTCTCTTAATTTTGTTACCGCCATTCTTTGCTATAAATAGGTAAAGGAAGAACATTACATCCACCAAACTACAACTCGTAAACAATAACATAAAATTTTATTACAATAAATACGAAAAACGCAAAAATATGGCGTCTAACACAGACAATATAGAGCTGACAGATGCGGCTAATGTTCCCGCCATAACGAGCGGGCCAATGACAACGCCGCTAACTTTTTTCATAGCAACAACAGCTGCGTTTTCGGCGGTCGTTAAAGCGTGTTATTGGGTGTTCTATAGTCTGTGGGGATGTGCTAAGGGTGGTTGTTATTTATTTTTTTGTGGCTAATGATTTGTGGTAGTGGTAAAATAACAGGACTGTTGGGTCGAAATTTCGTCCAAGACAGAGTCGTATTTAGATAAAGCACCTAAGTATTCGTGTCCTTTTCTAGCAGTATTATTAGGTAACCGCGCGTTGTGCACTATTTGTGTTAAATATCTGTTTGGGTAGCAAATGCTGTATGTAAGACAGGGTATGAGGAGGCTTTGGCTGAAAATCAGCGCTGGAGGAGATCTCGTTCCCCTCCAGCACATGCTGGGCCAAATGCCTTTCGGTACAGCTCACACAGTAGGAAATGTAGCTTTCTTACCTTAATATGTCTTTCTATTTTACTTACTTTATCATTATGTGCTGTTATTTTCTTATGTGTGTACTGCTGTGCTGATAAAATATTTTTCATTTCATTTCATTTTTCAGAACGGTTACGGCGTAGTTTCAAAACATAGTGAGACTTAACCTTGACGCTCATTATTTTTTAACTATGCCGGCACACTGGCAGACGTTCCACCTGATGGTAAGTGGTAACCGTTTCCCAGGATAATCTGGAACTTGATGGCGGCAGACGCGGCGCCGGCATTTTAGGGACCTGTAGACTTACTATTTAAAGAACACTATGTTGTAGTGCAAAGGAAATACTCCAGGAGATCATTACACAGTAACATTTTAAATCTACTGTTTCGGGATTGTTCATTCCAGTTATAAAATCAAGTCCACGGAAAGGCCTATTTTTTTTGTGTCAATGATTCGTGAATAATGTTGTAATTCAGAACTTGGAAATTGGATTTTTGGAACATAGAATATTATGTATAATAATGTTTTCGATTGAAATGAGATGATTTAAAGAATCCTGTCTAAACTTTGAAGGGCAATTTTTATGACAGTTTATCTAGACTCTGATACTTCTGTCTACACCTCGCCGATAAAAACGATGTTATAATTAAAAAATACTTTCTAATTCCGTGTTCCTTGTCACTACTATACAGCAGAAGCTCGTAAAAGCGAGTTATTAACATATAAATAGGTATTTGTCAACCGCGGCCTCCGTACTGCGATAAGGCACGCCCGGCGCAAAATTATATTGTACAAGTTATATACATAGAAGTTATATAACCGGAGTTAACGATATTACAGGTGTTATAAGAATGTATATACATAATATACCCTATGTTTTCTTTGCAGGGTGTAACAGAGGGGCTAAAATTATGTACTTATGACCCGCGTATGATTTTTTGACAACTTTTTTTACATCTTTTTTCTTTGGAAAAAAAAATCTGGATTGACCTTTCGTTATGCAATGATTAGGGGTGTACCTAAGGTTCTTGTCACAATAAAATTCCGGTACGTTATTTCCAATTATTCCATGCAAAGAATTTGTAATAATAAGACATTATTGATTCCATGTAATGTTATGTTTTGTTTGTGTCAAAAAACCATGACAGTTATCTTACATAAAACAATACAACAACTTATATTCTTCTAAAATCACTACTTTGTAAGTTAGTAAAAAACAAAGTCGCTTCCCGCTGTCTGTGCTTAGATCTTTAAAACTACGCCACAGATTTTGATGGGGTTTTTTAATAGATAGAGTTATTCAAGAGGAAGGTTTGTATGTATAATACATGCATAATATAGTAGAGAAACACTGATAATTTTAGAGCCGTGCGAAGCCGGGGCGGGTCGCTAGTTTCATAATATAAAACTTTTCAAGTACCTAGTTCATCATTTTCTTTTATCTGTCCCTTGTATAGCTCATACACTTAATGTTTTAAATATCTATGACCGACATATTTAAGTAAGTACCAACCTATTTCAGGGCAAAATTGCACCATCATGCCCTCCTACGAATTTACCAATGATCCCCCTCCTTGCCGAGATGTGGGTAATTTGAGCTCATTCGGCCCAGTTAGTAGGTAATTGCCCCAGACCCCAGTTTTGTAACTATAGCTGGATGATTTTAATAGGTATATTGTATGTTGTGATTTATTTCTCTTAAGGTGAAGGCGCCTGTCTAGCCCGCGAAATTCAAATTTTCGAGTATTTTTATAGTTTATCCAAAATCTGAAAACATTGAAGACAACATTTTGTGATTTGCGACAAACACAGTATGCAGTGCGTTTATTCATACATTTATTTTACTCTAAATATTATCACGGTGGATATGATACTAGTAAATCACAAAATACACAAAAATTGCCAGATTATCTGGATAGCTGTCGTTCTTGAAATGTTTTAGAGTAAGTTGCATATATTAATAAATGCACTGCACACGGTCTTTGTCGCGAATTACAAAATGTGCCTTTTATTATTGTCAGATTTTGAAAATTTTCTAAAAAACCTCAAAAAAATTGAACTTCGCCGACTAGATGGGCGCTTTAGCCTTAATGCGTGAGAGTTGTGGCTTCGATAATCCGTACTGGTAATTCGAGGGAGGAGGACCACCGCCTCCCTTCCTCTTCCTTTATTCCACTCCCCTTTAGGTCGCCTCTGGTATTACAAGCATCTATAGGCATATAAGCATTATATTATTATCATTCTCTAACTTTCATCATCATCATCAACTTAAGAGCGATGCTCTTGTCGGTGGAGTTTTTTCCATTTACTGCGATTTTCTCCCAGTTCTTTGACCATTTGATACGACACGACATTCACTTTTTCCTTCACTTGGTTGAAATAGCTTCTCCTAGGTCTTCCTCTTCCCCTCTTGCCTTCTATCCTCCCTTCTATGATTGTTCTTCTTTCTCTAACTTTACTATATCTAAATATATATAACTCAAAGGTGAGTGACTGACTGACATAGTGATCTATCAACGCACAGCCCAAACCACTGGACGGATCGGGCTGAAATTTGGCATGCAGGTAGATGTTATGACGTAGGCATCCGCTAAGAAAGGGTTTTGATTAATTCTACCCCCGAGGGGATAAAATTATGTATGAAACTGTCACAGCCAGTGTAGGTATATACTTATAGAAAAAAAATAACCTTAGGGCAGGTCTATACAACGCACATAAACAAACCTTAGTTTATGTTAGGTTGTAATGAAAAACAAACGCAAGTCTTCTAATTTCAAATAAAATCTTAAGCCTGGTGCACACAACACATATCAACGTAATATACTTATACCTAATGGTAAGCATCAAACATCGATCGAACATCAAACATCGTTCCTTTATGTAGAAACCGTCAAACGACCCTTTTTACTCTACCATCGATCGAAGGATAGATCGGTCGATCGAATGGTGAGGTCCTTAAACTGCCAAAACTCCAATGTATCGCATTCCGTAATATAGGTACCTATGAACACGCGTAGGTACTTTTATTCACTAAGATTAAGGTCTTCGAAGTATGGATCCAATTGATTAAGTTGTCAAGAGACAAAGAGGTGCACCAATCCTTGCAAGGAGGTCTAAAGAAGTAGATATTTATACTAGGTGAAACAGAAAGGGTATACTAATTTTTTTGCAAGTTTACTTTGTAAATCCAAAACTATCGGCTCTGTGGGACGGTTGAAGTACTAAAGGTTTTGTAGACTTGTGAAACAGCTGTATCCCTATAACGACTTGTTTTTCAAGTTTCCTCCGAAGCTGATAGTTTTAGAATTAAAAGGTTAAGTTTAGAAAAAAAAGTATTATCTTTCTGTTTCAACCTGTATAAGTATTATTTTCTCTCCCTTAATATCCATCAATGAAATCGCAGAATAACTTTTTTGTAAACATAAACAAAAAACATAAACATAGACGATAATAGAATCTCCTTTTTTGGAAGTCGGTCCAAAAGTGCATATTTATGCTAACAACCTGCGAAAACGTCGTCTCGTTCGATCAGAATTTTAATAAAGTCGGTGTAATAATTCGCCGCCAAAAGGCCCCCTCTACACGAGACCGAGAGGCGTGTAACCTAGCCGAAGCCGCGAGCTTTAAAAAAAGAAAATTAAAAAAAAAGCACCCGACGATGAGGTAACGAACGAGGCGCGGTTTGAGCGTTCCTTTTTTAAAAACCTGCGACGTGTGTGGTCCCGTGGTGAGTAATATAAATGAAATAAGACTTTTAAGATAAAGTTTTAAAGTATGTTTTCGTTTGTGGTTGTTATAGGAATGTTTTCCTATAGTATGTATTAATATTGAAAACGCTTGAAGAACTTAATTGGTAGAAAATTGTATGTAATTTTTGTTTTGTGTGCGTTATGTTGGTAGTAAGTATTGTTGTATTAATTGCGTGTTGTATGGCTTAATACAGACCGTGGTGTATGTATTTAATTGGCAGGTTCCCAGTTTTCGATAAATTCTCTAGGAAGAAACACATATTTAATATTATTTACAAATAACTTTTATTTATTTATTATTCTGCTTTATTCGCGGTTTTGTTATTTATTTTCAATTGTGACAAGGTACCTATTAATTAATAAGTATGTATTAATTTTAATAATGTAGGTGGCTGATATAAAGATGTAGCGATTTAAATACAAATGAATAAGAATAAGTAAAGTACTTTTACGAAAAAATATCTAAAACCTGCTGCCGTCGGGTCGTTTTAATTGCTTACTTAAATACGTAAAGTTACACTCTAAATATCTAATTAGATACATTGTTCATATAAGCAAAAACAAACTATCTATCGGCATTGAAACCATAGATAATTTATTTAAGAAAAATAATTTATAATTTACAGAAAAAAATTAGCTGTAAGAAACAATTTACTTCACGATACCTACTAACATAAAATAAGGAATTATCTTCCATTACTAAAAGCGCTCATTAAGAAAATTGCGTCTTTGCAAACGGACATAAACTCAAAATCCTTTTAAAAGGACAAACCACCCCAGAGCCGTCACACCTTGGAAATACATAAAACCAGTTCCGAATTACCATCCCGTTTGGATACCGAAGCCACATAAATAACATTGTTTTATAATACGGACTGCTTCTGAGACGCCGACATCGGCAGCATTCGGCTTTATAGTTTTTTAAATATACCTCTTAAGTATGTGGTCCGGCCTTTAAGATTAGTTTGTTATCTGCATGTAATAAAATAGGTGTGGGTATAGCTTATTTTTGGTAATCGATTTTCTGTCTCGTGGAACTGGGGGCTTAATATTTTTTTTGTTTTTTTTTTTTCATTTTTAAATGTCGGCGCGTCTCTGACAGGTATGTTTATAGGTTAGGATTTTAGAATTAATTTTGTTGAGCGGCCATTTTATTTTCGTCGAGCCAGTATTGTGTGTTAATTTGCTGTGTAAATACATTTTGCAAGGAATATTCTGGATATCAGGTATTGACAATTAAGATTTAAGTATTTATAATTTTGTTTTGTGTTTACGGTCAGACCAAAAGATTCACCGTACCTCATGTTCTTCTCAGATAAGTATCTATTACTAGACTATTTCGTAGTCCGATACGAAGGTAGCATTTCTAACCTAGGACGAAACATAGGTAGTTATACTTTCAAACAATCAACGCAGCGAATTATTATTTCTTGCGTCCGATTACTAACAAGCCGTGAAGCGAGTAACTAATCTCGATTTTGAGCTGGTATATGTAAGCAAAACCACGAAATGATGCCCCGTAGATATTGTGAATACATGCAGATTTTGTTTGTTAGACCAATTAGTTCCTTACTATAAATGATAGAAAAATACGTTGGCGGATTTTCAAATTTCCAAGGTACAGGCTGTAAAGATTTTGCCGCCATTCCCTCTACAATTGTCATGTCTGGATTATTTTTACAAACCAATAGTTTCGTTGAAATTGCACGTAAAATAACTTTTGAGTTTATTTTTGAGCCAATCAAAGTTTGCTACACCGAATGTACAATGACAAGTGAGAGGGGAAAGTCGTTAGCAAATTTTGTTGCAGAGTTATATCTGTAAAACATCAGAAAACCGTCGTGCATAAATCTTTTTGATTTCTACGACCAAAAAAAAACTCGGTCCCCAAATTTGCCGCCCTAAAATTTGCCGCCCCTAAAATCTGCCGCCCTAGGCTCCAGCCTACTCAGCCTGCTGGTAAATACGCCACTAGGAAAATATGACCCAGACGCTAGCTTAAGATATGGCAACGATTTGAAGCCACGGCGTATTTCTGAATTCCTGAAAAATGGATCCACGTAAACGACTACAGCGGTGATTAGTCTGAAACTACAAACTCGTACCTAACCACGCGTGTATGAGCGGGTGTAACTTGAAATTTTACATCTCACCCATGGATTAAATCGTGATAATATAAAAGTAACTAGCTGTAGCCCCCGACTTCGTCCGCGTACTATTTAACGTAACAAAAATTTCGGGATTATCGGGATAAAAAGTATCCTATATGTTAATCCCGGTTATAAACTATCTGTGTTCCAAATTTCATGCGAATCCGTTCAGTAGTTTTTGCGTGAAGGAGTAACAAACATACATACATACATACATCCACACTCACAAACTTTCACATTTATAATATTAGTATGATATAAGATAATAGTTATATGAGTTTGTCAATTCAGAATGGTTAGCAGGGCAGACTGTAAATTTTTTATTTTAATTTTTACACCTCTGATATGTATTCAGAGCCCTTTCTTATTTTAGGCATTATTAATTGAGCGGGTTTTTCATTTATTATTTTCACAAAGATAACTTTTCAATAGGTACATTATGTATTCTAGAAGATTTAATTTACCGAGGATTTTATTTTTATTTAATACGGGTATACAAATTATACCTATCATTACTACCTTATATGTATATATTATACTCGTATACCTAAAAATGAATCTCTATTTCCTTGGTCATCGCATCACGCGTGAACGGATGGAACGGTTTCGCTAATAATTTTTTGTTGTGTTTATTATTGTCAGGAGAAGGTTATTATGAAAGAAAAAAATAAGTAAGTTGAGCGGAACAATTCGAATTCAATATTCAAAGTTAAGACAGGACAACGTCTGTGGGGTCAGCTAGTTGATCAATAAAAACTATGTAATTTGGGTACTGTTCAGTGGACTGGGGGCGATCCTAGTGACACCCAGACCGTGGCGAATACTGATACCCATTTCCGAAATCCAGCCCCGACGGGAATCAAACCCGTACCCACCGGTGCAGTGAGCCTCGCTCCGCTAGAACGAGTCAAATCTTTTATTTTATAGTATGCAACCCTATCCGCCATCTTGTCCAATTACCGGCATAATTGCAATTATCCACGCTTCAAGCTGGCAACACCGTAATTAGCCTATTAAGAGAGACGTGCGCCCACGCAGCGCTAATAGGCGTAAAGAAGTCATATATATTATTTAAGCTATTTGTTAATGGATGCTTTTCTGACGTTATAATGTGGGATGTTGAATACATGACTCTGTTCCACGAAGGGGTAGGTGGTAGTGAGCTAATTACACTGACATTTTGTCTTTGGTATTTAGGGTCTGTGCATACCACGTTTTTTAAACGCGCGTCTACGGCGCGCTTTTATCCTACAAGTCTCCAGTCTAAAGTCGTCAGGCTGCGTTTGACTCGCGTGCGTATCGCGGCTGTATCGCTGCAAAGGCGCGTCGACGGCGCGTTAAAACAAGGTGGTGTGCATAGGCCCTTAGGTATGTAATAGCCACCCGGCCTCTGTAGCCAAGTGACTACCGTTCATACGCGGGCTGGCTCGACTGTGGTAACAACCGTAAAAGTCTGCGTAATGTAACTATTATAAATAAATATCGTCAGACTGACTCACCAACTGTATGGTCCCAAACTAAGCAACGCTTGTACTATGGGTACCGTACAATGGACTGGGGCGATCCCAGTGACACCCAGACCTGGGTAAATTATGAAAAGCCCATTTCCGAAATTTGCCCCGGTGGGAATCGGACCCGCAACCACCATGTGCAGTGAGCCGAGCGGCCTTCGCTCGAACCACTGCGCCAAGCGGTCTTCAATGTCTTCAGGATGTTGTTGCGATTGCCGCGGTTTTGCAGTGCGTCTGCGATGTTTGCCGAAGCGCGTACGGATGATTTTTACGCAATAAGATGCAAGCGGGTGGCGTCGATGTTAAGCAGAGTACGCGGCAGCAGCAACAGCATTCTGAGGATAGTTTCTAGTAAATACCAATATCCTATGCACTCGCTCTGGGTAAGCATCGTCGTTGGGACGGTAAAATAATGTGTGAACTGTGTAAATTCTTGACCTAAGTACTAACATAGTTTGTAAGCCCCCACAATTACTAACAATAATACGATGGATTACGTAATCTGAAATTAATAAATTATTATTATTATTATTAAAACTAATATGGCGGATGCGTACAATAAAAATGATCACCTTACTCCCTGTAGCGAGCTAATTATCTAAAAGTATAGTGAAAGCGATCCACCAGAGGTGTTTTCGAAACACCCTGAGATAGGTAGAGGATATGTATATAAGCGACAGCGGGGCGGAGAGCGATTTTTAATAGAAAACCACCTGTTTGTAGATTCCGCAAAAAGTTAGATCTCCAAATCTATACAAATAAATGTAATTGAAGTGTCTATTTGTAATGTTAAAATAACACATCATTTCAAACATCCTGTATACAACCTAATAATAGATTATGTATTAAGTCGGCATGAGGCCGCTGCATGTTAGGTTAAATACTTATGCAAAATAAGATTATAAAAGAAGAATATAGAAAATAAATATAAGAGCTTCAGAAAATACCATCGACAATCCCTAAAACCGATTAGGGAATCGTCTACGCCGCATGTGGCCCACTCTTTATAACCACCATTGTGTTACCTGTCAAAATATTTCTCTTTTTTATTCTCAATCCCGCCGGCCAAAATGCCGGGGTGCCGGCGAAAATTGGATTTAAAAAAGAAGGAGTTCTTTTTTTGAAAAATGTTGTTTTTTTTTCTACTTCAAAGATGTCTGATAAGAATTTATTAATAAGGCTTTGACGCGTTCGTATATTAATTGTTTTCAAATTCAATAGGTCCTTCTTAGGCCCGTACTTATTAAAAAACAATCTCAATTCTGAGAGTGATCTTGGAAATGTAGTTGTAATGTCATAGCAGTACATAATTACACGACAATAAGTGTACCTAATAGCAGTGATAGCCGATTGGTTAAGCACGCGTCTTGCGGGCTACCAGGTCTCGGGTTCAAACCCCGGCTCGAACCTCTGGATTTTTCTAAATCTATGTGCGAATCATAATTTCTATATGATTATCACTTGCTTACGGTGAAGGAAAACATCGTGATGAAACCTGCATGTCTTAGAAGATTTAACCAATTTTCGAAAGACATGTGAAATCCGCCAACCCGCACTGGGCCAGCGTGGTGGATTATGGCCTGAATCCCCCTCGTGTTGAGGGGAGGCCCGTGCCCAGGAGTGAGACGTCAAAAAAGGGCTAAAATTATTTATAATTATTATTAAGTGTACCTACTCAAAACCGCACTGAAACTTAAGATTGATTTACGTACCCTCTACGGGCACCAGTGTAGTGCTTAAATCAGCTTAAAAAGTAACTTAAATAAAAGTAACTTTGTATTTTTCCTTTTTTTTTTTTTTTTTTTTTTTTTTTTTTTTTTTTTTTTTTTGAATTGACTATATGTTGTTGGCCAGAGTGGCCATAACAACTTCACCCGGACAGAGGGCGAGCGCAAGTGCGCTCCAGCCATAGGGGCAGGGGGGCAGCTAGCTCAAGGGCGTCACTAGGGACACGACCTCGGCTTGGGCCGCTGCCAGGAGAGGTGGCGAGGGTAAATCTACCACCGGATCGGAACGCGACCTCGACTGAGAAGATCCGGCAAGAAACTCAGCGGGCTTGTCGGGTGCCAAGGTGCGTCTAGGTAAGTAGACGCACCTTCTAGCGGAAGCGGGGGTTCGTCGACCTCGCCGGCGAGGTCGGTGTCTGGCGGGGAGTGTGCGTGTGTCGTTCTCCTCGACATCTGAGTCTAGGAGAGCGGTGAGTGGGTCGGGGGGGTCCAGCACCACATGCCGCGGCCTGCGGCGGCATGTATCTGGCTCGTGTGCGGGTGCATAATCGGCGGCGGCGACGATTAAGGGATTGGTGTGTTCAGAAGCCTTCATGAAATAGCGTTCAGACGCTATTTTGAAGTGCTTCTGGATAGAATCGAGGCGTAAGTCAGAATGAAGGTCTACGTTCCGTACGAACCACGGGGCTCCGACGGCTTGGCGAAGAAAACGGGACTGTAAGGCCTGGAGGCGACTAATGTGAGAGTTGGCCGCGTGGGCGAACACAACGCTCGCATAGGACATGATGGGGCGAATGCAAGCTTTGTAAAGTGTCACCTTATTTCTAAGGGACATTTTACTCCGCTTGCATAGGAGATAATGAAGGCGACCGAGCACAAAGGCGGCTCGATTGCGGACGTTTCTAATGTGAGGACCGAAGGTCATGGAGCCATCGAGCGTGACCCCGAGATATTTAACTGACTTGGACCAAGGGATAGGCTGCTTGTACAAAGAGACAGTACCTAAGTTGGAGCGAGTGTGGCGTATGGAGGGGCGTCGAGAGGTGGTCCTGGCAAAAAGCACGGCTGCGCTTTTGTCCGGGTTCACCTCTATTCGCCATTTCCTAAACCACTCTCCGAGAGAATTGACAGCGCGTTGGAGAACGCGTGTGATCTGAGCCTTATTACGATGGGAGAAATAGAGCGCGGTATCATCCGCGTAAAGGGCGAGTTGCACATTGTTCGTGCGGGGGATGTCGTTAGTGTACAGACTGTACAAAAGAGGGGAGAGCACGGAGCCCTGAGGGACTCCTGCCCTGATGGGGTGGGGTGGGGAGAGCGTGCCCTCGACTCGATATCGAAAGGTACGGTTTGACAAGAAGTCTCGTAAGATGAGCACGAGACTGTCCGGCACGCCTAAGAGGTACAGCTTGTAAATCAAGCCGTTGTGCCAGACTTTGTCAAACGCCTTAGCGACGTCAAAGAAGAGAGCTCCCGTGGATAGGGGGCGGCCGGAGGAGGAGTTGAGGCCTTTGAGAATGTACTCCGTGATGCGGTGTACTTGGTGAACACAAGAGTGGCCGGCCCGAAAGCCGAACTGCTCGTCAATGAGAAGATGATTGGAAAAGATATACTCTTTGAGTCTTGCTAAAAGCAGGCGCTCATAGAGTTTGGCAATGGCCTTGAGGAGGCTGATGGGACGGTAGCTCGCAGGGACGTTGCGGGGCTTACCGGGTTTGTGAATGCCAATGACTATTGCCTCCTTCCACGCATTGGGAAAGATGCAGTTCGTCATAGCGGCATTGAAGATAGCTACTAGGAGACAGATAAGCTGGGCGGGTAAGAGTTTGAGAACTCTGTTGCTAATGCCGTCCGAGCCCGGGGCCTTCTTGGAGTTGAGACCTTTAATCAAATCCTTCACCTCGGATTCGGTAACCGGTGTGAGAGCGGTAGTGAGGGGTAAGGAAACCCTGCGCTCGACTTCCCTATCAACGAGTTCCAGGTGGTCGGGATCAGAGGATTGGGTGCTAG
Organism: Notodonta ziczac; assembly: GCA_918843915.1. NCBI lineage: Eukaryota > Metazoa > Arthropoda > Insecta > Lepidoptera > Notodontidae > Notodonta > Notodonta ziczac. Next base: position 1,504,317 of record OU974065.1, on the reverse strand, counting down.
GGGAGCACTGGCTCTCGAGAGCGGAGGCTAGAAGCTCGGCCTTTTCGTCGTCATCGAAAGCAGGGGGGTCGCCTGAAGGGCGTAATAGGGGGGGCATTGTGACAGTAGAGTCGGACTTTAAGGCTCTCGCCAGCTTCCAGTAAGCTAGATGCGATGGCGAGATTCCTTCGAGAAGGTTACCCCACCGGGCGTCCCTAAGCTCGGCGATTCGACGCTTTACATTACGCTGTAAAGCGCGCATGCGAACACGGTTAGCTTCGGTGGGGTAAGAATCGTAAGCTCTGATGGAGGCATTCTTAGCTCGGACCAGGGCTTTGATGTCGTCTGGCAGAACGAAGCGGTGAGAGTCACCTACCTCGACCTGCTTAGACGAGTGACTAATGGCCGACTGGAGATGGTTGGAGAAGGCATCTACAGCCTGAGACGTGTCCTGAGGGGACGTAAGGAGATCAGGGATGCTGGCGAGGTGTGGAGAAGAGACATCCGCTAAGGAAGTACTTAGCTTTTGCCAATCCATCACAGAACGCGTGGTCGGTTGAGATGGAGGGGAAGGTCCGAGCTGCATGAGAACGGGACGGTGGTCGGAGTCGAGCTCTTGGAGAACTTCCAAGGAGCGCAACCGTAAGGTTATGCCCTTGAGGAGGGCAATGTCTAGGACATCAGGGCGATGTGCTAGGTTGTTCGGAAAGTGAGTGGGGTGCATGGGGGCGATGACGTCAAAGTCGAGCTGGTCGACTAGGGCGTCAAGACGCCTCCCATTTGGGGTAGTGAGGAGACTATTCCACCTGACATGCTTGCAGTTGAAGTCGCCAGCCAGTATGACTGCGCTTCCCAGATCAAGGAGTGCTTCGATGTCACTCCTAAGCAGAAGCTTGCCAGGCGGAAGGTAGATGGACGCTATGACCACGGCAGGATGGCCAGTGAGGGACAGACGACAGACCGAGGCTTCTATGTTGGTGAGCGCAGGGGGGTCGAGGGGAATGCAGTGAAGGGACCTCCTGTAATAAATGGCAGTCCCACCCCCGCGGGCGGTGAGCCTGTCATTCCTTACAAGATTATAGTTTGCGATTTTGGGATCGCGACGGGACGGCTTAAGCAGGGTCTCCTGCACCAGCAAGAGATCAACCTGATGATCCCGAAGGAATTCACCAACCTGATCCCTCTGCTGGGAAAGGCCAAAAGCGTTGAAAAACGCTAGGGATAGGTGATGGGGTTTGGTCCGTTGGATGTGTAAATCCATTACGGGTGCAAGAGGGAGTCAAACGAGGAGAGGGAATCGTACACATCCATGTACGACTCCATGACAGCAATCCTCTCATAAGGATTGGTTGCTGTGCGGAGGTGGTGCGCGAGTGAGCGAACTCGCTCAACGTTAACTACGTTGAAAAATTCACTCACCAACGCAAAGTCGCTAGCCAAGCTAGTGGCGGTGGTAGGCGCAGAGGGCGCGGGGCGAGGGCGGGGGGCAGCAGGGCGCGCAGGGGCGGTCTGCACCGGGAGGGAGGCGGAGGCCGTGTATGGGAGCGGCTTGCTCCATACATTGGCGCGCGGGGAGGGGCGCGCTGGGAGCGCGGGCTTTAGTGCTGAGGGCGCGGGGGCGGGGAGTGCTGAGGGCAGAGAGGGGCGGGGCGCAGAGGGCGCAGCGGGGATCGGTGCAAAAGACACCGGGGGAGGCGCAGAGGGCGCAGAGGGCTGAGAGGCAGCCCGTGCAGGCGCTCTAGGACGACCGCGCCTCGCCACCCCGCCGTTCCCCTTTGGGGCCTTAGGGCAACCGCGATAATTCGCGGTATGCCCCTGAGTCCCGCAGAGGACACAGCTCGGCGGCTCGGTCGCGGTCTCTTTCGAGCGCGAGCACCCACTAGTGGGATGGTCCCCGATGCATTTGACGCACCGGGGACGGGCGTTGCAATTACGGGCAGAGTGCCCGTAAAGCTGGCAGTTGTGGCACTGCGTGGGAGTGCCACTTTTGTGAGGGGCCTCAATTGAGAGCCCCGAAATAAGGCAGACGGCCTTAAGATTAAAGATTTTCCGACCTTCGTCGGAGCGGTCCAGCACTACCAGGACCATATCATATGGCTCCCGGGTGCGGGCCTTGTACATCCGGTGCACCTCGTGCACCGGGAAGGACTGCGACTTAAGGTCGCTCTTAATGAGCTCGGTGTCGAGCTCTTTTGGGAGGCCGCGGATGACGGCACGAAGTACGCGCTCTTCCTCGAGCGCGTACGTGTGATAGGGGATTTTATTATCCCGCAGAAACTTTGATAGGGCACGGTGGCAGTCCGAGGACTGCACCTTAACCATGATTCCCTGCGAGGTGGACCTCGCAGAGAGGAAGTGGATATGGCGCTCATGGAGCGCCTTCGAGATGCGCTCCCAGGCGCTCTTGTCATGGATGACAAGGGGAGGGGGCGGGGGTGACTTGCGCGCGGGGCGCGGGGAGGGCGAGGCCCGCTGCGAGGCAGACGGGCTACTGCCAGATTGGCGGGGAGTAGGGGATGCGGGGGTAGGGGAGGGGGTTGGGGACCCCAGAGAGGGAGCAGCTTTGCTCACCTTCGGGGGAGGGAGGTCGCGCTGCTTGCGCGCCCTCTTGTTCCCGCCAACGAGAATAAAATCATCCTCTGAGGAGGATGTAGCGGGAAGGGGGGGGGAGGGGGGCGCAAGGGCCTCCACCTCCATGTCGATCTCCGACTGAAGGTCGGAGTCGCACTCAGAGGGAGGGGTAGGGGCGAGAGGGGAGGAGGGAGGCGAGGGGTCGGCTTATTTCATAATAGGTACTTACTTTCAAATAAGTTATTTTATTAAGTTTGAGTAAGTTATACCTGTTTAGTTGAAATAAGATTAAACTACCTAGGTACCATTTTCTCAAAAAACAACAACAACAAGAACTTAGTTTTCTTCATACGTAAATCAATTTCGCGCTACAATTTCGCGGTATAACAACGTTTTGAAATTGGAACGTTCCGTTCTCTTATGTCAAACGTTTCGAGTGCCTTCGTTTGGTATTTGTTTTCGATTACATGCATAGCGGTGATATTATTCCAGTAGAGTAGTTGAGTACTTATTGGAATATAAAAAAGCACCTAGATTTCATGTACCTAGATATTGTATTTTTTTTAAAGATTACTAGCAATGTGTGATTATCACATTACTAGTATTCCCTTTTGCCCTTCCAACTAAGCTAATGCTTGAGTTTGGAGTGGGCACACGTCAAGAGTTTAATGGCCAGGATGGAGATCGAACACGGAACCTTTCAGCTACGAGCAAGGCCCTCTGACCACTAGGCTATTGACGCTTAATATTTATAATATTTATAAATATATGATATCATTTTAGTGAAAAGTGTACATATTATGTTCCAAATCTGATCTACTGACTAATTGGGACGACCAATTATTTAAAGATTTAGTCGAAATGAGAGGGACAGGCTTCAAAGGTTAATGTGGTGTCCCCATTTCTGCCCCATTTCAAAAGTCAAATAACGTTTTAAAACGTTTCTTAAGCCCATACCGTGACAATGTTTACGCTCCAAACCGATTTACTCATTGCAGTGGGACCGCATTGAAAAAAAAACAATAACAACACAATGTCACTACGGATCGTAAAACGGAACGTGAAAAAATAATTTCACCATGGCGACACGTCAAAACACCTGATAATCAATTTCACCGCGAAAATTTAAGTCCAATTTCGTAACAAATTTATTATTTGCTAACATAAACATTGAAATTGTACCGACAAGAGCAATATTTTCAAATTTGGAACTGCACTTTTAATTTTGTCATCGTAACATTACAAATTTATTGTTTACCGGCAAAAACTAAGAATGGTAAAGAGAGTGTATGAGATTTATATTTTCAGCGGGGGATTTTTAAAATTGTTTTCGAAATAAGAGACAAATTTATTATATATCGCCAAAAAACCACCTATTGAACGAAGAATAGTAACATTTTCAATTTCGGAACGGCATTTCTAAATTTGTGCTAACACAACAATGGCTTCTTAGAAAACCCACAGTCAGTTTTAAATCCAATTCATTAGCAACAAGCGTAACTTATTAGGCGTCCGAATGCGTTACGAAATTAACAATACGTACCGTGACGCACAGAAAACGCCATATTTCCGTGCTTTGGACAGTATTTACGGTGTATTTGTACATTTGGACATGATTGTTTGTATTACCTGTGCGTCCAACTTATTTTTTTTTAATGTTAAAAGGGAAACAGCACTTGATCGTTGAAAAGACAAAGATACATTGGGACCTAGATATACAGGTATTGTCAGTTCTGCGTTGATGAGTCAGTCAGTCAATCAATCAGGATTTCCATGTTTAGGTACCTATTTCTTAGTAGATAAAATTGGTTTGATAGATCTCGGCATTTTTTATTTTATTTTTGAGTAATTTACATGGCGTTTTTCATCATAGTACTTAATAAAGTTTTATATGCGATATCTCAGACTTCATATAGAAATACCGGTTCGTTTTACAAAACAAATCCACAGGACACCAATCCTCAAAACGCGCCAACCGCGTCTCGAATCGCGCCAAAATATTGACGTTAACTTTGACAGGTGGTTAAAAAAATACAGCATTGTCGATGGACGTCACCTGGGTATAGACAATGGCGTGTATACACCGTCGCGAATTTGTTTTCATTGAATAAACACCTCTATTGTTGTGTTTTGAGGCAGAGACAATCTTTGTTCTTATTGTTTCGTATTGTGTGTGTACCCACTACTGAATTGAGCGTTACGCGTGCCAAATTTTATTTAGTAATGTCCATCTTTTCTTACGGTGTCTGGAGTGTAGGGTTTTTGGAATTCGAATATGTACTTACCTACTATTAATCATAATATTTTTTGTATAACGTAGGCTTGTATGGCAATGGGTTTGGCTTATGTTTAGAAAGTCGTATGAGGACCAATGGACTTTTCAACCGATCGAGGTGGTAAACACCTGGATGGGTGACCGCTGATGGCATTACCAACTGAGCGCTTTTATTCGTGCTATAGAAGGCGCGTTACGCTGTCGGTCCCAGCTATCATGTTGAAGGCCTTCGGGCGGCCACAAAACGCCGACACCAATGGATTCTATGGTGACCGTGGTCTATTGCAACCATGCTAGTCGCATGCGGCTGCTGATCAATGCATACAAAATGCAACCTTAAGGTGATCAAGCGTCGTGTTTGTTGATGTACAATGACAAGTGTGAGGGGAAAGTCATCGGCAAGATTTGTTGCAGAGTTATATCTATGAAACATCAGCAAACCGCCATGCAGAAATCTTTTTAATTTCTATAAGGTAGCAAAAAAAAATAATTCGGTCCCCAAATTTGCAGCCCCAAAAATCTGCCACCCTAGGCTTCAGCCTACTCAGCCTTCAGCCTGCTGGTAAATTCACTGGGCGCTATATATTTAGAAATGGTTTCCATAATACAAGCGTTGCTTTGTTTAAGACTATAACCAATTCAAAATTTTCGAGTATTTTTATAGTTTATCCAAAATCTGAAAACATTTAAGACAACATTTTGTGATTTGCGACAAACACAGTATGCAGTGCGTTTATTAATACATTTATTTTACTCTAAATATTATCACGGTGGATATGATACTAGTTAATCACTAAATATACAAAAATTGCCAGATTATCTGGATAGCTGACGTTCTTGAAATGTTTTAGAGTAAGTTGGATAATTATATTAATAAATGCACTGCACACGGTCTTTGTCGCGAATTACAAAATGTGCCTTTTATTATTTTCAGATTTTGAAAAAAAACTAAAAAACCTCAAAAAATTTGAACTTCGCGGGCTAGATGGGCGCCTTCACCTTAAAACTATAACCAATGGTGTATGTCTGGCGATTCCCACTGTTTTTCTTATAATAACAAAGTCTGCGAACAAACAAGGATACCTACATCATAATACATCTTTCATTACGTCATCCTCACGCTCGATATCGTCATTTTTACTTAAGTAGTAGTTATGGAACATTTTACAAGTAGCGTGTGAAAAATCATATTATTATATAGGTTTTCATAAGTAACACCCATTACCGACATATGTATAGAAACCGTTAAAAATCATTGCTATTAAATCGCAAAGCGTTCGGTACCGTCGCGGTTTTAATAATAATAAATCATCGACCAGTGACTTCATAGGATTACTACGTTGTTATTGAAAAATCACTACAAATAAAATCATAAACGGTGAAAAATCACCGGTGAAATAACAGTGAAAGATAAATATAATTTCACGTAATAGAAAATAATTGAAGGTAGCAATCATTTCCATGACTATTAAGTAGGCATCAGTTTATTCTCATCTCTTTTCTTTCCTACTTATTTCTCTGTTCCACCCAGTTTATTTGATTTAAACCAACTTATGCCTATAATTCTAGCTGAAACTGCAATCATTTTGAAACAACACAGCCACAGGCTGTAAAAACAATATTAAACTGATGTAACGTGAAATTGTAATAAATTTTATCGCCGCGTGCGCACATCGGGAAACGACCGCTTTTATTATTTAGGTGTATTGACGGATAAGCGCTGGCGATTCGGAAACGCGGACAGTGCCAAGCTGTTGCTAACAGACTTCAGCTTAGGTACAGGCTGGGTCAACCGGGGTAGAAGTACCCTCTCACAAAAGATCGGCGTTAAAGTTGCGTTTCGTACAATGAGAGAGAGCCGTAAGCTCTCTTCCCCAACTTATGTCCTATATCCGTTCAGGTCGGAAACGGCCGAATAATGCCTTTGGCCATTGCCAGCATCTTTGGGATAACTGCTTAACATTAGGCGCGGCGGATCGTACGAGTACGCTTGTTTACCGAACTAGCCAGGTAAGTATAAAAAATGACATCGAAATCTCTAAATATCTAAAAATTAGGCCGCGTATTAATAAATCGATCTCAAGTCTGAAAGCGATCTTGAGTACGATTTGGATACACTATTTTGTACTGGTATGACATTTCCAAGACTCTCAGACTTGAGACCGATTTAATAATATGGGACGAGGTAAAAAAAAAAATTGTTGGTTTGCCCTTTTCTACAATGTATGCAATCAAGAATCTATTTTAAAGATAGAAAAGACCTACCTATGTTTGCTTCCTTTATCAAAGACTCCAGTGCAGTGTCACAAGAAAAAATAATTATAATTTTGCACTGATGAACGAATAATCGTTATGATACGCGCGTTTAAAAACCCCAGTGCGTTTCCCCAACCTTACCGTGAACTAACCTCGCGTTGTAAAGCGAATTAAAATATGGCAACGAAAAACAGAAAACAGCTACGCCGTTACAGTTTCATTACTAGCAACCCGACCGCGGACCACACACGCAGCTCATTAAAACAAGAATCATAACAATAATTATATTCCCAGAGCTTATAATTTCGCGCGCAGCGAGCGAATACGAAAAAAAACATAATATTAAAACATAACCTCACATTATTAATGTGTCAACAACTCAATTTATGGCGGGAACACGGAGGCGACGCCCTGCGCGCGGGAATTACCAGCCAATCACGCGCGGCCCGTTCTACGTCGACGTAACGCTAATAACTATAGTTATCTCGCTCTCGCTTGTGCAATTATCGGTGTGGCTTGTTCGTGCCTCGTTACAGGATCGAGCGTTCTATTTTTAAAGCTAATGAATATTGCGCGGGATGACATTATTAATTTATGCGCGGTATAGAGTTGGGATTAACTTTTTTTATAGTGAGCTTTGATTATATAGATTCTGAGACGGCCACGAATCATGCTAACAAATTATCATTTAATAATATTGAAAGGAGTAAATAATTATGAATTTGGTAAATTATTATTACTCACATTATTTTACAAACAAATATATTACGTAATATCTACCATTCGGCACCTAGTATAATGTATGTATCTATTTAAATTGGTTTAAATACTTTAAATCATCTCGTGTTGCTAACAGAAATAGTCGATTAAATCAGGACTTGACTCTTCTCGATTTCAACTAAGTAATTCCAATCGATAAGTGGGAATATTTATTTCTATTAGCAAAATACGGTGATTGAAATCAAGAAATATGGTTTCTTCAGTTAGGCACATAACTATTGCGCATACAATAATATTGTCACACAAGTATACCATTTCAGAAATGTTTTGGTGTTCATTTTGGTAATAAATGTCATTACGGAACCTCTATAGTAGATCATAAATGTATGCTTTACATTTTTAAATAAACAGGGTTGCCAATATTATTATTTTTTGCCAAACTTTAATAGATAATAATAATTATTTTTTATGATATTTTATAGAATATATTTGCTATATTATTTTACTTTTTAGATAGCCTAAGAATATGACAGATATGCGTGGTCTTTGTAGGCATTAGGCAGCCAGTTATTTTTACCTTAAAGTTAACCTGTCAGACAAAAATAATAGCTTAGACGTAGCGCGTGGAACTATTGAGAAAGTCAGCGGAGGTAATGCCAAAAAGCATAAACCCAGTACTCTTTTGTAAATTTAAATGTAATGTACTTATTTCCACATTTCTAACGCTGGCCTTACGACCCTACACAAATCCCGCCTTAGCCCTATAATTACGCGCCAAAAAAACCTATTTCGTCGGCCGCCATCTTGGTTGAAACGTGATTGTTCGTTCAAAAGCACCGACTTACGTTTAAAAACTTAATTTCGTCGGTCGTTAGTGTGGGGGCTTGTTTTTTTAAAATAATTCGTGATGGGCTCGTGGTGTTGGGATGTTTATATAATTTGTATTATTTGAAGGCAACTAAATTTGTCAAAAGCACAGACAAACTAGAATTTGTGGTAAAGAACAGACTGCCGCTATAATAATATACCTAGGTAATATAAATAAGTACCTACATATATAAATATAGCCAAACACGCACGTTCGAAAAATTGTAATGCATAATTTCGAAGCAATTCTATAAAACTTAATTATTTATTTACATAGATCCCCGCTTTCCCCTTCAGGGTACCTTCTAGATAAACTAGGTATATATATACTGTAGTTAGGTTACAGGTAAATACATACTGAGATCATCTTATTTATTTATCTTAAATGCATTTCGACCAACAAACAAACATTAAAATAAATAAATTAGAAAATCTATAAAAACAAAGATTTCAATCTTGGCCGTATATTGAAGCAATTAATTCTTGCGCCGGTTTTGAAAAAAGAACAGCACCCATCCGCCATCTGTCGACGTGGAGAAAAAACATAATAATAGAATTTTGACATTTGGATTTGTTGAACTGTCAGAGAGATACAGGGTGTTTTATCAAACGATGAAGTTTATTTTAGTTATAGTTGGATCGCTCCCATCACACCACCACTAAGGTGATGTAAAATATCTATGCTAGTTACTTAACTTAGCCAGGATCTCAAATGTAACGTAGACGGCGCTTAGAACTAGTGACTGAAGCCAGCAAACGTTAGGTACCTAATCCAATTTCAAATAAATTTATTATGCCAACCCTATAACCGAGGTATTTTCTTGATGTAAGGACTAGGTACTATTTACGCGATTCATTCTGTAAATCATTTTTATACCGTATGCACTGAAATGAATACTCTCTGATAAATATTTTAGTTACACACCGAAAGCGAAAAAAGTACTCAAATAAAACAACCTGTATTTTTACCCATAATCAACAAATGACACTATCCACTCCATAATGATTCTACCAAAAAAACTCTCAATAATTATTTAAAAAAACTTAACATGGCCGCCATAGGTTCTTCGATAAAAAAATGATAAAAATTCAAATCCGACGCGGCGGGAGAGAAAAAGCGGTACTAATTTCATGCGGCGTTCCATTTTCAAAATGACCCCCGAAAGGAATGGGGTTATCTGTAAGAGAGGGAGGCAAATATTAATAATGTATTAATCGGGTCGTAATTTTCTTGAATATGTTGTTTATGCGCGCGCTTTTATGTAGATATTTTTATTTTTAAAGCGATACTTAGGTATTACGGACAATTTTTATTTTAAAATGTCTAATATAATATCATTGGATGCTGAGTACTTAACATTTTCGTTTCCAATAATCGATTGTCATTTTCTTTTTATTATCGATTCAGATGTAAATTATACATAATCTGGTAACACTTTGCTTGTAAAATTCTATCCTACTTTATGAATTACGAAGTAATTACAACATAAATTTCAAAAAAAGCCAAATTTTAAGCCCTTGCCTAACCTAAATTAAAATTTAAATTTGAAATTTTAAACCTTTACTTAGTCTAACTTAGTTATTATCCTATTAATATTATTATTTTTATTAGATTTTTCCTTTTCTTTTGCATGTACTATGGTTTTATAAGGTTTTTGTTTTTAATTTAAAAATTTAAATTCAAATGTATCTCCCTATACGTCATCTCACGATGGCTATACATTGTAAATTTTTTTAATATCCTGTAATTGGCGAAGTAATATTGTATGTGCACACTATATGTCATTGTAATAAATAAGCTGTTGGATTTCCAAATAAATAAATAATAATAATCATACTAATGTCTATGGATTATTTATTAACGTAAGTTATTTATCTATTTTCTATGGCGGCAGAAAAGTTAAAGAAAAGTTTGATTTGCAGGCTTTGTTGTCCATGTTGCCTTGTTTTAACTAGTGTAAATTATAAATACGTATCTAGCTGGTACCCGCAACTTCGTCTGCTTAGAATAATTATGTTGAGTAGCCTATGACTTTTCCCAAGGTCCAATCGATGTTATACCAAAAATTCTTCTAAATTGGTTCAGCGGTTTAGGCATGAAATCGTAACAAAAAAGAAACAGACAGAAAAACAGAGTTACTTTCGATTTAATAGGTAGTTTTAAAAAATCGATTCTCTCTCGTCATTATTGTCCCTGATATCCGTATATATTTTTTTAAATGTAGAAGATATAAGTAAAAATCTAGGAATCAAAGAGAATATAACTCTACAAGGAATGTGCATTATTCTGTGATTCTTCTATTAGGTACGGTAGATATGGCTGGAAATATAGCTGCACTGGCACATAATAGTAGTTATTACCTACGCCGGCGCGCCCATGAACCCAACGAAAATAGATTAAGAAAAATGTTCAACAGATTACAAAATATCATGCCGACGATTTTGGGGTGCAATGTAGGGTGACCACAGCTGGTAACGCGCTTAAGGGAAAGGCAGAAAAGAAACAATGTCGTCTAGGGACGCCCGAAAGAAGCGAAGCTTTAGAGTATAAAGCGTAGGGCGCCGCAGCTGCCTCTCTGTATACCTATATAATATATCGTGTAACGCTACTGACGTCATCGTGTAACGCTACGTATGAAGCCGAAGCTCTGACGTCATTATGTAACGCTATTGTGTAGTAAGTATAAAGTTAACTCGCTATAAGTAGGTATATCTATCCGCGTCTCTCAGTTTGTTTGTTTAGTTCTATGGAACTACGCAACGGATTTTGCTGCGGCTTTCGCTATTATTTAGGAAAATTATTCCGGATGTATTATGTAGGCTATGTAATGTACTTTATAAATGACAACCTGAAGGGCAGTGGAACAGAGATAGGGGAAAGGAGGGAGAGCTGGCCTTCCGGCTCTCTCAGTCATCATACGGACGCAGCTATCATAACTACCTTACGCCTATCTTCTGTGAGAGGGTAGTACTGCTGCGGTCGAGGTAGCCCGTGTAACAGCGGTAGTCAATTGGCGCTTGTCTCTTTGATCTAGGTACAGTCAACAAACTCGACGCTTGATCACCTTAAGGTTGCATTTTGTGTGCAGTGACCAGCAGCCAACTGCGGCTAGCATGGTCATAAAAGCAACTAAAACAAATGGCTTTCCAAAAAAAGGGCTTTTGTCTCTTCGGACGCTTTACGTCTCATTGGACAACGACATAATGGGCGAGGCAACCTATGATTACTGCCTGCAAGCGAAACGTGTTAAAAACTGATCAAGCGTCAACTTTGTTGAATGTACATGAGGAAAAATATTCCGACAACCTATCGAAGCGATCTTGGAAATGTCATTGGCATGTCATTCCAGTACAAAATGACGTGTCAAAAGCGTTCTCAAGACCGGTCTCAGACTTAAGACCGATTTATTTATACCTAAGGGTTTTAGTCACAAAAACGACTGAGGATTTGTCCCAGTTTATACCATAGATATATTCACCCTACCACCGCATGGGAGAGGCCAGGTGTGTCTACAATAGGGGGCTAATGCGTCCCCCGCTCCCCTCACAGCCCCCTGTTTATATTCCAGCCTACTTTAATATAACCTCTGATGTGATATGACTCGGCAATGGGAAGACGCATTAAATGGACCTTTTGTGATCTCGGTACATAGTGTGGTGAGTATATAAACAACAAACTATCTCTAAGTATACTAGGTGAAGCAGAAAGGGTATACTATTTTTTGCAACTTTACTTTGTAAATCTAAAACTATCGGCTTTGTGGGACAGTTGTAGTGCTAAAGGTTTTGTAGACTTGTGAAATCTGTCAACAGCTGTATCCCTGTAACCCCTTTTGTTTTTCAAGTTTCCTCCAAAGCTGGCAGTTTTAGAATTACCGAAATTTATCTTTGAAAAAAATAGTATACCCTTTCTGTTTCAACCTGTATAAGGTCCTACTTAATTAATGCACGATAATGTTGTATTGCTTCTTAGTATGTAAATGCCAAAGTTTATGTAATTAGTCAAAGTTTATTTTGTTAAGGCCTACGGTGGCACTTAGAAATTGTCATTTTCACATTTTTATGTTATAGCTATAACCGGATCGGAACGCGACCTCGACTGAGAAGATCCGGCAAGAAATTCAGTGGGCTTGTCTTTTTACATTTTGTATTATACTTATATTTTCTATCGCTAATTGCTTTCTATTATAGGTACTTAATAATTACAAAGGGTAGTAGATATTAATGTTAATATAATAGTTCCGGTGTGTAGCTGTTTCAGATACCTACCTAGGTAATTCAACCCCTTCTGCCTTGCCTGCCAGCAACCGCTTTCCGCAGTGGTTCGAGCGCAGGCCACTCGGCTCACTGCACATGGTGGTTGCGCGTTAGATTCCTGCCGGGGCAAATTACGGACATGGCCTTTTCATAATTTGGCCTAGTCTGGGTGTCACTGGGATCGCCCCCAGTCCATTGTACGGTACCCATAGTACAAGCGTTGCTTTGTTTGGGACCATACAGTTGGTGTGTTAGTTTGGCGATATTTATTTCTTTCTTTGCCTCTGTCCTATTATCTTTCAGGGGCTCAATTATGTTAACCGATCTCATCTCGATCGACTTGCAATGCGTCAAAACTGACGTATCGCGTATCCGAATACGTCAGTTTTTCTATAGAAAATCTATAAAGTTAGTCAATATTCCTATAGGGACCATATTATGCAATAAGTAACTATTTATGTGGCGATCTCACATTCACGTCGCCGACACAAAAGGACAGATGGCGCTAAGTGCGGCGCCTTAATACAATTTACGTATTCTTCATAGAAAAACTGAATCACGATATTAAGACTCGCAAGCATCGTGACTATATATACAAGACTCTGAGAATAACCAGCGGGGCATAGCGGCCGCCCCGCCAGGCATAACACCCGCCTGGCTGGAAGATCTTCCCTTTTCTTCTTGGAAAAACTACATCGTGAATTAGATACTTTTACCTATCTATTACTATTACCTTATGAAACCCAAATATATTTATTTATCGTGCGCTTGCGTCGCATATTTACAAATAATGGACGCGAGCTGCCTTGTGCCGGGCGACCTATTAACGAATTCAATGCGGACCAGGGGCGGACTTAAAAAAATTACGCTTTGGGAAAATTGTTACTACCATCTATCGTCACTGGTGCGGCGTCTGACGTTGACAGGGTTGCCTTTGAAAACCAGCGGTGTGGATTTATATTGCCTCAGCTATAGTAACGTAATGTAGTAGACCTTGTTGGTCGTCATCTCGTACGCAAAGGCAAATCTTTTACTTTAAATTTTGTGTATTTTAAATATAATATTACGAGGTGGATTATTAAATCTCCCTCGTAATGAGGGGAGGCTGGTGCCCAGGGGTGGGACGACAAAATTATTATTATTATAAATAAAATACTATGCATGTTCTATCTAATTGATTTCGAATTAAATATAGCTATTTTAAATTCATTTCTAATGAATAGCGCTGTGATGAAATGTGTTTTTTTATATTTCTGCGCTCCATGGTAAAAAATATTATTGATAGTTAGGTATATAGATAGTAGATAGTAATCATTAATGATCATAATAATATAGGTAAGTACCTATCTACATTTTAAAATTAATATTAATGTCATTTGCCAGTGAGAATTAAATATGCGAATCTCATTACCAACAAGGATTAGTGCTTACTGAACAGAAAAGGAAACTACTGTGGAAATCTTGCGCGTCTTTCGAGAGACGTCTGTAGTTCACATATCGAATAAAATAAGTCAAGTTATTTTATTTAGTTTAACACAGAATCCGTCCCTGTGTAATCCTAACAAGCCCAAAATACATTTTGAGGTAAGCACACATTGAATGCCGCACGCAAAACTACACTATTCATAGCAAAACGAAACGATATTCACTTCATATCAATCTAAAATACACTCTATTTCATGCAGATTACAGCGCAAATTTATTTGTCAAATTATTCAAGTTATGACCTTTTGTTACAATAAATCAAAGTTCCGAGATTCTGTGTTTGTTACATTAAAATCTATCTTATGTATAGGGAGCTAGAGTTACTATTTAGTTGTCATTAACCGTGTTACATTTCGTTTCACAGTATTAACGTTGTAGTGATATCAGTGACTGACGCAAAAGTAGGCGTGTAATGGAACGGTTCTGTGGATACAATACAACATTCAAGCTTATAACATTATTGTAAGCGTAAATATACGACAAATAGATAACTTTACGAATATAGGTTTTCTCTGAAGGTGGAATTTACCACTTGTGAGGAAACCTGCATGTCTTTCAGAAGATGTGTGAAGTTTGCCAACCTGCTTTAGTAGGGTATTCCTCCTCAATATTTTCCCAAAATACCATCGGGGAAATATGGTTGCACTGGAGTATATCCCTGCCTACTCCTTAGGGGATACAGGTGTGATGGTGGAAGTTTTACCCCTCGAAAGTCTTGCCGAAATATTCACACAAAACAATGTGAAAAACATCATTGTTCTTTGTATTTTGTGTGTGACAACAAAAAATTTAGACAACATTTTTTTTTTGTTTTTGCCCACCGCAAACGCAGGGATAGTTCGTTACTTATAATAGTTATGGAGCAACAAATCGCAAGTGTGCGCTGAGCCTAATACACATTATATTTACAGTAAACCCAATGAGTGTGCGACGGAAAATGGAAAATGGCGGCACGCCCGCGCGGGAAAACTGACAGCTGTCACCGGTGCAGGGCTGTGGAAATTAGGGATTTACTATTTATTAGCTATCATATATAAAAACTATTTTAGAAATATTTACTTTTTCGAGATACATTTAGGTGTGAATAAATTTTAGTACCTACAATTTTTCACAATGTCGCTCTGCCACCATTTATCGTAGCATGCGACTAATTCAAATTACACAGCACTAAAATTAGCGCTACGTTTGAGCATTTAGCGATCAGATTAGTATCTATAACGCTACATATCTTTAGAGATCGTTGAAATAACCATAATAAATTATTTTTTAAGTAAGTAAATGTAAAAATATTATGTAAAAGTTGAGACTCTCCCCCATATAAGTAAATTGTTGATACGGCGAACGCTTATTATTGGATTTATAACAAAATGTAGCATTATAATTGAGGACCCATCGAGGTTCAACAGGCAATTCTACAGCAATCGTCAAATCGAATTTGAAAACATTAATTAAAAACGTTAGTAAAAATCTCAACGAATTTTCATATAAAATATAGTTGTATAACTAACTGATGAAAGATCCTTATCATTGCTGTTAAGCTCCAAAAAATATTAAGTTTACTGAAGAGAATAAGTAACCAGCATATTTTTTTAAAACCTGACAACCCTGTTTACGACGGCAAATTAATGGATGCGTTCACAAAAGACATGCTTTAGAAAGTGTGAATTATTAATATTTTAATTCGTAATTGCGAAATACAAATTACAGCTGTCTAATAGTTAACACGTAAAAGGTTAAATTGAAAAGGTTAAAACAAAACTTAAAGGATTATAGTTACTTATCGCAAGATAAACACACAACGTTTTGCAAATAAAATAATTCCTTTAAGGTATACAATAACTATTTCGTGACTGGAATGTTTTGGGTTCAATCCCTGTCTTGAACTTTAAACTATTGACGTTATCCCACTTCTAGCTCAAGTATTTAGCTTAGTTGAAACGGCTTACGGGACTGCTAGTAATTTAACCTCACATTAGGTACTAGTAATCTTAATCTTCTCTTCTTTATATTTTATAGACACATATTTCCGTATGCGTGTGTTATTAATCCTCCTCCTAAACGGATTGACCGATATTGATGGATTATCCTACTTAATATGATAAATGTGAAAGTTTGTGAGTGTGGATGTATGTATGTATGTTTGTTACTCCTTCACGCAAAAACTACTGAACGGATTTGAATGAAATTTGGAACACAGATAGTTTATAACCGGGATTAATATATAGGATACTTTTTATCCTGATAACCCCGAAATTTTTGTTACGTTAAATACTACGCGGACGAAGTCCGTGGGCACAGCTACTTATAAATAAATATATATCGCCAGACTGACACACCAAATGTATGGTCCCAAACTAAGCAACACTTGTACTATGGACTACTACTAAGCACCCAGACCTGGGCAAATTACGAAAAGGCCATTTCCGAAGTTTGCCCCGGCGGGAATCGAGCCCGCAACCACCATGTGCAGTAAGCCGCGCGGCCTACGCTAGTATAAACAGTCACAATTACAATTTGGAATCAGTTCTCCGTACTGTGTACTACCTACTACATAATTAAATTAACTAGTACACATGCACTGAACATGCCGACAACTAGCGTTTAGTTCTGAAGTCTGTTATTTGCTGGTAATTGACGGTTTATTTGCATACATAAAGTTGCGTAGGTAGTCTATGTAGTTGGTAGTTAGTGTTTGCGAAGCATGTCTGTTTAATTGAAGACAAACAAGACTCATTTACCTGGCTTTTTTACTCACTACTTAAATAATTTAACGGCGATAGACTCACACTTTGAGTATACAATTTGAGGATTCATGTGAGATCAAATGAATGATTAAGCATAGATTAAGGAGAGAAGCGAAGAAAAGGACTTCAGATTTCATCATCATCATTATTAACTTAAGAGCGATGCTCTTGTCGGTGGATTTTTTTCCATTCATTGTGATTTCCTCCCATTTCCTTGACCATTTGATACGACACGACATTCACTTTTCCTTCACTTGGTCGAAATAGCTTCTCCTAGGTCTTCCTCTTCCCCTCTTGCCTTCTATCTCCCCTTCTATGATTGTTTTCATGAAAACGTCATGTCGTATCAAATGCCCGATCATCTTTCCTCTTCTATTTTCAATGCTGGTCAACAGGCTTCTCCTTTCATCTACTCTTTTCTAGTACTTCTTGGTTCGTTACTTTGGATTTAAGTAACTTTAATTAACGGACACGAGATATAGGTACGCACCTACTCAATAGAGTGTGAAACATCTTCAACCAACTTTCACGGGGGATAGACTATTATTACAGTATTTTAGCATGTAGCGCTGTCACTGTCTAATAAGTTCCCAGTAAGAGTAGGTAGGCGAAGATCCGACAACCGCTGGGGTAAACGTGTTCTTGAGTGGAGACCACGACTCGGCAAGCGTAGTGTAGGACGCCCTCCGACCAGGTGGGATGACGATCTGCGAAAGATGCGGCAAGCTGAAGACAGGGCGCTATGGCGCTCATTAGGGGAGGCCTATGTCCAGCAGTGGACTAGTATAGGCTGCTGATGATGATGATGATGATGAAAAGTAGGTAGCGTAATAACGACTATGTCTAATGTCGTTTGGTGGCTAGCGGGGTCCAGTCGTTAAATCGTACTAGATAAATTAATATCACCAGACTGACACACCAACTGTATGGTACCAAACTAAGCAACGCTTGTACTATAGGTACCGTACAATACAATGGACTGGGGGCGATCCCGGTGACACCCAGATACGTGCAAATTACGAAAAGGTCATTTCCAAAATTTGTCCTGGCGGGAATTGAACCCGTAACCACCATGTGCCCAGCGGCCTACGCTAGGACCATAGCGCCAAGCGGTCGTCAAATTAAAATAAATGCATAATTTAGCCCTTTTGACGTCACACTCCTGGGCACGGGGGAGGGGGATTCAGACCGTAATCCGCCACGCTTGCCCAGTGCGGGTTGGCGGATTTCAAATGCCTTTCGGAAATTAGTAAGATTTTCTAAGATAGGTTTCCTCACGTTGTTTTCCTTCACCGTAAGCAGGTGATAATCATATAGAAATTATGATTCGCACATAGATTTCGTAAAACCCAGAGGCCCGCAAGACTTAACCAATCGGCTATCACTGCTCCAATCGTCCTAGACGATTCTAAATACTTGTTTACCTACTTAAACGGAACATGTAGGTAGGTATCTAACAGCTTGTTATCCTTCTACGACAGTAGTTGATCGTGATACTAAAACATTTGTGCCTGATCGCGTGCGCGAGCGCACACATAGTTAAAGCGAAGGCCTTAAGAAAATGATACGAGAAATAATAATTATTCAGTAGACAGTAGACGCTTTTAAGGTGAAGGCGCCTGTCTAGCCCGCGAAACTCAAAATTTTCGAGTATTTTTATAGTTTATCCAAAATCAGAAAACATTTAAGACAACATTTTGTGATTTGCGACGAACACAGTATGCAGTGCTTTTATTAATACATTTATTTTACTCTAAATATTATCACGGTGGATATGATACTAGTTAATCACTAAATATACAAAAATTGCCAGATTATCTGGATAGCTGTCGTTCTTGAAATGTTTTAGAGTAAGTTGGATATATTAATAAATGCACTGCACACGGTCTTTGTCGCGAATTACAAAATGTGCCTTTTATTATTGTCAGATTTTGTAAAATTTCTAACAAACCTCAAAAAATTTGAACTTCGCGGGCTAGATGGGCGCTTTAGCCAAAGTTTATAATGATACTAGCTGTGCCCATGGACTTCGTCCGCGTAGTATTTAACGTAACAAAAATTTCGGGATTATCGGGATAAAAAGTATCCTATATGTTAATCCCGGTTATAAGCTATCTGTGTTCCAAATTTCATCCAAATCCGTTCAGAAGTTTTTGCGTGAAGGAGTAACAAACATACATACATACATTCACACTCACAAACTTTCACATTTATAATATTAGTAGGATTGTGGTTGCATATTGTATGATGGATGATAGAGTCAGAAATGCAACACCGTCGCACGCTTGATTACCAACTTAGTAATAAAACAACTTTGTAGATTCTGGTCTCCCCTGTACTCCTAGACACGACTAGTGGAACTTTCGTCGGGGACAGAGACCAGGGTCAGACCAACTGTCAGTCCAGGCTTCTGACCGACCAAAGACTCTATCTCTCTTTATTACAATATCCATGGACTAACCACACCAAGCGTCAAGAGATTATTGAAATTCAATATTTTAACCCTGAAAATAATACCTTGAAAAATAATAGGTACCGAATTTTAGAACCAAGATTGTTTCACGATTTTCATTACGAGGCAATACATGATTTTTTATTGTGATTCCAAAACGTCAAGTCATAAATACTAAAAGGAGATACTTAGAACTATAAAACACATTAATTACTTTCAATTACATTCTAATAATTAAATAATAATTGCAATTTGACGACCGCTTCGCGCAGTGGTACGAGCGCAGGCTACTCGACTCACTGCACCGAGTGGTTGCGGGTTCGATTCTCGTCAGGGTAAATTTCTGACAAGGCATTTTCGTAATTTGCCCTGGTCTGGGTGTCACTGGGATCGCCCCAGTCCATTGAACAGTACGCATAGTACAAACATTGCTTAGTTTGAGATCGTACAGTTGGTTCGTCTGGCGATATTTATTTATTTATTACTAGTTGCTGCCCGCGACTTCATCCGCGTAGACAAGTAAAGTATTCTATGTGTTAATCCAGGTTATAAACTATGTGTGTTCCAAATTTCGTTCAAATCCGTTCTGTAGTTTTTGCCTGAAAGAGTAACAAACATACATCCACACTCACAAACTTTCGCATTTATGATATTAGTAGGATTCATATTTTAGAAACTTTTTAACAGAATTTTAAATTAAACTGTATCGCCTAGCCTTAACTGTTGTATGCGCGGGCGCACCCCGCGCCGACGGCGCCGCGGACCACACACGTCGATTCAGAAATAGGAACGCCGGAACAGAACCGAATGTACTCTACATTCATAGTTAATACTCTACTTCACAGATATAGATTTACATAGATAACGCAAATGCATGTACTTCGCGTGTACGAAACCCCGACCAAGCGTCAAGGTTGGTCGCCGCTAACTTACAGTCCGTGCGACGACAGATATAAAAAAAAAATATGAGTATGAGCGAGATAATCACTCGAGAGAATCGTAGCGGGCGGAGGGCATCGGCGGCATCGGTGTCTTTGAATCGGTTTGGATTTCCCGTCACTAATGACGTCACAGTAGGTGTTAAAAATTCGGCACGCTTGGTTTCAATACAAATCGTGTTACTTGCGTTATCTATGGAAATCTATATCTGTGCTCTACATCCATTATTATTATTATCTTACTCACCTTCCGCGCGCGCGTAACTTAATATTTTCTTTTCAGCAATCATCAAGCGTCTCACGAGACTCAAATTCACATCATTTATCGCGAATTAATACGAATAATGGGTATAGATACAGGTGATAAAAATGGCCTTTTCGTGATTCACCCTGGTCTGGGTGTCACTGGGATCTCCCCCCATTCCATTGTACGGTACCCACAGCACAAGCGTTGCTTATTTTGGGACCATACAGTTGGTGTGTTGATAGGTATAGATAGTGTCACCATATTTCATCCATACAGCATGAAATATTATCTAGGTATGAACAGGATAAAATCCATAAACTATCCTACTAATATTATAAA
Organism: Notodonta ziczac; assembly: GCA_918843915.1. NCBI lineage: Eukaryota > Metazoa > Arthropoda > Insecta > Lepidoptera > Notodontidae > Notodonta > Notodonta ziczac. Next base: position 1,483,187 of record OU974065.1, on the reverse strand, counting down.
CGCGAAAGATTGTGAGTGTGGATGTTTGTTACTCTTTCAGACCAAAACTACTGAACGGATTTGGATGAAATTTGGAACACAGATAGTTTATAACCGGGATTAACAAACACATAGGATACTTTTTATCGCGATAATCCCGAAATTTTTGTTAAGTTAAATACTATGCGGACGAAGTCGGTGGGCACAATGTCAAATCTAAGTAAGTAAGTAAAATATAGTAAGTAACCTATAAAACATTTTTAGGTCATAGCCTGTCAATAAAATATTTGGTCACAGTCTTTGCTTGTTGCCGTCTTGAAGGGGAGTGAGATAGCGGGACGGGACAGGTCAGGGTTCCAGGTCTCGGGTTCAAACCCCGGCTCGAACTTCTGGATTTTTCTAAATCTATGTGCGAATCATAATTTATATATGATTATCACTTGCTTACGGTGAAGGAAAAACATCGTGAGGATACCTGCATGTTTTAGAAGATATAACCAATTTTCGAAAGCCATGTGAAATCCGCCAACCCGCACTGAGCCAGCGTGGTGGATTATGGCCCGAATCCCCCTCGTGTTGACGGGAGGCCCGTGCCCAGGAGTGGGACGTCAAAATGAGCAATTTTTTTTTTTTTATGTAATTTTATGATTGCTTGAGCGCAGTGGTTAGAGGGTAAACCGCTCGGCTTACTGCGGCGGGTGGTTGCAGTTTCGATTCCCGTCGGGGCAAATGTCCTTTCTAATTTTAACCGGTCTGGGGTACTGGGATTTCTCACAGTCGATTTTACGGTACCCATAGTACAAGCGTTGCTTAGTTGAACGCTAAACAATGTTTGGCTATTATGGAAGTACTACTTTTCTAACAAGCCACCTCCACAAAACAATAACTGCATTAATCAAATACGTAACATATAAATCGATAATCGTGAACAATCGGTATCGAATAAACAAATAATCGATTAACAATAAACAATGCGTCGACACCGCGCTCATTGTCTGTGGTATTGACATTTTGACAGCTGAAGTGGGTGGGGTCACAATGTTAGCGATGAAGTATGTTGCTGTATGCTGTACGAGATATTTATTATCTTGTTTTGACTTATTCTAAAGTCATTAATTTTATTCATCCAATCGTTACCCAATTCGTATTGTAACGTATTTTTGGCCAATTTACATGAAGCCAAACCTCTAAGGCTTGAAATTGCCACTGATACCTTTTTGTGTGCGAAGTCTCTTCCTTGTACCGAACTTGATCCGTTTTTATGGTTCATTGAGAGATTATTTTTGGAAACCACTAGCGTACATAATTACTTTAAAAAATATGACAACTATCAACCTTACTACAATTTAATTCTAACAATGACCTTTACTTGAGCTATTTAACTGACAGAATTTAAATGAACTTTGACGATATCGTCCGAGTGGTGTCCGGCAGAGTGCCTCGCTGGTTGTTAGCGCGCTGTTTTATACTTTTCTACTCCATGCGGTTAAGTGGGTAGGAGAATTATCTAACATTTGATTATATTATTGAAAGTATTATCAAGCGCGTTTCAACATATAGGTAATATCACTATGGGAAATATTTCTAATTTATATTCAGATTGCCATTTTCTCTAACCCCTAGGTAGATATTTCGTGTGTGTGTAACTGTATACGTAATACATTGCGCGTTATCTCCGGGTTAAATGTCAAACCGATATCCGTTACATTATAATTATTGTGTGGCGATGCACTTAAATTCAGAGGCACCTAACTTTAGTAACGTTATTCGGCTTTGTTTGTATAACTCGATAATTTTAACCGGTTGCGATGTAATTTTCAGTAGGTACTTAATTTACAGGAATATTGTTGAAAATTACATTTATCTAGTTAAAATTATGAGAGGTTCGTTTTTTAATGAAAATGTTGTTTATTTAGGTAAAAGCAGAGTAACTAAGTATTTTTTGAATTGATAAAATATTATATTTGTGACATCAGCTTGAATATGTTATTTGGCAACAAATTAAAATTAGTTATGAGAGACTGTCTTTCCTATTCAATATACATTTTCGGTAGTTAAAAAATCACACTAGATGCTCAGTAAGTACTTACACGGATAACTTCCCACTTTCCCATTTAAGTTCTTAAGTATGTATTTATTAATTACATTACTTACCTTCTTACTAGGCATTTAGGTTAATACTGTAGAGTTGTCTCTCTTAATCTTTATTTGCCTTTGCGTTGCAGATAACACTATATTAGAGAGGAAAGTGTTGAATAATAGGTATGTGAAGTACCCCCTACGGCACGTCTACGACCTATTATAATTTATACACTCATTGGTACCTTTAGCTAAAGATATTTAGTCTAGCATTATTATAGTAAAGTGTTATGCGAAGCTGACACGAAAGAGTGGTAAGTAGGTAGTCACCTAAAGTTACATTTTTAATTTTATTCAGTAATTGAATGGTTCAAAGTAAAATATGTTTGCCATGAAAATGTTGCCATACTAACAGTAATACTGTTACTGGGAAAGTGAAGGACTTCGCATAAAGAACGAATGAAAAAAAAAAATAATAAAAGAAAGTTACAAAATAATTTGAAATATGTGTGAGAATAAATAAGGAACAGGGTTTTGAAATACTTTACAGTACCTATTACATATTAACTAAATTCAAGAAAAAGATTTGTAGGTAGGTACCTACTTAAATATATATTTTTCATCTCAAATCCTTTTTTGTCAAACACGAAGAAATTATAATTATGTTAAAATAAGGAACCCAAAAAATTGTGATAATGAGTACCTACTAAAAATATTATTCCTGTTAACCAGCTGTCAGTCGGACCCCACCCTCTCCTGACATTTGACAGCTATTTAGGCGGGAGGCAAAGTGACAGCGCGCGTCGGCTCGTTAGACGCCATGTTGGACCTACCTATGCCCTTTTATTATTCTTTTGTTTTAATATTAACGTCTATTACAGGCACTGGCATAATATTTATGTTCTTTTTCGTGGAATTTATAATAAGATTGCGCCAAACCGAAGCTAAGATTTTGACTTGACTGTTGTGTGTATTATCTCTGAATTTTCCATCTAAACATCAATGCTAAGGTACCTTCTCACTTTGAGGGCCATACAGTGGACTGGGGGCGATCCCAGTGACCCCAGTCTGGGTGTCAATGGGTGTCACAAACCATGAAAAGGTCACTCCATGCCCAGCGAGTATCAAAGTTGTTTAAATGCTTAAATAGGCGCTGCCACATGTATCGAGCACCCGCGCCCGAGAATTCATACGTACCTACCTACTTATGACGTTAGTTTACCCGGTGCGCTGTTCGGTACTTGTGGACGCGCCTATAGTAAGTAGTCTGGTCTACACGAGTAAGGTAGCTCTGTTAAAAACTATAAACTCAACGAAGCTTTGAATTAAACCATTGCCGATTAAAAATAATTGAAAGCAATAATAAAGAAATTGGAGAAAATTGAAATAATGTCTGAATCATTTCGGTCTGAATTGGTTCCGTATCAATTTATGAAGTTAAATACTTAACTCACGTTTACAAATAATTTGACGAACGCTCAGTCTTGGGGATTGAGTGTTGGCCGCTCGGCTCACTGCGCCGGGTGGTCGCGGGCTCGATTCCCTGCGGGGTAAATAAAAAAAATGGTAATTTTGTTATTAGCCAAAGTACCTACTTACTTATACTAGGTGAAACAGAAAGGGCCTTTCATTCATCATTTGTTTGCATCTTCTATACCTACAAATAAATAAAATTGGAGTGTCTGTTTGTAATATCAAAATAACACCTTTTCACTAAATGCATATGAAAGTACATACGACACCTATAGCAAAAATGCGATTAAAAAATTTTTTGTCGGTCTATCTGTCCGTCTGTCTGTCTGTCTGTGTGTTTGTTCCGGGTAATCTCCGAATCAGCTGGACCGATTTTGACATGACTTTCACTGGCAGATAGCTGATGTTATGAGGAGTAACTAAGGCTACTTTAATTTTAGAAAAACAATTAGGGTTCCGCGTAAAAAAATAAAAACACATGCAATCAAAGAGCATCTCCGAAACGGCTGGACCGATTTTGACGGGACTTTCACTGGTAGATAGCTGATGTTATAAGCAGTAACTTAGACTTCTTTTATTTTAGAAAAACAAAATAAAAAATGGGTCCTGCCGCGCGGGCTCAGAACGCGGGAGCGGGCGTTTTTGTTAAGTCAAATTCCACGCGGATGAAGTCGCGGGCTCAGTTAGTTACTTTATAAATCTAAAACTATCGGCTTTGTGGGACAGCTGAAGTACTTACTAAACGTTTTGTAGAATTATGAAATCTGTCAACAGCTGTACTCCTATAACACCTTTTGTTTTTCAAGTTTCCTCCAAAGCTGATAGCTTTAGAATTACAAAGTTAAGTTAAGAAAAAGTATACCCCTTCTGTTTCAATCTGTATAGAAAACAGCCTGTCAAAATGTTTAAGAATTAAGTACATTGTTGTTTTGGTGTGTCAATGACCCCTTCCGTCAACCTACCTATCTACCTATATGTTGCTTGGAATAACTAAAGATCAAAGGATCCGTCAAATCTTTTATTTAGTTAAGATTTATAATATTTTCATAAAAATAATTTTATTCCGTAGTTTTATTGGTCAGTCTAATTATCAAATTTAAATAAATGACGGACGGATTTAAATAAATGAAATACCTACATACCTTAGTGGGCTTTGACTAGGTTGGTAGGTACTCAATAAATCGTCAACTGTGTGTCAATCTGAATAACAAGTCAATCAGCAATACATAGAAAGACTTACGCCGGAAATTAATTTAATAATTCGCCCTAATCTAAGCATTTCAATTTAAGGTGAAGGCGCCTGTCTAGCCCGCGAAATTCAAAATTTTCGAGTATTATTATAGTTTATCCAAAATCTGAAAACATTTAGTGACAACATTTTGTGATTTGCGACAAACACAGTATGCAATGCGTTTATTAATACATTTATTTTACTCTAAATATTATCACGGTGGATATGTTACTAGTTAATCACTAAATATACAAAAATTGCCAGATTATCTGGATAGCTGTCGTTCTGGAAATGTTTTAGAGTAAGTTGGATATATTAATAAATGCACTGCACACGGTCTTTGCTGCGAGTTACAAAATGTGCCATTTATTATCGTCAGATTTTGAAAAAAATTCTAAAAAACCAAAAAAAAATTGAACTTCGCGGGCTAGATGGGGGCTTTAGCCTTAAGATTGATAATACAATTTATATTTTGAATGAAGCATATTATGCCAATAAATAAATAACCAATCAAAGATTGCGTTCCGTTTACACGCGGGTAGGAGAATGAAGATTGATCAAACGATAATAATGCATTAATCCAAGATAGATTTTAATCTTGGATACATTATTAATTTTGGGTATCAACTAGCAGTGTGCTTTTAATCATTATTTTTGTGATATAGGTTCCTAATTATAGGGTCTGATAGTTGTAGAGATAGACACCCGTAATATGACAATGAAATTATAGTTTCGTATTAATAAGTTGATCTCAAGACTGACAGCGATCTTGGAAATGCCATCCTTATGTCATTCCAGTACAAAATGACATGTCAAAGGCGTACTCAAGATCGCTCTCAGATTTGAGATCGATTTATTATTACGGGCCACAATGACTTATTTCTTGTTAAGACGTTTCAAGTACGAATCGCGGAACCCTAAAACTAATTACAATTTGGCAATAAAAAGAAAAAACCTGGTAGGTAATTCTTATTTCTCGCACTATTTAATTCTTTACGACTTAATTAAAAACTGTTACGACGTAACAACATTAAAAAATACAACCGCGCGATAGGTATAATACGTTCAATAATTCATCAAACATGGCGGTGGGTCTATCAATATAATAATTCTGTCAAACTTTAATTGAAATTCAGTACAAAAGCGGGCCGCGATATTATTGATACATTACGACTCGCGAAAGAGCCATAGACGCAATTTACAACTGAATTACAAATCTGAATCGAGCCCGCTAAACACACAGACAGGTTAAATCAATTGATACACGTGTCTCTTTCTGACGCGCGCAGACAACGCACGTTAAAGGAAGACAGGAGATGTTGTCAGGCAATGAAAAGCGGTTGGTTAACGCCTACAAAGCGGGCTGGGAAGGGTAAAAACTAAAAAGCTTGTAGCTACGGGGGCGTGTCCCCTGTTCGGAACGAGGGCCGCAGTCACTCGGCATCCGCCGCCGGGAGCAGTGCTCGTGTCACACTCGACTGACGTTTCAATTTGACAGCTGTTGCAAACCATAACGCGTCTCTTTTAAAAAAATAACAATAGTGCATCAAAAACATCGATTGTGACAAGACTGTGAACTGTGAAATCGATTTGTGAAGATGGCTTTTGAAGATCGCTGCAGTCCTAGCCAGGCTAACAGCCCTGGTCCTGTAACTGGCAGAGTGCCGGCACCGCATCCAGAAAACCCGATTAACTACTGTCCACAAAGCCAATACACCTGTACCACCATCGACTCAAGGTTTGAAAGGAGTTCTTCTAATATGAGTATTGTGAAAATGCAGCCGAATTCTCCACCACCGAGCCCGAATCAAAGCGGCATGGAGAATTTCCAGAATTATTACCGACCAGAAACCCCTGATGTCAAACCTCAAATTAACCAAGAAGAACACAGATTTGATTTGGAGAAATTGAGAAACCAGCGCGCTCAGCCGTCGGCTCCGATTCCTTTCTCCATAAGCAACATCTTACGCCCTGAATTTGGTCTAAATGCCATTAGAAAAACGAATAAAATTGAAGGACCTAAGCCCGTGGGCCCCAACCATAGTATTATATACAAACCTTACGCTTTATCGAAGCAAAACGATTACCAGAAATATAGTTTCGATTATTTGAAGACGAAAGAGTCGGAGTTTAGTTCTTTACCCCCTCTTGGGGGGTTAAGGCAGACGGTATCTCAGATAGGAGAGCAGATGCAAAAGGAAAAAGAGTTGCCTAAGGTGGTTGAGGCACAAAAAAGGCCGGACTCAGCCAGTTCGGTGGTATCTTCAACCTCAAGTGGGGCACCTTCCACATGCGGAAGCACGGATACGAATAGTCAGACTTCAGGGAACTCTACATTATGGCCTGCGTGGGTTTACTGCACTAGATACAGCGACAGACCTAGCTCTGGTGAGTACTTAATACCTTTTTAATGATCATTGTTACCTTTTAATATTTTTTACAGCCATCGATAATTTTCGCCGGACCTTTTTTAGTGGAAACGACTTCGTAATTGCACCACCTGTCAGTGTTAAAACGATCGATATCACCCATTAACACACCTGACATCACTACTGTTTCTTTTTTTATTAAAAAAGCGACGTTTTTTTTTATCGTGTATGCCAACGGCAAATACGTGAACCCCAATTAATAGTCTACTGAAAAATAAATAAAGGCCTTGTGGAGTTTATAATTTATGGTGTGTTGAATACAATAATACTGCCTACAATTGATTACAATAAATTATGGAAAACTTGTTTTACTTGTAAGTTAGGTAATAAAAGCTTTGGCCGAACGCGTGCTAAACGCAGTTTTTTTTACATTCATTTTTTTCAAATGTGTTCAGATGCCGGTAACAGTTTAAAAGTTTAATCAAGAAATAAATATTGTCAGAATAATAACTCTACTGTATTCACCTAAACTAGGCAACGCGTGTACTATGGGTACCGTGCAATGGACTGGGCGGTCTAGATTAGGGCGAATTACGAAAATATCGTTTGACATATTTACTCCGACGGGTATCGAACTGGGAGCAGTGTGTCAAGCGGCCTACGCTCAAACCACTATACCGCAAGCGGTCGCCACTTGCCAAATACTAATAAATCTAAGAAAGGATACTGGATTTATGTATTGCCTATTTAGTATTATAACAGGATTCACTTAATAGTCTACGCGATCTGTTTACGTTGTTCTTCTCGACCTATAAATATAATTATTGGAAAATAACTACGTCTACCCGAAATTGTCACAATATCGTCCCAATATCAGCCCGATATCATCCCAATATCGGCCCGATATTGGGGACAAGAAGGAACGGTGATCCGCACCGCACTTGTTTACTTACGACTTTGCAATACGACGCGACGTTTAGAAAATATATACCAGGTGAAACAGAAAGGGTATACTATGTTTTTTGCAATTTAACTTTGTAAATCTAAAACTATCGTCTTTGTGGGACAGTTGAAGTACGGAAGGTTTTGTAGACTTGTGAAATCTGTCAACAGCTGTATCCCTGTAACCCTTTTGGGTTTTTCAAGTTTCCTCCAAAGCTGATAGTTTTAGAATTACAAAGTAAAGTTTTGAAAAAAGTATACCTTTCTGTTTCAACCTGTAAATCAATCGTCGATATCGGGCCGATATATCGTTATCGGCCAATATGAATATGAACAACGGGTACAATTTAAAGTTATTTATTTTTAATTCGTTGAACATTTTCGTTTCGGTCCAACGATAAAATTTAAGCGCCAACATAATAAATAATATACATAAATATTATGACAATAGCCGCCCCCAAATTGTATTTATTATAATATCATTAAAAACGGTATGTGTCGTCTATTAACTAGTATTTTGGTATTAAAATGAGTGTTGACACGTCAAGACAGATGTACAATTTAATATATTGATATATTCAAAACAATTCGTGTATTGTTTGTAGATATTTTAATTTGGGGTCGAATGCTGTGTCCTTTGTAGGAATGCTGTCTCAGTGTGGAATGTCATACAATCTTCCACCCCCAATTTCACACCCTTAGGGTTGAGTTTCGAAATGTCCTTTTGTAGCGAACATTGAGTAACCTGAAGGGTGTTCCTTGCAAAATTTCATGTTCGTAGCCTTCATAGTTCTGGCCACATAAAGATAGAGTTTATCTCATCACATGTAGGTAATTTTAAACTCCCGACGAAAAGAGAGGGGTGTTATAAGTTTAACATTTGTGTATCTGTGTCTGTGGCGTCGTAGCGGCCAAGCGGATGAACCAATTTTAATTAAGTTATTCTTGTTAGAAAGGCATTCTGGTTGAGAGTGTTCTAAGCTATGTTTCGTGAAAATCGATTCAGCTGTTTAAAAAATATCAGCTCTTTTATAGTTTAAATTATCAACTGATATGTTATAGATGGAACGGCTGTGAATTATTGACTGAAATTTGTCGGTTGAGAATTTGTAGTAGTAAGTCGGTCTGTAAATACACAGTAAAGATTTCGTAGTTTTATCAAAAAGAGTATAGTTAGTTAGGTACTTATTTTAAACACGTTTATCAACTTATTAATAATAATAACTCCTAAACAAAAACAGGTTTTCATTGTTCTTACGCCAACGATGTCAAATATTCGTTTGACCCTATTATGTAAATTACCTTCAACAAATCATTTTCAACAGACTTTGACCCTAAGGTCAGGTTTAAAGGTTACATTTTACAATGAGCATCAAATTATACAACGTCAAAATCCTCACCAATCCTCAGTTTCCCTGTGGGGGGTCGTGAAGGAATCAACACCAAGCTCTTTCTAATAGAAGCTGCCTGTCAAAGGCTTCTATAATAAGTATAATATTGTTGAACATTGTCTTCCAAATACCTGTTTTAATGTTATAATGTCTCTTAATACACGTCGAAGATAACAGTCATAGAACGTACTACATAACTACTAAAATATGTATCTATTCCTCAGTGAAAAGGTCTTATAATCATCATTATATTATTATCAACAATAAAAGTCGCAACTGCCTTAGTAATTGAATAAGTCAATGACCTATCTGCTCATGCCGCGCCTGTCTCGCCTGTCTACACGACAAGATGGCGCCCGGATGACAGCTGTCAAGCTGACGTGTCGCGCGCGGGAGTTCACGCGGAAGTTAAAGGTCTATTCATTATTTATTTTTTTAATATAGGCGGGCGTGATCGTAGTAAAAATAGTTAAGTACTCAAATAATATTGTTAGTTTTCAGTAAGTAGAGTACTTAATTGATTGTTCGTCAATGGAATTTAACTAAAGAATTGTCGGTTTTACGATTCATTTTATAAAATGAGTGGTGTGTTGGCGATGTATTACTTAAATCTTTCTAGGGTTTTTTTTTAGTTGGATAAATAAAAATATTCATGTTGGAAATTACTTTTAGTAGATATCTAGTTAATTCAAATTCTAGTTAGCCTACCGCAATTAGATTATGTATTTTGAGTTTTGACATATTACGTCAGACAGTTATTAACTAAATATATATTATATTTTATTTGTATTTATAGAATTGGACCACCCGAAAGATCATTAATTACCTATAAAAATACGGTTTTAAGTGTATAAACTACATACCTCGTTGAGGTAAAGATAACTATATACCTATAACCGGTTACGCGATTTTATTAACACTGAATAAAATATGCGCAAAAACGTATCTCCATTAAAAAAGCTTTTGACAACATAATTGGTATAATTATGTAAGAACCGGTTTCGATGTTTCGTTTTAATTTTCTACCTTATTATCGTGCAGGTATAAGGTTTAAACTGCAAGAGAATATCGTTTTCAGTTGATATATTTCAATAATATCGAATTATTAAATATTGGTCGCTTTTTAAAATATATTTGTGAACTTAAAAGCTTGAGCATTAAAGTGTAAACTCGCTCGAACTCTTAAACCATATTTTCGCAAATTGACACTTCTTTGTTTTCCATAAAATAAGGACAATTTATTTGCAGGTGTGAAACTTTTGTCAGAGCTTATAGTCATTGTAATAAGATCTAGAATCGATTAATGCGTTATTATCATAGAGAATAATTAATGTGCGTTGCTAAACAGGTGGTAATGAAACAATTTAGCTGCAATTATTTCATGCGATTATCATTTTTTTTCGCGCTCCGCCGCCATTTTGTAATACGTAATGGCGGCACGCCCAGTGGGGGATAAAGCCGCGTCTATGGCGAAAAAAAAAGTAGTTACTTTTGCCAAAGAAGGCAAACTCGCCAAATGTCGCATAATTCGACTGGGTGACTTTGTCTTGACAGACATTACTGCTGTCAGTGTCAATTGTCAAATTATAGTTCGGATAGAGCGAGAGAGATGGAGAGTGTTTCAGACAGAACTGTCAAGTGTCAATGTTACCCCAACCACAAGTGGCGCGGCCTTGGTGGCAAAAAAAAACCCGGATGAACACTGTTGTCGTCAAATCACCACAGAGAGAGAATTCTTAAAGTATTTCTGTCTTACTTAAACATTACAATGATGAGAAGAACAGAAAAACAGTCAGATTAGCTACGCTTAGACTGTGTACCGGAAAAACCAACACCATTGGCAGACCACACCACTTGTATGGTCCCAAACCGAGAACCCAACCGTTTGTAATATGAGAGTCGTGTAGTGGACTGGCGGTGGTCCCAGTGACACCCAGACTAGAACCAATTACGAAAAGATATTTGTCATAGTCTTTACATTTTTTTTAAATGAATTTCTTAGTGGATATTCAAATTGGAAACTTTGTATTAGATAGGTCAAACTATAGCTCCGAACAATGCATGTGACAGACAACATATGCCCAAAAAATCATCAAAATCGTTTAAGCCGTTTCGGAGGAGAAAGGAGAAAAATTACTATCACGTACACCGGAATTTTACATGAAGATTACTAAACTAACAATGTGAAATTATGATATTACTATAAGTCCTGTTAGCCGTTCCAACTAAGCTAATCGCTTGAGTTAGGAATAGACTTACGGCGAACGGAAATAGAATTCGAATCCTAGCTGTCATTCTGACATCCAATGACACTCGTTAGGCAGTGAAAACCTGAACTGACAGCTAGTCTGTCCTTGTCTCCGGCAGTCGTGGAGTGTGAAATCGTAGACCAGACCGCTCAGCTACAGATTCCTCGCTCCGCTCCGCCAAACAGCTTGGGCCACAGTATAACACAGCTTTACAACGATTAAACAAACAAACGATGTTTCTTTAAGCTTCTTGGAAGTAGTTGAACGAGTCTATCATTGCGCTAGCGAATGGGAGCGAGTCAGTGGAGCGTGCAGGAACCATTCAATGATTCCGCAGTGGTTCCGTACTGTTATTATTACTTTTATTTCTTCTTGACTTATATTGGAGGTCGGCTTTCGCACACTCTAATTGCGGAAACAGAAACGAGGTCAAAAAGAAGCACAACATCGATAATTCACTGAATGTTATTTAAATTTTATTTTATTGGACAAGTCCCGCTACATTCTCCCACCACAGTTACTCCTGTAAGCCAGGGTCGACAGTGTCTAACGATGACCCTGACCGAGGTTTGACCCTCGGCGAGTCCCGGAGAAAAGCTAAATTGTCTTGGAACCAAAACGATTTTTAACAAAATAAAGAAGAGGGGGTGTTGGACGAAGATTATCCACTCCCCTCCATTGCAGAGCGGACGACAAAAATAACTGCAGAAATAATAATTACAACTAATTGGAATCCAACGTTTGCACTAGACGAATCATTCCTACAAAACATTATTTGTCTCGATAAGTTTTTTTTTGTTATAAATTGGAGACAACAATAGGCATAATGCGAAGAACTGGTAAAATCTTTGAAAATGTTTTTCTGGTCTGGTTCGGCTTAATACAGAGTTCAATTGACGACCGCTTGGCGCAGTGGTTAGAGCGTAGGCCGCTCGGCTCACTGCGGGTTCGATTCCCGCTGGATTAATTTCGGAAATGGCCTTTTCGTAATTTTATCTAGTCTGGGTGTTACCGGGGTCACCCCCAGTTCATTGTACGGTACCCATAGTACAAGCGTTGCTTAGTTTGGGACCGTACAGTTGGTGTGTCAGTCTGGCGATTTATTTCCCGTCTGCGCAGCCAGTCAACAGTACCTAACAAAGCAGTCTTATTAACTGCATCCAAACTGGATGTAGCTTATCTGGATACATAAAATCCAGTGCGCTTAGGTTGTTTCTGTACTTATGCGGTCGCTTAAATGGTTGGGCCTGGTTGATGACGTAGTTGTCGTCATTCTGAATACGGAATCTACGCTCGCGAAGCTCTGAGCAAAAGCTAGTAATTAACATAATTAATGTTATCGAGTCAGACAAGTAACTCGCAATTCAGTACTCATGTTTTTTTAGTATTAGCTTCTCTTCGTTCCCCACGGAACCCTAAGAAGAAGCGATTAACCGCCATTGGTTTGCTTCCACGCAACTACTACCAAAAATGGAAATCATATTATTACGATCGCAGCTCAACTACTTTTGTAGTTTTTAGTCTCATTGCAAGAAAACGGTCAAAATACTGTAACTATACTTACCTACTCAAACCTTAAGACCAGCTTAGCGATTATCCTACTAAAATTATAAATGCGGAAGTTTGTGAGTATGGATGTATGTTTGTTACTCTTTCACGCCAAAACTAGTGAATAGATTTGTATGAAATTTGGAACACAGATAGTTTATAACCTGGATTAATACATAGAATACTTTACTTAAGTTTTCGTAATTTTCCCTGGTCTGGGTGTCACTGGGATCGCCCTCAGTCCATTGTACGGTACCCTTAGTACAAGCGTTGCTTAGTTTGGGACCATAGAGTTGGTGTGTTTGTCTGGCGATATTTATTTATTTATTAAGTCTACACGGACGAAGTCGCGGGCAGAAAGTAGTAATAAAATAAATAAATAAGTATCGCCAGACTGACACACCAATTGTTTGGTCCCATACTAAGCAACGCTTGTACTATGGGTCCCGTACAAAGGACTGGGGGCGATCCCGGTGACACCCAGACCTGGGCAAATTACGAAAAGGCCATTTCCGAAATTTGCCCCGGCGGGAATCGAGCCCGCAACCACCCGGTGCAGTGAGCCGAGCGGCCTGCGCTCGAACCACTGCGCCAAGCGGTAGTATTAGGTACTCATACAGCTCAAGCGTTGTTTAGTTTAGTACCATACAGTTGGTGTTAGCCCGACGATATTTCACGGTCCACAATGCGATGGCTTAATAAAAAAATTAATCACATTGTCTTTGCTAAAACTCAAATTTTCGACAAGCATGCAAAAAATTGGAGGTGCACTCGTATAGAAAAGTGTTTTTAGACTTATGGAACTTATGGAATACCTTTCAACTCCGATTTTTAAGTTTATGGTCCCATCGAATACCGATGATTCTGCCAATTCAAACGGTACTCAAATTAATGACATCTGAGTGCGTTTGAGCAGGTATTCGCATCAATTAACTGTTTTGAAACGTCATCTTTGTCAGACATTTTTGGTATGTCGCGTCATAGTTACTTACGAAGTTCTCGGATATGAGTTTCCTTCAAGTATTCGGTGGTCACTGTCAAAATTAGAGTCTTGTTATTGGCTCTAGTCTGGGTGTCATTGGGGTCATCTCCATACTCATATTATAGGTGTTATTTAGTTTGGGACCGTTACAGTTAGTGCCTCAGTCTGGCGATATTCATTTATTTATGTTTTTTTATCTTATTATTTTAATGATATTACCTTAACATTGTTGAGCGCGAATGTACCGGCCCGGGCGCACATTCAGTGTCCCTTAATTAGCGCTCCGCTTCCCGCTACTGACAATTGGCGTTACAGAGAACGTAGTGATGCGCATTGATAATATCGATTGATGTATTTATCGATAAAAAATATCGACACTTCTGACGGTTTTTTATATTCTGTATTTTCCTCTTAGGGGGACTTATGTTGGTATCCACCAAATAAACAGATTAAATACAACCGACCGGGAAAATAAAAAAGAGTGCAAATAACCATGAATGACGTCATCGCTACAAGTCATGGCGTGTGTGACAGAGACAGAGAGATGATACAATCAATATTTCAAGTTTATAATTACTGTGTAATCAGAATCTTAGGCCTGTATTACTAGATCGGTCTCAGATCTGAGAGCGATCTTTGAAATGTCATTCTTATGTCATTCCAGTACAAAATGACATATCAAAACCACTCTCAGACTTGACATCGATTTCTTAATACGAGCCGTAGTTCACACAAAAATCTAAATCGGCAACAACAAATTATACTACTGCCGTGCTCATGTACTGCGATACTAGTTAATAAAGTTGTTGACTACTACATTAAGTTACTGTAACTTGAAAAAACTTAGACATTTATGAAATAAGTGATCAATCATGTTCTTCTAGCTCTGTAATAACTAAGTGCATTGTAATAACGGGTTATTGAATCAATTATCAGGTTTCTACAGCAATTGTGGTATTAAGACATGGGAACAATGCTATTGATTGTAATTATTGATTATTTATCAGTATCGCCGCGCCTTTGCCTTCGACTGGGTTCGCGAAAGTGTATAAATTACGGTAACCACAGTTGTTTCGCAGTAATATTAATAAAATAATATCGCCTGACTTATAAGTTATAACAATTGTATGGTTCAAACTAAGGCCCATATTAATAAATCGAAGAGCGCTCTTGGGAATACTTTTGACGTGTCATTTAGTACTGAAATGACATTAGGATGACATTTCCAAGATTGCTCTCAGACTTCAGATCGACCTATTAATACGGGCTGAAGTAATGCTTGTGCTATGATGGGTCCCGTACAATGGACTGGGGGTGATCCTAGTTATACCCAGGCGAGGACAAATTACGAAAAGGCCATTCATTAATAAAGCAATCTCAACCAGAGCGAAGTGAAGTTTACTCTTTCTCCTCTCACGCATTGTACTACAGGTCTTTGTACCTACATCAGGCACCAGTGATCCACAGTCAGTATACACATTTGCTGTGTACACTAATTTAAGCCAATTGTTGTAATTTTGTATCTGTCTGTGGTGATAAATAAACAATTATTATTATTATTATTGTAAGAAACGCAGTTGTAATACGAGTAGCTACTTTAGAATGATCTTCTGTGAGAGGGTGGTACGTTACCATCCTGGTAGAGCTAACCCATAAACGAGCTCTAAACAATTGCATAGAGATTGGCTCGACCACCGTCAAAACAACTAATAAAGTTATCGATAAAAAAGTCGACGTTCATCAATCGAGGCGCATCACTAACAAACAATACATCTTTAGTTTTAATGGTAGGCTTTTATGGTTGGTGATAAAGGGCCATAACAAATGCCAAGATACCATGGGAAAGGGGTCCAAGGATCTGACGTTTTTTTTTATTTTAGTCAAACTAGTTACGTGTAGATGTTTTCGCCGTTTATAAAACCGGTACTTACCGATATAATTTGCTAGATAATGGTGTTTCGAGAACCGACTAGACATCCCGTTTTGTACTAATTTCCAATGTAAATATGTAACCAAATTAAATGGATATAGGTTAATTATGTGTAATGAGTAGCGTTGCCTTAATATATTGTTTGAGTGTTTGTAATTATTTTCCTCTTAAGCGGCTATTATACTTTTGTGATCACCTGGATATATCTAAGCTATATTTGGACCCCATAGGTAGCACTGTAATCGACATCCACAAAATAAAGTCTACGTAATACTAGATTTAAAACAATAATTATTATGTTTTTATTAGGCTACACACTTTAATTAGTCACCAGAAACACACAACATGAATCCGGAAGGCAAACAAGAAGCTATACCAACCAAACAACTACTTTTAATTGTAAAAACTACTAATTTCTTTACATCGTACGGATCACAAAACAGTCGATAATTTTACAAAAAAAAACGTCAAACACATCCCATCACTATTGCTAATTATATCGATAGCATTAGTCACATCACTACGCTACTAAGAAGGGCCCACCGTGAGTACAGGTTTTTGTCAACCAGAGGAATCCAATAATAACTTGATTTGGACCATTTAACATGGTATGGGCCATACTTAAAGTAACAATTAAATTCAGAGAACAATATTGAAGCGGTCACAGTCTAGTGGTTAGCAGGTCCCCTTGTCACAGAGAGGTTTCGGGTTCGATCCCATCCTGGCCCATTTAACTATTGACGTGAGTATGCTTCTACCACAAGCATTTAGTTTAGCTGTAGCGGCTAACTAATCATATGGATAACCTGTTAAAGTTGAAGTAATCTTTATAAAAAATTCAATATTTTGCTTGATAGATCAATGTTAGCTTGCTAGGTTCCAAGTTCAAACCTAACATTGTAATTACAGCCGGGATATACAGCTTAACGTGTAACATACCTTAACGATTACCTGTGTTCTATTTGGGAAGATATATTTAATCAATTTAAGGACCGTAATCAAAAAAATCTCAATTCTGGGAGCGATTTTAAGTACCTACGCTATTGACATGTCATTTTGTACTGGAATGACATAATAATGACATTTCTAAGATCGCTCTCAGACTTGAGATCCATTTATTAAGTAATAATAATAATCCTACTAATATTATAAATGTGAAAGTTTGGGAGTGTGGATGTATGTATGTATGTATGTTTGTTACTCCTTCACGCAAAAACTACTGAACGGATTTGGATGAAATTTGGAACACAGATAGTTTATAACCGGGATTAACATATAGGATACTTTTTATCCCGATAGTCCCGAAATTTTTGTTACGTTAAATACTACGCGGACGAAGTCGGGGGGCACAGCTAGTAATAATATAATTTTAGCCCTTTTGACGTCCCACTCCTGGGCACGGGCCTCCCCTCAACACGAGGGGGATTCAGGCCATAATCCACCACGCTGGCCCAGTGCGGGTTGGCGGATTTCACATGTCTTTCGAAAATTGGTTAAATCTTCTAAGACATGCAGGTTTCATCACGATGTTTTCCTTCACCGTCAAGTAATAAAGGCCTGTATTATTAAAGTGTGCTCAAATTTACTCAGAATATGTTCCATTCCAACTACTGACTTACCGCATCCATACCATTAAACATCAATGTACCTATTACATATTCAGTGCACGTGTACTTAACAATCAATACCAATCTCCACACACAAAATACAACCGTATCCTGTGCGACACAAAGTCTGAATCCGATTGTAACACACGCATTGATTTAACAAGTCTCCAAAATGTATTCTAGACGCTATATAGAAAGCGATAGGATTGAACTTCCTTTGTGCTATCGAGTAGATTTTATTGCTTTGATTTTTTTTAAGGGTAGTTTTACAAAGAGGGGTGTTCAATGTAATTTCTTTGCGATGCCATTGAACAGATTTGAAGATCACATTTCTGAAGACATGGCTATGATACGCAAAGGGTTGGTCGGAAACATGAGATAGGAACAGAAATAAACCAAACTAGCTGTGCCCACGGACTTCGTCCGCGTAGTATTTAACGTAACAAAAATTTCGGGAATATCGGGATAAAAAGTATCCTATATGTTAATCCCGGTTATAAACTATCTGTGTTCCAAATTTCATTCAAATCCGTTCAGTAGTTTTTGCGTGAAGGAGTAACAAACATACATACATACTACATCCACACCCACAAACTTTCACATTTATAATATTAGTAGGATAAATAAAAAAAGCCAGACTAAAACGCGTATTAATAAATTGATCTCAAATCTGAGAACGATCTTGGAAATGTCATTCTTATGTCATACCAGAACAAAATGTATTTTTTTTGGAACTGGTCCCAACACACTCCCACCACTGTAACTCCTGCAAACCAGGATCGACAATGGTGACCAATAATGACGTCGAGGTTTGACCCTCGACGATTCCCGGGGAAAAGTTAAATTGTTTTGGAGCCCGCACGAGTTTAACCGAAATAAATAATAGGAGGAGTTGGAAGATAAAAAAAATCCACTTCCCTCCGGTGCAAAGCAGGAGACAAAAATAGCTGGTATGGGCTGATTGCCACAGAAACAAGACTGTTACAGCTGATTGAAGACCAGCTGTAAGGCACCACGGATCGTAATTTGACTAATTGGACCTAAACTCGTGAGCTTATTATACTTGATTCTAATAATACAAAATGATATGTCAAAAGCGTACTCGGCGGGCCCAGTGACACCCAGACCCGGGTAAATTGTGAAACGACGGGAACCGAGTCCGCCACATTGTGTAGTGGGCCGAACGCCCTGTGCTCGAAAGGGTGTCCGTCCATTCAAGCCAATAGTTCGTCCAATAGGATCGATTCATTGCATTCAGCTGAGGAAAACCATTGGACGGGCAGAACTTAAACCAGCATCGTCAGTTCTATCACTATTCCTATAAGTTTATTCACCTCTATTAAGTGTACCTATCGAGAAAATTAAGTTATTTCCACACCACTAGTTTGTAACCAGTTAGAGCTGGCCATAACTGGTTTTGTTAATTGATAAATTTGCTCGATTCTGTTGTTGTGACTAATTGAATTAATAGTCTGTGCGACGTTTACTTCAACAGAGGGGTGTACGCATAGAGAAGCAGAATGAAGACTTTCTTTCTTTCTTTAAAAATATGGGTCATCCGGTTTAATAGGTATTTCGCCAGTGTCAAGTCACAAATAGCAATAGCAAACACATTTAATAACAATAATAGTAATAATAAAAAAATTGCCCTCTTTGACGTCCCACTCCTGGGCACGGGCCTCACCTCAACACGAGGGGGATTCAGGCCATAATCCACCACGCTGGCCCAGTGCGGGTTGGCGGATTACACATGTCTTTCGAAAATTGGTTAAACCTTCTAAGACATGCAGGTTTCCTCACGATGTTTTCCTGCACCGTAAGCAAGTGATAATCATATAGAAATTATGATTCGCATCACATTAGATTTCGAAAAATCCAGAGGTTCGAGCCGGGGTTTGAACCCGAGACCTAGTAGCCCGGAAGACGCGTGCTTAACCAATCGGCTATCACTGCTATTTAAAAAAAAAAATAACAATATAAAACAAAAATGTGACAGCCCAATTCTGCAAACCAAAATGGAGGCCCGAGTGAAGACTGTATTAATAAATCGATCTCAAGCCTTAGATCGGTCTTGAGTATGCTTTTGACATGTCACTTTGTACTGTGATGACGTTAGGATGACATTTCCAAGATCGCTCTCAGCACTTATCATATTCTTCTGATTTATCTGATTTAATAGATTTGTTACGTTATATATATTATACCAAAAGATTGCAAGACTTACTTGAATAATTATCTAACTTAGTTAGAAGTTTAATACTGTACTCCACAGAAAAACCAAAGTATTACCTAAATAATATGAGGGTACCCAGTTACTAACTATGACATCAGGACGTCTAACACCTCAGTCCCCCCGTGACCATGGCTGCTGTAAAGCAGCCGAAACGTCGGGAACATAAAGTTAATAAACGCGATAAAATCCGTAAAATAGTTTCATTTCAATACGTAACTTCAATTTATTGTAGTTATACTTGACTAAAAGTTTAGTAACATTGGCGCCAATTCTATGTCGTCAATGACAACATTGTTTTATTAACTAAAAATGTTGCTTTCTAGCTCATAATTTACAGCAAAGAGAGGGACGGTATTATAGTTACTATAGACAAGTACCTAATATTGTCTTTGGTTGCGTAAACTTCTTGTTATCCAATTTACAGGTTTTCAGAATGTACAATCTATTCTGAAATAGTTTTTAAGCAATTTGTAGGCACTTTGTCCATAGCCTTTTTAGTGCATTGAATCAAGTGTGAAAATTGATTTAAATAGAAAACAGTTTTTGCAATAATTACTTACTGAAGTAGGAGCCAATTTTGTTGTGCAAAAAGTGTATATTTTTTAAGGAAATCAAAGTAAATACCTGCAATTCTTGTTAAGTTGATTTTACCTACTGTCATTTTTATGTGCTTATTTTAGGTTGTGCCGCGTCATAAGTGCATAAGTGTACACACGGGTGTATATCGAACAATAGAATGTCCGGTCTTTAGTTAGGTTAACTGGAATATACATAAGTAGGTTAGTTAGAGTAAGAAAAATATGTAAACATGACAATTTATAAGTGCCCCCGTGGGCCTAAGCAAAATAAACGGTTTTAACTTTAATTTTGCCTATTTGCATTGAGTCTAGTATATAAACACTATTTTTAATGTATTTATTACATACTCTAATGAATTTATTCATAAAACTTGTATGAATTCATCACCGCCCCCATTGTGTGTCCGCTAGGGTTGTCCGGAATGCTAATGGCTCAAGTTAGGGGTGTCGCGGCGGTATTATGTCTTTTGAGTGGTCATGTTTGCGTTTAATTTGTTTAGTTCATTGCGGGTGGTTAGGGGTTGATGTACGAGTTGATAATGGGGGTCGAAATAGGTAAATCAAAGTGGATACCTATCTGTTTAATGTCAAAACTAAATAAAAATAACAAATCTTGTTTACTATTCTGAATACCTGACACTTAACGAGCATTTTAGTTTTCGAAATATAAATTAGTTCAACGTGACAACAGAATAGACCATATTTTTTTTATGAATGAATTGTTACTATTTTTAGTTTAGTTAAATCTGGGTTTGATATATTCTTAGGAAATGCGTAGGTAGATAATAAAAAAAACATTATCGGATCGTCGGTTACCTACAACTTATATAAAAAAATTGAAATAAGTTTGTAATTCCTTCTGTATCTATGATGATACAACCATGATGCCAGACATGATGAAGTAGATTTCGTATATGGCAATGGATCATCCATAAAACCTATCTGATTATTAATTATAATATATTCATAATAATTACGTTCTACTTACCGGCCCACATACTTGCCTTTATTGCAAGACACTATCTAAAAGCTCTTGTAGCTTTTAACTTACTACACAACACTACAAAACCACAAAAAATACTAAATGTAGCATAAAAAAATACAAATTAAAAAGTACGCGGGTGCCAAATTCCGCGGCAACCATTTCCCAGAAAAGATGGCGGCGATTCGAAAATGGCGGGGTGCGTTCTACTTTTTAACACTGGCAACAACGCTAGGCAAAGGCATTTGCCCGTTTAGCCAACATCGCACCTCGTTACAGAAAATACAGGCATTTTCCCTTGTTTAATTAAAAACACGAATAAAAAAATTTACTGGCCATTATCTCCTTGATAAATGGCCGCAACCGTTTGAAAGTTTTACGGGAAAATAAACTTTATTTTGTTGGGATAAGATACGGTATTCGTGTGGGGATTCAATGGTATTCACTATCAAAAGATCAGCGGTTAATGATTTCCTGTTCTATTTGTGAAGTAATAAAATTCAATTTTGATTGTTACAGCCATTGTTTCGATTTGGGTGTGGTGAAAACTTAGAACATACCTATTGGATGATTCAAAAGTAATTTAAAACCACATAATACTACAAAATTTATTGTCACCAAATATTTTACAGTGAAAAAAAATAATTCAAAATAACTTTTCGTAACTTGAAAATTTACCTTGAAATAACAAACAATAGATTTATTTCTTTTTTCTCTTTAAATTTAAATAAATTTGCTTAAAAAATAAATTCCAACTGGGTACAGGAAAGCACAGAAGTGTTTACACGCTATCCGACGCTAGTTCGCGACAAATTTATGGGAGCGCTAGTCAGATCTTTTTCTGTTGATTGCAGCTTGATTTAATATTGCGGATTCCTACTGTACTAACAGATGGACTGTACATAAATTGCTACCGTGTTATTTATGTTATAAGGTACAATTTGGAAGCGTGCCCAGTTGCCAGCAATACGCTTAAAGGCGGCACAAAACATTTTAAATAAAAAAAAAACTTTCTGGACATATTCAAGATCATTTGGAAACATTTTTTTAACAAGCTCGCATTTAATCACTGCAATTTTTGTTTAAAAATAGTTCTAATAACTGGGATTGTATAATATTTTCACATAAAAACAATTAATTATAACCAATAGGTAACCAGAATGTTATTATGGTCGGTTTAGACATAGGAGTTATGCGTTGTCGATCACGGACGTCACGGTATAGTAAGGCAACAATTAGGCAGGGAATAACCTATTGGAAGAGTATGCTTGGGCTTCGGTTTCTGTCTAAATATTTAAATAGATGTTAAGTATGAGTACCTAGGTATGTACACCTCATTAAACTAGATTTCTTATATTACGCACAGGCTAGTTTTAACATATTATATTCTAAGAAATATCACCAATCATACAAATACTTGGGCCCAATAGGTTATGGGCCCAGTTTATTTGAATACCGCCCCGGTCTGAACAGTGCTCACTCGGGTCTGAAGTCTGAACAGCTACGCGATTTAATTGTCACATATAAATTATATCCCAACACGCACGAAGGTGGCAAATGGGAGTTCAGTTAGTTAACACCTCTGCGCGTGACTGTACCGGCGGCCATGTTGTTATGCCAACGTTTTATGATTTATGACTCGAGGAAATTAGAGATTGCCATCCTTTTAACTTGTGTTCGAGTATATTTCCGTATTTTAAAAGGTTCATAGGATTATAGAATACACTGACGCAATACCTGTATTGATTTAATAATAATAAATAAATATCGCCAGACGAACACACCAACTGTATGGTCCCAAAGCAACGCTTGTACTATGGGTACCGTACAATGGACTGGGGGCGATCCCAGTGCCACCCAGACCTGGGCAAATTACGAAAAGGCCATTTCTGAAATTTACCCCGACGGGAATCGAACTCACAACCACCGGGTGTAGTGAGCCAAGCGGCCTACGCTCGAACCACCGCGCCAAGCGGCCGTCAAAATGTAATAGGTGCATTTCGTCCGATGAGTGGCCCAACCCCCCTTTTCCCCTGCCTCTATAACGATTCCCACCCCCCTTAAAGCCCCGTAAAAGCTCAACTCGTCAATTAAAATCAATAAACACATAAAAATAGGCGTGTCTATATACACGGAACCCACGAAGGGTTCTTAATGGTCTTTAATTATTATTTAATGGACCCTAATGATATGGAATAGACTTAACAGATGTTTATTTACATCGACGCCATGTTGAATGTAATTAAATTAGTGAGATGGACGACCGCTTGGCGCAGCGGTTCGAGCGTAGGCCGCTCGGCTCACTGCACATGTTGGTTGCGAGTTCGATCCCCGCTGGGGTAAATTTCGGGAATGGCCTTTTTGTAATTCGCCCTAGGCTGGGTGTTACTGGGATCGCCAGTTTCCAAACTTTACTTTCGACTTAGCTCTTCTACTCATATATAGGTACCTCCTTTGCCGTATTATTATAGAGATAATTTAAAACTGTTACACTTCATTAAGCCATGTGGAAGTAATATATTGCCCTCTCCATCTTAAGTCAATAAACAAATTAATATCGCCATACTGGCACACCAACTGTATCGTCCCAAACTAAGCAACGCTTGTACTATGGGTACCGTGCAATGGACTGGGGGCGATCCCAGTGACACCCAGGCTAGGGCAAATTACGAAAAGGACATTTCTTAAATTCTTCCCGGTGAGAATCTAACCCGCAACCACCATGTGCAGTGAGCCGAGCGGCCTACGCTCGAACCACAGCGCCAAGCGGTCGATGTAAAAGATTCGCATTTACTGCAAGAAGCAGTACCAAATAATTTATTCACGTGTAAATCCCCCTAACGACTTTCACATAGTCCAGGAGTTAGAGTAAAATGGTCTCATCGCCTTTTTCTTCTTGTCACCAGGTCCCAGAAGCAGAAGGATGAAGAAGAAGATGACCCAAGAAGAGAAGAGACCCAGAACTGCTTTCAGTGCTGCACAGCTTAACAGACTTAAGGTACAGCTTACATAAAATCAGGTTTCTGTCTAGTGTATCACTTCCACTTCCCTCCGGTGCAAAGGGGGAGACAAAAATAGCTGCTATGGGCTGATTGCCATAGAAACAAGACGGTTACAGCTGATTGAAGACCAGTTGTAAGGCACCACCACCAATTTGTAACAAAATGAAATCAGTCTGATCCCTGAAACTCCGCGAATTTTGGCTGCAATGCAATTATCGTCAAGTTAGAGGGGTATCGGAGATGACCGCGAATTGTGATTGGTGAGAATGGATTAATCAAAATTTCATACTCGGTCATACATAAGCAAAGGTGACCAGGGGTCCGGCTATGCCGCGTCTATGGCTTACTGGTAAGTGGCCAGTATCGTACTGACCATGGTCCAGTGTACTCGCGACGCCTCTAATCGTCAGAAATGGAAGCACATCGCCTGGAGAGCCACCCTCGGAAATGCTAAGGCCTCAAAAAACCTTCCACTATACACCTCGTCAGCGCAACCACGACCACTCTGACAAGAGTGCCCGACTAAGAAGAAGGCCAGCATCGACAGAGTCTACTGTCTAACGACTGTTTGACCCTCGGCAAGTTCTGGGGAAAAGCTGAATCGTCTTGTTGTGTAAAAACTTTGTTATACTAGGTGGAACAGAAAGGGTACCTATACAATTTTTTTTGCAACTTATCTTTGTAAATCTAAATCTATCGGCTTTGTGGGACAATTGAAGTACTGAAGGTTTTGTAGACTTGTGAAATCTGTCAACAGCTGTATCCCTGTAACATCTTTTGTTTTTCAAGTTTCCTCCAAAGCTGATAGTTTTAGATTAACAAAGTTAAGTTTTGAACAAAAAAAGTATACCCTTTCTGTTTCAACTTGTATAAAAACTAAAGTTAAACCCGATAGGGAGTGTAAATTACAAACCGATATCTAGTAACCTATCTCATGAAACTAAATCCCTATTTCTTCCACAGCACGAGTTCGCTGAAAACCGCTACCTGACCGAGCGGCGGCGGCAGGCCCTCGCCGCGGAGCTCGGCCTGGCTGAAGCCCAGATCAAGATCTGGTTCCAGAACAAACGAGCCAAGATCAAGAAGGCCACAGGCCAGAGGAACCCCCTGGCCTTGCAGCTGATGGCCCAGGGCTTGTACAACCACCGCACTGCGACAGAGAGCGATGAGGAAGAAGAAATCAATGTCACGTAAATGAGTTTTTACTTACGGTAGTTTTGCGGTGAAAACTGCATAAGTAATACATTAAATGCAAATGTTTCTTCCACATGCGGACTCTGTGGATGTGTAGAAAATAACTGACGTACAAGTTTTTGCTAAGGAAAATTGTTAAAAACCGTACCGTCTAGGGACGCCTGAAAGAAGCGAAGCTTTATAGTATAAAGCGTAGGACGCCGCAGCTGCCACTCTTTAACCTTTATATATCGTGTAACGCTACGTCATCGTGTAACGCAAAGCTACTGACGCTTAGCACGGATAGAGTGGCCGCGCGGCGAGCGCCTCATACGTCCGTATAGAAGTTTCGCAACAAAAATATAGAAAACGACTTAATTTTAATAATTTGAATGTTTATAAATTGCGATTCTGTTGCGATATATTTATAAAATACCGCATCTGAGTATAAAACTGAAGTATTATGTCTCTAGTATGTTTCTCATTTATAATTAAACTAGCTAAATGCATACATGAAAAGCATTTGTCAAAGATTTTAAATTAAATATTATAATAAAGTAAAACAGCCATTTTGAGACTAAAATAAATGTTAAATAAAAATACAAAAATTTGATAAGTAACTCATAAGTATGTGTGTGGGTGGTAGTTTGTAAAACAAGAATGTTCCTGTAAATGTAAATAAATAATTAATTATATAAATATAGGTTTTTAATGTATTTATTATATTTAGGAAATAATGAGCTAAGTAGATTTATGAGGCAAGATACGTTATAGAAACAATTGTAGGTATTTTCTGGAAAAAATAATTCAAAATTGAAATAATTGAAAAAAAAGTTTTTGATTGTTCGTTTTAATTTAAAAAAGAGAAAGAAAAAATACAGTTTCATAATAAGATGCGATATGATAACCAAATAGTTTGTAGATTCATGTTTAATAGTTCTCTAGATTTAAATTAATGTATTGTAGTTTACCTATTATTGCGAATTATTATTCGCAGATTAAAAAGTATAAAAAAGTTAATGATGTGTATTGAAGAACTATGAGGAGAAAATGTTATCGAATTAAGTATACAAATATTCACATTTTTAAATACTTATCTATACCGGGTGTAAGGGGTATCGTAACGAAAACTGATACCATGGATTCAACTCATAATTCAGGACCCCTCAGATTTGGAATTTTCAGTCGATATTTTCATTATTTATGCTGAAAATTTTCAAAAAAATTAAATTGATTTTAGCATGAAATCATTATACAAATCTATCTCAAGTGATTTTACGTAAATGAATCAATAATTACTATTTTAGAAATAAACTGCAATGTAAATAAAATCTTAATACGTTCAAGCTAATTTTAAAATACTGAAAATTCTTAGCATACTTCAGTAAAACTGCTACGGCAAATCCAAACTTTGGGAGGTCTAGAATCATGAGTTGAAACCATGGTATGAGTTTTCATTACGATGCCCCTTACACCCATTATTGAAAACGGTTAGCCGTTTTTCTAGTTCACTCATGATGGATTTTTATACCTAAGTACACGCGGTGACGTAAATATTAATTATTAATAAGTATTAAAAAATATTTATAGCAATGTAAATAAAACCCCAAAAAATCTGTTTTATTTTTACCATTAACAAGAGTTTTTAGTCATTTTCATTTAATTTCTTCCATTTATATTTTATTTGTGTAAATATTTATTTTGAATTTATTAATAATTATCTAATTAATTCGGATAGCTAATGTGACTGTATTAGGTGTAAGTATTATAATTATAATAAATAAAATATATTACGGTTTATAAAAATATTGCTTGTTTTTTTTATTGCAATGAATTATGAAATATTTACCTGCCTATGATCAACCAAGTTTAGTTAGTTAACTAGCTGAGCCCGCGACTTTGTCCGCGTGGAATTTAACTTAACAATAAAGCCCGTTCCCGCGTCCTGAGCCCGCGCGACAGGACCCATTTTTTAAATTTTGTTTTTCTAAAATTAAAGTATTTATAACATAAGCTATCTGCCAGTGAAAGTCCCGTCGAAATCGGTCCAGCAGTTTCAGAGATTACCCGGAACAAACACACAGACAGACAGACAAAAATTTTTTAATTCGCGTTTTTGCTATAGGTTATTTATTTGTATAGATAAGACACTAAAGCCAACAGTTAAGCTTACGACCCGCATGACGTTAAGCAGTTGCCGTAGCCTACAATCAGCAAATTTCAGGCAAAAAAATCTTAAACATCCGGCTAGTCGCTGTAAACTTTGAAATGAGATGTACAGTGATAGATAAACCACACTCTGAGGCTAAGACGAACTCTGTAGTTAAAAATTACCTTCAAGAATTTTGGGTAACAGGCACATATAATTATAGATTTACATAGATAACGCAAATGCATGTACTTCGCGTGTACGAAACCCCGACCAAGCGTCAAAGTTGGTCGCCGCTAACTTACAGTCTGCGCGACTACAGATATGAAAAATATGAGAAGCGTAGCACCGGGCATCGACGGCATCGGTGTCTTTGAATCGGTTTGGATTTCCCGTCACTAATGACGTCACAGAAGGTAGGTGCTAAAAATTGGGCACGCTGGGTTTCAATACAAATCGTGATACTTACGTTATCTATGTAAATCTATATCTGTGGTAATAGGTATGCTTGAAATTAAGTACCTAAGTACACAGAAAAAATATTGAATATCATCAAGCTGTTAGCAGAAGAAGAATTCCGTACAAACGCACAACGGAAGTTTAACTTCGGTTTTCCACATACCTACTTAGTCCTAGAATAGCCATCACCACACACTTTAAAAAATCACCCTGTTTAAAGGTAAATCGGGATCGCCCCCAGTCCATTGTACGGTACCCATAGTACAAGCGTTGCTTAGTTTGGGATTGGGACCATACAGTTGGTGTGCCAGTCTGGCAATATTTATTTATTTATTACTAGCTGAGCCCGCGACTTCGTCCGCGTGGAATTTAACTTAACAAAAAAGCCCGCTCCCGCGTTCAGAGCCCGCGTGGCAGGACCCATTTTTAAAATTTTGTTTTTCTAAAATAAAAGTAGCCTAAGTTACTGCTTATAACATCAGCTATCTACCAGTGAAAGTCCTGTCAAAATAGGTCCACCCGTTTCGGAGATTACCCGGAACAAACACACAGACAGACAGACCAAAAAAAATTAAATCGCGTTTTTGCTATAGGTGTCGTATGTACTTTGATATGCAATTAGTGAAAAGGTGTTATTTTGATATTACAAACAGACACTCCAATTTTATTTATTTGTATAGATTTAAAAGAAGTACAGCAATGGCTACGCCAATATATCGCGCGTAAAACAAAGTTAACAATTTAAACTAAACAAAACAAATTAAATTTCATAAATAAATCAACATTATAAATCATACGACCATGTCTCCACGCATGATTTAAACGTCCTATACCGGGAATCGAACCCGGGGCCTCGCTAATTGTTTAGCACTAACCACTATACATTAACTTTGATCTATTTCTAATTAACTGACTGTTTGTAATATTAGGTTTAACTAATTAAAGCGAGCGCTAATTCTGTTGTGACACGAATTAAGTAATCTTGTTAGGGTTTTAAATTTAATTATTTTCCTATAATAAAGTCGGAAAACAAGCCCACGACCCGCCTAATGTTAAGCAGTTACTTAAGGCATAATACCAAAAGCATTGCTCGCATTGCCCACCTGATAGAGGTGGGAATTGCGATAGGGGTAGGCAAAGGGGGTGAGGAGGGTTAGGCTCTCTGACTACGTACGAAAGGCAGCTATAATAGTTCATCATCTGCCTCACCTTTTCCCATTATCTGTGGTCGGCGCAGTATGTATTTTCCTTCCATACATCGCGCTTTCCCGTCATACTCACATCCACTCCAACCTCGTTCATATCATTCTTAATACAATCCATCCATCTTTTCTTGGGCCTTCCTCTCGCACTGTATCCATCCACATTCATATTCATCACTCGTTTAGTCACATGCTTCTCATCCCTTCTCATCACGTGTCCAAACCATTCCAGCCTCCTACCTCTCACTTTATCTGTTATTGGCGCTACCCTGACGCTACCTCTTATATACACATTCTTCACCTTATCCATTCGCGTCACTCCACACATCCATCTCAACATTCGCATCTCAGCAGAGTGGAGACGTTTCTCTTCCCGCACTTTAGCCGCCCAGCATTCCGAGCCGTACATGATTAGCTATAATAGTTACATTACACCAATCTTCCGTGAGAGGCCCGTACTACTCCATTCGAGCCAATATATTTGAACTGTAGTCACCTATAGTCAAGTGACTATAGCTTGTCTCAACCAAAAGTTAACCGAATAGGAAGACACAAAGTCACCCAGTACAAGACGGTACAGCATCAAATAAAACATTAAGGCCCAGCGCACACCGCTGTTGGCGCGACGGAGAGCAATTGAAGTCAACAATCTAAATATGTATAACTCAAAGGTGACTGACTGACTGACTGACATAGTGATCTATCAACGCACAGCCCAAACCACTGGACGGATCAGGCTGAAATTTGGCATGCAGGTAGATGTTATGACGTAGGCATCCGCTAAGAAAGGATTTTGATTAATTCTACCCCCAAGGGGATAAAATAGGGGATGAATAATCCCGAAATTTTTGTTGAGTTAAATTACATGCGGACGAAGTCGCGGGCACAGCTAGTTTAATATAAACCTTAACTACTTTGACATACGGTATGTATGAGCAGTCGCGCGTATGATCTTGTAGTAGCTTGACGGCGCTCCGAGCACCGCGTGCGAATTTATTCAAGCGACCGTATGTCAAGGTAGTTAAGTTTTATATTAAACTAGCTGTGCCCGCGACTTTGTCGGCGTGGAATTTAAATAGTTAATTAATGAAAATCCGGTCAAAATCATTCCACTTTTGGATTTCATGTGTTTTTATATTTTTACGCGGAACCTTAATTGGTTTTCTAAAATTAAAGTAGCCCAAGTTACTCGGTATAACATCAGCTATCTGCCAGTGAAAGTCCCGTCAAAATCGGTCCAGCCGTTTCGGAGATTACCCGGAACAAACATACAGACAGACAGACAGACAGACAGACAGACAAAAAAATCAATGTTGTTTTTGTTATAAGTAAGTTTGTACCGTATACACTCTCATATGCCAATGCATTCACTCAATAGTGAAAATGTGATATTTTGATATTACAAACAGACACTCCAATTTTATTTATTTGTATAGATGTTACTTTCAATCCTCCCATCCTCTGCCGCGCCTCCAGCAGTATGCGCTGGGCCTTAAATCAACACTTGTAATAATTCAAACGCGTGCGCATCGTTTGACAGTCGAAATCAAACGCCAATTAGTGCCGCGACCGCATACATCACCCGTTATTACACGGAATGTGTCCCGTGTCTCGTGTAAACGGGCCGCAAGTCGGGACATTTGATTTTATTTAGTGGATCCAATTATTGGAGTACTTCTCTGCCATTAATTAGGTACCGAGAATGAAAGATTAAGAGCGCCATCTATCGTGCATAATTAACACCACGATTATTATCCTAGGACCATATAACTTCACACCACAAGGACCATTATTTAAGGACCATTTATCCTCCGGACGTGAGATGTACTCTCAACGGCATCTCGATATACGTCAAAACTAACGTATCGCATGTCTGAATGACTGACGTCAGTTTGGAAGTTCTCCTATCGCCTTTTTCTTTCCTTAAAACTGTGGCCCACCCAGTTTAATAGGTATTTCGGCAGTGTCAAGTAACAAATTTATTTATTTTATTTATTTATTTATTCACAAACTCCTTAACCTATCATTACAGGTGGGTACCTAATGCAATAGAAGGGTCATAAAATTATCATATAAACACTAATTAAACAATACATCAATCAATAAAACATACATCACACAAAATAGACAATCTACATTATATAACACACAACTATATATATACAAGAATACAGGTAACCAAACATATAAATCAACTAAACATTATTATAACATCAAAAGTATAGTAGACCTTTAGCGAATTCACCAAAATGACATGTGAATATATCCGTGTTGGCATGAAGTTCGTTAATAGTACGAATCGCTCGGGTCAGTGGTGTTTTGGCGAGAAGGTTGGTCCTAGCAGTCGGCACGGCTAGCAGCGGCGGGCGCCGCCGCTTCCACACGTAGCGGTATAAGAATAATAATAAGAATTATAATTAATAATATAATTTTAGCCCTTTTTGACGTCCCACTCCTGGGCACGGGCCTCCCCTCAACATGAGGGGGATTCAGGCCATAATCCACCACGCTGGCCCAGTGCGGTTTGGCGGATTTCACATGTCTTTCGAAAATTTGGTTAAATCTTCTAAGGCATGCAGGTTTCATCACGATGTTTTCCTTCACCGTAAGCAAGTGATAATCATATAATAATAATAATAATAGCCTTTATTCCCAACATTACATTTCATTATTTCAATTGATAACACTAACATTAAAAATAATAATTAAAAGTACATGCAATTATAGTAAAATAATAATTTAAATAATTTTAGTTGGGTACCCATTTGCGGGTGACGGCCTCCTCCGTTTTTCGCCACATCTCTCTGTCCTGTGCTAGTCGTGTCCAGGTATAATAGCCTACTGTAGCCACGATATCATCGCTCCACCGGCGTTTGGGTCTACCACGTGGTCTAGGTATGTCTCGTGGGTACCAATGGAGTATAATCATATATCACATAGAAATTATGATTCGCACATAGACTTAGAAAAATCCAGAGGTTCGAGCCGGGGTTTGAACCCGAGACCTGGTTGCCCGCAAGACGCGTGCTTAACCAATCGGCTATCACTGCTATCAAATAATAAGAATACAATACTAAAATGTGACAGTCCACTTTGGAAAACCAAAATGGAGGCCCCCAGTGCTCCTAAACGACCGATAGGACGGAACGGTAGGGCGCGATACGTCATTTTTGACGTATTTTTTAAAATATTTTATTTTATTATTATTAGGAGCCCGTAGTGTCCCACTGCTGGGCAAAGGCCTCCCCTCCCTTCTTCCATTTGTCTCGGTTTTTATAATAAAATATAAATAATTTAACCCCTTTGACGTCCCACTCCTGGGCACGGGCCTCCCCTCAACACGAGGGGGATGCAGGCCGTAATCCACCACGCTGGCCCTGTGCGGGTTGGCGGATTTCACATTTCTTCCCAAAATTGTTTAGATCTTCTAAGACATGCAGGTTTCCTCACGATGTTTTCCTTCACCGTAAGCGAGTGATAATCATAATTATAGAAATAACTAGCTGAGCCCGCGACTTCGTTCGCGTGGAATTTAACTTAACAAAAAAGCCCGCTCCCGCATTCTGAGCCCGCGCGTAAGGACCCACTTTTTATCATTTTGTTTATCTAAAATAAAAGTATCCTAAGTTACTCCCTATAACATCAGCTATCTGCCAGTGAAAGTCCCGTCAAAATCGGTCCAGCCGTTTCGGAGATTACCCGGAACAAACACACAGACAGAAAGACAGACAGACAGACAGACAAAAAAAATTTTAAATCGCGTTTTTGCTATAGGTGTCGTATGTACTTTGATATGCACTAAGTGAAAAGGTGTTATTTTGATATTACAAACAGACACTCCAATTTTATTTATTTGTATAGATGACTCGCACATTGATTTCGAATAACCCGCAGTTGCGAGGCAGGGTTTGAACCCAGGACCTAGTGCCCGCAAGACGCGTGCTATCACTGCTGTACCACCGCATAAGTAGAGTTAAATAGGAGATAAAAGCACACCACTAGTGGTTAATAATTGAAGCTGTCAATATAATGGGTTTAAGTAAGTATATTTAAAATAGACATTATTATTTAAGTATAAATACGTTCGATAGAAATAAAAGCACCATTACTCATGCAATTTGGGTTGCTGCTGACATCTCCTGTCATTAGACGGTATAAAACAATCCCTAGCGCCCTTATTCCGTTGCCGGTAAACTAAACTTAACTAAACTATATGTGTCATGAACGAGACAGACAATGTTTAAAGTTGTTTTATTTCTATTGAACAACAGAATCGACCACATGTACTTCTGTCTCTTAAAAACTGAATCCTACTAATATTATAAATGTGAAAGTTTGTGAGTGTGGATGTATGTTTGTTACTCTTTCACGCAAAAACTACTGAACGGATTCGGATAAAATTTGGAACACAGATAGTTTATAACCTGGATTAAAACATAGGATACTTTTTATCCCGATAATCCCGAAATCTCTGTTAAGTTTTATACTACGCGAAGTCGGTGGGCACAGCTAGTTACATTACATTACAGATAAAATAATCTGATACTGACAGA
The DNA here is from genome assembly GCA_918843915.1 of Notodonta ziczac. Taxonomy (NCBI): domain Eukaryota; kingdom Metazoa; phylum Arthropoda; class Insecta; order Lepidoptera; family Notodontidae; genus Notodonta; species Notodonta ziczac. The sequence goes on along the minus strand of OU974065.1, from coordinate 1,449,076 downwards.
AATATACAAAGCTATTTCAGGAAACCAACAGATTATGATATAATTATAATTGTTTGACGACCGCTTGGCGCAGTGGTTCGAGCGTAGGCCGCTCGGCTCACTGCGTCCGGTGGTTGCAGGTTCGATGCCCCCGGGGCAATTTACAGAAATTGCCTTTTCATAATTTGCCCAGGTCTGGGTGTCAACGGGATCGCCCCCAGTCTATTGTACGGTACCCATAGTATAAGCATTGTTTAGTTTGGGACCACAGAATTGGTGTGACAGTCTGGCGATATTCATCCTACTAATTATATTATAAATGCGAAAGTTTGTGAGTGTGGATGTATGTTTGTTACTCTTTCAGGGAAAAACTACTGAAGGGATTTGGATGAAATTTGGAACACAGATAGTTTATAACCGGAATTAACACATAGGATACTTTTTATACCGATAATCCTGAAATTTTTGTTAAGTTAAATACTAGGCGGACGAAGTCAGTGGGCACAGCTAGTTCATTCATATTTATAAAGTTAAGCAAGTGATCTCTGTTAGATGAGAGATTCCCACATTAAATTGGAACATCTTAAGGAAGTTACCAATGTTACCATAATGCATCGACGGTCCATCAATAGATCCTACATAGAGCATCGCTCGACTGCACATCGATCGATGGTAAAACGAGATGACTCGCCGGCGATTGACAACAATCGATCGAAGGTCAATCGACAGTTGATCGATTGGTGCATTTGTAACCCTCAAAGTGCGAACCGTGATCTGAACCTGCCCACCTAATGATCCAAGTGCATTGGACTATAGCTTTTAAGCCATTTTTTTATATTTACTGGTTTTAGTTTTTATTTCTGGATTTTTATTGCTTATTGATTTTTGACACAAATACACATATTTTATTAAATTTTTACCACTTTCTTTCAGTTTTACTAGCTGTGCCCGCGACTCCGTTCGCGTGGAATAGTGTCTTTGGGTAGCATATTTATTTATATCGAATCAAAAGCCAAAAAAAATAGTTTCAGCTTCTAGCTCTAAAAATTAAAATACTCCTCCATACAACTTTCATCCCCCCCTTTCAACCCCTTACAACCCTTTTGTCGCATTCAAAAGTATCTTATGCTTAGCTTCATAGCTTATGTCCTTTCCCAGGCTTCAGACTATCAGTGTACCGAATTTCATTTAAATAAGTTCAGTAGTTTTACGTAAAAGCGCGACAGACAGACATACAGAGTTACTTTCGCATTTATAATATTAGTAAGGATTGTTTGACATGGTGTAAACAGTTGTTTGTTGGTGAGCCAAATAAATAAAACTGTGATAAATAAAATCTCAATTGTAAGCGAAGTCAGGCACAATTGCCAGTATTATTAATAATTCCCTCCGATGAGTTTGTGTAAGTAAATCTGTCAGTAGGGAACATTAATCATCGCACGCGCAGCTATTTGTAGCGTTCTGAATACTTGGCGATACCCTTTTACTTGTTAAAAATAAATAAATGTAAATTATCGCCAGACTGACACACCAACAGGGCCCTAACCACGCTAGCTACTCTCGCGAGCTCTGCAAACGCTCGCGATTACGTTTCAAACGCTCCGCTTTTGACGTTTTGCTGACACGAGCTTCACGATTTCTACTGACATTGATATGGTATGGTGCAAGAACTTTATACGTGTTTTAATACAAGCTCATTGGTATAAATTAAAAAATAATAATTTTAGCCCTTTTAACGTCCCACTCCTGGGCACGGGCCTCCCCTCAACACGAGGGGGATTCAGGCCATAATCCACCACGCTGGCCCAGTGCGGGTTGGCGGATTACACATGTCTTTCGAAAATTGGTTAAATCTTCTAAGACATGCAGGTTTCCTCACGATGTTTTCCTTCACCGTAAGCAAGCTCATTGGTATGGTGTCAGCAAAACGTCAAAAGCGGAGCGTTTGAAACGCAATGACTAGCTTTTGCTTTTCTATTACCATTTGAGTAGCTAGCGTGGTTAGGGCCCTGTAAGGTCCCAAACTAAGCAACGCTTGTGCTATGGGTACCGTACAATGGATTGGGGTGATCCCAGTGCCACCCAGACCAGGGTAAATTACGAAAAGGTCATTCCGAAATTTACTCCGTCGGTAATCGAACTCGCAACCACCATGTGTAGAGAGTCGAGTGGCCTACGCTGAAACCACTGCGCCAAGCCGTCATCTAAATAAATAATAAATAATGTAACAGAACAAGTAATCACTTGTTTATACATACGGGTGTATACTCTCTTGGTACTAGCGTCCGTTTCCTTATTAACAGTTAAAACAAACCCCAAAATGCTACAGTTTCGAAATTATCATCAATTTATTTGCCGATGTTTGCCGACGGCGCCCGAAGTTTGCCGAGCGCTACCGACGTTTACCAATCATGATCGACCCTAAGAAACTTGACAAATATTTACAGTTTCCATGTATAACTATTACCAACTTAGTTTTGCCGTTGTCTACAGAGCAATATACGGGAAAAAAATTGAGACTAACCGCAATGGTATCTTGGTATTTGAATTGACGGTTACAACTTTAAATTTGCAGCTGATTTTTACTTTTTTTCAAACTGCATGTATGTAATTTTTTGTTTGTCAACAGTAATAATAAGTTTGTTGCCGGTATAGTTAACTCAATATTGGGTTTAGATATGACCAAGCATTGAACGGATGATTATAACTGTTAAGAAGTAAATCGTGAACTAATATTGCCTCAGACCTATTTAGATCACGAGTCATTTCAGTTATCTATCTATTCTATATTTATACATAAAAATGAATGTTTGTCTGTATGTCCTATATAGAATCGTAAACTATGCATTTGATCATGTCATGATCTTCAGCAAAGTGTTGTGCATGAGCCCACAAAGGTTTCTGAGTTGGTACGACCAATCTTTGGCAGCGTAGCGACGCGCGCAGGGTACAGCTCACAGATATAGATTTACATAGAGAACGCAAATGCATGTTCTTCGCGACTCCGAACCCCGACTAAGCGTCAAGGTTGGTCGCCGCTAACTTACAGTCCGCGCGAGTCTGTTGTTTTGTTATGTATGAGCGATATAATCACTCGAGAGAATCGTAGCGGGCGGAGGGGCATCGGCGGCATCGGTGTCTTTTAATTGGTTTGGATTTCCCGTCACTAAATTTCGGCTATGACGTCACAGTAGGTGTTAAAAATTCTGCACGTTTGGTTTCAATACAAATCGTGATACTTGCGTTATCTATGTAAATCTATATCTGTGGTACAGCTAGTACTATATAAAAATGAATCTCTATTTCCTTGGTCATCGCAACACGCGTGAACGGATGGAACGATTTCGCGAATTCATTTTTTGTTGTGTTTATTGTTGTCAGGAGAAGGTTCTTATGAGAGAAAATGTTAAGAAATTTGAGCGGAACAATTCGAATTCAATATTCAAAGTTAAGACAGGACAACGTCTGTCGGGTCAGATAGCTTATTATATTTTTAACTCTACCAAGTTATAACACTGCCCTCTGACAAAAGATCCACCTGAAATTGCTACAGTAGTTTCTTTTGTATATGTTTCAAATTTCTAATTCGATTTCGAAAAGCAGTGATAGCTGATTATGCACACGTCTTGCGGGCACCAGGTCCTTGGGTCAAACCCCGGCTCACACCTCTGGGTTCTTCGAAATCTATGTGCGATTCATAATTTCTATATGATTATCACTTGCTTACGGTGACGAAAAACATCGTGAGGAAACCTGCATGTCTTAGAATATCTAACCAATTTTCGAAAGACATGTGAGTCCGCCAACTCGCACTGGGCCAGCGTAGTGAGGGGCAGTCCGTGCCCAGGAGTGTGACATCAAAAAGGTCTAAATGATTATTATTAAATTGAATTTAATATTTAATTCAAATTCTATTCCCCTCGTAGTGAGGGGAGGCCCGTGCCCAGGAGTGTGACATCAAAAAGGTCTAAATGATTATTATTGAATTGAATTTAATATTTAATTCAAATTCTATTCCCCTCGTAGTGAGGGGCAGTCCGTGCCCAGGAGTGTGACATCAAAAAGGTCTAAATGATTATTACTAAATTGAATTTAATATTTAATTCAAATTCTATTCCCCTCGTAGTGAGGGGAGGCCCGTGCCCAGGAGTGCGACATCAAAAAGGGTAAATTATTATTATTAAATTGAATTTAATATCAAATTCGAATTTTATTTATTTCGGATTACATGATCCATACTTTTTTAAAGACAAAAATACGAAATATGTAACAAAAATATAACAAAAAATTATGAGTGAGGGAGCCAACCGGAAGCCTAAACTCTCTTCACTTCCCTCTCTCTATCCCACTTCCGTTCAGGTCGGCACCGTGCAAGCAATGCCTTTGGTATAGCAAGCATCTGTGGGCGACGGTAACAGCTTAACATGAGGCGGGTGGGGGAATGGCTGCAGACTCTCTCACTCGTAGTCGGAAACACAGCTATAACAGCTACTTTACGTCGATCTTAAAAGGCAACACACTGTAGATATTATTATTTATACTAGCTGTGCCCGCGACTTCGTCCGCGTGGAATTTAATTAACAAAGTTTCACACAAACTTTCATCCCCTATTTTATCCCCTAGGAGGTAGAATTAATCAAAATCCTTTCTTAGCGGATACCTACGTCATAACATCTACCTGCATGCCAAATTTCAGCCCGATCCGTCCAGTGGTTTGGGCTGTGCGTTGATAGATCACTATGTCAGTCAGTCAGTCAGTCACCATTGAGTTATATATCTATAGATTTGTGTCTACTTTGTTATTATTGATTAATTAAACAACTGGTGATAAAAAAAATAAAATATAACAGAATGTAAAAAGACAAGCCCGCTGAGTTTCTTGCCGGATCTTCTCAGTCGAGGTCGCGTTCCGATCCGGTTGTAGATATAAGAATTAAATATGTAAAATTGACAATTTGTAAGTGCCCCCGTAGGTCTAAACAAAATAAACGATTTGAATATGATCTTTTGTGAGAGAACAGTAATTAATTAACTATAGCTTGACTTTACCTCCGTAATCAATAACTACGGGTGTCAATAATTATGAAATCACTAGCTGATCCGACAGACGTTGTCCAGTCTTAACTTTGAATATTGAATTCGAATTGTTCCGCTCAACTTTCTAAAATTTTTATTTCATTAGAACCTTGTACAAACAATAATAAACACAACAAAAAATGAATTAGCGAAATCGTTCCATCCGTTCACGCGTGATGCGATGACCAAGGAAATAGAGATTCATTTATATATATACTCGTTTCTACCCGCGACTTCGTCCGCGTATACTTTACGCGTAGTCTTAAGTAAAGTATTCTATGTGTTAATACAGGTTATAAACTATCTGTATTCCAAATTTAATCCAAACCCATTCAGTAGTTTTTGTGTGAAAGAGTAACAAACATACATCCACACTCACAAACTTTCGCATTTATATTATTAGTAGGAAGTAGGATGTAGATTTTTCACAACACTATCAAATAGTGTAATGTCACACTAAATATTTAAATGTCGACTAATATCTTCTGACTATTTTCCCCAATAGGATTCTAATAAGCGCGTAGTTTTTCAGTAGCAAACGTACAAACGGTGTTTTTCTGGGAAAACTGAACGGCAGAATAAATGAATAGTGAACTAAGTGGAGCACGATGCCGAGCGTACCGCGGACCACACACGTAGCGGCCGCCCCGAGCGCCCGCGCACCGACAGCCGCAATATGGACATACCTTTACATGTTATAAGCTCTTTGGACGACCGCTTAGCGCTGTGGTTTGAGCGCAGGCCGCTCGGCTCACTGCGGGCTCGATTCCCGTCGGGGAAAATTTCGGAAGGGCATTTTTGTAATTTACCCAGTTCTGGGTGTCACTGGGTTCGCCCCCAGTACATTAAACGGTACTTATTGTACAAGCGTTGCTTAGTTTCGGAGCGTACAGTTGGTGTGTCAGTCTGAGATATATATTTATTTATTTCTATTGCATGCCGCCCTAGTGAATGCTAAATATGATATAAAATGTATTTACTTACTTCAAAAAAAAAGATGCGTTCCATTTTAACAGCTCACCTGTCATTACTTCCTTCAGTTCGTACCAAGCGTTTCGCTTCCACTTTTATTGTGCGAACTGCCAAGGAATGGAACACCTTGCCGGCGTCTTTGTTCCCGGTTGACTATAACCTGGATGTTTTCAAGTCGAGAGTGAACAGGTACCTTCTAGGCAAGTATGCACCACCGTAGACCACATCGTCACTTACCATCAGGTGAGATTGTGGTCAAATACTTGCCTATATCTAAATTAAAAAAAAAAAAAAAACTTAATAGCAATTTAACAAGGTAATCTATTCTGTGGTTTATACTTGCCAGTTTCAGCTTCGTAGATCGTCTCATCTCCATCATTACACACGTGTGTCAATTGTTTCACAATCATCGACAGAGACGGCGTTCTACAAAGCCGAAGCTGGCCGAGTATGCCCGACGATCTCTTGCTAGAACCCGAGGTAGGTGTAAACAAAAATATCGCGGCATATCCACATTAACATGACCGCAAGAACACCGCTGTAATCGACCAGAAGCAATGAACGAGCGGTATTAATAATAACAATAATAAACTTTATAGCGACACAGTCGCGGACTGATCGCCGGGATCGGACGCGGAGGAGGAAGGGGAGTGGAAGGGAGCCGGGGGGAGGGGGAATAATAATAATAAATAACAATAAACATCGTCAAACTAACACACCGACAGTACGATTCCAAACGAAGCAACGCTTGTACTATGGGTAGGTATGAACAGACAATCAGACAAGTCACGAAACTTACAGAAAAATTACGATATATCAATAATTACCATTTTAGACATAAACTGCGATGCAAATTAAAACTAAATACGCTCGAGCACATATTTCATGCGAAAATCAATTGAAAAATGCTGTAATATTTGAGCTTAATTCATGAAATTGTCGACGGAAAATTCCAACTCTGTGGGGTCCAGAATCACGAATGGAATCCATGGTATCAGTTTTCGTTACGATGACCCTTACCTACCCTGTATAATATATGAATAACTAGCTTTGCCCCCGACTTCGTCCGCGTAGTATTTAACGTAACAAAAATTTTGGGATTATCGGGATAAAAAGTATCCTATATGTTAATCCCGGTTATAAACTATCTGTTTTCCAAATTGCATCCAAATCCGTTCAGTAGTTTTTGCGTGAAGGAGTAACAAACATACATACATACATACATCCACACTCACAAACTTTTACATTTATAATATTAGTAGGCTTAAATGAAAAAATAAGTCAAACACTAATAAGTCTAATATTTCAAATTTACTATTAATTATTTATGGCAATGGTGTTCCCTGCTCATATTCTGTTGCTGTTCCTGAGAATATACCATCTTGTATTCATTGAAAAGAGTAACCATTGAGTTTCTCGCCGGATCTTCTCAGTGGAAGCAGCATTCTGAACCGGTGGTAGATTCTGACTATTCATAAATGCTTTGTTGGCGTACATGAATAAAATCAATTTTGAGTTCGAGTTCAATACCCAAGTGATTTAAAAGGGTGACAGTTGTAGAGCCAAGATGAGGCTAATAATTGACTACAGCTTATACTAATACTAGCTGTGCCCGCGACTTCGTCCGCGTGGAATTTAATAGACAAGTTTCATACAAACTTTCACCCTCTATTTTATCCCCTTGGGGGTAGAATTAAACAAACTCCTTTCTTAGCGGATGCCTACGTCATAACATCTACCTGCATGCCAAATTTCAGCCCGATCCGTCCAGTGGTTTGGGCTGTACGTTGATAGATCACTATGTCAGTCAGTCAGTCAGTCACCTTTGAGTTATATATATTTAGATAAGGACTGGCTTATCAGGGTAGTACCATCATCTCACAAAAGATCAGGGTAAAGTAGTTTTAAAAACTGCTTTTCGTTCGTGTGAGAGAGCCGAAACCTAGCTCCCTTACTCTCCCTTTATACCAATCTCCACTCTTCTTCAGATCGACTTCGCGCGATGCCTATGGTATTGCAAGCATCTATCTTGTTTGCCGACTTGTTATATGAAAATGGAAGGTCGGTAAGTAAGTGATACTAATATTACGAGTATAAATGCGAAAGTTTGTGAGTGTGTTTGTTACTCTTTCACGCAAAAACTACTGAACGGATTTGGATGAAATTTGGAACACAGATAGTTTATAACCGGGATTAACACATAGGATACTTTTTATCCCGAAAATTTTGTTAAGTTAAATACTACGCGAACGAAGTCGCGGGCATATACTAGTACCTAATAAAACTTCCGTATAAAAAAAGGAAAATTACTCTGATGTTTAGAAATGTCTTTAAGTAGTCAGACGCGCGTTGAACGGATGTTTAGTGTAACTGGAAGGCGTACCACATCAATCAGTAATTATTATCGATATGATTGGGCCACTCCACTGGAGAGGCGTTAAACAAACATTTGGGGTCTGAGGACACACGGGCAATTTAATTTGACCGGGCACGCTACGATTTATATGCGTGACTTCGATACTGTCGACAATGTTTGAAACTATGACTCTACATAATACGATTGGGGTTATATTATAAGAGACATAAATGTAGTCATATCATGTAGTTTAAAATATAGCAAATGATTTTGAAGTCATCAGTATAATGTTTGATAATATTACGAAGTACAGTTTCGTCGGTGTAAATGTGAAACGAGGTTTTGAAATTCGTACCTAACTACTTGGTATTTCTAAAAGTAAAAAAAAAATAGATAAAAGCTATAATATTTTTTTTTAAAACGGAGAAAACTGAATGGTCCTAAACTAAGCAACGCTTGTTCTATGGGTACCGTACAATAGACTAGGGACGATCCAAATGAGACCCTGACTAATACAAATTACGAAAAAGCTATTTCCAAAATTTACCCTGACGGGAACCAAACGCGGGCCTATGCTCGAACCACTATGCCAAAGGTGCGTCACATCGGGACCGATAGATTATGTACCTCTGGCGTAATGCAATTCAGAACCTTTCATGGAACATAAAAGGCAAGCTTATTGCCGTTATACTGGGCACAATCCACCTCAATACTTGCATGTTACAGTAAATTAATCTTAAAGTCAGCGACGGCGCCGGCCGCAATGTCCTCCCGTGTGTTTCCGCTAAATCGTTCAACTAGCAGCAAGTACAATCATGGTCGAGATCAAAAAATGTATTGGCGCAAACCTCTCAAGAACAAGACGGTTTACAACGACCAACACGATTGATACTTTTAACAACTAACAAATTATATCATATATATATACTTAAAAATGAATTGCTGTTCCTTAGTCTCGCTAAACCTTGAGAACGGCTGGACCGATTTGGCAAATTTTGGTCTTGAATTATTTGTGGAAGTCCAGAGAAGGTTTAAAAGGTGAATAATGAAAGTCCACGCGGACGAAGTCGCGGGCACAGCTAGTTAATAATAAATATCGCCAGACTGACACACCAACTGTATGGTCCCAAACTAAACACTGCAATGCAATGCTTGTACTATGGGTACCGTATAACGTACTGGGAGCGATCCCAGTGACACCCAGACCAGGGCAATTTACGAAAATATGAAAATATAATGAATAATATCACCTGACCGAACTGTGTATTTTGTGTTGTGAGTGCCTACTTGACTCTTGGGAGTGCTCTAGTGTTGAGTGTCGTGCCAGTAACCCTGAAGACCCAGCCTACCACCAGAGGAAAACGCCATCGTCATCGCGCCGGTTTTGAAGTACACGCATGACTTTGACCTGACCTGAATTTATTTAGCTACACCACGACAAATCCTAATTAAAAACAGGGCCCAGCACTTTATCCGCGACAAAATCTATTATTCCTTTTTTTATTTATTCATGTACCTAAGCCAACAAAGCATTTATGAATAGGCAGAATCTACCACCGGATTGGAATGCTGCTTCCACTGAGAAGATCCGGCGTGATACCCAATGGTTACTCTTTTCAATGAATAAAAGATGGTGTACATTCTTAGGAACAGCAACACAATGTGAGCAGGCAACACCGTTGTCACTACTTAAATAAGTATATAGTAATCAAATCTCACTCATATGTAGGTATTTAAATTAGAATGCTGTTTAAGTAAGGTATGCATTACAGTACTCACACATTACATCAATATTTAATGGTTACAAAAAAATCATAAATAATAAAACAGAGATGTATAAGGAAAATAATTGCTTTATGATGCCTTCCCTGCTAAATAAATAAATAGAGTTTATGAACAATAATAATATAGACCATAGTGTTTATAAGACGCGACATGGATTTCATTATTTAGGTACATACTCGCATGAAATAAATATTGAATACCGCTTGGCGCAGTGGTTCGAGCGTAGGCCGCTACGCGCACTGCACATGGTGGTTGCGGGTTCGACTCCCGCCGGGGCAAATTTCGAAAATGGCCTTTTCGTAATTCGCCTAGGTCTGGGTGTCACTGGGATCGCCCCCAGTCCATTTTACGGTACCCATAATATAAGCGTTGCTTTGTTTGAGACCACACAATTGGTGTGTCAGTCTGGCGATACTTATTATTACTTGCTTACGGTGAAGGAAAGCAACGTGAGGAAACCTGCATATCTAAGAAAATCTAATCAATTTTCGAAAGACATCCGTTGACCCGCACTCTGGGTCGGCGTGGTATATTTCTTATGGCCTGAATCCCACTCGAAGTGAGGGGAGGACCGTGCCCAGGAGTGGGACGACAAAGGAATAGATTATTTTTATTATAAACTGATTTTTATTGTGTGCGCTTGTGTATAAAATTATAAATATACTAGCTGTGCCCAACGACTTCGTCCGCGTAGTATTTAACTTAACAAAAATTTCTGGATTATCGGGATAAAAAGTATCCTATGTGTTAATCCAAATTTCATCCGAATCCGTTCAGTAGTCTTTGCGTGAAAGAGTAACAAACATACATCCACACTCACAAACTTTCACATTTATAATATTAGTTGGATAAATTGTATGTTTGACGACATCTTGTCGTAGTATTTCGAGCGTAGGCCGCTCGGCTTACAGCACCGAGTGGTTCCGCGTTCGGTTTCCGTCAGGGTAAATTTGATGGCCTTTTCGTCATTTGTCCCAGTCCTGGTGTCACTGTGATCGCCCCCAGTCCATTGAAGCTTAAATTTCCTTTACTTATTCATCATCATCATCATCATCATCATCATCATCAGCCTTTGCTTGTCCACTGCTGCACATAGGCCTCCTCTAATGAGCGCCATAGCGCCCTGTGTTCAGCTAAAACTTAATACTTATTCATACTAAAAGTTAAAATGTTACCCAGAAACCAAAAATTTGTTAAATCCGAAAGGGAAATAATTGTTTATACTTAAATTACCTTAATTACATTTCAATTAAAACCATTAATAATAATTATACGAACAAGATTTCCAAATTGCTAATTCCCATGAATAATTAAAAAATTAATACCAAAGTACCAAGACTTCAAATCCTTCGTCAAATAGTTTCGTAGATGCCATGCGTCAACTTGGGTGGTCCGGGCCGGTGTTCTATCCCGCTTCCACTACAGCATTCAAGCAATACCTGTCTCTCTCCGCAGTGAAGTTCGTCTGTCAAAGAGTATAAATTTAAACTGTTTGGATTGCGCTTAATTTGCGTAATGTTTAGTTAATCTTTTTTTATTTCAATAGGGTTGATAACTGCGGTTTTTTTTTATAATTGTTCTATATGTTATGTAACGCACAAAACAATTTGCACAAATTATAAAGTAGGTAATGCACAAAAATGACCTTATCCCGAGAATCCCGATGCATTGTTAAGTATTTTATTTTGACTCCAATGTAAGTAGGGGCGAGTCTATTTCCAACTCCTCCCAATGCAAGGGGGGTTATTTGAGCCATAGTCCACGCTGTTTGAGATAGCGAATTTCACACGTCATTCGAAAGGCGTGCGCTTTTTCGTCAATAAGTGATATTCTTTGTCTTTGTTGGCAATAAGATTCGGACATGAATCCGAAAACCCCAGGGTGAAGTGCTGTGAATTGAACCGCCATACCTTGTATTCTATCTAAAACGTGTGTTAAACCACTGAGCTATAATGAGGGTAGTCATAATTGTTTAAATAAAACTTCCCTATTTACAGTAAGCATATCTGTTTCGAAGATATTCTATGGAAATTTCATTCTTTTCGCGACATACCTGGCTCTTTCGCACGCACCGCCCCCATATAAGTCTTTCTCGCGCGTGCACCTATGACCTCTACGCGTGCTCTATCTCTGTTTAATCTCGAAGAAAGTTTATTTCTGTCACCTTTGCACGGTAATTCGCTGATCCAGACCGATATGCAATAATGTGTTAAACCGGTTTATGTGGGTTTAGACTTTATAACACACGCCTTAAAGTTGAAATTGCAACTAAGCTAGTTCACTTGACAACTAAAAGGCATTTGCAATAACATGTCAACCCAAACCATATTGAATCTGTACTCTATTATATAGCTACTAAGTTTTAGATTTGTATGGATGCAAATTATAATCAATAGGGTTGTCTGCACACAGGTAAAAGTGACATTTATAATTGAAAAAATAATCAAATATTTAATTAACATCTTGTCCTATGAATACTATACAAAGAGCTGAGGTCGGTCCCAGTCGCACCCAGACTAAGGAAAACCAAAAACCGATATTATTAAACATATTTTAGCAAAAACCGACATTAATAAACTAGTATCAACCATCAAATAATATAAACAACAAATAAAAAGCACAGCATGTAACGTAATTGCTTACACGCTCGCGCTCGGCTGTCATGACACCTGTCATAGCTGTCACAGATGTCATAGCTGTCAGAATAGTTGGTCTTCAATGCTGCAGTATCGATCTAATTGATCTGATGCGAGATAAAAATCTTTTATTGAACGTTTGTGCAGTATATATAGTGTACTAGCTGTGCCCACCGACTTCATACACGTAGTATTTAACTTTACAAAAAAAAACGGGATTATCGGGATAAAAAGTATCCTATGTGTTAATCACGGTTATAAACTATCTGTGTTCCAAATTTCATCCAAATCCGTTCAGTAGTTTTTGCCTGAAAGAGTAACAAACATCCACACTCACAAACTTTCGCATTTATAATATTACTAGCGATCCGCCCCGGCTTCGCACGGGTATTTTTTATGAGTGTTTCTCTATTATATTATGCAAGTATTATACAAAAAAAACTATCCTCTTCAATCACTCTATCAATTAAAAAAAACCTCATCAAAATCCGTTGCGTAGTTTTAAAGATCTAAGCATACATAGGAAGCGTCTATGTTTTATACTATGTATTGATATTAGTAGGATCTACTTATGTTTGTCTACCCCTTTGCAATAGAGCGAAGTGATTGAAAATTACGGTGTTTGAGCCAATCTGTACCTTACTAATTGAGTACCACTCAAAGGGATGCCCGTTACGATACGATATATCGGAATATCGATACAGCACTATACGATATAGCGATATTTGATGCGATATTTTGACCATACGATACGCTTCGATATATCGCATTCTTATAAAAATATCGCATTACCGTATCGTATCAAACTATGTCGGTCACTATTATCAGTTGTCGCAACTTCAGTTCCTTCTGAACGCCTGCTTTCTTTAGCTGGACACAAACTTTCCGAAAGCCGTAATAGGTTAAATCCACAGTGCTTATCAAAATTATTATTTTTGCGTTGTTTAAGTAATGATCAATTGTGATTTTTTTTGTTGAGTAAAACTATTTTAAATACATATAATTATTTGTTTATTTTTTAAAAATAAAAGAACATAGTAAAACTACTAAAAGATAACCCTTTGCACGATATATACTCATTATATCGCATATTAATTGAAAGGCATGCGATACGGTTACGATACGATATATCGATACAAAGGAAATCGATAATATCGCGTATCGATACAACCAAGTTCGATACAGTTACGATGCGATATATCGATACAATACACTTTTTTGGGCATCCCTAACCACTCATATACAGATTGGCTCGATCGGTGCAGTACCCCCGCGTCACAGAAGATCGGCGTAGATTCCCAATTACAGCTGCCTTTCGTAAAATGAGTGAGAGAGTGAGAGTCCCCTTCCCCTTCCTCTGCCCCACTCCCCTTCAGGGGGGCAACGTGCCGCGAGCAATGTAATTGGTATTGCAAACATCTATAGCACAGATATAGATTTACATAGATAACGCAAGTATCACGATTTGTATTGAAACCAAGCGCGCTGAATTTTTAACACCAACTGTGACGTCATTAGTGTCGGGAAATCCAAACCGATCCAAAGACACCGATGCCGCCGATGCCCCTCCGCCCGCTACGATTCTCTCGAGTGATTATCTCGCTCAGACTCATATTTTTTATATCTGTAGTCGCGCAGACTGTAATTTAGCGGCGACCAACCTTGACGCTTGGTCGGGGTTTCGGACACGTGAAGTACATGCATTTGCGTTATCTATGTAAATCTATATCTGTGATCTGTAGGCTTTTGGTAGGTTCGTTCGTACGCTTGTTTGACGACCGCTTGGCGGAGTGATTCGAGCGTAGGCCGCTCGGCTCACTGCATCGGGTGGTTGCGGGTTCGATTCCGGTCAGGGTTTTATCTTTTCGTATTTTTCCCTGGTCTGGGTGTCACTGGGATCGCCCCCAGTTCATTGTACAGTGCCCATAGTACAAGCGTTGCTTAGTTTGGGACCATACAGTTGGTGTGTTCGTCTGGCGATATTTATTATTATTTTATTTTTACTTTGTAAGTTATGTAAATAAACTATAGGTTACCTTTCATTTTCTTCCCTTTGATCCTTTAGCTGGAAGGTAATTATTGAAAATCGACCAAAAAGTTTATATTACAGAAATGACAGTTCTCATTCCTCTTTAAATTAATCTGTAAGAGAAGGATGGAAGATGTAATTTCTGTTGTGTCGTTTCCCCCAATAACCTACTCACTCAGATTAATTCAGCCTACTCATATCTCAGAGTGCCGCTAGCATTCTAGGAATGTAGATAATGGAGACCAGAGTCTGGAAGACGACCAAAACATATTAAATGATTCATAAAAAAGTAATAATATATTATACATCTTATAGTATAGCTCACAGTGTAGTCATATCTTGCATTATGATTTGAAGTCGTTAATGGCGGAGGTCAAATTTAATCCACGCTAATTTGAGAATAAAAGAAATCCTACTAATATTATAAATGCGAAAGTTTGTGGATGTTTTTTGCTCTCAGGCAAAAACTACTGACCGGATTTGGATGAAATTTGTAACACAGATAGTTTATAACCGGGATTAACAGATAGGATACTTTTTATCCCGATAATCCCGAAATTTTTGTTAAGTTAAATACTACGCGGACGAAGTCACGGGCATAAACTAGTATGATAATATTTCTATTTTATCTGGTTTAGATATTTGAGAAGTCCTTGAGGATGTGGCTTTTTAGTAATTTCCTAAAGAGCCCGAACGTTTTGCTCGCACTTTGTCGACCTAAATGGAAGGGAAATGTACGGGGGTGTTGGGCTTTCGACTCTCGCACTCATCGTACGATACACAGCTATAATACCTACTTTACGCCGAACTTCTGTGAGTGCGTGATACTACCCCGCTCGAGACAGTCCGTGTATGAACTGTATGCAACCGATCTCTACCAGGGTCAAAACTTACGCATTTGTGATGAACCAGCGACCCGCCCGGGTTCGCACGGGTATTTTTATCAGTGTTTCTCTACTATATTATGCATGTACTAACTGTGCCCGCGACTTCGTCCGCGTGGAATTTAATAGACAAAGTTTCATACAAACTTTCATCCCCTCTTTATCCCCTTGGGGGTAGAATTAATCAAAATCCTTTCTTAGCGGATGCCTACGTCATAACATCTACCCGCATGCCAAATTTCAGCCCGATCCGTCCAGTGGTTTGGGCTGTGCGTTGATAGATCACTATGTCAGCCAGTCAGTCACCTTTGAGTTATGTATATTTAGATTATACATATAAGGCAGTGATAGCCGAGTGGTTAAGCACGCGTCTTGCGGGCACCAGGTCTTGGGTTCAAACCCTGCCTCGCACCTCTGGGTATTTCGAAATGTATGTGCGAATCATTATTTCTATATGATTATCACTTGCTTACTAGCAAGCTTTAACGATCGAACAAGAGGCTCTTATAAAGCCAGAGTGGGACAGAAAACGCAGCCAGCTGCTGGATATCGCCGACATTATTAGTCATCTCAGCTCATCTCGGCATTAAATTGATTAAAAGTGAAATTTGTAAATTGATATATAACTTGTGGCCACCCAGCTCGCGGTTGGATGTTTATTTTTATTTGTGTGTGCGCATGCGCGCGAGGCTCGTGATAGATCGGCGTACGCGCAGCGAGCTGATTGGTTCGAATACTAGGGGTGTCAAGCTCAAGTTACTTCAAGTAGTGGTATGAATGTAACAGCTTAATAATATGATATCCTGATTACGTAAGTAATTTCTAAAATCATATCATATGCGTCTTGATAAGTACCTAAAATACAAATGCAATGAAAAAAATATCACCTGACTAACACACCAACTGTATGGTCCCAAACCAAGCAACCTTAACACTACCTATTGGTAGGTACCGTACAATGGACTAGGAGTGGTCCTAGTTACACCCAGGTAAGACCATTTTCGTAAATTCACCTGACGGGTATCGAACCCGCAACCACTCGGTGCAGTAACCGCAGCGCACGAGCCAAACGGCTTAAGACTAAACCATTAAATTCCTAATTTAAAAACGTTCGTAGTTTATTTATTTTTTGTGACAACCCTACGCACTGATTGACCGGCGCCTCGCACATTCTATTTTTTAAAATTCCCTCCTTTTATTATTTGACTAATAATATTTTGTATGGGTAGCATTTAATAATTATGCTTAAAACATTAATTGTCCTAAATAATGCCATATTATTTTTAATTATTGCATTTACACCTACTTAATTGTTTTAAGAATATTATACGTATGAATATAAGTACTTACAATTATATTGGTCCAAGATTTTATTAAAATATTTTATAATTACTAGATTTCGCATGATGCAAGATTCGACAAAGAAAAAAATTAAAAAATGGCGGCTAAGCCTATTCACGCGATATAATTAACTTTAAATTATCTTGAAGAATTTATATTTGTACCAATAAAAACCGCTATAAAAACTCTTTAGTGCTCAATTAGGCGATTACGGGTGGCCTAAGCAGTCTTAATCTAACCAAAATCCAAGAACAGTGGACCTATTACACTCAATCACACGCACTATCACAGAGCTCAACATTTAATGGACGTTCTAACAATACCCAACATCGAAAGACCTATCTGTTTAACGAATATCCTAGTGATGATAGATCAACGTTTATTGGTAATTGTATACAATAAATTATCTAATAAAGGATCTCTCATTTCAAGTAAATTGTTCCCAATCATAGCTCAAGCTTACTTGATATTCAAACGAAGAATTCCAATCGCAAAATAGAACGCCGATAATAGCGTCAGCTCTTTCACACGTATTATTAACTTTCGCGGAATGTTCCACGGGGGACAGAGGCAGAGATATCTAGCGTTCTCTGTTGGACGAGCTATGCAATAATGTGTCACAGGTTAGAATAAGTCCAATACAATTCTAGCTCTATAGCTAGAGACATAAGGTGCAGACTTGTGGTTTATTTTATACTTGAGTGAATTTTATTGCGATAGGAGTATAGTTGTGTTGTGAATGCACTGCGTTCGACGTGGGTGGTCGGTAATTTTTATTCCGACGTCAAAAGGTCGTTGACCTCGGTCCGATTAATTTTAACACCTGTGTTTAGGCTTTTTTTTATTTATCATCGATTTATTTTCTTATAGGTAGGTATCATTGATATCGTTGCATTTTACAGCTCAAATAAATGCAGCTACCTATTTAATACAATGGAAATCTTACCTAAGTCGCTTAAGCATACATTTCTCAATTTATTTTCGAAATAAATGATGTTGATGTATAAGCGACATAGAAGTAAGCACTTATCAGTGTTTCCTTGATCCGTGATTTGGTTTTATTCCTTTTAAGTGAAGGTACTTACCTATCATTGTTGAATTTGAAGGCAAATAGGTATTGTAAGGAAGACTGCATGTCTAAGTGAACCTATGAAGTTATGAAGTGTGTTAACAGAGCGTGTTACATCCGCCAACAAGCACAGGCCCAGGTGGCGGAATAGTATGCGCCAAATGTCTCTCATATTGAGGAAGAGATGGCATATTACGGCAATCACTCCCCCTATTATATTGGGACCGAAATACTATAGTAAATACCTATAGCTTAATTATAATGACAGCTCTCAAGCTAAGTTAAATTAAAGCTGATTGTATACAACATTGCGTTGATTTATATGTAAAGCTCTGTATTTGATAAAAGATATTGACATGCCAGATACGAACGATATAAAACACTCGTTGGACATTACTAGGTACAAAGTTATGACGTCACTTTTGCGAGCAACTGTCATTCAAATCAAGTTATATTTTGAGGACTGTAAGATAGTACATACTCATGAATATATATTCCTGAAAGGGGTAATCTCTATCAATGGCCGAATACTGAGATTTGGAGTGTAGTAAAATGTTACACTTAAAGTTCCGTTTAGATAACTGCTTCAGGCGTCTTTTCTGGCATTTTTTCAAATGACGCGTCTAAATTATAAAGCGCTCAATATGCATTTGCATTTGAGCATTTGGCGGTTAGATGAATCAGTGTTTTTATTGTCGCTTACGGCATTTAAATACGGACTGGTGTTGTAAGCGACAGAGTACATTAACATTTTGCCAATAAAAAGAAACAACATTTTCCAACTCCCCTTCAAGCATACCCTTTAATTTAGATCAATTCGAATGAACTGACAGACAGAGGGTGAACGGGGGTGATATTGAAATACTTGCGGCGTCTCGAATCGGGAATTCCGGGTTCGATTCCCGGCCCGACAACTTTAATTTTGAAGTCGTTTTATTGCATTTTTTAACTTCATTCTTTTGACGAAATTAATTTGCTACCCTTAAGTTGTAGGGTTGGGATATACACACTGGCAGTCTCAGGGTGCAGCTATCAGGTGTAGAGGGTGGATATCGGGGAAAAGAAACATCAGGAGAGACTGCAAACAGACGGCAAAACGACAAATTTGGGATAAAATCCAGCACAAAGTTACTATTGGCACTTGACACAGATTGCGGAATGCACAAGGCCAAACGTTGATTTTTTTCTATATTGTATTGCTATTTATTTAATGTATTATGGCCATTTAATACTTGACACTGGAAAAATACCTACTAATGGCGGATGACGCAATATATCTAAAGAAAGAAAAAGAGTTTGATTAACAACAAATTAAATAAAATAAAACACAATTTATTTTAACTTCTTTTAATGAGATTTCTCTTCTATAAATCGCTACGTTGCACATTTATATTTTAACAACACTGAAAAATTGAAAACAAAAGAAAACCAATTCCTCGAGTTTCAGAGGATCAGTTTTCAAAATGCTGTTAAAATATAAATACCGACTAATACTGCTACATTGCACAATAAATAACTTACCTAATAATAATTTGTTAATTAATCTTATTTATTCTAATAATTAATTATTATTTACAATTATTTTATTTTATTTTATTTTACACAATTCGAGTGGGACAAAATTTGACTGTTACTTTTACAAACGTTATTTGAGTGATGTGAAATTTTTATTAGTTACATTTTATATTAGGTCGAACACAAATGTTTAAAAAATGCACAATTATTAAGATTATTATTAATCTGTCAAACACTATGGTAAAGTTGCTCACTATGGTTAACCTTTATGACCAAAAAACTCTAGAAAATACATTGTACAAATATGTAACTGCGATATGGGCATTATAATTAAGGTGAAGCCGCCTGTCTAGCCCGCGAAATTCAAAATTTTCGAGTATTTTTATAGTTTATCCAAAATCTGAAAACATTTTAGACAGCATTTTGTGATTTGCGACAAAAACAGTATGCAGTGCGTTTATTAATACATTTATTTTACTCTAAATATTATCACGGTTGATATGATACTAGTTAATCACTAAATATACAAAAATTACCAGATTATCTGGATAGCTGTCGTTCTTGAAATGTTTAAGAGTAAGTTGGATATATTAATAAATGCACTGCACACGGTCTTTGTCGCAAATTACAAAATGTGCCTTTTATTATTGTCAGATTTTGAAAAATTTCTAAGAAATTGAAAAAATTGAATGGGCGCTTTAGCCTCAATACAATATAGTTAAGTATTAGGTAGGTAATCAGTAAATGCCAAAGAAAATAGTTAACATAGTATTTTTATTCAATTGAGTAACTTATCTAGTTTCACGACTAGAAAAGTCAGTTGTCTATGAACTTAATCCTTATTATTTTAGGCCTCTCACAACAACTGCCTCTTTCTATCGTATAGCTCTATCTCTCTCCGTTGATCTTTATTTAATTTCAATTTCTATGAATATCTGACATTTCTACTTGTCAATATTTTCTTTGTAAAAAAAGGTTTTATATTGCCGTTTTGGCGTGTATAGTGTTTTTATAATTCTATGATGTCATCCGATATCGCAGAGACATACAATTTGTAGTATTCAATAAATAAACAAACAAAAACAAAACGTTCAGAGATGTTTGTCAAAACTGCGCTTTGAATGATTGTGTCCAATTTATTTTAATCCTCGCGTCTCACGCATGCGCGTTCGTATCGTTTTTTCTTGTTATTTTTTATCTTTTTAGAAAAACGATATCGCCCGCCTGAGTTCTGATACTGTGTTTTATGATGAAAAATTAGAGGGATTAAGTTTTTCAAAGATTTTTTTTCATAATCAATCTTCTTCCTAACATTTATTTTTGGTGACGACTGAAATACTACATGAATTATTTTTACTACTTGACAGTTTTATGCAATGTAAGTCAGTCGAATTTAATCGAAATGTCGGTCGGTTTTAAGATTTTATGCTTTTATGAAATTGGGCTGTTATAACACAACTTTTCCAAGCACGCCGAATACGACAAATCATTTATCATAGATTCTGTCACACCCTAGTCTCTCTTTCTTACATTATTCAAATGAGCGAGACAATGTTACATTACAAGGGTTAGGCCCACTAAATCTGGCGCCGAACTAGACAAAGAATAATGATCGCATACTAAATCGTTACTCAAATTATTAACGCCAGGTGAATCGATATCAACACTGAGAACGATCTTGAGTACACTATTGACATGTAATTTTTACTGGTTTGACATAAGAATGACATTACCAAGATCGCTCTCAGATTTGAGATCGATCTACAAATACGGCCCTGATACGCCGTTATCAGTCGCATCACAAAAAAGATCGACTCAATTTTGAGACAAATTCGAGTAAGTAATCAGCAGTATGACACACTCTCTATCTATTTCCGTCAGATCTGCTAATTCCACACACTGCCATTCCGTCGGAAAACCATTGGTCATTAAATTTCACCTTAAAGAAAAAAATCCTAGTGCTTTAAATCTTCAGGGTAGATATTTTGTCAGCTAGTCGACTGCTGACAAAAACCAATGGCTTTTAATTCTATTGTGTTTTTTGATCAGCAGACTTGAGGCCCAGGAGTATAACCGGTGAATATAGCATCATAAATAAGTTCATCTAACACCTATTCAACTGCTGCTCCCTCTCCCTTGCTTTCATCTCCAATTCCTCTTCCTCCTTTGTCAATGGCACCGTGCTGTGGTTGTATAACCCCTGGGCCATCAGCTGCAAGGCCAGGGGGTTCCTCTGGCCTGAGGCCTTCTTGATCTTGGCCCGTTTGTTCTGGAACCAGATCTTGATCTGGGCTTCGGCCAGGCCAAGCTCGGCGGCGAGGGCCTGCCGCCGCCGTTCGGTCAGGTAGCGGTTTTCAGCGAACTCGTGCTGTGGAAAAAAACGGATTTATTACCACACCATAACGTCTGTTTTCCAGCAGAGGTAGGCAGAGCACATTTGTGTCGATAGTACACTGCACATG
Source organism: Notodonta ziczac (assembly GCA_918843915.1). NCBI lineage: Eukaryota > Metazoa > Arthropoda > Insecta > Lepidoptera > Notodontidae > Notodonta > Notodonta ziczac. The sequence goes on along the minus strand of OU974065.1, from coordinate 1,426,972 downwards.
GTGGTTGCGGGTTCGACTCCCGCTGGGGTAAATTTCGGTAATAGCCTTTTCGTAATTGCCCTGGTATGGGTGTCACTGGGATCGCCGCCAGTCCATTGTACGGTACCCGTAGTAAAAGCGTTGCTTAGTTTGGGACCATACAGTTGGTGTGTTAGTCTAGCGATATTTATTAATGTAATCAGGGGTGAGCTTATAGCCATTATACCGAGCACATTACCCCTCAATGAGAGGCTTCGGACCATCTACCCTGGCCCAGTTCGGGTAAGCAAATGACACGCCTTTCGAATTATCGTCGTTTCCTTCACCCCTCAGTAATCCGAAAATCCCGGAGCTGTGAGCCCTGAAGCTGAACCTTTGTATCCCAAAGCCTGCGTTCGACCACTGAGCTATCACTGCTATCATTGACTTGAGAAGGCTTTCACTTGCGAAGATATAATCTATATATATAAAAATATATTGCTGTGCGTTGGTCACGCTAAACCTGAGGGCGATCCCAGTGACACCCAGACCAGGGCAAATAACGAAAAGGCCATTTCCAAAATTTACCCCAGCGGGAGTCCAACCCGCAACCACCATGTGCAATGAGCCAAGCGGCCAACGCTCGAACCACTGCGCCAAGCGGTCGGTTATGTGGGATAACTGTATGATATCACTGAGTGTAGTGATATACCTTTAATCTAGCAAGCTGCGGTCCAGAGAATGCGGTGCGGGGTCTCTTCTCATCGGAAGCGACCTCCCCGGGAGGTTTCTTAGGCCGCCGGGTGCGAGGACCTGGGGGAGACAGATTTATTTTTAACCAACTTGTAATAACTAAAATTGTAAATTTAGAAAACCCCCGATGCGTCTACTTTAAACTACAAAAGAGCTGATAATTTTCAAACTGCTGAACCGATTTTCATGAAACATAGCTAAGAACACCCTCGATCAGAATACCTATCTAACAAAAAAACTACATTGAAATCGGCTCATCCGCTTGGACGCTACGATGCCACAGACAGACACACAGATACACAAATACATGTTAAACTTACAACAGCCCTCTTTTTTGTCGGGGGTTAAAAAGGAGGTCTTCTTCGAAAAGGTCTTGAGGTGCCTACAGACTTGCTTAATCGTGAATCGACCTCAATTTGATCCGCCATGGCCGATTAGTCTTGCCGATCAAGCAAGTCTGATGGCACCTTTGCACATACAATTGTTCTTCAATTAATATTAAACAGCTAACTATAATATTTGTCGCCTATCATACATACAACATATACAAATCTTATAACATAAAAGTAAGTAACAAAACTTCACACATAAAAACATGCCAAAACAAACACAACATAATTCAATTTAAATAAAATCCATAAAGGTGTATTAGGAGATAAAAATATAATCAATAATAAACCGTCAAATTGTCCGTCCAACTTAAATAAAATACGTTCCATACTAAAACAGACCGTGGTCGGTTATGAATTTACCGATTGATTGTATTTTTTATTACATAGAAAAATCCGGTCATTTTTCTGATGTTATTCTGATGTTCGTTCATAATCGTACACCCATAGTAACCATAACCTAATTATTTTCCGTCGTCTGCGTAAAAACTCACTGCAAAATTGTAAAGATTATTTTCATAATACTTCGTTCGCATTAATGTGTGTGTTTTGAAACCAGTCAGCCTCCGACATGGCTTATCACTAGGTACATAGTATAAAACAAAGTCGCTTCCCGCTGTCTGTCTGTCCTTATGTATGCTTAGATCTTTAAAACTGCGCAACGGATGTTGATGCAGTTTTTAATAGATATAGTGATTCAAGAGGAAGTTTTATTTGTATAATACATGCATAATATAGTACAGATACACTGATAAAAAATACCCGTGCAAAGCCGGGGCGGGTCGCTAGTTTTTATTATAAAACGCTAGGCCAATTTTTCATCACCGGTATTTATATAACTTTGTGGTAATCGCAAGCACACTTCAAAAAAACAGGCACAAACGGGCAATTCCAACGAAGATATTCCCGAACCGAGCGGACGATGCAATATCTTAACCAATTCAGTTCCCAAGACGTAAAAGGAGTGTTGAGTTTATAAAATTGGTCAAAATATTTCACCGACCGCCTGGCGGGCGATGCGGCGGGCAATCCCTGTGGAAATTGGCGGGTGAGACGCACAAAACACAAACACACAAAAGATATTGCACAAAAACAAAGAAAAAAATGTTAGTTCATTTTCAAAACACATTGTTAGACAGAAAAACAATCAATTAAAAAGTTGAGTATCGACTAAAGTGATCCAAATTGCCAATTTCTGTCCAAAATCATCAAGTAGGTATATTTTTATTAATAAATATTGTTTCAAATATCCTAGTCAATACTCAGCTTAAAATGTTTCAAAATAATTATTTACAAAAAAGAAGGCGGCGATTGAACATTAATTTCAATTCTATTCATTACTCGTTTCTCAAATTAAATTGTAACATGACCTAGTCGAATATAGCATTACCTATATGTGCCTAGGTCAAATATAATTACTAAAATACCAACGCATTTATAATTTATGTTAGTGCTAACAATAGCAAATTGAAAACATAAAAGCAAAATTAAACCATGCACAATGCCGCTTGAGTAATATTGTTCTGTGCACAAAACATTTAAAAATGGTACTAATTTCTGTTATCTAAACCTCGAAAGACGTATAAGGTATTATTTTAATAATGCATGATGCTCTGTATAGCACAAATATATCTGATGAATAGAGTATTAATATTTTATGTTGTCTAGTACAGCTTGTTAGTGAAGAGTGATTTAAAATGCTAGCTGTTCTTAAGAAAACAATCGTGCATTAGTAAAATAACACCTCATAATATGTAAAAGACAAGCAAAATGAAAAACTACTTAATTTAGTTTAGTAAAGTTTACAAGTACCAACAAAATTACCTAGTATAATTAATATACTTTTTAATGTAATAGGCGACAAATATTCTCCTAATTAGTAAAACATAATGTACCTAGTGATAGTACCAAACATTGACAATAAGACGTTGAATCGTTAGTATACGAAATAACCCTACTATTAGGTATGTATACTAAATCTATTATACAATGTTATACATTTTATAACTGTTAGGTTAATTCTTAATTTTAAAATATCACGAGTTTATTTTTTCGTCAATCTGTTTTTTATGTCAACGTAATCATGTTAAGAGTAACGTCGGGTCAGTGGCTCCAACCCTTTTTTATGTAACGAATTAAGTTTATGGCCATTTAGGGTACCGTAGTGTTAATAAACAAGACCTTGACATTGTAACAAAACTTAAAGAAAAATAAACTGTATAACTTTTTTGGAAAATTAACGGCTGGATTTTCAGTTTATTTATTAACTAGCTGTGCCCCCCGACTTCGTCCGCGTAGTATTTAACGGAACAAAAATTTCGGGATAGAAAGTATCCTATATGTTAATCCCGGTTATAAACTATCTGTGTTCCAAATTTCATCCAAATCCGTTCAGTAGTTTTTGCGTGAAGGAGTAACAAACGTACATACATACATACATACATCCACACTCACAAACTTTCACATTTATAATATTAGTAGGATTGAACAAAAAGCAATGAATACTAATCTAATATGGTTTAAGACGTGGTAACAATAATACATACAGTAAAATTTGAAATAAAATACGTATAAAATAATCTCTTTTCGTATTGAGAAAACACTGCTTTGAGTTTTAGCAAACCTATAATCAGATTATATAAATATGTGTATTCTTATAGTTTTTAGCCATTTTTAGCTCATTTTAGCAAATAGGCAAATAACAATCGGTTTTTTTATTTAAAAACATGTCGTACCATTGTTATGACGTTATATTATTATCATCATAATATAGGCTCACTCTTGACCACTAGTGGCCATAGAAAGTTTAACGGATAAATGTTTTTTTGTTATAAAGTTGTCAGCCACTCTATTGTACGACCAATTTGATGTTTTTTACTTTGGTTTTCAATAGACGACCCTAAAAAGGTGACAACAATATTTTTACTAAATTGAGTTAATGTTTTTTTTAATTTCACTACACGTAATCCAATAAGATTTGGTTTTGAACAAGAATTCTGTGGAACAATACTATTAAATTAATTTTATGTTTTAATACGGGACTTAAGGAAACTTTATCATTAATTTATAGTCAACATGAAAACATTTTTTTGTATAATAAAACAATGTAGACCTTTGCTTACCAGAAAATAATAGTAGTGTGTAATGTATAATGAATAAACACATAAAATAAAAATAATAAAATATACATAAAATAAATGGAATTTTCTCACGTGGTTCCCGTGAGCGCGTCCCGTACTTACTTCGTCCTAAAACAAAAGAGAAAAATAACAATTAATGATACATTATACATAATTATTGCAAAAATAAATTATACATTTTAGTGTTAATAGAAGTCAGGTGGTCGCAAGAGTGGCTGCTAATCCTGAGGCCATGACTTTAACCCCCAGTAACGAAATGTAGAGTAATGGGTAAAGGAAATTCTTGCTATATTATGGGATTTAAAACCATAACGAAACTCTGGGTCGCGAGCTGTGCACCCTAGTCTGCAGCCTTGGTACAATATAAATAAGGACCGTGCATGTTATTATACATTTATCATACAAAATAAATATATTTACACGAAATATTTTTATTCTATTTTAATAAAAGAAAAATCAAGTTTTACCTAACATTGTACTGTTTTACCATAATTGAGCAACATAAATTTTTCATTAAAAAAAAATAACAAATTGCCTATACCATTTTCAAGAACGAAAAAAACATTTTACTACACATTTTACATTGTCAATGTTATTATACATTTTAATTCGAAAACGTCGCACTATTGGTATTCCAATAAAGGTAATAAAAGGAGCCGATAAAGATCGTATAATCTGTGGTATAATTATACGAGCTAATGTCTTAATTAAGCTGTCTGTGGGTGGCCGTGACGTCACCACGGCCACATCCGGTTTGTTCTGTTTTTATAGTTCAGTTGTATACTATAGCAGAGTTCGTCAGACGATCGGTTCAATAGAGGTTTATGTTTGATTCCCTATTATTATACATGAGACACGGTATTCGAAATAAATAAAACAATTACTTATAAATATTTATGTATAATATGATTGTATAATACTTACTAAAAACTAACTTACTCCTAACAAAGCATTAGCTTAACTAGAGTAGCTTAACGGTGATAAACTCAAATTGCTACTAACTAATTTTTAAGTGATTTTGTACAGATGTTGAAAAAAATTATACCTACGTATTAAGTTAGAGAAGGCCGCTCTCGTAACCGGGAGGTAACGGGTTCGATTCCCGTCTATGACTTGTTTTTTAACCATTTAAAAAAGGAACCTACGCTATCACATCATCTTAGATACAGTAATTCATTACTTACAAAGCACTTAGTTTAAGTGATTGATTCGACTCTTTTTTTACATAACAAATTCTGCAAACAAGTAAGCTAGTTGTTAAGCACTAACCGTAGCCTATACCAATATTTTAATACCAGAGGCATTGCCTGCACGTTGCCAACCTAAAGTGGTGCGATAGAGGGACTGGAGAGAGGGGCAGGGGTTAAGCTGCCGGCTCTCTCACTCATCGTACGAATAGCCGCTATAAAAGTTACTTAACACTGATCTTCTGTGAGAAAGTTTACTACCCTGATCGAGGCAGCTCATACATCAGCTGTTACCCTTAGGTTTTAGTCAACATTTATTTCTGAAACATGATGAATAAGAGACTTATACAATTGTGTGCTCTCATCAATATCTGGACCCCTGGGCTCCACAGAACCACCAACGAAGTATTTATAATGAAGCCATTTCCTCCATAATGATATCGTTACTGAATTTTAATTAGTCAAGAACTCAATTTAGGCACAGAACCACAATCTTAATGATATCATTAATGAGCGCAGGCGAATGAATGAAATCATTTTTTAAGTTTTATTTTTAAACTGAAATGAGGAATGTCATTTTTAACCGTTCATATTCGCATTATTTTATAACATGGATTGATTTGATTTTGTAAATTAATTTAGATAAAATAAACATTAGGTATAAATAAAAAAATAAAATAACCATAAACAGTTTAAAAAAAACTTAATTTATTTATGTTACCTACTAAGACTAGTACGGGTTGTTTCTGAAAGTGATCTATAGTACGCGTTTGACATTACATTTTGTACTGGTATGACCAAGAAGCTTAGAATTTTATAAAGTTCTTGGGTTTGACATAAGAATGACATTTCCACGATCGCTCTCAGACGCGAGATCAATTTACTAATGCGGACTCCGAGGTCTCTGAAGGTTTGAATGAGAATCAGGCAAAGATTTAAACGATAAAAAAATGACAGATCTCAAGAAGATAGTATGACTTTTTTCTTGAATATAATTTGCTGCATCTAACAAATGCAGCTTACACGGTTTTCTAAGCCACTGAATGTGTTCTAAGCCGCAATACGACATTTGTGGCCGTTTAGTAGTAAAAGAAAGACAGACACACGCACACCGGAATCACTACATAGTATAAAACAAAGTCGCTTCCCGCTGTCTGTCCCGATGTATGCTTAGATCTTCAAAACTACGCAACGGATTTTAATGCGGTTTTTTTAATAGATAGAGTGATTTAAGAGGAAGGTTTATATGTATATACATGCATAATATAGTAGAGAAACACGTTAGTATCAGCATTGCACCCGTGCGAGGCCGGGGCGGGTCGCTAGTTTTATATAAAGATGCAATTGGAACTTGGAACACTTCTACCTACCTATGTCTTCAGTAGCTATTCGTGATGGTCTTTGGAAAAGGGGCTACCTACCATTTATATAATTAATTCTCATCCGTACGTATTAATTAGTGAAATAATCTCAAACATCCAAGTTAGCGACTTAGTTTTTAATTTATATCATGTCGGTTGAAAACATTAAATTTTTAATTGTACAGTCTTAATTGTGATATTATGGTAATCTGGATTCTGGCCATTTTATTTTCGTGTCTATGTGTTACATACGGATGTAGAAAACGGTGAACATGTTGGGTGATTTGTACGTTGCGAAATATGAAAATAATTATGTATTTAATATTTGTTAGGTATATTTTTATGGTGGTGTATCATAATCTTTAGCATTAATTAAGGCGCTATATAAAATATGGTGCCTGATTAAAATAAGAACTTAATTATTTTTAAATCGGTAGGCTATCACACCAGCGTTACGGTCCCAAACTAAGGAACCTTTGTAGTATTGGTACAGTTTAATGGACTGCACAATCCTAGATACGACCAAGGGAAAAGCAAGGGAATCGAGCTCACAGACATCCCGTGCAGTGAACCAAGTGGGCAACGCTGAAACCATTAGACTGAGTAAGTAGTCGTCAAGTAAAGTAAAGAAAATCATCTACCGTAATGTCAATTGGAACTGTAAATGTAACACAAAAGCCCAATGACTCTTTCCATAAAATAAGCAAATAAAAATATTTTCAAACCCATTTGTGAGACATAAATTATGTTCATTTAAATCCACTGTTAAGTTAAAATAATTGCTCGTCAAACCCCGCGCCCAACAAATCTGCTCGCCATTCCAAAGACACGTATGTCACTATACCACTTCACACACACACACATCTCATCACTTGTCTATGCAAATTTTATCGACCAAAACATTAATAAATTAAATTTTGAGGCATTAATAACTTCATCAGTATTTAAGCCGGTCGCCATGTTGGTTTTTTGACAGTTGATGTATTGAGCTACCATAGATTTTTTAAGATTATTTTACTTGTGGACCCAGTTTATTATAACTTTTGCTTAGTGATGTAATTATCTTTCTGAGTTGAAGTTTCAATAGCCTAGGTGGTACGGGCCGCCTATGCAACCGAGAAGTCCTCGGTTCGATTCCCATCCCGGTCATTAAACTATTGACATGTTCCCATTTTAAAAACAAGCCTAGTAGAAGGTTGTTGGCTTGTTTATGATTACAAGTGGGTAGGCAGAAAGGTTAACAAAAATAACTTCAAGGGTATTCTAAATTAAATTTCATAACAGTTGCCACGCTACAGACGAACAGACAGACAAAGAGACAACTGAGGAAGACGTCTCAATTAGTTCGTAAGCCTTTAAATAGATAACCACTTAACATACAATAATGTATCTTAAAAACATCAGAGTAAAGTCTAATATGTTACCACATTTGCATATCTGTTCAATTCCTTTTTACAATCGAAGAGAGATAAACATCGAACTGAAGTAAGATTTGTTCCAAAGCTTTTAAAGTACATTTTTCATTGCAGGTATATAAATAAAGAAGGCTGACCATGTGTTATGCAAATCTGGACCCTATTAGCATATATATAAAGTGTTTATCGGGTAGTAGGAACGAAAGTACGTGGCCAGTCAAGCTTGAAATGTTTTGGTGACATGACGAACGATGTTGGAATAAAAAACGCATGGAGTTGAATTCTTATTGGAATTAAAAAAAAATATTTCACTATCTGAGCCCGCGACTTCGTCCGCGTGGAATTTTGATCCTTTCTTAGGGAATGTCTAAGTCATATTAGCTTTATGCATGCAAAGTCTCAGCCCGATCGGTTTAAAATTGACAAAGTTTCATACAAACTTTCATCCCCTTGGGGGTAGAATTGATGCCTACGTCATAACATCTACCTGCATGCCAAATTTCAGCCCGATCCGTCCAGTGGTTTGGGCTGTGCGTTGATAGATCACTATGTCAGTCAGTCAGTCAGTCACCTTTGAGTTATATATATTTAGATAACTACCTACCGCTAAGTTCAACTATACCAAAACCAAAAGCATTTTGACGGTGATAGAGTTGTAACCAAATGACTGCTGCTTGGCCAACCAGGGTAGTGCCACACTCTCACAGAAAAATCGGCGTAGAGCCGGAAGTCCAAGCCCTTCTAACCCTTCCCTTCATTAAATCCCAATTTCCAGTCCCCTTCATGTCGGTAAGCAATAAATAAATAAATATGGCCCGACAAACACACTAACAGTATGGTTCCAAACTAAGCAACGCTTGTACTATGGATACCGTACAATGGACTGGGGGCGATCCCAGTGACACCCAGCCCCGGACAAATTACGGAAAGGCCATTTCAGAAATTTACGCTGACGGGAATCGAAGCCGCAACCACTCGGTGCAGTGAGCCGAGCGGCCTACGCTCCAACCCCTGCGCCAAGCAGTCGATGCTTGAAATGCCATTGGTATTTCAACATCTATAAGCTACGACAACTGCTTAAAACCAAGCAGATCGTTCGAACATTTGCCAACTTTTTAGGTAATAAAAAAAATATATATTTAGATTTAGTGCATACCCGCTCCACAGTTTTTAGTCTCTCTGGGTGGCCGGACCACCCATAGTTCAATACTCACATCTGTTTGTACGCGGTCGAATTAGGTGACGCGGTCCAAATACCTACACTTGCTGTAAAGCAGTAACAGGGCATACGGTTACTAGCATTAGACCTAGACTTTTCAAAATCAGTTGTTGCTAAGCATCAAACACTATCAGCTATCACTACATAGTATAAAACAAAGTCGCTTCCCGCTGTCTGTCCCTATGCTTAGATCTTTAAAACTACGCAACGGATTTTAATGCAGTTTTTTTTTAATAGATAGAGTGCTTCAAGAGGAAGGTTTATATGTATAATACATGCATAATATAGTAGAGAAACACTGATAAAAATTACCCGTGCGAATCCGGGGCGGGTCGCTAGTAGGTACTAAATGTGTTTGTTTGTGTTTAAATGTTTTACACAGGGTTACTTAAAATGTTGACTTATTTCTTGCAGATTGCAGAGATGCTACAATGCAACAAGGTTTTGCGAGTATGTTACGCGTATTTCATTCGTATTCGAGACATCTAAATATATATAACTCAAAGGTGACTGACTGACTGACTGACATAGTGATCTATCAACGCACAGGCCAAACCACTGGACGGATCGGGCTGAAATTTGGCATGCAGGTGGATGTTATCACGTAGGCATCCGCTAAGAAAGGATTTTGATTATTTCTCCCTCCAAGGGGATAAAATAGGGGATGAATGATCCCGAAATTTTAGTTAAGTTAAATTACACGCGGCCTAAGTCGCGGGCACAGCTAGTTTCAATATATGCCTAATAATATCCTAACTATACCTATTGACGACCGCTTGACGTAGTAGTTCGGGCGTAGGCCGCTCGGCTTACTGCACATGGTGGTTGCGGGTTCGATTCCCGCCGGGGCTGATTTCGGAAATGAACTTTTCGTAATTTGCCCTGGTCTGGGTATCACTGGGATCGCCCCCAGTCCATTGTACGGTACCCATAGTACAAGCGTTGCTTAGTTTGGGATATCTGGTGTTTCAGTCTGGCGATATTTTTATTATTATTTCTGCAGATCTAAGGTAACTCTAGTTCATATCGTTGTAGGTTTCAGTTTGCAAAAGCATGGGCAGTTGTGGGTACCCATTCTCCAATAATTCATTGAAAAATATCTGAAATTCAGGAAATGTCGGGCTTGCTAATCCGTTTGTAGTTAAATTTAAGAGACGCAATAAAGGAATTTACGAACGTGTTACTGTAACTGGTTGTAAAATGACGATATTGTTCAATATTCCGAGATTACTTTGTGTAGGCAAAGAGATGATGGTTGATATTATTACCTCACCAACATGACGTGATACCCTGCAAAACATTAGATTAGATTACCTTGTATTTTTTTAAACATGTCATATGCGTCATGATGTCGTTTTAATGTTTAAATCTATATTATAAAAATAAACCTCTATTTCCTTGGCCATCGCATCACGCGTGAACGGATGGAACGATTTCGCCAATTATTTTTTTGTTGTGTTCATTATTGTCAGGATAATGTTCTTATGAAAGGAAACAATAGTTGTGCGGAACAATTCGAATTCAATATTCAAAGTTAAGACAGGACAACGTCTGTCGGGTCAGTTAGTCATTTATGAAATTCTTTCGTTTGTTTCATCGGTCGCCTCTTGGACTATAAACATCTGGTCACCATTATATCTGGTTATTAAGTCGGGAATCCGCGAGAGTATCACGTATATGTTATAATTTAACGCTTAAATACATTACATTAGGGTTGTTGATACTTGGCGCGATGTGTTCAGTCAGGGAGGACCACAAAACGGACCTTGTTCCGACTAAACACGCATCTTCAAAGCGGTACTCTTACCACCGTTTCTAAAGACAAGTACTTATCGTAAAAGTAAATAAAATATCGCTCAAAATAACTCCAAGTAGTTTTATACATGTAAGCCATAAAAGCATATTTTATGAATAGTCAGAGTTTCGTACCGAGAACAGTGAAAAATCAATTATGAGTTTATCGTGTAGGCCACTTAAATTCACATCTGCACCACGGAACCCCAAAACAAAGATTGAATCATCAAATTTTAGCGGCACAACCGAAGCAAATCATAATTGTACGTATCGCGAGCCACCATTTACGAATTCCTACTGGCTTAGTAAGACGCCTTAGGGGATTCGTACTACCACAAAACATTTATTATATATACTTAAATACCGTCAGACAGACACACCAACTGTATGGTCCCAAACCAAGCAACGCTTGTACTATGGATACCGTACAATGAACTGGGGACGATCCCAGTGACACCCAGACCTGGGCAAATAACGACAAAACCATTTCCGAAATTTGCCCCGGCGGGAACCAAACCTGCAACCACCATATGCAGTGAGCATCTGTGAGGCTCAAACCACTGCGCCAAGCGGTCGTCATTATAATAATTAACTAAATAATAGTATCCGGTGTAGGTATATTTTACCGTTTGCAAAAACCCTATCGGTCTTGACCGGATTTTAAATGAGACTTTTTTGTGTCTGTCTGACCTGAAATAGGAATGATACTTAATATCAGATTAATATCCACTAATATTATGAACTGTTTGTTTATTTTTATTAATGACTAGCGGCCCGCCCCGGCTTCGCACGGGTACATTGCGGTTACATTATTCGAGTTTTAGTAAGGATCCCTAATTTTTTTGAAAATATATTATAGCCTATGTCACCCGGGGATAGTGTAGCTTCCCAACAGTGAAAGAATTTTTCAAATCGGTTCAGTAGTTTCGGAGCCTATTCATTACAATCAAACAAACAAAGTTTTCCTCTTTATAATATTAGTATGATAATGTAGCTCTTTCAACGTCCCACTCCGGGTTTCGGGCCACCCCTCAATACAAGGGGGGATTCAGGCCATAATCCACCACTCTGAAAATTGGTTAGATTTTCTAAGACATGCAGGTTTCCTCACGATATTTTCTTTCACCATACGCAAGTGCTAATCGTATAGAAACTATGATTCGCACATAGATTTCAAAAAACCCAGAGGTGCGAGCCGGTGTTTGACCCCAGGATCTTGTCAAGACACGTGCTTAACCAATGCTATCACTATATCATATCTTGTAAATCTAAAATCACTGGTATATCATCGGGTCTATGGTAAACTGGCCTGAATCCCCCTCTTATTAAGGGGAAGCCTAGAACATAAGTAATTCTGAACTAGGTAATTCAATAATCCTGACTAAGACTTAAAAGGACGAGTCCTGGGATACTAACCCCAATGGCGACTACAACAAAAATCTGATAGCGACTTTATTAAAAAAAAAGTCGGCAAAAGAATTCGCTTACAACTGCTTTGCAACTGCTTAACATTAGGCGGGTCAGCCTAATGTTAAGCAGTTACCTTAGCCTATAGATGCTTGTGATACCAAAGGCATTGCTCGCACGGTGCCGCCCTCAAGGGGAGTGGGACAGAGATAAGGAAGGAAGGGTTGGGCTTCCGGCTCTTCCACTCATCGTGCGAAACACAGCTATAGCTGCTACTGTACGACCTGAATCAGGTTGTAATGTAATTCTTACGTTATACAGGTTGAAACAGAAAGGGTATACTTACCTACTTTATTTTTCAAAACTTAACTTTGTTATTCTAAAACTATCAGCTTTGGAGGAAACTTGAAAAACAAACAGTGTTATAGGGAAACAGTCGTTGACAGATTTCATAAGTCTACAAAGCCTTTAGTACTTCAACTGTCCCACAAAGCCGATTGTTTAAGATTTACAAAGTAAAGTTGCAAAAAATAGTATACCCTTTCTGTTTCACCTAGGGTTACCATATCTCAGGATTTGTCCTGAGATTACAGGAATTTTCGACTTTACTCAGGATTGCGGCCGGATTTTGCAAATCTCGTGAAATCTCAGGATTTTCAATAAAACACAGGTTACATTTTAAAGATCTCTTTAATTAAAAGTTAAACGAACTAAAATAATCTTCTTTTGGTAACAATTAAACAGTTAAAATCAATACTTATTTATCTAAGTAACGCGTGAGCTAGATCCGCAGTGTATAAAACGATAATACCTAATACGTTTTTGAGAGAAACTTCTCAAACTGTATAAAATCTCAGGACTTTTCCATGGTAATCAGGCCTTTTCTCCGGTCTTTTGATTTTTACATCTGGTAACCCTAGTTTCACCTAGTAATATCAACCAGTAGATTTCACGAAAACTTTAATATTATCTCCGAGTTTGAAACTTTCAAAGATTGATTACTTTATCTGTTGTTAAGTACCTGTATTAAACAGTGAGCGAAGTCGGCTGTCGGCGTTAGTTTTATTTATATTTAATAATAATATATTTTTCGACAAAGTTTTCCTTATTGCCGGTTTCACTGGAATTCGTTATGACTGATGGAAAAAAGTGAAAGTAAGTAAGTACTTATCAAATGTCTGTGTTCATTTGATACAGATCTAAATATAAAATAAGGCATTTAAGTAATACGTACGTCTAGGAATTTGATAGTTCACCCAACAGCATCATAATTGTTAATGATCCTCCAACATCACATCATTATCATTCAAAGTAGCACAAGTTTTGGAAATCAATACAAAAATGACAGGTGTCACTTTTCTACTTCCCGCCAAACCATCTATATAAGTAGTTAACACGTACTAAGGTTTTTTCACAACAAACCTACTTGAACACTATGATATGACACGTGGTAAACAAAAAAAATAACATAAAAAAGAAAAAAAACTTTTTAATCCTGAGATATCGCCTTTCGCTATCCTTACCCGACGCGTGAGTCACTATGCCACCCAACGAGCGGGGTAGCTGCGTCTCTTTCGCGTATATAGCGGCGTCTCGCTCGCGCGCTCTTTTTTATACCCCCATTGAAGAGTTTGCTGTCAAAATAAGGATTATAAAAGAGTTTGGTTGATGTTATGCAATAGTGTTTGATGATAATTCTTATTAGACATTTTGTTTAATTTTTATTACCTATCTATTGAAAATAGTTAATCAAATTTTCGATACTACACCCGGGTGTATATACGAAGTGCCACGGTTTCATTATCATCTATCCGAAGAACTAAGCAAGTAACATTTACATATGTTTGACGAAATAATGCAATATTTAATATCTAATGACTATAATCTGACACTGTGAAACTGTCTGAAACTGTGCTCTTGACAATATTATATTTTGTGCTGATATTTGATAGAAGAAAGAAAATATTTTTAATTGGAATACAACTAGGCACATACGGGCAAGAAACAAAAACCATATATGAGACAAAAAAAAACTTACAAAAATCGTTTGACAACAGAACAGTTTATGTTAATAGAACAATGTCGACAAACTAACGTACGACCTGTGTGATGATAAACACTTACAGTAGCCTATAGAGCCTATAGAAGAAGCCCCCCCTCTGAAGGGGAGTGTGACCGATGGATGAGAAAGGAAGGAGGTTGAGTTTCCAACATCTGGTTCCATCACAAATATCTCAGGCCATCCCGATAATCCCGAATATTTTGTTACGTTAAATACTACGCGGACGAAGTCCGTGGGCACAGCTAGTTACTAATAAATCTATTTCTAGTCTGACAGTGGTCTTATGTACGCATTTGACATGTCATTTTGTACTGGTGTGACATAAGATAACATTTCCAAGATCGCTTTCAGACTTGAGATCGATTAATTAAGGGCCTTCACATTTTATTTACTGCTAACCTGTCACTTAAAAGGTTGGTCTCTCTTTCTCAACATTAATGTGTAATATAAGTATCTAGGTTTAGTCAATAACATTCTGTCCCCTATGAGTGTACGCAACGAGAGGACCCTATTAACATTAATATTCTACTAGATTTTGTCCAAATATAGATCAGAACTCTAGCATTCACAGCATAAGTAATTACATCAAAATCAGTGAAGCCGTTTAGGAAGAGAAGAATTACAATACAGAATTACATTCTTTGACATTTCGTCCCTTAGCTTACAACACCGCTCAAGTCGAAAATTTGCGGTTTTCACATAATAATGCCTTTAGATGGAGATGCTCATAGCGCGGCTAACCATTGGTGACAAGATATAGATTTCAGCCAATCAGAAGCCATAATTCGAAAAGAAGTGTCAGCGGGCTAGTTGGTTGGCCTTTCAACACCGCGCAGTTTTTTCGTCTCCAGTAAAGTTGGTAAAAAGACTTATACGGTGTCGTTAGCTTAGGGGCGAATTAATAAATGCAGCATGCATGCATAACGCCGTCCCGCGTGGCATTTACAAAGCAACCAAGAAGTCCGGTTGTGAGTGATGACTTAATTTTTAGAACCACCGCGATGTTACCGGACCGCGCACACGCGCACGACACACTCGCCCGAGACGGACGCAATTGTGGGGGACATACAAAATACCAACTTGACGGCTATACATAGACGGTTGGCAACACTGAATCGTACCCAACTAGGTACAAGATAAAACATAATCGACCAAAAAACTTGAGAGGTGTCAAGGGACACCCGGATGGAACGAAGTTGCAATATCCGGAACTTGTTCAAAAAACACTGTAACACAGGATTCATTATTGTTATAATTTTTTATTATTTATTTTGTACAAAAAACCTGTGTACACTCTACTGACTGACCGACCGACCGACCGACCGACCGACCGACCGACCGACTGACTGACCGACTGACTGAGAGAGAGAGACAGACAGAGAAACACGCGCACGCCGCACGGCTTACAACTATAGCAAAAAGTGTCGGTACACACTGAATTTTTTCCGTCTAGCCCCCTTTCGCAACGCGCGATAAGGAACTTCGTTTCAAAAAGCGTACGACCAAATAAATTCTACATTAGCAAAAATACAGACGTTTTATAATTCTCAATTCGTTTCCGATTCCAGTTTCCAGACTGACACAGCAACTGTGTGGTCCCAAACTAAGCAACGCTTGTACTATGGACACCGTACAACCGACTGGGGGCGATCCCAGTGTCACCCAGACTAGGTCAAATTACGAAAAGGCGATTTCCGAAATTTGCCCCGGCGTGAATCGAACCCGCAACCACCATGTGCTGAGCTGAGCAGCCTACGCTCGAACCACTGCACCAAGCAGTCGTAGATACGAATAGTTTAAAATACTCCCCCTCCCCCCTGTTTAGTGATAGACTTTGGGATGAAATAACTATTTGAATACAACGAAATTCGAACGAAATAAACAAATTACTAATTAAACAGATTCATTAGAAGTCATTTTGTCTTGCAGGGGTGCACTCCTGTGACTACATCTGTGATGCACGAGGTCTGAACAGGCCACGCCCGACACAGACTATCATTACCCTAGCTACCAGCTCACCCTGTGTAATAAAAAGCGTGATGGTAAATGCGCTTTCGCTTAATTTCAATAATGGATGTCTTGTTAAGGTTTTACGTAAATTAACTGATGAGAGTTACAAAGGTGGGGTCAAATAAGCGTAATTTACGCAGCCGGTGATTCGCGTTTTTCATAAATAACCATCGATTTAAAGATTACGACCGACGACCTTAAAAATATTCCCATAATATAGTGTCGGTGCCAATTTAAGGTTAAGTTTTGATTGGCACCTTGGGTCCGCATTAATAAAAATACAAATTTATAGATGGGTATCTCAAATTCCGAGATTCTCACGTAATATTAACTAAGATGACTGGACCAATTTTGAAGTCCGTTGTAAAAATGGTAAGCAATTAATATTGCGCAACGTAAAATACGCTAAATATAGCCACCTAGTTTCGGAGCGAGACACGTAACCACTCTTGGATATAAGACACTCCATAAAAGATGAGCGAAGTATTCCAAGAAATAAAACAACAATTGAACTCGATTACAATTAGAAAAACAAACAACATTTAATTACCATTCCTTGGTACCAAATGGTGACTCTCAAACGTACGCGGCGCGATCTGACGTTAATTTGACAGCTGTCAAAATAGCATTTAGTCCGCCATGATGGATAGGGACGATACGAGCATTTAATGGGTTGAAAAAGTGTACAATGCTTCTGGAATTTCTATTTTTTATGGTAAGTAGATGATGAGCAGAGTGTGCAGCAAGTTTCGATGGCATTCAACAAATATCTTTACGGCAATTGTTTTACAGAACACATTAGAAGGAGTGGCTTAAAAAAATACGAATAACGAATCCGCGTTCATGCTAATTTGGACTGTAGAACATTTGTTATAAAGTTATTTATTAAGTGTCATCGAAAATTTCAGAGGCTAGGCTTTGACAGCGATATAAGTAACGTAATGTTACAAAGTACAAATCCCAATACCTACTGATACCTATTATTTACACAATGCCTCAAGTTCACTAGTACCTAGGTACATTTAGCTTAGCTGGAGAGGCTAACTGTCATGTGACTTTAAAATAAATATCGCCAGACAGACACACCAACTGTACGGTCTCAAACTAAGCAAAGCTTGTACTATGGGTACCGTACAATGGACTGGGGGCGATCCCAGTGACACCCAAACCAGGGCAAATTACGAAAAGGCCATTTCTAAAATTTGCCCCAGCGGGAATCGAACCCGCAACCACCATGCGCAGTGAGCCGAGCGGCCTACGCTCGAACCACTGCGCCAAGCGGTCGTCTTTGGAACAGACATTCATGTCAAACCACCGATAAACTAAATTTGACACATGTCATCTAAAAATACTTATATCTTGCTCACACGTTAATACCAGGAGAGGGATAGCAATTAACTTTGTAAACTTTTTAGTTTGAGTATTTACAAACAGAATTCACATTCATCTTTTAACAAGGAAGTTACTGAAACATACTTATCTATCTCTAATACTGCCATTAACTAAATATGTCTCCAGCACAAAACCATCTAATTATTTTAATTTGTCACCAATTAACTAACCACGAACCACTTACTACTCATTCACAGTTTAACGGTACAAAACGAGACAGCCGTTCCCGAGATGTATGCAAAGGACAGACATACGGTCTATAAATATGTCTTCGAGCCCATTAGTTCGCACTAATCACGTATTAAAAATGAACGCATCCGAATATAAACGCGTGATTCGGAACGCAGCTTTAGTGTTGCCAGGTATAATAAGTTTGCCGAAAACGACCTCATTTTTTAAATGGGTTATTTTTAAAATGGGTTTTCTTTGTGTTTTAATGTTATGGTGTGTTTTATGGGAGATAAAGAAAGTTCTGGAAGTGTTTGATCAAACATGGATGAGGCACGGGCGGCGCCAGAAATGTATTTCACGTTTGGCTGGTAGCTTGCCAAGCATAGAGAAATGGGTAGATCTGGTCAAAAGAAAAAAAATGGACAAAAAATTAACGTTCAAGATTTTGCTACCGGTGTATTATATTACCTATATTATATCCTATGTTTAAAGAACGAGAAATTCTAGTAACGCCCAGACCAGGCATATAGTCAAAAACACTTGTGGTAACCGCTCCCACCCTTATTTATAATATAAAAGTTTTAAATGATAAACTACTTGACAAATTACGTCATTAATTACTCACAAATCATGGCAACACTGGACCATTCGCGTTTGCGCGTGTTATTTGACAGGTCGTCGGTTGGCGCCGAATTCGCTGTCATGCCGACGTCGCGCGCCCGCCCGATGATTTAGTGCGGTGAGCACAGATTAAAAATAAATGTAATACGATTAGGATTATGTCACTGTGGATGCTATAAGAATATGAATAATAAGAATACACATCTTCGGACAAATTGGCTTTTATAAGCGTAGGAATCCGTCTGCTTAAGCTATATGGGCATTGGCCATAAGAGTGGCGATTGCGCGCAGGCGTTTCCATAGTATGCGTATACGTGTTGTTTCAAACTACTTCTAGGCCATTCGATGAGTTCTTAGGCTGTACACGAAATTTGTGACAAATATCCAAAGTTTTTTTAGGCTATACCTATGAACATAATCTAAATATAACTTAAAGGTGACTGACTGATTGAATGACTGACTGACTGACTGGCATAGTGATCTATCAACGCACAGCCCAAACCACTGGACGGATCGGGCTGAAATTTGGCATGCAGGTAGATGTTATGACGTAGGCATCCGCTAAGAAAGGATTTTGATTAATTTTACCCCCAAGGGGATAAAATAGGGGATGAAAGTTTGTATGAAACTTTGTCAATTAAATTCCACGCGGACGAAGTCGCCGGCACAGCTAGTATCAGATATAGTGCCTACATTATTATTTCGGACTTTTGACGAGCAGCTTACACATGATTGTTTTAGTTGTGCGCTGTAAATATTCATTGCTCCTTGAAGAATTGACAGAACAAATTCACTACAGAAGCTAGCTCTCAACAAGTCCATTGTTAAATATTATAGCTTTCCTCAAACCAAATAGTACAACTAAACCAGCGATTTTAAGTGCGCATGCATCGGTGATGACAGTGGCTAATAATAATAATATAAAACATCTTTTCATCTTTCGCTTTTACTGGCGCGACGTCCTACAGACGGACGAAATAAAAAATAAATTTTGATATTAATAAAATTTAATACGGCGGGCCACACACCACGCGATTGATGTCCAGAAATAATATTCCACAATTTTATTCTGCCTCCTTGTAATAGTTCACTAAATTGGCTACAATTGGATTTAAGTGATCTATTTCTGGAGTTAGTTTTGACTTCTCGACTAGGTATCAATATTAATAGTAATATATCTGAGCAACATTTTGCTAACAGAAGTCTGATATGAATAATCAGAATCTACCGCCAGTTTTTTTTTTCAATTATTCTTACACAATACGACGACCGCTTGGCGCAGTGATTTAAGCGTAGGCCGCTCGGCACATTGTTCATGGTGGTTGCGGGTTCGATTCCCGCCGGGGCTAATTTCGTAAATGGCCTTTTCGTTATTTGCCCCGGTTTGGGTGTCACCGGGATCGCCCCCAGTCCATTGTACGGTACCCATAGTACAAGCTTTGCCTAGTTAGAGAGTATACATTTGTTGTGTCAGTCTGGCGATATTTATTTATTTATTAAGAATTTATTATTGTAATCGATTAAACTTTTAAACATTCTTTCGGCGAGCATTCATAATCGGGAATTTAAAAAAAGAACATTTCCCTCCTCCAATCAACTTTTTTAATTACTCTCGCTCGGTAGGCACGCCAAAAAAAGCATCAACCTTAAACTGCCATTGACAAATTGAGTATTTTTTTTATATTTTTTTTTCGGTGCCATTGACAAATTGAGAGTTTTTCCTCCTATCAATTTAACATGGTTTCGTCAATGATTATTAAGAGCTTGACGGATAAGGTCTAATAGCACAATTAATATAAAGTTGTGAGATAAATCTGTACAAGGGAGACATTTTAAGGCCCCATTAGAGATTCCAAAAGGTTGTATTGTTCTATAATCTATGGATATCAGTGTCTAATAGGTTATAATGGTGTAGATTAAAAGCACTAACCTTATTTAAGGTTGTTACAATACTACCTAGTAGTTAAACAAAAAAGCTGTGATAGCCGATTGGTTAAAGCACGCGTCTTGCGGGCTACCAGGGCTCGCACCTCTGGATTTTTCGAAATCTATGTGCGAATCATAATTTCTATATGATTATCACTTGCTTACGGTGAAGGAAAAACATCGTGAGGAAACCTGCATGCCTTAGAAGATCTAACCAATTTTCGAAAGACATGTGAAATCCGCCAACCCGCACTGGGCCAGCGTGGTGGATTATGGCCTGAATCCCCCTCATGTTGAAGGAGGCCCGTGCCCAGGAATGGGACGTCAAAAGGGCTAATTTTTTATTATTTTTTACCTAAATCTGAGTGAGATTTGATTATTATTTACTACTACTTATTTAGTGACAATGGTGTTGCCGGCTCATATTTTTATGCTGTTCCTGAGAATGTACATATCTTTAATTCATTGAAAAGAGTCACCATTGAGTTTCTTGCCGGATCTTCTCAGTGGGAGCGGTATTCCGAAGCGGTGGTAGATTCTGACTATTGTAATGCTTTGTTGGCTTACGTGAATGTACATTGTTACACGAGTGGTGAAAGTGACTTATTTAGTCCCAAGACGGGGTTTGGCGCCCAAGCGTAGCGAGGGCGCTAATAGTTCGAGGGACAAAATAAGTCTTTCACCCGAGGTAAACACTGTGCTTTTCATTACGAATACAAGGAAAGTAAAAATAAAAACATGAATTGGCTAAATAAATAATACAAGGAAGTATGAACAATACTCTACAACTCGAAAAAAAAAAATGATCGGATTGTCGCCTGTTTTGTTTTTTTAGTTGGCCGGCCAACTATTTAACAAATCTATGTTATTTTAAAGAAATTGTTGAAACTAAATTATAATTAAGTCATTTAAAAATATATATTCTTTAATTAATACTTAACTTTATGTTATTTCAATTTTACATCGTGCTGTAATTGAGTGACTGTAGAAAAAATTTGAACATGGTTCCATAGAAATGTGAAAATGGAACTAGTTTTTTTTTAATAATTTGACAGCTGTCAGTTGAAAGCGATTCTCCCGGGCCGGAAAAGTAATACTTTCAACCCGCTCCTCAGGCAACTTCAGACCTACTTTCAGAGTATGAGTAATGAAAAAACTATTTTGAGTTTCAAGACAGGAGTTTGCTCTGCGCAGGCGCAGTTGGGAAACAGCGCCTTATAAGTGAAAGTGTGAATGATAAATTTAATAACGTTGTGCGCGTTGTTTTGTTGCGGAATTGAGAATGTGCGTGGGCGACTGGCGGGCAATACTTTTTACGATTTTGCATATACAGCATGTTCCGATTGGGACATTTAACACCGAATAAAATTACATAAAAAAAATGTGGTACCTATATAGGGTAGCAGGATCCCCCACCAGGGACGTAGTTCTCTGTGTTTTTCATGCACAAAATGTTAAGTTTTATCCAGTCACCGGAATAACACTTGCGCCATCTAGTTGATTTTTATAGAACTTTTTCACAGTGGACGTTACAAAGTTATGTATAACGCTTTTCAAGCGTGACGATTTCGGACATTTCACTCCTACCACAAGCCGCGTAAGGGAACTTCTTTCCAAAAAAAAATAAAGTATTAAAACGATCGGAATAGGACGCCAGCGCCATCCGCAGGCGTTGGACAAAGTCCACTTGGGTTAGCTGTGATCCGCCGTGAGCACATTACGATTCTTACCTTCGAACGGTCAACACGCATTGGACATGATCTTCGTGCCATTAAGATCGCTCAGGACAGCGTTAAAGCCCTAAAAAACGCCCACAACACGATAAAAGAGCCGTTTATTTTTTATTTCTCTGACAAGTACATATTTTTATATTATCTACCTCATAATTTATTGTAGCATTATTTATAGATTTTCTTTCAATAATATTAAACGGTTGCATGTTAACTGTCATTTTGCATGGCTTGATAAAGTCTAGCTCAACACTAATTAATATAAATTTCTCCAAGATAAAACAATAATGTTTTTTATATAATTTATTTCAATAATATTTACTAAACACGGGGCATAACATAGGTAAACCTTTACTATAATTACAAAACGATAAAAAAACTAAGAAGAATTACAAAAACGATTTTAGTTGTGTCCAAGACCACAACCCTATGAAACCAAAACAAAACCTCGCGAGATAAAGACTAAAGGCCACCGGTTTAACATCACCCCGTACCTCCCACCGCATTGACATCTATATCGTCGTCGTGTGAGGTCTATGAAGCCATTCTACCCACGCCCCCGCGCGACGCCGTGAAGATATGACCGTAGCTCACACTGGGGACACTTTCAATTTCAAACATGTTACTTTAAGCTATGGATTTGCCGAGTCTTCACTACATAGTATGAAACAAAGGCGCTTCCCGCTGGATGTCCCTATGTGTGCTTAGATCTTTAAAATTACGCGACGGATTTTGATGCAGTTTTTTTTAATAGATAGTGGGATTCCAGAGGATGATTTATATGTATAATACATGCATAATATAGTAGAGAAACACTGATAATTTTAGAGGTTTCTTGCACGCGTGCGAAGCCGAGGCGGGTCGCTAGTACAGCTACAGCTACATCTACAGCTACAACTACAGCTACAGCTACAGATACAGCTACAGCTACAGCTACAGCCACAGCCACAGCTACAGCCACCGCTACAGCTACAGCTACGGACTGGCTCGTCAGAGGTAGTACCATGTCAAGGCGAAAAGTAGCTAATTATAGCTGCGTTTCGTACCATAAGTGTGAGAACTGGAAGCCTAACCTTCTCTCTTCCCGTACACTGAATATAAGCGGAATTCAGACCATAAACCATCACGTTCGTCTAGCGCGAGATGGCGACTTTATTGTAAACCAAAGAGCAATTATAGACAACTAGCTGTGCCCCCCGACTTCGTCCGCGTAGTATTTAACGTAACAAAAAATTCGGGATTATCGGGATAGAAAGTATCCTATATGTTAATCCCGGTTATAAACTATCTGTGTTCCAAATTTCATCCAAATCCGTTCAGTAGTTTTTGCGTGAAGGAGTAACAAACATACATCCACACTCACAAACTTTCACATTTATAATATTAGTAGGACTTTAAACATTATTTAATAGATATATACTTATCATTTAAGTATTACGACTATTGACCATGAACGGAATCAAACTTACATCGTTCTGATTCGCCGTTCGACACCTTTAACAACTGAATCAAGTCGTTGAGAAAGTTTGTGAGGATATTTGTGCCAACCAGATCTGACCTTCAATCAAATATTAATCGAAGTCACGAGGACAAGTTACAATTCTGCCCACACACTTCAAACAATAGCGTGATAATAATATGTAATTATTATGTCTGTCTGTCTCATTTAACGTTGGATAACTAACTCAACAAACAATGCCGATTTTTATTTCAGTGTTTTGTAAACCTGTTGAAAAGTCTGCGTGCCTGAATCGAATCAGTGCCCTAAAGACATATGGAGTCCAATGTCTGGTCCAGGCTAGTGGATAAAAGCCTGATCCCCTCGTATAGGGAGGAGACCCGCTCCTAGCTGTAGGGCTGTAAAAAATTGTTATCTTTCTTCCAATAAGTCATTGGCACGTCTTTCGAAAGACGTGTTATATTCGTCAACTCACACTGAGCCAGCGTGGTGGCCTTACTGTCCTCATCCCCCTCGGACCGCTGATCGATCCGAAGTCGAACAGTCTGTAGAGACATGAACATAGAGCAACGTTCGTCTTTCGTAATCGATCGAACGTCGATCGATTGGTGCGGCATACCCTAAATGGCGAAGTGGCTGTGTCAAATTAGCATGCAGAGAAGACGGCCGTTGGCATAAAGTTTAAAGAATGACGGCTACAAACCGGAACAGTGGAGGAAAAATATGGACTGCGCGGTGGGAGGCCTAAGTCCCGGGATGGGAGGAGGTAGGGAGGCCTAAGTCGATCAGAGGACGTAATCTTTATCATTTGACGACCGCTTGGCGCAGTGGTTCGAGCGTAGGCCGCTCGGCTCACTGCACATGGTGGTTGCGGGTTCAATACATGCTGGAGTAAATTTCGGAAATGGCCTTTTCGTCATTTTCCCCAGTTTGGGCATCACTGGAATCGCCCCCAGTCCATTGTACGGTACGCATAGTGCAAGCGTTGCTTAGTTTGGGACCATAGTTGGTGTGTCAGTCTGGCGATAATTATTTATTTATTCCTATAAAACTATATGGTATGTGGATTAATTATAGAAATATGCATTAACACAGAACCCGCCGCGGCGTATGTTTTGACAAATTCATTTCTGCGCTGGTCTTTACCGATAATTATTTCCGCGGTAGGGTTGTCACTTGACAGTGGCGTAAAATGTTTTTGTTTGTTTATTATTTTGTGGATTAGTAGCTTTTAATTATTAAACTATTTTAAGGATAACAACTTGTTGGTCGCATTTTTAATTCATTATTTATGTTCCTTGGCTTTTGCACTGAACATGCAAACTTATACTTTTAAACCTAACAGGTTAAAGTTCAGTCATTCGATTTTTCGTGATTGCTTCGATATGTTAATGAATAGGTAAATATCGCCAGATTATGGGCCCAAACTAAGCATACCTAAGCACCAGACAAGGGCAATTTACGAAAATGTCATTACCAAAATTTACCCTGACGTGAATTGAACCTGCAACCACTTAGTGTAGTGAGCTGAGGGGCCTAAGCTTGAACTATTGCATGAAGCAGAAGTCTGTATTGTTAATTAATGAAATAAATAATTAATTAAATTAATAATCAAGCCCTTTTGACGTACCAATCCTGGGCACGGGCCTTCCCTCACTATGAGAAGGATTCAGGCCGTAATCCACCACGCTGGCCCAGTGCGGGTAAGCGGATTTCATATGTATTTCGAAAATTGGTTAGTTTTTCTGAAAAAAGGAAGTTTCCTCACGATGTTTCCTTCAAGTGTTAATCATATAGAAATTATGATCCGCACATAGATTTCGAAGAATCCAAAGGTGCGAGCCAGGATTTGAACTCAGGACCCGGTGCTCGCAAGTCGCGTGCTTAACCAATCGGCTATCACAGCTATTAAATAATTGTTTAAAATAATAACTATATTTTTCAAGCTTCTGTCAACCCTACACCTGTGTCTGGGTGGCCCCGGCCGTCTGATACCGTGGCAGCACAAAACAAAAGCAAAACAACTGCCGCGAGAGCAAGCAAGACGACGACACTGACGTCACACTACTGATGTCTCGCTCGCACATCCGCAGTGACGATGTTTATAGTGTTTTATTGAACTATTATAAGTTTATAGTTCAAAAAACAAATGTTATAAAACGTTTCCCTTTGATATGAGAGGACGTTATAAGCCTATTGCGAAAATACTAAACTTGAGAAGTAGCGATAGCTCAGTGGTCGAAAGGTCGCTTTTGAACACAAGGTGTGCAGGTTCATACCAAATCTTGCACCTTAAAAATTTTAAGATTGAATGTGCGGATCTAATTTCTTACTAAGATTATCACTTGCTGAGCGGTGAAGAAAAACATCGCGAGAAAACCTGCATGTGTCTCGAAAGACATGAAACTTTCTCTAATCCTCACTGGGCCTGCGTGGCTGACTATGGCCCAAATCCTCCCATTGTGGGGGAATTATTGGCTAGCCAACTATTACTTTAAAACCAAAACACCACGCAAAGAAAAAAAAACTATTTTTTTGTCTATTTTATGTCCCACTGCTGGACAATGGGCTTCCCTATTTGTCGCCACAGGTCCTTATATTGGGCTTCTTGTGGCCACATTTTACCCGCAAAGATATTGAAATCGTCACACCATCATCTTAATTTTTAAAATGCCCATGTACTTCTAAAACTGTTGGATCAAAAACATATTACGGCATAATGTCTTTCAAGTCATTAAAACCCAACTGTTGCAAAGTTTTAAACGATTTCTCGACCTATCGATATTCTGCATTCCTTTTAGAAGCATGCCTGCTCACCCCACTCGGAGTAACGGCGTTAAAGTGTAAATAATAAACACACCGAGTTCAATTGTACTGCGCTATCGTAATGTTACGGGGAGATAGCTTAGTAGGGTGTCCACGTTTTGAAGCGAAGCTTCTTTACGGACGTTCGGGGCGCTCACTACCCGGGCACTAAAACGGTGAAAAGCGTGACGCGTAACGCGTGACGCGTGACGCGTAACGCGTTATGCGTTAATATAATATATCTAATATCTACTGCAAAACTTCGCTTCTTTCGGGCGTCCCTAGACGGCACTGTTTTTTTTATTAAATGAGTTTTTTATTTAAAAAAGGATAAAATCGACCTATGTCGTCGACCGCTTGGCGTAGTGATTTGAGCGTAGGCCGCTTGGCTCACTGCGCCGTGCGGTTGCGGGTTCGATTCCCGCCGCGCGCCGGGGCAAATTTCGGAAATGGCCTTTTCGTAATTTGCTCCGGTCTGGGTGTCACTGGGACCGCCCCCAGTCCATTGTACGGTACCCATAGTACAAGCGTGGCTTAGTTTGGGACCATACAGTTGGTGTGTCAGTGTGGCGATATTATTATATTATTATTATGTGGGAATCCTTTTGAAGCGAAGCTTCTTTACGGACGTTCGGGGCGCTCGCTGCCCGGGCACTAAAACGGTGAAAAGCGTAACGCGTAACGCGTAACGCGTTATTTTTATGTTACACTCTGCCTACCCTGTTTCAAAACCCTGTGCACGCCACTTATAATATATCTAATATCTACTGCAAAGCTTCGCTTCTTTCGGGCGTCCCTAGACGGCACAGATTTTTTTTTTTCATACTTACAGCGGTAGAGCCAACTGACTACAGCCGGTAGTACAACCCTCCCACAAAAGATCGGCGAAAAGGAGCTATTATTCCACCATTTCGCACGATGAGTGAGAGGTCTCGAAAAGCAACCCGTCCTACCTTCATCCCCCCTGTGCCATTCTCGTTTAGGTCAGCAACGTGCAAGCAATGTTTTTGGTATTACAACTTACAAGTGTCTATAGGCTTACAGTAACTGCTTAACATCAGGGGGGTCGTACGCTTGTTTGCTGACTTTGTTATCCTACTAATATTATAAATGCGAAAGTTTGTGAGTGTATGTTTGTTACTCCTTCACGCAAAAACTACTGAACGGATTTGGATGAAATTTGGAACACAGATAGTTTATAACCGGGATTAACACATAGGATACTTTTTATCCCGAAATTTTTGTGAAGTTAAATACTACGCGGACGAAGTCGGCGGGCACAGCTAGTAGGTATATAAAAGGAACTTAAATGTTCAATAAGTGTATTATTTACCGTCGATTAATATAAATTCGGAAATCTTTATATTATGTAACAATCTGGCGTTTTTTTTTTCATTTTTTATTCTTCTTCTCCCTAACGACTTGATTCATTTCGACGTATTTATTTTAACTACGCCGTTCACCTGGAGATTTCTTAGCTATAGTTGGACCCTGTAAACGTCGCTGCTTTCGACATACAGATAATAAAATCTAAGCTACACGCGGGCAAAAGCTATATCCAATAAAATCCGCACATCATTGTCGCCCTACCGTGTCTAATGACTTGGAATATAATTCGTTTTATCAGCTCCCCCCAGCTGCCGAATACCGAAGTGTGCCGGCGTGAACATATCGGGAGTAGGGGGTGACTTCAATGTTTTACACCCCCACCTTTAGTGATCCCAATAGGCAACACACTGAGGCTATTATATTTACTTTCATATCTTCTATACTCTTTATGCGAAGAGAGGATGATCATGCGGTCAATAAGACGATGGGTATGAGAGTGAGCGGTAGTCGGGGTAGGGGACGTCCTAAAAAGACGTGGATGAACTGCGTGGAAGAGGGTATGAGCGAAAAGGGAGTGAGTGCAGAGATGACGGATGATAGGCTTGAATGGAAGAAGAGAACGCGCTGAGCCGACCCCACCTAGTGTGGGATAAGGGCAAGGTGATGGTGATGATCTTCTATACTCTTTGTAATCCTTACTAATATTATAAATGCAATGTAAGCAAGTAATGATCATAACATATTATTGAAATTATTATTCGCACATAGATTTCGAAAATCCCAGAGGTGCGACCCGGGGCTCGAACCCAGGACCATGATCCCGCAAGACGCGTGCTTAACCAATCTATCACTGCTTCCGAGCATTACCCTGCATTTTTTATTAACCTGAACTACAAACAAAGAAGTCGTATTAACACAATGTATCTACCTAAATGTAATTAATCTAATTATCCATTAATTAAAAACACTAAAAAACCCGTGTTTACTAGCCGCTGACAGCTACAACTAGCAATTAAATAGTGGTTCTTATCGCGCACTAATTAGTGGTTATGTTACTAAAATGGTCGGTGTAGGTTTTTAAAAATACTTATGTATTACAAAATATGAGTATATTTCGTTAAAGATAATTATAGGTAGGTTTTTTATTTATATAAAACTTTATGTTGGGTTTAGATATGTTGAAATAAAACTATTTTTACGGATTATATCGCGTTTATTTTTACTTTTTATGTTCCCTACGTTTCGGTTGCTTTACAGCAACCGTGGTCACGGGGGGACTGAGGTGTTAGACGTCCTGATGTCATAGTTAAAAACTACATAGGGCAAACTAAAAGATCAGTAAAAACCCGCGTAAAAGAACACATAGCTGACGTGAAACACCGGCGCTCCACGAAGTCTGCAATCTGTGAACATGTACAGGACCGCACCCGCCATTATATCAGATTTGATAAACCACAGATCCTCGCAAAAGAACACCGATTCCGACCAAGGATGATACGTGAGGCCATTGAAATTAAAAAACATCCTAATTTCAATAGGGAAGATGGCTGGGTGCTACCACCAACTTGGGATCCAGTAATTAATATAATTAAATGCAAAACCAAGCGTACCATTGCAAGACCTCGAGACACTGTGAGCACTTTCTGCGTGGATCGGACCGCAAATACCAACTAAATTTTGAGGGTACCCAGTTTTTAACTATGACATCAGGACGTCTAACACCTCAGTCCCCCTGTGACCACGGTTGCTGTAAAGCAACCGAAACGTCGGGAACATAAAAAGTAAAAATAAACGCGATATAATCCGTAAAAATAGTTTTATTTCAATGTGTAGTATTCGCGTAAATATAAGAAATCAATATTTAGATATGTTTTCTTAAAATGTGCGTTCCGTCGGGAGATCCCGGAGCCTGTCCAGCGTGCTGAAGGCTGCCACCGGGGAGGTGTTAATGGGTAAGACTCCTACATAGATGCCCCATGCCTCTCCCACAGGAGGCCGGGGATTTTTGGAAGATTTCCTCCACAAAATAAAAAAGTGGGATCTACTCATACTCCTTTATTAATAAACGCGGATTGACGGGCGAATAGTTACACACAGAATTATCTCATTCTTACATCAGTAATTTGACAATTAAAAGAAGACAAAGCGTGGTATAACTATACAACCGCTAATGTACATTTATAAATAAAGGGGTTAAGGTATAGCTGTACCAAGTTGTATTATTTTCTTATTTTAATTGTCATTTTAATATTTTTTTATTTATTATTTCCCTGAACTTCAATATTCACATGCCCTGTGGTGGGCTAAATAGATGTAAGGTTAAACAAGATAAATGACAATAAATGTAAATAAACAAATATTTACGTGAATAAATTTAATTTAATTTCATTTCATTTCAACAACAAGTTATGACCCTGTGACAGGCCGCAACGGACGGACAGACGGACTGGATGATCTTATAAGGGTTCCTCGTAGGGAATACAGAACCCTAAAAATAGCAAAATGTGATTTCTTAAGAAATAACAGTAAAATATTCAGTGTCACTTAGTGCTGAAACATTGAACTCCTTGTACCCATGAAATTATATTTTATAGATAGTATTGTGAATTTGTGACAATGGTACCTACATATTGCCTGCTTACATCGTGTTGATGTTCCTGAGAATGTAACTACACCATTTTATCTATCTAGATATCCTACTATCCTACTAATATTATAAATCGATGCCTTCCGGCCAAAAAGGGATAAGCGACATTTTGGGCGAAATCGACTTATATATATGGTTGAAATCGGCTGATTTTTCTGCGTCGATTGGTCTGGGTTTCATGGCTCTACGACATACTTTTTGTCGCTTACGCAGTTCGTAAATTGAGGCCTTGAGGCAAATTTCTTGGACGTAAACGACGAATATTTTGATGATTTTTTTATGTTGGTGGATGGATAAAAATTGTTTTCCAGAACTGAGATTTATGTCATTTGGGCGTAATATAAATTTCTCCTGCCTGAACGTTAACCTTTTTGGGCTGGAAGTAATCTATGTAGAAAGATGCGTTAATCAAATTTTGCTTGCAATTTTACCATCAAGAATTCGTGTTAAGACGATAGGGCTGTTTTATGAAACAACATAATTTGAATGTATGACATTTAGGCCGAATTTTTAGACATGTATTTGGTAGCTTAGTGCTTTTTTCCCTGTCACTATACCCATTTTCGAAGGAGCTTAACCCAAATTGCCCTAACGAATTCGGCCTCTTATTTTGTCGCTTGGCCTTTTTTTCCCTCCCGATGAATATAGCGAGTGTGGTGGTTAGATAAGAAAATAAAACTATAAAGTGACCCTTTTGTCGGTTATCCTGTGCAACAAAAACTAAAAAGCGAGTTATCTCTTCCATTCGTTCGGTACAAAAGGGTTTCAGATCACACAGGGTACATCCGATGCTTGGGCAATCGCGGCACAAACGCCACAAGTGCACGCAGGTTATTTCAGTGAGCCATTTTTTAGCTATAATCTACAAGTTACTACAGAAGGATAAGCTCTTGTTCGCAATATCAATGCTGCGTCTGGAGAGGGTACGATTGGCGAATGATTTTGGTTTAATCGCTTTCTTAGTGGTAACTTCAACTTATGGAACCACGAGGAAGACCAGGCACTAATGAAATAAAAGTAATGGTGGATGCCGATTTCTAGCAATTAACGACATGGTTTGACATTAATATACCAACAATAATATGGACTCTTTTGCACTTAAAAAACCTGATAAATGGGTATCTTATGAAATAACTGATGAGAATATAGAAGCCACCGTTGAAGCATGCCTTGATTTAATGAGAAGGTTCAGAAATAAACGGATTTTAGACTGAATTGTTGTCTAAGATGACTGCAAGCGAGAAATTTAATATTTCAAATACTCGAACAGTTTCCTAAGGCAACGCTAACCCTTAAAAAAGTTATGATATCTGTTTGGTGGTCACTTCATGATGTAATTCACTATAGCTTTTTGAGATATAGTGCATTAATAACAGCAGATATCTATTGTGACGAACTTCGGACAATGATGACGGAAACTCAAATAGCATCTTCGCCATTATTGCTGCATGATAACGCAAGACCCAACTAGCCCAAGGAAAGGACTCACGACAACCCATTTTAACATTAAAGACCTGCAGTTGGAAACAGCATCCTCCGTACTCGCCAAATATAGCCCCAACCAATTACCGATACTCCATAATGAAGAAATGTTCGTGTTTATGCCAGAAAATGCTCATGCGTATACCGCAGGACTGGTGATTAAAGTTTTCCAATCGTGTGACATAAATTACAAAATATAAAACATGCATGGGCACTAGTTGGGACCACTAAAAGAGAGAAATAAACACATTCAACACAGACACATAAGGTAAGAAAGAACTACTTTCGAAGTTGTCGATGAATACATCTACCTGGGGGAAGAAATTCCAATTAGGCAAGTCGAATTTCAAAAGACAGGTCGATCATCGAATCTAACTCGCCTGGGCAGCATTTGGGATGCTTCAAAATGTATTTTCGACCGAATTACCTCCGTGCTTAATCACGAAAGTCTTTAACCATTATGTGCTACCGCTGATGAGTTATGCCGCTGAGACTTGTTCGTTAACTATGGGCTTCATACGAAGGCTTGGATTATCACTACGAGATCGCATCAGTAATGAAGATATTCATAGACGAACAAAGGACACCGGTTTGAGTTTGAGTCCTACGGATTAGTAGGCTGAAGTGGCAGTGGGCGGGACAAATAGTCCGAAGAACCGATAGCTGATAGGGCAGAAAGGTTCTCGTATGGCGACCACGCAGTGGAAGGCGAGGCGTGTGAGGGCCACCAATAAGGTTGACTGCCGATCTAGTGAAGGTCGCCGGAAACCGCTGGATGCCAACAGAACATGACAGGTCGTTGTGGAAAACTTTGCGGGAGGCCTATATCCAGCAGTTGACGTCTCTGGGCTAAAACAATGATATTCAGCATGGCAAGGGGATGTACCTTAACCAGTGGATCAAAAGGTCCTACTGATTATAGCATGGAAAACAACATACCAAAGCAATTGTCTTGTTACCCACCTCTGTTTTATTAATAATTATTTTGCTTTTTAAACATTTAAATTGATGTAAAGTGTGGGTCGGTATGCATACCTCACTAAACTAGCTTTCCCATGTTATTTATATAACTAAATCTGAGTAAAATTTGATTACTATTTCCTTATTAATGACAATGGTGTTGCCTGCTCACATTCTGTTACTATTCCTGAGAATGTACACCATCTTTTATTAATTTAAAGAGTAGCCATTGAGCTTCTTGCCGGATCATCTCAGTGGAAGCAGCATTCCAAACGGGTGGTGAGTCTCACTATACATAAATGCATTGTAGGCTTACTTGAATAAAAAAAAAAGAGTTTGTGTTTGAGAACATCGCCCACGCCCCAAAATGCGTTATAACTTTTTCTGCCTTTTTGTATTTATTATTTTCTTACGTCGACACTTTTTTGTTATTTTTAGAATAATTTTAATAATATTGCTAAAAATAAGGCTTTTTTATTGAATAAAAATTGAATTAGCAAGAAAAATGTATTCAATAAAGTTGGCTAGGTAGCTACAACTAGTTAATTTGGCACCTCTTGTCAATAATGCTGTACAGCTACTAGAATACCTATTTGATCATTTAATTTTGGAAGACTTAAATACAGCGTTTGATAGTTTTGCTATATCTTTCATTGATGTTTTGTTAACTTATTACAATTTCCTTGTCCGACTACCATAAACCAATAACCGGTTATATCATTATGGCCCCAATTTGAATTATCAAAACTCACCATTATGCCATTTTTCTTCGATTTAAATAAAACATAAGTTGCAGTTAAATCATTTAGGCTGGAAGTGAATCACTAGTGGTTTTCATTTAAGACGTTTTTCCTGTTGGTAAAATTAGGGTCATTTGGGTGTAAGCGACAGAAAGTGGTGTTAGGAGGCTGATTTGTGTTTAATTAATGATGCCATTTTGTAGAGAAATTATTAAAAGCTATATGTGCAAAATTGCAAGCTTTCGGAACCTATAGAAAAATTTATATGATTTTTTTTCGTTTTTTTTCAACTTTAAACCTCTCTCCTGTAAAGTTTGCAAAGTGTCGGTTATCCCTTTTTGGCCGGAAGGCATCGAAATGTGAAAGTTTGTGAGTGTGGATGTTTGTTACTCTTTCAGGCAAAAACTACTGAACGGATTTGGATGAAATTTGGAAAACAGATAGTTTATAGCCGGGATTAACACATAGGATACTTTTTATCGCGTTAATCCCCAAATTTTTGTTAAGTTAAATACTACGCGGACAAAGTCGCGGGCACAGGCTAGTAGGTATATTAAAATGAATCTCTATATCCTTGGCCATCGCATCACGCGTGAACGGATGGAACGATTACGCTAATTGTTTTTTTTTATTAGTGTTTATTATTATCAGGAGAAGGTTCTTTAGAAAGAAAAAAGTAGGAATCTTGAGCAGAACAATTCGAATTCAATATCAAAGTTAAGACTGGACAACGTCTGTCGGGTCAGCTAGTTTCTAATAAAATCAGTAACTATTGAAATTCTTGACGGCCCTTCTCAGTGGAAGCAGCAATCCGAGCCGGCGGTAGATTCTTAATACTCACAATTAGTTTAATTTTGATCTCAATTCTGAGTACGTTTGAGTACTTACCTACTGTTGAGACGTCATTTTATGACATAAGAATGATATTTCGTTCTCAAAGTTAAAATCGATTTATTTAAACCCTTCTCAGTTATTATGTCTTAAAACTGAACGCGTCCGTATTCTTGGCGCGAAACTTGTAACTGTCAATTGTGACAGGTCGCCATCTTGGCGGCGGCGGGGGCTCCCAATAGCGCGGGATAATTACTTGAGCGATTAGTCAAGCGTCTTAACTCGCTCCTCATTCACAATGTAGTGTAACAACGTACCTGTTATCTACTTAGTACTTAAAACTTCCTTGTATAGAAAAACAGTGCTGTCTAAAGTCGCCCGAAAGAAGCGAAGCTTTATAGTATAAAGCGTAGGGCGCCGCAGCTGCCACTCTGTATACCTATAAATATCGTGTAACGCTACTGATATCATCGTGTAACGGTACTGACGCTTAGCACAGATAGAGTGGCCGCGCGGCGAGCACTTCAAACGTCCGCATAGAAGCTTCGCTTCAACACACATGGGAATAAATTTCGGAAATGGCCTTTTCGTAATTTGCCCTGGTCTGGGTGTCACCGGGATCGCCCCCAGTCCATTGTACGGTACCCATAGTACAAGCGTTGCTTAGTTTGGGACCGTACAGTTGGTGTGTCAGTCTGGTGATATTTATTTATGAACTAGCTGACCCGACAGACGTGGTCCTGCCTTAAGTTTGAATATTTAATTCGAATTGTTCCGCTCACCTTTCTTAATTTATTATTTCATAAGATCCTTCTCCTGACAACAATAAACACAACAAAAAAGGAATTAGCGAAATCTTTCCATCGGTTCACGCGTGATGCGATGACCAACGAAATAGAGATTATTTTTTTATATATATAATATCAACCAACTTAGTTTAAGGATCAATAAGTATAGCCGCTGTGACAGGTGCCTACATTACGTTACATTGTAAGCGGCGCCCCGGATCTCAAACTGCAAAGGTAATGGACCTCACAGCCGTTTGCGTTTAATTACCGCCGCGACGTTCCCGAGAATGAGAAACACAGACATACAGAATGGAGTCGCCGTAAATAGATGGATGTTAAAATAGCATTAATCCTAGCAAAAACCGATTCTGTGAAAAAACTGTAATGTCAAATACCTTTGGCTAATACCTGACAAAAAAATATACAGGACGGAACCAAAAGTTGTTATTTATGATTTTAGTTTATATACTACTAGCTGTGCCCACGGACTTCGTCCGCGTAGTATTTAACGTAACAAAAAATTCGGGATTATCGGGATAAAAATTATACTATATGTTAATCCCGGTTATAAACTATCTGTGTTCCAAATTTCATCCAAATCCGTTCAGTAGTTTTTGCGTGAAGGAGTAACAAACATACATACATACATCCACATTCACAAACTTTCACATTTATAATATTAGTAGGATTCGTCCTAGGAAGGTGTTAGTGTTGGTTGTACAAATAACCTTATACAGGGTGGAAGGGGCATCGTAACGAGAACTGATGCCATGGATTCAACTCATGATTCTGGACCGCCCGGAGTTGGAATTTTCCGTCGATATTTTAATGAATTAGACTCAATTTTTGAGCACTTTTAAATTGATTTTAGCATGTCGTTATAAATGCGCGCTCGAGCGCGTTGAGCTTTAATTTACGTTGCTGCTTAGTGCCTTAAACTGTAATCATCATCATCAATATCATCACCTTGCCCTTATCCCACACTAGGTGGGGTCGGCGCAGCACGTTCTCTTCTTCCATGCAAGCCGTCAACTCTGCACTCACTCCCTTTTCGTAAACTGTCATTATTGATTTATTTATATAAAACCACGTTAAGTTAGGTATACAAGTTCATGATAAAATAAATACAAAATTGCTGAAAAATTTGAGCATTAACTCTGGGGTGTCCAAAATCATGAGTTGAATCCATGGTATCAGTTTTCATTACGATGCCCCTTACACCCTGTATAAGGTTATTTGCACAACACTAACATCTTCTTAGGACGAATATTATTTAAACTAAGATCATAAACAACAACTTTTGTTAGTTAATATACTTTTTAAGCCGCTGGCTGTCCACATCTTGTACAAAACCCATTTCAAAGCCATTTCCTTCGCGCTTCTCGGTACTTGTATTGCATGGACACTATTTCTAGGACCTAACGGCATCGGTTTGAAAGAGTATCCTGCAATACACTGTGTTGCTTATTTTGGGACCAGTTGGTGTGTCAGTCTAGCGATATCATTATTATTATACTCGCTGACCCGACAGACGTTGTCCTGTCTTAACTTTGAATATTGAATTCGAATTGTTCCGCTCAATTTTCTATTATAAGAACCTTCCCCTGACAATGATAAACACAACGAAAACAGAATTAGCGAAATCGTTCCATCCGTTCACGCGTGATGCGATGACCAAGGAAATAGAGATTCATTTATATATTTATATAGATTATTATTGAACGAGATTATTATTGGCCACCCTGCGCTCCATTACTCGCAACACTGACGTGGGGAAGAAGACTGCAAAACTGAAGTGGGAATAGGCTGGTCACGTGGCACGTATGGTCCCGCAAAGGTGGACAAATGCCATCACAAATTGGGTACCAGAAGACGGCTTCCGCAGCCGGGGCATACCCAGGAAAAGATGGCGGGACGATTTGGTCACTTTTGCGGGAGATACGTGGCCCGAAACAGCACAATACCGTATTTTGTGGAGTGTTAAGGGAGAGGCATTTGCTCAGGAGTGGGACACAAAAACAGGCTAATAAAAAAATAAAGATTATTATTATGTAGGCACTTTCTACCACTAAAATTGCCCACGACAATCCCTCTGTAGCTAATTCTAACTAATATTGCTAAAGCAATAACAATTCCAATTATTTTCATTGCTTCATTAAGTTCGGGCGGCGTTTGACTGACTTTTAATTAGGAAAGTTTAGTCCAATTGAAATTTCACGGGCTTAGGGGGTTGTAATCTGGGGTGGAAACTGCGTCTCTGTCGGTTTAAGTGGGTGTGATAGAGATGCTGCAATTAGTTTTAACGAGTTGAAATTGCAAGTTATTTTTAGGTCCATTTTTCTAAATATATATCACTGAAAGAATATTCTATTAAAATAAATTACAATAAAACCTGTTTTGTAATTAATTCTTTTTACAAACTTTGTGTAATTACAGCTAATATTTAAATAAATTCCTGTAACGGTTGGGTTTCTGGCTCTCTCACTCATTGTATGAAACGCAGCTCTACCTAATAGCTACTTAAGCTACTTTATGCCGTTCTTTTGTAAGAGGGTGTACTACCCGAGCCGGCACTTATATCAGCTGAATCCAAACAGCTTACCTCTTCCAACGTTAACAATATTATTATTACATAGTTATTTAACAGCAGTTAACCTATCCATTAAGCACGCATCTTGCGGGCACCAGGTCCTGGCTTCTAACCCCGACTCGACCTCTGGGTTTTTCGAGATCTATGTGCGAATCATAATTTCTATGATTATCACTTGCTTACGGTGAAGGAAAACATCGTGAGGAAACCTGCATGTCTTAGAATATCTTACCAATTTACGAAAAGACATGTGAAATCCGCCAACCCGCACTGAGCTAGCGTGGTGGATTACGGCCTGAATCCCCCTCGTAGTGAGGGGAGGCCCGTGCATAGGATAGGGACGTCAGAGATGGCAAAATTATTTATTATTTTAGGTACCTATTTTATGTATCTCATAATTACGTACTCTACTAATAATGAGGTAAATTCCAAAACATACCACTTAATAATTACATAGGTGCATGTAACGAAAGCCAATTACACCGTAATTATAAGAACGAGCGGTTAATTAATAGACGCGGTAACCGACCGCTAATTATGTGGAAACTATAGTTAACCACATGTTTGTTATGTATACCCACGTGTGAGGTGTGAATTAAATCACCTCTAATTTCTATGTAAGTAACGCCGAAATCAGAGAGGCAGCGATAGCGTTGGGAAAAAACCCCTTTTATTTTAAACGAAAAAACTGTTTTTTTTTCTTAAACAACAAAATTATTTTTAAGCGAAGCTAGGTGAAACAAACAGGGTATACTATTTTATTTGCAACTTAACTTTGTAAATCTCAAACTATCGACTTTGTGGGACAGTTGAAGTACTAAAGGTTTTGTAGACATGTGAAATATGTCAACAGCTGTATTCCTATAATACTTTTTGTTATTCAAGTTTCCTCCAAAGCTGATAGTTTTAGAATTACAAAGTTAAGTTTTGCAAAACAGCCCTTTATGTTTCAGCTTGTATACGGACGTTCTGGGCTCTCTCCTCGCGGCCACTCTATCTCAGCTCTAAACGTCAGCAGCGTTACGAAACATTATAATTATAACATCCTACTTAATATCAATATTATAAATGTGAAAGTCACGCAAAAACTACTGAACGGATTTGGATGAAATTTGGAACACAGATAGTTTATAACCGGGATTAACATATAGGATACTTTTTATCCCGATAATCCCGAAATTTTTGCTGCGTTAAATACTACGCGGACGAAGTCGGGGGCACAGCTAGTACTTACATAAAGCTATATAGGTATACAGAGTGGCAGCTGCTGTTTTTAACGCTTAGTTCCTACGCTTTATACTGTAAAGCTTCGCTTCTTTCGGGCGTCCCTAAACGGCATTTTAAGTTAAAACATAAAACTTCTTTTAAAATCTGTGTGTAATTCGCTGTTCAAAACATTGTTAAACCAACGCTTCTTAGAGGTACCTACCTAATAGGTAATAGTTTTTCATCACATAACAAATATGGGTATTGCGCCATGTTCAAACAATAAGTAAAAGTTTGAACCTGCGACCTGTCACGATTTGAGTAGGTATGTACCCTCTTAACCCTTCAACATTAAAATAAATCAAAGCAGCAAAGATTTTCTCTAGAACGTTTTGAGTGTAAGAAAAAACAATTTCCTAAACTATTTTCACGGCCATTTCTCGGGAATTGAAGAGAAAAAATCGACAGACATCCAACTAATGGTTCGGAATAAAACGATTTGGTAGTGATGCGAATTCATTGGTTATCGATAAACTATTAAAAACCGTTACTCCGTATCCTTGTAAAAAAGAATATATTGATGTTGGAACATCGCTACGGAAATCAGAAGGCGCAGGTTCGATTCTGGTCTCCTAACAATATTTATTAACACACTTATCTAAGCAGTGGTCCAGTGTACTCGCGACGCCTCTAATCGTCAGAAATGGAAGCACATCGCCTGGAGAGCCACCCTCGGAAATGCTAAGGCAAACCTTCCACCATATACCTCGTCAGCGCAACCACGACCACTCTGACAAGAGTGCCCGACTAAGAAGAAGAATCTAAGCAAACTCAAAGTAAAATAGAAAATAATATCAAAATTACATAATGTACAAAAGTGGTCTCCTATCATATTGTTTGCAGTGAAATCAACTATCCTTTCATTCCTTTTTGAAGCGAAGCCTCTATACGGACGATCGGGGCGCTCACCGCGCGGGCACTCTATCCGTGCTAAGCGTCAGTAGCGTTACACGATGACGTCAGTAGCTTTACAGAGTGGCAGCTGCGGCGCCCAACACTTTATACGATTAAACTTCGCTTTTTTCGGGCGTCCCTAGACGGTACTGTTTTTTGTAGCTTCCAGTCGCTCCTGGGCCCTGACGTGTCTGATCCGCTACAACCACACTCCATGACTGCCTGATCCCTTCCTAGACACGAATAATGGGACTGTCGGGGATAGGGTCATTCCAGCTGTGAGTTCACGCTTCTGACTTCTCAACAAGTGTCAAAGATGACGAGAAAGATCATGACACAGAACTTAACATGTCCCGTCAAGAACGAAAGAGGGTAGATGGTATAATTTTACAAATTAAATAAAATAATATACGAAAACATATTGACGACCGCTTGGCGCAGTGGTTCGAGCGTAAGCCGCTCGGGTCACTGCACATGGTCGTGGCGGGTTCGATTCCCGCAGAGGCAAATTTTGGAAATGGCCTTTTCGTAATTTGCCCTCTCTGGGTGTCACCGGGATCGCCCCCAGTCCATTGTACAGTAGCCATAGTACACGCATTGCTTAGTTTGGGACCTTACAGATGGCGTGTCAGTCTGCCGATATTTATTATATATGAGTGATGTCTATGGACCTCCCCCCTGAAGTAGTTCCTTTGCATATAACATGGGGTTCTTCAAAAGGCAAGTTTCTCCCCTTAAGTTCCAA
The DNA here is from genome assembly GCA_918843915.1 of Notodonta ziczac. Classification (NCBI taxonomy): domain Eukaryota; kingdom Metazoa; phylum Arthropoda; class Insecta; order Lepidoptera; family Notodontidae; genus Notodonta; species Notodonta ziczac. The sequence continues at coordinate 1,385,901 of OU974065.1, read as the reverse complement.
ATGTCCTGGGCAACGATTACCACATACCATCAGGTGAAACATCTGCTAATGTGCCTACATAGGCAATATAAACAATGTTCCAAGTGTACCAACCTACCGCACTACGCGTTACCAACTTAACGACTATCATTATACAAACCGCTCAAAATTAATGTAAATAAAAACAAAAACCATTATTGGTTCGAATACGCATCCCCTCGCGTTAAATAATCCAATTTAATAAAGTGACGATCACTGGATGTTGCGTGCAATAGCTTGAGAGCAATCTTTTGTTGCCAGCGTGAAAACATATGCTTGGGGGAATGGCTAGTGATGGGACGATTAATTTTGAAAATAATATCGATATTTTTTTAAAATATCATTTCTATAATAGTGTTATTAAAATTGTTGTTTATCAAATACAGTATTGATTGTTTCTGTATGTAATATATGGTAAAGCTACCGGCCATTGGTATAATCGTAATCTAATCAATCAATTAAATACGTTAGTCCTTAGTAAACCCTCAAACAAGACACTTTTTTCAACGCTAATGAATACAAAATGGCGATTCTACCACAATTAATAGAATAATCATCTGCGCGATTACAATCTTGCATAACGACATCCTCTTTGATGCGAGCCGACAAAGACTGCACGCATCAATTAAAAGATAAAAAAAAATATATCCAATTACTGAATAGTTATTTATTGAACTACATAATATAATACCCTGTAGGGTTGTTCACATAAACTGATGTTTTTTGTAGTTATTTTAGTAGGTATTCCGTTTAGTATTTTTGTCTAAACGTTTTGTAATAATAATATAGTAAATAATTATGTAATGCTTCCTATTCATAAAATGTTTAGTAAAAATACTAAAATTTAATTTATTTATTTAATTAATAATAAATATCGCCACTACTATGATCCCAAACTAAGCAACGCTTGTACTATGGGTACCGTACAATGGACTGGGGGCGATCCCAGCTACACTCAGGCCTGGGCGAATTACGAAAACCATTTCCGAAACTTGCCTCGACGGACATCGAATCCGCAACCACCATGTGCAGTGAGCCGAGCGGCCTACGCTCGAACCACTGCGCCGAGCGGTTGTTATTATTTGTTGACATCGTATTTAGGAAAAAAAAAGTTGACATTGTTGAAGCAAATACAAATCTGAATTCTAATTAATAAAAAAGTAATTAGGTACTTAACAAATTCACGCAAGCGAAACCGCGTTTCAAAAACTATAGTACCCATTAAAGTTGTCTTCTAAAATGAGTGCTGTCATCATTGCATCGACTGAGTTCAGTCGATTCTCGATCTTACACCAACGCGATACAGATCACAACAGTCGACTATCGTAGAGTTAATCGATTGAAAATGTTGGTAATTAGTCGAGCAATTACTTCTAACTTGTAATTATATCGTGCACTCGCCAATTAGGAGGATGTGTGATGCAAACTGAGTTAGGTTTTTATGATTTTAGTTTTTGCAGTGATTTGTAATATGCGATTTTGTCACATTGTTAATCTAGCACTGCTGCCTGCTCATATTTGTTTATGCTGTTCGTGAGAATGTACACCATATTTAATTCATTGAAAAGAGTAACCATTGAGTTTCTTGCCGGATCTTCTCAGTGGAAGCAGCATTCTGAACTAGTGGTAGATTCTGACTATTCATAAATGCTTTGTTGGCTTACGTGAATAAAAACAATTTGAGTTTGAGTTGAGCTATCGATATGAAACTTGCATCCTCGATGTTCAATGCTCTCAGCTCTGAGTCCATACTACAATAGATCTGAATTTATATACAGAAATGTTAGGTTCGCTGTCTTTAAATCCGTCAAAATCATTATTTGCAGTTAAAAAAAAACTAACTTTCCCCAATATATGCTCTGACAAAACATTCACATGTTGGCGAGCCCAGTCGTGCCGACTTGAACTTGACCCTCTATTAGCCCTCCGTATCGTTTCTCTTTGACCATTGTATAGAACTAAATCTTCAACAAGACCATTTAAAAATGACAAAACATTTTTGTTAATCGAATTATTGAATATGAGGTCCACCAATCACTAGCTATGACGTCATCCTATTCAAAAGCCTGACATTAATAGGTTATTAGTATCGGACTCGATTGGTGTGTATAATCGAGTGATCCAATCAATTCTCGATTGTGTAACTTGAGCGATTACCGTCACTAATCTTGTTCGGTTTCTGTGACTTTATGGCTTTCGAGATTGAGATGTAAGCATTTAATATTTTTGATAGGTATTGAACTCACGACTTCTAAACAAAGGTGTCCAGGTTCAAACCCCGGCACGTCTACGATTTTCTGATTTCATGTGCAATTTTAATTGCCAACGAAAATTGACTGAACGGTGAAGAAAAACCTCGTGTGGAATTCGGCTCTATTATAGTTAAAGACGCGTGAACTGCACCAGCCTAGGACCAGGGTGGTGGACTTTGGCCAGAATTCCTCTCACATTGAAGGGAAGTTTGCCCACCATAACGACAAATAAGCTGGCCTCAAATTTTCTTTTAATGCGAAAGTTTTCCCACCATAATGAAAAAAAAAGGATGGTCACCCAATTTTTAGTTATGTAACAAAGTCGCCAAATACTCTTACTGTTAAGCCTGTAGATGCTTGCAATACTAAAATGCATTGTTCGTTGCCGATCAGAAGGGGGCTGGGAAAAAGGAGTGGAAGGAGGGGGGAGAGATAGACTTCCAGTTCAGCTCACTCATTGTAACAAACACAGCTAAAATAGCGACTTTACACTGATCTTCTGTGAGAAATTGTTACTAGGGTTGTACCAATTGGGTACAACCCTAGTCGAGACCGCCCGTATATTAATTTGCTATCATCAGATCTCGCATTGCAAATTTTTGGAGTCGCTTACGTTCCTCCGAAAACACGATCCTGTCCACTCTTGCCGAGTGCATAGACAGCTCTATTTACAAGTTCTGGCTCACCGTGCATCTTGCTCCAAATAAAAGGTAGTCTCAAGAGAACATATTTATTGTGATTTTATACATGTACATACTCCCTTGCACATGTGTGTAAAAGGAGTGCAATTAAGACTCTAATTTGCGTTTTTGCATTTTATGTTATTGTATGTTATGTTATATCATAATATCGTATTTTAACTGTACTATAATATTTTAACGGTAATTTTGACTGTATATTGTACATTGGGTTTTTACCTTGAAATAAAGAAATTATTATTATTATTATTCAACGCTGTAGTCATCTGGCTATAGCTCGGCTTAAAATGCTATCGGTGTAATGTGAACGAACCGCCTCTGCCTACACATAACACAGCCGTGTAACTGGCCTTTTAAAAGCAAAATAGTTACATAAAACATTATTTTATGACTTCATACGGTTTGATGGTGGTGATAAAGTAAACTATGTCAGATTAACCACCCACGGTACACTGTGTAGGACAGTAAATATTGTTACTTTGTTACTAAACATCTTGCCTTCCTTGTATGGATGAAGGACACAGAAAATAAATTCTGACTCACTCACCACTGTAACTCAGAATCGAGATCTATGATTGAAACTATTAATCTAAATGCCAGATTAACACCCCAACTGTACGGTCCCAAACTAAGCAACGCTTGTACTATGGACTGGGGGCGCTCCCAGCGATACCCAGACCGGGGCAAACTAGAAAAATATAACATTTAAAATCTGCCTCGACGAGAATTGAACCCGCAAACACCCGGTGCAATGGCTGAGCGGCCTAACTTTACCACGAAGTCGATAAAAATTAAATTCAGGTTTATTTTATTTTGTAAAAAATATCTATTTCATCGATATAAAATTAAACATTTTTATCGACACATGCCCATCTCTAATAAAACAATTTTTTCGCCGCCCTCTCCTCTGAGGGTTCGGTATAAATATTTATCGGATAACACCAAGCTAAAGATCCCTAATTTGATTGCTTCGGGATCTGTATGTCGGTATGTTTGTTTTAATCTACGGACCGGGACTAAAATTTTCTTTTTTTATTTTATTATCTCTCACATTAGACATATAGCAGCTATTACGTATAGATGCAATTCGTAAGACGAGTGAGAAAGCTAGAAGCCCAACCCCTCTCAAATCCACTCCACCTTTCCCACTTTCCTTTAAGGCGGCAACTTTGTAGCATTTATGAGGCTACGGCAGCTACTTAACGTCAGGTGTGTCGCACACTTGTTAGCCGACTTGGTTACACAACTACTTCCTAGAATGTGGTCCTTATTAACGACACTATCCAGTGATATGTGTGGTTTTTTTCCAAAATGAACAGGTTCGATTCCAGGCTAGGAATATTGATTTGACAAAAATCCAATGATGCAGTTTCAGTTTTCATCAAAATCGCTGAGACTCTTTTCCACTTCAAATGAAACCTAGATAAGTATTATTAGGATTACTAGATTTAGAATATGCAGATAAAACTCTATTAATATCTATGAAGAAATAGTTACTAGTGCTTGAGTAACTTCTTAACTAAGCCATATTAATGAATCGATCCCAAGTCTGGTAGCGATCTTGGAAATGTCATTCTTATGACACACCAGTACATAATTGCACGTCAAAAGCGTACTCAAGATTGTTCTAACGCTTGAGATCAATTTATTAATAACAACTGGCGATAAAAAAGAAAATTAAATAGGTATAACAAAATGTAAAAAGACAAGCCCGATGAGCTTCTTGCCGGATCGAGATCGAGATCGCGATCCGATCCGATTGTAGATATAAGAAAAAAATTATATAAAATTGACAATTTGTAAGTGCCCCCGCAGGCCCAAAATAAACGCTTTGAATTTGAATACGGCCGTAAGACAGTTAAGAATTACTAAGTATGACACAGGAATCGAACTCACAACTTCCTAATCGACCTTCTATCCAGCCCGATGGGGTAAGGCGACGGGGCACACCCCACTAAAGGGTTTATCAAAATCTCAACCGCAAATATTCAATGTACTGTGACACAGCCAATAATTTGATAACCGCCCTCCGGGGTGTTATTGTTAGATAAGGGGTTACCCCAACCCCTGGGGGTAGCTGGGGTTGTTTATTACAAAGGGAATAAGTAAATTATTTGTAAGCAACCTTATATCTACCGATCTTTAAATTCGTGGTACTTGGCTCAATGGTTTGTCAAACCTAATTATATAAAAATTTACGATCGAGTTTAAAAGTACTTTGTGAGTATCTCAGGAATGCAAGAGATGCAAGATGCATATTCAGGGCGGTTTGGAGATCCAGACCATACAAGCCAATGCAAGAAGTCCATATTGTTGGACTCCCCCTGGAAACAGGATCTAGTTCTCAAACAGAATTCAGTGAGACCATCATTTGTAGGAGACAACTTTAAATCCAATTGCGAATCCCTAATAATCCTATTATTAAGGACACCGCAAACATTGTTGTTAGTGTGGTCAAACTATCGATTTTTTATCGTGAGGTTGCCAATTCTATCGTGACCTCGAAAACGTCACAGTATCGATAGCTCATCCACAGTATCTCGATTATAGCGTGTTTTATTAAAATTACTGTATACTTATACTAGTTGAAACAAAAAGGGTCAACAATTTTTTTAGCAACTCAACTTTGTAAATCTAAAACTATCGGCTTTGCGGTACAGTTGAAGTACTAAAGGTTGTGTAGACTTGTGAAATCTGTCTACAGCTGTACCCCTGTACCACCTTTTGTTTTTCAAGTTTCCTCCAAAGCTAATAGTTTTAGAATTACAAAGTTAAGTATTGAAATAAAAAAGTATACCCTTCTGTTTCATCCTGTAGATATTATTACAAAATAATATTGATACTATCCATACTATATCTCGATATCAATATCGATAGTGTCTATTGACACTATCGATATCGATATTGCGGCCAGTTTTCATGGTCAACTACCAATAATCAACCATCAACTATCACCGTAAAACCTTTAAGAACATGATTGGTATAGGTCCCAAAGTGCCTCTACCTCGATGCTTCACACTACAGTAATTGACATCAGCAATTATTATACACTTTTTTTGTTCAGATACTAGTGTTGGGACTCACCGGAACTGGGCCGATCGCTGTACCTGGTGCAGTAGACCCATGCAGGCCACACCATCGCGCCGTCACTGTTCGTCGTGCCTGAGAGACACAACACTATGTTAGTACCTACATAAATACTTAAATTAAAATAAATTTATAATTTTAGCCCTTTTGACGTCCCACTCCTGGGCACGGGCCTCCCCTCAACACGAGGGGGATTCAGGCCATAATCCACCACGCTGGCCCAGTGCGGGTTTGCGGATTTCACATGTCTTTCGCAAATTGGTTAAATTTTCTAAGACATGCATGTTTCCTCACGATGTTTTCTTTCACCGTAAGCAAGTGAAATATAGAAATTATGATTCGCACATAGATTTCCAAGACAAGAAAAATCCAGAGGTTCGAGCCGGGGTTTATACCCGAGACCTGGTAGCCCGCAAGACGCGTGCTTAACCAATCGGCTATCACTGCTACTAATACTTCTTAACTCCTTATCACTACATAGTATAAAACAAAGTCGCTTCCCGCTGTCTGTCTGTCCCGATGTAAGCTTAGATCTTTAAAACTACGCACCGGATTTTGTTGCGGGTTTTTAATAGATAGAGTGATTTATATGTATAACTAGCTACCCGCCCCGACTTCGCACGGGTGCAATAAATTATCAGTGTTTCTCTACTATATTATGCATGTATTATACATATAAACATTCCTCCGCAAAAACGCATCAAAATCCGTTGCGTAGTTTTAAAGATCTAAGCATACATAGGGACATACAGACAGCGGGAATCGACTTTGTTTTATACTATGTAGTGATACATGCATAATATAGTAGAGTAACTCTGATAATTTTAGATTAACATTATAATTGCGACTAAGATATTATTATATTTTAACGTGGTTGGGCCGGGGTAACACCACCCTCTCACGGAAGATCGTTGTTAAGTTGCTATTAAAGCTGCGTGAGAGTGTCGGATGGTTGGCAACGTGCCAGCGATGCCTTTAGTATTGCAAACATCAACAATTACGCTACGGTAAGTGCTTAACACGAGGCAGATCGTACGCTTGTATGCCATCTTTGTATTATAAAAGAAAAACAAATTTATGAAAAAATATTAATAACTAGTTGCTGCCCGCGACTTCGTCCGCGTAGACTTAAGTAAAGTATTCTATGTGTTAATCCTGGTTATAAACTATCTGTGTTCCAAATTTGATCCTAATCCGTTCAGTAGTTTTTGCGTGAAGGAGTAACAAACATACATCCACACTCACAAACTTTCACATTTATAATATTATACTAGCGGCCCGCCCCGGCTTCGCACGGGTACATTGCGGTTACATTATTCGAGTTTTAGTAAGGAACCCTAATTTTTTTGAAAATTATGTCACCTGGGGATAGTGTGGCTTCCCAACAGTGAAATAATTTTTCAAATCGGTTCAGTAGTTTCGGAGCCTATTCATTACAATCAAACAAACAAAGTTTTCCTCTTTAATAATAATAATTTATTTATTGGACCAAAATTATTAGTATGAGTATTATTATTATTAAGTATGATAATAGTAAGGAAGTAGGATAATAATATCGCCAGACGAACATACCAACTGTGTGGTCCCAAACTAAGCAACGCTTGTACTATGGGTACCGTACAATGGACTGGGGGCGATCCCAGTGACACCCAGACCTGGTCAAATTACGAAAAGGCCATTTCCGAAATTTACCCCGACGGGAATCGAACCCGCAATCACCCGGTGCAGTGAGCCGAGCGGCCAACGCTCGAACCACTGCGCCAAGCGGTCGTCAATATTGTATGTACGTATATATTTTTTGGATCTGCAAACAATCGTTAATGTTATGCAATTACCGTACCCTATAGATGCTCTGGATTTTTAAAAATCTATGTGCGTATCATAATTTCTATATGATTATCACTTGCTTGCGGTGAAGGAAAACATCGTGAGGAAACCTGCATGTCTTAGAAGATCTAACCAATTTTCGAAAGACATGTGAAATCCGCCAACCCGCACTGGGCCAGCGTGGTGGATTATGGCTTGAATCCTCCTCGTGTTGAGGGGAGGCCCGTGCCCAGGAGTGGGACGTTAAAAGGGCTAAATTATTATTATTTATTATTATAGATGCTTGCAACACCAAAGGCATGCCTCCCACGTTCGCACTTGAACCCCTTCATGCCGTGCGAACAATGTGGGACCAGTGGGAAAAAGGAGAAGGCACGCACAGGAGATTGAGTTCCCGGCTGCCTCACTCATCTACTCCACATCAATGTGATCATGTAATCTTTATTAAAATTTTGGAATCAAGTATAATCAGCTCACGAGTTTAGGTCCAATTAGTCATATTACGATCCGTGGTGCTTTACAACTGGTCTTCAATCAGCTGTAACAGTCTTGTTTCTATGGCAATCAGCCGATACCAGCTATTTTTGTCTACCATTTTGTACCGGAGAGAAGTGGACATTTTTTCTTCCAACTCCTCCTATTATTTCTTTCGATTAAATTCGTGCGGGTTTCAAGACAACTTTTCCCCGGGACTCGTAGAGGGTCAAACCTCGACGCCATTATTGGTCACCATTGTCGATCCTGGCTTACAGGAGTTACAGTGGTGGGAGTGTGTGGCGGAACAAGTCCGAAATCTTCATAAAAAATTAAAATAGAACTTACCAGATGTAGAGCTCTGATTGCTACCACTGTCTTCACCTTTAGAGAGGTCTATCGCTCCTCCCTTCTCACCTGGCTTCACCTCAGGAACCCTAGCCTCTTCAGCCTTAAGACACGCCTCTTTAACTGGCGACACTTTAGCCTCGACCCTAACTTTAGCTTTCCTCTTGTTCAACGGATCAGTAATCCGCCTCCCGAAGTCTGCTTTCAAAATATTATCTATACTAAACTTCAGACAATTCTGATTCATGAAATCTCTCTCAGATTCGTGGTCTGGTGATTTAGGGGTGCTGTACAACCTTCTATTTTCATCTGTTCGTCTATCTAAATTCTTTCTCAATCCGAAATTCAGACCAAAAGGCTGGGGGCTAACGTTCAAATTTGACTGCGGGACCGGCATCCGGTTCAGCCCTGACTTTAGGTCTACCTGGTTCATCAGCGGGTTTTGGAACAGCAGAGGTTGGTTTAGGAACATTAAGGGGTTGGGGGTGATCGGGTTTGGTCGTAATAACATGGGTTGGTTCATGTTTATGTTCTGGTTCAGTTGTGATATTGCATTTAAGTGTGTCTGTATGTGTTTGAAAGATGTTAGGTTTTGTGATGTTTCTGGGACTCTGTGTTCGTATGATGGGAGGGCTTCGTTGCCCACTGATAGAACTGTGTCATCGCTGCAGCATGAGTTATCATCAACGCTAATCTCAGCTCTTGATTCATTAGTTCTATCATCATCTTCATCGATATTATCTGAATTTCTTGAATTTTCATTTATCTCCTCGTAATTTGGCGTGTTCTGCATTAGTTTGTCCGTTGAAAATACGTTTTCTGGGCTGTGACTGTCTCTTTCTTTCTTCAACACGTTGTGTATGGAGAAAGAGGATGACAGTACGGGCCGTTCTTCTGTTTTGTCGTCCTCATGGTATTCTGGGCTGGTGGTGTCCCGAGTGTTGGGGGAGTAAGCCTCCTCGTCGCTCTGATCTTGTATTTTGATCCTGGAGTCTTGAATGTGGGCTGAGACAGCAGCCATTTTGTTGTGAGATGGTTACGCCATCTGCTGAAGAAACAAAAGTGATTAAATAGTGTTGAAATTGTAAAGAAGGGAGAAGTTTGACTTGAATGCCAAACTCTATAGAATATGTATCAATGATGACCACTTGGCGCAGTGGTTCGAGCGTAGGCCGCTCGGCTCACTGCACATGGTGGTTGCGAGTTCGATTCCCGCCGGGGCAAATTTCGGAAATGGCCTTTTAGTAATTTGCCCAGGTCTGGGTGTCACTGGGATCGCCCCCAGTCCATTGTACGGTAACCATAGTACAAGCGTTGCTTAGTTTGGGATCATATAGTCGGTGTGTCAGTCTGGCGATATTTATTTATTTATTTAATGAACCATGTTTTATGTTTTGATTGATTTTCTTCTTAATATTAGAAATATTATTTTTATTATTCAGCAAGTGATAATTATTATTAATATTCGCTTCTATCGTTAAAAAGAGTTTATAATATCTTAAGTTGAAAGTATTTATAATTCCGTCGGTCAACAATTATTAGGACTGGTCTGGGTGTCACTGGGATCGCCCCCAGTTGGTACGGTACCCTTATTACAAGCGTTGCTAAGTCTGGGACCATTCAGTTGGTGTGTTAGGCTAGGTTTATCTATTTTATATGGCGACTATCTCCAGCATCACTGAATGTTACGTACAAGATCAATTTATTATCCGTAGGCCATAACACCTAAGATTGCTAAAACGTGATACAAAAAAACCCATGAGATTCGCTACGCATTGCCACCTTAACAACCTTAGCCATATAAACTTTATTACTGAAACACTAAGGTTGAATACCGCATAAATTACTTTTCAATTTAAATTGTTTGTGAGATAAAGAATGCAAACATCAGTTTTGCGGTTGTTAAAGACCTAAACGAATGAGGATTAAGGTTGATTTTGGTTCGGTTCCCAGCGAATGTAATTCTGCGGTGGGATTGGTCGAATAAAGGTGCGCGTGCGACGACGTGTGTGGTCCTTAACAGTTGAAACGGTCGGATAGGAGCTCTACTTTAAATATTTTTCGATAAGGATTTTTTTTTCGATGTCATAGAATTTTGACGACTACTTACTTAATCTTATTGATTGAGTTGAAATAATGGTGACCCATTACGGGTTCGAATTCGTCGCCTGCAAATTAAGGAATTAGCAATTTTGTAAGTTGCCCCTAGTCTGGGTGTTACTGGGATCGCCCCCAGTCCATTGCACGGTATCCCAAGTTCAAGCATTCCTTAGTTTGGGACTGTTTAGTTGGTGTGTTAGTCTAGCAATGTTTATATTAATAAAAAAGTTATCAAATCTATTACTAACTACTAAGATTATAACTCGCTTGAACAGTGAAGGAAAACATCGTGAGGAAACCTGCTAATCTTTCGAAAGACGTGTTACTTTTGCCAATCCGCACTGGGACAGCGTGGTGGATGGCCCCAATACCCCTTGAATTGATCGAGAATAAGCTCGACATAATGGCAGTAGACTCGCTCCCTATTACATTAGGGACAAAATACCTTCGGTGAAGTCTGCCTACCCCTTCGAGGAATGCAGGTGTGATAATACAGTAGTATACAAAGACTTCTAACTTATAACTCTTTGGTGTTATAAAAGTCCTAGGCCCGTATTCATAAAACGATCTCAAGTCTGAGAGCGGTCTTGAGTTCGCTTTTGACATTACATTTTGTACTGGTATGACATAAGAATGACATTTCCAAGATCGCTCTCATACTTGAGATTGCTTTATTAATACTGGCTTTAGTGCCGTCACTGATAAACGTCAGTTAGTACATTATGGCTATTCATAAGTGCTATGTTGGCTTACATCATCCTTTCCCAACGTGGGCGATAACACCCCCTTGTGGGCGCTGCAGGTCTAAAGGAGGGCGGTAAGAGACCCAGAAAAAAAATGGGGGCGTTGTGTAGCTCACAATAATCAATTAAATTTAATTTGACGTTATAGTGGTTTTTAAGTTGGTGAAAAATAGGGGCGCTAAAAGATAAATTGTTCTAAAAATGAGTAGTATAAAAAATAAGTTTGGGAACCACTGGCTTACATGAATAAAAATATTTTAATTTGATTTGATTTATTCTTGCAGTAGAGCCACTTCCAACTCGTGGTGTAGAGTTTGTTCGCAGCATCCGCGGTTACTCTCCCGCGCTGTTAACGCCGAGATGATTCGCATAAATATAAATAAATAAATAAATTTCGCCAGACTAACACACCAACTGTATGGTCCCAAACTAAGCAACGCTTGCACTATGGGTACCGTTCTATGGACTGGGGGCGGTCCCAGTGACACCCAGACCTTAGATAAGGCATAACGACAGTTTAAAATTCTTAATTAATAAATTGTATGTTTGAAAATGACACAAAGCGAGTCATTTTTTTGCTTAAGTAACGATGGTAGCGATCATAAGTAAGTAGGTAGGTACTTTGGAAAAAATCTTACTTTGACATTTTCTCAACTATAGAATAAAATTAATTAACGACTTAAAAAATACCTTCTCGTCTATAGATAAAGCTTTACTTGACTACACTTCAAAAACAAAACAATATGGCTCTCATTTTAATTTGACGAGGTAAATTTACAGCTGGAAATGTCACTGTTCTGTGTATTACAGAATCATGCTGTCGATGGAGACTTAAACTTTAAGTAATTAGAAACTTTTATCGTGCTATTATTGTCAAGAAGTGACATAAGGATTTGTTAATTACATTACCTGATTAAAGTCTCGACATTAGTATAATAAATGAATGTAGGTATAAATATAGATATTTTATATTACATGCTAATTAAACTATGATATAGATCAGAAACAAGGTGCGTACTTTTTATGAAACATTTAATGTCCCCATCCAACATTAACACGTAAAACGGAGCGCGGTTACCGCTGCCAACATAAAAACTTAGTGTCAATTTGACATTTGCGGTTTTCGCGCCGACTTATAAGTCAATAGCGTAAAAAAGAGGTGCGATAACGGCGAAATAAGCTCATTACGGTTGGCATAGCATTAAAAGTAAATAAAGGATGCATTTGATAATAAAAATTCATGGGTAGATACTTTTTATTGTATTATTTGCAACTTATAAGGAAGGGAAATACAAATAGCGTCATATTTGACTTAATATAGGATTATAGAGACTCATTTGTCTCCTTAAATGGATACATTAAGTTTTACCTTTTTAATACCCACATCTCGCAAACCCATTATTCCACCCATTAGGTAGGAGGAGGGGGTTTCAAATGTAAGGCAGCTGCTCTAGAATAAGACCACTAGCAAGATGATCTAATGTCATAAAGACTCCTTTAAGCGGCAGTTGTTGCGAGATGAAAGACATCTATATATATATAACTCAAAGGTGACTGACTGACTGACATAGTGATCTATTAACGCACAGCCCAAACCACAGGACGGGTCGGGCTGAAATTTGGCATACAGGTAGATGTTATGATGTAGGCATCCGCTAAGAAAGGATTTTAATTAGATCTACTCCCAAGGGGATAAAATAGGGGATGAAAGTTTGTATGAAACTCTGTCAATTTTAAACCGATCGGGCTGAGACTTTGCATGCATAAAGCTACTATGACGTAGTCATCCCCTAAGAAAGGATCAAAATTCCACGCGGACGAAGTCGCGGGCTCAGATAGTAATAAATATTATTATGATCCTGATATTTGGAAGGAGATCCAGAATCCTCATAATTCCCATAATGGAGGGAATGGTGAGAAGATGGGAGAAGAAGGATGAATTCAGATTTTTTTTAATACCTAAATTCTAGGGCTAATACACATTAGTTAGTGTTTGCACCGATTTTTAATCGATAAAATTGTATTAGGTAAATTACGTATAATAAAATAATAATAAAACAGCTCGTTTATATCGACTACTAAAATAGCAATCACAATAAAATGCAATAATAAATCGGCGTTAAATTATTTTAATAATCGTTTCTCTTGAAACGACAGCACGTAAGAGTGAAAATAATTGGTAATTATTTTTTATGCTCAATAAGGTGCGCATGAAAACCGTAACTTAACCGGAAGAATACCATTATTCTGACACTTCGATAAAATACATTTAAAAGATAAAGGATAATAGTAGTATCCAATATGCTATTTCGTAGGTATTACTTACATAGGGTACTCGTCCAAGTTATTCCTTTTATCTGAGACTATTGACCATAGAGGCGAACTCTGAATTTGAAAAACCAATTAAAACCGTTTCCAAACCATTCGGTAATCGTAAATTATCGTAACGCAAACGCAATAAACTCTAGTTTCAGCATCTAAAAGTCTCCACTGTTTGTTTATAACATAATTTATATATTTTTGTGTTTGGACATGTTTTATAGTTTTCTATTCGGCCGCGTCTGGGATTCGAATGATTATGTTGGCAGTATCTACCGAAATAGTTTTTTTTTTAATTCAACCAAGAAGTTTTGATTATTGAGAGTAAACTTTTTCTAACAATACAAAAAGAAATCATTTGAAGATCGCGGACTTTAGCGGTTTCAATTACGCTATTTGAATCTGATATAAAACCGATTTATTTAGTACTAGGAAGTTCTGTGGTCCAAACATCTTGACGAAAACATCTTAAAAATATAGGTATCTTACTAAATACGGAAAGGATAGTAAAAATTGTTTCGTTAAAGCCAATCAAATTTCCCACCGCTGGCTTATAAGCTCAGCAACAAAATTAAGACCAATTATGTTGAGACTTCTTAACAAAAACAAGGTAAGCAATCTAGTCTTCTAGGTACCCACAATAATAACGAATCAATAAATTTATAATTTCCAAACGATACCGATATCGTTAATGCTAATGTAGATTTCATTCCGTGGATGTCACCTACAGCGCCACCTACCGTATCTAACTATAACAATCCATTAAGGTGACCCTGTAAGTACAACAAAATCTCATCAAAATCAGTCTAGCAGTTTAGGAGTAGAAGAATTGCGAAAAACTCGCACACCGGAATTTTTATGTATAGTTACTAGGTAGGTAATATAGAAGATACGGCTTATCATTTCATTCTGAAACCGATTGTAGCGCCATCTATAACGCATTGTGAGAATTATTTAATTATTAAAAACACGACCGCTTGGCGCAGTGGTTCGAGCGTAGGCCGCTCGGCTCACTGCAAATGGCGGTTGAGGGTTCTATTCCCGCTGGGGTAATTTTCGAAAATGGTATGCCCTGTTCTGGGTTTATCTGGGGTCGCCCCCAGTCCATTATACGGTATCCATAGTACAACCACTGCTTAGTTTGGGACCATACAGTTGGTGTGTCAGTCTGGCGATATTGATTTATTTATTTGTACTCCCCGTAGAGGTAGGCAGGAGTACACTGAATTGAACCCACATTTCGGGATGGTATTGTGGCCCCAATGTAATAGGGGAGAGCCTACTGTCATTATAGCGGACATCCCCCCTTTAATAAATAAATAAATATTATTATCAAAAAAAAAATGCGTTCAAGATTTTGTCCACCACGCTGGCCCAGTGTGGGTTGGCGAATTTCCAATAAACTTGCAGGATTCCTGACGATGTTCTTCTTCACCGCTCCAGCAAGTGATAATCTTTGTTAGAAATGTATAACTGAGTATCATTACTTATTACATTAATGTGAATTTAATAATAAACAAACGTGAATCATTAAGGCAGAATAATTAATATATTTTTGGAATGTTCGATCGCGCGAATATTTGAACAATTGGTAACTAAAATAAAAATAGGGTAAATACACCCAATTATCGTCCGTCTAACATGGTTTAATAGTGCAGTTTTTCTTAGGTTTTCTGCATAAAACATACTGACAGATAATTAATTCGAGTATTTTTTATTAAACTCTTAGTAACGTAGATATAAGTGCAGACATACATATGTCAAAGAAAGTTCTTTAAAATATAGTCCTTCCGTAACTTGCCCTGGTCTAGGTGTCGCCGGTCCATAGTACAAGCTTTGTTTAGTTTGTGACCGGTTTTTTTATTGCATGGTGATAATTATTTTTAATAATACAGTGGCAAAATGACTAATCAGATCGATCCGAAACTGTCTGCAGTCTTTAACTGATGCCGTACCTATTAAATTTGCAAATTATGCAATTATTATCAATTTATGCAGCCATTGAAGTCCAAAATATTTAAATAATGTATAAAATCTTGTGATATTCAAATAAAATGCAGTGCTTTGCTTTGATATATATTTAATAGCTGCAAAATTAGGTTTGTGTGTGAAATGTTGCCATATTTTCTTAATTCTAAACTTTTTTGTAGTAGATTTTTGTTAAAAGATTACAGAAACATAGGTAATAGAAGATGGTGTTCAGTAATTTGTAAGCGTTAAGTTAGAACTACCAACTAATTAAATATAAATTATCATACAAGATAAGATAGTGGCACAAAATCGGAATATTTAAAAGCGATAATATTGAGGGCGGTGCCCCGTGCAAAAACCAGTTCTATCTACATAACATAATAATTTACATTTTTCATTAATAATACACTTTTTGCAAGTAATTAGCAACACCTTTATAATATAAATTATTTATTAAGATTACATAAATAAGATTTCAAGTTTAATATAATACGTAGGTACTTATTTGGCTCACCCAATGCACATAAGATGCATAATAATGTATTTGCAATGAAATATATCTAACTATATTACGTCTAAATATAGTGTGACATTTTACGCATAATAAATTAAGGTACTTACTTACTTACTTGTAAAACTATGGACATTATTCATAGATTTTTTTGTTAGAAACCGTGCCTACTATGTAACCGTGCCGTATTACACCTGTAAGCCAGGATCGAAAATGGCGTCGAACGTAAACGTCGAGGGTTTAATTATTTCACACGTAATACCTAATTTATTTATTACTTACGCACGCTTTGGAAACAAGATGACGTGACAAACATGATCTCGCACTTCTGAGATTTCCGGATTTAATGTGGGACACATTTCTAACAAAGATTATCACTTACTGAACGGTGAAAGAGAAGAACGTAAGGGCACCTGCACGTCGTTCAAAAAGCCGCGTGAAGATTGCCAACCCGCACTGTATCTTCCATTACGCGGAATACAAACGTCTACTAGTTTATGGCAATCATTAATTTAATACGCATTTAATATGCCGTGCAATCTGTAGGGTTTCCTACCCATTATTTTTCAATGGATAATAATTCAATAATGATTAAATAAATCGTAAATTTAGTTAATCAAATCACAAAGTTTATTCACGAATAGTACCTAATTAAGTTACGCTTCGTAGCAACTGTATTTAATGCTAATTAAGCTGTTTGCGCTTTCTCTGTAAGTTAATTGTTATTGAGTGTTTAGGGAAAATAAACTTTAACCGTAATAATAGTTATTAATATTATTTTTATTGAATTAATAATCTGCTAGTAACCAGCTCTCTTACCTCACATTATAACAATACAAAATCATAATACATACGCGGGAACACCTGTATGAGCTCACTTGGCATCCCTTTGAAATATTAATTAATGTGTTAAAATGATTAATTACTTTAATAAAATGATTTACTGATTACATTATGATAAGTAAGTAGATAAAAATTATCTATGGCTTTTGTTTTTACCCGTAAAAAAAAACTACGAAGAACCTAGTATCTGACAATAAACAAATTTACGAAGTAATTTAATAACTAGCTAATGTCTATGGACGTCATACCTTAGAATACCTATAAGTCAGTGCTGTTAATGTTTTTCTTTAGTTTTTTATCTGTTCTCTGTTCGTGTGCTTTTGTTTTTTTTTTCTACTTAATATAAAACTACAGATATTTTTCTGTAAGTAATGATAAACTGTTTTTTAATATGCAATTTTCTCAGGTGTATTTTAATTAGGTATTACAACGTTAGTTATCCTCCCTTTATTAATAACTTAAAGATGGGGGGAAGTAATTAGGCCTAATTGTAACTAGCCCAACGACCATACGCAGACACAATAGATAGGTAAACTTGTGTTCAACATACACCCGTGTGTACAAACGACGTGTCGAGAGGTGGTCATGGGTTCGATGCCCGTCGGCCTAATTGCCATAATCCCTTGCGTAATTCGCACGGCCCCAAGTCTACTAAAGAATTATATTTTAACTAGCGACCCGCCCCGGCTTCGCACGGGTATTTTTTGTCAGTGTTTCTCTACTATATTATGCATGTATTATACATAATATAAACCTTCCTCTTGAATCAATATAGGGTAAAAGCCGGATAGATGCCCCACTTTTCGAAAAAGCTTTATTTTAAAAAAATATGAACTTGCTGAAAATTAATTAGTATACATCTCAAAACATAGGTCTTTTATCTTCCATAATAGCCTATTTTTGTATACATAATTAACAATGGTTTTGAATAAATACTGTTTTATTACACCTCTCAGAAAAGGGATAGTTGCCTACTATGGCGGATAGTAGCCTAGCGTGGAAAATGCTTCGCGGGATACTTGCCTCGTGTGGGGATAGTAACCTCAGTATGATTTTTATTTTGGATTGAAAGAAATTTATATCAATTAAAGTAATATTTATTAATTATTTAACAGTCTTTATAATTTACTTCTGTCAGGAGGAAAACCGGCGTCTCTGAGCTTCAATATATGAGCTACCAGTCTTTTTTCATTCTCGAAGGCAAGAACATGATATTTTCCTTGATTTAGCAGTTGCTGGTTACTTTTTTCGTAGCGTCTTCTTAAGGTTCGAGAGGATATTATGCATGTTCGAAAAATTTCATTGATATTTTTTTCTGTCTCAATTCTTCCAAGACAAGTGCTGAGCTATCTTCTGTCCAGTTGATGTTGCGTGGCACCACGCCTGGTTTTCGCTTATATTTGAGAGGCATTTTGCTTATCTGGAATAAATATATAAAACAGTTAAGTAGATATTTATTTTATTTACAACAAGTTAGATTCACAGTAAATTGGAAAAAACAACAAAAAATAAAATCCGTCTTTGATTGTTAAACAATATTTAGTCACTCTAGGGGCAACTATCCGCGAAAGTAAGTAGGGCGACTATCCTTTTTGATGCGGATACTTGCTCTTTTTATTTACGAAGTAAATAAAAAATATTTAGCTATAAAACATAATAAACAATGTAATTTAAACTCTAATGCATGCAAAGAAACAAAAAGTTGAGTGAAACCAGGATCAGTAATAAAAATATTCAATAGTAATTACTTACCAATATAATTATAACGCCCGTCAAAGTTTCGCAGCGGAAGGTTTTTGCTCACATGGACAAAACACTTGCACCTATTCTGATGGCTTAGACAGCACTGAGGCCTGCGGGGGGTCACTACTTATTGTAGTAAAGCGCAATCACAACTTATGTTCCCAACATAGTGTATTAAAAACCGGGGCATGTATCCGTCCGAGGCAACTATCCGGCTTTTACCCTATATATATTTAAAAAACCGCATCATAATCCGTTGCGTAGTTTTAAAGAACTAAGCATACATAGGGACAGACAGACAGCGGGAAGCGACTTTGTTTTATACTATGTAGTGGTGGATCAAGAAATAATAAAAAAAAACAATCTGGGAATAGTCCTTTATATGGGTCTGGCCCTGCGACACACTCCCACCACTGTAACTCCTGTAAACCAGGATCGACAATGGTGACCAATGATGACGTCGAGGTTTGACCCTCGACGAGTCCCGGGCAAAAGTTAAATCATATTGAAACCCGCACGAATTGGGACCAGTCCAGTTCCAATGTTTAAATTTTAACTCTAAATCTTAAATCGAAATTAACCGACTAGCGGGTCCAGTCTGGGTGTCACTGGGATCGCCCCCAGTCCATCTTATGTACGGCACCCACTTACGAGCGTTGCTTAATTTGGGCCCATAGAGTTAGGCCCGTAGGTATATTCATAAATCGATCTCAAATCTGAGAGCGCTCTTGGAAATGTAATTCTTATGTCATACTAGTACAAAATGACATGTCAAAAGCATACTAAAGCTTGCTTTCTGTCTTGAGATCTATTTATTAATAGATACGGGTTTTAGTGTCAGTCTGGAAATACCTGTTAATTTTTATTGATGTCCTTCCCAATAACATACTCATTTGAGGAAGACATAAAATATTTTACTTAAGGCTAAAGCGCCCATCTAGCGCGCGAAGTTCAAATTTTTAGAGGTTTTTTAGGAATTTTTCAAAATCTGACAATAATAAAAGGCACATTTTGTAATTCGCGACAAAGACCGTGTGCAGTGCATTTATTAATATATCCAACTTACTCTAAAACATTTCAAGAACGGCAGATAACCAGAAAAACTGTCAATTTTTGTATATTTAGTGATTAACTAGTATCATATCCACCGTGATCATATTTAGAGTGAAATAAATGTATTAATAAACGCACTGCATACTGTATTTGTCGAAAATCACAAAATGTTGTCGTAACTGTTTTCAGATTTTGGAAAAACTATTAAAAAACTTGAAAATTTTGAATTTCGCGGGCTGGACAGGCGCCTTCACCTTAATCGTTATCAAGAGATGCTTTTATGTATACCTACCTACCTACAACCGGTTCCTTTCCCATATCAAGTAATAAAATCTTAATTAAGACATAGTTTTTAGAAATTAATAGCCAAACCGTTTTGCTAGCGTCCGCCATTGTAAATAGTTCTAACTACAACATAAATACGGTTGTTGTACAATGGGGGAAGATATTGCGTAATCACAAAAGCATGTTAGTTTCACTATATAATATTAGTTTTATTAACTATTTCCTATTTTAATTAACATGAATATACTAGTTTACTAATTAAACGAATCCCATCACCGCAATTATTTAAATTTCCTCTTTTCGGTTCCTATCAGTCTAACCATATATTTATTTATTTTATTAATTGTTGTTTTTTTAAAAACCATACTTATGCATTATTAATTCCGTTACCTATCAATAAAATAAATAATAAATATCGCCAGGCTGATACACCAACTGTATGCTCCGAAACTAAGCAACGCGTGTACTATGGGTACCGCACAATGGACTGAGGGCGATTCCATTGACACCAACCCCAGGGCAAATTACGAAAAGGCCATTTCCGTAATTTGCCATCGGGAATCGAACCCGCAACCACCATGTGCAGTGCGCCGAGCGGCCGATGCTCGAACCACTGCGCCGAGCGGTCGTCAGAATGGCACCTATGTTATCCCTGAACAGTTAAGAAGAGTTGGCTTGCAGTACGACCAGTTTTCACCTCTAGTATTTTGGTCCCAATATACAGGCTGAAACAGAAAGGGTATACTTTTTTTCAAACATCACTTTGTAATTCAAAAACTATCAGCTTTGGTGGAAACTTGAAAAACAAAAGGTGTTACAGGGATACAGCTGTTGACAGATTTCACAAGTCCACAAAACCTTTAGCACTACAACTGTCCCACAAAGCCGATAGTTTTAGATTTACAAAGTTGCAAAAAAAAATGTATACCCTTTTTGTGTCTCTTAGTAATAGGGGGCGAGCCTATTTCCATTACACTGGGGACACTCCTCTACAATGCGAGCGAGCCATAGACCACCACGCTGGCCCAGTGCGGGTTGGCGAAATTAACACACCTTTCGAAACCCATGCAGGTTTCTTCGCGATATTCTTCTTCACCGTTCAGCAAGTGATAATCTTAGTTAGAAGTGTGAAATCTACTACATTTGACACAGTAAAGATGAGGCAATGATTTTCTTATAATACTTAAGGTATAGTTTTATTTCAACTCAACTCAACTCAACTCACTCAATTCAACTCAAAATTCTTTTTATTCACGTAAGCCAACAAAGCATTTATGAATAGTCAGAATCTACCACCGGTTCGGAATGTTGCTTCCACTGAGAAGATCCGGCAAGAAACTCAATGGTTACTCTTTCCAATGAATTACAGATGGTGTACATTCTCAGGAACAGCATAAAATAATAATATGAGCAGGCAACACCATTATCACTAAATAACTAATAGTAAATAACAGTTTCACATTTGTCTGTCTATCTAAGTAGTATTGTAGCTCCTGAACCCATGTACCGGGTACGATAAGGTTTTTCGATCGATAGCTGTATTATTACTAAGACGATTCGTAACGTAGCTAAGTTTGATGGAAATGGGTACAGCAGTTTATGAAATATAACGTTTTTTTCGGTTTAGTTATCTTGTTTACCTTTAAAAATTATGTTTCAGGATTATTTTTTTTTGGTATTTAAGTGCCAAGCTTCTTATCATTTATATAAATCTACTAGCTGACCCGACAGACGTTGTCCTGTCTTAACTTTGAATATTGAATTCGAATTGTTCCGCTCAACTTTCTTAATTATTTCTTTCATAACAACCTTCTCCTGACAATAATAAACACAACAAAAAATCAATTAGCGAAATCGTTCCATCCGTTCACGCGTGATGCGATGACCAAGGAAATAGAGATTATTTTTTATATATATAGATGTCCGTATACCTAATTACATAGTAAGTAGGTAAGTACATTATCTATAAGGACTGTCCCTAATAACATATTTTTTTATTAAAATAACGTCGTATGGTATTTTATTCTCCACGAATCATTTAAGTCTAATGTTCGAGAAAATTAGTTTTCCTTTTTCAAGCTTTTCCTATCAACCAACATGGTCTATTATATAGTAAATAGGTAGCTATATTGTACATAAGAGTATTCCGCCGTGAATATAAGGGCGCAGGTTCGGTTCTCGGCTCTTACCCTTGTCAAAACGTGAAGGAAAATATCGTGAGAAAGCTTCCATGTTAGAACCTAACCCTCTCCTCTCGCAGGGAGGGTGAGCTATTTGTTATTTATCTGTATAATAATGTACCGACTTACGTTTTTAAGAAACTCTTCTTTTAATCCCACTTAAATCCGCCATAATGATTTTGAAACAAAAAAGTTAAACCATTTTTTAACAACCGAAAGAAAAGCAGTTTCACCCACGAACTAAACACACAACACTGAACAAGGAGAAAATTCAAAAATCGAACGCGACCGTCAACATTCAGCTGTCATCGGAAACTTTTTATTTTATTTTTTTTCTCACGAAATGTCACCGCGAATTGAATGTCATAGACATAAGTAATTATTCGCACAATTGTCTATTCTTAAAAGAATTGTGAGTTAAGATTTTTATATACGACGGCCAACTGACTCAACGTGAGTTCAATACGCGAATCGTTACCGACTGGCGAATGGTTCTGCCACCTCCCCACGGGGGGGCGTGGCCTGGGCATGCCCACAGCCCACCAGTGGGCGGAGTGGACTCGTATTTTCCTACTTCGTCTGTGTTTTATTATATTCGTTCGGCCACTTTATTATATTGTAATGTCGGCGTGTTTGTTGGTTCTTCTGATTTTTCGTAACTTAATTGAGCGAGTTTCGACGGGACGCCATGTTGGATTCGTTGTGTGGTTTTAAATTAGATTCATTTGTAATTGTTGTGTGTTTAAAAAAAACATTGCGCTGTGACTATCCTTGCATTAGGTACCTAATTAAAACATTAATAAATTAATATCTACGTACCTAATTCGAAAATTGATTGGACTTAAGACATGCAGGTTTCCTCCCGATGTTTTCCTTCACCGTTATTCAGGAACGATAATTTTGTATTGTTCATTCAGAAATCGATACGACGGCAAAAAAGATGGAATTTAGAGTAGGATTCGACAATACGAATGTCACGATATATCTATTATCGTAGCTAAGAGTAGCATCCAGGCTTAGATATAGGAGTAACAGTGTCGGAAGGACATACCCAATTTAAAATGTACCTACTTATTTAGCAAATGATGCGATGCTTTAGGTATTATCTAACTGAAACTTTCAGTTTTAATCATTCTCTCAGGTCAAATTACATAGGTATACTTACTCACAACACCAAGGTATTAACTACTAGTTATAAATTTACAGTGAAGCAATGAAAATGACAAAAAAATAGATTATTTTTCTCTTTTTAATAGTTCGGCCCATTGCAGGCATGTACCTATTATATCTAAGTACATGCGGTGTAACCGTCTTGGCGCAGTGGTTCGAGCGTAGGCCGCTCGGCTCACTGCACATGGTGGTTGCGGGTTCAATATCCGTCGGGGCAAATTTCGGAAAAGGGTTTTGCGTAGTTTTCACAGATCTGGGTGTTTATTACATCTCATGAGTTATAAATCATCTGTTGAAGTCAGAGTACGGGATAAAATTGCATTTTGTTGTATTATGTAGGTTTCTGAAATAATCACTGTACTAATTGACACGAAATTTTGGATGTATTATAATGAATATATACATACAAGTAATCAAACAACAGCTTTTTTTTTCATTGGGGTCGCCCCCAGTCCATTGCACGGTACCCATAGTACAAGCGTTGCTTAGTTTGGTACCATACAGTTGGTGTGTCAGTCTGGCGATATTTATTAGGTAGGTACATATAATTATGTTTATTGTTATAAGAATATACTTATTATATAGCATTCGAATTATGAGCACATTAAATATCTTAGAATCATGACAGGACTTCCAGCATAGCATCTCAGAAGCTTGGAATTCAGATGTTATTCGGTCCCCATCCAATATCCGACCGGTACGAATGTGACTTAACGCGATGAATTCAAACGCTTTTATTTACAAGACATACTCTCCGTTTCTCTCTAATACCTACTTACCAGGTACTCAAAATCATTTTAAATTAATTTATTTGCGTTAGCAACGCTAAATTAGCGATTCCTACTATTCCGTTTCCCCCTGCCACCACTCGCGGGGAGAGGGAAGAAAAAAGAAAAAACAGCCCCCGAGAAAGGGACTTTTTTAATTAGTCACCTTACTCGAGAGTAGTTTAAGATGTGTGCTGCGTTTGAACGGGCAAGTGAATAAAGTTAAGCACCTGCTTATTTATTTAGTGAGTTAGGTGATGATTTTTTTTTATAATGCGGCTGTTTATTATTTCTTAATAGTAGTAGTAGTAGGTACTATCACCAAGAGCAATGTACATTCTAAATATGTTAGAATGTAGATTGATGCAACGCAAAAAATCATGTGTTAGTCTTAAAAAGTGGAACATATTATATAAAATTATAAGTACTTAGGTATCCATATTAAAACCAACAAACCCTGTTTTGTTTTGAGGTATTATATATATGTTCTTAGTAAATGTCATGATTGGTGATTGAAATGAAAACGCTGAGGTAGTAACATTGTAATAAATAATTAGAAAAAGGTAATAAAACCTATTACAATAAGCAGAAAATGAATCAAAACCCTTGTTTCTTGACACACATTCTAGCTATCGAGATTGGCTTAAATATAGATAGTTCTTAATTAGAAATATGGTGAAACTATAAACCTTACCTACCTATAACGCTTAAGTGGCTAGTTACGACTTGTCTAATTACCTACTAAGCATAAATATAATAATCTACTTACCGTTTTTCACCCACATCGTATCACAGCTGGGAGGTAGGTACTTATACAGGTTGAAACACAAAAGGTATATATAATTTTTTTTTCAAAACTTAACTTTGTAATTCTAAATCTATCAGCTTTGGAGGAAACTTGAAAAAGAAAAGGTGTTATAGGGATACAGCTGTTGACAGATTCCACAAGTCTACAAAACCTTTAGTACTGCAACTGTCCCACAAAGTCGATAGATTTAGATTTACAAATTTAGGTAGCACAAAAAATAGTATTACTTACCTATAAACCCTTTCTGTTTCACCTAGTATAGAGTACTAACCAAGCTAGTTACTTGCTCAATCCAAACGCACCTCGGGTCAAACGCTTCACCGTTAAAAAAAAACTCTTAGAAAATAAGTCGGGACTCGTAAAACAAAGATAATGTTCCCGAGCGCCGCGCATCTTCACGCCTCGCAGTGAAGTGGCTCGGCAGCGTTTTTTAATTAAAAACTTTCTTACAAGTCACTTCTTTGGGAGAGAAGAGAATTTTACATGTTTTGACGGTAGGTAAAAGATGTATAAATAGGTTTACAAATCTTCATTTTTAATCCAATCTAAAACAACAACAAATTATAGTTCAATGATAGCTCAATGGTCGAACACTTTGCAATGAAAGGTGTGCAGGTTCTAACCACGGTTCCCACTACAGAGATTTTATGGAAGGCCTGTGCGAATCTTAATCGGACATAGGAACCAACCCACAATAACTCCTAAGACTTAAATCAATCCCAATTAAAGTGATTGTAAGTTAGTTTCAGTTTGCAGACGTATTGGTGGTGGCATCCATTCCGCATATCTATATCCAATTCTAATTAAGATTATCACTTGCTGAACCGTGAAGGAAAACATCGTGAGTAGTGGACTACGGCCAAAGTCCTCGCTGTAATGGCAATAGGCTCGCCCGTCCCACTCCTGGGCGCGGGCCTCCCCTCAACACGAGGGGGATTCAGGCCATAATTCACCACGCTGGCCTAGCGCGGGTTGGCGGATTTCACATGTCTTTCGAAAATTGGCTAGATCTTCTAAGACATGTAGATTTCCTCACGATGTTTTCCTTCACCGTGAGCAAGTGATATTAATATAGAAATTATGATTCGCACATAAATTTCGAAAAATCCAGAGGTTCGAGCCGAGGTTTGAACCCAGTTTGAGGAGAGTGATGCCGCTTTTCAAGTCAAGCTCGTGCGCGGGTGCTGCTTGCGGGGATTGGGCCACTCACTTGCCTCTTAACAACATTGCCTTTAAATACTATTCATTTACTTAGCATGGAAGGCATCACACCAAAGCAATTATATTATTATGCACCTGTTTTATTAATTGTTATTTTGGTTCGTAAACATTTAATTTGATGTAAGTATGAGTAGGTATGACCACCACACTAAACTAGCTTTCTCATTTTATCTACATACCTACATCTGAGGGAGATTTGATTATTATTTACTATTAGTTATTTAGTGATTATGGTGTTGCCTGCTCATATTATTATTCTATGCTGTTCCTGAGAATGTACACCATCTGTAATTCATTGAAAAGAGTAACCATTGAGTTTCTTGCCGGATCTTCTCAGTGGAAGCAGCATTCCGAACCGGTGGTAGATTCTGACTATTCATAAATGCTTTGTTGGCTTACATGAATAAAAACAATTTTGAGTTTGAGTTTTTGAGTTTTGAGTTTGAAGTTGAAGACCTGGTGCCCGCAAGACGCGCGCTTAACCAATCGGCTATCGCTGCCTGCTCGCCCCCTATTAGAACTAAAATATTATAATTATTATACTTAGTTGTAAAAATGTGGTTGCTATCAATTTGGAGAATAAAAGCTCGAATATACTTAGATCATAATATTTAATTAATATTTACGATGAAAGGTGTCGGACATCAAAGAGTTTTCTTGATTTAAAGTGATTATGTAAAGTACCTAAATGCGTAGGTTTTTAAAAAAAATCCTTTAATTATCTGTATGTGGTAACTCGAAATCACTAATTAGAAGCTTTCAAACGCGTAATAATCATAAATTATTACGATACGCATTTGGTTTTTTGCAAAAAAAAACATTTTACTTTGATAATCGTGAATTAATCTCATTACCTACCCACTTGCAAGTGTTATGATAGCTAAATAATAGCGTAGCAAAGGAATAAAAGAAAATAATTGGTAGTAAAGACTAATAAACATCGTGTATTACGTCTAATGACACGGCTGAGTGCAATAAATATGTTTCTGGATCGTTTTGAAAGGCAGTCTATGTATGATAAGAATCTTGCCAACAATTTCTTAGATAATAATCTTCCAATGATACTTGTAACGCCATCTATTGCTGAATAGAAGCACTAGTTATGTTAAAAGTGGTTACGTGTAGCGACATCTATTGGCGAATAGATGTACTAAAAATAAATGTTAGTTACTGACCTAAAATGTTTAGGAAATAAATACAGATGGCGCTATATTTAAATTATTTATTCCTGTATAAGCAGTGATACCTCAGTGGTCGAACGCAGCTTTAGAACAAAGTGTGCAAGTTCAAATCACGGCGCGCACGTCTTGGATTTTCAGATTTCATTTGCAAATCGCGTTTACAATTGAAATTTTCACAGCCTAAGGATGAGACATGTTGGAGGTCATTAATTCTAAACTTATTTAAGCCATAGGTACCATGCGACCTTCAATACATCTATTAGTAGGTGCTAGTGTTGCCTAACTATCGATAGATGACCTCGAAAACTAGTCATAATATTGATAGGGTTACCGATATTATCTATCGATAATCATAATCAATACTATTGATGACGATCAGTAACTAGTTTCGATAGCATCGATATTATTGAATAGAGGTGCTGATACTTCCGATATCGATAGTATCATAGATACTTAGATAGCATCAGTGAAAAGCAGTGTGCAGAGCGAACTGAAAGCAAGGGTTGTAATTGAGCCTATGTGTATTTAATGACGAATGCTCACGCGTTTCAACCGTTTTTAGCATACTTGCGAGACAAAGGACATTATTATTATAAAATAAAAATACTAGCTGACCCGACAGACGTTGTCCTGTCTTAACTTTGAATATTGAATTCGAATTGTTGCGCTTAACTTTCTTATTTTTTCTTTCATAAGAACCTTCTCCTGACAATAATAAACACAACAAAAAAAGAATTAGCGAAATCGTTCCATCCGTTCACGCGTGATGCGATGACCAAGGAAGTTAATTAAGTAGGTATTTACGGTTCCGTACACACCATACTACATTATATACTTATCCAGCTCAACAAGGGAAGTCTCAATAATCTGTTCCACCGAAAGTCCTAATACCTATATCTTTTGTTGCTTGAACTTAATATTTTTTATAATTAATATTAGTGTGGTAGTGGAAGAGCAGTGATAGCCGATTGGTTAAGCACGCGTCTTGCGAGCTACCAGGTCTGGGGTTCAAACCCCGGCTCGAACCTCTGGATTTTTCGAAATCTATGTGCGAATCATAATTTCTATATGATTATCACTTGCTTACGGTGAAGGAATACATCGTGCCCGCACTGGGCAACCCGCACTGGGCCAGCGTGGTGGATTATGGCCTGTATCCCCCTCGTGTTGAGGGAAGGCCCGTGCCCAGGAGTGGGACGTCAAAAAGGGTGTAAACAATATCGTGTTGTGATTTTTATAAATTGAAGGCGTGCTCGTAGCTGAGATGTTCCGAGTTCGATCCCCATCCTGGCCATTAAACTATTGACGTGAGCTCCTAACACACGCATTCGCTTAGCTGGAGGGGCTAACTGGAATACTAGTATGTAAGATTATAAACTCACATTGCTAGTAATAAATAGGTAAATAAATATCGCCAGACGAACACACCAACTGTATGGTCCCAAACTCCAAACTAAGCAACGCTTGTACTATGGGTACCGTACAATGGACTGGGGGCGATCCCAGTGATACCCAGACCAGGGAAAATTACGATAAAACCATTTCCGAAATATACCCTGACGGGAATCGAACACGCAACCACCCGGTGCAGTGAGTTGAGCGGCCTACGCTCGAACCACTGCGCCAAGCGGACGTCAATTTTTTTTCATTTCTAATAATAACTTTTGAACATAATCCTTGTAGGTATATTCTGATTAAATTCTTTAGTTATCGTATTTTTAGCGATTTGGGAAAGCGGCTGGTCGTGGCAACTGGTGGCCAGAGGGCTGGCACATATTTGGCGCAGAGAAAAAGCATTGCCAATCACCGTAGCAATGTTGCCAGCTATCTGTGTTCATTGCCAAGCGACGGCGGCGGTCTTGTAAAAGCCTATTTTTTGCAACCTTTCATATAATTGACGACCGCTTGGCGCAGTAGTTCGAGCTTAGGCCGCTCGGCTCACCGCACACGGTGGTTGCGGGTTCGATTCCGCCTGAGGTAAATTTCGGAAATGGCTTTCCGTAATTTTCCCTGTTCTGGGTGTCACTGGGATCGCCCCCGGTCCATTGTACGGTACCCATAGTACAAGCGTTGCTTAGTTTGGGACCATACAGTTGGTGTGTCAGTCTGGCGATATTATCATTATTATTAATTTGTAGAAATAGTAGGTGCGTAGATAGTTGTTGCTTTTACTTTCACTGTTGACGATGAAACTGGACATTAGACAAGTTTTGTTCATCAATACTGACTGAATATATTCTGTATTGGCCTTGGTATGGCTTCATAACGATTAACCTTCCAATATTACCGAATCATTCTACTCGACGATTAGATAAACCTCTACAATGTACCTATTATCGATGAGATAAAGTCCTGATTAAATACTTGTAATTAGGTTCTAGTCATGGAATAATTCACTACATGTCATGCAGAACAAAAAAATATGTTAAAGAATGTTAGAAATAACCGACAACCGCTGGGGTAAACGTGTTCTTGAGTGGAGACCTCGACTTGGCAAGCGTAGTGTAGGACGCCCTCCGACCAGGTGGGATGACGATCTGCGAAAGACTGCAGGCAGATGCTGGATGCGGCAAGCTGAAGACAGGGCGCTATGGCGCTTATTAGAGGAGGCCTATGTCCAGCAGTGGACAAGCATAGGCTGATGATGATGATGATGATGATGGTAGAAATGATTGTGAAAACCTTCGTTGGGGTATGCTTCGAACGCTCTAGCTTCTTCTTTCTTTAAGAATTTTTAACACCTACTGTGACGTCACAGCCGATATTTAGTGACGGGAAATCCAAACCGATTCAAAGACACCGATGCCGCCGACACCCCTCCGCCCGCTACGATTCTCTCGAGTGATTATCTCGCTCATACTCATATTTTTTATATCTATGGTCCCGCTTGCTCACAAGGTGACCAACCTTGACGCTTGGTCGGGATTCGGACAAAGTACATGCATTTGCGTTATCTATGTAAATCTATATCTGTGGCCCACCCCAATAGGTATGTCGCCAGTAACAAATAGCAATACAAACACATTTAATAACAATACATACAATACAAAAATATGACCGTCCACTTTGGAAATCCACAATGGAGGCCGTAACTAGGGATTGCAATCCGGAAAACCGAATCCGGTAATCCGGCGGATCCGGCATTATTTTACGTCAACCGGATCCGGTGCAATTTGCCGGATCCGGTTACTCCAATTCCTTGCAAAAAAAGGTACTCGCCAGGCCCACCCTACTTCTCCTTAGACCAGAATATACAGATTAAAATTGAACTAGTTACACTACATACTAGATTTTCATTGTTAATTTTTATATATTACCAGCTGAGCCCGCGACTTCGTCCGCGTGGAATTTTGATCCTTTCTTAGGAGATGTCTACGTCATAGTAGCTTTATGCATGCAAAGTCTCAGCCCGATCGGTTTAAAATTGACAAAGTTTGATACAAACTTTCATCCCCTATTTTATCCCCTTGGGGGTAGAATTAATCAAAATCCTTTCTTAGCGGATGCCTACGTCATAACATCTACCTGCATGCCAAATTTCAGCCCGATCCGTCCAGTGGTTTGGGCTGTTCGTTGATAGATCACTATGTCAGTCAGTCAGTCACCTTTGAGTTATATATATATAGATAATTGTTGCTTATGTTGAAATTAAATATCAATTATAGGATTCCATAATCATACTAATTATACTTTCGCCTTATAATTTCACCATTTACTTATGTCCTTCCGTCCGACCTCAGAGTAGTTTTATGTGGAGACTATGAAGGCTTCAAATTTGAACTAAAATAGATTTTAAGTAAAACGACAAAATTGTGTATTTGAATACTGAAAGACAAGACTGAGAGCAGACCTTGGACGCAACTCAGTTAACTCCTGAAAATCTGTCGATACTGACGTATTCAGTTACGTGATGGGTACGTCAGGGTTGACGTATTGCAACATTGCAAGTCAACCGAGATGCCGCCGTCTGTTAATAATAATATCTGACACACCAACTGTATGGTCCCAAACTAAGCAACGCTTGTACTATGGGTACCGTGCAATGGACTGGGGGCGATGCCGGTGACACCCAGACTTGGGCAAATTACGAAAAGGCCATTTCCAAAATTTGGCCCGGCGGGAATCGAGCCCGCAACCACCATGTGCAGTGAGCCGAGCGGCCTACGCTCGAACCACTGCGCCAAGCGGTCGTCAAACGTTTGTTAACAGATTAGTGCCCCTTGTTCTTTGTAGCTACGCACGGCGGGCAACAAACACTTGCATCTTTCACTGTATAATATTAATTTTTAGGGTTCCGTAGTCCCTACGAGGAATGCTTATAAGATCATCCAGTCCGTCCGTCCGTCCGTCCTGGCCTGTCACAGGGTCATAACTTCTACAGTTTCCGACGGAAGTTGATACAACTTGTTATAATGTTTAATACCTACCTAGTTCGACTCCAAATGAAAGAAATTCTGAGGTCCCTAGCTATGTTTAGCTTTAAAGTCAGGTTTAATTTCGTGTATTAATATATTTTTCTGACATTTTTTTCGTTTCCAGTTGTTTATATTTTATGGATACAAAAAGAGTATTAATTAGCTCCAGTGTGTTGCCTTTCAAGATAAAAATTTGCCGACATAATTGATTGTTAATAAAAATTCAACGCTATGGATGAAATCATACATTTTCGTCGTCGCGAAAAATTCAAGAGTCAGCCATGAAATTAATAAGTATTAAGTACTATACAAGGAAGTTTCAATTACTTACTGTGTCAACAGATAGGTCAATGTGAGATGTTAATAAACAACATTCAACAGCATACAAGATACCAAACTCAGATAATGATTTGTTTTTAAGTTCGTATGGGCTCCCAGCCATAAGTTACAACAGAACAAAAAAACTCCATACATTTTGTATTGCTTCGAAGTTTCCGCCAAAATTATGCTAAATAGTTACTGCTTATAACATCAGCTATCTGCCAGTGAACGTCCCGTCCAAATCGGCCCAACCGTTTCGGAGATTAGCAGGGACAAACAGACAGATAAACAGACAAATATATTAAACATTTGGTTTTTTTTTGTATTTGATAATAATTTAATTATATGAATTTAGTAAAAAGCTTTTATTTTGATACTACAAACAGACATTTCAGTTTTATTTATTTGTATAGATTCATAATAATTGGTGCTAGTACGAGTACCTACGAGTAGAAGATTTCAACGGGTAGTACAATAGAAAAAAAGAAAGAAAAAGAAAAGAAAGAAAAACATTTATTCGACACTCTTTGCGAGACCCAAAACATACTAAACATAGGAAATATAAATAAAAGGGTCATAGCGAATTGTGCCGAAATAGTACATTGTTACACAAGGGGTGAATGTAACTTAATTTGGCGCGAGGGCGCCAATAGTTCGAGGGACAAAATAAGTCTTTCCCCCGAGGTAAACACTGTGCTTTTCATTACGAAGACAAGGAAAGTCAAAATAAAAACAGGATTTGCCTAAAAAAATAATACAAGGAAGTATGAAGAATTTAATCAATAATGAATTAATACGAATACACCAACTGTATGACCCAAACTAAGCAACGCTTGTACTATGGATACCCCGTACTATGGACTGGGGGCGATCCCAGTGACATTCAGACTAGGGAAAATAATTTCCGAATTTTGCCCCGGCG
This sequence comes from Notodonta ziczac, assembly GCA_918843915.1. Lineage (NCBI taxonomy): Eukaryota > Metazoa > Arthropoda > Insecta > Lepidoptera > Notodontidae > Notodonta > Notodonta ziczac. The sequence goes on along the minus strand of OU974065.1, from coordinate 1,352,644 downwards.
GGAATCGAACCCGGAAGCACCCGGTGCAGTGATCCGAACGGCCTACGCCCAAACCACTGCGCCAAGCGGTCGTTAATATGCTCAAAACGATCTAGCTAGGCAGGGTTACTAGATCGCGAAAGTTTTATCTCGTACTAGGGTAGGGTTGCAAATCTAAATATATATAACTCAAAGGTGACTGACTGACTGACTGACATAGTGATCTATCAACGCACAGCCCAAACCACTGGACGGATCGGCCTGAAATTTGGCTTGCAGGTAGATGTTATAACGTAGGCATCCGCTAAGAAAGGATTTTGATTAATTCTACCCCCAAGGGGATAAAATAGGGGATGAATAACCCCGAAATTCTTGTTAAGTTAAATTACACGCGGACGAAGTCGCGGGCACAGCTAGTATATCATACTTTCAATATTCAGGTACAGTCGGGGAATTGAAAGGTTAACCACGTTAGAGTTGACTTTTGCTTGCACGAGTGCAAGAAGCAGTGCTACCAACATTTTAATAACAATATTTTTATCTTATGATTGTCACCATGTTGCATGGTGTAGTATGAAACACTAGCTGTGCCCCCCGACTTCGTCCGCGTAGTATTTAACGTAACAAAATTTCGGGACTATCGGGATAAAAAGTATCCTATATGTTAATCCCGGTTATAAACTATCTGTGTTCCAAATTTCATACAAATCCGTTTAGTAGTTTTTGCGTGAAGGAGTAACAAACATACATACATCCACACTCACAAACTTTCACATTTATAATATTAGTAGGATATACTAGCTGTGCCCACGGACTTCGTCCGCGTAGTACTTAACGTAACAAAATTTTCGGGATTATCGGGATAAAAAGTATCATATATGTTAATCCCGGTTATAAACTATCTGTGTTCCAAATTTCATTCAAATCCGTTCAGTAGTTTTTGCGTGAAGGAGTAACAAACATACATACACCCACACTCACAAACTTTCACATTTATAATATTATATATTAGTAGGATTAACAGGCACTGGAAATAACAATGGTTTTCATAAACATAAAAACCCAAGAGGATGTTATTACGTATTTAATTAATAATATCAAAAATAAATGAATGGCAGGTAAAAAGGTGAAAAATATGAAAAAACAAACGACTTTGTTCTCAGTAAATTTAAACTTTGTTGTCTAACAGTTAGAACATCATTTTCTATACAAATGTCTGTTATATGACTAAGTTTTATTTTTAAAACGCAAATGTGTTCGTACATAACACCATAAATGAATCAATTTGAAAACCGGTTAAGGTTTTCAAACCCATACTGAACATAATCTCGTAAAAGTAGACATTTTATAAAATCTCTATTTGTCCATAATTTACACTATATAGGATTTACACCTATTACTACAGATAACGCTCGAACTGAATGCGATAATATCAATAGTGACCCAATTAGAATTATTGTTATCGATAATGACGATGTCTTTTTTGACTTTTTGTTGCATAATCATTTCCTTTCAGAAGGCGTACAGACAGGCCCTTTTTTGAATCCATATTGAGTCACAGCCAATGTTCTTTTAGATAACAAAAACCACAACTCACCGGAGATTCCCCAGTCATCGGATAAATATATATTTAGTGATGACGTTATGAATACATCGATTTCCTGAGTGGCTTGTGTGTGGCAAACATAATTATAATATTACTAGCTGACCCGACAGACGCGCCTCGACGTTGTCCTGTCTTAACTTTGAATATTGAATTCGAATTGCATAAGAACCTTCTACTGACAATAATAAACACAACAAAAAATGAATTAGCGAAATCGTTCCATCCGTTCACGCGTGATGCGATGACCAAGGATATAGAGATTCATTTTTATATATATAGAAGACTTTTTGTAACCTCTTCAGTTTGTTCTTTGTACCTAAACGTCATGCCGCGAAGATAAACGTAGTAACAATCTCGTAAAGGAACAAGATTTCTTTAACATCTGGAAACGCTATAGCTAAGCATTGGATTGCCTAAATGTTTGTCTGGTACACACTTCATCACAAACCTCAACGTAATAAAACCCACTTTTTGTTATGACTAAAGCATACAAAAATTCGTGCAACGATTCAACAAAAGTTGGTAATTATACATCAACTTACTTAAATTCGATCACTATTTTGAAGAGGTTTTTGAGATTAAATTGTGTATTAATTACAATATGATTATCACTTGCTTACGGTGAAGGAAAACATCGTGAGGAAACCTGCATAATTATAACAATATATTTCGAAAAACGTGTTCTTGAGTGGAGACCTCGACTCGGAAAGCGTAGCGTAGGACGCCCTCCGACCAGGTGGGATGACGATCTGCGAAAGACTGGAGGCAGATGCTGGATGCGGCAAGCTGAAGACAGGGCGCTATGGCGCTCATTAGGGGAGGCCTATGTCCAGCAGTGGACTGATATAGGCTGGTGATGATGATGATTTAGAAAAACTAACCAATTTTCGAAAGGCATGTGAAATCCGCCAACCCTGGTCCAGAGTGGTGGATAATGGCCTGCATCCCCCTCGTATTGACGGTAGGCCCGTGTCCAGGAACGGGACGTCAAAAGGGCTATATAATAATAATAAAAAAATCAATGAAAATAAAATTCTCACAAAGGGCCTCTACATTTTGGACCCATGACGACTGCTTGGCGCAGTGGTTCGAGCTTTGGCCGCTCAACTCACTACACCGGGTGGTTGCGGGATCAATTCCCGAAGAGAAAATTTCGGAAATGGCCTCTTCGTAATTTGCTCTGGTTTGGGTGTCACTGGGATCGCCCCCAGTCCATTGTACGGTACCCATATTACAAGCGTTGTTTAGTTTGGGATCATACAATCGGTGCGTTCGTCTGGCGATATTTATTTATGTATCTAAATATATATAACTCAAAGGTGATTGACTGACTGACATAGTGATCTATCAACGCACAGCCCAAACCACTGGACGGATCGGGCTGAAATTTGGCATGCAGGTAGATGTTTTGACGTAGGCATCCGCTAAGAAAGGATTTTGATTAATTCTACCCCCAAGGGGATAAAATAGGGGTTGAATGAAAGTTTGTATGAAACTTTGTCAATTAAAATCCACGCGGACGAAGTCGCGGGCACAGCTAGTTTATTATATTTATGTCCTCATGCAAGCCTTTCAAAGGACCGGGCAGAGCCCGTGATACAGAGAAACATAATAATAATAATAAATGATTGACCTTTGAAACGCTGGAGTTCTAATAAGTTTCAATTCACCACTTAGAGTAGGTAAATAAATAAATAAATATCGTACACACCAACTGTATGGCCCCAAACTAAGCAACGCTTGTACTATGGATACCGTACATGAACTGGGGACGATCCCAGTGACACCCAGATCAGGGCTAATTATGAAATGGCTATTTCCGTAATTTACCCCAGCGGGAATCGAGCCCGCACCACCATATGCAGTGAGCCGCGCGGCCTACGCTCGAACCACTGCGCCAAGCGTAATGATTATGTACGAACAAGCTACTGGAATGCGAATTTTGAAACAATTGATCGTTCTTAAGCTGTAACTACTTGGGTCGAAACTGGATCGTTTTTCATTGGGTAGTAGGTAGAATGCAAAAGTGGACATCCAGCTGAAATTCTATTGCACGTTTTTCTTATTTTAAAACCATGTCCCACCAAGTTTTTCTATTGCACTTAATTGATATTTATATTCAGTATATTAAGACAACGAATAAGCCATATTCAGCGCCGAAATGAAGACAGCCTCCAGGGCACTTGGCATCGACAACGATGTGGTAGCACTTTTGTATATTTATACAAAAAAAAAATTGTATATTTTTTAATTTTACTTTCAGTTAGGTTACTTTTATGTATAAGTACCTACTTATTATATTGCCGCGAATTTCCAAATTTTCGAGTATTTTTATAGTTTATCCAAAATCTGAAAACATATAAGACAACATTTTGTGATTTGCGACAAACACAGCATGCAGTGCGTTTATTAATACATTTATTTTACTCTAAATATTATCACGGTGGATATGATACTAGTTAATCACTAAATATACAAAAATTGCCAGATTACCTGGATAGCTGTCGTTCTTGAAATGTTTTAGAGTAAGTTGGATATATTAATAAATGCACTGCACACGGTCTTTGTCGCGAATTACAAAATGTGCCTTTTATTATTGTCAGATTTTGAAAAATTTCTAAAAAACCTCAAAAAATTTGAACTTCGCGGCCGAGATGGGCGCTTTAGCCGTAGGTTCAATTGTAAGCTATGAGGAATAAGTATTTTGATTTAGTAGAATTGGCCGCGAGCAACCGAAAAGGATCAAAATGTAAATGCGCGAAGGAATAGTAAAAGGGACAAACAATTTTCCACAATGAAAATTACTTGAAATTCGAAGTCATGCCCAATCACAGACGACTCGAATTATTAAGTACTACTTACTTTATAACTAAGTCATGTTTTAGCGTCATCATAATTGTAGTAATGATGACGGTCCAATGATGATGAATGCACGGTGACTCTACAAAATTTTTACCTGCTTAGTGAAATCCGACAACGAATAGGTATGCTGCAGACATGACAGGTAGTAAAAAATAATTGCCTGAGATTTTCTTTTGAGTATTAAATACAACATCACGCTTTTGCTGGCCGATGGGGTAGGCAGTGGCATTGCATCCATGTTTAGCAAAAGATATTGTACCCCTTATGTACACTCTAGTACTATTTAGTGACAATGATGTTGCTGTTCCTGAGAATGTACACCAAGTTTTAATAAAAAAGTTTTTAATAAAAAAGTTTTTAATAAAAAAGTTTTTAATAAAAAAGTTTTTAATAAAAAAGTTTTTAATAAAAAAGTTTTTAATAAAAAAATCATATTCAGAGTAAAGTTTTCGGTGATACTGAAACTAGAAAAGAGGAAACCATTGAGTTTCTCGCCGGCTCTTCTCAGTGGAAGCGGCATCCCGGGCCGGAAGTAAATCCTTTGCTTTCTTTGTTGGCTAACATGAATAAATTTTTTTTGAATATGAATTAAGGATTAGGAAGTAGTATTATTAGGGGGAGAACCCATTGCCATTATTTAATAACTAGCTGTGCCCGCCGACTTCGTCCGCGTAGTATTTAACGTAACAAAAATTTCGGGATTATCGGGATAAAAAGTATCCTATATGTTAATCCCGGTTATAAACTATCGGTGTTCCAAATTTCATCCAAATCCGTTCAGTAGTTTTTGCGTGAAGTAGTAACAAACATACATCCACTATACTCACAAACTTTCACATTTATAATATTAGTAGGATAATATATCGCCAGAGACACACCAACTGCGGTCCTAAACTACTAAACTAAGCCACGCTTGTACTATGGGTACCGTAAAATAGACTAGGGGCGATCTCATTAACATCCGGACCGGGGAAAATTACGAAAAGACCATTGCTGAAATCTGCCTCGGCGGGAATCGAACCCGCAACCACCACGCGCAGTAAGCCGAGCGGCCTACGCTCGAACCACTGCGCCAAGCGTTCGTTAAATAGAAATGATCATTAACTGTTACAACTTTTAATTTCATCACCATCATTTCCGCCGGAAGTTGTCCACAGCTGGACATAGACCTCTCCCAAAGTTTTCCGCAGCGTTCGGAATTTTCCAAACTTTTAAATTAAAATTTCTTTTTCATTACTCATACTCTGAAAGTAGGTCTGAAGTTGCCTGAGAAGCGGGTTGAAAGTAATACTTTTCAGGCCCGGGAGTTTCGCTTTCAACTGACAGCTGTCAAATTATTAAAAAAAAACTAGTTCCGTTTTCACATTTCTATGGAACCATGTTCAAACTTTTTCTACAGTCACTCAATTACAGCACGATGTAAAATTGAAATAACATAAAGTTAAGTATTAATTCAAGAAATTTTTTTTAAAATGACTTAATTATAATTTAGTTTCAACAATTCCTTTAAAATAACATAGATTTGGGCAAAATATTTAAAGATGAAAGTGAAAAATAATGGCTAAATAATGAAGTTGGCCGGCCAACGAAAAAAAAAACAAAATAGGCGGCAATCGGATTTTTTTTTTCGAGTTGTAGAGTATTGTTTATACTTCCTTGTATTATTTCTTTAGCCAATTCCTGTTTTTATTTTTATTTTCCTTGTATTTGTAATGAAAAGCACAGTGTTTACCTCGGGTGAAAGACTTATTTTGTCCCTCGAACTATTAGCGCCCTCGCTACGCTCGGGCGCCAAACCCCGTCTCGGGACAAAATAAGTAACTTTCACCACTCATGTAACAATGTACTATTTAACTTTAACGTGTTAAATCTTAATATATATAACTCAAAGGTGACTGACTGACTGACTGACTGACATAGTGATCTATCAACGCACAGCCCAAACCACTGGACGGATCGGGCTGAAATTTGGCATTCAGGTAGATATTACAATGTATGCATCCGCTAAGAAAGGATTTTGATTAATTCTACCCCCAAGGGGATAAAATAGGGGATGAAAATTTGTATGAAACTTTGTCAATTATATTCCACGCGGACGAAGTCGCGGGCACAGCTAGTAAATTATATTTTGTAAAACCAAGTCAGCAAACCAGCTTAACCCTGACTCGCCTTATGTTAAGCAGTTACAATAGCCTATATACCGTTGCAATAAGGCATATTATTGCATGTTGCCGACTTGTAGGGGAGTAGAACATAGATAGAGATGGCAGGAGGGTTAGGCTACTAGCTCGCTCACTTATCCTACAAAACGCAGCTATAATAGGTACGACGATCTTCTGTGAGAGGGTGGTACTATCCCGTTCGAACCAGACCGTAATTAAGCTGAAGTCAATTTAAAAAAAAGATTACCATGGCACGGTCGCTGATCACGAAGAAATTCGTACAATGACCTGTTATTACCTGTCTCTGTCACTCCCGCGTAAATCTAATACGTCTCGCTCACACAGTTGCCGTGAACTGCGTGTGACCGGCAACTGTGTGAGCGAGACGTATTAGATTTACGCGGGAGCGACAAAGACAGGTCATTGTACGAATTTCTTCGTGATCAGCGACCGTGCCGTAGCATTGTGAGTTTATCGCATTACTAGTATTCCAATTAGCCACTCCAGCTAAGCTAATGCTTGTGTTAGGAGTGGGCTCACGTCAATAGTTTAATGGCCTGGATGGGAATCGAACCCGGAACCTCCCAGCTACGAAGGCGGCCCCTTTAACTACTAGGCTTAGTAATTGGCTACATTTAGGCTCTAAGTACTATAAATTCATTTATAAATAATATATAAATATCGCCAAACTGACACACCAACTGTATGGTCCCAAACTAAGCAACGCTTGTACTATGGGTACCGTACAATTGACTGCGATCCCGGTGACACCCAGACCTGGGTAAATAACGAAAAGGCCATTCCGAAATCTGCCCCGGCGGGAATCGAACCCGCAACCACCACGCGCAGTAAGCCGAGCGGCCTGCCCTCTAACCACTGCGCCAAGCGGTCGTCTATGTGTGTAGGTACCATTAAAGGTAGTTTGATAGTCGTATCTGTGTCTCGTTTAATCTATGATCGTGTGTTTATATACCGCGAGGGCGGTGGTTGCCGGCAGTCAGCGATACGAGCCCCAGGGAGCACCAACCAAAGATGGCAAAGGTTAGTTCCGATTGAATACTGGCGATTCAAAAAAAAAAAAAAAAAATTTCAAAATGGAAAAAATCAAGCCCGCTGAGTTTCTCGCCGTATCTTCTCAGTCGAGGTCGCGTTCCGATCCGGTTGTAGTTGTAAGAAACATATTATGTAAAAATGTCAATTTGTAAGTGCCTCCGTGTTATAGTGAATATAAGTATTCGAGTTGTTTGATAAAATAAAATAACATATACAAGGTGAAAACAAAAATAGTAATAATATTTTTTTTTATTCACATGTACAGAAAATTAAATTATAAAAATCGAATCAATAAATAATAATCAATAAATATTTTATATAAGTAACTAGCTGACCCGACAGACGTTGCCCTGTCTTAACTTTGAATATTGAATTCGAATTGTTTCGCTCAATTATTTAAATTATTTATTTCATAAGAACCATCTCCTGACATTAAAAACACAACAAAAAAAAATTCGCAAAATCTCTCCATCCGTTCAGGCGTGCTGCGATGACCAAGGAAATAGAGATTCATTTTTATATATATGGGTAAACTAGTATATAAACAATCCTCCTGAAAACATCCTGCCAAAGCCTTATATAATGACCTAACTCTGCTTACCCTAATGGAAAATACAGTCGTATAGTAAGTACTAATACGATAATATCTATAAAAATAAGGTCCACCATATTTTATTAACAACAATTCGTGCGCGATAATTAACCGATGATCCAAATTGATAAGAAATGACACGGTGCATTAAAATATACGTGGTGACGGCGGCAATCTCCCCCGAAAGCGCCTGAACACCACACCCTTCGGCCAGTAGTCTTCCTGCATGAAGGTTGACAGTCTGTCCGCGGGGACCCTGACCACAAACGCCTTGAACTAGCGTTGTGACTAGAGTCCAACGGCTGACCTCTCAATGAGACATTGCTTTTTATTCTGATGTGCTCAGTAACGTCCCCCGACTTGCTGGTATAGTGGAGGCGAGGCTGGTAGACTAGGGTAGCCGGCACTGATGCACGCAACAGGAAGTTGGGCCCTGTTGATGCCGTACCAGCGATATTGGTTAAACAGTTGCGTGCATCTCTACTTCTGCAGCGTGATGAAGCCTTCTTCATCTCGGTTGACAGGCCGCTAGGCAACAAGCTTGGTCAATAATACTTTGGTTTTTAGATGTGTATCGAGCATAGAAATTAAGGTAGAAATTTTGATCAAAATTGGATTACAGAATTCAAAATCGTACATCTCTAGTAAAATAAATAACCATTATTCAGCTGTATGGTCCCTAAGTAAGCAATGCTTGTACTATGGGCCCCATACAATGGAATGGGGCAATCCCAGCGACACCCAGACCAGGACAGATTAAGGGCCACTAACAAAGTTTGTCCTGAAATATTTTTTTGCACCTCCATCACACCTACAATAAATACATCGAATAATCTTGTATAATAATATTTTGTTAATTCCAGGTCAATATCCCCACGTTCAAACTGAACAATGGCCGCGAAATCCCAGCGGTGGGCTTCGGCACCTGGATCGGACTTAGCGAGAAGGTAAGTTCAACTAATTCAATTTCAAATTCAACGAATTTCTGTCACCAGCACGGCGCTATATTGGCGTGCCCTGACATTGACACTTGACAGCTCTGCCCACAGAGCAATGATTCGCTGAGAGCGAATCTCCTCCTATCTTTCTCAGTACTCTTTTTTTCTTGACGAATATGTCCCACACATATTATAATAGCTATTCCTCAAGTGTCAAACAAACAAATAGCAATTAACAAACACATACAAAATAGGGAAACAAAACAAAAACCTTACTGTCCACTTTGATAATCAAATTTGAGGCCAAAACAAGTTGGCGATTCAATCCAGTGGATCAATTAGGCGTCACGTGTCACTAACCATTTGTGTAGTGACATTGACAGAAGTGGGGTGACAGATACCGTCAGCCCAGTCCAATGTGGTGACATCTGGCGACCTGATACTTAGATTTGGCGCGATGGTGTTTATTAATATTTATATTTATATTTTCAGGCACAACAAAATTCAAATGGAGAATTTTCGGTGAGTTTACACTTTGACAACACTAGATCTTGTTTAGTACTATCTACGTCACATAGAAAGTCCCGTAGACGTGGCGCTGTCATCGCATGTCAGCAATACCATTGCACTGTGTACAATTTAGTTCCATATTTTTCCGCGGGACTAATTCACGATATTTCGATTGACCCCTTAGTAAATGCAGATAATGTACTTCCGGTGATAAAAAATTGACAGACAGACTGACGAACGGACGGACGGATCTTATAAGTATAAGGGTTCCTCGTAGGGACTACGGAACTCTAAAAACAAGTAGATTATCAATAACACTTCGTCCGATATGACGATTATTTAACCATTTCAAATCTAATCAATAATTACAAACACTTTATTATCATCAGCCAGTTCTAATCTTTAAGTAGATTCATGATTATATAATTTGATTCGATATTTTCCCTGAAAAATATTCACTGAGTAATATCGTTGCAAAACAATATCATTTATCAGTAGGTAGAGAATGATTTGGGTTCGATTCCCAAGTTACCCTTTTTTAAATTACAGCAATGTTAAATGATTATAATGGGTTAGCTCGGTGATCGAGATCACGCTTTGGCACAAATTGGAACCAAAGGTATACAGGTTCAAACCACGGTTCGCACTTTAAGGAAGACGGATGTGCGAATCTAATTTCCAACGTATCATTTAATGAACGGTGAAGAAAAACATCGCGAGGAAGCCTGCATGTTTTTCTAAAGACGTGTTACATTCACCAACCCGCACTGGGCCAGCGTGGTGGACTATGAAACCGAATCCGCATTGAGGGGGAATTAGCCCTATATAATGGCAAAAGGCTAGCTCGCTACGAGCCAAGTTACAGTACAAAACTTATGTCGACATGTTAAAAATTAAATATGTCGAAATCTTTTAGTCATCTCGAAATAATATACCTAAACACAGCACTCTTTTACCATCAAATCAGTATATTATATAAGGTAGTATAATAATTATAACTTAGCCCTTTTCACGCCACACTCCTGGGCACGGGCTTCCCCTCACTTCGAGGAGGATACAGGCCATAATCCACCACGCTAGCCCAATGCAAATTGGCGGATTTCACATGACTTTAGAGAAACCTGTGCATGTCTTTAAAAAGTCTAACCAAGTTTTTTAAAGACATGTACAGGTTTCCTCACGATGTTTTTCCTTCACCGTAAGCAAGTGATAATGATATAGAAATTATGATTCGCACACAGATTTTGAAAAAGCCAAACGGTCAAAAAGCCGGGGTTTGAACCCAGAACCTGGATGCCCTAAAGACGCGTGTTTAACCAATCGGCTATGGCTTTAATAATTACTATTACAAATTTCTCCTTCTAGTTTGAACTGGACATGACAGACTTGTCGAAGCTGGTGGATGCTATGGACTTCGCCATCGACGCTGGGTACAGGAACATCGACACTGCCCACGTGTACAGAGTGGAGCCGGAAGTCGGCCAGGTCATCAACAAGAAGATCAAGGAAGGCGTTGTTAAGAGAGAAGACATATTCTTGTCCACCAAGGTACATAAAAAAATAAAAATGACCCGATGCGACAACGCATTAATCAAATTATATACTAGTAGACACACTACGATCGTCAGTCTCTTATCCATAATTCCAATGAGCCCAAACACGATACCTCTGCTGTAAATTGGTGAGGAGTACGGTATCCTGCGGACTCCGGGTGATGCTGCAGCATCAGGTAAAGGATACCATGACCTTGCAGTATCATTGAAGAAACCGGTACCTACTCAATTGCTGGTTGCTAGTAACCTTAAATTGTCCCAATCTCTCTACTAACTACTAAACCGATTTTAATAAATTTTTTAACCTTTCTTAAAAAAAAAAATCGGTCCTCCATTATTAACGTAGAGAATAATTATATAATAATAACAATTTAGCCCTTTTGACATCCGCTCCAGGGCACGGGCGTCCCCTCAACACGAGGGGGATTCAGGCCCTAATCCGATTATTAACGGAGAGAAATCTATAAAGAAACATTACCTCCTCGATTATTGGAAGTCCGTTCAAAATTGGATACCTATGAGTGGTGTACATTTCCATGGTCTGATCCTCAGGTATGGCATCACTTCCACCGCGAAGCTGACGTGGAGAAGTCCATCCGTGGCTCGCTGCGCCGCCTCAACGTGGACTACGTGGACATGGCCCTGATGCACTGGCCTTTCTCCATCTCTGTAAGTTTTGAGGCCACGCTTCTACAGGTTGAAACAGAAAGGGCATACCTACTTTTTCAAAACTTAACTTCGCACTTCTAAAACTATCCAGCTTTGGAGGAAACTTGAAAAACAAAAGTTGGTATAGGAAAACAGCTGTTGCCAGATTTTACAAGTCTACAAAACCTTTGGAGCTTCAACTGTCCCACAAAGCCGATAGTTTTAGATTTACAAAGTCAAGTTGCAGAAAAAATAGTATACCCTTTTTGTTTTACCTAGTATACGGACGCTCGGGGCGCTCGCCGCGCGGCCACTCTATCCGTGCTAAGCGTCAGTAGCGTTACACGTTATATACCTATATATATAGGTATATTAGTGGCGGCTATACGGCGGAGTATACAACTGCGGCGGTTCCTACGCTTTATACTATAAACCTTCACTTCTTTCGGGCGTCCCTAGATGGCACTGTTTCTTTTTATGTGAAACATCTACCGGTACACTTTGGCAGTAAATTTGCCAATTTGCCGTGACGGCAAACGGTTTGACGGTCTTGCATGCCGTCACGCCTCCGTTCTCGACCCCGTTGTGTGTGTGCACGTGCATACTACCTCTACACAATGTTTCACATTTGCCGGGCGTCCCGTGACGGTGAATTTTTTGATCCTAGAATTTTATTTTCTGGCTGTTGACAACAGTGCCACCTATCGAGTCAAACTTAAGCTTACAACTATACAGGTGCCCCACAAGAAATAAAAAAAACATTAACGTCAGTCATGCCGTTGGTTTATGTTTAGGAGTAAAATTACGAACACACACTGGAATTATATATAAAGACTAGTCCCGTCACACACTCCCATTACTTACCAGTGAGTGTGCAGGAGTACCCTCCTGCACAACAGGATCGAAAGGGTCATGGACTTAAAGAGGGGGAGGGGGAGGTGAGGTTGCAGCTGACTCCCCCAGCAGCCGTGGACTGTCACATTTCGAACTCCATAGGGTTGTAAGTTCGTGCTTCCAACAAATTTCGTCATTTCAACAATTGTCGTCTCTCATTCCAATAATTGTCGTCTCTAAATCAAACTATTGTCATCTCCTATTCCAGCAAGAGGGCGTAGACGAGAAGATCGACTACCTGGAGACCTGGAGAGGCCTGGAAAAGGTGCTGGAGAAGGGTCTCACAAAGTCCATTGGAGTCTCCAACTTCAATATTCCGCAGATGAAGCGCTTGTTGGCCAACTGCAAAGTTCCCCCCACTTGCAACCAAATTGAGGTAAGGGCTTGCAACTTCTACAGGTTGAAACATAAAGGTTATACTTTTTTTTCGAAACTTAACTTTGTAATTCTAAAACTATCAGCTTTGGAGGAAACTTGAAAAACATACGGTGTTATAGGGATACAGCTGTTGACAGATTTCATAAGTCTACAAAACCTTTAGTACTTCAACTGTCCCACAGAGCCGATAGTTTTAGAGTTAGAAAGTTAAGTTGCAAAAAAATTGTACACCCTTTCTGTTTCATCTAGTATATGTTAGTAGGAGGTTGTTTAGTGAGAGGCGGTAATATAGAATAGAATAGAATAACCCTGTATTGTACATACACCAGAAGTTGAATTTGACAAAACTTAAGCAACGTCTCTTCCAGACAAACTTACAACTCACATCTTTACTAAGCTAGCTTTGGATATAAAATACCTAAACCTGAGCCCTCTACTAATAAATCGATGTCAAGTCCGAGAGCAGACTTGAGTACGCTTTTGACATGTCATTTGTACTGGTACAAACATTGCATGACATAAGAATGATATTTCCAAGATCGCTCTTGACTCGAGATCTTGAGACTTGGTTTATTAATATGGGCTTAAATTAGTTTGGTCATATTCAATTATCAGAGTATTATTTAACTTTTAAGTTCACATTGCGTTGCTGTTTCTGAGAACGCAGACCAAGTTAATTTTCTATTGCAAAGAGTAACCATTGAGTCTCTTGCCGGCCTTTGCTCCGCACCGGTGGTAGATTCTGACTATTCATAAGTGCGTCGGCTGACATTAATTAAATTAAATTGTATATCGCCAGACTGACACACCAACTGTATGGTCCCAAACTAAGCAACGCTTGTACTACGGGTACCGTACAAAGGTCTGGGGGCGATCCCAGTGACACCCAGACCTGGGAAAATTACGAAAAGGCCATTTCCGATATATGCCCCGACGGGATCGAACCCGCAACCACCATGTGCAGTGAGCCGAGCGGCCTACGCTCGAACTACTGCGCCAAGCGGTCGTCAAACAGTAATAACAAGATTTTGAACTTGGATGCTGTTTCCTCTTTCCAGATTAATCTTAACCTGGGCCAAGATGAATTGGTGGAGTACTGTCAATCAAACGGAGTCCTAGTGGTGGGATACTCTCCGTTCGGAACCATGGTGCCGTCCCGCGCGCCCCCAGACAGCCCTGAGCCGAAACTGAACAACCCAACACTTCTCGCCGTCGCCAAGAAGCATGGGAAGACAGTCAGTCAGATCGCGCTTAGATATCTGGTAAGAAGAAGATTTCGTATTATTTCTTACTAGCTGTGCCCGCGACTTCGTCCGCGTGGAATTTAATTGACAAAGTTTCATACAAACTTTCATCCCCTATTTTATCCCCTTGGGGGTAGAATTAATCAAAATCCTTTCTTAGCGGATGCCTACGTCATGTCATCTACCTGCATGCCAAATTTCAGCCCGATCCGTCCAGTGGTTTGGGCTGTGCGTTGATAGATCACTATGTCAGTCAGTCCTTTGACCTTTGAGTTATATATATTTAGATTAACATTTCCAATGATCCTCGCCTCCGAGCGCCCTCTGACCCAAGTGTTGCAATACTTTCGGAAGCATACAATTTTTATTTCGTCCCGATTAGTAACGTTTTTTTTACAAGAATCGATACTAAAATTCTTGACAACTCTTGTCAACTCTTGTCAACTCTTGTCAACTCTTGTCAAGTCTTGTCAAGTCTTGTCAACTCTTGTCGACTCTTGTCAAGTCTTGTCAACTCTTGTCAAGTCTTGTCAACTCTTGTCAACTTTTGTCGACTCTTGACGACTCTTGTCAACCTTGTCAACTCTTGTCAACTCTTGTCAACTCTTGTCAACTCTTGTCAACTCTTGTCAACTCTTGTCAACTCTTGTCAACTCTTGTCAACTCTTATCAACTCTTGCCAACTCTTGCTACCTCCTGCCAACTCTTGCCAACTCTAAAAATCTTGTCCTCAGTACGAACGTGGCATCGTGAGCGTACCGAAGACTATCACGAAGTCCAGAGCGATAGAAAACGCATCCATTTTCGACTTCTCCCTAGATAAGACAGACATGGCGACGTTGAAGAAATTCGACTGCGGCTATCGCACCGTCAGACCTGTTTTCTATCAACCATACGAAAACTATCCCTTCGAAAAGATCGATCAAACAGCAGAAATCCCCGCTTCTCTGTTGAAATGGAAAAACGGCGGAAGTCAGGACATCGATTAAACCGGCCAATATTCAGAGCAGCTGGCCAATTTCTATATTGACCAGGTAGTGTGCTAGTTTTGTCATTAGAGGAAATGTCTAAGCATCATGGCCATTGTTGGATAAAATAATAATTTAAATTTTCTGTTGAGTATTCATATGGCCTAGGCCAATGTAGTATGTAGGTAAATTATAAAAGTATCTTTGTATAATACTTAATTCATTAAAAAAAAGTATTAAAATCCCGTCAATAAACATGATGTAGTGATGTTCGTGCCAATATTTATTTATTTCAATAAAGGTTGAAATATAATATAATTTATTTTTTTTATTACCCCTACCTTTGATACATTACTAGAAGGATTATTAGGTATACAAACATTTAATTTAAATAACACCGACTCCAAAAAAACCTTGGTGCACTAAAAGCTATAAATAATTAGGGCACTTATAATTTTGTTCCTTTGGAGTCGGTGCTAATCAATAGTAAGCACCTACTTAGGGCCCTTAGGGGCGTCCATTAATTGCGTAAGGTGTTCTAGGGGGCAAGGGGATCACGCTAAATCTTTACAAATCTCACTTAGGGGGAGGGGGGGTCTTGGCAAATATCACATAATAATTTTTCTAGCAGACAACGGTGTTAAATTGCGTGAAAAACTGTTTGTCGTGTTCGTCCGAACCCCGCAGATTAAACTTCTATCAGACTTTTGAGCTCGAAGAGCTGAAAAACGTAAAAAATGCAATCCTGAGTGCTTAAGTATGGAATTATCGGGAAGTTGCAAGGATGGGTCAACCGTTTTCCTAAAATTTTTCCTCAAATATCCAACACGTTGACAGCCAAAACATACATTTTGAAGAATCTCGCGTGAAATTAGGTGATGGGGGAGGGATTTGAAGAAAATCTTGCTATATCTCACCAAGGGGGAGGGGGGGTCGAAAAATTCTCAAAATTGCCTCACGTAATTAATGGACGCCCTCTTAAGTAGGGGTAGGTAGGTACCTAAGATGTTGTCCTAGCCAAGTGTAAAGATAGTGGCATCAACTCCAAACCAAATAAATCATAAGATCCCCAGTTATTTCTAGCTTTCTAGTGCAACCAGGTGTTTTTGAAATTGGTATCTTTTTTAATTCCATTACTACACATACGAGGTGAAACAAAAAGGGTATACTATTTTTCTTGCAACTTTACTTTGTAAAGCTAAAACTATGGGCTTTGTTGACCGTTGAAGTACTAAAGGTTTTGTAGACGTGTAAAATATGTCAACAGCTGTATTACTATAACACCTTTTGTGTTTCAAGTTCTTCCAAAGCTGATAGTTTTAGAATTACAAAAATTTGTTTATTATGAGTGCTGACTGCAACCTTAAGAGACAACTTATTATTTAAAAAATAAATTATTATTATTATAATTATTAATGCTTGTGTACCAAAATTATTTTATAAAAATATCTGATATATGTCCAGTGGCAAGACTAGCTGCTACTATAATTGAAAACATTTGCATACAACCGTGCGCACGCGCACTCACATGTTCCGTTCCATAATAACGCTGTGGATCAATCAGTCGTCGTTCAGATTCCACTCGGGCCGCACGCGTCTCGCGTTCTTTTAACAAAATGTCACAGGTAAGTTTATTTACTAATATTATTGTTTATGTTATTGTTATCATTTATCTTTAATGCATGCTTCAATGTAAGTACTGTGAGTGAGTTATTAATTAAGGTCTAAAAATATTTCTCGGTGAGCAAGTAACTTGTTCCTAAACAATGTGTGATGAGCATTTTATATTTGTTTTAAACCGAATTAACTGTGACCTTAATGACACTCACATATGGATCAATTTGCAATAATTCACGCGTCCTCATGAGATAAACCGACTATATTATAAACGATTTTTTTTTTGTGAGCGTTTAAATTATACATATCCGTTGTGGACAACGCAATATTGTATTATGTACATAATTCTGCGGTTATCTTCGTAAGTTCAAGGTCAACAGTTAAATTACATAAGTAACAAGCAATCTAGCTTTCGATTGATGCTTGAGATTGCTATCAGTAGGTACCAGTAGGTACAGTTTGTGGATCGCTGATTAATATACTTGCTGTAAAATTGTATGAAAATGGGGCTGTTAATAAATAATATAGATATTATAGGTAGGAACTTATAAACTAAACTAACCTAACTAGAAGTTAAATAGAAAATAATGGAAAAATAAACATAAAATTATAAGTATAAAAATAGTGCTTCAACATCGTCATCGATGCAAAAAATGGGTGTTAGATTTGATGTTAGCATGATAGGTAATAAATTAAAAAAAAACTGGTCAAGGGCGTGTTGTGCCACGCAAAATGTAGGGTTCCGTATCCATTTCAATGTCGAAGTGATTTTTTTGGCTAACTAGTAGTATTGCCGATAGTCAGAAAAAAATAAGAAGTGCCGGAATTAATAACGTGAATTTTGATTACATCTATATAAGATAAAAATCACTTCTATCCTCTCGGATTAAAAAAAAACATTTCAATTGCCTACCTACTTAACTATCTGATTTACCAACTTGCTAAACAGTGAAGAGACGCCTGTCTAGCCCGCGAAATTCAAAATCTTCGAGTATTTTTATAGTTTATCCAAAATCTGAAAACATTTAAGACAACATTTTGTGATTTGCGACAAACACAGTATGCAGTGCGTTTATTAATACATTTATTTTACTCTAAATATTATCACGGTGGATATGATACTAGTTAATCACTAAATATACAAAAATTGCCAGATTATCTGGATAGCTGTCGTTCTTGAAATGTTTTAGAGTAAGTTGGATATATTAATAAATGCACTGCGCACGGTCTTTGTCGCGAAATACAAAATGTGCCTTTTATTATTGTCAGATTTTGTTTTTTTTTTAAAAACGTCAAAATATTTGAACTTCGCGGGCTAGATGGGCGCTTTAGCCTTAAAGTTTTCTTTATTTACAGGTGAAGATTCCTACGATAAAACTGAATAATGGGTGTGAGATGCCAGCGCTGGGCTATGGCACATGGCTGGGACTCAATGAGAAGGTATGATACTGTTCCCAACTCTATGGTTCTTCTATACAAATAAATAAAATTGGAGTGTCTGTTTGTAATATCAAAATAACACTTTTTCACTAAATGCATATGAAAGTACATACGACACCTATAGCAAAAACGCGATTTAAAATATATTTTTCTGTCTGTATGTTTGGGTAATCTCCGAAACGGCTGGACCGATTTTGACGGGACTTTCACTGGCAGATAGCTGATGATATAAGGAGTAACTGAGGCTACTTTAATTTTAGAAAAACAATTACTGTTCCGCGTCAAAAATAAAAACACATGAAATCCAAGAGTATCTCCGAAACGGCTGGACCGACTTTGATGGGCCTTTCACTGGCAGATAACTGATGTTATAAGGAGTAACTTCGGCTCTTAGGCAATATAAATAGAGTTCCACGTAAAACAATATTTATGAACGAACATTAAAATTTTTTTGTTAAGTTAATTTCCACGCGCACGAAGTCGCGGGCATAGCTAGTTTCACATAAACAATACGAGTATACACTGTATATGGTGGTATTTAGGTCCATATGAAGAAGATTATAATATAACACAGATTGCAATACAAACAATGCCTTGTAGCAAATTGGTATAACCTTGAATGACGTCACATTTAGTTATTGCATCTCTGTTTAGGGCGACCATGTTGGATATCAAGTTTAGGACATATAGATCCCATATCAATAAATCTTTCTCAAGTTTGACGACCGCTTGGCGCAGTGGTTCAAGCGTAGGCCGCTCGGCTCACTACACCGGGTGGTTGAGGGTTCGACGCCCGTCAGGGTACATTTCGGTAATGGCCTTTTGGTAATTTGCCCAGGTCTAGGTTTCACCGGGGTCGCCCCCAGTCCATTGTACGGTGCCCATAGTACAAGCGTTGCTTAGTTTGGCACTATACTTACCGTTGGTGTGTCAGTCTGGCGATATTTATTTATTTATTTATTTATATGTTTGTGAGCGATCTTAGAAATGTCATTATAATGCCATTCATATACCTACCAGTTCAAAAGTATAAAATGATATCTCAAAAGCGTACTCAAGATCGTTCCAAGACTTTAGATTGATTTTATGAAAAAATAATGTAAGATAGGATAGGAATATATTATTTAAAACTTATTTAATAAGTAATGAAAACCAGCGAAACATTAAATCTTTTATTTAAAAAGAAAGAATGAAAAAAGTAAGCATAAAAAACTAAAAGGTCCCTATTTATTTCTAGCTTTTTTAGCTTTATTTCTAGCACCCAGGGCCCTAACCACGCGAGCTACTCAAATCGTAATAGAAAAGCAAACGCTCGCGATTACGTTTCAAACGCTCCACTTTTGACGTTTTGCTGACACGAGCTTTGCGATTTCTACTGACATTGATATGGTATGGTGTCAGCAAAACGTCAAAAACGGAGCGTTTGAAACGTTATCGCGAGCGTTTGCTTTTCTATTACGATTTGAGTTGATCGCCTGGGGTTTTTTTGAAGTCTGTTTAATTATTTATAAGTACGATTTTTTCCTTTACATTTCCAGTATGAATTGGAAATGTCTGATCTGCCTAGGATGGTGGAGGCCATGACGTATGCCATCGACATTGGTTACCGCCACATCGACACAGCTCATCTCTATCGCGTAGAGCCGGAAGTGGGGGAGATCATCAACCGGAAGATTAGGGAGGGGGTCATGAGAAGGGAGGAACTATTTCTCACTACTAAGGTAAGTAACACACTGGAGCTATTATATTTACAAATTCAAATTCAAAGCGTTTATTTTGTTTAGGCCTACGGGGGCACTTACAAATTGTCAATTTTACATATTTTATTTCTTATATCTACAACCGGATCGGAACGCGATCTCGACTGAGAAGCTCCGGCAAGAAACTCAGCGGGCTTGTCTTTTTACATGTCATATTTTTTTATCGCCAGTTGCTTATATTCAATAATTACAAAGGGTAGTAGATATTAACATAAATATTATAATAGCTCCAGTGTGTTGCCTTTTCATGTTACCAAGAATTACACAAATAATTCGGACTAGTAGGGCAATACACGCTACGCTTTGACATTATTATTGACTGTCGAGATTTGAGCTGCTTAGTCCCAAGCTGATTTATCATCCAAATAATCGCGTGATACTCTGCAGCGGCGCCACCATGATAAAAAGTGACAAATCATAGTGGGAAAAAATGTACGATTAACGTATATAATGTACGTATATCGTATTTTAATGTACCTTTCCCAGGTACCGAGATAATTGACATTTTTAGTGGCGCCGCTGGGGAGTATGCTCTCCAGCGGCGCCACCTGGTTCTCATACTTATGAATGATATTGGCTGCTAAATTTTATTGGAAATAAATGTACCTATGCAGTCTACTATGTACATGTCAAAAAACATCAATATTATACAGTAGTTTAATTTATTTTGATCATTTACATTACCCTAAAAACGCCCGAACAGCTTAGGTTCACATACCTAGCACCGACAAACCTAATGGTAATTGCAACTATATTCTATTGGAAATAAATGTTTGGACGCTAAATAAGAAGTACATGTTAAAAGATATAATTATTAGACGGTAGTTTATTTTGTTTCATTTATTTAAAGTTGTCCTAAAAATGGCCGTTTACAGTTGATATTCACATGCCTGGTACTTACAAAGTATTATGGTTTAGCAACTATATTCTATTGAATATATATATACGAATCCTGTGTATTATTTATAAGTTACAAATTATTATTATAAGACGATTGTTTAATTTATTTCAATTAATTAATTTTACCTTAAAACTCCCGTATACGGGTGAGGTTCACATACCTAGCACCGACAAAGCTAATCGTATTAGTAACTATATTCTATTGGAAATCAATGTTTGAACGCTATATGAGAAGTACATGCTAAAAAATATAATTATAAGACAGCAGTTTATTTTATTTTATTAAATTTAAAGCTACTTTGAAAACGCCCGTTTATAGCTGAGGTGCGCCGCGCCGCCGTTCGTCCTGTACTCTGGCGAAGATTTAAAAAAAATATTATGAAATTTATTATTTAAAATTAAAAGACAGCTTTTACATTATGACGATGTGAACAACGCACTCGCTAAAATTGTAGATTGGTTCAATGTAAATAATCTTCTACTTAATGAGAATAAAACGAAATGTATAAAGTTCTCAACGCCAGATGTGAGACAAGTAGGAACCAATATACGACTAAATGGAGCAGAATTGGACCTTGTGGAGGAAACTGTCTTTCTAGGGATCTCTATAGATGCAAAATTGCAATGGGGTCCTCATATCAAAAAAATGTCGGGTAAACTCAGCAGTGCGGCATATGCTGTTAAAAAAATCAGGCACTTAACCGACGGTGAAACAGCTAGAATTGTTTATTTTAGTTATTTCCATAGCGTTATGTCATATGGCATACTGCTCTGGGGATGCTCTGCTGACTTAAACTCCAATTTTGTTCTGCAGAAAAGAGCTATACGAGCTATTTACAATCTAGCTCCAAGAATCTCCCTCAGAGAAAAATTTAAAGAAATAAATATTCTAACTGTTGTGTCACAATTTATCTATGAAAATCTCATATACGTTAAAAAAAATGCAAATAATTTTGAGAAAAGGAGCGACGCTCATTCTATTAATACAAGGAATAAGCACAAGCTATCCGTACATGTAACTCGTCTCCACAGAATAAGTCATTCTTTTATGGGACAATGTATACGTTTTTACAATAAGCTTCCCAATTAAATCCGAGATTTACCTATCAATAAGTTTAAAACCCTAATTAAAACTAAACTCAGTGCAAAGGGTTATTACAAAATCTCGGATTATTTGGATGATAAATCAGCTTGGGAGTAAGCAGCTCAAATCTTGACAGTCAATAATAATGTCAAAGCGTAGCGTGTATTGCCCTACTAGTCCGAATTATTTGTGTAATTCTTGTTAACATCAAAAGGCAACACACTGGAGCTATTATAATATTTATAAATGTTAATATCTACTACCCTTTGTAATTATTGAATATAAGCAACTGGCGATTAAAAAAAAAAAAATTACGTGTAAAAAGACAAGCCCGCTGAGTTTCTTGCCGGATCTTCTCAGTCGAGGTCGCGTTCCGATCCGGTTGTAGATATAAGAAAAAAAAAATGTAAAATTGACAATTTGTAAGTGCCCCCGTAGGCCTAAACAAAATAAACGATTTGAATTGAATAATGATAATTTGTAACTTATAAATAACATACAGGATTCGTATATATATATTCAATAGAATATAGTTGCTAAACCATAATACCAGTAAGTACTCGTACCAGGCATGTGAACCTCAGCTGTATACGACCATTTTTAGGGGAACATTAAATTAATGAAAAAAAATAAACTGCTGTCTTATAATTATATATTTTAACATGTACTTCTCATATAGCGTTCAAACATTGATTTCCAATAGAATATAGTTACTAATACGATTAGCTTTGTCGGTGCTAGGTATGTGAACCTCACCCGTATACGGGAGTTTTAAGGTAAAATTAATTAATTGAAATAAATTAATCAATCGTATTATAATGATAATTTGTAACTTATAAACAATATACAGGATTCGTATATATATATTCAATAGAATATAGTTGCTAAACCATAATACTTTGTAAGTACCAGGCATGTGAATATCAACTGTAAACGGCCATTTTTAGGACAACTTTAAATAGATGAAAAAAAATAAACTACCGTCTAATAATTATATCTTTTAACATGTACTTCTTATTTAGCGTCCAAACATTTATTTCCAATAGAATATAGTTGCTAATACCATTAGCTTTGTCGGTGCTAGGTATGTGAACCTAAGCTGTTCGGGCGTTTTTAGGGTAATATAAATGATCAAAATAAATTAAACTACTGTATAATATTGATGTTTTTTGACATGTACATAGTAGACTGCATAGGTACATTTATTTCCAATAAAATTTAGCAGCCAATATCATTCATAAGTATGAGAACCAGGTGGCGCCGCTGGAGAGCATACTCCCCAGCGGCGCCACTAAAAATGTCAATTATCTCGGTACCTGGGAAAGGTACATTAAAATACGATATACGTACATTATATACGTTAATCGTACATTTTTTCCCACTATGATTTGTCACTTTTTATCATGGTGGCGCCGCTGCAGAGTATCACGCAAATAATCCGAGATTTTTAATAACCCTTTGCACTGAGGCATTAATATCTACTACATTAATAGCAGTGATAGCCGATTGGTTAAGCAAGCGTCTTGCGGGCTACCAGGTCTCAGGTTCAAACCCCGGCTCGAACCTCTGGATTTTTCGTGATCTATGTGCGAATCATAATTTCTATATGATTATCACTTGCTTATGGTGAAGGAAAACATCGTGATGAAACCATGTCTTAGAAGATTTAACCAATCGTCCGTCCTCGTAGCTGAGAGGTTCCGGGTTCGATCCCCATTAAACTATTGACGTGAGCCCACTCCTAGCACAAGCATTAGCTTAGTTGGAGGGGCTAAAGGGAATAGTATGTGATAAACACATATTGCTCATCATCATCATCTGCCTCACCTTATCCCATTATCTGTGGTCGGCGCAGTATGTATTTTCCTTCCATACATCGCGCTTTCCAGTCATACTCACATCCACTCCAACCTCGTTCATATCATTCTTAATACAATCCA